>CAJQUN010000160.1:0-1390467 GCA_907163345.1 Haberlea rhodopensis
GTGTCTTCCTTTTGAAACATTTTGGTACTATAATCTCTAAAGCTCAGGTTAATCAATACGGCACGTTACTCTGATATTTTCACATAAATGTTTAGTTCTCTAATTTGCACCTTAATGTCTTGATGTGATAACGGGGTCTCACATACACATCCTCGAGCAGATTTCCATTAAGGAAAGCTGTTTTGACATCCATCTGCCAGATTTCATAATCATGAAATGCAGCTATTGCAAGTAAGATCCTTATTGATTTAACCATGGCCACTGGTGAAAAGCTTTCATCATAGTCAATACCATGAATTTGTTTGAATCCTTTTGCAACCAGCCGACCTTTAGGTTTGTACGTTACCATCCATATCGGTCTTTTTCTTGAAAATCCATTTGCACCCTATGGGGTCGTACCCCTTCAGGTGGATCAACCAAAGTCCATCTTGGTTTGCATACATGGATTTCATCTCAGATTTCATGGCCTCTTGCCATTTCTAAGAATCATTGCCCATTATAGCTTGTTGATAAGATGACGGCTCATCCTCATCAATGAGTAGTAAGTCACCTTGTTGAGTCACAAGAAATCCATATCTCTCTGGCTCCCGGTGTTCTCTTACAGACCTACGCTGGGCTTGTGTCTCTTGAGCAGGTGCTTCTTCCACACAGCTTGCGGAGCCTGCTCTGTTTCCATCTCAATCCAGTTCAGTGTTTTCTTGTGGTTGAACTTCACTAAGTTCTATTTTTCTCCCACTGGTTTTTCTAGAAATAAATTCTCTTTCAAGAAATACACCAGTCCGAGCAACAACTACTTTGTTCTCGGTGGATAATAGAAATAGTATCCTTTTGTTTCCTTAGGATACCCCACAAATAAACACTTATCATTTGGGTCCAGTTTGTTAGTGGCGTGACGTCTAACGAAGACTCACAACCCCAAATCTTCATAAAAGACATACTAGGACGCTTCCCACTCCATATCTCATATGGTGTCTTTTCCACTGATTTAGATGGAACACGGTTCAGTAACAAAATCGCTTGTTTCTAGAGCGTGTCCCCAAAACGATATCGGAAGATCTGCATGACTCATCATTGATCTAACCATGTCCAACAAGGTTCGATTTCTCCTCTCGGATACACCATTCCATTGTGGAGTATACGGAGGAGTGAGTTGTGGGACTATCCCACACTCCTTTAGATAGTCATGAAACTCTTGGCTTAGGTATTCACCTCCTCGATCTGATCGAAGGATTTGATACTTTTGCCAAGTTGGTTTGGTACTTCATTTTGAAATCTTTGAACTTTTCAAAGGTTTCATGCTTATTCTTCATTAGGTACACATACCATATCTACTGAGGTCATCAGTAAATGTAACGAAGTATTGAAAACCACCTCTAGCTTGTGTACTTATTGGTCCACATACATCACTATGTATTAGTCCCAATAAAACATTTGCCCTTTCAACATTGTCCCTTGAAAGGGGCTTTAGTCATCTTGCCCATTAAACAAGATTCGCATGTTTCATATGATTCAAAATTGTTGCGAAAAAAATCCCTTACCGCAAGCGCACGGTAGTCAAGTTTTAATATAGAAAGATGTCGAACCCACAGAGATTGATTAAATAGTTAAATCTAAGTACTGAATTAAAATAATCTTTGCTTTATTTAGAGAATCGAATAGTTGAGTGTTATGCGAAGAATAAAAATTAATTAACTAACGATGATCAAATATTGAGTTGAAATAGAAATCAGTTGGAGACGAATCTAGGAGTACGATTTCACTTGTTCATCCACTACACTTATCATTCCTCGATTTCCATTTTATGGATTTCCTAGTTTACTAGCCGAGAATTCTTATTGTTTCTACCCCCCCCCTCCCGGGTGTTAAGCAGAAGTAATTATCTAACATTAATCTTGATATCCCTATCTAAGATCAATTATCAAACAATTGTAAAAGCGCAGTAATTCCTATGACGACTTTCTATGGAGTTATAGGCCTTCCGAACAATATAACTACCACGATACGAATTCCTTCTTTCCTATTCATAACCCCCTCTCCCGAGTGATAGATCACAAATATGGAATCATTCAATCCATGGCCAGTAGATTAAAAGCATAAGAACAGGAAAGCATAAATAAACCATACGGAAATCCAAATAAACTTCAATCAATTCATAATAAGCGTAGTTTCAAAACAAGCTACATCGTCTCCTAGAAAATAAAATTAGCTCATGCTAGAAGTATTTAAACACATAGACATGTTTAAATAACCCATAAAAATTGATAAAAGTTTAGAGATACAAAACGAATTGGACGCTATTCTTTGATCTCCGATGAACGCCGCCGTCTCGTGATGAATTCTCTACTTTTTGCTCCGAGCCGTCGTCGTTATTCTTCTCCGTTCTTCAACCCTAGCCTCTTTCACTCCCAAAATATGTCTAAGTCTGAATAGCCTTCGAAAATCCTCCTCTAAACCCTTTAAAAGTCCCGTGCAATCAACTAAGGGAAAGTCTCCCAAAATTGCCAAAATTCATCAGGCGTAATTACGCCTCCGAAGTGGCGTAGTTACGCCTGTCGACGTGTCCCAAAGTCTGGCTTCCCGCGTGACTGGCGTAGTTACGCCTCAAAAGTGGCGTAATTACGCCACTTAAAATTCTTCAAAATCACAATTGCCGTGAGACAGGCGTAGTTACGCCTCACATCAGGTGTAGTTACGCCTCAAGAAATTCTTTTAAAAGCTCAAATGCCGTAGCTTAGGCGTAGTTACGCCTCAAGACAGGCGTAATTACGCCTGTTGCTTTGATTCAAAGTGTTGATTTTTTACTTCAATTCATCCGTTCCTTCCGTCATTTGCACCCTTTTAGTCCACAAAACATGTAATTACCTGGATTCCTGCAAAACACACATAACAAAACCAAAAGCGTAATTCTGATCGAAAACTAACACTAAACCATGCCAAAACAAGAAGAAATATAAGTGTATAAAATACACTTATCAAACCCCCTAAACTTAAACTTTTGCTAGTCCCGAGCAAAACAACACAAAAACAAAACAAAAACAAATCAAAACTAAACTGACACAAAAAGACACACAAAACAAAGTTGTAAAACATTACAATTGTGTAGGCCTCAGAAGTATTCAGACATGCATATCATTTTCTCAAGAATTCTCACGTGTGTGTGTGCTACCATTTCCATGTAATCAGTGAAGCAATCTTAACTCACACAAATCAATAGGACTTTGCAAGGCATAGGTTCAAATTGCATTGTTCAAAAACAGAGTGTATTTTGATGAATGCTAACAATGCATCAAGACTAGGTAATGAGATGCTCATATGTGAATGTCAAAATCATGTTTATTACAAGTGTTTCTCGAGTGTCATAGGTTCACTATTCATAACCTTCTCCACTAGTATATTAGACAAATGTGGCTTGGTCAATAGGTCTTAATAAGCTTGTAACGTTAGGCTTTGGCTCATGGCTTCAATAAAAGGAAAAGTATTCAAAGCAAGAGAGTAAGTTGAAATTATAATCAATTTGCGCATTCTCATCCCGCTTTCGACTCCTTCTATTGATGATTCATCAATTTTCTTTTCATTTCAATTCATCCTCTTTTCTCATCCTCCTTATCATTATTCACCTCATTATTTTTCTCTTTTTTTTTTTTTTTCGTTACTCCACTTCTCATTTTCAATTAAGATCGTAGGAGTTATTTGAACTTTTAAAGCGCAATAGAAGCTTACTCCCTTGAGGGTAGGCAATAGTGTATAAGCTTCAGCAAAGTGGTCAATGTGGGATTTTTGAAATGATGCCGAATGGGGGTTATTATGTGCCTAAGCACATGCCATTCGATTTTCAATAAGCTCAAAAGGGTAACTAAAGATAAAATGATGTCATTTGGTGGCTTCAAAGGCTCAAACGATCAAAAAAATTGCCTAAATCATTCCTAAGCCACATATGTCTGTATTTCGCCTCAAAGATTACTATAGTAAGTTCTATACTACTCTCAATTCACAAATAACTTACATGATTTGACCAATGTGCTCAGTTGCATCTGAAAACCGTGGTAATATCAGAGAAAATTTGAATGAGATTCTAAAAGATCTTGCAGACAATTCAATCCTCATTCTTTTACATTTAAGCTCAAAGAGGCTACTATGGCAATTTTCTATGAAAGAATCAAGGCCCAAATTATCAAGAATTGCCTATATCATTTTTGTGTTCGTTCAAATCATCATTGATTAATCAAATGGTCATGGGTTCTAGTGCACGAATATGTGAGAACTCAAGAGCAACATGAAAACATGAAAATTTTAAAATTTTCCACAAATCAACTCAATTTTTCATCATTGGCCTCAACTGACTCGTAATACAACTTATGACACTCAAAACTCAACAGACTCTAAATCAAGACAAACCAATAAAAATAAGGAAAACAAACACACAAATGCAACAGAAATCCACGTAGTTTGACTAGTTCAAAGTACCCCCCTAAACTTAGAAATGTGCATTGTCCTCAATGCATACACATGAAGGAATAAATAGAACGATGCACATACCTAATCGATGACCGTCAGTGGTCATCGTCATCCATCTCGTCGGGGGCGGTTGTGGGAAAAGTGCTGGCTGGAAAATCGACGGCAATCCTTAGATGAAGAACTTTCGATTTGGTGGGCTAAGCTAGACCACTTTGTTGCAACCCCCCTAAACTTGCTTCCTTGCACCAGTCGACTCCAAAAACCTGCAATTAATCGATAAAATATAGACTTTAGAGGTGGGATATCATAATTAAGAGAGATTGAGGAGAAAAATCAAAATTGAAAATTTGAGGGGAAGATGACGCGAGGCGTAATTACGCCGCTGGAGAGGCGTAATTACGCCTCGCCTACGGCTTTTTAAAATTTTCTGAAAATTGACAGGCGTAATTACGCCACAAAGAGGCGTAGTTACGCTTGTCCTACGGCATCTCAAAATTTTATTTTTTTTTTTGAATAAAATAAAACTAAAATAAGGATACAAGATTCGGGTTGCCTCCCGAAAAGCGCTTAGTTTATAGTCCTCGGCCCGACTGTCTTCCGTCCATTCACTTAGGCTCGCTCAGGTGAACCTCGTCCACGTCTCTTACTTCTTCCCCAAAATAATGCTTCAACCGCTGCCCATTTGCTTGAAATGTGTGACCGTCATCACATTTCAGTTCAATTGCTCCATATGGGGTCACTTTCTCAATAGTGAACGGCCCAGACCATCGTGCCTTCAACTTTCCTGGAAATAGTCGGAGACGAGAGTTATATAGTAGCACTTTCTGACCAGGACTAAACTCTCTTCTCACGAGTTGCTTGTCATGCCAATTCTTCGTTCGCTCCTTGTAGATCTTAGCATTTTCGTACGCTTCATTACGAAACTCATCCATCTCAGTGAGCTGTAGCAACCGTTGCTCACCAGCAGCCTTCAAATCAAAGTTCAGCTTCTTGATGGCCCAGAAAGCCCGATGTTCCAACTCGACCGGTAAGTGGCATGCTTTCCCAAAGACTAGACGATATGGGGACATCCCTATGGGAGTTTTGAATGCAGTGCGGTATGCCCATAATGCATCATCCAATTTCAGGGCCCAATCCTTTCGGTTAATACTGACCGTCTTTTCAAGAATTAGCTTAATTTCTCGGTTAGAAATTTCGGCTTGGCCATTCGTCTGTGGATGATAAGCCAATGCAATCTTATGCCTCACAGTGTATTTCGTCATCAAAGCACTGAAGATCTTGTTACAAAAGTGAGACCCTTCATCACTGACAATCGATCTCGGAGTACCAAACCGTGTAAAGATGTTCTTTTGCACGAACTTGACCACGACCTGAGCGTCATTAGTCGATGTGGCAATCGCTTCAACCCACTTAGAAACATAGTCCACTGCTAGCAGAATATAGGACTGTCCACAAGATGGTGGGAAGGGGCCCATGAAATCAATACCCCATACATCGAAGATTTCTACTTCCAAGATATTTGTCAACGGCATCTCATGGCGTTTAGAAATATTACCAATGCGCTGACAACGATCACACGTCTTCACCAAAGTATAACTGTCTCGATGTAGCTCTGGCCAATAGAAACCCGATTGAAGCACTTTTGCTGCTGTCCTTGCTGCTCCAAAATGTCCTCCATAAGGTCTGGAGTGACACTTTTCAAGAATCTCTCTTGATTCCTCCTCAGTTACGCATCTCCGGACAATTTGGTCTGCACAGCGTCTGAATACATACGGTTCATCCCAGTAATAATTCTTCACATCATGAAAGAACTTCTTCCTTTGCTGATAAGTGAGGTCTGGAGGCAATATACCGCACGACAAATAATTAGCAAAATCAGCGAACCACGGAGTTTTAGTACATACCTCAAAGAGATGTTCATCAGGAAAGTTCTCTTGTATGACTCCATGATCCATTCGATCCTCCAACTCCAAACGAGATAAGTGATCTGCTACTTGATTTTCACTGCCCTTTTTATCCAAGATCTCGAAATCAAACTCTTGTAGCAACAAGATCCATCTAATCAACCGGGGTTTCGCATCCTTCTTGGCAAAAAGATAACGAATCGCTGCATGATCTGTGTAAACTATGACCTTTGTCCCGATCAGATATGCTCTAAATTTGTCGAATGCATACACTACAGCTAGCATCTCTTTCTCGGTGGTCGTGTAATTCTGTTGGGCTCCATCAAGAGTTCTACTTGCATAGTAGATCGCCCTAAAAATCTTGTCTCTCTTTTGCCCCAAAACTGCTCCCACAGCATAGTCGCTGGCATCACACATTAAAACAAATGGCTCCTTCCAATCCGGCACTATGATGATTGGTGCAGATATAAGTGCTTTCTTTAGCCTGTTAAATGCCTGCAAACACAAATCATCAAAGACAAAAGGTGAGTCCTTTTCTAACAAATTACACAAGGGCTTAGCTATTTTAGAAAAATCTTTAATAAAACGGCGATAAAACCCGGCATGTCCAAGGAAGCTCCTAATAGCCTTCTCATTGTTCGGAGGTGGAAGCTTCTCAATTGCAACCACTTTTGCTCTATCCACTTCAAGTCCTTGAGATGACACCTTATGGCCAAGGACAATACCCTCTTGCACCATAAAGTGACATTTCTCCCAATTTAACACGAGGTTCTTTTCTTGGCAGCGCTGTAACACAAGAGATAGGTTATGCAAACAATGATCAAAAGAGGAACCAAATACCGAAAAGTCATCCATGAAGACTTCAAGGATCTCCTCCACCATATCTGAAAATATCGCCATCATGCACCGTTGAAAAGTAGCAGGTGCGTTGCACAAACCAAAAGGCATTCTTCTAAACGCAAAGGTGCCATATGGACAGGTAAACGTTGTCTTCTCTTGATCCTCGGGGTCTATGGCAATTTGATTATATCCTGAATAGCCATCTAAGAAACAGTAATAACAATAACCGGCTAACCTGTCAAGCATCTGATCAATAAATGGAAGAGGGAAGTGGTCCTTCCTTGTGGCCTTGTTGAGTTTCCTATAGTCAATGCAAACTCGCCACCCCGTCACAGTTCGAGTTGAGATCAACTCATTATTTTCATTTCTTACCACTGTCATCCCTCCTTTCTTTGGCACAACCTGTACTGGGGAAACCCATGCACTATCTGAAATAGCATAAATAATCCCAGCATTTAACAATTTAAGCACTTCTGCTTTTACTACCTCCTTCATTGCTGGATTTAACCGCCTTTGATTATCAATGGAAGGAATGAAGGAATCCTCCATAACTAATCCCCTTGATATCAGAAATCGACCAACCCAAAGCAGATTTATAAGTCCTCAATACACGTAATAATTTATCCTTCTCTAAAGAACAAAGAGATGAAGATATAATTACCGGGTATGTCGAATTCTCACCCAAGAATGCGTAAGTAAGGTGGGCCGGTAGTTCTTTCAGTTCCGAGCTCGCCTTCGTATCTTCTTTGACTGATGTATCTCGTACATCTTCCTCTTTTCCAGCAGTGTTGCTCTCCTTAGGCAGGCTCTTAAGTGCTTCCACTTGCTCAGCAAGATCAGGTTCAGTTGCATCCACTTTCATAATAGAGTTGACCATGCAATTCTCCAATGGATCCTCCGGTATTGCTCCTACTTCAAAGTTATGCACACATGAGTCAATTACATCCAAAAACTTGCAAGTACTTACCTCGTCAGGTCCCTTGAGAGCTTTGTAATTATTGAACATGACTTCTTCTCCTCCAACTCTCAAGGATAATTCTCCTCTTTGGACATCTATAAGTGCCCTGCCTGTTGCTAAGAATGGTCTCCCCAAAATTAATGGAACATCTCCATCTTCCTCCATGTCTAGAACCACAAAATCTGCAGGGAAAATAAATTTGTCCACTTTCACAAGCACATCTTCAATTATCCCTCTAGGATATGTGAGAGACCTATCCGCCAATTGCAATGTGATTGTAGTAGGCTTCACTTCACCAAGCCCTAAACTCCTGAAAACAGATAAAGGCATTAAATTAATACTTGCACCTAAATCACATAACGCCCTATTAAATGTAGAACTACCAATAATACAAGGAATAGTAAAACTCCCTGGATCTTTCAATTTTTGTGGTAGCTTCTTTTGAAGGATTGCACTGCATTCTTCTGTGAGATTCACGGTTTCAAACTCCTCAAGCTTCCTCTTTCTTGCCATTATATCCTTCATAAACTTTGTATAATTAGGCATTTGTTGCAACGCCTCGGCAAAAGGAATATTTATGTGGATTTTCTTGAAAATCTCCAAGAATTTGGCAAACTGGTCATCTATAGCCTTTTTCCTGAAACGTTGAGGATATGGAAGTGTAGGCTTGTACATAGGAAGCTTTTCCGGTAATGTGGCTTGCTTCTCCTTTTCAACTTCTTTAGGGGTTTCAACCTGAATTTGAGTTTCCTCAACAGATGGCTCATCAACATGTACTGGTTCTACATCCCCAAGTTCTTTACCACTTCTCAATGACACGGCCTTGCACTGCTCCCTTGGGTTCACTTCGGTGTTGCTAGGAAATGATCCTCTTTGTTGGTTGTTCATGGCATTAGCAAGCTGCCCAATTTGCACCTCAAAAGATTTCATTGTAGCACCCATGTTGTTCATGTGACCCTCAATCGTATCAAGCCTCGACTCATTCTTCTCAAGCCTCAATTTCGAACTTTGAACAAAAGTGTTCACCAAATCTTCAAATGAAGGTTTACCTTCATTCTTTTGTGGAGCATATCCAGGTGGTGGATTCAGAGCACTATTGTTGTTGGCATATGAGAGTCTATCATTGTTGTGGAACCCTTGTTGATACGGATTGCTTCGGTAGTTATTATTGTTGTTGGGATACCGATTGTTTATGAACTGAACGTGCTCTTGCTCTGCTTCCCTTGACAACTCCATTCCAGCTGCAGCGGCGGCTAATTCAATAGTAGGTGGTGCTCCTTGCTTGGTCAGAGCTGCTACCTGTGTGGTTAGTGCAGACAGTTGTGCAGTAAGAGTACTAAAATGATCAACCTCATACATACCTATGGGTTTCCTTGCCATGGCTCGCTCACTGGGCCACTGGAAGCTGTTAGCCGACATCTCCTCAAGTAATTCAAAGGCAGCATCTGCAGTCTTAGAAAATAGTGTTCCTCCTGCTGCAGCATCCACAATGATCCTAGTTGGTCCATTCAACCCATTGTAAAATAACTGAATCTGCACCCAGCTTTCATAGTTATGTTGTGGGTACCTCCTCAATAAATCCTTGAATCGCTCCCATGCCTCGTATAGTTGTTCAGAATCAATTTGTCTGAACGTACTGATTTCAGTTCTCAGTTGAGCTGACTTAGCTGGTGGGAAAAACTTCGAGAAATTTCGATGCCATTTCCGCCCATGTGTTAATACCATTGTTTGGAAGAGATTGTTGCCAGCTCCTTGCATGGTCCCTATGAGAGAAAGGGAACAATCGCAGTCTCACAGTATCTTCTGGAACACCATTCATCTTCAAAGTATCAGCTATCTCCAAAAATATCCTCAAATGCAAGTTGGGGTCTTCAACAGGGGACCCACCAAACTGATTCTGTTGCACCATACTTATCAATGCCGGCTTAAGTTCAAAGTTGTTGGCATTGATAGGCTGGTGAGCTATCCCAGAGTAATTGTTGTTGACCAATGGTTTGAAATAGTCTCTGATCGCCCTTTGAGGTTCAACAAGTTGTGGAGGTGGTTCGTTGTTGTCTCTATTTGCAGCCATTTCTATCAATTCCTCCCTTCTCGTTTTTCTCAGTCTTCTTGCAGTTCTCTCGATCTCAGGATCAAACAGTAGCGATTCAGGAGTAGTGTACTTTCGCATGCACTGCAAAAAATTCAGAAAAGACAAAATTCACTCCAAAATAAAATGAATAAAAGCTCTAAATTAAAACCAAGATTAATTGGTACAGTATCAGATTGTACTAAATAAATCAATCCCCGGCAACGGCGCCAAAAACTTGTTGCGAAAAATCCCTTATCGCAAGCGCACGGTAGTCAAGTTTTAATATAGAAAGATGTCGAACCCACAGAGATTGATTAAATAGTTAAATCTAAGTACTGAATTAAAATAATCTTTGCTTTATTTAGAGAATCGAATAGTTGAGTGTTATGCGAAGAATAAAAATTAATTAACTAACGATGATCAAATATTGAGTTGAAAAAGAAATCAGTTGGAGACGAATCTAGGAGTACGATTTCACTTGTTCATCCACTACACTTATCATTCCTCGATTTCCATTTTATGGATTTCCTAGTTTACTAGCCGAGAATTCTTATTTGTTTCTACTCCCCCTCCCGGGTCTTAAGCAGAAGTAATTATCTAACATTAATCTTGATATCCCTATCTAAGATCAATTATCAAACAATTGTAAAAGCGCAGTAATTCCTATGACGACTTCTACGGAGTTATAGGCCTTCCGAACAATATAACTACCACGATACGAATTCCTTCTTTCCTATTCATAACCCCCTCTCCCGAGTGATAGATCACAAATATGGAATCATTCAATCCATGGCCAGTAGATTAAAAGCATTAAGAACAGGAAAGCATAAATAAACCATACGGAAATCCAAATAAACTTCAATCAATTCATAATAAGCGTAGTTTCAAAACAAGCTACATCGTCTCCTAGAAAATAAAATTAGCTCATGCTAGAAGTATTTAAACACATAGACATGTTTAAATAACCCATAAAAATTGATAAAAGTTTAGAGATACAAAACGAATTGGACGCTATTCTTCGATCTCCGATGAACGCCGCCGTCTCGTGATGAATTCTCTACTTTTTGCTCCGAGCCGTCGTCGTTATTCTTCTCCGTTCTTCAACCCTAGCCTCTTTCACTCCCAAAATATGTCTAAGTCTGAATAGCCTTCGAAAATCCTCCTCTAAACCCTTTAAAAGTCCCGTGCAATCAACTAAGGAAAGTCTCCAAAATTGCCAAAATTCATCAGGCGTAATTACGCCTCCGAAGTGGCGTAGTTACGCCTGTCGACGTGTCCCAAAGTCTGGCTTCCCGCGTGACTGGCGTAGTTACGCCTCAAAAGTGGCGTAATTACGCCACTTAAAATTCTTCAAAATCACAATTGCCGTGAGACAGGCGTAGTTACGCCTCACATCAGGCGTAGTTACGCCTCAAGAAATTCTTTTAAAAGCTCAAATGCCGTAGCTTAGGCGTAGTTACGCCTCAAGACAGGCGTAATTACGCCTGTTGCTTTGATTCAAAGTGTTGATTTTTTACTTCAATTCATCCGTTCCTTCCGTCATTTGCACCCTTTTAGTCCACAAAACATGTAATTACCTGGATTCCTGCAAAACAACACATAACAAAACCAAAAGCGTAATTCTGATCGAAAACTAACACTAAACCATGCAAAACAAGAAGAAATATAAGTGTATAAAATACACTTATCAAAAATCAAATGAATCTAATACTCCATCCTTATGAAGTTTAGATATGCGGTTCTCGTTTATGTGGCCCAAGCGACAGTGCCAGAGATAAGTCGGATTACAATCATTATTTTTAATCCTTTTAGTATTTATGTTATAGATAGGCATATCAAGATTTAATACATAAAGACCATTCACCATTTGTGCACTAGCATAAAACATATCATTTAAATAAATAGAACAACAGTTGTCCTTTATTATAAATGAAAATCCATACTTGTCCAAACAAGAAATAGAAATAATGTTTTTAGTAATTGAAGGCACAAAATAACAATCTTTCAAAATCAATGATAAACCAGAAGGTAAAGCTAAATGATAATCTCCTATAGCTAATGCAGCAACTCTTGCTCCATTTCCAACTCGGAGATCAACTTTGCCTTTCGCCAACAATCTACTCTTTTTGAGGTCCTGCACATTTACACAAATGTGAGATCCACATCCAGTATCTAATACCCATGATGAAGAAGTAGATAAATTGACTTCTATAACAAAAATACCTGAAGCGGAAGTCACACTTCCTTTCTTTAGATCCTCCAGATATACTTTGCAGTTTCTTTTCCAATGGCCGGTCTCACCGCAATGGAAACCGTTCCCTTCCTTCGCTATCCCTCCCTTTGGTTTCAGTGCATAAGACTTTGGCTTAGATTTAACAAAGACCTTCTTTGCTTTCTTGTTGCCTTTAGCTTTGGCCCTTCCTTTGCCCTTATTCACAATAAGAACATTTGTGGCCTTAGTCTTCTTTGTATTTGCTTCATATGTTCTCAACATACCAAGCAATTGTGGTAGAGTCTTTTCCATGTCAGTCATATTGTAATTTACTACAAATTGACTGAAGCTCTCAGGCAACGATTGCAAGATCACATCGGTGGCCAACTCTTGGTCCAATGGAAAACCCAGCTTGTCCAGATTCTCAATGTACCCAATCATCTTGAGCACATGAGTTCCAACTAGGCTTCCCTCTACCATCCTGCACTGGAATAACGCCTTAGAGACGTCATACCTCTCTTGTCTTGCTTGCTGTTGGTACAATTGCTTTAAGTGTTCGATCATATCGAACGCCTCCATTTCCTCATGTTGCTTCTGAAGCTCAGAGTTCATGGTGGCAAGCATAAGGCACCCAACATCAAGTGCGTCACTTTGATGCTTCTTGTAAGCATCTTTTTCAGCTCTTGTAGCCGTTAGGGGAGGTTCCTCAGCGGGTAAGGGTTCCTCTAGGACATATTGTTTCTTTTCTTGTTTGAGGACTATCCTCAAGTTCCTATGCCAGTCTAGGAAATTCGTCCCATTTAATTTGTCCTTCCCAAGGAGCGATCGCAGGGATAAAGTGCTAGTAACGTTGTTAGTTGCCATGGATATCTACAATATAAATATGCAAAATAAGTTTATGATTTAATCATTTAACATGGTCTTATATTAAATGATACTCCCACTATTTTGTTAAAAAAATATCAACCCTCGAAACCTTTAGTGGGCCAAGATCCATATTTCGCCTAATCTTGAGTTAGCTTTGGCTAATCGCCCAAGACTCGGTTATTTAGGTAGACAACACTTTGTCAATTACATCACATGTAATTCTTGGATAGTTGGACGAACAACACTTTGTTCAATTCATCAAATGAAATATAATCCAACCCATGCCTCTAAGTTCCCAATCCTATTTAGATAACTTAGTTAAGTCGTACCCAATTTTAAGTATAACGGATATCACATTTATCCTTTCGCGCCTTACTAAGATTGCCACGGTGCTTTGCTTTGGCAAACCCACACATGTACAATCGAAGTTATTGACGAGTACTTTTAATTTTGGAAGGCATCTAAAACTTAATATTTTAGAGGGATTTATTGATCTCATTATTAGTTTGATAATTTAAAATATGTCCACTACATATAGTTGTATACATATCTACATATATGTGTAATACAATTATCATACTAAAACATAAGATAAATCATGCATCAACATACATAATTAAACGTGACATGGTTATAGCCCCTACTAACGATTTTCTCAAGCCAATGAGAAAATCCTAAGAGTCAACCTAAGGTCACTTCACAAGCACCTTCCTTTGGCTCCAATTTGTGAATGGCCTCCTCATCCCGACAGGATGCTCCATCTTCATTGATCACCATCAATAAAATAAACTACACTATTTACAAGATATAGAATTCCTCGATTCACATTCGAGGGGAACATAGGGGAGGGATAACAATTAGAATGAAATAGAGAAGGCACGACACGCAGGTCGCAATAAAAAATTACAAACATTCACAAATCCTATCTAATAGGTCAAAGGGCTATAACCACGCACCATGCTCAAACAACACATAAAGCATGCATTAACATTTAATTAATTAAATTCTAAACATTTTAAATTTAATTCTAATTAAAACTGTAAAATAGAATTTTGAAAAATATCGTACGCTCGGGACATCACATGCCACGGACTAAAATGACTAAACCATGAACCATCATGGTTCGTTTATGGGCCTAGGGTTCGAAACCCTAGCCCATGGCCGAACCATCAAGCGGCGGCTGCTCGGCCATGCACGAGCCAATGGGTTCGAAACCCTAGCAACATGCGGCGGCCGTGAGCCATGATGACTAGGGTTCGAAACCCTAGCCCTTTGGTGGGTCGGCCGTGAGCCATGGTGACTAGGGTTCGAAACCCTAGCCCTTTTGTGGCTGCGGCCGTGAGCCATGCATGAGCTAACACCTCGATTTTACGCTTTCGTGTATCGTATACAATTATTCGCCAATTATATCAAATATAATTATACGATGATTTTCACAAACTCAATTTAATCATATCATACATGATTATATACAATTTTAAATAGCATGCAAAATTAATTCTAATATGATTAAACTATTTAACCACATAAATCCGATATGAGCCTTGTACACTGCTCTGATACCACTGTAAGTAATCCAAGAGCATACAACGCAGCGGAATAAAATTTTATATGGATTACTAACCAGCAGATCTATACATAGGATTTCATATCGGATAAAGGAATTACAAGTATCTCACCCTTGTAGCGTGTTTGAAGCAGAATCTACGGAGCAGCAGCACGTCCAACGCCTCCTCCGAGTCACTAGCAAAACTTAACAAGTTTTGCCTCAACGGTATCCACACGATCAAATCGGGTGAAGGGATAGTCTAAGAACAAGTTGCTAGACTCGTTCTTAGACCGGAACAAGGAACACTATCGATTCACAATCGAATAATCACCGGAAATCACCACAACCCACTTCGGCTATGAAGAGGCCGAGAGAGCTTGGAGAGAGGCGGCCGTGTGTTCGAGTTTGTGTGTAGGTTGAATGATATAAAGTTATGTATTACAATTAATCATAACCTTTGTATTTATATTATAAGGCTTTTAATTAAGGTTCAAGACTTTTTTAAAGTCTTATGGGCCCAAACCCATGATTTAATTAAAACCTTTTAATCACTTAATTAAGACTCCTCTTAATTAATTAATTCATCCAATGAATTTAATTTCCCTTCTCGATTTAATCTTTTGTGCGACCCGATAGGATCTTGTAATGTTGGTAGTGACATAAAATCTCATTTTATGTCGCAAGCATTGAGCGGTATCTAGCAACACATCAATGCTACCCAAATTACAAGAATGTCAATGACTCGACATAACCTTTAGAACTTGTGATAATATTAACCATGTAATTTAATCCCTTTGCCCTTTGTGTTTAGATTGAACACGAGTCATGGAATAGTCATACTCGTATATCCAATCTTTATTTCTTGATCCCCAAGTAGAAATAGAATAAACGAATAAGCTCGATATCTCATATCGACTCATTCGAGCATGGCCATGCATTTTAGTTCTCACTTGATCAAGGGCCAAACACATCTCCTGTTATATAGGAGGGACAAATCCTATCTCGATCAGTCAACATCCCTCTACATAATTCGTAGTGTATCCAATAGTCGCCTTTATAGTTTACCCTGTTACGGGTAACGTTTGACGATATCAAAATACATAACTCCTTATGTTGGGATCTCTGATGATCACAAGTCGTAAGGATTACATACATTATTATCACTATGAGAATTGCATATGACGATCATATAACTATCCATGTTGCATTCTCATGGTGGGTCTGTCCAGTACATCGTTCTCTAACATGTACCCATATGTTGATTTGATATCTCATATCAATGAACAATTCATCGATCAACACATACTAGTCTCTACGTATTATCATTATCCCTTTCATGATAATACTTGACTAGGGACATCTTTAAGAATAATACGATATTATTCTAAGGACATTAACTTATATATTAATTCACATTGCACAGTTAAAAGAATAATATATAATAATGAATTGTCATTCATAAAATCATATTACATTGTATGTCATAAACAATCATCTAATGATATGTCTTAGGGCATATCCCAACACTATATAAACCCATCACTCTTACCCTCACAAATCATCCCTCAAATCTATATATCTCTTCATATAACAAGCTTGTAAGCTTCAGTACCAGTATATGTGAGTTGTGAGATGATCGTTGAGAGTTTGTAATTATTGTCTGAATGTTTCAATAAATTGTGTTTGCCTCCCGTGGATACAATTGCCGAAACACATAAATATTCGTGTTCTTATAAGTGTGTATGATGTTTACACTTTACTTTGGATATTTTTGGCACAACATAAAATAAAGATGGATTTTAATTCATGCACATTATTCGTTTGATTAACTGGTTAATTATTCTATCTTATTTCATATCCTATAAAATCAAATAATTTATTATTATTTGAAATAAGATAGAATAAATTAGCCTATCAACCGAATCAAACAGTACATATAACTTCTAGTATTAAACTAGAAGATGACTTGGTTATAATAAAAAACAAAACAATACTCCAATAATAAAGAACATTAATGAGAAAACTAAATAACAAACTTGGACTATCAATGACTAACAAACAGCAAAGACGTTTCAGTGAAAAAAAATTGACTTACTATTAGCCGACTATGTGTCCTAAGACGACACTGCTAATTTATTGACAGAGATTATTGGCTGATATGATTCTTTAGCTCGAGATAACCGCAGGCCTAACCTACAGATACCACTCAATGTGAGGCTCTTAACTCGAAAGCATGTTTCTGTTGCTATTAGAATAAAGTTAAAATATATAAGTTAACATGAGCCCAAAATCATGAACAATTGTAATTTCAAGACTGAAATTAACATATATAATATTTTCTCTATAACCATTAGAGTACAAAATATGACCACAAATAACTAACATAAAATAAATATATATAACAATTCAATTACTCATGACATGCCCGATATACAGTAAAATATATATTTGGATGAACATTTATAAAACTAATCCAAGTGTGGTTTCATCTAGAAGTATCCGCTCACGATCCGTGATCGAGACCGTTGACACCGGTGTTGCTTCCAAATTAAAAATTCGAAAACAACAAACATCAGATATAGATCTCAAATAAATTAGTCTTTTTGTTCATAAGAAAATATAATGTTCTTACAACCCGAATTGATGATTACAAGACCATTACAACAGAACTTAAAAACAACATACAATGGACACCTGAACTCCAAGGCAGTGGCAGTTCACCATCCCAAAAAATGATATTGTTCATCGTCTTCAATCTCATCTGGAGAGGGATGTAATATATATATATGTGTGTGTGTGTGTGTGTGAAGAAATATTGAGTGGAGAAACTCATTGTTTTCTCTTTTTATTTTTCTTGAGATAACAGTAAATCTATAATATATAGAAGAAAGTAGCAACAAATCTGCTACTCATCTTCTATATTCGAGCTACAATACGTCCCTAAAAGCAAGGGAAGATAAAAATGGAAAATGACAAAATACAAGGAATCAGAAATTAAAGAAAAAACTAAAATTGCAATTATTTAATCCCCAAAGTTTAGGGATTAACTCGAAATTCAACACTGACCCTCAAGCCAGTGAGTAGATGTTGATCATTCCCAGCTTGTATATCAATTCTTCGAATTTCACTCTTGGTAGCGGTCTGGTTAGAACATTTGCTACTTGAAGGTGTGTAGGTGTGTAATGGCGATCTATTTCCACACTAGGACTCTACCTCATACATTCTCCTCCTACAAATTCAACAAAAAGTCTAGACCCTTCATACACCTTTCATACTCTAACCATCAGATTTTAGACCTTGGTTTGGGATTCCATCACAATTTTGAAGGTGGCTACGAAGATCGAAGCGAATGCGGCGTGACAACCTCGACAAGTGACGATTTACATAGCTTGTTTTGTTTGTTTTCATGCTTTTTAAATTAAATTTGGATTGTTTTGCATTGATTATGTGTGGCTAAACAACTTCTGATTCTTGGTTTAGGAATATAATACAATTGAGATTTATTATTCTTATGAAATTCATGTTTTCAATTATCAATCTTGTTTGAGTATTGATTATTTTCTGTACTTTGTTGGTAAGATTGTTGTGTTTAATTATTGGATTGATCACCAAGTAATTTTGCATGCAAACTTATGCTTGGTCTATGAATCAACTATTAATAATAATTTTGCGCTTGTGATATTGTTAAATTCTTAGGAAAAACATTCAACAGGATTAAATATAGACGCGTGGATCATATTGTCTAGCGCTGTCTTTCTCACTAGTTTGTAAAGCTATCATCTTTGAATCTTAATCACAATTTTGATTACTTGATTGATAAGGGTTAGAATAGAACGCGTGTGCTACCTAACTACGAATAAGGTGAGATAGGAATTAAGTTTCCAAGATGAATATTTATAAATAAATGTAATTCTTTGTGAGAATTGATAATTAAGATAATAAACATCAATTATAAAGTCGATTGAAAGCGAAGAATTGTCTTTATCTCATAATTTAGTTCATCTTATTTTTATCCTTACATAGCAGTTTAATTCATACTTTTTAGTTTTATAGTTCATAGTAGTAATCAAATCACTTTCAAAACCCCCCTTTTACTTTGTTTTACACATGTTAACACAAAATGCATCATTCCTCGTAGGATTGATCTTACGCATGCTACTACATTCTTATACTTGTTATTTGACCGCTTTATTTTTAAACAAAAGATATTTCAAAGTGTAGTGTGAAGCGATTCTACCGCAAGTGCACGATTGTCAAGTTTTAGTATAGTGAAAATTAAGTAAGGGTTGTCGAATCCACAGGGACTAATGTATAAGTACCAAATAAAATTAATAAAATTATATTTAGCCTACGATTAACAAAGGTGATTTACTAATGCAAACTTAAACTATGGAATGAAAATTAACACAAGAAACAATAAAATGAATGGTATGCAAAGGTAAGTTGCTCGAGAAATTTATCAAGCTCTTCGTTCAACTATGTTATCTTTAATGATTCATTTGAATAAGCAAATTATCAACCAATTGATTCTAAAGGTGAAAGGTTTTCGCTATTATTCAATACACTCTCTCGAGCTGTAAAGAAACTAATATCAAATTAGAACAAGTCACTCTCGTGCACCTATTTACTAATTCAATATTGCATAAATCGTCAAAACCTTATTACTCTAAATCTCTCGATTCCAAGTTCTCACGTATGCGATATCATCTCTCGATCTCAATCATAACATACTTCATGAATTAATAGAGCGTGTTACAACGTTATCTCTCGATCTCTGTTATAACTCTCAGAATCAATCAAAGTTAGCTAGGCTTTGATCTTAACAAACAATTAATTCATGAACGATAGGAATCAATACACTCAAACACAATTGAATCAATATATCAAACACACGATCCTAAATCTCAATAAAATAAACTAGAATTATTTCAAATCAAATACAAAAGAAGTTTAATCGTCTCTCGACCTCAAAAACATCAATTGAAAATTAATATGAAATAGATCAGAGTCTAGAAATACGATAAACGGCGGAATGAATCCGTGCGTAGCACCGAAATCTCTTCTCTTGCTTCTTCCTTGCACTCCGGAATTGATTGGCTTTGGCTCGGACGAAGAACCGGAAGAACGGGTCTCCTTGGAGGCGGCTAGGCGGCGGCTAGGGTTCTTCTTTGGTTCAGAAATTTCGTTTGATATGATGTGTATTGAGATATGGAAGAATTTTCCTTTAAAACCCCCGAAGATCACGATAAACATGGAAAATAAAATCTTCAGGATTTCGCGTCTCGATCGATCGAAAGGTTTTTTCGATCGATCGGTGCACTGTTCACTTCAGCCTTTTCAACTCACTGCCTCGCTCGATCGATCGAGATATTTTTCCGATCGATCGACATTTCTCAAAATTGGCTCTGAAGTTTCTGCCTGGGTCGATCGATCGAGAAATAATCTCGATCGATCGAGACCTCGATTCATTTTCTGCTCAGCACACTGCCTGGCTCGATCGATCGAGAAATATTCTCGATCGATCGAGATTCCGAAAATCCAACTTCTTCATTTTGATCTCTTTTTCGCCTCGGTTTCGCCCGTTTTCTTCATTTTAGCTCATTTCTTCCACTTCCGACCTATTTTCCTGAAACAATCAAATAAACACCAAAAAGCATAATATCATCCAGGAAAAAGTACGAAAGATGGGAAGAAATTACAGCTAAAAAACACTTAAAATCTAAGCCTATCATTATTAACTGAGAGAGTTACTTTGGGGCGTACACGACTGACGTATACCAAATTTTGGCGCATTGTTTTTTTGTGTTATATTTGTTTTCTATAGTACTATTCTGGTTTGTTCATGCGTGCAGGTCAATCATCAAGAAAAGAAGAATTCCAATACGATCCTAAGATCGAGAGGACCTTACCCCGGAGAAGGAGAGAAAATTGAGGCTCAATGGAGGAATCTAACTCCGATACCAACTCTCACTTTGAGGAAGAAGAGAAAGTGACAATGGTAGCGAATCAGAGTTTGAGATAACTGGCAAACCCTGCCTTGGTTCAACAACCTCGTTGCATTACGTTCTCTACTCTTGCTACTAAAATAAATTTTGAACTTAAATCTGACCTAATACATCTCTTGCCTTCTTTTCATGGCCTTGCATGTGAATATCCGCATAAGCACTTGATGGGGTTCAATGTGGTTTTGTGATGCCCGGAATATTTGATAATTATTCGTTTGAACTAATTGTGGTATTTAAATAACATTTCAGGATTTACATTATTGGACATCATGTTTTGGTTCAGGTTGGAATAAATAATTCCCGATCGAAGTCGTAGTGTAAATTAAATTTTAAGGGGATCTTGTAATAATAAACTATTGAGAATTAGATTAAAATAATTTAATTATGATGAGATGATAATTGAATGATGTGGGTTTAAATAGGGTTAGATTTTAAAAATACACACATTTCTCCAAAAACACACATTAAAACCCAAGTGCTCCCTCACGTGGTGACGTACGAGCAGGTATACCCAATACTTATATATTCATGTATACATGTATTGTCGAGCGTGATGTTTAAGATTAAGTAATCGAGTAAGATAATTGAGTTAAATACACATGGAATTGTGGATACATATATGTACGTGATCCGGGTATACGAGCTGAGCATTGATACATTTGGCATGATTGATATGAGGAAATTATTGAGAACTTGGGTGATGGATAGGCATGATTGCCTTAAATATATGTTTTGTTATGATAGATCAAAAGTGATGTGTTACGAGAAGATCGATTTATCTAAGTGAGCAGTTTCATATTTTGATTAACGCTATTGAACTTGGTGATTATGAAAATGTGAATTATGAAACATGATCAGTTCAAGAAAGCTTATTGATAAGTGTGATTTTTACACTTAATTTAATATATGATTAGGGGTGTTTTTGTAGTGATTCCTTGAAATTATTACACGTTTTGGTATATATTTGTATATTTCAGGAATCTAGGTCCAAATGCATAAAAGTGGATGAAATGAGCTTAAAATACTGAAAAAAGGACCAAACTAAGCAAATATGGAAAAGGAGGGACCAAATCGCAAGATTGGAGATTTGAGATCCGCGATCGATCGGCAACTTACGAAGATCGATCGCTAGATTTCCGCGATCGATCGGCAAATGATGAAGATCGATCGCGGATATGAAAAATTTGGTTATTTTGTCCAAAATGTTTCCGCGATCGATCGGCAAATGACGAAGATCGATCGCCAAAACCAAAAATTTCAAGATTTTGTTTCCGTCTTGGTTATTTTGTGTGCAAAACTTACCAAACTCCTTTACCACTATATATATTAGGTCTTGGACGGAAATTAGAGACTTTTATCAGATTTTACACCCTAGGAATAGCCTCCATCCATCATCTCATCCTCCATATCACCATCATTCACCTCCATCCATCAATCATCCTAGGATTTTGGAACACCTTCGACAAGGCGATTCAAGAGACGATCGAGAAGGAAGCGAGAGAGGGAGCAAGGATCTACGAACGAAGTCAACATCGGGAGTTTATTCTTGTCTTTTAATATTTGTTTTGATTTGTTTTGATTTACTATGTTGAACTAATTTATTTATCGAGGCTAGGCGAATCCTTTGTCATGAACCTATGATTTGATGATTTATTTGATTGAATTCCCTTAATTCTTTGCGTATAATTTATTGATCTTCATGCTTTTGAGGGATTGATCACCCTTGAATGATTACTTTATTGTGATTGACTTGACCATATGATATTGCAATATGATATAATAAATTATACCGTGGGTTTTAGGTTGAGACGAACCAAGTAAAATCTAGCACACGTGTGATAGCAATAGATTTACCAAAATCGAAGGCTAGTAGTTTTCATAGATCTTTATTCGATATTAATTGTTCAATAAAGACACGGGAGTGGTTTACTGCAACATTAATATTAGACTTGTTATAACTAGACCAAAGTATAACGAATGCATTAGGAAAACTCGTCACATTAGAAATCTTTGGATATTCAATCGAGAATTGTAGGGGATTGCATTGGTGTGCCAAAGTCTCGATAATCTTCTCTAGTGGATTTTTCTCGTTTACTTTGATTGACTTGGTTGGATTAGTAGTTAATTTTAATTAATTAGTAGTTTAATTATTTAATTAATTTTCGTAGGTTAACTATAGTTAAAAGTGTCTTATTTGGTACTTACTTGTTAGTCCCTGTGGGTTCGACAATCCGTATTCTTCCTATCTATACTAAAACTTGACACCGTGCACTTGCGGTACATAAATCGCTACACTTGAAATAACTGTTTAAAATAAAAGCGATCAAGTTTTTGGCGCCGTTGCTGTGGATTAACTTTAGTAATATCATACTAGGTTCTTTGACTGTAATTTAACCATTTTTGTTTATTTCTTTCGAAAAATAAAATACATATAAATTTATTTTGTTTTTGTTTTGTTTGTCTTGTGAGGTACTTGGAGATGCTACATCAACAAGCCTTTACAAGATTTGTCCAACAATGTTCCGAGCCGTTCTACGTTGTTTGGGAGAGATTCAATGAATTGGCCAACCCATTCCAGCATCACAACTTTTCTAACTATACTCTCCTACAATATTTCTTCAAAGGGTTGGATGCACAGACATGAGAATGAGTATTCAATGGAGCACTGGTGACTGGGAGTCCCCTGGTTGATAGAGATGGGGACAATGTGTTGCACATGTTCAATGATATGGCGGACTTCGATTATCACTGGCATTGTGATCCTTCACTACAATGTTGGAGTCACCAATACCCACCGGAGCCTCACTACTCTAATGAGACGCCCCAACCATTTGAACATCACGAAGAGAGGAGAGATAGTTTGGCAGACGTCGCGACTCAGTTAGAGGATACATTAATAAGATTCATGGCATCAACTGAGAATAGTTTGGAGTGCCAAACCAACTCTATGCGCCACCTGGAGCAGTAAATGGCGGTCCTTATGGAAATAATTTCAACTTGCTGCCAGGAGGAAGAGACGATAGCTACCAATCAAGAGGCGACGAATCGAGCTTGGTTATATGATGATGATCACTCAACCAACCAAGTTTGGGGGAGTGATCCTACTCATGTGGAAAAGTCAAGGGAACTTGAGCCTCTTCAAGAGATTGAGCCTACTTCAGAGATGTTATCCGAGGAGTTCTCATGTGAAGATGAGTCGAGTGTGATGTTGGAGAAGGAAGAGACTTTCGAAGATTCTGATTTGAGCCCATCGATGGAGACATGTTCTATGCCATATGTAGATCCGTATTTTCCATCGATGCCAACTTCACCGCACTACATTCTCCAAGATATGAAGCCAACTCAAGAATCATTCTCCCATACCTACCACTTCAAACCGAAAGTTGTTGGAGCAACGAGCTTACACTGTTACAATCATGCCAATCTTGAGGGCATACTGAATGAAGACCCATTTGTTGTATCATATGATACTTACTATGGGCGGCAGCCGCTCTATGATGGTTGCTTCTGATGGTCAAGCCGATGACTAGAAATCAGCGCTTCTTGGGAGGCAACCCAAGCGTATCCTTTTGCTATTTAGTTTTGTTTTATTTTCAGTTTTTGCATTTAGTTTGTTTATCTCTCGAGTCGACTATTTTATTTGCATTCTTCTCTTGCTAGATACTTAATTGGAGCGATGAACCCCTACAGCAGTGGAGCTTTCAAAAGCCAATCTTCCTCAACCCTCATGCAAGCATCTTGATCAGGAGAGTTTACTGTTTCCCTTTGATTCATTTCAACAACATTGAGGACAATGTTTGATTTAAGTTTGGGGGAGTGGCTTGCATGTTTTTCTTGTTTTATCCACATGTTGTGTGCTTAATTGACACTTGAATCGTCTGATTATTATGAGCTAAAACAAAAAAAATTATGAGTTCAAATTTGAGAAAAGAATGAATTATAGTAGGGACTATTCAATGAGGATTTTGATCTCACTATGCATGTCAACTTGAGTTTTGATGAATGTGAATATCTTGTTTTGAGTTAGCATGTCAAAGATGAGGAATACATTTAGCACATTTGAGTCACGATCTTGTGAATTGCATTTGTGGTAGTGAAAATCTCTGTGAACTTGATGAATTATTTTTGAGCATCTTAGAGAACCTTAGAAACTATTTGATGATGACGCTTCAAGGCAAAATTTTATAGTCATGAACTTGATGAGGAGATGATCTAGGCGATCTTTGGACCGTTTGAGCCTTTCAAGCTTACCGTGTTTACATCAATCCCTAGTATCCAATTTTGAGCTTTATTGAAAAAGAATGGAGTATGATGAACATACTATTAGCCCACATTCAACAAATTTCTTTGGCAACTCATTATACCCACCTTTATGAGCCTAAATTGAAAGAATTCATCCTTACCTAAAGGGAGTATAATGATTCTCATTAGATGCACATAAATTGCAATATTTTGATGAGCTATTGTTGAAAAATTGATGAATGAGACAAGAAAAAAGATAGATAAAGCCTTGTGAAAAAATGACTAAATAAGACCCAAAGAGGCCAATGCTAAAAGAAAAAGAAGAGAAGCTCAATTTTGTGCTAAAAATATAAACATTACATGCTTATACTCTCTTCTTTGCGCTATCCTATCTTTTCTTTGAAGCCAACACCTAGGCCTAACATTACAAGCTTAAAAAGTCATTTTGATCCAAGTCTAGGAGTGACTACATTAGTGGAGAAGTGTTTGAAAATAGGACTATGAGGTGCTCAAAGATAATCTTACTTTTCATTACCTAGCATGATTTGATCTGTGAAAGTTGCATGAAACTTGAAAGTGACAATAGCACACACGCACGTTCTGATTCAGAGACATGTAGCTTGATCTAGGTGAAAACACAATGTGTTGAACTTTATGAGTGACTCTTGTTGTCTGTAAGTGAGATGTTTGAGCTACATGATTGACTTGCGAATTTATTTATTTTAATCTTTAATAATGAACTCTACTTGGTGATCTTATTTCTTGCTCAAAACGATCAAGTTTAAGTTTGAGGGAGTTGATAAGTGTGATTTTTACACTTAATTTGATATATGATTAGGGGTGTTTTTGTAGTGATTCCTTGAAATTATTACACATTTTGGTATATATTTGTATATTTCAGGAATCTAGGTCCAAATGCATAAAAGTGGATGAAATGGGCTTAAAATGCTGAAAAAGACCAAACTGAGCAAATATGGAAAAAGAGGGACCAAATCCCAAGATTGGAGATTTGAGATCCGCGATCGATCGGCAACTTACGAAGATCGATCGCCAGATTTCTGTAATTGATCAGCAAATGACGAAGATCGATTGCGGATATGAAAAATTTGGTTATTTTGTCCAGAATGTTTCCGCGATCGATCGGCAAATGACGAAGATCGATCGCCAAAACCAAAAATTTCGATATTTTGTTTCCTTCTTGGTTATTTTGTGTCCAAAACTTACCAAACTCCTTCACCACTATATATATTAGGTCTTGGACGAAAATAGAGACTTTCATCAGAATTTTCACCCTAGGAATAGCCTCCATCCATCCTCTCATCCTCCATATCACCATCATTCACCTCCATCCATCAATCATCCTAGGATTTTGGAACACCTTCGACAAGGCGATTCAAGAGACGATCGAGAAGGAAGCGAGAGAGGGAGCAAGGATCTACGAACGAAGTCAACATCGGGAGTTTATTCTTGTCTTTTAATATTAGTTTTGATTTGTTTTGATTTACTATGTTGAACTAATTTATTTATCGAGGCTAGGCGAATCCTTTGTCATGAACCTATGATTTGATGATTTATTTGATTGAATTCCCTTAATTCTTTGCGTATAATTTATTGATCTTCATGCTTTTGAGGGATTGATCACCCTTGAATGATTACTTTATTGTGATTGACTTGACCATATGATATTGCAATATGATATAATAAATTATACCGTGGGTTTTAGGTTGAGACGAACCAAGTAAAATCTAGCACACGTGTGATAGCAATAGATTTACCAAAATCGAAGGCTAGTAGTTTTCATAGATCTTTATTCGATATTAATTGTTCAATAAAGACACGGGAGTGGTTTACTGCAACATTAATATTAGACTTGTTATAACTAGACCAAAGTATAACGAATGCATTAGGAAAACTCGTCACCTTAGAAATCTTTGGTATTCAATCGAGAATTGTAGGGGATTCCATTGGTGAGCCAAAGTCTCGATAATCTTCTCTAGTAGATTTTTCTCGTTTACTTTGATTGACTTGGTTGGATTAGTAGTTAATTTTAATTAATTAGTAGTTTAATTATTTAATTATTTTCATAGGTTAAATATAGTTAAAAGTGTCTTATTTGGTACTTACTTCCTATCTATACTAAAACTTGACACCGTGCACTTGCGGTACATAAATCGCTACACTTGAAATAATTGTTTAAAATAAAAGCGATCACTTATAACTGGTTCAGACTTATTCACGGAGTGCACTTTATAATTTCCAATAGCTTTATTTTGCTGAATTATAATTTTGTATATTCATATGATTGTGATGTTATGACGGTTCATGCTCACCGGTGTGTGGACTGTTTCTGTTGAAACAGGTTAAGCTTGTATAACGTTAAATTCAGGTAATGATGATGGTGCTCTCGGAAATGTGGTACAAGTATTGGTTGATGACACATCTTGCTTATGCATTTAGAATGGTATTCATATATTTATTGCTCATATGTGAGCATCTGGATGCAGGTATATGGACTGTATAAGAGTGTTAAAATTCTCTTTTCACCTAGTCATTTTAAGTATATTTTATCTCGACGAAAATGTGCTATACGATTTTAGTGATGATGGGAATTCGTATCTTGTTAGTATGGTGACTTCCCTGGCTGGGAACTTTTATCTTTAGATTATGGTGTTTTTATATTGAGGGTGTTTATAGTTGTGTATTTTCTGGGATAGTCCAATTTATGGGGAGACTCTGCTCAAATTTTTATAAAAGTCATGCGGAATATGGGAAGCATGTAATGATTCTTTTAAAGAATGAAAATTTTCACATACATAAGATGTCATAAATGCCTAATGTTTTCTTTAAGCGTTAGGTCTTACATTAGTAGTATCAGAGCAGTGGTTAGCTCTTTGGGGTGTCTAAGGCCTAGCACATAATTTACGCAGGATTGTAGTTTTGCGATAGTGTGATGTGACATTTACACCTATGTGCGTAGTATGAAATGTATGGTATGAAACAATGTAGATTGTGTTACTGCTAACCGTTGCGGTTGCAGAATTGATTATGGGTCATGAGAAGCATGGCATTGAGGAATCACTGTTGATTCCAGTAGATACACCTATTGATGGCGATATTGTTGAAAAGCTTGACTCCGGTAATTCATTTTAATTATATCACTGAATTTATTGTTGTGAAAATAAAAATGAAAATGTACTGTGAGATGCGTGATGAAGAACATGACACGCTGACGATAATTAATGTCGATGGTAATTGGACGTTATTGCTAGTAAAGGAATAAATGTGTTTTTATTGAGTTGAGTTTTCTGTATACGCTATGTATATGTATGTACAGTGCTAAGGAATATGGTTTTGTAGGGGAATCAGAAAATGGGAAGCGAGATACAATATCCGGGGACAGAATAAATAGACTTTATGATGATTGGGTATATGTATGTCATAAATGTGATGACACAGGTACGTGACGATGTACTAATACTAGCTCAAAGTATCCATGTATACTGTATTATGTATTGATGATGTACCTATGCCCTCACGAGTATTTTTGACTGTGTATATGGTAATGAGGTTTTCGGTGCAGAATTTTATCAATAGCGCTATTGGTGATTGACAATTCTTGCGATGGTGATTTGGTATTGAATTACCGTGATAGGGTAGCCACTGACGAGTGTGCGATGTGATTAGGCCGCCACTGGCGAGTGTGCGATGTGCTAGGGTTGCCACTAACGAGTGTGCGATGTGATTGGGTCGCCACTGATGAGTGTGCGATGTGCTACGGTCGCCATGACGAGTGTGCGATGTGACAGGGTCGCCTCTAACGAGCGAGCGATGTGTTATCA
This sequence comes from Haberlea rhodopensis, assembly GCA_907163345.1. Lineage (NCBI taxonomy): Eukaryota > Viridiplantae > Streptophyta > Magnoliopsida > Lamiales > Gesneriaceae > Haberlea > Haberlea rhodopensis. Next base: position 28,943 of record CAJQUN010000160.1, read on the forward strand.
GGGTCGATGCTAGAGAGAGCATGCGACGTGTATACTGTCAGGGTTGATGCTAGAGAGAGCATGCGACATGTATATATCAGGGTCGATGCTAGAGAGAGCATGCGATGTGTATACTGTCAGGGTCGATGCTAGAGATAGCATCCGTCGTGTATATTGTTAGGATCGATGCTAGAGAGAGCATGCGACGTATTTGTTATCAGGGTCGACTCTAGAGAGAGCGACGACGTAGTTACTATTAGGGTCGGCGCTAGAGAGAGCTCGCGATGTGATTATTATCAGGATAGACGCTAATGAGAGCGTACATTGTATTATATGTGCCTCTACTATAGAGGGAGAGTGATGAATATATGTTGATTTAAATTGTCCTTGTTAATTTAATATATTGTGATGATCAAATGTAAAGGTGACAGCTACCATGGAGAGAGTGATGAAGAGACATTATTGTTTTTCTTTCATTTTTATTGCAGTGTTGATGCAAAAGCAAGGTGTAATTGACACCGATATACCGATGACATCTATTGGCGAGATGATGGTATGATTATGTGGTGGATATTATGATGCACGTAATGTATAAACATGCATTGATATTTGTCTTGTGATTGTGATATATGGGAATAGAATACTTGCCGCTCATATGGCGAAGCAATTTTTATGCCGCTGTCATATTGAAGCGAGGGGTATTGATTTTGTACCGCCATTGGGCGATAAGTAATGTATACCGCCATTGGGCGATGAGTACTGTGTACCGCGTGGGCGATGAGTATTATGTACCGACGTAGTGAAATGAATATTGTTATACTGTTAATGTGTTAGCAATGTATATTGATGATGTGTTGATTGCATATGGTAATGAACGTTGTGTTATTATTGTTTCTTGGGTACATGGGATGTAGGCCAAGAGGATATTGGAATGTACCAGGGGAATGAAGAATTGAGTGACGAGACAGGGTGTGGTGTAACCGTTGTAGTGATACCATAATATCTATGGTATGCATTGGATAATGATATTGTTTTGTGATGATATCAAAGCATGATAGTCTTTTGTATATTTTTGGATTAATAATTGATTAATCACTTGTTGTTGAACTGGATATGATCATGCGATAATGAGTATGTAATGAAATGACATGGAACGTCGCGAGTTGACATGTGATCACTGTGAATGTCATGTGTGGACATGTGATCATTTTGAACGTCACGGGTTGACGTGGAACTATCGTGAATGCCACGGATCGGTATGAATATGATTTAATTTTCTCTGATGCATAACGACAGTAATGAGAAATAATCATGTGATGATTAATGATGAACTAGATTCGACGTGACGGACAAAAAATGTTATTGTGTGAATATATGTGATATATGGACATTCACGATTAAATGATTTATTATGTTTTGAGGATGAGTTAGTAACTGAAAATAATATAAATGAGGACGCATGCATGTAGGACTTACTAATGGATATTCTAGTAATTACTTGGTGTCAAGTATTGCTTAGATGATGATACGTGATGAGACTGGTGTATAAGAATGCATGAATACTTACCACACTGTGATGTTATGAATATCAATAATGCATAAATGACAAGGTGATTGGTTATGATACGTGTATATGAGAAATACTAATGAGTTTATTTCTAATACTTCATACCAGATGATAGTTGGGTGATGAAATATGGAACGTTGATGCTTGAAAGCATGTGAGTACTATGATGAGCATGATACTATGATCTTATTGTACATTGTAGGTCACTTCATCTACAAATGTATGAGATTAATCATTAAATGTTGATGTTGATACATTGTTTTAAATTGTTTATATACAAGTGATTTGTTAGGAATGTGGGATAATACAAGATAACTTATCTAAGTAAATAAGAATAAATGACGGGTTATGAGATAAAATTTGGGGAATGAACAATATTATGATGTTGATGATATGTGGTTGTTGGTGCGTATAATGTTGATATACGTATGTGAGAATTACTAATGGGCTTTCTAGTAATTACTTTGCGCCAGATAATAGCCAGAAGATGATATATGAGGTTGATGTGTAAGGGCTCAAGAGTACCGCTATTTCATACGGACAATGGTGGTGATGTTGGTATTAGTTGCATACATTTGCAACCACACATGTATGAGGTTATTTATATGATAAAATTGTTGATGTGTTGTCATACATTCTGATACACACATGATATGCATGGAATGCATAATTTAGTAATTATATAATGTGTACTATGATGAAAGTAAACTATGATGGATTAAGATTTTCTACGAGGAACTGTATCAATGCGAGTACACAAGTAGTGAAGTATGACAAAGAAGTCCATGATGATTAAACAATGAAGTGTTGGTCTGTATGAATTATTAGCAATATTCTTGATAAGTTATTTATAAGAAGAAGCTTCTGAAACGTAACTATAGTTGAACATGACAAGTATGATGTTATTGTAATATTAATTGTCATGTTATGGAATGAACATAAATGGCGATTGAGACTGCTTAAAAAGGATGCTTGCATTTTTGTTATTGAAAATACTGAGGAAGTTAATTCATAACTTAATTAGTGACGAATTGAGCGTAATTAATATTATGGAACATAATTAAGATCGAGATCTTATGAAATGAGGGTCATGCCAATTTGATATTGTTCAATGTTCGAGCTAACTGTTGTGCACTTGATGTCGGATTCTGAAAAATGGTATCTATTCGTGAAACAAAATCTAAGATTACATCATGTATACATATGGGCTAATAAATTGTGGACATGACACTTGATGGTTGTTAGCGTGTTAATGCTATCTTAGATAACGAATGACACTTGCACAATTGTAATAATAATTGGCGTCGTAGTAAGAATTATTGTATGGCTAAAGTATGATGATGATTCTTGTAATGATTTACATGACATGGTATAATATATGTTATCTCATTAGATGCTAATGTTGGGATATGGTAAAGTGATGTGATTTGCAGTCTTGCACTCGTTGGTGTGATGTGGCACATGTGTGAGCCGTGATGAATCGAATGTCTGTCATTCTACAGATTGTTAAGTCACTACCCTGAGCGTCTAACGGTACGTAAAACTTTATTGTTGGCTTTTATGGTAAGCATACATTTCAAATTCGAGGTCGGAATTTTATTAGATGGGGAAAATTGTAATGCCCGGAATATTTGATAATTATTCATTTGATCTAATTGTGGTATTTAAATAACATTTCAGGATTTACTTTATTGGACATCATATTTTGGTTCAGGTTGGAATAAATAATTCCGGATCGAAGTCGTAGTGTAAATTAAATTTTAAGGGGATATTGTAATAATAAACTATTGAGAATTATATTAAAATAATTTAATTGTGGTGAGATGATAACTGAATGGCGGGGGTTTAAAGCTAGGGTTAGATTTTAAAAATACACACATTTCTCCAAAAACACACATTAAAACCCAAGTGCTCCCTCATGCCTCCTCACTCTTTCTCGGCTCTCTCCATCTCTGCTTAGGGACGATTTTTCTCCCCTCTTTCAAACGATTTGTTCAGGTTTGATTACATAAATCCTTACCTTACTTCTTGTTTAAACTTTCCTTGAAGTTGTGTGGAGCTTGTCCAGTTTGGGAGAGGAATCGACCGATTGGTCTTGTGACTTATCCAAGGGAACTTTTGATTATTGATAATTTATTTCTACCTAATGGGTTGTGTTATAATTGGACTTAGACCATTGTTGGAGTGGTGTGTGTGTGGAACATGATGAAGTGTGTGCGTGTGTATTTTGTAGTGCATAGTGTGTGCTGGTTGGTGCTGGACGTGTGTATCTGTGTGTATGTATGTTCTGAACACCTGTAAGTGTGGGTATTATTGTGAGTTAGTGTGTGTATATGTGATGTGTATATATATATATTGGGGAGATTGAATAATTTTTCAGTTGGGAATTTGGTTTGGGTTGATGGGTTTTGGTTGGAGCAAAAGTTTAATTTTGATTGATGAACTTCTACCTTTTGGGATGTGTGCTAGTTGGATTTGAACCATTGTTTGAGAGGGGAGTTGCATGGCTCAACTTTAGGGGCTGTTATTGGACGAAAATTAGGGCTTTATCGGGGTTTGAAAATCATGCTTACAAGTTGTTTGATAATATGCTTAAGTCTTATTCAAGTTGTTGGCCAAAAGCTCTACTATTTGTGTAGTAAGAAAGTCTACTCTTATTCGTGGTAGTGTTTTGGTGAGTGTTGGGATATGGTTTGATATTCTAATAACTTGGAGCATGTGTAATTGTGTGAATATGTGAGTTAGATAGATGTTAATGTGTGTTATAAACGTGTATTAACGTTTAATGAATATACTTGCATGTGTGCAATAGCATGAATTGGAGACTTTATTGAGTATTTGGAGGGCAAATCTATGAACAAACTGTATAGTTGATTTGAGTAATATAGATTGTCTTCATTATGTGACAATGTCCATTTTATTGATTTATCGATTCACGGTATTAGATTGAGAGTTGGAAATACCTATTGATAACAATTGTATTATTAATGAGCTAATATTGAATTGATATTCGATATAGATATTCCATGAACTTCTGAAAGTTGAGGGTATCTTGTTCATGTTGTCGACTATAAGGTACGTGGTGACGTACGATCAGTTATACCCAGTACTTATATATTCATGTATACATGTATTGTTGAGAGTGATGTTTAAGATTAAGTAATCGAGTAAGAGAATTGAGTTTAATACACGTGGAATGGTGGATACGTAGATGTACGTGATCTGGGTATACGAGTTGAACATTGATACATTTGGCATGATTGATATGAGGAAATTATTGAGAACTAGGGTGATGGATAGGGATGATTGCCTTAAATATATGTTTTGTTATGATTGAGCAAAAGTGACGTGTTACGAGAAGATCGATTTATCTCGGTGATGAGTTTCATAATTTGATTAACGCTATTGAACTTGATGATTGTGAAAATGTGAATTATGAAACATGATTAGTTCAAGAAAGCTTATAACTGGTTCAGACTTATTCAGTGAGTGCGCTTTATAATTTCCAATAGCTTTATTTTGTTGAATTATGATTTTGTATATTCATATGATTTTGATGTTATGCATGTTCATGCTCACCAGTGTGTGGATTGTTTCTGTTGAAACAGGTAAAGCTGGTATAACGTTAAATTCAGGTAGTAAGTTCGATGCTCATGGGATGATGGTGCTCTCGAAAATGTGGTACAAGTATTGGTTGATGACACATCTTGCTTATGCATTTAGAATGGTATTCATATATTTATTGCTTGTATGTGAGCATCTGGATGCACGTATATGGATTGGATAAGAGTATTGAAATTCTCTTTTCACCTAGTCATTTTAAGTATATTTTATCTCGAGGAAAATGTGCTATACGATTTTAGTGATGATGGGAATTCATATCTTGTTAGTATGGTGACTTCCCTGGTTGGGAACTTTTATCTTTAGATTTTGGTGTTTTTATATTGAGGGTGTTCATAGTTGTGTATTTTCTGGTATAGTCATGCCTAAATGTCGTCTTTAAGAGTTTGGGGTCTTGCAAGTTTGCATTACTATGAAGCCGACTGGTGTGACGGATGAGCAAATCAAGCTACGAGCCTTTCATTTCTCCTTGAAGGATGCTGCTAAGGATTGACTAAATTATCTACCTCCCGGTTCGATCACCACATGGACTGATTTGAAGAGGGTCTTCCTAGAGAAATACTTTCCTGCATCGAGGGATACAAATATTAGGAAGGAGATTTATGGGATTAAGCAATACTAAGGGGAGTCACTTCACAAATATTTGGAACGTTTCAAGAAGTTATGTGCAAACTGCCCATAATACAAGATAAGTGAACACCTCTTGATTCAATACTTTATGAAGGTCTTCTTTCTAGTGACAGGAACCTAGTTGATGCTTCAAGTGGAGGAGCTTTCATCGACAAGATTCTGAAGGATGCAATGAACTTGATTGCAAAATGAAGGTCAACTCTCGGCAGTTTGGGACTGCTTGAAATGATCACATAGCCAAAGGGAACAACGAGGTAAACATTTCTAGCCTAGAACAACAACTAGTAAGTTTTAACTCTCTTATACGACATATTGCAATTGGGAATGAACAATCTGCTAAGGTATGTGGAATATGTGCACTGTCGGGTCATTCTACCGACACATGTGACACACTTCAAGAGATAACTATCGAGCAAGTAAATGCAGGGGTGAATTTCAGGGACAACCACAAAGGAACTATGACCCATTTTCAAGCACTTACAATCCGGGATGGAGGGATCACCCAAATCGGAGTTATGGGAACCCACCACCGATGCAGTCTAACCCTACACCCTATAGACCGCCATTTTAGAGGCCACATCAACCTCAATTCCCCAGCACTGACGAAAGGTTAGAAAGCATTGTTAAGTTTATTGCTGATAATAATTTGAAATTGCAACAGGAGACAAGAGCAAGTATCCAAAACTTGAAAAACTCAACTGGGACAACTTGCCACGACTATCAATAAGTTGGAGGCATGAGTATCAAATAGCTTGCCCTCACAACCAGTTATGAACCCAAGGGAAAATGTGAGTGCTATCACATTGAGCAGCGGCAAGGAAGTGGAGATTCCAGAGAATGTGATACTGCTGCCACCCAAGCAAGAATATGTGAATGATGAAGAGAATGAGGCCAAGATCAACAACAAAGAACCCATGGAGATGAGGTACCTAAGCGTAAGTTCTCTTTTTATCTGAATATAAACATGTATCATCTTTCCCGCTTGTTTTGAAGGAAAAGAGGAAGGACGAGGGCAACAAAACACTTTACGACACTTTTCGACGATGCGATATAAACATTCCCTTACTTGATGCTATTAAAAAGTGCCTCGCTATGCTAATTTTTTAAAGGAACTATGCAATGCAAAAAAGAGTCAAAAACTAAAGGGGGTTCCATAAGATTGAACAAGGAGAGAATGTTTCTACGCTGATCCAAAGGAACGTTCCCACTAAATGCAAGGACACATGTATGTTTTCCATCCCTTGCACAATCGGAATTACTAGAATTGATAGGGTCATGCTAGACTTAGGAGCATCCATAAATGTCATGCCTTATTTAATCTACATTAAAATTAAAACTTGGACCAATGAGACAAAATGGAACTGTGATCAACTAGCTAATAGGTCCACCATCCGCCCTAGGGAAGTGGTAGAGGATACTCTTGTGCAAGTAGCGAGTCTAGTCTTTTGTTGAGCCTTAAACGCATGGTTGTGTTTAATGCTTTAATTTATCTCCAGATTATTTTTGAGTTTTGATGATCAACAAAACTTGTGTTTGTTATACTAATGTGTCTACTTAGTGTGCAGCTTAATTGATTAAAAAGTGGATTGATTGAAGAAAATCAAGTGTTCATTATCTGGGCTGGATCACCCCAGACGATGGTGATCATCACCCCAGGCGATGGCAGCCAGGAGCAACATCGCCACGCACATCGACAGAGGCGACGCCGAGGCTCGCGCGCAGGGGCAGTTCGCCCAAGGCGATGAGCTAATCGCCTGAGGCAATGTGGACTTCGCCTGAGGCGATGGAAGATTTTAAGCTGCTGAGGCTACGGCATTTGATTTTGGTTTAGATCGCCTGAGGCGATCGGGACATCGCCTGAGGCGATGCGTGATTTATGCTGACCGTTGGGGTGCGGCGATGGTGATCGCCCGAGGCGATGGCTGAGGCGAACGAGGAGTGATTTCAGCCTTTTGTGTAGCAACGGCTAGTAGGAGCCTAGGGGGCCTCCTATACTATAAATATGGATACTTTGGAGCATTTTGAAGACATGAAACAAGCCTACAAACTTCATCAAAGCTTTGCTAATTCAAAATTCATATAGCATTGCAATCTCCATACATTTGTGTTGTATTGTAGCTTGTAATTCTTTTCTTTTGATAGAGTCTTGTTTTCTTCGTGTTGATACACCGTGAAGGTGTTTGTTGAGTTATTGTAAGGTCCTCCAACACCAAAGCAAGTTGGAAATTGTAAAATCATCAACAAGTAAAGTTGGTGCATGTATTGTGGCTATCCTTGGAGCCCTTAAGGCCAAGAAGACTCATGAAGAGTGTTGGTAACTCGGGAAGAGTTTTTGTGTGGCTATCCTTGGAGCCCTTAAGGCGAAGAAGACTCGTGAAGAGTGTTGTGCTCGGGAAGAGCTTTGTGTACTCGGGAAGAGTGTGTAGTGGCTAACTTGGAGTCCTCAAGGCCAAGATCATTTGTTCTAGTGGAACCTCGGTTGGAAGTTATCTAGCCGGGAAGAGGAGACGTAGGCGATTCATCGCCGAACTTCTATAACAAATCTTTGTGTCTTTTATCGCTTTAATTTCATTACGCATGTATTTACTCATTCTTTTTATTTATCGATTGACTTAAGCCTTCCGCAAGCGCAAACTCTTTTATTTTGCAAACTCATTTTAAAAAGTTAAAGTAGCCAAGGAATCTCATTCACCACCACCCACCCCCCCCCCCCCCCCCTCTTCGATTCCAACAAGTGGTATCAGAGCCATTTGATTTTTGTTTTAAATCAAAAAATTTATATGGCTAATCTAGCAAATGAGTTTGCTCAAGGTCAATCGACAAATCGCCCTCCGCTCTTCACGGGTGATAATTATGGCTATTGGAAAAATAGAATATCTCTATACATCCAATCCGTAGATTATGACCTTTGGAAGATCATTGTGAAAGGTCCACATATTCCTTTAAAGGAAGTTGGGGGAATAAGTGTTCCCAAAGAAATGGACGATTTCACAAGAGCGGACATGATTTTAATATCTCAAAATGCTAAACCTATTAATATTTTACTTTGTGCTTTAGATATGAAGGAGTACAACCGGATCTCGATGTGCTCAACCGCAAAGGAGATATGGGACAAATTACAAATTTGTCATGAATGCACTAATCAAGTGAAGGAGACAAAGATTGATCTATTGCAACTCAAATATGAGACATTTGAGATGGGGTCCGGAGAATAGGTTGATTCGATGTTTAGAAGGCTCAACCAAAGAATAAATGAGCTTGCCCAACTTGGAGAGAAGTATCCTCCAAAGCAAATATGGAGAAGAGCTTTAAGAGCCTTGCCAAAAGAATGGGATGCAAAGAGAACGGCCATCATTGAGTCCAACAAAGGAAAAAGTGCATCGTATGACCTTGATGAACCTCATGGCACATTGGTGACTCATGAGCTTGAAGTGTTAACAAGGAAAGGAATAAAGGAGGAAGATAGATCCAAAAGAAATGGGATCGCCTTGGTTGGAAGGAAAGATCAATCCGATGATGAAGAGGATGATGATGAGGTACCATCTATGATGAATTATTAGATGCTTATAATGAACTCATTGATTGTCTTGGTAAAACCAAGAAGAGCAACAAATTGCTTAAGCTAGACTTGGCTAAGAAGGAAGAAGAAAATATTATTTTGAAAAATCAAGTGCTTGATTTAAATACATCTTTTGCCAAGTTTAGTGATAGTAGTTTAAAGATGAATGAATTACTTGGCTTGCAACGTTGTAGCTTTGATAAAGCCGGACTTGGCTTCTCAAGCAAATCTAAAACATTTTCAAGCTTGTTAGCTAAAGCCAAGCATAATTCTCTTACTTGTAATTATTGTTGCAAAGATGGTCATTCTAAAAACAAATGTAGGTTTGCCAAAATTCAATACCAACCTAACAAGAGGTGGAAATGGATTCCAAAGGCGCCAATGAAAGCTAACCCTCAAGGACCCAAAAATTAAATGGGTGCCAAAGATCCTCCTATTGTTAATTTGTTTTGTAGAAACAACAATGGGATGGAGGATGAAAGCACAAGCAACTCAAAGGAGGAGTTTATCTTATTCACCACTATATAAGAGGCGCAAGGCATAGGACCAATGACAAGAACGCACTCTTGTCATCGAAGGTAAAATTATTTTATACATTTTAAAAGAACAATTCAAAATTTCATTGGCACAAATTAATTGTGTCCAATAAATAATGAAGCTCAATATTCATTGTAGTAAAATGCATTACCCCTTAGCATATGCACATATAAATTATTTTGATGCATGATTTTTGCTTATCTCTTTATGGTATATATATCTTGATATGCCTTAAATTCAAATTTGAATATGCAATGTGGAAATATGCAATTATGTGATTAATATTTTTATCAAATGATGATTTGAGAACTTTAATGTTTATTGGGAATAAGTGCATGAACTCTTGGTAGAACATATGCACACTTTGCAACACTTAGAATCCATTGTTGATTGCATTAAACGCATGTTTGTTCATCTCAATGATTTAATCTTAGGCTTGTTATGTCTATTACATGCTTGATGAGGAATATATGTGTAAATTGTTAAAATATGGCTATGTGGCAACATATAATTGAGCTATGTTTATTTAAATTTTATGCTTTTTGATTATCACAAAAAGTGGGAGAATTTTGTGATAAACTTGAAACTTAATACATGCATAGTTTAAGGGGGAGAGCTTGTGTATGCATGGTTTGAGGGGGAGAGTTGTTTGTTTAATGCTTTACTTGGTAATATTGTATGTGCTATGCAATTGTTAAGGGGGAGTCATGTTTACTCACATTTCATGCATATTACATATTCAAGTTTATCAAGTTTTGTGATCATAAAAAAGGGGGAGATTGTTGAGCCTTAAACGCATGGTTGTATTTAATGCTTTAATTTATCTCCGGATTATTTTTGAGTTTTGATGATTTACAAAACTTGTGTTTGTTATACTAATGTGCAGATTAATTGATTAAAAAGTGGATTGATTGAAGAAATCAAGTGTTCATTATCTGGGCTGGATCGCCCCAGGCGATGGTGATCATCGCCCCAGGCGATGGCAGCCAGGAGCAACATCGCCACGCACATCGACAGAGGCGACGCCGAGGCTCGCGCAGGGGGAGTTCGCCCGAGGCGATGAGCTGATCGCCTGAGGCGATGTTTTGAACGCCTGAGGCGATGTGGACTTTGCCTGAGGCGATGGAAGATTTTAAGCTGCTGAGGCTACGACATTGGATTTTGGTTTAGATCGCCTGAAGGCGATGCGTGATTTATGCTAACCGTTGGGGCGCGGCGATGGTGATCGCCCGAGGTGATGGCTGAGGCGATCGAGGAGTGATTTCAGCCTTTTGTGTAGCAACGGCTAGTAGGAGCCTAGGGGGCCTCCTACACTATAAATATGGATGCTTTGGAGCATTTTGAAGACATAAAACAAGCCTACAAACTTCATCAAAGCTTTGCTAATTTAAAATTCATATAGCATTGCAATCTCCATACATTTGTGTTGTATTGGAGCTTGTAATTCTTTTCTTTTGATAGAGTCTTGTTTTCTTCGTGTTGATACACCGTGAAGGTGTTTGTTGAGTTATTGTAAGGTCCTCCAACACCAAAGCAAGTTGGAAATTGTAAAGTCATCAACAAGTAAAGTTGGTGCATGTGTTGTGGCTATCCTTGGAGCCCTTAAGGTCAAGAAGACTCGTGAAGAGTGTTGGTAACTCGGGAAGAGTTTTTGTGTGGCTATCCTTGGAGCCCTTAAGGCCAAGAAGACTCGTGAAGATTGTTGTGCTCGGGAAGAGCTTTGTGTACTCGGGAAGAGTGTGTAGTGGCTAACTTGGAGCCCTCAAGGCCAAGATCATTCGTTCTAGTGGAACCTCGGTTGGAAGTTATCTAGCCGGGAAGAGGAGACGTAGGCGATTCATCGCTGAACTTCTATAACAAATCTTTGTGTCTTTTATCGCTTTAATTTCATTACGCATTTATTTACTCATTCTTTTTATTTATCGATTGACTTAAGCCTTCCGCAAGCGCAAACTCTTTTATTTTGCAAACTCATTTTAAAAAGCTAAAGTAGCCAAGGAATCTCATTCACCCCCCCTCCCCCCACCCCTCTTCGATTCCAACATCTTTCCTACTGATTTATATGTCCTTCACATGAAAAATAGCGATCTGCATAGTCCAATTTGTTATGAACACCATTCTTGACACCTTTGAGTACTTGCCACAAGATTAACATAAATTTGATGATTTCTGTGACTTGGAAAATGCTACTGAAAGCCTTGTTGACAATGGAGGTACGAAATTGAGTTCTAGTGATAACCTTCATACTCTTCCTGCCTTAACTACTCATCATACTGTTTATCCTCTCCCTTCTCATTTGCAGGATTCTACTATTGCATTGAAACACCCTCTGGATCGACCAACACAATAACCAATTAGAGGAGGAAAAGTAAATCACAAGATTGACATCTCCAAGAAGAGCAAGGCAAATAGACCTAAGTTTCGAGGTGTCAAGAAAATATTAAGATGGAGAAGGAAGGATAGAGCAAACCCGCATGAACCACCACGAGCACAATGGACTGGCATCGGGCCACCGACGTTAAACAGAGGCGCTGCTTGGGAGGCAACCCGAGGGGAGTTAGTTTTCTTTTACTTTTATTGCTTTCTTAGATTAATTTTTCTCTTTTCTTATATTTTTTCCTTACATTGGACAATGTAAGATTTAAGTATGGGGGGAGGGGGGGGGGGGGGGGGGGGGGGGGGGGAGATTTAGTTAATTTATTGATTTCTTATAAAATTGAAAAAACATTGGGGCTCATATTTGATGATGAACATAGATTTTTGAATCAGTAGCACATGATGATACCTAATTAATAGCATACATGCTTTTGAAAATATGTGAATTGCTAACTTTGGAACACTTTGAACTCTAATGCAAATTATGCTTTGACATAGTAGTTGAATATTTTTAGCACGAAATCGTCATGACTTGTGAATTGTGCATAGTGTAGTGAAAGTTGTGTGAACTTTGTGGTATCTTAGGAAGTCTCTAATACATTCTAGAGCTTAACTACATACTCTTTGAGGCGTGTATCTAGACTACTTGCCAGCATGAAAATGATATAGGCAATTTTTGATGTGTTTGAGACTTTCAAGCTTACCATGTAAACAAAAATTATTCTTAATGTCCCTTTTTGAACTTTAATGCAAAAAGAATGGTTTTATGCTAAGCTTATAAACAACTCCTATTTGATATGCTTTGATTAGTTGATCGCTATTATTTTAAATAATTTTTCCAGTGTACCGATTATGTACCGCAAGTGCACGGTGTCAAGTTTTAGTATATGACATAAAAGTACGAATTGTCGAACCCACAGGGACTAGTAGTAATTACCAAATTTAATTAGCATCATGTATTTAACCTACGAAATTGTTCTAAAAGATTAACTAATTTATTCAACTCTAGGAATTAACCACACCACAAAGGAATAAGATAGTAAACATTAGAGATAGATATCGAGACTTCGGTTCACTTGAGTAATCCCTCACAATCCATATACTAGTTCTAATTAAAATTCATGCATCTGAGGTGACAAGTTTTCCGGTTATATCTAATACACTCTCTCGAGCTATATTAAACCTAACACCAATTTGCAGTAAGTAACTCTCGTTCACTTATTTAACAAATCAATGTTGCATACGTTCTATGAAAGCCCTTAGCCTGCGATGACTAGATATCTATAGCTATCACACATGTATTTGACGTCATCTCTTGATCTCGGTCTGAAATCCATGGTATGTGTTATTTGTTCCGTATTACAATTTCATCTCTCGATCTCAATTGTAAACTAACATCATTCAAAGGGTAACTAATCCTTAAAAGCATTAAAAACATAGCACAAACACAAAGACAACAAAAACTCAATCAAAAACTAGAATTAAAATTGTGGGTTCATACACAAGACCCCCTTGTCCCGATAACAAACTTAGCCTAGCATTATAACGGAAAAACTATGTTTTATAACATCTAACAACATTATAAACATTGTAAAATTGAAAATAACTAAAACAAAGTTCAGAAATACCCATAAACACTCGATGTTGAATCAGTGCGTCAATCTGATGTTCCGTATCTAGCTGCGTTGCTTTTATCTTGTAGGTGGTGGCTTCTTCCAAGGGTAGGTTATAATTCAGAGGTAAATGAACCTCATTTTTTATGCGAAGACTCCCTTTTATAATGATCCCCACGAGTCTACCAAATCTGGCATCAAAATATAGTAAATCGCGTTAAAAGGGTAATTTTTTTCGTGCAGGACTCTATAGCGATCGATCTCTTGGTTTAGGGTGACCGATCTCTTCAATTTTATCTCTATGGCGATCGATCTCTTCATGAGGAGTATTTGATTGCCTAAACTTTCTGCCCCGATGCGATCGATCTCTTGGTTTGGGCGATCGATCGCCTGCATCAATTCCACCAACTCACTCTTTTTCAACATCTTTTCAAATGTTTTGACTTGTCTTGTCCTAGTTCCACATTCCAGTCCATAAAATGGGGGTTTTCAAGTGTTTCTTGCACCTTTACTGGATTCCTGGAAATATACAAAAACACAACCAAAAGCATAAAATCGTCCAAGAATCACTATAAAAATGGCAAGAAACATATGCAAAAATATAAGTCCAAAAATGGCACTTATCAACTCCCCCAAACTTAACTCTTGATCGTCCTCGAGCAAGAATAGAATTAAAAACAATGAAACTCACAATGATAGATGATATGGATTATTTCGTGCTCATATGTTTATCTCAGAAATTTCACTCATACCACAACAAGAATCCATCTAACCGCTGGACACGAAGTTTTTCTCTTTAAATCAAGTAACAAGCCTCAAACTCGGAACATGTGTGTGCTATTGTCAATCACAAGTATCATACAATCATCATAGATCAAACAATGTTAATCAACAACAAACAAGATTATCATCGAGTATCTCATATGCCTATTTTTCAAGCACTTCTCCACTAATGTAATTAATTTCTAGACTTGAATCAAAAGGTCTTTTCAAGCTTATAGTGTTGGCCTTTTGGAGTCGGTTTTCAAAGAAAAGATAGGATAAGAGCAAAGAAGAGTATAACTAATAAAGTTCATTTTTTTAGCACATATTGAGCTTCTCTTCTTTTTTCTAGCATTGGCCACTTTGGGTCTTATTCATTTACTTTATCTCAAGGCTCTTTCATTACATCTTTTCGTTTGGTCTTCTTCTCATTCATCAATCTTTTTCAATAAGCTCATCATGATATAACAATTCACGTGCATCGAATGAGATTCATTATACTCCCTTAGGGTAAGGATAATTTTCAATTTCAGCTCATAAAGGTGGGTATAATGAGTTTACCAATGAATGTCAAATGAGGGTTTATTGGTATGTTAAACATGCATCATTCTTTTTCAATTAGGCTCAAAAGTGGACACTGGTGATAACTATAGACATGGTAGGCTTGAAAGACTCAAACGTTCCAAGGATCGCCTAATTCATGTCCAAGTCAAGTTCATAATTATAAAAATTTTGCCTCAAAGTGCCATTATCAAATAGGTTCTATGATTACTCTAAGATGCTCAAGACATGTTATCAAGTTCACACATATCATCACTACTCCAAATGCAATCAACTAGTTCATGACTCAATGTGCTCAAATTATCCTCATTTTCAACATGTCAACTCAACTCCAGATATTATTCACAACACGTCTACAATCTTCAAGATACAAGTCATAAGTAGAGTAAAACTAATATCATCATGGCATAGAGTCAATGCTTTAATCCAATTACACCAAAAAAATATATATATGCTCTTCATAGGATAATTCAAGATCAATACTCAACCAAATATTCACATATCAAGAGAAACAAACAATCAACGACTCACTACTCCCCCAAACTTAAATATTGCATTGTCCTCAATGTACTAATATTGAAAATTAGGGAAAACGAAATACCTGTGGTGACGAACGTCAGTAGTAGTCATCCTCATTCTTAGCTTCTTCATCATTGGTCAGAGTGTGATCAAAATTTGAATCAACACAAAAAAATAAATTTAAAATTCAAAACAACTAGAAATAAAATCAAAATGGAGATAAGGGGAAGAAATAGTTCTTGATTTATAGTCCCAAGCTGGACTTACTTCCTCAAATGTTGGAATCGTTTGTGCAGCACAAATCTCCATAATCAATTGGGTAATGCATCAAGATCTCATCATTAACGACATAAGTGCCTAGAATAGGATAACTTACCTTAATGGTTCCATGTGGGTATATCTTGGTAACAGTGAATGGTCCAACCCATGAAGCATTTCGCTTGCTTCGGAAAATGCGAGGTGGTGGTGCTTTATGAAATTGGACTATCTCTCCCTTCATGAACGTCCTTTTCTCCTTGAGATTCTTAGCCTTCTTTGACTTCACCATTTCATGGCTCTTGCCTTCTTCAATCTCTAGTTCGGTCTTCATCTTCACCTCATCAGTACCTTGCACCACATCAACAAGCAAAGTGTCAATCATGTTACATGTTAAAGAATCATGCTCGTTGTGTGCGTATGTTGAGGATTTAAACATGTTGAATGTAACCCGATCCTCTCCTACACGTATGATCAACTTCCCTTCTTCAACATCAATGACGGCTCTTCTAGCAGCTAGGAATGGGCATCCCCGAATCAATGGCATGCTCACATCCTCCTCCATATCCAACACTAGAAAATCCATGGGGAAAAGTGAATTGATTCTTGACTAGCACATCCTCGACGATTCCTAGTGGGTAGGTGATAGACTTGTCCGCCATTTGCAACACCACCCTTGTGGGCTTCGGCTCTCCCAGTCCAAGTCGCCTAAAAACAGACAAAGGCATTAAGTTAACACTAGCACCCAAATCACATAATAATTTAATGGAAGAAATAGGCCCAACAGTTCAAGGAATAGAGAAACTCCCTGGATCATTTAACTTGGTGGCCGATTTCTTTTGCACAATAGCACTACATTCCTCAATCAAAAAGGCAGTCTTGTGCTCTCCCAATTTCCGCTTCTTGGATAACATCTTCTTTAAGAATTTAGCATAATTTGGCATTTCTCATAACGCATCAATAAATGGTATGTCTATATGCAAATTCTTAAGCATGTCTAAAAATTTGGCAAAGTTTGAATCAACATTAGCCCTATTAACTGCTGCAGGAAATGGGAGAGGAATGTGTACCTTTTCTTGTGGTGTGATCGGTGTAGTGGCTCCAGTGGACTTACCCTTTTTCCGTGGTTGCTCCTTCTCCTCTTGATTAATTTCAATATTTTCAGTCTCCTTCTCGTCACCAAGTTCCTTTCCACTTCTTAGGGTCATGACATTGGCTTGCTCCCTTGGATTCTTCTCTGTGTCACTCGGTAGAGTTCTGTGTGCTCTCCCAGCCAAGATAGTTGCCAATTGTCCTACTTGAATCTCCAAGTTTTTGATAGATGGGTCTTGATTATTCATCCTTGTTTCAGTTGAGGATAGGAACTTGGTCAATAGCTCCTCCATGCTTGGCTGTGGTGGATAACCCGGTGGTGGTTGCGGTTGATACCTCATCCCCTTATTGTATGATTTTGGGTAGGGGTTGTTTTGTGGCCAATTTTCTACATAATTCACAACTTCATTATTCTGAACGAATGGGTTACCTGTTTGGCATTCAATGCTCGACGATTGCCTCCGCATAGGTCACACGTAAGCACTTGAGCTTTCATCGTTGTCGTGCTCATGCTGTCTATCCTCTTGTTCAATGCCTCAATTTGGGAGGCCAAAGCAGTAACGTCGCTCACTTGATGAACTCCAGCTTGCTTCTTTGGCACGTTCCTTTCAGACTGCCACTGATAGCTATTAGCAACCATATCCTCCAACCGTGTATACGCCTCCTCAGCCGTCTTCCTCATAATAGTACCTCCAGATGTTGCATCAATCATAGAACAGTTATCAGAAAATAAACCGTATAAAAAGTTTGTACCTGCAGCCAGATGGGAAGGCCGTGATGTGGGCATCTCCTCAGTAAGTCCTTGAAGCACTCCCATGCTTCATACAGTGTTTCAGGATCGTGTTGCGCAAATGTAGTGATATCAGTGCGCATCTTAGCAGTCTTGGATGGGGGGAAATATTTTGATAGAAATGCTTGCACCATCCCGTCCCAAGTAGTTATGAGTAAGGTAGCGAATGCAACCAACTCTTAGCTTTATTATTTAAGGAAAAGGGAAATAAATGTAACATGATGGCGTCGTCAGTAACGTCATTGTGCTTGAAGGTATCAAAAATCTCCAAAAAGTTGGAGATATGAGCATTGTTTATAGGTTGTTTTTTTTTTGTCGAGTCATAAGTTGTATATGAATAAATTGTGAGGCCGATGATGAGAATTGTTGCTTAATTATGAAATTTTTTTTGAACATTTTGTTCGCTATTTGTTTGGTGGATCTTATGATTTTATTACTCAGTTGATTGTCACTTGAAGCTAAATGTGATTTAAGTGAGCATATAAATGATATAAGCAATCTTTAAAAGTTATTTGAGCATTTATTCATTGATATATATTGTCATAGTAGCCCTTTCTAAGCCTAAAAGTAAAAGGATTGGAGTCAAATGAATTGCATATCTATTGTAGAGTCTCATTCAAAAAAAAAATTATGGTATTACCTTGGTTTTGAGATAATAGTCGAGCACGATAGTCAAATCATATAATTTGAATGTGAATTTTGAATAGTCTTGAACTTGCTTGAGTACTCTTCGAGGCAAAATACGAACGTTATATGGCTTAGGATGATTTAGGCGATTTTTAAATAGTTTGAGCCTTTCGAGCCACCTAATAACATCATTTATACCTTAGTAACCCCCTTTGAGCTTAATGAAAAATCGAATGGCATGTGCTTAAGCACATGATTAACCCCCATTTGGCATTATTTCGAATCCTACATCAACCACCATATTCTAGCTTATACATTATTTCCTACCCTTGATTGAGTAAGCCCCGCTGCGCATATTTTCAAAATCTCCCGATGTTCATGATTGAAAATAAACCGAAGGGAGAAAAGAAGAAAACGGTTGAATGAATTGAAAAAAAAAATGATGGTGGAAAAGTAGTGGATGATTTGAATGTGTAAAAGAAAATTAGGTGTTTGATGAGAGATAAAATTATTGAGGGGTGAAAATCAAGAAAAATGAATGATGAATAAGCAAAAGGGTAATGAAGAGTGAACGTGGAGTGCACAATAACATATATTTGACTTACACTCTCATTTGAATTCTTTATCTTTTGTTGAAGCCATGAGCCGAAGCCATACATTACAAGCTTAGAAAGTCCTACTAACCGAGTCATATCGTCCAATATAATAGTGGAGAGGAAAAGTAAGCCTATGGACTTTCGAGAGACATATTTGATGAGTATGAGCTGACATTCGCACACACATGTCGCATTGCCTTGATTGATGTTTTCCATTCTTATTATAAGCCTACTATTCTATTGGACAATAAGTTTGAAACCAAAATGATACCGTGAAAAGCCCTATTGATATATGTGAACAAAAATCTATTTTCATTGAGGGTGACATGAAAATTGAGTTGAAAACTAGACCATGAATCTTTGAGGCCAATCATGATTGATCGTTACACAACTTGAGTCTTTTGAATTTGTGTTGTTTTCATGTTTGTTACTTTTCTTTTGTTTTTAATTTTGCTCGGGATTAGCAAAAATCTAAGTTTAGGGGGTTTGATAAGTGCATTTTTGCACTTATTATTTCTTTCGTTTCTTTTGGATTGATGTTGGTTTTCGATCAAAATTATGTGTTTTGTGTCTGTTATTGTGTTTACAGGAATCCATTTAAGGATGAGTGTATGAGAAGGAAAATGGCATGAAATAACAAGAAAAGGGTGGAACAAAGTCATAGCAAGACAAGAAAAAGAAGAAAAATCAAAGCTGAAGAATCTGCAATCAGAGATTGATCGCCTGAAAATGGAGATTGGTCCCTGAAAATGGAGACTGATCTCCTGAAAATAGAGATTGATCCCTGAAAACATAGATCGATCTCCATAAAACAAGAGATTGATCCCTGAAAACAGAGATCGATGTCCATAAAAATAGAGATCGATCTCTATGGACAGAATGTTGGGAAACAATTTTGGTGAAACAGCGATCAATCTCTAAAATGTAGAGATCGATCAACAAAAGAAGATTTTTAAAAAACAACAACGCAGAGATCGATCGCTGGAAAACAGAGATCGATTGCTGCGCGAGTCCAGCCCATAGTTAGCGGCTGCTAGGTTTAAAACTCGAACACTATCATTCTTTTTGGGACTTTTGCAACTCTTTCAAGAGCAAGACACATTGAGGAGGCTGAGGATTCCAAGGGCAAGGATTTCATCACAAAACGAAGGCGGCTTTCATCTGGGGACGGAGAATCGCTTCCATATCGTTTTGTTTCTCTTACTTTCGTCTGTTTATGAATTTCTCAAACATGTCTATGTGTTTTATGAATTCTAGGATGAACTAATCCCTTCTTTCTAGGGGAAAGACGTAGCTTGATTGGATATTATGTTTTGTTTTGATTGATTTACATATTAGGATTTATCACATAGTTTATTTGTGTTTCCTTGCTTTGAATGCAATTTAATTGACAGTCCATTGATTTAATTGTAATATTTGTTTGTGATCTATCAAGAGTGGATTGTGAACATGACATAGGAAAACACATCGTGGATATTTATATCGTCGACAGGCATCTAACTCCATTGAATCCTTTGAAAGAATTATTATGCAATCATTATTGTTTAATATTTAATCTTAGATAGGGATATCAAGGTTGGTATTGAATGATAATTTATACTATCACTTGGGAAAGGGGGTAGGAAACACTTAAGAATTCTTGGTTAATAAACTAGATAAATCTATAATATTGTGATTGATCATAAGAAACAAGTTGATAATCAAGTGAAATCGGACCTCTAGAATCCTTCTCATAATTAATTCTCTTGAATTGTTGCAACTGCTAGTTAGTGATTTACGTTATTTGACAACCATCAACACTACTCGTTTTTTTTATAAATAGGATTAAGACCATCTAGCACAAGTATTTAATTAATATTGTAGACCAATCCTCGTGGTTCGACATCCGTATTCATATCCATATACTAAAACTTGACATCGTACGCTTGCCATACGTTTTACACGTAACAACAATCCACAACAGTTTGATATCTACTCAACACATCAATACCCAGAATACAATCAAAATCAGTCATATCGAGCACAATCAAATCTGCTTGTATTCCATATTCATCAAACTGAATAGAACAGTCATACACAATATAACCAGTCATAACAGTCATTCCCATGGTGTCGAAACATATAGAGGCATCAATAGTGGAGACGAGCATAAAAGATACCGCTCTATAAAATTCTTTGAAATAAACGAATGAGATGCACCTGAACTTGGGGCGGCCCTCCTCTTTGTCCCCCAATAGTCCGAGGTACAAACGGTGGTCTCTGTTGCACTGTAATTTCTGACATATTCCCCAATATTCCTCCCACATCCAAAGCAAACTGAACCATCAGTATGTGGACAATCTCTCCTAAAGTGTGGCCCTCCACAATTGAATCATCTCAATCCCCTATTATTGCTTCCCTGCGCCCACCCTTTCATGAATCGATCACCACCTCTCCGATTATCAAATCTCCTCCCACTGAACCTCGAGGATGATGAACCTCCTTGTGGTTTAAATTGATCTCATCTAGGCCTCATACTGTCCGATGTAGGTTTATGAGCTTGTCCTACATCTTTATATGCACCAATTCGTATCTCAGTCATCTCTGCCCTAGTCAGTGCCCCCTCAAACGAAATAGGGTTATTAGAAATCACCCTATAAAACAACTCCGGCCGCAATCCCTTTACATACTGTCTAATTTGGGCCTTGGTATTGGCAGCTATATGAGGCACATACCTCAACAAAGAAGAATATTGCAAAGCATAGTCAGCTACCTTCATTGTGTTGGGATATGCCCTAAGACAACTCATTAATGATTGTTTATGACATACACTGTATTATGATTTTGTTAATGGCAATTCATTATTATAAATTATTCGTGCATCTGTGTAATATGAATTAATATATAAGTTAATGTCCTTAGAATAATATTGTATTGTTCTTAAAGAATGTCCCTAGTCAAGTATTATCATGAATCGGGATAATGATAATACATTGAGACTAGTATGTTTTGATTGATGAATTATTCATAGATATGAGATATCAAATCAACACATGGGTACGTGTTAGAGAACGATGTACTGGACAGACCCACCATGAGAATGCTACATGGATAGTTATATGAACGTCATAAGCAATTCTCATAGTGATAATTATGTATGTAATCCTTACAACTTGAGATCACCAGAGATCCCAACATAAGGAGTCATGTATCTTGATATTGTCAACGTTACCTGTAACAGGGTAAACTATAAAGACAATCATTGGATACACCACGAATTATGTCGAGGGATGTTGAGTGATCAAGAAAGGATTTGTCCCTCCTATATAACAGGAGAAGTGTTTGGGCCCTTGATCAAGTAAGACTAAAATGCATGGCCGTGCTCGAATGAGTCGATATGTGATATCGAGCTTATTCGTTTATTCTAGTTCTACTTGGGGATCAAGAAATAAAAGATTGAATATATGAGTATGACTATTCCATGACTCTTGTTCAATCTAAACTCATTGGACAAAGGGATTAAGTTACATAGTTAATATTATCGCAGTTCGTAGGTTATGTCGAGTCAATGACATTCTTGTAATTTGGGTATCCTTGATGTGTTGCTAGATACCGCTCATTGCTTGTGACATAAAATTAGATTTTATGTCGCTGCCAACATTGCAAGATCCTATCGGGTCACACAAAAGATTAAATCGATAAAGGGAGATATAATTCATTGGATGAATTAATTAATTAAGAAGAGTCTTAATTATAAGTATTAGATGTATGGATTTAATTAATAGATTGGGTATGGGCCAATGAGGCTTTGAGAAAGCCTTTAATTAAATCTAACATATATATTATAATTTGATAACAAGGTTATTAAGAATTAATCTATCATCATAAAACCTAATAGCTACACACTAGCTCTCGGCCGCCTCACCTCCATTCGAGAACCTCACGGCCGCCGCCGTGTTGCTTGGTGGTTTGATCGGCCGCCGTTGATCGGTTTTGAACCGTGAGTTCAGTTTTGGTTTAAGAACGAGTCTAGCAACTTGTTCTTGAACACCCTTTCGATTTGATCGTGTGGATACCGTAGAGACGAAGGTGCAAATCTTTGTTCGTGACTCGTGGACTTGCAACAAGGATTCTGCTACAAACACGCTACAAGGGAACGATTCTTTATCAATCTCGATATGATCACTTTGTATAGGTCCTTTGGTAGGAATCCAATTTTAAATTCCGCTGCATATTGTATGATGGATTCCTAACGGTGGTGATAGGCTTAGATTTTGAGAGATTTTAACTGTAATTTCTTCCCATTTTCCGTACTTTTTCCTGGATGATATTATGTTTTTTTGTGTTTATTCGTTTGTTTCAGGAAATTAGACCGGAAGTGGAAGAAATGAGCTTACATGAAGATAACGGGCGAAATCGAGGCGTAAAAGAAGAGAAAACAAAAGAAGAAATCTCGATCGATCGAGACTTATTCTCGATCGATCGAGCCAGCCAGAAGCGAGAATCAGATTTTTTGAAGGCTCGATCGATCGGTGGAAATCTCGATCGATCGAGCGAGGCAGTAACCTCAGCAACAATTTTTGAGAAATCTCGATCGATCGGTGGAAATTCTCGATCGATCGAGTGAGGCAGTGAGTGCAAAAGGCTGACGTGAACAGTGCACCGATCGATCGGTGAAAATCTCGATCGATCGAGACGCGAAATCTGAAGATTTTATTTTCCTTATTTATCGAGATTTTGGGGGCTTTTTAGGGAGGCTGGATCCATTTTCAAAAGGGGACGAATTTTACAGAGAATATCAGACATTTTCTAGGTCAAGGAGCAGCTGCCCAACGCCGCCAAGGAGATCCAATCTCCGTTCTTCGTCCAAAGTCGAGCCAATCTCTTCCGGAGTGCAAGGAAGGAACAAGAGAAGAAATTACGGTGCAACGCACGGATTCATCCATCGTTTATCGTATTTCTGAACCTTAATTTATTTGATTTTCATTTTCATTTGAAGTTTTTGAGGTCGAGAGACAATTAAACTCATCTGTATTTGATTTGAATTGAATTTGGTTTATATTATTGAAGTTTTCGTTCGTTGTGTTTAATATATTGATTCATTGGTATTTGAGCGTATTGATATTTATTGTTCATAGATTGATTGCATGTGTAGATCAAAGTCTAGCTAGCTTTGATTGAATTTGAGAGTTAACACCGAGATCGAGAGATAACGTTGTAACACGCTCCATTAATTTATGATGTATGTCACGATTGAGATCGAGAGATGATGTCGCATATGTGAGAACTTGAAATCGAAAGATTTAGAGTTATAAGGTTTTGATAATTTAAGCAACTTTGAATTAGTAAATAGGTGCACGAGAGTGACTTATTCTAATTTATTGTTAGTTACAGCTCGAGAGAGTGTATCGAATAATAGTGAAAACCTTTCACCTTTAAAATCAATTGAGTGATAATTTGAGAATTCCATTGGATCAGTAGAGATGATATAATTGAACGACGAGCTTGGTAATTTTCTCGAGTGACTTACCTTCGCATTTCCGGAACCATTCTATTCTTTGTTTCTAGTTTAATCTTTATTCTTTAGTTTAATCTAGCTTTAGTTAATCAAACTTCTTTTATAGTAGGCTAAATATAATTTTATTAATCTTATTTGGTACTTATACGTTAGTCCCTGTGGATTCGACAACCTGTACTTAATTTTCACTATACTAAAACTTGACAACCGTGCACTTGCGGTAGAATCGCTTCAACCCATTCTTTGAAATATCTTTTGTTTAAAAATAAAGCGGTCAAGTTTTTGGCGCCGTTGCCGGGGACTAATCTGTATAATATCATACGAGATTAGTTAATTGTAATTTAGCCAATTCTTTTATTATTGAATTTTTGTTTTCTTTGTTTTCTTTTGTTGATCTTTGTGAATAACTTTGTGCATTTTGTTGTCTCCTTTTGTCTATTTTGTACAGGAATCGGTTCTTTAGTGCATGCATAGAAGAGAGGAACCCTTTCTCGAGCCGTTTGATCCAGAGATAGAGAGAACGTTACTAAGAAGATTACGAGAAGCTCGAGAAATGGCTGACAATGACGAAGCACAGCACCCTAGATCGATGATGGACTTTGCACAACCCGCATTTCATGGATCGTTGTCAAGTATTACAAGGCCGACGATTCAAGCAAACAATTTTGAGATCAAGCCGGCAATCATACAAATGATTCAGCACTCGGTGATGTTTGGGGGAGCAGCGACTGATGACCCGAATAATCACATCTCCAACTTTTTGGAGATTTGTGACACGTTCAAACATAATGGCGTCTCCGACGACGCCATCAGGTTAAGGCTCTTTCCCTTTTCATTACGAGACAAAGCTAAAGCCTGGTTGAATTCACTACCTGCAGGTTCAATAACTACATGGGAGGGGATGACAAAGGTGTTTTTGTCAAAGTACTTTCCCCCTTCCAAGACGGCGAAGATGCGGAACGATATCACGACTTTTGGTCAGTTTGACCCCGAGACTTTATACGAAGCGTGGGATCGGTTTAAGGAGTGTTGAGGAGATGCCCACACCATGGTTTACCCATATGGCTGCAGGTACAAACTTTTTATAACGGTTTATTTTCTGCTAACCGTTCAATGATCGATGCAGCATCTGGGGGATCCATAATGAGAAAGACGCCGGAAGAAGCATATAACTTGTTGGAGGAAATGGCGTGCAACAGTTATCAGTGGCAATCTGAGAGGAGCACGCCACAGAAACCAATGGGGGTCCATCAAGTGGACGAGATCACTGCTCTTTCGGCTCAATTAGAAGCCATGAACCGGAAGATAGACAGCATGGGAGCAGCAGCAATGCAGGCCCAACTTATTTTCTGTGAGCTGTGTGGAGGCGGTCATCCTAGCATCAAGTGCCAGGCAGGTAATCAATTTAACCAATCCGTTGAAGCTGTTAATTTTGTAGGTAACAGGCCACCCAACGGTCCGTACTCAAACTCATACAACCCGGGGTGGAGAAATCATAACAATTTTAGGTGGTCCAACAAAGAAAAAGTGTTAACTCCACAGCTACAACCGGGAGGATCAAATAAGCTGAGTATGGAAGAGTTAATAGCCAAATTCATAGCATCAACTGAATCTAGGATGACAACCCAGGATGCAGCAATAAAGAACTTGGAAGTGCAGGTGGGTAAGCTCGCATCATTAATTTCAGAAAACACGCAGGGCACAATCTCAATTGGAACAGTGAAGAATCAAAATGAGCAAGCAAAGGCCATTGAGTTAAGAAGTGGAAAAGAGTTAAGACCGCAAGCTGAAGCTGAAGAGAGTCATGGAGAGACATCTGAAGGCAAGGATATGACTGAGAATAAGGCAACAGAGAAAGGTAAGAATTCTAACACTACACCAATCACACACATTGATAGGATAGTAATTCCTCCCCCATTTCCCGCAGCATTAAAAAAAGCTAAGATGGACGCAGAATTTGGTAAATTTCTTGAAGTTTTTAAGAAATTACATATTAATATTCCATTTGCTGATGCTTTACTTCAAATGCCTAGTTATGCTAAGTTTTTGAAGGAAATCTTGTTGAATAAGCGAAAGTTGGGCGAATATGAGACGGTAAGTTTGACGGAGGAGTGCTCAGCAATTGTGCAAAATAAAATGCCTCCAAAGTTAAAAGACCCAGGGAGTTTTATTATACCATGCACTATAGGATCAGTATCTTTTACAAAGTCATTGTGTGAGTTGGGTGCTAGTATAAATTTAATGCCATTTTCTATTTTCAGGAAGTTGGGGCTAGGAGAGCCAAAACCTACTAAGGTTTCACTACAATTAGCATATCGATCCATCACATACCCCAGGGGTATCATCGAAGACGTTTTGGTCAAAGTGGATAAATTCATCTTTCCCGTTGATTTTCTGGTACTTGATATGGAAGCAGATTCAGAAACACCACTGATTTTGGGTCGACCATTCATAGCAACGGGAAAAGCTATAATTGATGTACAACAAGGGAAGTTGGTCCTCCGAGTAGGGGAGGATCAAGTTACTTTTAATGTTTTCAAAGCACTTAAACATCCACACGACGAAAACATGTGTTTCAGTATAGATATCATTGATATTCTGACAGATGATTTGCTGCAAGAACATTCAAGGATAACATGGAAGCATGTCTAGTGGAAGCTGATGAGCAACATTGCAAAGAAGATACTGAGAGTATAGCTTTTATGAACAACACCAGCCCATACATGAAGCGAGCCACTGAGAATCTTGGAGAGTTGGGAAAAAGAGATATTAAACCTCAAAAGCCATCAATTGAAGAGTCACCTAATCTTGAACTCAAACCTCTTCCATCACATCTTAAGTATATTTTCCTAGATGCTGAAAAATCTTTACCAATCATTATTTCTTCGTCTTTGACAGATAATAATGAGAAAAGCTTCTGAAAGTCCTTCAGGAGCACAAGAAAGCATTTGGATGGAAGATATCAGATATCAAAGGAATTAGCCCATCGGTATGCATGCATAAAATTCTTATGGAGGACACATTCAAGGCCGTGGTTCAACCTCAACGTCGTCTTAATCCAAAAATGCAAGAGGTAGTCAAAGCTGAGGTGATTAAGCTTATGGACGCAGGTATTATCTATCCTATTTCTGATAGCTCATGGGTAAGTCCTATTCAATGTGTACCAAAGAAGGGAGGTATTACTGTTGTCCCTAATGAGAATAATGAGTTAATACCCACAAGAACAGTCACAGGGTGGAGAGTGTGTATTGATTATAGGAGGTTAAATGATTCCACTCGTAAAGACCATTTCCCCCTTCCCTTCATTGATCAGATGGTAGAAAGGTTAGCAGGGTATGATTTTTATTGCTTTCTAGATGGATATTCGGGATATAACCAAATTGCTATTACGCCTGAGGATCAAGAGAAGACCACCTTCACTTGTCCTTATGGCACATTTGCATTCCGACGAATGCCATTTGGATTATGTAATGCACCTGCTACTTTTCAAAGATGTATGGTAGCTATATTTCATGACATGATAGAGAAGTTCCTAGAAGTATTCATGGATGATTTTTCTGTGTTTGGTTCTTCTTTTGATATATGTTTAGCTAACTTGACTTTGGTATTGGCAAGGTGTGAAGAAACAAATCTTGTATTAAATTGGGAGAAGTGTCACTTTATGGTCCAAGAAGGTATAGTCTTGGGACACAAGATATCTGAAAAGGGTATTGAAGTGGATCGGGCTAAAATTCAAGTGATACAACAATTACCACCGCCGACAACAGTGAAAGGAATCCGAAGTTTTTTAGGACATGCAGGATTTTATCGACGTTTCATTAAGGACTTTTCAAAAATTTCTAAACCTTTATCTCATTTGTTAACTAAAGATGCATCTTATGAATTCAATTCTGATTGTATGCAGGCGTTCGAGGCACTCAAAGAGAAATTGGTAACTGCACCAGTATTGGTCGCACCTGATTGGGAGTTACCTTTTGAACTAATGTGTGACGCCAGTGACACGGCGGTAGGAGCAGTCTTAGGTCAAAGGAGGAACAAGGTATTTCATACAATTTACTATGCTAGTCGCACTTTGAATGAAGCACAACTTAACTATGCCACCACTGAAAAAGAGCTTCTAGCCATAGTTTTTGCTTTTGATAAGTTTCACTCCTACCTATGTCTTGCTAAAGTTATTGTATACACTGACCACGCTGCACTTAAGTACTTACTTGCAAAGAAAGATGCTAAACCACGCTTGATTAGGTGGATTTTATTGTTGCAAGAATTTGACTTAGAGATAAGAGATAAGAAAGGTGTTGAAAATGTGATTGCAGATCATTTATCGCGAATTGAGAACATGACTGATACAATTGACAATGAGGTAGTTGAGATTAATGAGAATTTCCCTGATGAGCAATTATTTAGTGTTGAATTGTTACCTTGGTATGCACAGTATGCAAACTATATTGTTAGTGGTATCCTCCCACAAAATCTGACTTTTTATCAAAAGAAAAAATTCTTTTCTGAGGTTAAACATCTGTTGTGGGAGGAACCATACTTGTTTAAAGTCTGTGCAGACAATATCATAAGGCGTTGTGTCCCCAAGGAGGAGATACAGGATATTTTGCAGAAATGTCATGATGGGGATGCTGGTGGACATTTTGGAGCTACTAAAACAGCGGCTAAGGTACTTGCTTCTGGATTTTATTGGCCAACGTTGTATAAGGATACATTCAGGTATGTCTCTTCATGTGATAGATGTCAGAGAGTCGGAAATATTTCTAGGAGGAATGAATTACCATTGATCAATATGCTTGAATGTGAAATTTTTGATGTGTGGGGAATAGATTTCATGGGACCTTTCCCAAGCTCTTGTTCAAATAAATACATACTTGTCGCAGTAGATTATGTGTCAAAGTGGGTAGAGGCGGAAGCTTTGCGCACTAATGATGCTAGAGTGGTTGTGCAATTTTTGAAAAGAAAAATTTTTACTCGTTTTGGCACCCCTCGAGCAATCATTAGTGATGGTGGCACCCATTTTCTTAACAAACAATTTGAAAAACTTTTGAGTAAATATGGTGTCACCCACAAAGTGTCTTCTCCTTATCATCCACAAACCAGTGGGCAAGTAGAGGTTTCAAATCGAGAGTTGAAGAGGATCTTAGAAAAGACAGTGACTCTAAGCCGAAAGGATTGGTCCTTAGGCTTAGATGATGCACTATGGGCGTATAGAACTGCTTTTAAGACACCCATTGGCACATCACCTTATAAGTTGGTATTTGGTAAGGCATGTCACCTCCCTGTTGAACTTGAACATAAAGCATATTGGGCTATTAAATGGTTGAATTTTGACTGTCAGGCTGTAGGTGAGAAGCGTCTTCTACAATTGAATGAGATGGAAGAATTCAGGAATCAAGCATATGAGAATGCCAAGATTTACAAAGAGAAAACTAAGAAGTGGCATGATTCGCGTATACAACAAAGGGAATTCAAGGTAGGAGATGCTGTACTCTTGTTCAACTCCAGATTGCCACTCTTCCCAGGCAAACTACGCTCTCGTTGGTCCGGACCATTCACCATTGCAAAAATCTATCCCTCTGGTGCAATTGAAGTTACTGATCCTAGCAGGGGAACATTTACAGTGAATGGGCAGCGCTTAAAGCATTACCACATGAGCAATGAAGTCCAAACGGTTACCTCTATAGTCTATCTTGACGACTAAGAAAGAGGAGATGACAGTCCAGCTTGGGACTATAAATCAAGAACTCTTTCTTTATTCCCTTTGTTTCTTTTTCTTTTCTTTAGGGTAGTTTTATTGATTTTGTTATTTTGTTTACTTTTGTTTTGCAGTATGAATCCATGTGTGTCGAGGAGCACCACTACCCAGTCCCCCCTCCAGAGCATGATGAGGATGACGATCAGTGACGATCGTCATCATGGTATGTGTCTTTGCCATTGCATTTATTTTTCTTGTTCATTGAGGGCAATTCACATGCTAAGTTTGGGGGGGGGGGGGTTTAATTATTTGTATATATCTTGCTTTTGCACATATTGCTACTTGTCTTGTTTCTTTTCCAAGCATGACTGCATGATGTTGAGACTAATTCGTCCTTGAGCATTACCAACAAAAATTTTTATATTGATTGAGTTATTCTTGAGAATTGTTGAGTTGGACTTGCAACGGTAATACATGATGAAGTTAATCCTCATCTAGATAGGAGTCATGGAAATGCTTAACTTGTTTGTATATATCCTTTGTTAACTACATGTCAAAACTGAGGAATACTTTGAGCACCTATTGAGTCATGATTGAGTGAAGTATGTATTGATTAAATTGAAAACTTGTGTTAACTATGATGAGTCTTGAGTATCTTAGATAACTCTACAGTTTAGTTGAAAGCACTTTGAGGCGAAATTTATAATTAGGAACTAGACTTGGAGATGATTTAGGCGATCTTTGGACCGTTTGAGCCTTTCAAGCCTACCTGTTATATATTATTCCTTAGTGTCCCCTTTTGAGCCTTATTGAAAAAAGAATGGTTTATGCATTGCATATGATTAGACCCCCATTCGACATTCTTGGCAACTCATTATACCCACCTTGGTTTGAGCCTAAAAGAAAATTTTTACCTACCCCTAGGAGAGTATAATGAATCCCATTCATTGCACAAAATTGTTATATGCAAATGAGTTCAAAAGGAACAAAAGAATGAGCAAAGAAAACGAAAAGATGTAGAGAAAAGCCTTGAAAAGAAAAATTCAAAGTAAGACCCAAAGTGGCCAAGGCTAGAAAAAATTGAAGAGAAGCTCAAAAATAGTTGAACTGATTTTATACTCTCTTCTTTGAATTCATCCTACCTTTTCTTTGAAGCCGACACCAAAAGGCCTAACGTTATAAGCTTTCAAGACCTTTTGATCCAAGTCTAGGGAACAATTACATTAGTGGAGAAGTGCTGGATAGTAAACTTGTAGAGTAATTCGAAGTAATCTTGACTAGGAGTTAATATGGCACATGTTGATGTTAAAGATATATATGTAACTCATGTTTGACAATAGCACACACACACGTTCCGATGTTGCGATGTATTGTTTAACTTAGGAGAAATTGCTTCTTGTTAAATGTTGATTGACTTCTATTGATGTGTAAGTAGGATTTCTGAGTTGTTACGTATGTTGTGAAGATGACTCATACTTAGTATCGAGTTTAACTTTTCTTTTTGAGTTTATTGCTTGCTCGAGGACGATCAAGTCTAAGTTTGGGGGAGTTGATAGGCTTAGATTTTGAGAGATTTTAACTGTAATTTCTTCCCATTTTCCGTACTTTTTCCTGGATGATATTATGCTTTTTGGTGTTTATTCGTTTGTTTCAGGAAATTAGACCGGAAGTGGAAGAAATGAGCTTACATGAAGATAACGGGCGAAATCGAGGCGTAAAAGAAGAGAAAACAAAAGAAGATGGATCTCCCAAATCTCGATCGATCGAGACTTATTCTCGATCGATCGAGCCAGCCAGAAGCGAGAATCAGATTTTTTGAAGGCTCGATCGATCGGTGGAAATCTCGATCGATCGAGCGAGGCAGTAACCTCAGCAACAATTTTTGAGAAATCTCGATCGATCGGTGGAAATTCTCGATCGATCGAGCGAGGCAGTGAGTGCAAAAGGCTGACGTGAACAGTGCACCGATCGATCGGTGAAAATCTCGATCGATCGAGACGCGAAATCTGAAGATTTTATTTTCCTTATTTATCGAGATTTTGGGGGCTTTTTAGGGAGGCTGGATCCATTTTCAAAAGGGGACGAATTTTACAGAGAATATCAGACATTTTCTAGGTCAAGGAGCCGCTGCCCAACGCCGCCAAGGAGATCCAATCTCCGTTCTTCGTCCAAAGTCGAGCCAATCTCTTCCGGAGTGCAAGGAAGGAACAAGAGAAGAAATTACGGTGCAACGCACAGATTCATCCATCGTTTATCGTATTTCTGAACCTTAATTTATTTGATTTTCATTTTCATTTGAAGTTTTTGAGGTCGAGAGACAATTAAACTCATCTGTATTTGATTTGAATTGAATTTGGTTTATATTATTGAAGTTTTCGTTCGTTGTGTTTAATATATTGATTCATTGGTATTTGAGCGTATTGATATTTATTGTTCATAGATTGATTGCATGTGTAGATCAAAGTCTAGCTAGCTTTGATTGAATTTGAGAGTTACAACCGAGATCGAGAGATAACGTTGTAACACGCTCCATTAATTTATGATGTATGTCACGATTGAGATCGAGAGATGATGTCGCATATGTGAGAACTTGAAATCGAAAGATTTAGAGTTATAAGGTTTTGATAATTTAAGCAACTTTGAATTAGTAAATAGGTGCACGAGAGTGACGTATTCTAATTTATTGTTAGTTACAGCTCGAGAGAGTGTATCGAATAATAGTGAAAACCTTTCATCTTTAAAATCAATTGAGTGATAATTTGAGAATTCCATTGGATCAGTAGAGATGATATAATTGAACGACGAGCTTGGTAATTTTCTCGAGTGACTTACCTTCGCATTTCCGGAACCATTCTATTCTTTGTTTCTAGTTTAATCTTTATTCTTTAGTTTAATCTAGCTTTAGTTAATCAAACTTCTTTTATCGTAGGCTAAATATAATTTTATTAATCTTATTTGGTACTTATACGTTAGTCCCTGTGGTTTCTACAACCTGTACTTAATTTTCACTATACTAAAACTTGACAACCGTGCACTTGCGGTAGAATCGCTTCAACCCATTCTTTGAAATATCTTTTGTTTAAAAATAAAGCTGTCAGGTGGTATCAGAGCCGTGTACAAAGCTCATATCGGATTTATGTGATTAATTGTTTAATCATGTTTTGAATCGTTTGCATGCTTTAAAACTGTTTAATTCATATATGATATGTATTAATCGATTTTGTGGGAATTATCGCAATATTATATGTGATATAATTGACGGATCGATGTATACGAGAATACGTGCGAAAAAACAAGCCATTGGCTCGAGAAAGCCTCACGGCCGCCGGTTTGAACAAGGGTCTCGGACCCTTGGCTCGATCATGGGCCAAGCCGCCACCGCATGTGGGCTAGGGTTTTGAACCCTAGGCCCCATCGGCTCCAAGCCGCCGTCGCATGTGGGCTAGGGTTTCGAACCCTAAGCCCCATCGGGTCCAAGACTCTCCCGAGCGTACGATAATTTCATAAAATTTATTTTACAGTTTTACTGGAATTAAATTTTAAAATGTATTCATTAATTGTTATAGCATGTTTTATGTGTTTGTTTGAGCATGGTGCATGGTTATAGGTTAGATAAGATTTTGTGAATGTTTGTAATTTTAATACGACCTACGAGTCGTGCCTTCTCTATTTTTCTAAATGTTGTCCCTCCCCTACGTTCCCCTCGAATGTAACTCGAGAAATTCTCTATATCATGTAATTGTTATATAGTATAGTTTATTTTGTTGATGGAGATCAATGAAGATGGACCAAGGTGCCGGGATGAGGAGGCCATTCACAAAAGGGAGCCAAAGAGGTGCTTGGAGAAATTACCTTAGGTTGACCTTATAGTATTTTCTCATTGGCTTGAGAAAATCATTAGTTGGGGCTATAACTATGTCATGTTTTTTTTATGTTGATGTATGAGATGCATGTTTAACGTTTTATTTAATATTGATGCTTGATATACATATATGTTGATATGTATATATTCATATATGTACCAGACATATTTTCAATATTAATAAAATCATGAGATCAATAAATCCCTCTTATAATATTAAGTCAAATCAAGATGCCTTCCAACTAAAAATACTCGTCAAGACTTCGATTGAACATGTGTGGGTTTGCCAAAGCAAAACACCGTGACAATCTTAGTAAGGCGCGAAAGGATAAAAGTGATATCCGTGTGATTTTAAAATTTGGTTCGACTTAACTAGCGTTATCTCAATAGGATTGGGAACCTAGAGGCATGGGGTTGGATAATAATTCATTAGTTGAATTTGAACAAAGTGTTGTTCGTCCAACCATCCAAGAATTACATGTGATGTAATTGACAAAGTGTTGTCTACCTAAATAACTGAGTCTTGGGTGATTAGCCAAAGCTAACTCAGGATTAGGTGAAATATGGATCTTGGCCCACTAAGTTTACGAGGGTTGATATTTTAAACAAAATAGTGGGAGTATCATTTAATATAAGACCTTATTAAATGATTAAAATCATAAACTTATTTTGCATATTTATATTGTAGATATCCATGGCATCAAACAACGTAACTAGCACACTATCATTGCGATCGGTCCTTAAGAAGGACAAACTGAATGGGAATAATTTCCTAGACTGGTATAGGAATTTGAGGATTGTCCTCAAACAAGAGAAAAAGTAATATGTCCTAGAGGAACCCTTACCTGCTGAGGAACCTCCCGTAACGGCTGCTAAAACCGATAAGGATGCTTACAAGAAGCATCAGAATGACGCGCTTGATGTTGGTTGCCTTATGCTTGCCACCATGAACTCTGAGCTTCAGAAGCAACATGAGGAAATGGAGGCGTTCGATATGATCGAACACTTAAAGCAACTCTACCAACAACAAGATAGACAAGAGAGGTATGACGTCTCTAGAGAGTTATTCCAGTGCAGAATGGTAGAAGGAAGCCTTGTTGGAACTCATGTACTAAAGATGATTGGGTACATTGAGAATCTTGAAAAGATGGGTTTTCCATTTGGCCAAGAGTTGGCCACAGACGTGATCTTGCAATCGTTGCCTGATAGCTACAGTCAATTTGTCTTGAATTACAATATGATTGAAATCGAAAAGACGCTACCGCAATTGTTTGGTATGTTGAGAACATATGAAGCAAATTCAAAGAAGTCTAAGCCTACTAATGTTCTGATTGTGAATAAGAGCAAAGGAAAGACTAAAGCAAAAGGCTACAAGAAGAACAAGAAAGTATTTGTTAAGTCTAAGCCTCATGCTTCTGCACTCAAGCCAAAGGGAGGAGTGGCTAAGGAAGGGAACTTCTTCCATTGCGGTGAGACCGGTCATTGGAAGAGGAACTGCAAATTATATCTGGAAGATCTTAAGAAGACAAAAGGAAGTGTGACTTCCGCTTCAGGTATTTTTGTTATAGAAGTCAATTTATCTACTTCTTCATCATGGGTATTAGATACTGGATGTGGTTCTCACATTTGTGTTAATGTGCAGGATCTCAAAAGGAGTAGGTTGTTGGCGAAGGCGAGGTTGATCTCCGAGTGGGAAATGGAGCAAGAGTTGCTGCATTAGCTATTGGAGATTATTCATTAAATTTACCTTTTGGTTTATTATTAGATTTAGAAGACTGTTATTTTGTGCCATCTATTACTAGAAACATTGTTTCAATTTCTTGTTTGGACAAGATTGGTTTTTCATTTATTATAAAGGACAAGTGTTGTTCCATTTATTTGAATGATATGTTTTATGCTATTGCACAATTGATTAATGGTCTTTATGTATTAAATCTTGATATGCTTGTCTATAACATAAATACTAAAAGGATTAAGAATAATGATTCTAATCCAACTTATCTCTGGCGTTGTCGCTTGGGCCATATAAACGAGAATCGCATATCAAAACTTCATAAGGATTGAGTATTAGATTCATTTGATTTTGAATCATATGAAACATATGAATCTTGTTTAATGGGCAAGATGACTAAAGCTCCTTTCAAGGGACAAGTTGAAAGGACAAATGATTTATTGAGTCTCATACATAGTGATGTATGTGGACCAATAAGCACACAAGCTAGAGGTGGTTTTCAATACTTCGTTACATTTACTGATGACTTCAGTAGATATGGGTATGTGTACCTAATGAAACATAAACATGAAACCTTTGAAAAGTTCAAAGAGTTTCAAGAATGAAGTACAAAACCCGCTTGGCAAAAGTATCAAAACCCTTAGATCAGATCGAGGAGGAGAATACATAAACCAAGAGTTTCATGACTATCTAAAGGAGTGTGGGATAGTCCCACAACTCACTCCTCCGTATACTCCACAATGGAATGGTGTATCCGAAAGGAGGAATCGAACTTTGTTGGACATGGTTCGATCAATGATGAGTCATGCAGATCTTCTGACTTCCTTTTGGGGACATGCTTTAGAAACAATGATATTTATACTGAACCCTGTTCCATCTAAATCAGTAGAAAAGACAACATATGAGATATGGACTAAGAAGCGTCCTAGTATGTCTTTTATGAAGATTTGGGGCTGTGAGGCTTACGTGAGACGTCACGCCTCCAATAAACTTGGACCCAAATGTGATAAGTGTTTATTTGTGGGGTATCCTAAGGAAACGAAAGGATACTATTTCTATTATCCCACCGAGAACAAAGTAGTTGTTGCTCGGACTGGTGTCTTTCTTGAAAGAGAATTTATTTCGAAAAGAACCAGTGGGAGACAAATAGAACTTAGTGAAGTTCAACCACAAGAAAACATTGAACATGATATTGAGATGGAAACAGAGCAGACACCACAAGCTGTTGTGGATGAATTGCCTGCTCAAGAGACACAAGCCAAGCGTAGGTCTGTAAGAGAACACCGTGAGCCACAGAGATATGGATTTCTTGTGACTCAACAATGTGACTTACTACTTATTGATGAGGATGAACCGTCATCTTATCAAGAAGCTATAATGGGCACTGATTCTGAGAAATGGCAAGAAGCCATGAAATCTGAGATGGAATCCATGTATGCAAACCAAGTATGGACTTTGGTTGACCCGCCTGAAGGGGTAAGACCCATAGAGTGCAAATGGATTTTCAAGAATAAGACCGACATGGATGGTAATGTACAAACCTTTAAAGGTCGACTGGTTGCTAAAGGTTTCAAACAAAATCATTGTATTGACTATGATGAAACTTCTTCGCCAGTTGCCATGGTTAAATCCATTATGATCTTACTTGCAATAGCTGCATTTCATGACTATGAAATCTGGCAGATGGATGTCAAAACAGCTTTCCTTAATGGAAATTTACTTGAGGATGTGTACATGACACAACCTGAGGGTTTTGTCGATCCAAAGGATGCTGGAAAAATATGCAAGCTACAACGATCCATTTATGGATTGAAGCAAGCTTCTCGGAGTTGGAATCTTTGTTTTGATGATGCAGTCAAAGAGTTTGGTTTCATCAAAACGTAGATGAACCTTGTGTCTACAATAAGGTCAGTGGGAGCATAATTATCTTCCTAATATTGTATGTAGATGACATACTTCTAATTGGGAATGATATCCCTGCCTTACAATCTGTAAAGATTTGGCTAGGGAATTGTTTTTCTATGAAAGACTTGGGTGAAGCCACCTATGTATTAGGTATCGAGATTTATAGAGATAGATCAAGAAGATTGCTTGGCCTAAGTTAAAGTACATACATAGACAAAGTGCTAAAACGGTTTAGCATGCAGAATCAAAGAAAGGATTCGTGCCTATGACACATGGAATACATCTCTTGAAGGATCAGTGTCCTTCAACACCAGATGAGAGACAACGCATGAGTAAGATTCCATATGGGTCAGCTATTGGATCTATCATGTATGCCATGATATGTACTCGTCCCGATGTCTCGTATGCTTTGAGCATGACGATCAGATATTAGGTTGATCCAGGTGAATGTCACTGGATTGCAGTCAAGAATATCCTGAAGTTCTTGAGAAGAACTAAGGATACTTCTTGATTTATGGAGGTCAGGAAGAGCTCAATGTAATAGGTTACACTGATGCAAGCTTCCAAACCGACAAAGATGATTTTCGATCACAATCAGGATATGTGTTTTGCCTAAATGGAGGTGATGTAAGCTAGAAGAGTTCAAAGCAAGAGACAGTAGCCGATTCTACAACTGAAGCTGAATACATTGCTGCCTCAAATGCAGCAAAGGAAGCTGTTTGGATCAAGAAGTTCATTTCTGAACTTGGGGTGATGCCTAGCATACTAGATCCGATTGAATTCTATTGTGACAACAATGGAGCCATCGCATTGGCTAAGGAACCCAGATCTCACCAAAGATCCAAGCACATACTTCGGCGCTTTCATTTCATTCGAGAAATCGTTGAAAGAGGAGATGTAAAAATATGCAAAGTACCAACTGATGATAATGTATCTGACCCACTGACGAAGCCACTATCACAGCAGAAGCATGATCGTCATACTAGATCTCTAGGCATTAAGTATATGTCTGATTGGTCTTAGTGCAAGTGGGAGATTTGTTGGGATATGCCCTAAGACAACCCATTAGATTATTGTTTATGACATACACTGTATTATGATTTTGTTAATGGCAATTCATTATTATATATTATTCGTGCATCTGTGTAATATGAACTTAATATATAAGTTAATGTCCTTAGAATAATATTGTATTGTTCTTAAAGAATGTCCCTAGTCAAGTATTATCATGAATCGGGATAATGATAATGCATTGAGACTAGTATGTTTTGATTGATGAATTGTTCATAGATATGAGATATCAAATCAACACATGGGTACGTGTTAGAGAACGATGTACTGGACAGACCCACCATGAGAATGCTACATGGATAGTTATATGAACGTCATAAGCAATTCTCATAGTGATAATTATGTATGTAATCCTTACGACTTGAGATCACCAGAGATCCCAACATAAGGAGTCATGTATCTTGATATTGTCAACGTTACCTGTAACATGGTAAACTATAAAGACAATCATTGGATACACCACGAATTATGTAGAGGGATGTTGAGTGATCAAGAAAGGATTTGTCCCTCCTATATAACAGGAGAAGTGTTTGGGCCCTTGATCAAGTAAGACTAAAATGCATGGCCGTGCTCGAATGAGTCGATATGTGATATCGAGCTTATTCGTTTATTCTAGTTCTACTTGGGGATCAAGAAATAAAAGATTGAATATATGAGTATGACTATTCCATGACTCATGTTCAATCTAAACTCATTGGACAAAGGGATTAAGTTACATGGTTAATATTATCGCAGTTCGTAGGTTATGTCGAGTCAATGACATTCTTGTAATTTGGGTAGCCTTGATGTGTTGCTAGATACCGCTCATTGTTATGTCGCTGCCAACATTGCAAGATCCTATCGGGTCACACAAAAGATTAAATCGATAAAGGGAGATATAATTCATTGGATGAATTAATTAATTAAGAAGAGTCTTAATTATAAGTATTAGATGTATGGATTTAATTAATAGATTGGGTATGGACCAATGAGGCTTTGAGAAAGCCTTTAATTAAATCTAACATATATATTATAATTTGATAAGGTTATTAAGAATTAATCTATCATCATAAAACCTAATAGCTACACACTAGCTCTCGGCCGCCTCACCTCCATTCGAGAACCTCACGGCCGCCGCCGTGTTGCTTGGTGGTTTGATCGGCCGCCGTTGATCGGTTTTGAACCGTGAGTTCAGTTTTGGTTTAAGAACGAGTCTAGCAACTTGTTCTTGAACACCCTTTTGATTTGATCGTGTGGATACCGTAGAGACGAAGGTGCAAATCTTTGTTCGTGACTCGTGGACTTGCAACAAGGATTCTGCTACAAACACGCTACAAGGGTACGCTTCTTTATCAATCTCGATATGATCACTTTGTATAGGTCTGATAGGCTTAGATTTTGAGTGTTTTTAACTGTAATTTCATCCCATTTTCCGTACTTTTTCCTGGATGATATTATGCTTTTTGGTGTTTATTCATCTGTTTCAGGAAATTAGATCGGAAATGGAAGAAATGAGCTTATATGAAGATAACGGGCGAAATCGAGGCAAGAAAGGGTTGAAATGAAGAAGTGAGAATTTCGAAATCTCGATCGATCGAGATTATGTCTCGATCGATCGAGACAGACAGTGCGCTGAGAAGATATGAATTTCAAGTCTCGATCGATCGGAAAAAATTTCCGATCGATCGAGCGAGACAGTGACTCCAGAGCAAATTTAATTAAAGTCTCGATCGATCGGTGGAAAATCTCGATCGATCGAGCGAGACAGTGAGTTTCAAAAGCTGGCATGAACAGTGCACCGATCGATCGGTAGCAAATCTCGATCGATCGAGACGCGAAATCCTGAAGATTTTATTTTCCTTTTTTATCGTGATTTTGGAGGGTTTTAAGCGGGAGTTGATTCATTCCAACGAAGGGGGAAGATCAGACGAAATTTCTGGACAAAAAGAAGAGCCCTAGCCGCCGCCTAGTCGCCGCGAAGGAGATCCGTTCTTCCGGTTCTTCGCCCGAGCCAAAGCCAATCAATTCCGGAGTGCAAGGAAGGAGCAAGAGAAGAGATTTCGGTGCTACGCACGGATTCATTCCCCCGTTTATCGTATTTCTAGACTTTAATCTATTTCATATTAATTTTCAATTGATGTTTTTGAGGTCGAGAGACGATTAAACTTCTTTTGTATTTGATTTGAAACAATTCTAGTTTATTTTATTGAGATTTAGTATCATTGTGTTTGATATATTGATTCAATTGTGTTTGAGTGTATTGATGTCTATTGTTCATGAATTAATCGATTGTTAAGATCAAAGCCTAGCTAACTTTGATTGATTCTGAGAGTTATAACCGAGATCGAGAGATAACGTTGTAACGCGCTCTTTTAATTCATGAAGTATGTTATGATTGAGATCGAGAGATGATATCGCATACGTGAGAACTTGGAATCGAGAGATTTAGAGTTATAAGGTTTTGATAATTTATGCAACTTTGAATTAGTAAATAGGTGCACGAGAGTGACTTATTCTAATTTATTGTTAATTTCTTTACAGCTCGAGAGAGTGTATTGAATAATAGCGAAAACCTTTCACCCTTAGAATCAATTGGTTGATAATTTGCTTATTCAAATGAATCATTAAAGATAACACAGTTGAACGAAGAGCTTGATAAATTTCTTGAGCAACTTACCTTCGCATATCCAGAACCATTCATTTTATTGTTTCTTGTTTGAGTTTCATTTCTTGGTTTAAGTTTGCTTTAGATAATCACATTTGTTAATTGTAGGCTAAATATAATCTTATTTGGTACTTATACGTTAGTCCCTGTGGATTCGACAACCCGTACTTAATTTTCACTATACTAAAACTTGACAACCGTGCACTTGCGGTAGAATCGCTTCACACTATTCTTTGAAATATCTTTTGTTTAAAAATAAAGCGGTCAAGTTTTTGGCGCCGTTGCCGGGGACTAATCTGTATAATATCATACGAGATTAGTTAATTGTAATTTAGCCAATTCTTTTATTATTGCGTTTTTGTTTTTCTTTTCTGTTT
This sequence comes from Haberlea rhodopensis, assembly GCA_907163345.1. Lineage (NCBI taxonomy): Eukaryota > Viridiplantae > Streptophyta > Magnoliopsida > Lamiales > Gesneriaceae > Haberlea > Haberlea rhodopensis. The sequence goes on from CAJQUN010000160.1 coordinate 70,813, forward strand.
TCTTTTGTTGATCTTTGTCAATAATTTTGTGTATTTTGTTGTCTCCTTTTGTCTGTTTTGTACAGGAATCGTTTCTTTAGTGCATGCTCAGAAGAGAGGAGCCTATTCTCGAGCCTTTCGATCCGGAGATAGAAAGAACCCTACTTAGGCGATTACGAGAAGCTCGAGCGATGGCTGATAATAACGAAGCACAGAACCCTAGATCAATGATGGACTTTGCGCAACCGGCATTTCATGGATCGTTGTCCTGTATTACGAGGCCGACGATTCAAGCGAACAATTTTGAGATCAAGCCGGCAATCATACAAATGATTCAGCACTCGGTTATGTTTGGGGGAGCAGCTACGGATGATCCGAATAATCACATCTCCAACTTTTTGGAGATTTGTGACACATTCAAACATAATGGCGTCTCTGACGACGCCATCAGGTTAAGACTTTTCCCCTTTTCATTACGAGACAAAGCTAAGTCATGGTTGAATTCCCTACCTGCAGGTTCTATAACAACATGGGAGGGGATGACGAAAGCGTTTTTGTCAAAGTACTTTCCCCCTTCCAAGACGGCAAAGATGCGGAACGATATCACAACTTTTGGGCAGTTTGACCCCGAGACGTTATATGAAGCGTGGGATCGTTTTAAGGAGTTGTTGAGGAGATGCCCACACCATGGTCTACCCATATGGCTGCAGGTACAAACGTTCTATAACGGTTTATTTTCTTCTAACCGTTCCATGATTGATGCAGCATCTGGGGGATCAATAATGAGAAAGACGCCGGAAGTGGCATATAGCTTGTTGGAGGAAATGGCGTGCAACAGTTACCAGTGGCAATCAGAGAGGAGCACGCCATAGAAGCCAATGGGAGTCCATCAAGTGGACGAGATCACTGCTCTTTCGGCTCAATTAGAAGCCATGAACCGGAAGATAGACAGCATGGGAGCAGCAGCAATGCAAGCTCAAACTATCTTCTGTGAGCTGTGTGGAGGCGGTCATCCTAGCATCGAGTGCCAGGCAGGTAACCAGTTTAACCAATCTGTTGAGGCTGTTAATTTTGTAGGTAACAGGCCACCCAACAATTCATACTCGAATTACAACCAACCATGGAGGAACCACCCGAACCTAAGATGGTCGAACCAGGAGAATGTGCTGAACCCACAACCGCAGGCCGGGTTCACACAAAAGCCGAGTATGGAGGAACTGATGGCAAAGCTGATTTCATCAACGGAGGTGAGGATGCAGAATCAGGATGCATCTATTAAAAATTTGGAAGTGCAGATAGGGCAGTTGGCCACGTTGATATCTGGGAGGACGCAAGGTACGCTCCCGAGTGATTCTGTAAAGAATCCAAAGGAGCCATCAAATTGAGAAGACGAGGAGGTGACAGTCCAGCTTGGGACTATAAATTAAGAACTTCCGTTTTTTCCTTCCTCGAGTTTTGTTTTTGATTTCTTGTTTTGATGTGTTTTTGTTAGTTTGTTTGTTTTGAGTTTGTCTGGGAATGAATTCGTGTATTTTCTATTGCAGGTGTGAAAGCAAGAGCAAGTTGGTTGTAGGCGAGGCAATCCGAGAGAAAGATGTTGAGAAAAATTTCAAATTTTGTTTGCTGCTGCTGGCGATCGATCGAGACAAAATCTCGATCGATCGCCCGATTTTTTTTAAAAGACATTGTGCCTACTGCCTCGCTCGATCGATCGAGAATTTGTTCCGATCGATCGAGCGAGAGAAAATTTTGAAAAACAAATAGGGCAGACGCAACAGCTTTCACATTCTAACTCAATTTCTCTCCTCTCCATAGCAAAACCTTAGTCGCCTCTTTCAAAATTTTGTGCCAAATCTCATCTTATTTCCATCAAATTTCCAATTTACTTCAACTCTTGGAAGTAATATTTACTCTAATGAGATTTTCATTGCAGATTTGAAGAATTGCAAGGCAAATTGGGTAGAAGTGCATCAAAAAGGGGAATTCCAAGCCAAGTGCCAAACTTTTCCAAGATCGGATTTTTAAGTGGGCGAGGAGCACCACTACCCAGTTCCCCCTCCGGAGCATGATGAGGACGATGATCAGTGACGATCGTCGTCATGGTATGTGTCTTTGCCTTTGCATTTATTTTTCTTGTTCATTGAGGGCAATTCACATGCTAAGTTTGGGGGGGGGGGGGGGTTTTGAGTATTTGTATATATTTTGCTTTTGCACATATTGCTACTTGTCTTGTTTCTTTTCCTAGCATGACTGCATGATGTTGAGACTGATTCATCCTTGAGCATTACCAACAAAAAAATTTTTATTGATTGAGTTATTCTTGAGAATTGATGAGTTGGAATTGCAACGGTAATACATGATGAAATTAATCCTCATCTAGATAGGAGTCATGGAAATGTTTAACTTGTTTGTATATATCCTTTGTTAACTATATGTCAAAACTGAGGAATAATTTGAGCACTTATTGAGTCATGATTGAGTGAAGTATGTATTGATTAAATTGAAAATTTGTGTTAACTGTGATGAGTCTTGAGTATCTTAGATAACTCTACAGTTTAGTTGAAAGCACTTTGAGGTGAAATTTATAATTAGGAACTAGACTTGGAGATGATTTAGGCGATCTTTGGACCGTTTGTGCCTTTCAAGCCTACCTGGTATACATTATCCCTTAGTGTCCCCTTTTGAGCCTTATTGAAAAAGAATGGTATATGCATTGCATATGATTAGACCCCCATTCAACATTCTTGACAACCTCATTATACCTACCTTGGATTGAGCCTAAAAGAAAATTTTTACCCACCCCTAGGGGAGTATAATGAATCTCATTCATTGCATTAAATTGTTATATGTTGATAAGTTCAATGTGAAAAAAATGAAATGAACAAAAGAATGAGCAAAGAAAAAGAAAAGATGTAGAGAAAAAGCCTTGAAAAGAAAATTTAAATAAGACCCAAAGTGGCCAAGGCTAGAAAATGTGAAGAGAAGCTCAATGATTATGTGAGAAGATTTTGAACTGATTCTGTTATACTCTCTTCTTTGCTTCTATCCTACCTTTTCTTTGGAGCCGACACCAAAAGGCCTAACGTTATAAGCTTTTAAAGTCCTGTTGATCCAAGTCTAGGGAATAATTACATTAGTGGAGAAGTGCTGGATAGTAAATTTGTAGAGTAGTTCAAAGTAATCTTGACTAGGAGTTGATATGGCACATTTTGATCTTAAAGATATGTACATTACTCATGTTTGACAATAGCACACACGCACGTTCCAATGTTGCGATGTATTGTTTAACTTAGGAGAAATTGCTTCTTGTTAAGTGTTGAATGACTTCTATTGATGTGTAAGTAGGATTTCTGAGATTTTACGTATGTTGTAAAGATGATTCATGCTTAGTATCGAGTTTAACTTTTCTTTTTGAGCTTATTGCTTGCTCGAGGACGATCAAGTCTAAGTTTGGGGGAGTTGATAGGCTTAGATTTTGAGTGTTTTTAACTGTAATTTCTTCCCATTTTCCGTACTTTTTCCTGGGTGATATTATGCTTTTTGGTGTTTATTCATCTGTTTCAGGAAATTAGATCGGAAATGGAAGAAATGAGCTTATATGAAGATAACGGGCGAAATCGAGGCAAGAAAGGGTTGAAATGAAGAAGTGAGAATTTCGAAATCTCGATCGATCGAGATTATGTCTCGATCGATCGAGACAGACAGTGCGCTGAGAAGATATGAATTTCAAGTCTCGATCGATCGGAAAAAAATTTCCGATCGATCGAGCGAGGCAGTGACTCCAGAGCAAATTTTATTAAAGTCTCGATCGATCGGTGGAAAATCTCGATCGATCGAGCGAGACAGTGAGTTTCAAAAGCTGGCATGAACAGTGCACCGATCGATCGGTAGCAAATCTCGATCGATCGAGACGCGAAATCCTGAAGATTTTATTTTCCTTTTTTATCGTGATTTTGGAGGGTTTTAAGCGGGAGTTGATTCATTCCAACGAAGGGGGAAGATCAGACGAAATTTCTGGACAAAAAGAAGAGCCCTAGCCGCCGCCTAGTCGCCGCGAAGGAGATCCGTTCTTCCGGTTCTTCGCCCGAGCCAAAGCCAATCAATTCCGGAGTGCAAGGAATGAGCAAGAGAAGAGATTTCGGTGCTACGCACGGATTCATTCCGCCGTTTATCGTATTTCTAGACTTTAATCTATTTCATATTAATTTTCAATTGATGTTTTTGAGGTCGAGAGACGATTAAACTTCTTTTGTATTTGATTTGAAACAATTCTAGTTTATTTTATTGAGATTTAGTATCATTGTGTTTGATATATTGATTCAATTGTGTTTGAGTGTATTGATGTCTATTGTTCATGAATTAATCGATTGTTAAGATCAAAGCCTAGCTAACTTTGATTGATTCTGAGAGTTATAACCGAGATCGAGAGATAACGTTGTAACGCGCTCTTTTAATTCATGAAGTATGTTATGATTGAGATCGAGAGATGATATCGCATACGTGAGAACTTGGAATCGGGAGATTTAGAGTTATAAGGTTTTGATAATTTATGCAACTTTGATTTAGTAAATAGGTGCACGAGAGTGACTTATTCTAATTTATTGTTAGTTTCTTTACAGCTCAAGAGAGTGTATTGAATAATAGCGAAAACCTTTCACCCTTAGAATCAATTGGTTGATAATTTGCTTATTCAAATGAATCATTAAAGATAACACAGTTGAACGAAGAGCTTGATAAATTTCTTGAGCAACTTACCTTCGCATATCCGGAACCATTCATTTTATTGTTTCTTGTTTGAGTTTCATTTCTTGGTTTAAGTTTGCTTTAGATACTCACATTTGTTAATCGTAGGCTAAATATAATCTTATTAATCTTATTTGGTACTTATACGTTAGTCCCTGTGGATTCGACAACCCGTACTTAATTTTCACTATACTAAAACTTGACAACCGTGCACTTGCGGTAGAATCGCTTCACACTATTCTTTGAAATATCTTTTGTTTAAAAATAAAGCGGTCAAGGTCCTTTGGTAGGAATCCAATTTTAAATTCCGCTGCATATTGTATGATGGATTCCTAACACATTGTTCCGTGTTTTAGATTGGTGAATTCATCTTCTTTCAATTACCTTGCAGCCACAAAGAAAAGTGATCCAGGAATCGACTCCTGAATGTATCCCAGTCCACAGACTGCCCTTGAGATTTCAATTCAATCACTGTGGCTTTCCACCACATTGTTGCTTTCTTAGACAACTGGAACTCAGCTAATCTTAACCAAGATGAAATGCAAACAGAGCTGATACAAAAATCTGTTCAACACGCTCTAATCACTCCTCAGCTTGTTCACCAGATTCAGTTCCTTCAAATCGAGGTGGCTGGTAATTGAGAATTTGAGTCAGTGTCAACTCCCAATGTAGCAATACATGTTCCACAAGCCCTTGGCCTACTGGTGGTGGTGGCACAGGAATCAAACCAACACTAGCATTCACACTCATCGCATCCCCAACTTCTTCTTGAGGATGTCCAGATATTCTTGCTGCCATGCTGCACTTCAAGGGTTAACAATAATATTCAAACATAAAAAGCATGTTAGTCATATACTACATGACTACGTAAACATGATTTTCAAGTGAATAGACATCTCCCTAGTTTACTTCCTCTACCCTTGTGCACCCAGTTCTCTAACCACTGCTCTGATACCACTAATGTGGTGGCCTCGCTAGTTAATCCTTAAGTGTATCACATCGTTACACACTCATAAATATGATTAAGTTCAAAAATGAAAACTGATTAAGCGTTATCCTATGCCAGTTATTACATCATTCTCAAAACATTACATGATATACGACATTTACATATGAGAACTCCTATCAAGTTCATTCTCTTAAATAGTAGTTCATCTAGCAGAAGTCGACTCACATTCTTGGTTTTTCCCATCTATGAGTTCGTACAGAAACAACCACACACCATGAGTATTGATAAATCACCATCTAAATCCCATATCAATAAGAATTCACAATATGATAAATAAACGTCGTCAAATCTCAAATGTGATTGCTTCTGTATTATGCACCACAATATGCAAATATGTCATGACATGTCTCATCATCAATCTGTTATAACGTGTGATGCCCAATTTCTTCTGCTTACGATTAATTGTTTAAATGGTCAATTACGGGATAATTTATGTGATTTAAATTTTGGGCCTCGGTTATTGGGTTCCACCGAATTCTTTGGGCATAGATGGAACTTTAGCATAATTTAAATGCTTGGGGAACTCATATTAGTCTGTTTTATTTTTTAAAGGGAAATTATGATAAATTAAATTAACTTGAAATATTTTAATTTAGGGGTGAAGGATTGTATTTTGGGATGATTAAATGTATTGGATTTAACTTTAAAAATTGGGGTGTTATATTACCAAGTGAATCCACACACACACACACAAGAAAAAAATCGAACACCCTTCTTCTCCCCAAACCACAGGCTCCCTTCTTCTCCCACCAAAATCGATTTCCTCTCTTTTCATCTCAAGAATTTGTTGAAGGTATTGTTGAGTAAGTTTATTCTTAACTTTAAGCATGATTTCTTCCTTGTTGGGGTGGTGTTTTGAACGATTTTCTTGACTTCTTGTGTTCGAAAATTAGGGCTCTCTTTGAGCTATGTTTAGCCATCCTTTGGGACAATTTTAGGGGATGTTTAGTGGTTGGTTTTGAAGTGTTTTGAGATGTTATTTGAGGTGAGGGGTTCGAATTATTGTGCGTGCAGATTTTGGGTGTGTGCGTGTGAAGTGTGTGTGCAGAGTGTGTGTGTGTGTGCATGAACAGTGTGTGTGTTGGTGTGTGTAGAGTGAACTTATATTCATGCATGAGGGTTCATTAACTAGTATGGGAATGTTCATGAGATTGAGAATATCTTGATATGTGTAGGTGCTATCTTGTATTGTCTAGTTAGTAGGAAGACTAACTTGATTTAATAAGAGTTGGGATTATTTATATGTTGAGTAGCATTTTATTGAGCCATCGATTCTTATTTTGAGTTGTTGATTTCTTTCAGAGCCTTCTAGGGTATCTGGACAGCGAGGAGGGTAGCTTGATCTTCACCGTTGAAGCTGAGGTACGTAGTGACGTACAAGCATGGGTGAATATGTTTTTCCACTGTTTATTGAAAAGCGAAGTGTCGCTGATAGGCTTAGATTTTGAGTGTTTTTAACTGTAATTTCTTCCTACTTTTCGTATTTTTTCCTGGATGATATTATGCTTTTTGGTGTTTATTCGTTTGTTTCAGGAAAATAGATCGGAAGTGGAAGAAATGAGCTAATATGAAGATAACGGGCGAAATCGAGGCGAGAAAGAACTAAAATTGAGGAAATGAGATTTTCGGAATCTCGATCGATCGAGATTTACTCTCGATCGATCGAGCCAGGCAGAAAGTTGAGCATCAAAGAATTTCAAGTCTCGATCGATCGGTACAAATTCTCGATCGATCGAGCGAGGCAGTAACTTCAAAGCTGATTTTTTCAAAGTCTCGATCGATCGGTAGAAATTCTCGATCGATCGAGCGAGGCAGTAAGTTTCAAAGGCTGACATGAACAGTGCACCGATCGATCGAGAAAACCTTCCGATCGATCGATACGCAAAATCTGCAGATTTTATTTTCCATGTTTATCGTGATCTGTGGGGGGTTTAAAAGAAAGAAAATCATTCCATTCGCGGAGAGAATATCAGACGAAATTCCTGAACCAAAGAAGAGCCCTAGCCGCCGCCTAGCCGCCGCCAAGGAGATCCGTTCTTCCGGTTCTTCGTCCGAGCCAAAGCCAATCAATTCCGGAGTGCAAGGAAGGAGCAAGAGAAGAGATTTCGGTGCTACGCACGGATTCATTCCACCGTTTATCGTATTTCTAGACTTTAATCTATTTCATATTAATTTTCAATTGATGTTTTTGAGGTCGAGAGACGATTAAACTTCTTTTGTATTTGATTTGAAACAATTCTAGTTTATTTTATTGAGATTTAGTATCATTGTGTTTGATATATTGATTCAATTGTGTTTGAGTGTATTGATGTCTATTGTTCATGAATTAATCGATTGTTAAGATCAAAGCCTAGCTAACTTTGATTGATTCTGAGAGTTATAACCGAGATCGAGAGATAACGTTGTAACACGCTCTTTTAATTCATGAAGTATGTTATGATTGAGATCGAGAGATGATATCGCATACGTGAGAACTTGGAATCGAGAGATTTAGAGTTATAAGGTTTTGATAATTTATGCAACTTTGAATTAGTAAATAGGTGCACGAGAATGACTTATTCTAATTTATTGTTAGTTTCTTTACAGCTCGAGAGAGTGTATTGAATAATAGCGAAAACCTTTCACCTTTAGAATCAATTGGTTGATAATTTGCTTATTCAAATGAATCATTAAAGATAACACAGTTGAACGAAGAGCTTGATAAATTTCTTGAGCAACTTACCTTCGCATATCCGGAACCATTCATTTTATTGTTTCTTGTTTAAGTTTCATTTCTTAGTTTAAGTTTGCTTTAGATAATCACATTTGTTAATCGTAGGCTAAATATAATTTTATTAATCTTATTTGGTACTTATACGTTAGTCCCTGTGGATTCGACAACCCGTACTTAATTTTCACTATACTAAAACTTGACAACCGTGCACTTGCGGTAGAATCGCTTCACACTAATCTTTGAAATAAATCTTTTGTTTAAAAATAAAGCGGTCAGTCGCTTAGGTAGAGGGGTCACTGTTGTGGCGAGTGATGTATTTATCTAAATAATGGGTCGCCACTAGAGTGTACGATGTGATTGAATGTATAGAGGGGTCACCGCTGTGGCGAGTGATGTGTTTATCTAAATAATGGGTCGCCACTAGAGTGTGCGATGTGATTGAATGTAAAGAGGGGTCACCGCTGTGGCGAGTGATGTGTTTATCTAAATAATGGGTCGTCGCTAGAGTTTACGATGTGATTGAATGTATAGAGGGGTCACCGCTGTGGCGAATGATGTGTTTATCTAACTAATGGGTCACCACTAGAGTGTGCGATGTGGTTATGCCATGTTTGAACAATCTTAGAAACTAATGCTATCTATAATGAATTTGTTAAATGATAGGAGTGTGAAGGCAGGAACGATCGATACTCCACCCCGTTCTAATATACTCAGGAAGCATCATGTATCTCAAATCATTATATTCTGTACTTTTATCTTGTACATTCATGTTATTTGTTATTGTGGTATGCTTACCCAGGTGGGGGATGTTTCCGTGGAAAACAGGTGACAAGGCTAACTTTTGAAGGATCTGGGAGATAGTTGGTACGCCTAAAAAGATATCCAGAGGAACTTGGACTAGGTGTCATAGCTGTATAGATATAGGAATCTGTTGATGTCCGTATTTTGATATATATTAATTATACATTATCTCCTTTTTGTTTAGATCCTTTTCCTGGCTGGGAACTTAATTATGGTTTTGATATCTTTTCGTATTGTGTTTTTCCCTGGCTGGGAATTATTTTTGGTGATGTGTTTTATTTTCGGATAGCTCAATTTATGGGGAGACTCTGCCGAAATTTTTACTAAAGTCGTGCCGTAAATGTAAGCATGTAATAATTCTTTTAAAAAATAAAATTTTTACACATACTTATGACGTCATAAATGAATTTTTGACGTGATGCCTTGTTGGGGGTCTTACATAACGAGACATATATGATATTACCTCTAAGCTCAATATCATATATTTCAATCGCAACATATATCAACATCACCTCACTACAAGTCATGTACCATAATAAGAACATCAATACTCGTACATCCACACGTACATGTTGTGATGTACGATATATAAGTTCAGGCGTCAATGACTAACCGACTCTTTGTCATGTCCCTTGTTATCTACATGAAACAATGTACAATGTCATAATAGGCTTCACCATCAAATTTCACAAAAATATAACATTTTTCAAAATTTAAACCCCAGCGATCGATCGCCCATTCTTGCCGATCGATCGCCAAAATGTTTTGTCTCATCGAGATCGATCGCCAATCTCTCACGATCGATTGCCAAAAATGTTTTGTTCACTCGCGATCAATCACCATGGTTCTCGCAATCGATCGCCAAAACATTTCACCGCCTTATTTTCCCCCCTGTTTCGGCGATCAATCGACATATGGCTCGCGATCGATCGCCGATGTCTGAATTTTTAGAACATGGCAATTTTTTATGTCTATCTTCACGGTTCTCAACCTACACCTCAATTTCAACATCAAAACTTGCTCAAAGTAATACTAAACTTCATATCAACACATTGTTACTACTTCTACAACCTATTTCATGCAAGTGAATCTCATATCACTTCAATACATAGACTTTACTACTAGTAGCCTCATATGATTCAACTAGCAACATTTAAACATCATAAACTATGAACTTCTTACCAACTAGCTTTGAGTTTCACTTCACACAACTTTGTATCCTGGTTTCCAAGTTGAAAGCCAAGAAAAGATGACAAGAGGAAGCAAGGGTTTTGGGAGAGCACCTTGTAGAGATTTGTAGGTGTTTATGGTGAAGTGTATTTTTACAAATCTGATTTTAGTTTAATATAACCTTCAAAACTCAAGCAAAATGCATGTGAAAGTACTCTCAAATTCAAATGTATTTTCAACTCATGTTCTTCTCTTGTTTACTACCACCAATTCACATAAATCATGCTACAACTTAACATAACAAGTGTATAAGCCTTAACTCAAACATTGTTACTACAAATTTCATATAATTCTACCCATTTGGTTTTATTTAATCACATAATCATGTCCTTTACCATCTACCATGATTCCTATAATTTCACATACTCGATTCAACTCGAACTTGAGTTCACGTCATAAAATAATGATTTCATAATTATTCAAGAAGCACATCAACATATATGCTTCATATCGAGACATTAGAGAATAAACACTTGCTCAAATCAAATTTTCTTCGAGATACAACAGACTGTTAAGTACTGCGGTATGGTCTCAATCGAATACAAGTCAGTAGACAACTATTATGAATATTGCGGAGAGTGTCTACCGGACTTAAGAATGAAAATTGAGGGCAAAGTAAATGCAGTTAAGTAAAATATAGAAAGTAAATGAGACAGTAGTTGTTTCTAGAAGTTCGAAGCACAACCGCTTCTATGTCTCCCATTATTCCTTTACAGGAAGGTTACACTAGATGATTTGGTTTACATTTTTTACAAATTACAAACTACTTAGGCTAATGCAACACACTACTTAGGCTAATGCAACACAGATAGCCTAAACTTCTTGTCTCACACATATCCACGAAGATTACAAAGATTTCAGACACAGTATGAATGAATACAAGGATTTCATGAACACTCTATTTCACTTCGCAAAGAAAAAAAACAGTAAATGGCTTTGAGTGTTCTTGAGCAGTAGACTATTGAACTTTTGATCTTCACGACAGCTTTGAATGTTCTGTTACTGCTCTGCTTTGATTGCAATGAGTGCATTGATAATAGAATGATTGTTTGATAATTTCGTGGGTCCAGAAGTTCTTTCTTCAAAAGGCTTCTAGGGTGTTTATAGCACTTAGAGTCCAACGGTAATTTTTCTTCAAATGGAAAGAATCGCGTATAATCAGCTTCCAGATTGCATAAAAATTCCTTTTGTCTTATTTCCAAATCTGTTAACAATGGCTAGTATTTTGAAGTGTTTGGTGGCACTGTTTAAACAGTGTGGCTCTCAGTGTATTATTGTCATAATAAATCTGTTGCGTTTGTCATGATGAGATCATCGTCTGCTGACTTTTCTTAGTGACTTAATCTACTTGACTGAAGTCAACTGATGTCTTCCGGCAGAGTCATTTCTTTAGTCTTCTGATATCTTCTGGTAGACTTTTCTTTAGCCTTCTTATTATCTTCCTGTAGATCTTGTTGAGCAATAGGTAAATTCTTAATCTTCCGGTAGATTCTTTGTTAAGGCGTCAGACTCTTTCTTCCATTAGACTCTTGTTGAAGCGATAGACTCTTTCTTCCGTTACTCTTGTAATCACAAAACTTAGAAATATTCCAACATTGAGTGTCTTCTACTTGGTTTCTGAAGCCAAATTCGTTTTAATCTTTCGGAGCAATCACCATAAGAATTAGAGTTTTTGCAGCTCACTAAGTATAAATCGTTAAGGTGAAGTACATGTGTGATGTATATAAATTAGTATATAAGGTTTGATAAATATCTAAAAGTTGATATTTGAAAGATCTAAAAAATATTGTAATATTCTTTTAATATATATATATATATATATATATTGTAATATTGTTTATTCAATTGATTGATGGGGCGAAAGTGCGTTCCATTATTGTTATTTAATTTTATTTATCGTTTATTTAATATAAGATGCGTGGCATATGAATATTAATTAAATAAATAATCATAATCATCCTAGTTGACAATACTACCTATTATTAACATTGAGCTCGATTAGTGATGCAGTTTCTAGCATTCTTGATAATATATGATAATTATGTTCGTGTGTGCGATCCATGATTTCCATGTAACACTTTTTGAGCTAAAAATATTGCACGATCAAATTGTGGAATATTGGTATGTTAGTTGGTATCTGCGATTATATTATGAAATAAATATGAAAAAAGTCCAAAACTCATAATAATGATCTTGAATGCTTGAAAACCTAATAGACTACTTTTACCATATTCGTATTAACCAAATTAGTTATAGTGCACATAAATTAAGATAGTTATATCCATAGTTTGTTTAAAGCTTATTTGGTATCGATCTAATCAAAATAGAGAGTTATTGGATCATTGATATAATCGGCTAATCGATGGTTGGACCGATTGATCAATTGTTATCAAGTATGAAATTAAATATTTTGTTGTATAAGAAACTAGATATGGCAATCATTATAAATTTAAATAATATTTTATTATAATATTTTCAAATTCTAAGACGCTAGTATTGTATTATCATAAATCATGTTTAAATTCTTGATAATCATACGATTATCTTATATTAATGATTTAATTGAGAATAAATACGAGAAATATTATATGAATTTGTATTTGAAATGTGAAATGGACCATAATAGACGAGTGACAACTTATTACATAAAGACTTGTGTACGAGTCTAAATGAGATGAGATTAATTTATTATAAAGCAACTCATAGGATACTAGATCGATTTTGGTTCGAGTCCGCTGTTCTGGACCCACTCGCTGAAATCAATCAAGTGATTGATCAGTTCACTTATCTGATTCAAGCTAAGTGAGCTGCAATAACTCTGGTTCCTAAAGCGACTGTACCTAGAGATTAGATCGAATTTGATTCACAAACTAAGAGGAAGACACCCGAACTAATATGCTTCGAAACTGATTCAAAGAAGTAAAATCAGGGTAGAGATAAGAAATCAAACATAGAAAGATGCGCAAAGATTTGTTTATGGAAGTTCGAATGTGATGTAGTTCATCTACGTCTCACATTCTTCCATCGAATGAAGACTTTGATTTATACATGTTATTTATACAAAGTCATTTCATCGAGCATTCCTTCTTGGTGAAACTCCTAGCTACCTTGTTGTTACTCAACAACTAACTCATCTAACACAAGGTTGAATAGTTGCGACACCCATTTGATCCTATAAATCATATACATTTGGATTTATAGTCATTTTATAGTTATTCAAAGGTTGGCGTGCCGATTCATAAATTTATGCAACTCTTGGATTCATTTAAATTTGATCAATGTGGTCTTGATACGACGATTTAGATCGTGTTCCTTTGAAGGGCCAAAACCACTCAATTTTTTTCCAATTTGAATTCAGCTGTCCAAATTGCAACATTGGTAAGTAAATATGTACATCCTTACAATGCAATTTTTTGATATCGACAAAATAATCCATCTAATTGTGATCCAACGGTCTAGATTTCATCTATTTGTACACCCAAAAAGCCCAAGTTCATCTTTAAGATGTGCTGAATGCGGCCCATACTCGGCATCGGGCATGGGCTTAGGCTTGGACTGAGATAGTGCGCTTGGCATCTAAGGGTAAGCAAAATTTCAATTAAACCAAATTAATATATCAATGTAATTAATTCTGAAATTAAGTTTGTTTAATTCAGAAATTCGGTTTTGATTTTGCAAAGTATCAGTTAATTCAGTTCGATTTCGATTTTCAATTAAAATCGATTAATCGAATTAACCGATATAAGTTTAAATAATATTATTTTTTACAGGTTTTAATAACTAGTTTCTGGGCTTTTCAACCATGGGTCGTATGTTTGAATGTGCAAACATTGTCTCTTTGCTCTTTTACCAATTTCACCCAGCAAATCAATAAAAAGGTTGCCTTAGCAGCTACCTTGAGTGGAGACTATTTCAAAAAAATTGTTCTGCTTGGCTGCTTCAGGCCTTCACTTCCCCAAAATAATCGGTAGTTATACGTTGATACACACATCATTTCAAGTAAGGCTCGATAATTGTATCCATCTTCTCCCTTGGCTTGGCTGCTTCCCTTCCCCATTTTTTTGTGTGCGATGCGGTATATTTTCAGGCCTTGTGATTTTCTTTCTGCTTAAGAATTCACTTAGTTCTGCTGTTTATATGCTTCACAATACTTTCCTCAAAACAAAACCGAGGACAGGGGCAAAGCCAGGATGCAAATTTACCCGGGGCTAATCGAGCTAGGTGTAGTATTTACAGACTATATCGCTTTAGAGGGTTGGCTAAAACACAAAATTTCACAAATTTAAGAACAAAATATTTTTTTGTTAAAATGTGGTTGGGGCTATAGCTCAACCCAATTTATATCTGCCTCGCCTCTGACCGAGGATATTTTTAAAAAAATCGGTATAATTCGGTTTTCGACCGAATTAACAGATTTTTATTGAATTAATTCAGTTTTAGCAAAGAATTCGGTGGGTTCGTAGTTTTGTTTGACCCTATCGGTTCGGTGAATAACCGAACCCAACCGATATGCTCACCCATATTGGCATCTAACAGAATACTTGCATAGGGTAACTTGACTTAATAGTCATTAAAATCTTCAAGTGAACACTTATGTGTTTCCAATTCGCTCATTCATCTATTTTCGAGAATGTGTATATACTAAATCTATCGTTGAGTGTATTTAAATTCTTGTCCAATTTTATCAAAATTCAAGGGCGGCTCAAACTTTCTGGAGGCCTTAGACAAATTATAAAAATGAGGTCTTACCAAGCATGCATTATCTCATAAGCTAATATTGATCTACTCAACAAATACATATATAAGACCTTGAAAGATAGTATAAAATGAGAATTATACTAAATTCACAATGTCATATTATTTATAGGGCTCTATTCTATGCCAAATACTTTATTTTCAGCATACAATCTTGGTCGTTGCAAATTCTTGTGATCCAAATGACAAAAGAGAAAATTTAACTTAAAAAATATATTCACTATAGTCAAAATACACGATAAATAAATGAAGCAAAAACATGTAACCAAAGCTAAACATTTTGATGAATATTAAACTAAAATATTAAAATCTAACTTAAAAAATATCTTCATAATATAAATATGAATTTTTTTATTTTTGTAACACAATTAATATATAAAAAAAATCTAAAATAATGAGTTTTGTTGTGAAAAAGGCAAAAACCTTAGTAGCCTTGCATGTAATCCGCCCTTGACGGAATCGAGTGAAAATAGTTCTCAAATACTGATCACACTAGGACAATTTCTTGCACTGAATACATAAAACAAGAGGGGCTGAATAACATATCATCACTTTTGAATACATAAAGTAAAATTACAAAAATACCCGTCCTACATATAATTATTATTAAAAATCATCATACTTTACAAAATTATTCAAAAAATTTATATAAAATACCCTTTTTACATGCAATTATTATAAAAAAAAAAAAAAATTATACATGCACGCAACAACGTGTGCTTTACATGCAATTATTATAAAAAATAAAAAAAAAATTATACATGCACACAACAACGTGTGCATAATCACACTAGTTTACAATTAAAGTTGTATTTTCAAGAATGGATGGCATCTATGAAAAATGAATGTCGGAGTCTTTGATTTAACAATAATAATTCAACATTTAATAATAATATCTTTAAAAACAACTTGTTAATCAGTTTGGTACATATAACATAGATGGAAAGATGGAAGTGGAAAATGAATAACGTTCCAGCAAATTATTATGGTCATGGTTGGTAGAGATAAATTAATTAATTAATTTTTTTTTTGTTTTACTTGAAATGTGCCAGTACGACTAGTTTTTTTTAGATGGGAGGGGTTAAATATTTTTTCTCTGCATACTGCAGAACTCCAACTTGAGTCTCTCCAAAATGAAGATGAACTCTTATCAACTGGGTTAAGCCCAACTAATTTTGTTTAATTAAAAAGTTTCGTTCCCACGCTAAGACAACACTTAATTTGCGAATTTTTTTTTTTTTTTTATATTTTGGCTGTCAGACATTTGTGAGTCTTCTCACCAAACAATATATTGCTTCTATTTTTTATTTAAAAACATATATTACTCATATTCTTTTATTTAATTTAATTTTTCTATTTTTTAAATCAAATTACGTTATTTTGTTTATATTTTTTTAAAAATCTGGGTTCATTCGTTACCGACTGAAAATAACCGATTTTAATTCAGTTCGGCTATCTCGAGTTTTAATAAACAACTAAATCATGTTGGTTTTGTAACAATAATATATGGTTAATTCAGTTTTGATCTATTCAATTCGATTTTAACCGAATACACATCCATACTCAGAACACTAAATAAAAATTTCCAAATAATGGAATACCGCGATGTGAAAAAAGTCTTCAAATGTGACTCAATAGCAGCATGACAAGATTCTAACAGAGATTCATATTCGTTATCGTTGTACGAAAATTAAATGTTAGCTCACCTCACTTTCAAATTTCAAATACTTACCTTTGACTTTGGTCTCGAGTATTTTAACCTCAAATTAGTTGTCTCGACCAAACTTCAGAAATGTTACCTGATTCTATGCATGAATTGTAAACAGCAAGGAATAAAAAACTAACAAATCCAAGTCATATGCACATAATTTTTGAATGGAATCTTTCTTCTGTAATTTACAATTGAAAAAAATACAGCCAAGCACTGAGATAATTTTCCTATAAATAATTAATTTCAGAAGCCCACTCCTTATTTTTTGCTTAATTTAATGTATATTCGATTTGATTTTAGATCTGTCAAACACATGTTAGTTGAAGCAACTCCGACTATATAAAGGTCGATCAATTTCATGCAAAAACACCAAATTAAATCATTTAAACCTCTTCAAAATACAAGACAAGATCTATATTAAAATGAAGACTAAAATCTTAGTTTCATCTTTCTTGTTTGTTCTCATGTTGTTGGAGCTTGCTAATGCCCAAAACCTGAAACTCGACTACTACAAGAATTCATGTCCATCTTTGCAGAGTTTAGTACGAAATACAACTGCCCGATTCGTTTTACCCACGAAAAATCTTGCTCCTGCGCTTCTTCGAATGCATTTCCATGATTGTTTCGTAAGGGTACGTAAATGCAATATATATTACTTGAGAAATATCATGTGTTGTTAATTATATAATTAATTAAGTACACTTAAACTAATGCCCCATGTTTAGGATGGGATCAATAGTTCTTTCTCATCACATGTATGTGGTTTAAAGGAAGCCCATTTATTAATTCGTTCATTTGATGACGCCCTTGTGGATGATGTCCTTGCATCATATATCTGTTGTGTATGTACAAAACATAGTTCTGTCTCTCCGACCAAGTGCAACTAAGAGAAGTTACATACAGTTCCTCCCCTAAAAGTGTATAATGATAAATGCATTCCAGTCGTACTAATTATTCCAAGCCAATTTTTACATGAACTAAATATAGTATTAACAATCTTTCACCATTTCTTGTCTTATCACTATCACTTTAAGTAATCATACTATAATTTATCATTTCATAATTATGTCAAGTGTTGATGTGTGTAGGGATGTGATGGATCAGTATTAATAAACTCAACGTCGAAGAATAAAGCTGAAAAGGACTCAGCACCAAACCAAAGCCTCAGAGGTTTCCAAGTCATCGATGCTGTCAAATCCGCAGTGGAGAAAGCATGCCCCGCCAAAGTGTCCTGTGCTGATATCCTTGCTTTGGTTGCCCGAGATGCTGTCAAAATGGTAATCCTATTAATATTATCATATGTATTTGACGAAAGTTTTGCATGCATGTGGTTCTACAAGGCGTTTACTGATTTGTTCAAATTAATGAATCATGTAACATATTTATTCGGGTAAATTCTGAAAATGGTCTCACTAAATAATATCTTTTAAAATAGTAATCCCAAAATTTTAGACTTCAACACATATAATCTAAGAAATTATTTTTAACAAAAATGATCTCAAGACCACTTTTCGTTAAAAAAAAAACATATGGAATGGACATGATATGTGCACATAGGAATATGTGCCGATATGAGTAGCTTTGTTCTTGAATTGAAAAAAAAATGGTTTTAGAACCATCAACCACTTTTGTTAATAAAATATTTTTTATGAGATTATTTTGTTAAAAAAAGTTGTGTGATCATCTTTGTCAAAAAATAATTTTTGTGAGATTTTATTCTTTTAGTACTAAAAGTTAAGACCACGACTACTACTACTACTGTAAGTTACAATCTTTAGTTCGACCATTTGTATAATTTACCTTATTTATTCACAGAATATTTAACCATTAATTAACATATTCTGATATATATTTTTCAGATCGGTGGACCATCTTGGCCTGTACCTTTGGGAAGAAAAGATGGAAGTGTTTCGAGATCCAACGAGGCCTTAGCCAATCTACCCCCGCCATCTTTCAATGTGACACAGCTCATAGCTTCGTTTGCTTCCAAGAAGCTCACTGTTAAAGATCTCGTTGTTTTATCAGGTATAACAAACTGTTTCTTTGTAAGGCAAAGTACTGAATACAGGATCTTGACGTAAGAAATAAACTAACAGACGAAATTGAATGAAAATGTTAAAAAACAACACGATGAATACACGGAAATTAGAAATTGGTGGCACGCAGGATCTAAGTGAAAAATTCCAAACCGAAACATGTATGTCTCCGCTAATGCATGTAGTTTTTAACAGGAGGGCACACAATAGGAAGCTCCCACTGCTCGAGCTTTTCGAGCCGGCTCTACAATTTCACCGGAAGAGGCGATTCTGACCCAAGCATGGATCCAAAATACGTCGCGACATTGAAAAAGAGTTGCCCACCTGGAAACGCAGCTAATATTGTCCAAATGGACCCTGGAAGCTTCCTTACATTCGACACAGATTATTACAAAATCCTCACCCAGAGAAGGGGTTTGTTTCAGTCAGATGCGGCTCTATTGAAAAATTCTGTAACTAAAGCATATGTACAGAAGCATGTCAATCCAGCTGCTAAATCCAGCTTCGCTGACGATTTTGCTAAATCAATGGTGAAAATGGGCAAGATCGGAGTGCTTACTGGATCAGCTGGCAAAATCAGGAAGAAATGCTCAGCCATTAATTGAATATTGATTATCATTTACATTTTTTGCTGGTTTTATTATTTGCTTTGGTGTTATTATTTTTGGTGGATTTCATTGGAAATGTTTTTTTTTTTGTATGCGAAATTGTACTCTATTTCAACATCCTTGGATGATTTGATTAATTGTACGATTAAAATGTGTTCATAAAAGCAGGTCTTCTTTCTTTATTTTTTATTTACCAGTTGACAATGCAAACGTTTTAAAAAAGTGTTAAACGTGCCAAAACATCGAAATCAAGCATTGGCCATTATTTTAAGTTCCAAAATTTTAATTATTTTAAGTTCTAAATATATCATTTAAGTTAATTTAGTTTTTTTTTTAAATAGCCTTTAACTTAAGATTATGTTTTTTTTTAAAATAAAATAAAACCAGAGTGCTGCATAATCATTTTTCTTTTTCTTTTCAAATTTTTATATAAAAATAATTTAAATATCAATATTTAATGAAAACAAAATTAACGGAAAAAATAAAAAAATAATGATAGTTGTCATTATTATTAATAACAAGAATAATAATGACTTCATAAAATAATAAATAGCACAATGTATAAATTTAAATTAAATACCATACCATAACTGTAATATAAAAATAATCCAAATACATTATAATATCAAATATTTAAAAAATAATTATTATTGTCTTCATTATTAATTTTTAATAAAATATCAATTTCATTTTTTATTTTTATTTTTATTGTTCATGGTTATTCTTATTTTTTATCATAAAAAGGATTGATATGGTTAAAAAGAAAAAATAAAATGGAAAATAACCTAATTCATCAAACTACTTAAATTGACATTGGAATTGTTTTTACTTTATTAAAAACATTATATGTTGAAAGGCTTGAAATCTTAAGAAAATAATTATACATAATGAAATAAATGTAGTTCAATCATTTTGAAAAATGAATATTTATTTTTATTAAGCATTAATAGTTAACTGGGATGGGAGAAATGTATATAAAGGATATTTTATGATGTTTAAATAAAATGTTATATTATATAATATTGAGTAAAAGTCGTTATTTTTAAAAGTAGTCGCTTAAGATAGGCAAAACTAAGTAATTTCTCTAAATTAAAGGATATATAGACAGGATTTAAGCATAATAAAAATAATAATTTAAAATTTAACATAATTTTAATTATCTATAACTGAATAGTATTTAATTTAATAAATTTGAAGGAGAATAAAGACTTCCTGAGAAACACTGTCAGCTATTTTTCGCAAATTTCCCGGAAGAACTGGCAATCCAAGGTGATACCCCAAAATATAGTCACCACCTATTTGGCCGACCTGTTACCTTTGCGTCCTGGTGATCTTACTTCAAAAGACCTCACCCATTTCTCCTGACCTCTTTGTTGGTTACCCACCTGTTTGGACGACGTGTTTTAGCTCACCTGTTCGTCCTCCTCCTAACGTTCTGGCGACCTCTTTTCGGGTCCGACCTCCTTGGCCGAGCTCTTCTCATAACTTGCTTAATACGTGGGCACAACAAGAAGACTGAGTCCCCTGAATTAGGTAAGTCCCTAGATCCGCGGAGCAATATCTGGGATTTGATTGTATTCACAAGATCTTAGTCTATCTGGATAAGATTTGGATAAACATGGAAAGAGTCCTTGTTGCATGGTAACTCTCGAATCTCTACCTATAAATACCAGGTTTGGGGTATAACCTCATTCATTCACAATCTTCTTACTTTACAAGTATATATTTTCTCGTATCCTCTCACCTGACTTGAGCGTCGGAGGGGACCCGCCGGAAAAACTTCTGGCCCCCTTCTCATGGTTAATTCGTACTTTCAGGTCATATCAAATGCTACTTACTGCCACCATTGTCGTTATTTCGAGTATTGAGAAGAAAGAGAGGAGAACCCCCTCTCAAATGATAGCATCAGGTCATCGCAAGTTTTGGTGATATCAATTGGCACCGTCCGTGGGAAACATGAGCAAAGACGTAGAGACTGACAACAGAAAAGGAAGAAGATTCGAACACCATGTTGACCTCTAGAGGTTCATAGCAGAAAGATGAGTAACAACTTCCGGAGATGTACATGGGAGATCTAACATCCTAGAAGAACTTGGAAGATCTAATCTCCTATGGTGAACGCAAGAGATCTAACCTCCACTGACGAACGTGGATATAAGCTTAGAAAAGTTGGCTCGTTCATTGTCATGACTATTAAGGGGACCACAAAGACTAATCAGATGCCCCAGCTACTTGGAGGTCATCTCCAACTCCTCAACTAGAGTTCAGCCTTTATTCTTCAATCAGAGGTCATCATGAGCTATTCGTCTTGGCCATCAAGAGATCATCCTTAGCTCTTCAATCAGAGGTCATCATGAGCTCTTCATCTTGGTCAACATAAGCTCATCCTTCACTTTGCAATTAGATGTCATCAAGAGCTCTTCATCCTGGCCATCAAGAGATCATCTGTAGCTCTTCAATCAGAGGTCATCATGAGCTCTTCATCTTGGTCAACATGAGCTCATCCTTCACTTTGCAATTAGATGTCATCAAGAGCTCTTCATCCTGGCCATCAAGAGATCACCCTTAGCTCTTCAATCAGAGGTCATCATGAGCTCTTCATCTTGGTCAATATGAGCTCATCATTCGCTTTACAATTAGATGTCATCAAGAGCTCTTTATCTTGGTTAACATGAGCTCATCCTTCGCTTTGCAAATAGATGTCATCAAGAGCCCTTCATCTTGGTCAACATGAGCTCATCCTTCGCTTTGCAATTAGTTGTCATCAAGAGCTCTTCATCCTGGTCATCATTAGATCATCCTCAGATGAAGATCATCTCAGCTCTTCAGTAGAGTTCTTCCTAAGCTCATCAGCCGGAAATCATCTCAGCTCTTCAGTAGAGCGCATCCTCAGCTCTTCAGATGATGATCTACCTCGGAGAGCTCATCATATAGAGCTCATAAACACCTATTCAGTAGAGCTCATCCTCAGCTCTTCAGATGATGATCTACATCGGAGAGCTCATCATATAGAGCTCATAAACACCTATTCAGTATAGCTCATCCTCACCTATTCAGATGATGATCTACCTCGGAGAGCTCATCATATAGAGCTCATAAACACCTATTCAGTAGACCTCATCCTCAGCTCATCAGATGGAGATCATCTCAGCTCTTCTGTAGAGCTCATCCTAAGCTCATAAGATGGAGATCATCTCAGCTCTTCAGATTGTGATCTACCTCGGAGAGTTCATCATCACCTATTCAGTAGAGCTCATCCTCAGCTCATTAGATGAAGATCATCTCAGCTCTTCAATAGAACTCATCATAAGCTCTTCAGATGGAGATCATCCTCAACTCATAAGATGGAGATCAACATCACCTATTCAGGAGAGCTCATACTCAGCTCATCAGATGGAGATCAATCTCAGCTCTTCAGATTGTGATCTACCTCGGAGAGCTCATCATCACCTATTTAGTAGAGCTCATACTCAGCTCATCAGATGGAGATCATCTCAGCTCTTCAGTAGAGCCCATCCTCAGGCTCTTCAGATAGTGATTTACCTAGGAGAGTTCGCCATACAGAGCTCATCATCAGACGGAGATCATCTCAGCTCTTTAGTATAGCTCATCCTCAGCTCTTCAGATGGTGATCTACCTCGGAGAGCTCATCATCACCTATTTCAGTAGAGCTCATACTCAGCTCATCAGACGGAGATCATCTCAGCTCTTTAGTATAGCTCATTCTCAACTCTTCAGATAGTGATCTACCTCGGAGAGCTCATCATCACCTATTTCAGTGGAGCTCATACTCAGCTCATCAGTCGGAGATCATCTCAGCTCTTCAGTAGAGCTCATCCTCAGCTCTTCAGATAGTGATTTACCTCGGAGAGTTCATTATACAGAGCTCATCATCAGGCGTAGATCATCTCAGCTATTCAGTATAGCTCATCCTCAGCTCTTCAGATGGTGATCTACCTCGGAGAGCTCATCATCACCTATTTCAGTAGAGCTCATCAGTCAACTCATCAGATGGAGATCATCTCAGCTCTTCAGTAGAGCTCATCATTAGCTCTTCAGATGGTGATCTACCTCGGAGAGCTCATCATACAGAGCTCATCATCACCTATTCATTAGAGCACATCCTCAGCTCATCAGATGGATATCTACCTGAGAGAGTTCATCCGTCAGCTTTTCAGTTGGAGTCTACTTCATAGGGCTTATCCTCGGCCCTACAGATGAAGATCTACATCATATATCTCGTCATCAACTCATCATATGGAAGTCATAATCAAATAGGCAGAGAGCTCGTCCATAAGCTCATCAGATGAAGATCTACCTCAAAGAGTTCATCCGCCTGTTCTTCATATGGAGGCCATCATCAACTATTCATGGGAGTTAATCTATCAGCTCTTCGCGGAGCTCATTCTTTGCTATTCATGTGGAGTTTATTATCAACTATTCGTTATAGCTCATCCACAGCTCTTCAGATGGTTATCTATCCCGAAGAGCTCAATCATATAAAGCTCATCACCTTTTTTCAGTAGAGCTCATCTCAGGTCTTTAGACGGAGGTCATTCTTAGCTCTTCACTCGGAGGTCATCCCGAGCTCTTCATCACCTTTTTTCAGTAGAGCTCATCTTCAGACGGAGGTCATTCTTAGCTCTTCACTCGAAGGTCATTCCGAGCTCCTCATCTCGAGGTCATCCTCAACAAGCTCATTAGTAGCTATATTATCAGAGATCATCCCGAGCTCTTCATCTCGAGGTCATCATCATCCTTCAGAAGGTCATCCTCAGCCCTGGTTACGCCTAGGCTCAAGGGTTTTCACCCGACCTCAGGAGCTACGTTTACGACGAGCTCACCTCAATCCTGGTTACGTCAGGCCCAAGGGTTTTCACCCTACCTCAGGACTATGTTTACGACGAGTTCACTTCAGGATCTACGTTTACGACGAGCTCAGCTCAATCCTGGTTACGCCAGGCCCCAGGGTTTTCACCCTACCTCAGGAACTACGTTTACGACGAGTTCACTTCAGGAGCACGTTTACGACGAGCTCACCTCGGCCCTGGTTATGCCTAGGCTCAAGGGTTTTCACCGACCTCAGGAGCACGTTTACGACGAGCTCACCTCAATCCTGGTTACGCCAGGCCCAAGAGTTTTCATCCTACCTCAGTAACTATGTTTACTGATGAGTTCACTTCAGGAGCTACGTTTACGACGAGCTCACCTCAATCCTGGTTACGCCAGGCCCAAGGGTTTTCACCCTACCTCATGAACTACGTTTACGATGAGTTCGCTTCAGGAGCACGTTTACGACGAGCTCACCTCGGCCCTGGTTACGCCAGGCTCAAGGGTTTTCATCCGACCTCAGGAGCTACGTTTACGACTGAGCTCACCTCAATTCTGGTTACGTCAGGACCAAGGGTTTTCACCCGACTTCAGGAGCACGTTTACGACGAGCTCACCTCAATCCTGGTTACGCCAGGACCAAGGGTTTTCATCCTACCTCAGGAACTACGTTTACGACGAGTTCACTACAGGAGCTATGTTTATGACGAGCTCACCTCAATCCTGGTTACGCCAGGCCCAAGGATTTTCACCCTACCTCAGGAACTACGTTTACGACGAGTTCACTTCAGGAGCACGTTTACGATGAGCTCACCTCGGCCCTGATTTCGCCAGGCTCAAGGGTTTTCATCAGACCTCAGGAGCTATGTTTACGACGAGCTCACCTCAATTCTGGTTACGCCAGGCCCAAGGGTTTTCACCCGACCTCAGGAGCACGTTTAAGACGAGCTCACATCGGCCCTGGTTACGCCGGGCTCAAGCGTTTTCACCCGACCTCAGGAGCACTGTTTACGACGAGCTAACCTCGGCCCTGGTTACACCAGGCTCAAGGGTTTTCACCCGACCTCAAGAGCACGTTTACGACGAGCTCACCTCAGCCCTTGGTTACGCCAGGCTCAAGGGTTTTCACCCGACCTCAGGAAGTACATTTACGACGAGTTCACTTCAGGAGCTACGCTAATGACGAGCTCACCTCAGCCCTGGTTACGCCAGGAACAAGGGTTTTCACCCGACCTCAGGAGCACGTTTACGACGAGCTCACCTCGGCCCTGGTTATGCCAGGCTCAAGGGTTTTCACCCGACTTCCGGAGCACGTTTACGACAAGCTAACCGCAGCCCTGGTTACGCCAGGCTCAAGGGTTTTTCACCTGGTCATAGCCGAGCAGATACGTGCTTGGTCTTACCTGTTGATAATTTATCCTTTCGTTGATCTCTTATTCATTGAACGACTAGGATTTTCCTCCGAAAACGAACATACGTCCCAACGGTCAAATTTTTTAATTCAAAATTTGAACTGGTTAGTGGTTGGATTCCCGCCTAAATCATCAATGAATAGAAGGGCTAGCTCATATTTAAATCAGGTCGGCTGCAATACATACGAACTTCTAGTCTACGACGTCAGCTTTACTGGGATGGGGGTAATGTGTACCCCTTAAATTTAGTCACCACCTGTTTGGACGACCTGTTACCTTTGCGTCCTGGTGATCTTACTTCAGAAGACCTCACCTCTTTCTCCGACCTCTTTGTTGGTTACCCACTTGTCTGGCCGGCGTGTTTTAGCTCACATGTTTCGTCCTCCTCCTAACGTTCTGGCAACCTCTTTTCGGGCCCGACCTCCTTGGCCGAGCTCTTTTCATAACTTGCTTAATACGTGGGCACAACAAGGAGACTGAGTCCCATGAATTAGGACAAGTCCTAGATCCGCGGAGCAATATCTGGGATTTGATTGTATTCACAAGATCTTAGCCTATCTGGATAAGATTTGGATAAACATGGAAATAGTCATTCTTGCATGGTAACTCTCGAATCTCTACCTATAAATACCAGATTTGGGGTATCAACTAATTCATTCACAATCTTCTTACTTTACATGTATATATTTTATCGTATCCTCTCGCCTGACTTGAGCGTCGGAGGGGACCCACCGGAAAAACTTCCTGGCCCCCTTCTCATGGTTAATTCGTACTTTCAGGTCATATCAGAGGCTACTTACTGCCACCATCATCGTTATTTTGATTATTGGAGAACAAAGAGAGGAGAACCCCTCTCAATTGATAGCATCAGGTCATCAGCAAGTTTTGGTGATATCACAATGATTTTTGGGTATCTTCAAGAAATATGGGCAAAGCCGAGATATTTTCATTTCCAGTAGAAGGAACAAGCTATGTTTACAGGTTTGGATTTGCAAAATTTGCAAAAGTCTTGGACTCTAAAAAGTTAGAAGCAACTCTGGAAAAAAGTATGGATTGGAAACTACAAAGTCAGGGTGAACATTTCCAAATTTCAGAGGTCGACTACCCAAAGGTTTCAGTTTGAGACGATCCAATCCAAGGAAAGGAATTATGAGAAAGTAACTGAAACCAATCCCAAGGACCAATCCTCAAACCCCGATAATAATATGATTCAAGTTTCGGACTCCAGTTCAAGGTAAACCTATTGTGGAATCGGCGGCACAAAATAGTCTGGTGGGATCAATGCACAACCAGGAGGAGTGGGAACAGGTTCAAGAAATGATCAGAAGAGATGGATTCCATTCAATCAATCTTAGTGTGGGATTGACGTACTGATATGGGCAGATAACAAAGACGCTGTTTTGGATTTTCTAAGGGAGGAGGCAGAGTGGATGTTACAGTGGTTCTCCAAAGTAATCCCATGGAACACTAAGAGGCTATCTCCAGAAAGGTGCATTTGGATTGTTGGAAGGTGGCTGGCTTTCCATAAGGTGGACGGTGGCTCGCTCACTGTACATTTGAAGGCTTGGATGGTGACGATGGCAAATCTTGGAAGCCAAGGTCAATATCGGAAAAGTTCAAATTCAAGATGATGATCTTCACCGAGAGGGTTTTCAACACCTATATCAAGCCCTCAAATATATTCTCACATCTCATCCACTCACCTGATAGTCTCTAATCTTTTAATCTTCTGTATCTGTATCTATATATATGAGTTGTAGGGTGATCATGGACAGTTTGTAATTCTCGTCTGAAAATATCGATTAATCTGTGTTTGCTCTCGTGGACGTATATGATTACCGAATCATATAAATTTTGGCGTTCGTTGGGTGTGTATGATGTTTCCACTTTATTTTTGGGTATCCTAGGGACAACAAATAGTATCAGAGCCATGTTTCACTGAAAATACCCAAAAATTAAAAGTGCTCAAAATGTATCTATGTTCATACTACTAGATTCGTCTCATCATAAGGAGTCTGAAACACTCGACGGAACATTTTTGTGATAGTTGAATCAACGGGAAATCTCTATCAAAAGCGGTGGCAAAATCGTACACATCTTAAAAAGTTGTAGAAATCAGGTTGAGAAGAAGGCACTGTTCATGGGTACTGTTCAACACTGTTCACGAGTATTGTTCAACATTATTCACCCGGCCCATTACTTTTGAGCGACCCGGTAATGTTCACACGACTGGTGGATGCTATGGTGGATGATGTGGTGGATGCTATGTTTAGGTTATAAATCTGATAAAAAGTCCCCTCAAATTCATCCAACTTGTGCCTTAAATAGTGGAAGAGGTGTATGAAAGTGTCCTTGTTGGACTAAAACTCTAAAAAGAAAGATTTTCCAAAATTCAGCACCGAGAGATCGATAGCCAAATTCCCTACGATCGATCGCGAGCTTCAACTTTTTTATTTTTTCAGCGTACGCACTTCAGCGATTGATCGGCGCTTTTCCAGCGATCGATATTGAGTTCTTAAATTTTGTTGCCCAAGTCATGCTCCTCGGCGATTGATCGGCACATTGATGAAGATCGATCGCTGATGAAAATCTTCTAAATTGTGCTTTTTTCCTTCCTTCGACATGTTCGCTAGGTTTGGTCCTCTTTCATCATTTTTTAGCTCAATTCCTCCACTTTTATGTACTTAGACCTAGATTCCTGGACTTACGAAAACAACACAAAAGAGCATAATATCGTCCAAGAATCATAATAAAACACCTATAATTTCATAGCAAAATAAGTGTAAAAATCACACTTCTCAACTCCCCCGAACTTAGACTTGATCGTCCTCGAGCAAGCAATAAGATCAAAATGTAGATTTCAACAATTGATAGTTCAAATGGATCAATTCATGGTTACTAAAGAGCTCAGACATCTCACTCACAAACAGACAAGAATCAATCATCAAACTGACCAATGCGTGTTTTCCCCTATATCAAGCAACATATCACAAACTCGGAACGTGCGTGTGTGCAATTGTCAATCTCAAGTTTCATACACATCTTCAAGATCAAATTTTGCTAATCAACTCAAAATCAAGATTATCGTTGAGCACCACATAGGCCTATTTTCAAACTCTTCTCCACTAATGTAATCACTCTTTAGACTTGGATCAAAATGACTTTTTAACCTTGTAGTGTTAGGCCTTTGGTGTCGATTTCAAAGAATAGACAGGATAGCACAAAGAAGAGATTACAATCTTGTAACGTTCATATTTCAACATATTTTCAGCTTCTCTTCTAATTTTTATAGCCTTTGCTACTTTGGGTCTTATTTATATAATCTTTTCTTAAGTCTTTTTTTCTTTTCTTTTCTTTTCTTTTCTTTTCTTTCTTTTGCTCATTCATAAAAAAATTTCACTAAGCTCGTCAAGATATAACAATACGTGCATCGAATGAGATTCATTATACTCCCTTAGGGTGAGGATACTTTTTTTCATTTTGGGCTCATAATAGGGTAGGTATAATGAGTTTATCAAAAAATGTTGAATGGTATAATTATATGCAATGCATATATCATTCTTTTCAGTAAAGCTCAAAATGGGACACTATGTATTGATATAGACTAGGTAAGCTTGAAAGGCTAAAACGTTCCAAAGATTGCCTAGATCATTTCCTAGCTATGTTTGTAACTCTAAAATTTGTCTCAAAGTGTCATCATCAAATAGGTCTAGGGTACTCTAAAATGCTCAAGATAAATTGTCAAGTTCACAACAATTATCACTATTCAATATGCAATCCATAGAATAATGACTAAATGTGCTCAAAGTATTTCTCATTTTTAACATATTAACTCAAACAGGGTATTCACGAACAAGTTCAACAGTTTCAAGATTCAAGTCGTCATGCAAGATGAGATCAGTATCATCATGGAACAGTAGCCAATACTATGATTCATTCTTTTCTCAAATTATGAACTCATTTTCAGAAGAAAAAAAAATTTGTTGGTGCTCAAGAAACAAGATTAAATCTACCATAATCAGCATGCAAAACTAGAGACGGTAACAACATGCAACAGTGATAACCTACTCCTCCAAACTTAAATATTGCATTGTCCTCAATGTAATAAGCATGGAAAATAAGACAAGCAAATACATGTGGCAACGACCATCAATGGTCGTTGTCCACCTGCTCGTCAACTAATGGGGAAGATGGATAGAAAGCATTAACAGCACGCATGGAGTCATTCACTGGTAGCGCTTATCGCGTAGGCCCAAATTAACCCTTCTCAAGTTAATGACAATAAATATGTAGTAGCGTGAGTAGGGATCTATTCCACAGGGAAGGATGTATCTATGTGTTAACTTATGCAAATTAAAATAAAAAGGGGTTTTGAAATCAATGAAATTAATACTATGATGCAAAATTAAACTAATATGCAAAATTAACTAAGTGAATTAACTTATGAGAAAAGAGCGATTCTCGGTTTTCGGTTAACTTTACAATTGGTGTTTACTATCTCGATCATCGATCTTCACAAACAGTTCAATTTCCATATGAATATTCATCGTGGACGTTTAATCCAATAATCAAAGTCCTATCTCACCTTAAGTTTATTTAAGTATCCCAAGCGTTCTAGTGTAACCCTTATCAAACAATCAATCAAAATACACTCGATTAAGGTTTAAATCGATGATAGCATATGAACTAGTGAGATTGATGAAGCTAAACAACACAATCTAAGCGTCTATGTTTAATCTAGTCAATTATTTTCCTAAGAATTTAACAAAATCACAAGCGGATTTTATCAATCTTAGTTGCTTCGTAAATTAGAGGGATCAAACGATTCCGTATTTGATATCTAATTTAGCGTTAAATTTTATCAATCTTCTCCACTATCTTAGCCACTTTGCAAACACAAATCAAGTAGATCTTTATTAGTTTGTAGCTTGGCCTAGGTATTGGCTTATGAAAGAAAGGGTAAAGATGCATCAAACAAGATAGTATGATGATATGCACAATTAAAAACTTCTCTCATTGCATGATTTTTCAAAATTTGTTCATTTTCACACCTTGTATGTTTTTGCGAGGTATACTTCAATCATTTTTCTCTTTTGTGCCTTGGCTCCCCTTGGAGTTATATTTTTATCTATTTTCTCAAGGCATCCCTTTTCTTTCATGCATTTCATTCTTTTTACAATGAAGCTCAAACATGTAGTTCAATGGATTCCTAAGTGCATGTGAATGAAACACATCATACTCCCTTCAAAGGTGTGGATTAAAATCACATTTAGGCTTATTAGGGAAGGGTGATAAGCTAGTCAAAGAATGTCGAACGGGGGTCGTTTGTATGCTTAGCACACAACCATTCTTTTACATTGAAGCTCAAAAAGGGTACTAGTGCTTGATTTTCTTTACATGGTAGGCTTGAAAGGCTCAAACGCATCAAAGATCGCCTATATCACTTTCATGTTTGCAAGTAGTCTAGACATACGCCTCAAAGAGCATGAAGTTAAGTTCTAGCATGTATTAGAGACTTCTTAAGACTATCACAGAATTCACACAATCTTCACTAAGCTATGCACACTTCACAAGTCATGACAATATTCGTGCTCAAAATATTCAAGGTGGGTTGTGCGGTGTCGCTCTATCTTTCTTCTTCCTCCATCTCAATATCTTCTTCAGTCCTTTGAATTTTGGTTTGTTTGGTTTTATGTGGTCGTCCTCAGCCTTTGTTCCTCCTCCATCGTTTGTTGATTGATGTGGTCTATCCGGAGGGTGTGTCTCTTCAACAGTAGGGTCCTGTAGGTGAGAAAAGAGAGAGTCAGCAGTATCATGAGTCGATAAGGCAGCAATAGTATGAAAACTATTCACGAGATTTAAGTCCATACCTCATTTGTCATTAAGGTTATCAAAATAGCTTTTCCCATCTCCCACAATTCATCATTATCAAAATCATCATCAAATTCATCATCGATATCAATAGCATAACTAGATTGTTCATGAGTTTTAATGGTTTCATAGATATTGAATTTTGCAACCTCGCCATTAAACTCCATTGTTAACATGCCGCTATTCACATCTATCACCGATTTAGAGATTTTCAAGAATGGTCTCCCTAAAAGAATGGGGCTATATGGATCACAATTTTCCATGGCTAAGACATAGAAATAAGTGGGGAAAACCAAACTCTCTACGTGCACAAGTACATCCTCTATTATCACTCTAGGAATAACCGTGGACCTATCAGCTAATTGTATCACATCATTGTTTCTTTTCAAAGGTCCAGGTTTCAGTTGAGTGTAGATTGAGTAAGGCATGACATTAATTGAAGATCCTAAATCTAGCATTGCCTTCTCAATTCTAGTGGTTCCAATCATACAAGGGATGGAGAACATACCAGGGTCCTTACACTTTGTGGGAATGCTTCTTTGGATAACCGCGGAAACATTCTCGCCTAGCTCAATCTTGGGGCACCCTTTTCGTTCCTTGTTCTTATCCGCTTTCCACACTTCTTTCAAGAATCTAGCATAGTGAGGCTCTTTCTTCATGGCATCATATAGTGGAGCGTTTTCCTCATAGCGTCGGAAAGTCTTGTAGAGTCCCTTGATGCCTTCGTCCTTCCAGTTCACCTTCAATGCAAGGGGGAATGAGGGTTCAATTTTGTATTAATGGAGTGGTGGAGACTTACCTCATGGTTCTTCTTCTTGCATGGGCTCTTCAACATCCTTCTCGGCTTCCTTCTCTTCATTCATTTCTTCTTTCTTGGGTGGCGTCAGTACCACCTTCTCCTCGGCTTCATCGTCACTCCTCTTCAAAGTGATGGCGCTACATTTTCCCTCGTTTTAACAACTGGCTGTGAAGGTAGTCCATTTGGCATGCTCACTTCAAGCTTGTTGAGCGAAGTTGCCAGTTGTCCCATTTGCTGTTGTCAAGATTTGAATGCTCACCCTCGTTTCCTGTTGAAATTGCAGGCTATTTTCAGCAATAACTTTAACAGTATTCTCTAACCTTTCCGAAGGAGCATGCACTGGTGGTGGTGGAGGTCTCTGATATGGTGCTCTGTAGGGTGGTGGTTGGTTCATTTGTCGATTCTCATAGCCCTGGTTTGGATGGTCTCTCCAACCTTGATTGTAGTTATTCGATGGGTGGTCATAACTCCTTTGTGGTGGACCTGGGAATCCTCCTGATGCATTCACGTGCTCAGTAGATGTCTCTTGTAGTGAGGGACATTCGTCAGTGGGATGGTTCAAAGCTAGACAGATTCCACACGGCTTCATCTTCCCCACATTGCCACCTACAAGATTACGCACAAGAAACATTAAGTCAATCAATTGTTGTTCTAGATTGGATACCTCTTTTCTTGGCGGTTGTCCATGGCGAACATGTCCAAATTGCTGGGAGTTGGCCGCCATGTTTGCTATCAAGTTCCTTGCCTCCTCTGTTGTCATGTCGATAAAAGCTCATCAGCTTGTCGCATCTACTAAGTTCTTGTCACCAAAAAGTAAACCTTCATAGAAATATTGAATTAAAAGGTGTTAACTTATCTGATATTGTGGGCAGCTTGCACACAACTTCTTAAACCGTTCCCAGTACTCATGCAGCGACTCCTCATGGTAATGCTTCTCACCATAGATTTCATTCCTTTTGTTAGTTGCCCTTGAAGCTTGGAAGTACTTCTCAAGGAAGACTCTTTGCAAATCCGTCCATGTGGTGATGGATCCCGAGTATAGGTAGAATAGCCAATCTTTAGCAGCGTCCTTTAGAGAGAATGGAAAGGATCATAGTTTGATTTGCTTCTCCATTACGCCAGCCGGCTTCATAGTAGTGCATACCACGTGAAATTCCATCAAGTGCTTGTGCGGGTTCTCACCTGCAAGACAATGAAAAGAGGGCAGTAATGAATTAATCCAGACTTGAGTTCAAAATTTACATTGTTAGCAAGCGCAAGGAAAGTGATGCAGAGAGGTTGTTGATCCAAGTTAGGATTCGCCAACTGTCTCAAGCTTTGATTCGCAGCCATGTTGTTCCTCTCTTATTCCTCAAGTATCCTTGCTTCTCTTCTTCTCCGATATAGTGTCCTCTCGATCTCAGGATCGTAGTGAAAATTATCTTCGTGATTAGACGATTCATCTGTACTAATCAACAAACCAAAGTAGTAGTGCGGGACTGATTATAATAAAAATTACACGGAATAAATACAAATGCCTTCCCCGGCAACAACGCCAAAATTTTGTAGCGCTTATCGCGTACGCCCAAATTAACCATTCTCAAGTTAATGACAATAAATATGTAGTAGCGTGAGTAGGGATCGATCCCACGGGGAATGATGTATCTATGTGTTAACTTATGCAAACTAAAATAAAAAAGGGGTTTTGAAATCAATGGAATTAATACTATGATGCAAAATTAAACCAATATGTAAAATTAACTAAGTGAATTAACTTATGAGAAAAGAGCGATTCTCGGTTTTCGGTTAACTTTACAATTGGTGTTTACTATCTCGATCATCAATCTTCACAACCGGTTCAATTTCCATATGAATATTCATCGTGGTTGTTTAATCCAATAATCAAAGTCCTATATCATCTTAAGTTTATTTAAGTAGCCCAAGCGTTCTAGTATAACCCTTATCAAACAATCAATCAAAATACAAGCGATTAAGATTTAAATCGATGATAACATATGAACTAGTGAAATTGATGAAGCTAAACAACACAATCCAAGCGTCTATGTTTAATCTAGTCAATTATTTTTCCTAAGAATTTAACAAACTCACAAGCTAAATTTTATCAATCTTAGTTGCTTCGTAAATTAGAGGGATCAAACGATTCCGTATTTGATATCTAATTTAGCGTTAAATTGTATGAACAATAGCTAGGTGATCAATCTAATAATCAAACATAACAGTCATGGCAATAAAATCAGAAGAACAATTGATACTCAATGAAAATCAACAATCAAAACTTAATCTCATGAGAATCGTAAACTCCAATGTATCGTTTTCCTCAACCGAGAATCACAAAGGTATTTAGCTACTCATAACTAAATTAAAACAATCAAAACTAATCTAGAAAGCATTAAAATAATAGAAAAAGGAAGAATTACTAAAGGGAATCACAATTCCGGAGCGTCGCTTCCGTCTTCGTTCTTCGTTCTTCAAGTCGTTCTTCACAAAAGTTGAGAGAAAATGTATTCTAATGTCTAAACTATGTTGTTAAGTGTGAATTATGGTGCTTAGAGGCTGATAAAATCGAGCATATCAAGTTAAATATGGTAGGATAGGTTAAAATCTTCCCAAAGATGGTAAAACTCTTAATTTCCTTATTTTTCCGGACTCTGCAGCGATCGGTCGCTATTTCCTAGCGATCGATCGCGAGCTTTATTTTTTTCAGCAAATTCTTCAGGCGATCGATCGCCTCTTCCTAGCGATCAATCGCTTGGCTCCACTGTACTTTAGCTATCGATCGCTCCAATTGTAGCGATCGATCGCCAGCTAGTAAAATTTGTTGCTCAACTCTCTGTCCAATGGAGATCGATCCCCTCTTCCATGCGATCGATATCCTTCTCCAAAATTACATTTTTAGCCTTTTTCTTGATCAACCTTTCTCAAGCTTTCCTTGGTCCTTATATGCCTTTTTTAGCTTGATTTCTTCGATTTCACCTACAATTACACAAACATACGATTGGGTAGCATATATATCGAATTATCCATCAAAACCTACCAAATCGTAGATAATTAAGCGCAATAGATGTGTCTATTTCTAGTCACAATCGCTCACCCAAAATTAAAAACAAAATGCAAACCAAAAACGGAATTAAAAAATGAAGATAAGGGATTAGAAATAGTTCTTGATTTATAGTCTCAAGCTGGAATTTTTACCATTCTCCTCAAGTGCCGAAGGGGATGGTGAAGGACGAGTTTACGTCATCCACGTGGTAGTGTCTCAACCACTTTTTTTTAACCGTTAACAAGGACCCTTTCTCATCTCTCACATTTATAGTGTCGCAAGGTAAAATACTGACAACTTTGAAAGGTCCGGTCTATGGCGAGTCCGACTTCCATGGAAACAGTCTCATTGTGACTCAATTCATTAAGCCCAACTCCCCCTCACAGAATTTTACCTCCTTTGGATGAGATTGTGATGCGATCATCACCTTCTTCTTGTCAATTTTGACTCCTGCTTAGCCTTCGTCCTCTCCTTGCAAGTACCTTCATCCGCCATCTGCACTGACACCCTAGTAGCTTTAAGATCCCCTAATCCAAGCTTCATATAAACAGATGAAGGCATCAGATTCACACTTGCACCTTAATCACACAAAGATTTATGAAATGAATAGAATTTTGCAAGGTATCGTGAAAACTCCCTGAATCCTTTAACTTTAGAGGTAAATTGTTTTGAATGATAGCAAAACACTCCTCAATTAAATTAATAGTCTCATGCTCTCCAAATTTCCGCTTATTTGACAGTATCTCCTTAAAAACTTATCATAATTCGTCATTTGTCTTATAGCATCAATAAAAGGCATATCAATAAGGAGATTCTTAATCAAATCAAGAAACTTAGCAAATTTAGCATCTAATTTTGCTCTTTTATATGTAGCGGGAAATGGGAGTGAGATTTGTTCATTAGTAGGTGGTGTGATGGGTATAGTTGTCTCAGGAGACTTACCTTTGTCATGTGGTTGATCCCTCTTTTTCTCAGTCAACTCATCCTCATGCTCTTTTCTTGCGTCATTCTCTCTATCAGTATCTGCAGCAATCTCCTTTCCATTCCTCAATGTTATGGCATGGACTTGCTCCCTAGGATTCTTCTCAGTGTCACTAGGCAATGTTCCTTGAGCCCGTCCAGCCAATATTGTTGCTAGCTACCCCACTTGTGCTTCCAAATTCTTTATCGATGCCTCTTGATTTTGGAATCTTGTCTCCATCGAAGTGATGAACTTGGTTAGTAGCTCCTACATGCTCAGCTTAGGTGCATACCCCGGCGGTGGTTGTAGGTTCATCACAGTTTGTTGATTGGCCCATGGGACGTTTGGGTGGTTCCTCGACCCGGATTGTATGCATTGGAATAGGGGTTGTTGGGTGGTGGCCTGTTTCCAAGATAGTTAGCACTTTCAATAGAGAACAAAAGGGTTACCTACTTGGCACTCAATGCTCAGATATCCTCCTTGGCGAAGCTCACATGTAACTGCTTGAACTTGCATTGCTGTCATGCTCATGCTATCTAGCCTTTTGTTTAATGCCTCAAGTTGAGGGGCCAAATCAGTAAAGTCGCTCACTTGATGAATTCCACCTTGCTTCTTCGGCACGTTCCTTTCAGACTGTCAATGATAGTTATTGGCAGCCATCGCTTTCAATAATTCATATGTCACTTCAGGTGTCTTCCTTGTGATTGTACCTCCTGATGCTGCATCAAGCATAGAACGGTTAGCAGAAAATAAACTATTATAATTTGTACCTGCAGCCAGATAGGAAGACCGTGATATGGGCATCTCCTCAGTAAGTCCTTAAAACGTTCCCACGCCTCGTACAATGTCTCTGGGTCGTGTTGCTCAAAGGTGGTGATATCATTGCGCATCTTGGCAGTCTTGGATGGTGGGAAGTATTTCGACCGGAACATTTGCACCATTCTATCCCACGTAGTGATTGAACCTGTAGGCAATGATTGCAACCATACTTTAGCTTTATCTTTTAAAGAAAAAGGAAATAAGCGTGACCTGATGGCGTCGTCAGTAACGCTATTATGCTTGAAGGTATCACAAATCTCCAAGAAGTTGAAGATGTGGGCATTAGGATCATCAATGGCCGCTCCCCCAAACTGTACCGAGTGCTGGATCATTTGTATGATGACAGGCTTGATTTCAAAAAAATTCGCATGTATGCTTGGTCTAGTGATGCTAGACATATTGCCTTGCAATGATGGTTGTGCATAATCTATGAGTGCTCTAGCAGCAGGCACTTCCTAATTCCGCTCTTCATTATTTCCCTATCTTCTTTGGTTGTTCTCAGCCATTGTTCGAGCCTCTCATAGTCTCCTAAGAAAGGTCCTCTCAATTTTTGGATCAATAGGCTCAAGTGCAGGTTTGCTACTCCTTAGCATACACCAAGAAACAACACCTGCAAAAATCAACCAAACCACAGCAGTATTGAAGTAAAGAAAATCGAAAAACAGAAAATAAAAGAATTGGCTAAATTACATCAACTAATCTCGTCTGATATGACTTTAAACTAGTCCCCGACAATGGCGCCAAAACTTGATCGTGATTTATTTAAACATTAAATTTCAGTATCGCGCGATTATACCGCAAGTGCACGGTTGTCAAATTTTAGTATAGCAGATGAAAAGTACGAGTGTCGAACCCACGAGGACTAGAAAGTAAGTACCAAATTCAATTAGCTTAACTATATTTAACCTTCGAAAATGAGAATTATACTATATTGACTAATGACACAATACCTAACCCAACAAGTATCAAGACTCTCATGTAATCTCCCAAAGTTCGCCTATTAGTTAAGATTTAAATTCATACGTTCTAAGGTGACGAGTTTTCCTAAGTCATCCAATATAGTATGGTCAAGCTATATTGAATCTAATATCAAAATGCAACAAGTCAATGGTCATGCACTTATTTAACACTAAATATTGTATGAAGATCTATGAAAATTTCTAACCTTCGATTTTGGTAAATCTATTGCTATCACACGTGTGTTCGATTTTACTTGGTCAGTCTCAATCTAAAACCCACGACTTAATTTATTATGTCGTATTGCAATATCGTATAGTCAACCTCAATTGCCATATATAATATCATTCAAAGGTGATCAATCCCTTAAAAGCATGAAGAATAATAAAATATGCACAAAGAATTGTAAGAATTAATCAAAAACCTAATTTAAATTATGGAGTCAAATATGGGATCCCCTAGTATTGACAAAAAAACATAGCCAAAAATCATAATCAACTAACAATGTAAAAAGATGTTTTGCAACAAACTGAACATTAAAATATGAAAATAACTAAGAACAAAGTTTAGAAATACAAAAAGATGCTAGGCTTTGACTCTTTGCTTCGATGCGTCGTCTCGTCTCTCCCGATGTCATGCTCTTCAATGTGTTGTGATGGTGGAAGATGATGATATGGTGGAGGCTAGGTTTAGGTTAGAAATGTGATAAAAAGTCCCCTCAAATCCGTCCAATTTTTGCCTTAAACAGTGGAAGAGGTGTATGGAAGTGTCCTTGTTGGACTCAAACTCTAAAAGGAAAGATTTTCCAAAATTCAGCACCGGGCGATCGATCGCCAACTTCTCGCGAAGCTTACAATTTTTATTTTTTCAGCGTACACACCTCGGCGGTCGATCGGCGCCTTCCCAACGATCGATCGCGAGTTCTTAAATTTTTTGCCCACTTCACGCTCCTTGGCGATCGATCGGCACATTGATGAAGATTGTTCGATTGTGATTTTTTTCTTCCTTCGACATGTTCGCTCGCTTTGGTCATTTTTCATCATTTTTAGCTTAATCCCTTCACTTTTATGTACTTAGACCTATATTCTTTATAAAAACAACACAAAAGCTCATAATATCGTCCAGGAATCATAATAAAACGCCTATAATTTCATAGCAAAAAAGTGTAAAAACCACACTTACAAGCGTGTGATGTGTTAATGTGATATGTGGATCATAAATTGATCTATCGTGATTATTATGGAATTGACAAGTGTGAATTGTAAGAACAGAAACAATTTGAGGGATCTCATACTGTACTGGCATAGTTAGAGAGTATTACATTACTTTTTACAGTATTATATTCTCATGAATTATAAAATGTGGGTCATAGTCAGTTAACGATGTATTGTGAATGCAATGAATTACAATGGTATTGGACAATAGTATAATTGTTAGTGTGGATTTTATACTTGTGTAATGGTGGAAACATGAACAACGAAGAGATCTCTTGTCCTATTTATCTTGTTAAATTCGAATTGTGTATTTGATATATAGTTGAGTTTATCCTGGTGGTGTGTCACCTTATGTGGGGGGCAGTTTTTGCGAAAATATGTGACATGGATAGCTTTTGAGAAGTATGAGGAGATAGTATTGATGTAAACCTCTACATGTGAAACTTTAAGAATATAATAGAGTAAGTTTTTATTGTGTAAACCTCTACATGTTTTCCTTATAAGGTACACCTTCAGTTTATGACGGCTGATGCGGGAGGAGATTTTACTCTTGTGAAAGGAGTTAAATAATTATTTATTGTCTTTTCTGTAGTATTCAATGTACGATTGGTATTGGAACCTTGTGAGAAACCTTGAGATCTAATGATCTTGAGATGCGGTTGTGATTGTTTTACATTGTTCCTTCGGTGTGCGAGATTTTGGCCCAAGAGGATATATGAAAGTGTGGAAGTTGAGATAAAAGAGGAATGTGATAATTAAATAAATGTTGAGGAATGCAGTAATTAAATGAATGTTGAGAATGTGGATATTTGTTGTGATGAAAGCAAATCCATGATGGATTATGGCGTTATGAGCTTGGAAAACATACCAGTGTGAGTATATAATTATGATGAAATATGTTGGAGGAATATTTGATGGTTTATTTCATGGAAATGTTCTTGATTAATTATTATTGATCTTAATTTTGATGAGGTAGATATGATATGGGTAGCTTGTGTTATGTATATATTTGATGAGGTGGAAATGCCACGGGTAACTTCATATATATTTGAGAGGTGGATATGCCACTGGTAGCTTATTTTACATATATATTTGATTAAGTGGATATGTCACGGGTAGCTTGCTACTTATATATTTGATAGATGGATATGCCACGTGTAGTCTATGCTACATATATATTTGCTGAGGTGGCTATATATGCTGCGTATATATTTCGTGAAAATGACATGTTCACATGGTACAAATGTGATGTTCTTGGACCAAATTGAGTTGTAAGTGAGACAGAAATAGTTGAGGAGATGTCCATATTTGGCTGATTATATTAGATAACTGTTCAATTTTTGTGATTATTGATGATTGTCTTAACAATTAATTCATGAGGAACTCATGAAGTGTAATTGAGATCACACAAGGCAGGTGCGATGTTATTGCAATATAAAATTGTCCTGTTATAATATGGATGTAAATGATACGATGTTGGAATATAATAGGCTCAATATTATCACCATAACGATTATATTTGTGATGGGCCGCATGATGACGCGATGTTGGACTATAGTTGCTTCGGTGATACCACCATATTGATTTTATATTGCATGAGGGCCTGAGAGGTTATGTTGATGTTCCTCGGGTACTGCAATGTTGATCCAAGAGGACATGTTGAGAGAGAATCAAGAGTTGATATAAAAGTTGTGTCTTGTTTAACATACTAGTATATGTTAAGTTGAATTCTCTCTACTAATCTACATAATCTTGTGATTATTAATTGTACATGTAAAAGTGGTTTGGGATAGAGCTTGTGATGAAATAGATTATCATATTTCCGTTATTATCATTGTGGTGGAGATGTAATGACGGAGTATAATCGGTGTAGTGATACCGTTATATTGATTGTAACCATTAGTGAGATGATGACATGATAATGGTAATTAGGTTGGGTGCTGTCGGTTTCTGTGACAAGTACAATAATGTCATATTCGGTCGAATTAATAACTAGTATGAAATGCGCTGGTATTAAATTACGACATTGATTTTAATGATTGAGTACTTATACAGGTGTGTAGTAGTATACAGTGCATTGATGTGTACAGAAAATGTGTGAATATTTTATTACGCAGATATGTTCTTGTTCGGTGATTGGGACTGCTAATGGGTGACTGATGATGTGTGTGATTATAATATAAGTACATGGGAGTTACTAATGACTTTTCTAATAATTACTTTGCGCAATATTATAGCTGAATGACGACATATACTGAGAGTAATGCTTAAGGGCACGTGAGGACTGCTACTCAATTTTGGGACATCCGTGGTGTACGATATTATGGTGAGTAGTGTATAGTACGTACTTTTGCAACCACACAGGTATGAGAATAGTCATACGAAAATAGCGTTGGGGCACCATTACTAAGTGATGTATGCCTATGTTTTCAAAAGGGTGCATAATATCGTAAGTGTGTATTAGCTAGAATGGTTAAATGGATGACTATTTATGAGATGCAGCATGATAAATGAATAATATTATTAGTGTGGGAACGATATCGGGATACATGACTATTAGTTCCATTTCTTGGGGTTATAGTAAGATTGTTACGATGTTTGGGCTCATATCAGAGAACGATTATTCAATTGTTAATAGAGAATTAGTTGTTTGCTCTTCTAGAGAATTCAATTATTGATTTGATTATGGAATTAACATTCTCGGGATAGTCCTTTAGGATAGAGTTACTTCTAAGCTAAACAATTTCAATTCCTATACATAAGTATGTCTGATGTGTGCACAATGCTAAAGATATTCTTGTATCGAAATTCTCTTGGTCGTAATGCATTGGCAGGTTATGGCAAGCCATTTTTCTAATGTTTCATAATTGGGTATGCACGATTACGGTGAAATGGAACGAGTAGAAAGATGCCATTAACATCAAGTAAAGGTTGTCGAGTAGGTGTGGAAAAGACTTGTATATCCATAAGGAGTTGTGGAATAGTAAATGACATTTTAATTTTTTTCGACTAAACAATTTCAGTTCTTATACATAAATATGTCTACTTTTTTCGGATTGTATCAAAGGATAGTAACTAGTTTACTATTCTTTTGTTTGAATTAAAATGATATGGTTAAAATGATGCTCATTGGACGGTGTAATGATAAATCTAGGGTTGGACTTAAAAACACACATCCCTCGATTCACACACTAAATATTGGTTTTCCCTCCCCATTTCCCGTTCATGTCGCCTACCTCTTCCATTGAAAGGGACGATTTCTCCCCTATTTCAAGTGA
This sequence comes from Haberlea rhodopensis, assembly GCA_907163345.1. NCBI lineage: Eukaryota > Viridiplantae > Streptophyta > Magnoliopsida > Lamiales > Gesneriaceae > Haberlea > Haberlea rhodopensis. Next base: position 113,579 of record CAJQUN010000160.1, read on the forward strand.
TTTTATTCAGATTTGTAGACGAAATCCCTTCTTATACCTTAAATTATTCTTTTCTCGGTTTTGTCTTGTGTTTTGGTCGATGGTTTCTTGCGGTTTTGCGGGAAGTTTCTCGGTTGAATGAATGGGTTCCGCCAAGGAGGGAAAGCTTAGTCTTTATTGATCAATTTCTACCTTGTGGAATATGTTCGAGTAGCATTTTTATGATTATTTGATATGTGTGTGGAAGATGAACTATTGTGTGCATGAACTGGGTGTGTGTTGGTGTGTGTATGAGGCTGTTATATATATGTATATATGTGTGTACTCTGGTGTGTATAAATGTATTCTTTGATTATATAACCTAGAACTAAGGTATATTGTGCAATTACATCGTATCTAAGCCGAATCATTGTTGTATCAAGTGCTCTGTAGCGATCTAGTGTGGCTATGGTCTGTTGTTTGAATTAATGGGATTTGTGTGTTTCGAATTTTATGTTATGGTGTGAATAAGAGTTGTAGTTCTATGAGTTAGCTTCAATTTGACTGTGGAAGCACTCAATGTGGACTTTAGATGTAAAAGTTATGTTAGTTTTCCAAGTTGTGTGCATTCTAGAAACTCATGTTTTGCGAGTTTTATAACCCAAGTATTTTGATATAATCTCGCCTTAATACAAATGAATCAGTTTAAGCACTTCAAATTTGAATTGTGGTATTTTGAGTTATATTGCATCTCACACTAGAATCAAGAGATTTCAAGTTTGTATGCAAACGTTATGAATTTTCTATCAAAATATGTCAAGCTGGAAATTTCAGTTACCCTATCCTACATGTGAGTTCTGTTTTGAACCATTTTACCTTAGGCAAAATAGTGTTGAACATATGAAATTTTCCATTTTGAGTTAGCTTTCAAGCTAAAGTGGACCCATGTAATTTGATTAAGTATCAAAGACGTTTTGGGTCGATTATTTGATACTTATGAAGTATTTAAATAATTTTATGATATATTTGATGTTTAAATGATCAGGTAATAGTTAGCTTGGTACAACGAACTCGATTTGAGAAACACAGAGTTCTTGGCATAAATTATCTTGGTTTGAGAGCCTTCTCAAGCCTCCGGACAAAGAGAAGAGTTGCTTGACTGTGAATTCTGACGACAGGGTACGTTATGACGTACAAGTTTAGATAAGTATATGATCTGTTATATTTTTTGAACAATGTGTTGTCATTGTGTTGGGTCTCCGTGGGACGAACTACGTATTATTATTAATGTATTTGGGTGGCTGTGGGTACAAACGACGTACTATTATCGTACTTGGGTTGCCGTGGGTACGAGCGACATACTATTATAGTATTGGGGTTGTAGTGGGTACGAGCGACATACTATTATCGTATTTGGTATTCCGTGGGTACGAACGATGCACTATTATCGTATTTGGGCTGCTGTGGATACGATTGACGTATTATTATTGTGTTTGGTCGCTAACTAGTGTGGTTTTTACACTTATTTGCTACGAAATTATAGACGTTTTCTTATAATTCTTGGACGATATTATGCATTTTTTTGTTGTTTTTGTAAATTCCAAGAATCTAGGTAGAAATGCGTAAGTTTGGAGGAATTGAGCTTAAATGATGAAAAAGGACCAAACCACGCCAACACGTTTAAGGAAGAAAAAAATCACAACTTAGAAACTTTTCAACAACGATCGATCTTCACCAATGTGCCGATCGATCGCTGAGGAGCGTGACTTGGGCAACAAAATTTAAGAACTCGCGACCAATCGCAGGGAATACGCTGATCGATTGTCTAGATGCGTACGCTGACAAAATAAAAATTGGAAGCTCGCGATCGATCATGAGAAGTTGGCAATCGATCGCCCGGTGCTGAATTTCGGAAAAATTTTCATTTTAGAGTTTGAGTCCAACAAGGACACTTCTTTAAACATCCTCCACTATTTAAAGAGAAAAGGCACACGAATTTTGGGGGACTTTTGATCAGATTTCAGACCTAAACATAGCCTCCACCATATCATCTTCCACCATCACAAACCATTGAAGAGCAAGACATCGAGAGAGACGGGAAGCAGCAAAGCAAGGAGTCAACGCCTAGTATTTTTTCATTTTTCTAAACTTTGTTCTTAGTTATTTTCATATTTTAATGTTTAATTTGTTGTAAAAAGTCTGTTTACATTGTTATTTGACTATGATTTTTGGCAAAGTTTGCTTAGCAAGGCTAGGGGATCCCATGTTTGAGCCCATAATTCAACTTAAGGTTTTCGATTAATTTTTACAACTCTTTGTGCATAATTTATTGTTCTTCATTCTTTTAAGGGATTGATCACCTTTTGAATGATATTATATATTGCGATTGACTTGACCATACGATATTGCAATACGACATAATAAATTAGGCCGTGGGTTTAGATTGAGACTGGCCAAGTAAAATCTAGCACACTTGCCATAGCAATAGATTTACCAAAATTGAAGACTAGTAGTTTTCATAGCTCTTCATACATATTGATGTTAACAAGTGCATGACCATCGACTTATTGCTTCTCAATATTAGGTTCAATATAGCTTGATCATAGTATATTGAATGCATTAGGAAAACTCGTCACCTTAGAACGTAAGATTTTAAATCATAACTAATAAGCGAATTATGGGGGGTTACATTGGTGAACCGAAGTCTTAATAATTGTTTCTACTGATTTCTACACTCTTTATTACTTATTGGGTTAGATAGTGTCATTAGTCAATATAGTATAATTTTCGTTAAATATTCGAAGGTTAAATATATTAAGCTAATTAAATTTGGTAATTACTACTAGTCTTTTGGGTATGACATCCATACGTTATTTTACTATACTAAAACTTGATATCGTGCACTTGCGGTTAAATCACGCTACACTGAGAATTATTGTTCAAATAATCGTGAACAAGTTTTTGGCATCGTTGCCGGGGACTAGTTTAAAGTAATATCATACGGGAATAGTTAACTGTAATTTAGCCCACTTTACTTCATTACTGTTGTGGTTGGTTGATTTTTGCAGGTGTTGTTTCTTGGTGTATGCTAAGGAGTAGCAAACCGCACTTGAGCCTATTGATCTGGAAAATGAGAGGATTTTTCTTAGGAGACTTCAAGAGGCTCGAGCAATAGCTGAGAACAACCAAAGAAGAGAGGGGGAGAATGAAGAGCGGAATGAGGAAGTGCCTGCTGCTTTATCACTCATGGATTGCTGCTTTATCACTCATGGATTTATGCACAACCATCTTTCCAAGGCAATATGTGTAGCATCACTAGATCAAGCATACAGGCTAACAACTTTGAGATCAAGTCTGCTATCATGCAATTGATCCAGCACTCGGTCCGGTTTGGGGGAGTAGCTACTGATGATCCTAATGCCCAGATCTCCAACTTCTTGGAGACTTGTGATATCTTCAAACATAATGGTATTACTGATGACGCCATCAGGTTACGCTTATTCCCTTTTTCTTTAAACGATAAAGCTAAAATATGGTTGCAATCATTACCTACAGGTCCAATCACTACATGGGATGGAATGGTGCAAATGTTCCTGTCAAAATACTTCACACATCCAAGGTTGCCAGGATGTGCAATGATATCACCACCTTTGCACAACACTACCCATAGATATTGTGCGAGTCCTGGGAACGCTTTAAGGACTTGCTGAGGAGATGCTCACATCACGGTCTTCCTGTCTGGCTGCAGGTATAAAGTTTGTTAACGGTTTATTTTCTGCTAACCGTTATATGCTTGATGCAACATCAGGATGTACAATCATGAGGAAGACACCTGAAGCGGCCTATGAATGGTTGGAGGAGATGGCAACCAATAGCTAGAATTGGCAATCTGAAAGGAACGTGCCAAAGAACACGTTGGAATTCATCAAGTGAGCGACGCCACTGCCTTGGCCGCTCAAATTGGGGCATTAAACAAAAGACTACACAACATGATCATGACTCTGATGCAAGCCCAAGTGTTTACTTGTGACTTATGTGGAGGCAATCACCTAGCGTTGAATGCCAACCAGGTAACCCATTTGTGCAAACTAATGAAGCTGTTAATTATGTATGAAACATGCCATCACCCAACAACCCCTACTTCAATGCATACAATCCGGTTTGAGGAACCATCCAAACGCGCCATGGGCCAATCAACAAACTGTGATGAACCCACAACCACCGTGGGATATGCACCCAAGCATAGCATGGAGAAGCTAATAACCAAATTCATCACATCAACAGTGACAAGATTCCAAAATCAAGAGGCGTTGATAAAGAATTTGGAAGCAGAAGTAGGGCAGCTAGCAATCATATTGGCTGGACGAGCTCCAAGAACATTGCTTAGTGACACTGGGAAGAATTCAAGGGAACAAATCCATACACTGAGGAGTGAAAAGAGGTTGCTGCGGATACTAAAAGAGAGGATGATGCAAGAAAAGAGCATGAGGACAAGTTAGCTGAGAAAAATAGGGATCAACCACGCGACAAAGGTAAGTCTCTTGAGACTACTACACCCATCACACCACCTAAGGTACAAATCCTACTCCCATTTCCCGTTACATATAAAGGAGCAAAATTAGATGTTAAATTTGCTAATTTTCTCAATTTGATTAAGAATCTCCATAATGATATGCCTTTTATTAATGATGTATGGTAAATGTCGAATTATGCTAAGTTTTTGAAGGAGATACTGTCAAATAAGCAGAACTTGGGAGAGCATGAAACTATTAATTTGACTGCTGAGTGTTCTTCTATCATTCAAAATGATTCACCACCAAAGTTAAAGGATCCAGAGAGTTTTACTATACCTTGCAAAATTAATTTTATCTCATTTCATAAATCTTGTGTGATTTGGGAGCAAGCATGAATTTGATGACTTTGTCTATTTATAGGAAGCTTGGATTAGGAAAGCTTAAGCCTACTAGGGTGTCACTGCAGATGGCAGACAAGTCCATCAAGTACCCACAAGGGATCGTGGAGGATGTGCCAATCAAAGTTGATAAATTCACCATTCTGGTGGATTTTATAGTATTGGACATGAATGAAGATGCTGAGATGCCATTGATCGTAGGAAGACCATTCCTAGCAACGGGAAAAGCTCTAATTGACGTTCAAGAGGGGAAGTTTATCCTCCGTGTAGGAGAGGATCAAGTCATCTTTGATATGTTCAAAACTTTGAACACTACACACACCGAGCACCAATGTTTTAATATCAATATTATTAATCCATTACCTGTTGATGTGACGCAGGTTAAAAGCAAGAAGAAGTTGGAGTCGGAGCTAGAAGGTGATGATCGCGTCACAATCTCAGTCCAAGGAGGTAAATTCTGTGAGGGACAGTTGATCTTAATGAATAGAGTCAAAATGAGATTGTTTCCATGGAAGTCGGACTCACATGGGCTGGACAAAGTGATAAATATTTTACCTTGCGACACTATAAATGTGAGAGACGAGAAAGAGGCCTTGCTCACGGTAAAAGCAAAGTGGTTGAGACACTACCACGTGGATGATACACGCTCGTCCCCCACCTTCTCCTTCGACATCTGAGCGAAATTGGTAAAAAGTCCAGCTTGGGACTATAAATCGAGAATTTTCTCTTTTCCCTTTATCTTTGTTTTTGAATTTCTTAGTTGTTTTCCATTTTGTTTTTGATTTTTGACTTTTGGTTAGTGATTACATGTGAGCTGTTAATGCTTTCTAACCATCTTCCCCATTAGCTGACAAGGAGGTGGACGATGACCACTGACGGTCGTTGTCATATGTATTTGCTTGTCTTATTTTCCATGTTTAGTATATTGAGGACAATGCAATATTTAAGTTTAGGGGAGTAGTTATCATTGTTGCATATTTTACCGTCTCTAATTTTGAAAGCTGATTGTGGTAGATTTATTGTCGTTTCTTGAGCACCAACGTTTTTTTTAAAAAATGAGTTCATGATTGGAGGAAAAAAATGAATCATAGTAGTGGCTATTGTTCCATGATTATATTGATCTCAGCTTGCATGTCGACTTGAGTCTTGAAAACTGTTGAACTTATATGTGAATACCTTGTTTGAGTTAATATGTTAAAAATTAGGAATACTTTGAGCACATTGAGTCATGATCTTGTGGATTGCATGTTGAATAGTGATAATTGTTGTGAACTTGATGATTCATATTGAGCATATTAGAGTACCCTAGAACCTATTTGATGATGACATTTTGAGGGAAATTTTATAGTTATGAACTTGACTTGGAAATGATCTAGGCGATTTTTGGAATGTTTGAGCCTTTCAAGCTTATCTAATCTATATCAATCCCTAATATCTCAATCCCATTTTGAGCTTTATTGAGAAAAAAGAATGGTATATATATTGTATATAATTAGACCATCATTCAACATTTATTGGTGAACTCAATATGCCTACCCTATTATGAGCCTAAAATAAAAAATTTATATTCGCCCTAAGAGAGTATATTGAATCTCATTTATTGCACATGAATTATTATATCTTGATGACCTTAGTGAAAAATGTTACGAATAATAAATTGGAAAAGAAAAAAGAAAGAGCCTTGAGAGATGATTATATAAATAAGAACCAAAAGGCGAGAAAAAATTAGAGGAGAAGCTCGATATGTGTTGAAATATGAACATTACAAGATTATACTCTCTTCTTTATGCTATCCTATCTTTTCTTTGTAACCGACACCAAATGCCTAACATTACAAACTTATAAAGACCTTTTTGATCCAAGTCTAGGGAGTGACTATATTTGTGGAGAAGTGTTTGAAAATAGGTCTATGGGGTGCTCAACGATAATCTTGATTTTTGAGTTAGAGCATAATTTGATCTTGAAGATGTGTACGAAACCTGAGATTGACAATAACATACACACGTCCGAGTTTGAGATGTGAAAACACGTCTTGGTCAATCTGTTGATTGATTCTTGTCTGTATGTGAGAGAGATGTATGAGATATTTAGTAACCATGAATTGATCCATTTGAATTATCAATGTTGATCTTATTGCTTGCTCGAGGACGATCAAGTCTAAGTTTGGGGGAGTTGATAAGTGTGATTTTTACACTTATTTTGCTATGAAATTAAAGGCATTTTCTTATAATTCTTGGACGATATTATGTGTTTTTGTGTTGTTTTTGTAAATTCCAGGAATCTAGGTAGAAATGCATAAGTTTGGACGAATTGAGCTAACAATGATGAAAATGGACCAAACCGAGCGAACACGTTGCAGAAAGAAAAAAAATCACAACTTAGAAGATTTTTATCACTGATCGATCTCCATCAATATGCCGAAAAATCGCCGAGGAGCGTGACTTGGGCAACAAAATCGAAGAATAGCGATTGATCGCGGGGAATGCGCTGATCGATCGCCGAGATGCGTACGCTGAAAAATAAAAATTGGAAGCTCACGAACGATCGCAGGAAATTGGCGATCGATCGCTCGATGTTGAATTTGGAAAATCTTTCGTTTTAGAGTTTGAATCCAACAAGGACACTTCTTTAAACATCCTTCACTGTTTAAGGAGAAAAGACACATGAATTTTGTGGGACTTTTGATCAGATTTCAGACCTAAACTTAGCCTCCACCATATCATCTTCTACCATCACAAACCATTGAAGAGCAATACATCAGGAGAGACAGTACGACGCAGCGAAACAAGGAGTCAACGCCTAGCATCTTTTCATATTTCTAAACTTTGTTCTTAGTTATTTTCAGATTTTGATATTTAATTTGTTGCAAAACGTCTTTTTTATTTGACTATGATTTTTGGCTAAGTTTGTTTATCAACTTAAGGTTTTTGATTAATTTTTACAACTCTTTGTGCATAATTTATTGTTCTTCATTCTTTTAAGGGATTTATCACCTTTGAAGATATTATATATTGCGATTGACTTGACCATACGATATTGCAATACGACATAATAACTTAGGCCGTGAGTTTAGATTGAGACTAACCAAGTAAAACCTAGCACACTTGTCATAGCAATAGATTTACCAAAATTGAAGGCTAGTAGTTTTCATAGCTCTTCATACAATATTGATGTTAAATAAGTGCATGATCATTGACTTGTTGCATCTCAATAGTAGGTTCAATATAGCTTGACCATAGCATATTGAATGCATTAGGAACACTCGTCGCCTTATAGCGTAAGATTTTAAATCATAACTAATAGGTGAATTATGAGGGATTACATGGGTGAACCGAAGTCTTGATAATTGTTTCTACTGATGTCTACACTATATACTACTTGTTGGGTTTGATAGTGTCATTAGTCAATATAGCATAATTTTCATTAAATATTCGAAGGTTAAATATTTTTAAGCTAATTAAATTTTGTAATTACTAGTCCCTATGGATACGACATCCCGACTTTATTTTACTATACTAAAACTTGACACCGTGTACTTGCGGTTAAATCACGCTACACTGGGAATTATTGTATAAATAAATCGTGAGCAGACGTCGCTAAAGGAATCGACGTGTTAATATGATATATGGGTAGCTGCTGAAGCGAGCGATGTATTAATATGATATGGGTCACCTCTGAAGCGAACAATGTATTAATATGATATATGGGTCACTGCTGGAGCGTGCATGTGTTAATGTGATATGTGGATCATATACTGATCTAAATATTGTGATTATTATGGAATTGATAAGTGTGCATTTTGAGAACAAAACAGTTTGAGGAATCTCATAGAAATACTTGGTTCCAAGTTTTTGGTGATGTCCCATTGTAATTTTATAAATATCAAATACAAGTTTAGTGTGAGGCCGCAGTTAATCTCTGCATAAACATGCAATTAACGAAGTTTAATTACCACAATTAATCTCCGCATTTCCTAAAACTACTATTGTTATTGTTAAATTTTAGAATCATTTTTATGATAAGGGTTAAATATATTCTCGTGTCTCAAAAAAATCAAATTAAAATAGATTTTAAATAAAAATAAGAAAAATAGAAAAAACCCAAGAACTCAAGGATTTAATGTGCATACTCCACTTAAGCACAAGATTTGGTATTTTAGTCCTTCAAGATTAGCTTATTTAATTCATTTTGATGTCGATTTACACTCATTGTTATCATATTTTCACTTGGAAAAACTTTGGCGTCGTCCCTCGGATAACGGGAATTACAGTTTCAACTTTAGCTATTGTGCCGCTTTTATTAATTATTTCAGTTGGTTGTTGTTTAAGGCCTTTTTTCTTGTTGTTCCTTGGTTCTTGAATTTTTTGGGGGAGTTGTTTTGTTTGGTGGTGTTGGAGTGGTAAATACTTCTGATATTCTATGTATTCCTGAAATAAAGTTTTATTTGCCGATCAAAAAATTATATTTTCAATTGGTTTTGAGCACAATCTTTATCAAGACCTAATTTTGTGATTATATACCAATTGAGCAAAGAAACTAAAATAAGGCCAAAGAAATGCAAACATACATCAACCTGGCGAAAGGGTGGCGCCTATTTAGGACGTGAAGGAGGCGGCACGATCCCTGTGTCGGTGCCAGAGCCGAGATTAGTTTTGAGATGGAGACAAGTGAGAGGGAACTACAACATCCTTGACATGTTGTTATTGCATCATCGTATTGTTCACACTTACGTCAACATATTGTTATTCAATTTTCTATTATATTAACATTGTCGCCCTGGACAACAGACTACGTTGAGCTTGATTTCTGTTCGATAATAATGGGCCAACGATCCTGTTATATTCCTATTGTTCTTGGGAATTGGACAAAACTAAGGATCTCTTCTCACATTTCGTCTCAAGTGGATTACTATCGGGTGTTTACTATTAAAATAAAAATGCAGCTTATTGAACTTCAAATTATTACAAAATTTTCACCACAGAAGTAAAAGTAGTGAAAAGTATCTCATGACATGCTTTTCTACTTCTACTTTTAGCTACTTATTTTTAGAAAAACGATAGCAGTAAGTACAGGAGGGTTATACATGAGATAGGTATGGCGGGTGTCCAAGAAAATGGGAACACAGAGTTTGGTATGTGCATAGGGATGGCTCTTGGAGCCAAAAGTAAGTACAGGAGGATGGATTTTCAAGATGAGGACGAAGATGATTTGCAGATGGAGAAGAGGAGGAAAGATAGAAGGAAATATGTGTTTGCTTGTTCAGTTTTTGCATCTTTTAACAGTGTCCTACTTGGCTATGGTAAAGAGAAGATTGTTTCCTTGATATACAGTTTTGTTTTCTGTTCCCGTTATTTGTTTTACCTGGATGGTTGGTATTATGCTTTGTGTTATTTGTTCTAGCTAAGGGAGGAACCAGAAAATTGGAGAAGGAAAAAGTCAATCTTGAAGGATAATCTATATGTTTAAAGATTCAAAGAATCTTGTTGAAATTGGGTCGGATCATCAATCCTTTTGTAAGTAGACTCTGATGATGTATTATAAAAGGAAAAAAGGAGTGCCTATAGTTTGATCTTGAATGGGGATGTACATGGATGAACAATCTCTATAAGATATCTCGTTGGATTAAATGTACGTCCAACCCACATATCAATGGGTGCAGTTTTTCTTCAGATGATAATCGGTTAGGAGTAATAATTTTAAGTCATTATTGCTGATAAAGTATGGATCTGATCAGTTACCAAGACATCAAAATGAGTGATATTCAATTCGACTGAAGTTTGAATGCCTGCAAACTACTTAGAAAACTGCTAAAGGAGTTAATTTTCTGACTTTTTTAGTGGATAACTGGGTTCATCTACCATGTGTAAACGTTTTTCTTTGTTAACTAGCTATTTGCTTGATGGATTGGATTGCCTTTTGTTTTACATTTAATGTTAGAAAATTAGAACTGCAACTAACAGTCTGTTAGTTGATGTCATCCACGGAAATGGTTGCGAGTCATTTACATGCTACTCTGTGTTTGCAGATGTGGGTGTCATGAGTGGAGCAATCTTATTTATTCAAGAAGATCTGAAAATAACAGAGGTGCAAGAAGAAATTCTTGTTGGTGTTCTTAGTATTATGTCCCTTTTGGGCAGTTTAGGCGGTGGCAGAACATCGGATGCTATTGGTAGAAAATGGACAATGGGGATAGCCGCCATTGTGTTTCAAACAGGTGCAGCTGTAATGACTTTTGCGCCGTCTTTTCAAGTACTAATGATAGGAAAAATCTTGGCTGGTATAGGGATAGGATTTGGCGTCATGATTGCACCGGTATACATAGCGGAGATATCACCAACTTCTGAACGAGGGTCACTTACTTCATTCCCAGAAATATTCATAAATCTCGGGATACTTCTCGGTTATGTGTCCAACTATGTTTTTTCTGGTCTTCCACCACACACAAACTGGAGAATAATGCTTGCTGTGGGAATATTACCATCGGTATTCATTGCATTTGCCTTATGTATAATTCCCGAGTCGCCACGTTGGCTAGTGATGCAGAATCGAGTAGAAGAAGCAAGATCAGTGCTGTTGAAGACGAATGAAAACGAAACAGAGGTTGAGGAGAGGCTTGCAGAGATACAGTTAGCTGCTGGACTTCCCAGCGCTGAGAAAAATGAAGAAAAATCTGTGTGGCATGGGATTTTACATCCTTCTCCTGTACTTCGAAGGATGCTTATTACTGGCATTGGGATTCAAAGCTTCCAACAGATTACGGGTATAGACGCAACTGTGTACTACAGTCCCGAAATCTTTGCAACAGCTGGTATTGATGGTAACTCTAATCGTCTTGCTGCAACCGTTGCAGTTGGTGTAACAAAGACTGCGTTTATAATGTTTGCAATTCTTCTCATTGACAAAGTTGGGAGAAAACCTCTACTCTACGTGAGCACAATTGGTATGACAATATGTTTGTTCAGCTTAGGCGTAACTCTCTCGTTTCTTGGAGAAGGATCTTTGGGATTGCCCTGGCAGTTTTATCCATCTGTGGCAATGTAGCTTTCTTTTCTGTAGGAATTGGTCCTGTCTGCTGGGTTTTGACATCGGAGATTTTCCCTCTGAGGTTTCGTGCTCAGGCATCTGCACTTGGTGCCGTAGGAAACCGTGTCTGCAGTGGTCTTATAGCCATGTCTTTCCTGTCGGTTTCGCGAGCAATCTCTGTCGGGGGGACGTTCTTCATCTTTTCTGCCATTTCTGCGCTTTCTGTGGCGTTTGTGTACAAATGTGTGCCAGAAACAAAAGGGAAATCACTAGAGCAGATTGAAGCGTTGTTTCAAGATGAATATGTGCTGAAGGGAAGTGAAGTTGAGCTGGGAGATAGCCAGCATTTGGTGCAGAAAGAATGATTTCTTATATTCCCTTTTTGGCCCAAAGGCTCAATTTCCAATTCCTTGAAAGATCATTCATCACAAAATGATTTTGTATCTATACACTATTATAATGTTTAAACCCCTTATAAAAACTAACTTGGTATGACCATTTTTACATTCCAAAATTACCCTCGTTTTCTTTTTAAAATTACCAATATCTAATTACACCCGTGCACTTACCAATCTAAAATATTACCATCACACTTGCTATCTATGTACCAATCAATTTACATAATGACATTCACAATCATACAAATTACCATCATACATATCATACAAATTATCATATTATCCTAAAAAAATTATTAAATTCCAAAAAAATTAAATATAAAATACTTAATAATCATTTTATAATTTAAATTAAAAAAAAACTAAAATCAAAATAAAAAGCGACGTTACAAATCACAACAATTTTCAAAAAAAAGAAATGTATATGCACGCAAGACGTGCAGAATGAGACTAGTTCTTTATAACAAGTTATGTATCAAGATACACGTCGTATTTCGATACGCTTGTGTTCGACAAATGAAACAACATGAACTGGAAAGTGACGAGTTTATTCTGCAACCATACATGAATGAGTGGTTTGTCCATAACTGTTCAACTATTTTCCCGTGAATTTGGGTTGAAATTACTGCTCCAATGAATGAAAATGAATACCTTTAACTGCTTCAGATTATTATTTTATTGAGTTTTACAGGGATGCCGCGCAAAATACTTGGTAGAATTGAAGTCTACAACTGAATTTTACGCACTATTAATTTTTTTACTTCTTATTTTTTTACAAAATTAAAACTTTTACTTGAACCAATGATTAAAAGGAATTTTAGCTTCAAAATGATGATTTTCGCAAGAATCGAGCACCTTCCTATGTAGACAGGACCACAATTTTCTTCGGAACCGTGAATTTAAACAAAAACAAAACCGAAGCCGAAATCATTTTTCAGTTTCTGTTCCAAAACTAGATCCTAAAAATAAATCAAAACCATATTATATAGATGTCAAACGGGCCGTGCCGGCCCGGCACGGCCCGTAAATCCGTGCCGCCCGGCACTGTTCCGTGCCGGGCTGGCACGGCCCTTTAAGGAGACGGGCCGTGCCTGGCACGGCCCTTTAAGGAGACGGGCCTTGCCTGGCATGGCCCGTCTCCTTATTTGGGTGGCCCGGCACGGCCCATAGGCCCGTGGCTTATGGGCCGTGCAACGGGCCAAATCAATTTTTTTTTTTTTTTTCATTTTTTTTTATTTTTTATTTGTTTAATTTTATTTATTTATATATAATAATATTATATTTAAATATAGATTGGCACAATATACTTATAAAATCAAAATTTATTGACTACGAATTGAAAAACTACAAATTACATTGAACAAAAGAAAATAATAAATTACAAAAGAGTTTAAAAAATATGTTAATTTTCTTCATTTTCATCCGAAGAAACATCATGTCCTCCCAAACCTTATAAGCGGCTATCAGCATCCAACCAATCCTTTAAAAGAATACACATCTCCACAGTGTTTGGTTTCATTCTACTTCTCTTTTCATCAATGACTCTTCCACCTGCACTAAAACAAGACTCCGATGGAACTGTGGATATCGGAGGAGTTAGTAGATCACGTGCCATTATGGAAAGTACTGGCCAAAGTCTAGCATTGTCTTTCCACCATGCCAAAACATCAAAAGTTTCTAATTCTTGTTCACTGAAATTTATGACTTGGTTTAGATATAACTGAAGCTCAGTAAATGAAGATGTATTAGAACTAGAAGAAGCGGAAGTAGTGTCTTGTCTTCTTCTTAACATTGTCCACACAGAACCCTTACCACTACTACCACTTTCTCTTACTGGAGTTGCTCTAGAATTATGTAACGAATCATATAAAGAAAACAAAGCAAACAAACATTTATCAATGCGCTCTTTCTCTTGATTAATATTAATATTCTCATGAGCCATGTTGGTGTAATAAGATTCTATTATAATTTCTACACTATATAATTTTAATCTAGGATCCAGAATTGATGCCAAGCAATTCAACATAGGAATAGTTTTCCAGTATTTTTTAAATTTATACTCCATTGGTTCGACAATACCTGTAAAAAACGGATCAGATCTATGTAATGCAAAACATTCACTAATTTCATAAATTTTATTCAAAAATATTGAAGAAGTTGGATAATAACAGCCCGAAAATAAATTGGTAGCATCGTAAAACGGTTCTAAAAAATTACAAATATTAGAAGCAATTTCCCAATCAGTTTCTTCAATATGAAAATGTTCGGCCATCCTTTCATTAAAAAATAAAGTGATCACATTTCTATAAGGTAAACATGCTTGCAACATTAAATATGTAGAATTCCACCTATTAGGAACATCATAAGGAAAATCTTTATAATTCATACCATGAGAAATACATAAACTTTTGAAGTCTTGTTTTCTAGCAACTGAACCATTAAGAAATTTAAGAGTAGTCTTTATTTTTTCTAAATGAAGCTCAAGTGGTTTCAATCCATCTTGCACATACAAATTTAAAATATGACATGCACAACGAATATGAAAAAGATCACCATTTAAAATTGGTTTCAAATAAGTTTTTAATATAGTAATTGCAGCAGTATTATTAGTTGCATTATCAAATGAAATAGAGAAGATTTTATTACTAATATTATATTCATTAGTAACTTGCATAATGGCATTGGAAATAACTCCACCCGTATGAGGCCAATCAATTTTTGTGAAACCTAAATTTTTTTTATGTAACACCCAGTTATCGTCAATCCAATGTCCTGTAACACAGAGATATGATGCATTGCCAAGATAAGTTGTCCAAATATCACTTCCTACTTTCGATGAAAGATTACCTAAATACGTAATTAAATTTGCTTTATATTCATTAAAAATTGTGAATGCATCCGATTTAATAGTATTCCTTGAAAATCGTTTATGTTGAGGTTGCAAACCTAAATGAATATAATTAGTGAATTTGGCGTCCGCCCCCATTGAAAAAGG
The DNA here is from genome assembly GCA_907163345.1 of Haberlea rhodopensis. Lineage (NCBI taxonomy): Eukaryota > Viridiplantae > Streptophyta > Magnoliopsida > Lamiales > Gesneriaceae > Haberlea > Haberlea rhodopensis. The sequence goes on from CAJQUN010000160.1 coordinate 128,865, forward strand.
TTTCTCCGCCCATACGATGTATTTAGCTAGTTCTCTCCTATCTCTTTCAACATTATAAGTGAAATACCTAAACTTGAACTACTACTACCAGTACCGAATTGTGAAAGAATAGTTTGGTTACCATCAGTTGGATCTTTTTCATGTTTAGCCATGTGTCTTAGTAAATGACCTGTACCACCAGAAGAAGCATATGCATAATCTTTTTTACATTTTTTACAAACTGCCCTTGATCCCTTTCCCTCAACAATTTCTACATCGAATAGTTGCCAGACATTGCTAGTTCTTTTTTTTGAAGTTCTTCTACTTGATGATTGAATATTTGGTGTGCTTTCTTCATTTTCTTGGAATTGATCGATTTCATCATCAGAATTCACATTATAAGATGAATCGGCCATTATGTATATAGACTACAATTATGAATTATCTAATGCAACAAATATAAAAGTTACCAAATATTTGCTAGGAGGAGTGTTGGCTTTGTTGCTTGTGCTTGTCTTGGCAAACGTAAGACGAATTTCTTTCTTCTTGTGAACAAATTGAGAGTATAGCGTCTCAAGTATATAGAGCTTACAGATTAAGAGGATAAAATGTTTCCTCAACACACACATATATATAACAACCAAAACAATAAATTTTTTTTTTTTTTTAAAAAGCCGTTGAACGGCTATATTTTTTACCGTTGGACATTGGCGATCGATCGCCATTTTTGTGGCGATGCCACCCCTGCATTTTGCTTACTGCCTCTAGGCGATCGATCGCCTTTTTTGTGGCGATCGATCGCCACCCCTGTATTTTGCTTACTGCCTATAGGCGATCGGTCGCCATTTATGTGGCGATCGATCGCCTGGTTAAAAAAAAAAAAAAAAGGAACAGTGTCGTGCCGTGCCGTGCCAGCCCACGGGCTGGCATGGCTTGGCCCGGCACGGCCCATACTCCGGGCCGTGCTTGGCACGGCACGGCACTGTAGCAAAACGTGCCGTGCCGTGCCGCTCCGCGTCGTGCCCGTGCCGTGCCTCGTGCCGTCCGCTCCGTTTGACACCTCTAGATCCTGTTATATATTCCTATTGTTCTTGGGAATTGGACAAAACTAAGGATCTCTTCTCACATTTCGTCTCAAGTGGATTACTATCGGGTGTTTACTATTAAAATAAAAATGCAGCTTATTGAACTTCAAATTATTACAAAATTTTCACCACAGAAGTAAAAGCAGTGAAAAGTATCTCATGTCATGCTTTTCTACTTCTACTTTTAGCTACTTATTTTTAGAAAAACGATAGCAGTAACAATGAAATAAAACACTCATAATTTACTTTTTTGGTCTGAAAAGCCGATAAACAACTTTGAAAAGCAATCACCGACAAAAATATGACAGAATTCATAATCATTTCGATAACAAATATCTTTCATTGAGACGATTCTATAAATTACCTTCAAGTCTTGTTCTTCATCAGAATTCATACATCCAATTAGCTCCGTTTTTCGAGAATACATTAATTAAATGAAGCCATGGCCATAACCAAATTCAGTGATGAACATACGTCGCCAGTGCCACCGTTAAGGATCTTTAAGGCCTCTATTGTCGATTCGGACTACCTGATTCCGAAGCTGATGCGCCAAGCCATCAAGAGCATCGATATTACGGAAGGCGGCGGAGGCGCTGGGAGCATTAAGCAGATCAATTTTGTTGAAGGTCACTTATCCATGTAAATATTATTTTCGGTAATCCACATTTTGGAACTAGTTAATAGGGATTGCACCCTGATGGGATATTTATGAAGTACCTATATTTATAATTTTCAAAATATTATGCATGCATTACCATATATATATAATATTTTGAGTTCTGATAATTCCAACGGATTGAATTCCTAAACAAAGTTCAACAATATTCTAAGGTGCCATTTGGAATGAGGGATGATATAGGTAATGTAAGGACCCTAATCCTTAAGTGCGGATTAAAGGCATAATTAGAGCTAATATAAATGATCAGAGTAAATTAATCGTGTTGAGTCTATGAGCTTTAAGAATTACATGCCAAAATAAGGACTATCCCTGGATTAGTTACATTCCCAAATCAAAAGAATGTTATCAATTATAGCTTTACACTACTCCTAGAGTAGATGCTATACAAAATTAATCATGTCCTTCCTTCCTCAAAAGAATTCTTCACAAGCTCACCACCTCAACCCGTCTAGCCCTTCTTATCATGCCAAAAATGTACCTACAAGGACAACCCCCAAACATGAGCAATGATATCATTCATATACAACACAATATGAATATAAAGCGTAAATGCATAACCATAATAAAACACTTCCTGTTTTTCCCATGCATTTCAAACGCTTCCCGTTTGGTTGTCCCTGTACCATAACTCATGAGTATAATCAATAGATTATTTAATGGTCTAGACATGTCATGACACAATACCATCTCATCAAAACCAAATACCAGTCACCAATCCCTAGTCTGTCCATCACAATGTATTTTAATGCCCCTCGCTTATTTACATATAGGCGGCATAGAATAACCTCGCTTCAATGGACATGCGGTACTCCCACCCGTCGCCTCACATTGAGCGGCAAATATCCTTTCCTCGCCCTATATGATAACCACGCTCAAATGTGACATGCGGCGCTCCCACCCCTCGCTTCACATTTAGCGGAACCAAAACAAATAGCGGCAAGCATTAAAATCATCAAGGGATGACAACGACTCATGGGATGTGCACCAATAATCATATGCATCTACAATCATCATGCATAATTCAACATGTATTTGCATCCACAATGCATAATCACATATATACTCGCATCCACAATGCATAAACAATGAGTATATTAGATACATGTACCGTTGGGTGCCCGTACGTCCTCTACGTACCTTTCCAAAAGTGGAATTGATATGGCTTCAGTTCCTTGGTTGCGTTGCTACCTGGGATGGTTCCACACAATCACACAACCCCATATTAGAAGCCAAATAATAGTCAAATACCAAAAATTCGACAAAAGAAAGCATTTCTCAAATTTCCACACTTGGCTGAGGCGATCGATCGCCTCAATTTTTCCTTCGCGGCGATCGATCGCGCCAAACATGGTGATCGATCGCCTAACCCTTGGATTGGCTACTGCCTCTCGGCGATCGATCGCCTCATATCAGGCGATCGATCGCCTGTCCCGAAATTTTGGTACTGCCCTTCGGCGATCGATCGCCCCATTTCAGGCGGTCGATCGCCTCGCACAGACTCGCGATTTTTCACCATTTTTGCATACCAAAACCTTCCAATCCATACCAACACTTAAACCATCAAACCAACAACATAAATAACAACATAAACCTTCAAAATACACCTCAAAACAAGCATAAATCCAACCCTTAACCAAAACCACAACAACCCAACACAAACCCATTTTAAAACCCTTCAAAATCATACCAAACTTAAATAAAACCTTACAAAATCAACAATGAGGTATCCATACCTCTTGGGGACCTCAAATCTCCCAATAAACTCCACAAATCAACTTTTTGCAAGGATTCCTCTTCACCCTTAAGCACCAAAACGAAAATGGGAGAAAATGAAGGGTTTGGGTGGTTTGGTAAAGTAAAATGAAAGTGAGGTGAAGGTAGGGTGGGGTTGGGGTAATTAATTAAAATGCATTCCACAATCTCATGGTGTATAAAACACCCCAACATGATATTTTAAAAGCATTAATCCAAAATGCACCAAAATATCAATTAACTCATGCTTTCCAAATAATTGCTAACCATGGCAAATAAATCATGCTAAAAGCAATTTTTCCCCAACATGCACAACATGCACCCTGAAATGCACTCCCGCGTCATCCTTTCCATGTGACCATGCATTTCCACACATTAAATAAATCCAGCACATAATCAATTAATTACCACCATGATTAATCATATAAACACAATTAATGTCCAAATTGCAATTAATCATTTCGGGGATATCACAGGTAACATAATGATTATAATTTTTATTTTTTTGATAAGGAAAAGTTTATAAAAAATAGGTACAAAGGGCACCCCAACACATTACATAGAAGTTGATTTTTAAAAAAACAAAAAACAAAACACTAAAAGAGCAAAATCTCATAATGATTAAAATTATGAGATAGTGTGATTCCTGAAATCTAATTATCTAGATTAAATTTGATTAATGTGACTAAGGGATAGTTATGAATGAGCATCATTTTTGCATTTAGACTCAAATTCGAGATAAATCGAGTATAGTGAAATATTATGATTTGAGTCATAATTTTGAAGTGATAATTGGTCAAGATAAATTATGTGATTTGGACTCGATTTTGGGGATAAACCAAGTATAGTCGGATTATGTGATAATCATGAAATTGTCATATGAGCTTGATTGTTAAATTGTGAAGTTGATAAATGAATTAAGATAGCATGGATTAAAAGATGGATATACATGTTGGTGTATTGTGATGTTAGTGAATTGGTCGAGTGGTGTATGGTGTACTAATTATAAAAGGCATTCACATGCCCAAGTATAGTCGGATTATGTGATAATCATGAAATTGTCATATGAGCTTGATTGTTAAATTGTGAAGTTGATAAATGAATTAAGATAGCATGGATTAAAAGATGAATATGCATGTTGGTGTATTGTGATGTTAGTGAATTGGTCGAGTGCTGTATGGTGTATTAATTATAAAAGGCATTCAATTTGACTAAGGGATAGTTATGAATGAGCATCATTTTTGCATTTAGACTCAAATTCGAGATAAATCGAGTATAGTGAAATATTATGATTTGAGTCATAATTTTGAAGTGATAAATGGTCAAGATAAATTATGTGATTTGGACTCGATTTTGGGGATAAACCAAGTATAGTCGGATTATGTGATAATCATGAAATTGTCATATGAGCTTGATTGTTAAATTGTGAAGTTGATAAATGAATTAAGATAGCATGGATTAAAAGATGAATATACATGTTGGTGTATTGTGATGTTAGTGAATTGGTCGAGTGGTGTATGGTGTATTAATTATAAAAGGTATTCACATGCCCAAAATACTAAAAAAACACATGCCAACACCACTTTACACCTACAAAATCTCAACTTCTCTCTCTTCCAAAACCCTTATCCCCTTTCATCTTCAATTGTGGATAGGCTTGGATTCAAGAGCAAATTTTGCTTCTAACTTGATTTTTGGTGTCAAATATGTATGGTATTTATAATTATGAGTTTGATTTGAAGTTTTGAGATGAGTTTGACAAATTTGATGACGAAATTATAGTGGGTTTGATGTGGAAGAGGTGAATTGTTGATAAGGGAAGGGATTGTGTTTTGTGATAAGTTGCTGATAGTTTTTGTTGAAGTATTGGAAGTTATTATGTGGGTGTGTGTGTGTTGTAAGGACCCTAGTTCCTTAAGTGCAGATTAAAGGCATAATTAGAGCTAACATACATTATCAGAGTATAAAAGTTCGTGTTGAGACTTTGAGCCTTAAGAATTACATGACAAGTTAAGGACTTTCGAATGGATTAATTACATTCTCTACAAATGAATGTTATTCACTATAGCTTTACACTACTCCTAGAGTAGACACTATACAAAATAATCCTGTCCATCCTTATCAAAAGCGTTCTTCACAAGCTCACCGCCTCAACCCGCCTTAGCCCCTTTATCATGCCAAAATGTACCTACAAGGACAACCCCCAAAACATGAGCATATAATAATCCATATTCAACACAATATGAATATAAGGCGTAAATGCATAAACCGTAATAAAACACTTCCTGTTTTTTTCCCATGCATTTTAAACGCTCCCTTTTTGGTTGTCCCTGTACCATAACTCATGAGTATAATCAATAGATTATTTAATGGTTCTACACATGTCATGACATAACACCATTTCGTTATCACCAATCATCAATCCCTAGTCTGTTATAATAGTGTATTTTAATGCACCTCGCTTGTCATGACAGCGGCACTAATACCCCTCGCTTCGACATATTAGCGGCATTGAATAACCTCGCGCAAATGCGACATGCGGCAATACCCTCGCTTCAACATTTGGCGGCAAATATTCTTTCATCGCTACAATATGACAGCGGCAAGTATTCTATCATCGCTTCAAGTGACAGCGGCAAAGCATTAAAATCATCACTCTATATAACCATGACTCATGGGATGTGCACCAAACAATCATCATATACATATGCAATCATAATGCACAATTCAACATGTATTTGCATCCACAATGCACAATTCCATATATACTCGCATCCGCAATGCATAATCAATGAGTATAATAGATACATGTACCGTTGGGTGCCCGTACGTCTCTTTACGTACCTTTCCAAAAGTAGGATTTGGTATGACTTCACTTCTTTGGTTGTGTCGCCATCTGGGATGGTTCTACACATTCACAGAAACCAATATTAGAGCCCAAAAATAGTCCAATACCAAAAATCCCACAAAAATAATCAAAAACGCACATTTTAGTGTCTCGCGATCGATCGCCGCAAGACCCCGATCGATCGCGAGATCACACTGCCCCAGTGTGAATTTTTTGCACTCGGCGATCGATCGCCACACTTGGCGCGATTGATCGCCAGCCTCGCCGATCGATCGCCCAAAAGTGGCGATCGATCGCCAAACGCCACTGGAGCGTACTGTATGCGCGCGATCGATCGCCAGAAACGGGCGATCGATCGCCGCTCCCTGCACTTCGAAAAACAACATTTTTGCACCATATTTTCTTTCCCAACTTCACCAACACAAATAACATCAACCACACAACATAAAAACACCATAAACCTTCAACATACATCACAATACTACCAAAAATCCAACACCCAATCAAAACCATACCAACCCAAAACAAACCCATTTCAAAAACTCAAAATACCATTTCAAAATCAAAGCCAAACACCATTAAAGCATCAAGGAGGTATCCATACCTCTTATGGACTCCAAATCTCACTAAGAACTTCACAAACCAAGCTTTTGTAAAGATTTTTCCTCATCCTTTATGCCAATTTCGAAAATGGTGAAAGGGGTTAGGGTTGGGAGAGTGATTTGGGGATTGGTAAAGTGGGGGGTAGTGGGGTATAAAGGTGGGGGTTAATTAAAAACATGTAGCCCAATTATTAGCATGATGTATAAAATACCCCAACATGGTATTTTAAAAGCATTTTACCAAAATGCACCCAAAACCTCAATTAAAATACATGCTTTCCAAGTAATTATCAACCATCACAATTAAATCATGCTAACACCCAATTTCCCAACATGCACAACATGCACCCTGAAATGCACCATCGGGTCACGCCTACCATATGACTAAGCATTTCACCAAGATAATTAGTTCCAACACATAATTTAATTATCAGCATAATTAATCACATAAACATAATTAATGCCCAATTGCGATTAATTATTTCGGGGATATCACAATACTCCCCTACTTATAAGATTTCGTCCTCGAAATCGCATGCACTTACCCAAATGAAACTAAACATAAATCACATACCAGAAAATAGTTTCGGGTAGTGCTGCACCATATGCCGCTCCGTCTCCCACGTGGCCTCCTCGACACCCCTGCGATCCCACTGAACTTTAATCATAGGTATCACTTTGTTCCGAAGTCTGCGGTCTGCTCGATCCAGAATTCTAATAGGCCGTTCCATAAGATACATCGGATTCTAACTGAACCTCGGAAGGCTGCAACACATGTGACGGATCCGGCTCATACTTCCGCAACATAGACACATGGAACGCATCATGTATACCAGACAAAGAAGGTGGCAAGGCCAGTCGGTAAGCTAAGGTGCCAATGCGCTGCAAGATCTCGTACGGCCCAACATACCCGCGCATTCCAAATCGCACTACACCTCTGAAAGGCGAGATCTTCAAAAAGATCTTATCCCCTAACTGAAATTCTAACGGTCGCCGCCGTTTATTAGCATAAGTTGTCTATCTGTCCTGGGCTGCTTTCATTTTCTGCCTTATCACCTTTACCTTCTCTTCAATTTCCCGAACCAGTTCTGGCCCTCCGACCGATTTACGGTCCAAGTCATCCCAACATAAGGGTGATCTACACCGTCTGCCATAAAGGGCCTCAAAAGGAGCCATCTGAATGCTTGCCTGGTAGCTATTATTATAAGAGAACTCGACCAGGGCCACTGAATCCTGCCATGAAGTATCGAACTCCAATACACATGCCCTCAACATGTCCTCGAGCGTTTGGATGGTACGCTCGGTCTGGCCATCCGTTTGAGGATGATATGCAGTGCTCAACCTTACATCAGTTCCCAAGGCTGACTGAAGACCCTCCCAAAAATGAGATGTGAATCGCGGATCTCGATCCGACACTATAGAAATAGGGATCCCGTGCAATCTTACCACATCTCGAACATATAACCGAGCCATCCTCAAATAGGTGAAGGTCATACTATAGGGAATGAAGTGAGCTACTTTGGTCAATCTATCCACAATCACCCAAATGGCATCAAAACCCGAAGCACTCCTCGGCAAGTGGGTCACAAAGTCTATGGATATGTGTTCCCACTTCCATTTTGGTATCTCCAGACTCTTCAACTCACCACCAGGTCTCTGCCTCTCTGCCTTAACCTGCTGGCAGATCAAGTACCTCTTAACGAAAACGACGACATCACGCTTCATTCTTTTCCGCCAAAACTGACCACATAGATCCTTATACATTTTCTTCCCGCCTGGGTGGATACTAAGCCTGCTATTATGAGCTCTCTCCAAGATCCCTCCACGCAACTCCGGCGTACTCGGAACCACCCAACGGCTACCCAATCTCAAGGATCCGTCCTCAGCCACTCTGAACTTCGATGGCTGTCCAAGATGTACTAGTGATGACCATCTCTGAATCTTATCATCTACCTTCTGAGCTCTCCGGATATTCTCATAAATATCTGGCTCTGCTAATAAGGTCGATACACGTACCGACTATGTATCCACATCAAAATCATAGCCCAGATGGCAATAAAAAGTCATCATAGCCGACAAAAACATGGCGTCCTCAGCAGTACTCTTCACCTTTTGACTCAAGGCGTCTGCTGCCAAGTTTGCTTTTCCAGGATGGTACTCTATCTCATAGTCATAGTCCTTGAGTAAATCCATCCATCTCCTCTGCCGCATGTTCAACTCCGCCTGAGTAAACAAGAACTTCAGGCTCTTGTGATCTGTATAAATGGTAAACGACGTATCATACAAGTAATGCCTCCAGATTTTTAGGGCAAAAATAATAGCCGCCAACTCCAAGTCATGGACTGGATATCTAGTCTCATGCGGCTTCAACTGCCTCGATGCATAAGCTACCACATGCTTATCTTGCATCAATACACATCCAAGGCCCTGAAGCGATGCATCGGTATAAAGAACAAACCTAGTGTTCTCCGTAGGAATCACCAACACAGGTGCCGTCGTCAACCGGTGTTTCAACTTGGAAGCTCTCCTCACAAGCCTCAGACCAAAAGAATGGTACTCCCTTTTGGGTCAACTGTGTCAACGGCATGGCGATCTTTGAAAATCCCTCGACGAAGCGTCGATAATATCCGGCCAAACCAAGAAAGCTCCGTATCTCAGGTACAGAAGTGGGTGCAGCCCACTCCATCACAGCCTCTATCTTTCTGGGTCCACCGATATCCCACTGCTAGATATAACATGCCCCAAGAACACCACACTGCTTAACCAGAACTCACACTTGCTGAGCTTGACAAATAACTGATTATCCCTGAGGATTTGGAGCACTGTTCTCAAGTGTTTCACGTGCTCTTCCTCACTCCGAGAGTAGATGAGTATGTTGTCAATAAACACTATGACGAACTGGTCAAGATATGGTTGAAACACTCTGTTCATCAAGCTCATAAAGACAGCTGGGGCGTTCGTCACACCGAACGGCATAACTAGGAACTCGTAGTGCCCATACCGAGTTCGAAATGTTGTCTTCTGCACATCCTCCTCTCTGACCCGAATCTGAAGGTACCCTGACCTCAAATCAATCTTGCTATACAGCTTTGTACCTTGCAACTGATCAAACAAATCGTCAATCCTTGGGAGAGGATACTTGTTCTTCACAGTGGCCTTATTCAGTTGCCGGTAATCGATGCACAACCGCATCGAACCATCCTTCTTTTTCACAAAGAGAACCGGTGCGCCCCATGGCGATATGCTAGGGCGTATATATCCTTTGTCAAGGAGTTCCTGCAACTGCTCCTTCAATTCCCTTAACTCTGTCGGTGCCATCCTGTAAGGGGCATGAGAGATAGCGGATGTCCCCGGTAATAACTCAATCCCAAACTCGACTTCTCTAGCCGGTGGGAATCCTGGGATCTCCTCCGGGAACACGTCAGCAAACTCTGCTACCACGGGTACATCCTCCACCCTCAACTCTTTATTCTTTCCCGTCGTGTCCACGGCATAGATAAGATAGCCCATGTGACCACGTTCCAACAACTGGGACATTTTGATCACTGATATCAATGGAATTTTCGCACGAGAACCATTTCCATAGAAAGTCCATTGTATTCCCATATCAGATCTGAATCAAACCGTTCTATGCCGACAGTCCACGACAGCCTGATATATGTTCAGAATGTTGATGCCTACAATGCAATCAAAGTCTGACATACCCAACACGATCAAATCTGCGTTCAACTCGTTGCCCTCAAAATAAATGAGGCAATCCGCAAGAAACTGATCAGCAACAACATTTCTTCCGGTGGGTGTCGAGACCATAAGAGGCGTGGGTAACGAAGACGTGCACATATGGTGTCTCTCCACAAAGCCAACAGATACAAAAGAGTGGGAGGCACCTGTATCTATCAAAATAAAAGCAGGGTGCGTAAATAAATGGCACGTACCAGCGATCACCTCCTCCGGGGCTGCATGGGCCTGCTCTCTAGTCAGTGCATACACTTGTCCCTGGGACGGTCCCACTGTCTGACCTCCCGATGGTCGAGGCATAATATGCTGCCTCTGATGCACTGTCCTATCATCAAATCTCGGCCTATTCATCTGGAAGTCTGACTGTCCTCCCCGAGTGGGGCAATACCGAGAGATATGGCACATCTTACCACAACTGTAACAAGCTCGGCAGTTGATCGATGAGTGTGGCCCTCCACAATTGTCACACCTTGTTTCCCCCGTTCTATTCACTTGCATGGGTTCCCGGTTGGCCAATAGATTGCTCTTCCTATTCTCCTGCTTCCGGTTAAAAGATTTCTTCCCACTGAACCGAGAGGATGAAGAAGCACCACGATGCTTAAATGACTCCCCTCGTGGCCTCAAGCTATCGGTAACTTGCCTCTGCGGTGGCACATGTGGGGGTACAGCATTAGGATAGGCCCCAACTCCAATCTCTGCCAGTTCTGCTCTAGTGAGAGCATCATCAAAAGAAGTGGAGTTGTTGGTGTTAACCCGGTCAAACAGTTCCGGCCGCAACCCCTTCAAGAAGTGCCTCATCTTTGCATGTCCGTTTGTGGCAATATGAGAGACATACCTCAATAGTGAAGAATAGTGCATGGCATAGTCTGATACAGTCATGCCACCTTGCTTCAAGTTTGTGAACTCATCCTCCTTTATATGTCTCGCAGCAGCAGAAAAATACCGGTTCAGAAACCGGGTCCTGAAGAATGTCCAATCAATCAACATACCCTGAGCCCTCAATTCCATCACCGTCGTCTTCCACCACATTGAAGGCTTCTTTGCTAGTTGGAACTCGGCCAACCTCAGCCATGCCGTCCTTGCACAAGGAGCGGACACAAATATCTGTTTCAGTCTCTCAAGCCACTCCTCAGCTTCTTCCCCTGTCTCTGTGCCCTCAAATCGGGGCGGGTGGAAAGTCAGGAATTGAGTCAAACTTAGCTCCCCGGGTAGTGATAGTTGATCTACCGGTTCCACACCCACAGCCGGTGGAGGTAAAGGATTTGTCTGACCAATACTTGCATTCACGCTCCCTACATCACCTACCTCTTCATTGAGGTTCCCCAAGTTCATAGCCGCCATGCTGTAACACAAGGGTTAACAACAATTCCAAAACAATACATATGCATACCGTTAGATAACATGAATGATAATAAGCATGTTAGTATAACAATTTTTTACACCAATATGCACCACATGCATAAACATGCCCAAATGTAACCACCTAGCCAACCATGCTAAGGCTACCCTTTCACTCGTTCCCGGGTTCTCTAACCACTACTCTGATACCACTAATGTAAGGACCCTTGTTCCTTAAGTGCGGATTAAAGGCATAATTAGAGCTAACATACATTATCAGAGTATAAAAGTTCGTGTTGAGACTTTGAGCCTTAAGAATTACATGCCAAGTTAAGGACTTTCGAATGGATTAATTACATTCTCTAACAAATGAATGTTATTCACTATAGCTTTACACTACTCCTAGAGTAGACACTATATAAAATAATCATATCCTTCCTTATCAAAAGCGTTCTTCACAAGCTCACCGCCTCAACCCGCCTTAGCCCCTTTATCATGCCAAAATGTACCTACAAGGACAACCCCCAAAACATGAGTATATAATAATCCATATTCAACACAATATGAATATAAGGCGTAAATGCATAAACCGTAATAAAACACTTCCTGTTTTTTTTCCATGCATTTTAAACGCTCCCTTTTTGGTTGTTTATGTACCATAACTCATGAGTATAATCAATAGATTATTTAATGGTTCTACACATATCATGACATAACACCATTTCGTTATCACCAATCACCAATCCCTAGTCTGTTATAATAGTGTATTTTAATGCACCTCGCTTGTCATGACAGCGGCACTAATACACCTCGCTTCGACATATTAGCGGCATTGAATAACCTCGCGCAAATGCGACATGCGGCAATACCCTCGCTTCAACATTTGGCGGCAAATATTCTTTCCTCGCTACAATATGACAGTGGCAAGTATTCTATCATCGCTTCAAGTGACAGCGGCAAAGCATTAAAATCATCACTCTATATAACCATGACTCATGGGATGTGCACCAAACAATCATCATATACATATGCAATCATAATGCACAATTCAACATATATTTGCATCCACAATGCACAATTCCATATATACTCGCATCCGCAATGCATAATCAATGAGTATAATAGATACATGTACCGTTGGGTGCCCGTACGTCTCTTTACGTACCTTTCCAAAATTAGGATTTGGTATGACTTCACTTCCTTGGTTGTGTCGCCACATGGGATGGTTCTACACATTCACACAAACCAATATTAGAACCAAAAAATAGTCAAATACCAAACTCCCACAAAAATAACCAAAAACACACATTTTGGTGTCTCGCGATCGAACGCGGCAAGACCCCGATCGATCGCGGCAAGACCCCGATCGATCGCGAGATCACACTGCCCGAGTGTGAATTTTTCTGCACTCGGCGATCGATCGCCACACTTGGCGCGATCGATCGCCAGCCTCGCCGATCGATCGCCCAAAACTGGCGATCGATCGCCAAACGCTACTGGAGCGTATTGTATGCGCGCGATCGATCGCCAGAAACGGGCGATCGATCGCTTCTCCATGCACTTCGAAAAACACCATTTTTGCACCATATTTTCTTCCCCAACTTCACCAACACAAATACCATCAACCCCACAACATAAAAAACACCATAAACCTTCAACATGCATCACAATACTACCAAAAATCCAACACCCAATCAAAACCATACCAACCCAAAACAAACCCATTTCAAAAACTCAAAATACCATTTCAAAATCAAAACCAAACACCATTAAAGCATCAAGGAGGTATCCATACCTCTTATGAACTCCAAATCTCACTAAGAACTTCACAAACCAAGCTTTTGTAAAGATTTTTCCTCATCCTTTATGCCAATTTCGAAAATGGTGAAAGGGGTTAGGGTTGGGAGAGTGATTTGGGGATTGGTAAAGTGGGGTATAGTGGGGTATAAAGGTGGGGGTTAATTAAAAATATGTACCCCAATTATTAGCATGATGTATAAAATACCCCAACATGGTATTTTAAAAGCATTTTACCAAAATGCACCCAAAACCTCAATTAAAATACATGCTTTCCAAGTAATTATCAACCATCACAATTAAATCATGCTAACATCCAATTTCCCAACATGCACAACATGCACCCTGAAGTGCACCACCGGGTTACGCCTACCATGTGACTAAGCATTTCACCAAGATAATTAGTTCCAACACATAATTTAATTGTCAGCATAATTAATCACATAAACATAATTAATGCCCAATTGCGATTAATTATTTCAGGGATATCACATGTGTAGAATGGAGTTTGTACACAAAACTGGTGGATTTCTGCTTTTATAGACCTTTGAGAATGATCGGGAGTGGTTCCGTGGTTGATCGGGCATATGCAAAGTATTTTTACGTGATATATAGTTTCCTCGATCGATAGCGGGAAAGGCCGCAATCGATTGCGGAAGGCCCAATGTTGAAATTTTTTGTTGAGTCTCGCGATCAATGTCGAGCTGTTACCGATCGATCGTGAGCTGTGAGAACTTTGAAATTTTGCTATTTTCTTGGGAATTTGAGATGTGGTGTTTTGTGGTTGATTTCATGGTAAGTATGATATTCTAGGAAATCTTGAACAATGAAATAAGGTTGCATGAATTGAACCTTAGAAAGATATGCGAAACATGCTTGAGTTAATTGATAACTTGGACTAATAAAGAATAAAATGGGATGGTTTTGGTAGTATACGGGATACGATAGATTGTGACTGATTATGATAGGAAGCACGACGAACCTATAAAAGTAATGATGATATTGTTGAGGGTAACTTGTGAAATATTAAAAACTGAATTGATATTCAATACATGAGCAACACAAATAGCGAAGAGTAAATGTGATAGAGGATCTCCTTGCTTAAGCCCCTTTTTTTCCTTTGAAATAACCAAATAAGCCCCCATTAATAGATATGGAGAAAGATGTGGTAGCAACACACTCCATGATCCACCCAATAAAGCGCATAGGGAATCCTAGGCCACCAAGCATTGCCTTGAGGAAGTCCCAATTGACTGTATCAAAGGCATTTTGAAGATCAACTTTAAGAATACACCTCGGAGATACTCTCTTCCTATTGTATTTCCAAAGAAGCTCTTGCGCCAGGTGAATATTATCCGTAATAGAGCGCCCCTTAAGAAAGGCTCCTTGAGATTTATCAATGAGCAGATCCATGACAGTCGAGAGTCTAGATGCCAAAATCTTTGAAATAACCTTATAGACAGTGTTACAGCAAGAGATGGGCCGATAGTCATTGACACAAGATGCATGAGACGATTTTGGCACCAGTGTGATAAGGGCATGGTTGAGTTGTTTCAAAAGGCGCCCAGTTCTAAAAAAATCCTGAATAGCAGCCACCAGATCCTCATAAATGATACTCCAAGATTTCTTATAGAAGTGAGAATTAAACCCATCCGGACCTGGGGCCTTGTGATCACCAATATCAAAAAGTACCAGCTTAATTTCTGCCAAAGTGACATCAGCAATTAAGTTATCACCCTGATCATGGAAAAGCTTCGGGCCAACATTCAGCACCTCCTCATCCAGCTGCTGACAAGTAGTAAAAGTACCCAGAAGATTGGTGTAAAAACTGGAGAATTCATCTGCCACCTCAATAATACTCTCTGTGTAATCACCATTATCTTTCATTATAGATACTATAGAATTGTGTTTCCAATTTTGTTTAGCCAGATCATGGAAGAAACGAGTACAACGATCACCATATTTGAGGTATCTACATTTAGCTTTTTGGGAGAAGAAGGATTTCTCCGCATCAGCAAGTAGCCACGCCTTCTTCCGCATATCCAAAAGGCCATCCATATCCATTTTGAATTTTAAAAAGTTTTTTGGCCAAGCTTTCAAATGTGGCTTGGATATTTGAAAAGAGGTTTCGTTTTGGATCCAAACTGTTTGGAGTTCAAAAAAAAAAATTTGGGTCATTTTAGATATTTTTTGGATATTAATTTTGAAATAATAAATCATAATAAATTAATATATTAAAATATGATTTTAAATTTATTATGTGTAAAATAAAGATTTTACAAACTAATTGGAAAATTAGATGAAAATGTTTCATTTAATTTATTTTCAATTAATGTTATGATTTGAAAGGTAAAATAGAGATTTTACCAATTAACTAAAATTTAATTAATTAGAAATTAAATAAAATTATTTAATTTAATTTGTTAATTTTGTTTTCAATTAATGATACGATTAGTAGGGAAAAGATAGAATAAATTGATTATTGTGATCTAATTACACGTGATGTAATTAGTACAATTACATATGATGTAATTGTTTAGTTTAATGTTTAAGTACAGATGATGTGATTGCATGATGGATGATTACGGGCCTTGACCAATGTGTTTAGGTGAATGTTTAGGTTTTTATTATTTCATTATAATTGTGATTTGGTTATCGGGCCTGCGAGCCTGCTCCCTCTATTTTCTGATGTATCTCAACCCGGATTTGTATCTCTATTCTCTTGTTTGCATGATTTAAATATAAAATCTTTAGTTTTAGTGGGAAATCGAGATTGAAGATGGAGCATCAAGAATCAAGACATGTATAATGGAAGCAAAAAATGTAATAAGATTGCATTGCATACCTGCATCACCTTAGACAGACTTGTGATCCACGTGTGGCTCACGTGGATGAATTAGGAAAATGCAGTTATTATCCATATTTATTTTTATTATGCATGATGATGCATGAATAAAACATAGTTGCATGAATCCAGCAAACAAACAAACGAGCACTTGATGAGATTTTAAAATAAATTAAATCCCTCTTTTGAATATGATTCAATTTTTTTATATCAAACTAATAAGGGGAGCTCAACAGTTAAGCCATGAGACGCTACTTGTGTCATATTGCCTTACTCATCCAAGTGGAGGGCATCTGGCATGGGAAAGTTGTGTGTTTAGCTGCCACTTAATTAAGGGTGTGGTTATGTTAACCTTTTAGATTACTCACCCACGTGGGGTGGTCTTTTGGGCATGACATTTCCATCCGTGGGGTTAGTTAGACGTGAGAAGGCATAATTGTCCTGCCCACGTAGGGTTACGTCAATCGCGAATATCTTGGGGGTTGCATATGATGCAATTCTGATCTACCTTTAGTATCATAAAGTCGGTGGGCCCACGTCCGGGGTTATCATGAGCTTGTTGGACTCCAATCCCACTAAGAAAATATGATTTTCCGTTCATTTGTCATGAGGGTGATGAATTCAAAAAATTTAGTGGGAGCATTTATTAGCTAAAGTTCATAGTTTTTGAATTAAATAATAATCAAACGGTTTGCTTATATTTTCTGTTTATTCTCAGTATTGTGATTGTCGTGAATCCGATTACATCAAGTCTCGATATAAACAAATTAACTGGACCAAATTTTTCTGATTGGCTATTAAAAAAAGTGTTTGCTGCTGAAAAGTTGCATTATATCATTGATGGGAAACCTCTTGTTGAAGTGTTTCCTAATTCGTCTAATGAAGAGATCACCACACTTGTGAAGTGGTGGGACGATGAATTCGAGACTAGGTGCTATATGATAGCATCAATGTCAAATGAGTTTCAACATGAATATGAGAAATTTGCTCATGTTGCTGATATTTTCCAACACCTGCAAATGATGTTAGGTAAACGAAAGCGATTACTGATACTCGCACTTCAAAAGAGGTATTTTCATTTCACCTGCAAGATGGGACTTCGGTCTATAAGCATGGTGTAAGAAAAATATCTATCGTTGAGAAATTGGAAAATCTTAATGTGACAATACCTCATTAACTGGCTGTAGATGTGATCTTATAGTAAAAATGTTGGAAACTCATGATTCATTGATTCAAAGAAGAAGCGTGTTCTTCTTGTTGAATCTTATACAATTGGTGGGAAGGATTCAAGGATAAAGTAGAGGAAGGGAAATGGTTCCTGAACTCAAAAGACGAAAATGGATATAGTAGCAACTAAAAAGGAGATTCAACTATGTTTTCACTGCTGGTCACTGGCGTAAAATTGCAAGGAATACCTAGACTAGAAGCGTTCTAGAAAGGGTAAGTTTTATAAATAAATAAAAAAATTAATGTTTCTATTGTTTCTACTTCTTTGGTATATGATATAAATTGTGCTCACATCTTTGCAAAGAGTTGCAGATGTTGAGAAGAAGTAGAGATCCCTATGAAGTTGAAACATACCTGTTGCTAAGCATTGTAGCAAGAGTTGTTGCAAAGGCTGTTTGAAACATTATTTAATATAAAATCTTGAACTTGTTAGGAACTAGTTTGAGCAATTATTTATTTGTTCTAGATTTAATCATGAACATTGTTCATATTTTGATAAGGAATGATATTCTTTTAAATTTGCGAATGTGATTTGCAGTATTTTTAAGAATGCGTGTCTTATTGAATCTGGTGAACTTATGTACGATTAGTATGATTATGTTAAAATAATATAAAAAAAAATGATAACTTAAATCTCACATATCTTTAGCATGTGCTGAATGTCCATTGAATTTGATTCATATGGACGTATGTGGAGCACTAAATGTTAGTGCAAGAGGATGTTGAGTTATCTTAAAGAGAATGTGATTCTCTCTGAGTAACCATCTAATTTTACATATATGTTGAACATAATTCATACCAATGCAGTGACCAAAACTCAATATACGATATGGACTGAAAAACAATCCAATATAGATTTAAGATTGTTCTGCTTATGTGAAGCAGCCAGTGGAAGATAAGTTGGATAGTTGATCCATCTTATATTAATTTGTGACATTTATATTATCAGTTGGAGACAATGTGTTTGTTTCCACGAGTGCAATCTTTCTAGAGAAAATGTTTCTATTAGAAAGAAATGACAAGATAATATAACTTGAAAGGGTTCAAGAACTACAAACCACTGGAAACGTGGAAACAGTAAAATTAATTGAGTCAATCATAACCTTTGAAGTACAGACCAAGGAGATCTGAAACTGTTTCATGAACTCCTGATAGATTGAATTTACTCCTAGAAAGTAGTCAAAATGATTTTGACCATTGATGTGATCCTAGGACTTTCAAGGAGACGATGTTGGATATCGTTTCGGGATATTGGCGAGATGCTATGAAATTTGAAATAAACTCCATGTACTCTAATAAGGTATGGACCTTAGTAGATCTTCTTTGGGAATTGTTCCCATTGGCTGCAATTGATCTACATGTGAAAGCTTAGAGTGGATGGGAAGGTAGTGACCTTCAAAGCTTGACTGGTGGGAAACAGTTATTCTCATAGGCAAAGAGTTGTCTGTGAGGATCAGTTATGATGCTAAAGTCTATTCGAATTTTATTAGCTATATCTTTATATTATGACTATGAGATATAACATATGTATGTGAAGACTTTTATACAAGGCAGCCAGAGGGCTTCACAATCATTGGGAGTGAGCAAAAGATTTGCAAACTCCAGAGGTCCATTTATGGGCCTAACAAGACATCCCGAAGTTTGAACTTCCGTTTTGATATCATCATCAAAGTGTTTGGTTTTGTTAAAAATCCGAAAGTGACATGTGTGTGCAAAGGGTTAGTGGGATCATGGTTACATTTGTGATGCTTTAAGTCGATTATATCATGCTCATTGTGAATGGTATTGGATTAATCAATTAAAGCATGATTATCTACTAATTTCTCCATGAAAGATTTGGGAGAATCGTCATCCGTGCTTAGCGTAAAGATCTATAGGGATAGATCTAAAGGATACTTGGGATATCTCAATCTACGTACATAAACACTGTGCTAAAAGAGTTTAGCATGGAATAGGCAAAAAAGGAGTTACTTCCCAATATGTCATAGTATTCATCTCTCGGGTCAATCGGTCTTAAGATTGACGAGGATAGATAAAAGATGACATTGGTACCTTATGTTTCGACTTTTAATAGCATAATGTATGATATGTTATGTACTTGGCCTGATGTGTGTTCTTAAAATAATGAGCAGACATCAGACAGATCCCGGTGAAGTCACTGGAAAACTGTGAAAATAATCATAAAGTACTTATGAAGAACTTATGATATGTTCATAGTTTTTGGATCTGTAAGTGGAGAAATAAAAGTTGAAGGCTAAGATGATGCTGGTTTTTCAGTCGGATGTAGATGATACCAAATCGATGTCCGGATTTGTATTTAAGCTTAATGATGATGTTGTCTCTTGAAAACGTTCCAAGCAAGACAACACATCAAATTCCACCACTGAAGCTAAATACATTGCAGCATACGATGCAGCAAAGAGGCAGTTTGGATATGGAATTTCATCCAAGAGTTTGGTGTAATTTCTAGTTCGGTTGACACAGTTCCTTGTACTGTGACAACAGTTGGGCTATTATGAATAGTCAAGATCTCATCAGTATCCAAACATATATTGAGAAAATATCATTTAATGAGAGATATGGTAGATGCGACATTATTATCGAGAGAATTGTTTCAACAAAAAATATAGTGAATCCACCGACAAAGCATGTACAACGATTGGTGTCTGTCAGACATCTTGGGAAGATGGTCTTGAGACACATGAGTAGTTGGCTTTGGGAAAGTGAAAGATATTGTTGTCATGTGTGATTAAGTAAATCAATAGTTGATTGATTGTATTTATAATCTTATTATGACAAATCTTTGTTTGAATATTAATATATATGGCACTTCTTCATCTGTTTACTCATGCATCTTGATGCATTGATGAAGTCCTTGAGATTGCTATAGTCCATAGAATGTTGTTACACATATGATGGTGACCATGAAATATATTCTCGAGTGCAATTTCTAAATGTTCCTAGTCGATGAGCCTTCGAGAATGGGATATCGATATATGCTCGTTAAAGACTGGTATTCATGATATGTCTAGTGTAGTATGCCACGTTTCATCGGCGTTGGCTTGGAGAAGTCAGCACACATGAATAGGTGGAAATGAGTTGACCATTACTCCTCATGACTCGAGGCGTCATTGAGGTCTTGATAGATAGATGTGTATTTTGATTTAATGACTGATCACATGTGTTGGGATATGCCCTAAGACATATCATTAGATGATTGTTTATGACATACAATGTAATATGATTTTATGAATGGCAATTCATTATTATATATTATTCTTTTAACTGTGCAATGTGAATTAATATATATGTTAATGTCCTTAGAATAATATTGCATTATTCTTAAAGATGTCCCTAGTCAAGTATTATCATGAAAGGGATAATGATAATACGTAGAGACTAGTATGTGTTGATCGATGAATTGTTCATTGATATGAGATATCAAATCAACATATGGGTCGATATGAGATATCGAGCTTATTCGTTTATTCTAGTTCGACTTGGGGATCAAGAAATAAAGATTGGATATACGAGTATGACTATTCCATGACTCGTGTTCAATCTAAACACGAAGGACAAAGGGATTGAGTTACATGATTAATATTATCACAAGTTCTAAAGGTTATGTCGAGTCATTGACATTCTTGTAATTTGGGTAGCATTGATGTGTTGCTAGATACCGCTCAATGCTTGCGACATAAAATGAGATTTTATGTCACTGCCAACATTACAAGATCCTATCGGGTCGCACAAAAGATTAAATCGAGAAGGGAAATTAAATTCATTGGATGAATTAATTAATTAAGAAGAGTCTTAATTAAGTGATTAAAAGGTTTTAATTAAATCATGGGTTTGGGCCCATAAGACTTTAAGAAAGTCTTGAACCTTAATTAAAAGCCTTATAATATAAATACAAGGTTATGATTTAATTGTAAGATATAACTTGATATCATTCAACCTAAAAAAACGAGACACACGGCCGCCTCTCAACGCTTGCTCTCGGCCTCTTGATAGTCGAAGGGCATCCTTGAGTGATTTCGGCCATCTTTTCGATTGTGAATCGAGTGTGCTTCGTGTATTGGTTTAAGAACTTGTCTAGCAACTTGTTCTTAAACTTTCCCTTCACCCGATTTGATCGTGTGGATACCGTTGAGGCAAAACTCATTGAGTTTTGCTAGTGACTCGGAGAAGGCGTAGGACGTGGTGCTGCTCCGTGGATTCTGCTTCAAACACGCTACAAGGGTAAGACACTTGTTATTCCTTTATCCGATATGAAATCCTATGTATAGATCTGTTGGTTAGTAATCCATAAAAAAATTTTATTCCGCTGCGTTGTATGCTCTTGGATTACTTACAGTGGTATCAGAGCCGTGTACAAGGCTCATATCGGATTTATGTGGTTAAATAGTTTAATCATATTAGAATTATATTGCATGCTATTAAAACTGTATAAACATATATGATATGTTAATATCGAGTTTTTGAAATTCATCGTAAAATTGTATTTGATATAATTGGCGAATAATTGTATACGATACACGAAAGCGTAAAATCGAGGTGTTGGCTCAAGGTGGTTCGACCACTTCATGACTTGACCCTCGGGCCGCCGCTAGTGAGCTAGGGTTCGGACCCTTGGCTCATGCATGGGGCCGCGCCGCTTCCAAAAGGCTAGGGTTTTGAACCCTAGTCACATAAGCCACTCGGCCGCCGCTTGGGCTAGGGTTTTTCGAACCCTTGGCTCGAGATGGTTAAGCCGTCACCGTCATGGACCGTCCATGGTTGGACCGTGGCTTGTGGCTCGTGGATTTCGGTGTTTCGAGCAAGTTGGCTCGATGAAAAACCAACATGGTGCAAGGCGACTAGGGTTTGGAACCCTAGCGGCGCCGCACCCATGCCATCGGCTCGGACCATGTCGTGGGCTAGGGTTTCGAACCCTAGGCCCATAATTGGTCCAGCCGTGGTGTATGGTTGGTTCGAACCATGGTGGTTCGTAGCTAAGTCGCATTAAGTTCGTGGCATGTGATGTCCCGAGTGTACGATAATTTTTTCAAAAATTATTTTACAGTTTTAATTAGAATTAAATTTAAAATGTTTAGAATTTAATTAATTAAATGTTAATGCATGCTTTATGTGTTGTTTGAGCATGGTGCGTGGTTATAGCCCTTTGACCTATTAGATAGGATTTGTGGATGTTTGTAATGTATAATACGACCTGTGTGTCGTGCCTTTCTCTATTTCATTCTAAATGTAATCCCTCCCCTATGTTCCCCTCGAATGTGAATCGAGGAATTCTATATCTTGTAAATAGTGTAGTTTATTTTATTGATGGTGATCAATGAAGATGGAGCATCGTGCCGGGATGAGGAGGCCATTCACAAATTGGAGCCAAAGGAAGGTGCTTGTGAAGTTACCTTAGGTTGACTCTTAGGATTTTCTCATTGGCTTGAGAAAATCGTTAGTAGGGGCTATAACCATGTCACGTTTTAATTATGTATGTTGATGCATGATTTATCTTATGTTTTAGTTTGATAATAGTATTACACATATATGTAGATATGTATACAACTATATGTAATGGACATATTTTAAATTATCAAACTAATCATGAGATCAATAAATCTCTCTAAAATATTAAGTTTTAGATGCCTTCCAAAATTAAAAGTACTCGTCAATAACTTCGATTGTACATGTGTGGGTTTGCCAAAGCAAAGCACCGTGGCAATCTTAGTAAGGCGCGAAAGGATAAATGTGATATCCGTTATACTTAAAATTGGGTACGACTTAACTAAGTTATCTCAATAGGATTGGGAACTTAGAGGCATGGGTTTGATTATAATTCATTTGATGAATTGAACAAAGTGTTGTTCGTCCAACTATCCAAGAATTATATGTGATATAATTGACAAAGTGTTGTCTACCTAAATAACCGAGTCTTGGGCGATTAGCCAAAGCTAACTCAAGATTAAGTGAAATATGGATCTTGGCCCACTAAAGGTTTTGAGGGTTGATATTTTTTAAACAAAATAGTGGGAGTATCATTTAATATAAGACCATGTTAAATGATTTAAATCATAAACTTATTTTGCATATTTATATTGTAGATATCCATGGCAACTAACAACGTTACTAGCACTTTATCACTGCGATCGGTCCTTGAGAAGGACAAATTAAATGGGACGAATTTCCTAGACTGGCATAGGAACTTGAGGATAGTCCTCAAACAAGAAAAGAAACAATATGTCCTAGAGGAACCCTTGCCCGCTGAGGAACCTCCCCTAACAGCTACAAGAGCTGAAAAAGATGCTTACAAGAAGCATCAGAGTGACGCACTTGATGTTGGGTGCCTCATGCTTGCCACCATGAACTCTGAGCTTCAGAAGCAACCTGAGGAAATGGAGGCGTTCGATATGATCGAACATTTAAAGCAGTTGTACCAACAGCAAGCAAGACAAGAGAGGTATGATGTCTCTAAGGCGTTATTTCAGTGCAGGATGGTAGAAGGAAGCCTAGTTGGAACTCATGTGCTCAAGATGATTGGGTACATTGAGAATCTGGACAAGCTGGGTTTTCCATTGGACCAAGAGTTGGCCACCGATGTGATCTTGCAATCGTTGCCTGAGAGCTTCAGTCAATTTGTAGTACATTACAATATGACTGACATGGAAAAGACTCTACCACAATTGCTTGGTATGTTGAGAACATATGAAGCAAATACTAAGAAGACTAAGGCCACAAATGTCCTTATTGTGAATAAGGGCAAAGGAAGGGCCAAAGCTAAAGGCAACAAGAAAGCAAAGAAAGTCTTTGCCAAATCTAAGCCAAAGTCTTATGCACTGAAGCCAAAGGGAGGGATAGCAAAGGAAGGGAACTGTTTCCATTGCGGTGAGACCGGCCATTGGAAAAGGAACTGCAAAGTATATCTGGAGGATCTAAAGAAAGGAAGTGTGACTTCCGCTTCAGGTATTTTTGTTATAGAAGTCAATTTATCTACTTCTTCATCATGGGTATTAGATACTGGATGTGGATCTCACATTTGTGTAAATGTGCAGGACCTCAAAAAGAGTAGATTGTTGGCGAAAGGCGAAGTTGATCTCCGAGTTGGAAATGGAGCAAGAGTTGCTGCATTAGCTATAGGGGATTATCATTTATCTTTGCCTTCTGGTTTATCATTGATTTTAAAAGATTGTTATTTTGTGCCTTCAATTACCAAAAACATTATTTCTATTTCTTGTTTGGACAAGTATGGATTTTCATTTATTATAAAGGACAACTGTTGTTCCATTTATTTAAATGATATGTTTTATGCTAGTGCACAAATGGTGAATGGTCTTTATGTATTAAATCTTGATATACCTATCTATAACATAAATACTAAAAGGATTAAAAATAATGATTGTAATCCGACTTATCTCTGGCATTGTCGCTTGGGCCACATAAACGAGAACCGCATATCTAAACTTCATAAGGATGGAGTATTAGATTCATTTGATTTTGAATCATATGAAACATGCGAATCTTGTTTAATGGGCAAGATGACAAAAGCCCCTTTCAAGGGACATGTTGAAAGGGCAAGTGTTTTATTGGGACTAATACATAGTGATGTATGTGGTCCAATAAGTACACAAGCTAGAGGTGGTTTTCAATACTTCGTTACATTTACTGATGACCTCAGTAGATATGGGTATGTGTACCTAATGAAACATAAGCATGAAACCTTTGAAAAGTTCAAAGATTTCAAGAATGAAGTACAAAACCAACTTGGCAAAAATATCAAAATCCTTCGATCAGATCGAGCAGGAGAATACTTAAGCCAAGAGTTTCATGACTATCTAAAGGAGTGTGGGATAGTCCCACAACTCACTCCTCCGTATACTCCACAATGGAATGGTGTATCCGAGAGGAGAAATCGAACCTTGTTAGACATGGTTAGATCAATGATGAGTCATGCAGATCTTCCGATATCGTTTTGGGGACACGCTCTAGAAACAGCGATTTTCTTACTGAACCGTGTTCCATCTAAATCAGTGGAAAATACACCATATGAGATATGGCCTGGGAAGCGTCCTAGTATGTCTATTATGAAGATTTGGGGTTGTGAGGCTTTCGTTAGACGTCACGCCACTAACAAACTTAGACCCAAATTTGATAAGTGTTTATTTGTGGGGTATCCTAAGGAAACGAAAGGATACTATTTCTATTATCCCACCGAGAACAAAGTAGTTGTTGCTCGGACTGGTGTATTTCTTGAAAGAGAATTTATTTCTAGAAAAACCAGTGGGAGAAAAATAGAACTTAGTGAAGTTCAACCACAAGAAAATACTGAACCTGAGATTGAGATGGAAACAGAGCAGGCACCGCAAGCTGTTGGGGAAGAAACACCTGCTCAAGAGACACAAGTCCAGCGTAGGTCTGTAAGAGAACACCGGGAGCCACAGATATATGGATTTCTTGTGACTCAACAAGGTGACTTACTACTTATTGATGAGGATGAGCCGTCATCTTATCAACAAGCTATTATGGGCAATGATTCTGAGAAATGGCAAGAGGCCATGAAATCTGAGATGGAATCCATGTATGCAAACCAAGTATGGACTTTGGTTGATCCACCTGAAGGGGTACGACCCATAGGGTGCAAATGGATTTTCAAGAAAAAGACCGATATGGATGGTAACGTACAAACCTATAAAGGTCGGCTGGTTGCAAAAGGATTCAAACAAATTCATGGTATTGACTATGATGAAACCTTTTCACCAGTGGCCATGGTTAAATCCATAAGGATCTTACTTGCAATAGCTGCATTTCATGATTATGAAATCTAGCAGATGGATGTCAAAACAGCTTTCCTTAATGGAAATCTGCTCGAGGATGTGTACATGACACAGCCCGAGGGTTTTGTCGATCCAAAGGATGCTGGAAAGATATGCAAGCTATAACGATCCATTTATGGATTGAAGCAAGCTTCTCGGAGTTGGAATCTTCGTTTTGATGATGCAATCAAAGAGTTTGGTTTTATCAAAAACGAAGATAAACCTTGTGTCTACAAGAAGGTCAGTGGGAGCGTAATCATTTTCCTAGTGTTGTATGTAGATGACATACTTCTTATTGGAAATGATATCCCTGCCTTGCAATCTGTAAAGATTTGGCTAGGGAATTGCTTTTCGATGAAAGACTTGGGAGAAGCCACCTATGTATTAGGAATCAAGATCTATAGAGATAGATCGAGAAGGCTTCTTGGTCTAAGTCAAAGTACATACATAGACAAGGTGCTTAAAAGGTTTAGCATGCAAGAATCAAAGAAAGGATTCGTGCCTATGACGCATGACATTTATCTCTCGAAGGAACAGTGTCCTTCAACACCAGATGAGAGACAACGCATGAGTAAGATTCCATACGCGTCAGCTATTGGATCTATCATGTATGCCATGATATGTACTCGTCCCGATGTATCGTATGCTTTGAGCATGACGAGCAGATATCAAGTTGATCCAGGTGAAGGTCACTGGATTGCTGTCAAGAACATCCTGAAGTACTTGAGAAGGACTAAGGATACATTCTTGATTTATGGAGGTGAGGAAGAGCTCAATGTAATGGGTTACACTGAGGCAAGCTTCCAAACCGACAAAGATGATTTTTGATCGCAATAAGGATATGTGTTTTGCCTAAGATATGCAAAGTACCAACAGATGATAATGTATCTGACCCATTGACGTAGCCACTGTCACAGCAGTAGCATGATCGTCATACTAGATCTCTAGGCATTAAGTGTATGTCTGATTGGTCTTAGTGCAAGTGGTAGATTTGTTGGGATATGCCCTAAGACATATCATTAGATGATTGTTTATGACATACAATGTAATATGATTTTATGAATGGCAATTCATTATTATATATTATTCTTTTAACTGTGCAATGTGAATTAATATATATGTTAATGTCCTTAGAATAATATTGTATTATTCTTAAAGATGTCCCTAGTCAAGTATTATCATGAAAGGGATAATGATAATACGTAGAGACTAGTATGTGTTGATCGATGAATTGTTCATTGATATGAGATATCAAATCAACATATGGGTACATGTTAGAGAACGATGTACTGGACAGACCCACCATGAGAATGCAACATGGATAGTTATATGATCGTCATATGCAATTCTCATAGTGATAATAATGTATGTAATCCTTACGACTTGTGATCATCAGAGATCCCAACATAAGGAGTTATGTATCTTGATATCGTCAAACGTTACCCGTAACAGGGTATACTATAAAGGCGACTATTGGATACACTACGAATTATGTAGAGGGATGTTGACTGATCGAGATAGGATTTGTCCCTCCTATATAACAGGAGATGTGTTTGGCCCTTGATCAAGTGAGAACTAAAATGCATGGCCATGCTCGAATGAGTCGATATGAGATATCGAGCTTATTCGTTTATTCTAGTTCGACTTGGGGATCAAGAAATAAAGATTGGATATACGAGTATGACTATTCCATGACTCGTGTTCAATCTAAACACGAAGGACAAAGGGATTGAGTTACATGATTAATATTATCACAAGTTCTAAAGGTTATGTCGAGTCATTGACATTCTTGTAATTTGGGTAGCATTGATGTGTTGCTAGATACCGCTCAATGCTTGCGACATAAAATGAGATTTTATGTCACTGCCAACATTACAAGATCCTATCGGGTCGCACAAAAGATTAAATCGAGAAGGGAAATTAAATTCATTGGATGAATTAATTAATTAAGAAGAGTCTTAATTAAGTGATTAAAAGGTTTTAATTAAATCATGGGTTTGGGCCCATAAGACTTTAAGAAAGTCTTGAACCTTAATTAAAAGCCTTATAATATAAATACAAGGTTATGATTTAATTGTAAGATATAACTTTATATCATTCAACCTAAAAAAACGAGACACACGGCCGCCTCTCAACGCTTGCTCTCGGCCTCTTGATAGTCGAAGGGCATCCTTGAGTGATTCCGGCCATCTTTTCGATTGTGAATCGAGTGTGCTTCGTGTATTGGTTTAAGAACTTGTCTAGCAACTTGTTCTTAAACTTTCCCTTCACCCGATTTGATCGTGTGGATACCGTTGAGGCAAAACTCATTGAGTTTTGCTAGTGACTCGGAGAAGGCGTAGGACGTGGTGCTGCTCCGTGGATTATGCTTCAAACACGCTACAAGGGTAAGACACTTGTTATTCCTTTATCCGATATGAAATCCTATGTATAGATCTGCTGGTTACTGGGTCATAAAGTTGTTATTTTGGGTATGCAGTGATGATGTCAAAGACCTATGATTGTCGTTAGGGATTCATCACTGGTCTTATGAACCAGGATGTCCTATGTGTTTTTTGTATATGATTCAAGAATCTCTAGCCAGAGTGGGTAGTGCTTGTGAAAAAAGAGTTTTTCATATACGCACACAATGAATCATATAACGTGAAACAAATGCATAGTTATTGAAATCATAAGGGGCCTCGACCAACCAATG
This sequence comes from Haberlea rhodopensis, assembly GCA_907163345.1. Taxonomy (NCBI): domain Eukaryota; kingdom Viridiplantae; phylum Streptophyta; class Magnoliopsida; order Lamiales; family Gesneriaceae; genus Haberlea; species Haberlea rhodopensis. The sequence continues at coordinate 158,257 of CAJQUN010000160.1, forward strand.
CCCTAGATTCAATCAGGACATATTGAGTGAAATGAATGTACTGCACGCTAACTATGGCTGAAAGGTTCTCGTACGATGCTAGTCATTTGTATCTAGATCTTCGTGAAGCGCAGATGCTAGATGCTACCCACGATCGGTAGGTTGTTGTGATATCCCCGAAATAATTATGTGCATTTGGGCATTAATTATGTTTATGTGATAATGTTGGAATCGAAGAGGGGGGGTGAATGACATTCCTTGGCTACTTTAGCGTTTTAAAATGAGTTTGTAAAAATAAAATATTTTGCGCTTGCGGAAGCCTTTAGTCAATCAATAAATGCAAAGAATAAAATAAATAAATGCGTAAAGGAAATAAAGCAATAAATAACAAAAGGATTTGTTATAGAAGTTCGGCGATGAATCGCCTACGTCTCCTCTTCCCGGTTAGATAACCTCCAACCAAGGTTCCACTAGAACAATAGATCTTGGCCTTGAGGGCTCCAGGTTAGCCACACAACAACTCTTCCCGAGTTTACAACGCTCTTCCCGAGCACACTACTCTTCCCGAGTTCACAAGCTCTTCCCGAGCACAATACTCTTCCCGAGTTCACAAGCTCTTCCCGAGCACAATACTCTTCCCGAGTATACAAAGCTCTTCCCGAGCTACCAACACTCTTCACGAGTCTTCTTGGCCTTAAGGGCTCCAAGGATAGCCACACACTTGCACCAACTAGACTTGTTGATGACTTTACAATTTTCCAACTTGCTTTGGTGTTGGAGGACCTTTACAATAACTCAACACACACAATCACGGTGTACCAACACGAAGTGAACAAGACTCACACACAATAGAAGAATTACAAGCTCCAATACAATAACAATGTATGGAGATTGCAAAGCTTAAATCAAATAATAATTATCAAGACTTTTGTATAAGTTGTAGGCTTGTTCCTTAGCTTCAAAATGCTCCAAAGCATCCATATTTATAGTGTAGAAGGCCTCCAAGGCTCCTACTAGCCGTTGCTACTCATAAGGCTGAAATCACTCCTCGATCGCCTCGGACATCGCCTCAGGCGATCACCATCGCCGCGCCCCAACGGTCACCAAAAATCACGCATCGCCTCAGGAGATCGCTGGATCGCCTCAGGCGATCCAATGCCAAAATCAAGGCCGTAGCCTCAGCTCCTTCAAATCTTGCATCGCCTCAAACAAACTCCAGATCGCCTCAGGCGTTCGTGCCATCGCCTCGGACGTTCAGCCCATCGCCTCGGGCGATCTCCCTGCGCGCATGCCCGCGCCATGCCTCGGCGTCGCTCCAGTCGATGTGCGGAGCGAAGTGCCAGAAGGTTGCCATCGCCTCCGGCGTTGTTCACCATCACCTCAGGCGATCCTCCTCGCATGCTCGCCTAGCCATCGCCTCTGTCGATGTGCGTGGCGATGCCTGGCCTGGCACCCATCGCCTGGGGCGATCCAGGCCAGAATATGCACACTTGATTTTCTTCAATCCAAACCACTTTTCATCACTTAATCTGCACACTAAGTAGATGCATTAGTATAACAGACACAAGTTTTGTTGATCATCAAAACTCAAAGATTGACCGGGGATAATTTAACGCATTAAACGCAACCATGCGTTTAAGGCTCAACAATCTCCCCCTTTTTGATGATCACAAAACTTGATAAACTTGAATAAGTAATATGCATGAAATGTGAGTAAAAATAACTCCCCCTTAACAATTGCATAACACATACAAGTTATCAAGTAAATCATTTAAACAAATAACTCTCTCCCTCAAACCATGCATACATAAGCTCTCCCCCTTAAACTATGCATGTATTAAGGTTCAAGTTTATCACAAAATTCTCCCACTTTTTGTGATAATCAAAAAGCCTAAAGTTCCAATAAACATGGCATAATTTATATGTTGACATATAGCTTCAAATTACACATGTTCCTCATCAAACAAGATTAAATCATATAGAGGTGAATCACAACCATGTGTTTAAGACACTCAACAATTAATTCTAAAAGTTGCAATGTGTGCATATGTTCATGCATTCATGCCAAAAACAAAATAATAAAAATATCAAGGCATTATAACAAATCATATACTTGCACATTTTCACATAGCATATTCAAATTTGAATGCAAAGCATATCAAGCTACTTACTATAAAAAGATAAGCATACATCATGCATTTCAACAATTATGCTAAGGGGTTATGCATTTTACTCCAATGAATATTGAGCTTCAATATTTATTGATCACAATTAATTTGTGCCAATGAATTTTGAAATTGCTCTTTTAACATGTAAAAAATAAATTTTACCCTCAATGACAAGAGTTCGTTCTTGTCATAGGTCCAACGCCTCGAGCCTCTTCTATAGTTGTGAATAATACAAACTCCTCCTTTGAGTTGCTTGACCCTTCATCCTTCATTCCATTCTTGTCCCTACAAGACAAATTTACAATTGGAGGAACTTTGGTACCCATTTGATTTTTGGGTCCTAGGGGGTTAACTTTCAATGGCACTTTTGGAATCCATTTCCACCTCTTATTAGGTTGGTATTGGATTCTAGCAAACCTACACTTATTTTTAGTGTGGCCATTTTTGCAACAATAATTACAAGTAGGAGAATCATGCTTTGCATTGGCCAACAAGCTAGAGAAAGTTTTTGATTTGCTTGAAAAACCTAACCCGGCTTTGTCAAAGCTACAACGTTGCAAGCCAAGCAATTCATTCATCTTTTTACTACTTTCACTAAATTTGCAAAAAGATATCTTTAAAGAATTTAATTCATTTTTCAATGAATTATTTTCTTCATCTTTCTTAGCAATCTCAAGTTTGAGTAATTTGTTACTCATCTTGGTTTTGCCAAGAGCATCAATAAGATCATTATAAGACTCTAAATGTTCATCAAATGAAGGTACCTCATTGTCACTTTCATCTCCTTCATCTCCAAGAGCCATTAGACATAGATTGGTGGCTGAAGGAGTCGCTATCACTCCATGTGGCTATAAACGCCTTCTTCTTCCCTTTGTCACCATTCTTCTTCCTAGGGCATTTGTTAGCATAATGACCTTTATCATTACAATTATAACAAGTTACCTCATTTTTGGATTCATTTTTGGTTGCACTTGAGGTCTTTGACTTGCTATGTTTGGTGAAGAGCTTCTTGAACTTCTTTGTGAATAGGATCATTTCCTCATCATCATCATCTTCTTCATCATCGGAGTGGTCTTTCCTTCCAACCAAGGCAATCCCATTTCTCTTGGATCTATCCTCCTCCTTTACTTCTCTCCTTGTGGCAACTTCAAGCTCATGAGTCACCAATGTGCCATGGAGCTCATCAAGATCATAGGAAGCACTTTCTCGTTTGTTGGACTCGATAATGGCCGTCCTCTTTGCATCCCATTCTTTAGGTAAGGCCCTTAGTGCTCTCCTCCATATTTGCTTGGGAGAGTACTTCTCTCCAAGTTGGGCAAGCTCATTTATGATAAGGGTGAGCCTCCTAAACATGGAATGCACCTCTTCTCCGGGCTCCATCTCAAAAGTCTCATATTTGAGTTGTAGAAGGTCAATCTTGGTCTCCTTCACTTGATTTGTTCCTTCATGACAAATTTGTAATTTGTCCCATATCTCCTTAGCGGTTGAGCACATTGAGATCCGGTTGTACTCCTTCATATCTAAGGCAAAATGCAAAATATTAATCGCTTTAGCATTTTGTGAAATTAATATCATATCCGCTCTAGTGAAATCGTCCATTTCTTTGGGAACACTTATTCCCCCAATTTCCTTTAAAGGAATATGTGGACCTTTCACTATGATCTTCCAAAGGTCATAATCCACGGATTGGATGTATAGAGAAATTCTATTTTTCCAATAGCCGTAATTATCACCCGTGAAGAGCGGAGGGCGATTTGTCGATTGACCTTGAGTAAACTCATTTGCTAGATTAGCCATCAAAATATTTTGATTTAAAAACAAAAATCAAATGGCTCTGATACCACTTGTTGGAATCGAAGAGGGGGGGGTGAATGAGATTCCTTGGCTACTTTAACGTTTTAAAATGAGTTTGTAAAAATAAAATATTTTGCGCTTGCGGAAGCCTTTAGTCAATCGATAAATGCAAAGAATAAAATAAATAAATGCGTAAAGGAAATAAAGCAATAAATAACAAAAGGATTTGTTATAGAAGTTCGGTGATGAATCGCCTACGTCTCCTCTTCCCGGTTAGATAACCTCCAACCGAGGTTCCACTAGAACAATAGATCTTGGCCTTGAGGGCTTCAAGTTAGCCACACAACAACTCTTCCCGAGTTTACAACGCTCTTCCCGAGCACACTACTCTTCCCGAGTTCACAAGCTCTTCCCGAGCACAATACTCTTCCCGAGTTCATAAGCTCTTCCCGAGCACAATACTCTTCCCGAGTATACAAAGCTCTTCCCGAGCTACCAACACTCTTCACGAGTCTTCTTGGCCTTAAGGGCTCCAAGGATAGCCACACACTTGCACCAACTAGACTTGTTGATGACTTTACAATTTTCCAACTTGCTTTGGTGTTGGAGGACCTTTACAATAACTCAACACACACCTTCACGGTGTACCAACACGAAGTGAACAAGACTCACACACAATAGCAGAATTACAAGCTCCAATACAATAACAATGTATGGAGATTGCAAAGCTTAAATCAAATAATAATTATCAAGACTTTTGTATAAGTTGTAGGCTTGTTCCTTAGCTTCAAAATGCTCCAAAGCATCCATATTTATAGTGTAGAAGGCCTCCAAGGCTCCTACTAGCCGTTGCTACTCATAAGGCTGAAATCACTCCTCGATCGCCTCGGACATCGCCTCAGGCGATCACCATCGCCGCGCCCCAACGGTCACCAAAAATCACGCATCGCCTCAGGCGATCGCTGGATCGCCTCAGGCGATCCAATGCCAAAATCAAGGCCGTAGCCTCAGCTCCTTCAAATCTTGCATCGCCTCAAACGAACTCCAGATCGCCTGAGGCGTTCGTGCCATCGCTTCGGGCGTTCAGCCCATCGCCTCGGGCGATCTCCCTGCGCGCATGCCCGCGCCATACCTCGGCGTCGCTCCAGTCGATGTGCGGGGCGAAGTGCCAGAAGGTTGCCATCGCCTCCGGCGTTGTTCACCATCGCCTCAGGCGATCCTCCTCGCATGCTCGCCTAGCCATCGCCTCTGTCGATGTGCGTGGCGATGCCTGGCCTGGCACCCATTGCCTGGGGCGATGATCACCATCGCCTGGGGCAATCCAGGCCAGAATATGCACACTTGATTTTCTTCAATCCAACCCACTTTTCATCACTTAATCTGCACACTAAGTAGATGCATTAGTATAACAGACACAAGTTTTGTTGATCATCAAAACTCAAAGATTGACTGGGGATAATTTAACGCATTAAACGCAACCATGCGTTTAAGGCTCAACAGATAATTATGGTAATAATTAATTATTATGGTGAAATGCTTAGTCATGCGGTGGGCGTGACCTGGTAATGCATTTCAGGGTGCATGTGATGCATGTTGGGAAATTGAGTTATGGCATGGTTTATTTGGGGTGGGTGTTAATTATTTTGGTAAAGCATGTTTAATTGGAGTTTTGGTGCATTCTTGGAAAATACTTTTAAAATATCATGTTGGGGATATTTTATACATCATGTTAATTAGTGGGGTACCATTTTTATTTTAAACCCCAACACTTATACCCCCCTAACACCTCATAACCCACCACTCCTTATCAAATCACTCCCAAACCCTACCCCCAACCTCCAAAATCGTCCAACCCATAAGAGAGGAGGAGAAACCTTTGTAAAATCTTCATTTGTTGGATTTCTTGGTAGGATTTGAAGCATAAAGAGGTATGGATCCCTCCTCATTGGTTTTATGAAGTTTTGTTTGAAATAGGTTGAAATATTTGGGGAAAAATGGGTTTGATTTTGGGTATGTGTTGTATTTGGTTGGGTATTGGATTTTTGGTGTTATTAGTGTTTATATTGAAGGTTTATGGTGTTTTGATGTTGTTGTTGGGTTGGTATTTGAGTTGGAATGGATTGGGGAAAGTTTAAGGTGGGAAAATGGTGATTTTTCGGGTTGAAGGTCGCGGCGATCGCCCGTTTTTGGTGATCGATCGCGCGCAAGCAGTGGCAAACAGCAGCATTTGGCGATCGATCGCCACGTTTGGGCTATCGATCGGTGAGTCTCGCAATCGATCGCCGAAGACAGATTTTTGGGCACTTTGGCTGCTGGATCTCGCGATCGATCGGGGCATTATAGCGATCGATCGCGAGATGCCAGAATTGCATATTTTGGTTATTTTATGGGATTTTTGGTATCAGACTATTATTGGGTCTAATATTGGTTTGTGTGATTGTGTAGAACCATCCCAGGTAGCACCACAACAAAGGAAATAAAGTCCTACCAGATTCTACATTTTGGAAAGGTACGTAGAAGACGTACGGGCACCCAACGGTAACATGTATTTTATATACCTGTTGGAATGTGCATTGTGGATGCAAGTATATATTGGATTGTGCATTGTTGATGCAAATACATGTTGAATTATGCATTGTGATTGCATATATGTATGTTGGATACTTGGTGCATATCCCATGAGTCCAGGTTATATTCGAGTGATGATTTTAAATGCTTTGCCGCTGTCATTTGAAGCGGTGATAGAATACTTGCCACTGTCATATCATAGCGAGGAAAGAATATTTGTCGCTAAAATGTTGAAGCGATGGTGAATGCCGCATGTCACATTTAAAGCGAGGTTATTCGATGCCTCCGTCGAAGCGAGGGGTATTATTGCCGCGGTCATGACAAGCGAGGTGCATTAAAATACACTGTTATAACAGACTAGGGATTGGTTATTGGTGTTAATGAAATGGTTATATGTCATGACATTTGTAGAACCATGATATAATCCATTGATTATGATTATGAGTTATAATACAGGGACAACCAAAAGGGAGCGTTTTAAATGCAATGGAATACAGGAAGTGCTTTGTATTTACGGTTTATGCATTTATGCCTTATAATCATATTGTGTTGAATATGAATTATTATATGCTCATGATTTGGGGGGGGGGGGGTTGTCCTTGTAGGTGCATTTTGACATGGAGGGCTAAGGACCGGGTTGATGCAGTGAGCTTCTTGATGAGTGCTATTGGTATAGCGGGACAGGATTATTGTGTATAGTCTCTACTCTAGGAGTAATGTAAAACTATAGTCTTAACATTCATTTTGTGGGAATGTAATTAATCCCTTTTGGAAATTTATTTTGGCACTGTAATCCTTAAGCTCAAGACATCAACAGGAACCTTATACTCTGATTTATGCATGTTTAGCTCTCTTACTGCACTTAAATCCACACTTAAGGTAGGGAGGCCTTACAGTTGTTGCAGGAATTATATTTCAGTCATTGTCTATTAAAGAAGTTTAATCGACAATGGGGCATTCAGTGTAAGCTCAAGAAGATGTTTGACTTCTAAAATCACAAAGGTTGTGATCCTAATGCTAAGATACACTTGAGCCTCACTGGGTCACAAGCAACCGGCCGCCGATCTACCGATGAGAATTGAGGCTTATATGATAAGTGCTCAAGATTGTGTGATTGATATTCAAGAGATGGGTTTAATTTTTGAAAGCTCCCCACTTTAATGGAATTTCTATGTTTGGAAATGTTCCATCTATAGAAAGTTCTAAAATTAAAAAGTATGATATATTTATCTCATAATTATGTACGTCATTTGTACATCAAGTTATTCAATTGGATTGACCTACTTGGATTATGAGTTTAGTGATCATGTATTGCTTTTGGGCAAGTGGGAGATTGTTAGCATATGTACCCTACAAGCCAAATATTGGCATGTTGGACTTTACTGTTTGTTTTTTCGCTGCGTTTGGATCTGACGCCGAGGGACGGAGACCCAACAAGGTTACCCAAAAAATAGTAAATATCATACTAACAAATTCATTGACTTTTAAGCACATAAATTACTCGATTTTCATTTAATTGCATCGACGAAATTTTAGCTTCATTCATTTCTTCTTAAATATAAGCTACATACATACATATTAGATACATATATATATATATATGTATATATATACACATATATATATATGGGATCTTAAAAATTGAAATGGAAACCAATTTTCAATTTTGATCCCGAAACAGGAACAAGGTCTTACGATTTGGTTCCATTTCCTAAAAGAAGAAATCAGAAATGAAATTGTATTGAGCTGTAACCGAAACCGTAAATTAATCTTAAACTATTGTTTTGTAGGAACATTAATCATATCTTGAATTAATCTTAAACTATTGTTTTGTAGGAATATTAATCATATCGAAGATTCGATTCTAGTTCCATCTTTTATTGAAATCGTTATTGCCAATTCCGAGATCAGAACCGGATATTTCAAAATCATGGCCAGGATGAGTATAGATGGATAATCCAGGAGTGGATGTTTTTGGCAGTCAAAATTGTAGTGCCGTTATTTTTACTCCGAGTGACCAACTTTCGGGTTTTTCTACGTGATAGGCTGAGTCAAGAAAGGTTGTCTCATTTTAATTAGATTGCATGTACGAATAATTTATTAATTGACGCTATAATACTTATATTTTCTGATTCGTCCAAAAAAGATAGTGACCTTTTACATCTTTAGAATAATTTTAAATAAAACTATTTCAAAAATATAATTAAATTTTATTTATTTTTAAACAAATTAAGGTTTCCATACCGCAACTTAAATCTTTTCCTAGCTTAAATTACGTTAATAGTTGTAGTATGAATTCACTCCTCTAGTTGTAACGGATTAATGAAAAATTACAGTTGTTTTCCTTATGATTTGGAATAAAAATACATAGTAGGAAGATTTGCGTTATTAAATATAGCTTGAATGGAGAAATTGAACCTCTGAAAACTAATATATTTTGTATTTTAAATTACAATAGTCATAAACGACGACTATTAATTAAATTTGACATAGATGGTATAGACACACAGAGTGAATTATTTAATCGAAACAAGTTGAATATTTGAAAATTTACACGAATATATTAAATTATGTGAGAATTATAACTTGTAAATCTTATTTTATAAAAACTTGTGCTAACTTTAAGATCGAAACAAGATTTTTGCAATTAATGCTACATTTAATAATTAAACAAGTAGCTTCTATTATATATTAGTATTTTTCGACATGCGATGTGTGTATATACAATAAAATTAAGACTTTTATGTTAAATAATTACTGTGTAAACAAAATTTCGAGATTACATTACCATTTAAATATACATAATATTATTTATAAGATTTTTTTGTAAAATATTTATGATGTTTTATAATATTTTTTTGGATGAGTAATAGTATGATCATTTAATTGACAAAATCGGATTAGATTATATAATTTTATGGATATGGTTAACGAATCTCGAACTCGAGATATGTTGAGCCGATCGGGATAGAGTCCCACCACAAGGTCGTATTTTGATTACCAGAAATGCTTTCAATTTCAGTCAACAAAACAGAACCGTCATTATTTACAATTTATTCAAACAACGTAACAAGCATGAATTTGAACAAAGAAAAGAAATTATTTAATATTATAAATTTTAGTATTTTCTGATGTTTGTTCCTAAGGAGTTGGCTTTTGTTGAATATCATGGCAATTTGTTAGGCAGCACATTCCATGCAATAACAAATTTACCCAGTCCAAAAATAAAAACAATATATATAATATCATGTTCAAGATCGAAATCGGAAAAATAATCGATCTCGAATTTCAATTAGATTAAATAATTATAATATATATTACATAAATTGATAAAAAAAAATTAAAATAGCGTTCAAGAACGAATTGAAAAATAATCGATCTCGAATTTCAAGTAAATTAAATAATTTATAATATCTAGTACATAAATTGAGGAAAATATTAATATCGTATTCAAGAACGAACATGGAAAAATATTTGAACTCGAATCCAAATTAAATTATATATATATATATATATATATATATATATATATATATATATATATATATATATATATATATATATATATATATATATATATATTGTCTGGATTTTAAGTTAATATATTTATCTGATTATATCGTTGATAGTTATATATTTATCTAAATAAATATTGCATATATTTTTGTTTGGACTAATTAATTTCATGAAATGTTGAAAAAGTGGCAATATTATCGATAAACATAATTACATTCATTCTTAAATTTCCCTGTGGATTTGACCATGACTGCTTCGATGTTCAAAGCAAGTAAACATGTTCCATTCATGAGCCGCTAAATTTGAATTAATTTCTGATAACTTTGTCGCTTTGTGATATTAGCCCTATTTTCTTCGAACAAAGAATGATTGTCACCATACATATATCAATCAATATACGATGTCACGTCAACACTCCGACGAAAAAAATTTACAAAAGAAGCAAAATTATCCAAATAAGACTAAAATTAAACTAGGTAGAGGACCAAAACCGTAATTAACCGACGTTATAGAATCAATTGTACTGAGCGGGTGGTTGCAAATGTTTTTGCAAGCTTACCAGCTTTTCAGATAAAAAAATAGTATTTGAGTGTTTTATTTCCTTGCTTCTGCTATTACTTCTCTCAAAATAAGTAGAGTTTTCAGTTGTTTTGTGGCAATTTTGTAATTAATTGAAGTTTATTAAGCTGTTTTTTTTATTTAAATAGCAAACAATCAATGATTTTGTTTAAAATCAATTTTTTTCATCTTTTATTTTGAATAAGTAATTGCAACCACACCCTATATGTATGTGTGTCAGTCAACTATGGCCAACGTTTACACTTCCATCTGGCGGCACCCAACATGCCCTTTTTGAATTTTGCGTGGGCTCACGTGAAAATTGTTGGAAAAATAAAACAAATTTAATTTGATATTTTATAAAGCACTCCATCAAACCAAGTGTTTTTTTTTTAAGCTTTTTTGAGATGGATGAAATGATTCAAATAAAAAATGTTTTAAATATTATATATATATAAAGTTTCAAAAATTCAAACACAAAAATTTGCGAGCCCATTTAATTCCTATATATTAATCACGCACCCTTATAATAGTGAAATTTGGTTTGGGATGGTAATGGGATGGGTTCAAACCAGGACCCGCATTGAACCCGTCCCATCGGGGCGGGTCTGGACCCGTTTCAACCGGGTTTGGAAGCGGGGCGGGGCGGGTCTTAGGATTGGCCGAACCCGCCCCGCTATACATTTTTAATTTTTTTCAAAAAAAAATATGATATTGATTATACATTTTACTTTTTTGATTGAACAATAAAGTGTTATTATTTAATTTTATATCAAAATTTATGTGTTCATGTTAAAGAAGTTGGACATTTTGAAGGAAATAAGAGCAAATTAATAAATATTTAGTAGTTTAAAGATAGTTTTACAATGTTTATTATAAATATTTACTAGAGAAAACATTAAATTTAATCACAAAACTCTACTTTTGTGTTTTAAAATTGATTTCTAGCTAAATTTTTTTTTAAAAAAAATAAAAAATAAAAAAAAACTGGAACCTGGGCGGGTAAACCCGCCGGGTTCGCGGGTCTAGGCAGGGCGGGGCGGGTCCGGGTTTTATGTGTAGCGGGGCGGGTCGTGGGATTGGCCAAACACATCCCATACCCGACCCGTTGACATTCCTAAGTTTGGTGTTATAGTACTTTTTTTAAATTTAGCATCATATTTTATTTAATATTTAGACACTAAAAACACTATATTATCGTAAACTCTCTATTGCACAAATTTATATCAATTATATACAAGTTTAAATGATCATATCACTTTCTAATCCAAAATTTTATTACAAACAGCAAAACAATTTATAAAAAAATTTAATAAAAATTACACCCTTGTTTCGAACATTGTATTGGGTTTTATTTAATTTCTTTTATCTCAATAAAAGACAAAAAAAAATGCATCCATTGAATTGATAACGAGGAATTGTTGGCAAATACCATGAATCATCCCACGAACAATAAAATAAACCACTAAATATTTTTTAAGACACGGGTCAAACAAAGAATATGCATGAAATAGAATTCATCAAGAGATGTACAAATTTGAAAATGTGCATGAACATACACCTCTGCGGGATTGTTCACTACCTCTTCCTATAAATAACGCTGAAAGATCAATCCCCCCTCACTACCATTCCCCCATGGCTAATTACTCGGAGGCTCACATTTGCCAGTGCTTGAGCAGCCTTGCCACCGCTCGCCGCGAATCCACCATCACGATCAATGGAGATCGCCGGAAAACAGGAACACAGTTCGTGGATGGAGTGTTGGGGTTGGCCAATGGGCTTCTACGCCTCGGAGTCGTACCAGGGGACGTGGTATCCATTTCTGCTCTCAACAGGTTATCATAACTTTCATCTTTTTTAGAAATCTACGACAAATTCAATGCCGGTTATGTTATCATGCATCATGCATGTACGCGAAATCTTGCATGGCATGCAACGTTTGCTTTCTTTATGTGCAACATGAAGCATGGTTAGTTAGGATCAATCGGTTTTACCATTATTTCTGGTGATTTAATCGATTTGTGATTCGCGATCAATCAAGATTTGAACGTATATAGAACTGTATAGACATGGAATTGTGAAAGTTGACTAAATAAATTATGTTTGATATTTCAGTGACTTGTATCTGGAATGGATCCTTGCTATCGCTTACGTTGGAGGAATTGCTGCTCCACTCAACTACAGATGGGTTAGTAAACAATCGATTGGTTTCATATTTCTGTGTGTAAATATGAAATGCGATACAAAGATTTTTTTAGGCATGGAACTGAGAGAATTAAAGAATTAAACTGCAATAATTATTGCTAACCTCCACGAATCTGCAGGGGTTGGAAGAAGCGAAATCAGCAATGGACGTGGCGAAACCGGTGTTATTGGTGACAGATTCGAGCCGTGGTTTCTGGCATTCAAAGTTCAGCATAGATTCTGTGCCGTCTTTGAGATGGCATGTGTTGATGGACATGGATGTTAAACCCTATAACTCTGAGACCAGTAAGATCATATTTATATCGAAATTTAGTTCGATTTTGGAAAGCATATATCACTGAACATGTGTTCATATGACTTTTCTCAAAAACTTGCAGTTTTTGCAGCTGAATTGCTGAAAGAGCCTGTTGGAAAATCTGGTAATCTAGACTATGTTTGGGCACCTGAAAGAGCTGCAGTAATTTGCTTCACCTCAGGTATAAGTTATCCCCTTTTTATTCATCTTTCAGTGTGTTGATTTTAGGCTACAGACTTAAATATCCCAACGATTTCGAGCATTTGCTTTCGACACCTATCGTGAATGAGCTTTCCTAACTGAGATCATCGTTTTGTTTTTCTTGATTCCCATAGGTACCACGGGAAGGCCAAAAGGAGCTACCATAACTCATTCAGCTTTAGTTGTGCAATCCCTTGCGAAAATAGCGATAGTTCGCTACGATGATAATGATGTACGATTTGTTTTTAGCTATTTTATGTGAGCAATGGTGATTTTAGATAACACTGAAATCTAAATCTCAAAATCAACTCTTGCAGATTTATTTGCACACTGGTCCATTATGTCACATAGGAGGAATATCATCGGCCATGGCCATGTTAATGGCCGGAGGTTGTCATGTTATGATGCCTAAGTTCGAAGCTCGTTTAGCATGTGAAGCCATTAGGGAACACAGCGTGACTTCGTTGATCACTGTGCCTACGATGATGTCTGATTTAATAACCATTAATAGGTAAAATAATGAAATATTTATTTTGATATATGTTCAGTTTATCATCATGTTTTTGCCTAAGCTCTGTTCTCTCATTTCAATTGAACCCTTTTAGGACACAACAAACATCTGGAAGTTTTGAATCTGTAAAGAAGATTTTGAATGGTGGCGGTGGTTTGTCTCCTCAGCTTTTCGAAGATGCTACCAAAATTTTCCCAAGAGCTACAATTTTGTCGGCTTACGGTGTGTTTTCCACGTTCCACGTTGAATCTCTTTAATCAAGCGGTTATAAAACAAAACGTAGCTTCCTCGATGTGATTTATGCATTCTAAACATGTTCTTTCTTGGTTTTTGATTTCTTGAAGGAATGACCGAGGCATGTTCTTCGTTAACCTTCATGACTCTTAAAGATCCAACACGAGAGATCCATCACCAGAAGCAAAATGATGTAAAAAACTCCAACTTAAGTGCTCTCGGAGGTGTCTGTGTAGGTAGACCGGCTCCACATATTGAACTAAAAGTATGCGCGGAGGAGCGTTCAGTTCCAGGGGGAATATTCATGAGAGGTCCACATGCAATGCTCCGTTACTGGGGTCAATCCAAGCATTCGAATCCTGTACAAGAGGGTTGGATCGATACAGGAGATATAGGACAGCTAGATGATCATGGTAATCTTTGGCTGTTTGGGCGCGAAAAGGATAAGATCAAGACTGGAGGGGAAAACATTTATCCCGAAGAGGTGAAGATTCATAACTCAGCTGTTTTTTATATTTTCTTGAGTTGATTCGAAGAAAACTGAATCCCAATTCAATTCTTTTGACAAAACAGGTCGAATCTGTCATAGCCCAACATCCAGGAGTTTCCAAGATTGTCGTTGTCGGCGTCCCGGATGCCAGGTTAACCGAGATGGTAATAGGCTGTGTTCAGTTGAAACCAGGCTGGAGATGGTCTAGTTTAGGTTCGAGTAACTCGGAGGGCGACAAAGTCCGCGCTTTATCCAGCGAGAGCCTCAGGCAATATTGTAAAGACAAGAATTTGACAGGGTATTTCTTCTGTTCATGTATCTGTTGATTAGCATCTGTCTATGCCATTACAAATTGATATTAAAATTTCATGTCCTGCAGATTTAAAATTCCAAAAAGATTCGTTCTATGGAGGAATGACTTCCTGTTAACAACAACTGGGAAATTAAGGAGAGACCAAGTCAGAGCAGAGCTTATATCTCAAACACAGTTCTTGTCCAGCAAACTGTGATTAAACAAAATTTCGAGATGATGGCCAATCTTTCATCACCTTTAAATTAGCAAAATCATGACGTGTACAATAAATCTGTATGCCTAATGTTATTTGATTCATCTGCTTTTTGGATTCCTTGCTACTGTGATTATACATGTAAATGGGATAAAGTAATTACTTCACGGAGCAAGATGTATGCATTATAAAGAAGTAAGCATTTCAAAATTGTGGTAACCATTAATTTTACTAGCTCCGACTGGCCAACTTTAGAGTTTTTCTACGTTGATCTGCTACGAGTCAAGAAAGGTGGTCTATTCTAGGGGTGCAAATGAATCGGACAGCTCATAAACTTCTCTTATCAGCTCGAAAAATTTTGAGTCATATTTTTCGATAGTCGTGAGCTTTAATATATTGTTAATATAATATATATTAAATAAGTATATTTCAACTCTTTATTTTTTAAACAATATTAAGAACAGTTCACGAATATATTCGAATATTTTTAGCCAAGCTCGAACTAGAGGTTTATTTCAAGGTAAATTCGAGCAAAAAAATATTTAACTCTTCGAGCTTGAAATCAAGATCGAGCTTGAGCCTTAAATATTTCTTTATATTCGACTCGATTTGGTTCGTTTGTTAGTAATATTGGAGTTTGTAAAATTATATATATGTTGTTTGTTTCCTAATGCTATATCACCTTTCCTGTCCGTCAAAAACAAATTGATAAATTTATTTTTCAAAAATATAAGTTTTATCTGTTTTAAACAAAATTAAAATGTCACCCGTAAGCTTTCATACCACAGTAAAACCTCTATAAATTAATAATGTTGGGACCATCAATTTTTATTAATTTAGAGAGGTTATTAATTTATCGAGTACTAAATTAATAATGTTTAGACCAAGTTGGGCCGGAGAAAAATATCATTTTAAAGATATTATTAATCTACTCAGGATTTACTGTATTTCATAGCTAAAAACTAAATAATTTGTATTTTAAATTGCGATAGTCATAAATGACGACGATTAATTAAATCTGACTTACGGAATGTTTCATAAATATGACACCCTTGAGATGTACAAGACCATGCCAAGACGATATAGGCACATCGAGAGAATTATTTAATTTAAACTAGTTGACTATTTCAAAATAAATGTATGGAATTATGTGACGACTATAACTTGTACATCTTATTTTAATCAAACTTGTAACTACCTTGTAATTGCTACATTTATATTAATTTAAAAGTATAAAAAGTCTACGATATTAAATATTTCAAATTGTATAATATTAAGTATTGCATTTTGGATTCAAGTTCATATTTTTCTTTATTTCTTTTTTTTTATATCATAAAACATGAACTATATTGGATTAACCATAAATACAATACAAATTCGATCCAAACCTACCAGACACGACTAAACAAACAAATAACAACTAATACATTTGTCAAACATAGTCCAATACTAATATCCACTGAATAATAGTCGAACGAGAAGGTGTAATGGTAGAATAGATCATCACAGAAGCACAAGACTCATACCTTTCCACAAGAGTTAAACCAGGTACCCTCAAACCATGCATCCTAAAGGGTCATCGGAATAGGAAATTGTCTCCACAGTGTTTGAAAATCGAACAGGACCGGCCGGTTCAACCGGTTTAACCGCTAACCAGTGCTTGGTCCGGTCCGGTTGACCATCTAAAACCACTATGCTAAAAAACCAGTGGGAATCGATAAAAAATTGATTCAACCAGTGAATCAATCGACGGTTGAACCAGCTGATTCTTTCATTTTCTTTCTTTTTTAAAAAATTTAGTTTTTTTATTTTTGTTAAAATTATAACTCAAATTTTAAAAGAAAAATATATTATATATAATTTAATGTTATTGAAATAATTACAAATTAATATTTTATGTATGTCTTTATCAAAAAAATCCATATAATTCAATAAATGTGTCTTGCATATATTATATTATATATAAACATGTTAAGTTTCTTGTAAATTATAAAAGATGTGAACCATTTCATAATTTTTTAAATATTTTCTTATAATTTTGGGAAATTGTTCTTTTTGGGCATTGCTAATTATATTTTGAGATGTTTTATGATTACTTTTTATGTTGGACATTTGGTTTGATCTGATTTTTGAAGTTTGACATGTTATATTAGTGTAATGATATTATTTTTTATTGTGAACGACTTAAAACTATAGCAAATATATTGTATATATATTTTATAAAAATTAAAATAGATATTACATAATGATGATGTCATCGGTTGAACCAATGGTTCAATCGGTCGAACCGATCGAACCTATAACCAGTAAGGATACCGGTTTCATGTCCGGTCCGATTTTGAAAACACTGGTCTTCCACATCTGAAGGAACAAAGAAATGATAGACGAGATACGTAAAGGATTACTAAACGGGCAAGCTCGTGTATCCAAATCCCTTGCTAAAAGCCATCGGCCAAGAAACAATATTGGATGACGCATGAAACCTAAAATCTTGGTAGAAGAAGTCAAACACTGGCCTAGCAATGGAACATAACAAAATAACCACTACCCACAACACAATAAAACAACCCTAAAATTCCTAATGAGGTCACCACAAAAGAACATATTACTATATAATATGTAGATGTACAGGAGTACCAAAAGTGGAGAAAGCTCATGAATAGGCTTCCACAAGCAACCGATCGCTCGGGGTTCTCCCAAGACCCGAGCATTCCAAAAAAAAAAAAACTCATATCGTTCTGTAGGGGTTGTCGTGCAACCACCGGCGTAAAACAACAAAAAGCGACCCAATAAGTTCGAAAAACCATCGGTGAATAGAAGGAAAAAGGAAACTCCACCAAACTGCATGGAATCACCGTAACTCGTCGGAGGACCATCACCGGTGGAACAGAAAGCGCCAGGGCAGAGACCGGCCAAACATAAACCTTCCAGATAGGGATCCGAGGGGCATCAATAGCCGAGGCAGGCAGAAATGGCCAGGAGGGAGTCATATATGGTTGGCTAGAATCTTCAGCAGTCACTGACCATACCAAACAACACCACAGTCCAAACAAAGAGCCAATCATGAGAACAACTCGAAAAATGCAGTCTAGGAACGGAATGCAAGAGAACTGGCAGAAAATCACAAAGTTCGCGAAAAGATCCAGCCAAAAGCAACAGGACCTGGACACAGCAACCGAAATAACGACAACAACAAAATAATCGGAGCAGCATAAGATCCAGGTAAGCCCGCAACAAAGATAAACAACATAACCAACACCACCAAAGATCGAGAACCAAGTGAGCCACGAGGACAAGCCTGGACTGAGAGAAGAGAGACATGTGATAAGCCAAAGATGGTCCTAAGAAGGAGAACTAGACGAATCTTCACGAGGAAGATGAATGAACAATGAGAAAATCACATCCTGGATTGAGAATTTTTTTATTATAATTATAATTCATATATTTCTAAACTTGTCTAATAAGGACAATCACTCAGTTGTCAGCTCCATCTAAATTCCATAGTCATTGTCTGTCAGAGCGAAATGAAATGGGGGAAAATTTGATGTTATCATTAGGGAAGTAATTCTATAATATACCGAGAGCGGTGGAGTGGACCCTACGTGGGGTTTACACAATCCAATGGCTCAAACTTGTTACTCCTCATATAGTATAGTCTACACTTCCTTAGTGGGCTCCAAAATCATCCAATGTCTCAAACTTCTTACTCCCCATATAGTATAGTCTACACTTCCTTATGCGATTGTTCTGAGTGGTATACCAGTTATTGATATATAATTGATTTGATATATTTCACATCAATGATGATGATGCTCTTAAAAACAGCAACATCAAACTAACCAACTTTGGGGACATCACATTTTCATTAAGATTTTTTCGACCATACCCTATTGATAGTAGATTTAATGGCACAAATTTGGGGACATAACCAATTTTTTTTTTTTGTGTGGGATTTACTCTGAGGACACAAATTTTTATTTGGCCATATGAGGGTCTACACGTGAAGACTCCACGTGACAAAGAAAAAATGGATATTGGCTAGACCCTCAAAATACTATCCTGAAGATGGCAACGACTTTATCACTTAGATTACCCTGGAAGTTCAGACGCTATATGGTCGAAAATTTTGGACTATTGGATTTTATCCTTGCACTATCCTAAAGATATAATAGACTTTACAACTTGGATTACCGAGAAAAACTTCCAAGTTTACTCAACAAAACTTAACAATCATTATTTACAATTTATTCAAACAATGTAACATGAATCTCAACAAAGAAAATAAATATTCCACCGTCGGAAGACATTATTTTATTGGAAAAATATTAGTATTTATGATGTTTTGATGTACCTAAAAATAAAAATATTTATGTGTTTAATTGTCTATGATTAAGTATGTTTTGATAGATAATTTGATGCATATGTTACATAATCATATGTTTGCCTAAATTTAGGTGGATGTGAAGAAAACGAGTCAACAACGATGAATTAAGATCAAGAAAATGGTTAGAGTTCAAGTGGAATCGAAGATGGACGAGAAAAACCAAAGAAAAGTGAAACAATCACCAATCATTCAGTATACAAAGCCACCGATCGATTGCGAAGTGCGTAGCTGGAAAGCAAAATTTCTGAGCTACCAATCGATCGATGGAGTGTGTGGGTTAGAAAAATAAAAGTTGAAGCTAAAGATCGATCGGTAGGAAGGAACGTATTGATCAGTCGACAAGTCCGAGAATAAAGAAACTTGATTTCTTTCCATCCAATGATGATTCTACCCTACTTCTTCAGCCTCCAGCCTATATTTCGAGACATCTACCCATTATTCAAAAGATAGAGGGTTTTAGACATAGATTTTATTATTTTCTCTCAATTGTTGAAGAAGAACTCGAAGCTTTCAAGGCACGAAGACGAAATTGACGATCCGGAATTGTGCTATTCTCTAGTAACTTTTTACTTTGTTTTTATTAATGATTTCTAGACTAAATTTTATTGTTTTTGATTTAGCTATGAGTAGCTAAACACTTTGATTCTTTGTTGAGGGATACAATACCTTTGGATTATAAATACTTGTGAGATTCATGGTTTGTTTATTGGTTTTTACTTAATATCAATTTGTTTTTTATATTTTTTTGACATGATTGATGTGTTTAAATTGTTAGATGGATCATCTAGTAATTTTATATACGATCTAATGCTAAATGAAGAAGCAACTAAGATCTATATTTTATGCTGTTGAACTTATTAAATTCTTAGGGAAAATAATTGACTAAATTAATATAAATCGCTGGTGTTTATGTTGTTTAGATCATCTGTCTCACTAGTTTTGAAACTATAATTGACTTAATCTTAACTGTTGTTGTTTTTATTAATAATTTGATTGAATTTGAGCGTTGGTTTCTGTTTGACTAAGAATAATGTGAGATATGAATTGAATTTCCAATGATGAATGATTCAATAAAAAATGTATCTTTTGAGAATCGATAATCAAGTAAATAATTTTCAAAGATAGAGTTGGCCGATACCATTTTTTTTATTGAGCATGTGAGAATTGTTTTTTAGTCTTGAGAACTTAGTAACTTTGATTTTAAATTCCTTAGTTACAATCCAAATCACAAAACCCACTTCTATTTTATTGTTTTGAATGGGATCGATCTCTACTCAAGCTATTACATATTTGTTATCAATCTATAGATTGAGTGTGGTGTAATTTGGAAATACACGATAGCAATTAATTTAAAGAATTTGATTTTTTGAATATACACACATATATATATATATATATAATGGGTATGTGTGCATGTTTAATGTAAGGATTTTAAGTAAGTATATCGTCAATGGTTATCTATGCTGCACTAATACTCCTAAAAATTTTATGGTCATGTATCAGATACATTTGTGATACTTATACACATGGATAAGGTCATGATAAGTATCGGATATGACATATGACGTATCTGCAATTAAAAAGTAATTTTTATTCTCAGATACGTGTCTGTATACAATTAAGATATATCTGAAATCATATCCGATACGATTTAGATACGGGGCGTCCAAGTGTAAAAAAATTCTCTAGTCAAACCTAGCGGTCCTCGAGTTCAAATTACAGAGGCATCAGAGATCGTCTGTTACGTCAACAGGCAAATCGAAGTTCTGCCTCCCAAACTCTTCACGCCGCCCTTCTCGATTCCGTCGGTTGCTGGCTCGTTTGTGGTCGATTCACACAGGCCCAGGACTACCCATCACTTGGCAAACATATGACCCAAACAACTTCAGAATTAAGCCCTGATTGCATTAATTTAATGGAAAATGTCTCACCATTTCCTATTCGGCGCGTTGAACACTCCTCTGAATCCGATAACTGACTTCATTTCAATCGACTCTCATGCCCTCATATACAATGCCATGATGAACAAAATACATAAATGAATTTAAGATTTTAGTCAATCAGTTGCATCAATTTTGTCGATTTAAGGATTTGTTGTATATATTAAAATTGATATATAAATATAAAAAATAAATTAAATTATCATATCCAGGCATATCGTATACTAAAAATTTGGAAAACACGTGAGGTTGTATTCATACCCTTGTATATTCTTGTGTGTGTATCTTCCGTGCATCATAGATGGTTATATATTTATCTAAAAATAAATATTAATATCTTACACATTATTTCATATGTTTTGAAAACTATAATACATTATGTTATTTTGTTAAAACAAACTAACTGTTCATGAAATGTTGCTATTTAATTAATCGATCGAATTCGGCACTATCATTTATTTTTAATTAAATTTTCCATTATTTTTTAATTATTTAATCTATTATTGATTGGATCATTGAAGCCTATATTTAGTATCAGTTTCGAAAAAAATCTACAATCATCAATAAATTGTATTCAAATATCATTTCCAAATATATTCCGATACATATGAGTCTGGATTTTTAAATAAATAACCTAAATTAAAAATAACCTAAAATATGAGGGGGTTTATTAAACTCACTCCAGTTACCAATTAGGTAGACGACTGCGACTTCCTTGAAAATAAGTTTTGGAAGTCGCAAACTTCTTTAAAAAAAATTGATTTATTCATATGGTGTCCGAAGTCCAAAAAAATCGATTTATTAATTAAACACCCCTATTTTGTTAAAAAAACTAATTTAGGTTTTTTATTTAAAAAAACTTATGAAGCTTTGGAAAGTTTATTGAGTCTTTCAAAACAGAATCTATTATATTTGCAAATAAAAAACATAATCAAATTTTATATATAATTTTTTCAGAAATACAATTTTCAATATCAGAATTCATATTTTATCACGGTTTACACAATTTTTTATAATACAATTTAAATCACCATCCATTGATATATTTGACATTTAATTCTTTTGTTTTGAAGGAGTCTACTGTTAGCATAAAATACCCAGCAAGCCAAACGTTGGCCCGATGGGCTTTATGAGCCCTAGCCCAATTAGCTGTCTCATAAACACTATAAATATAAGGTTCACTCTAGGGTTAACCAATTCTTTTCCAATACACTCACTCTCTGAGAATAGCCGTCATCACACTAACACTGATGTTGGCTTGTAGATCTGGTCAGGTTGATTGGACTCGAGGGACTACCGCTATCAGATTCACGTCGGTGAACGGTAATCTCTTTTCGTGCATTTATATTTGATATTTGCATGTTTATATATGAATCAGGCGCGATCGTCCGTCCCTGGGTCAGATCTGTTTATTATATTATTTCCGCTGCGTTTGGATCTGGCGCCGGGGTACGGAAACCCAACAGTGGTATCAGAGCCAGGTTGTGCTTTGATTCATATATTCAATAATTACATTTATTAGATTGTTTCAAATCGATATTAATCGCATTCGATTTTTCAGAAATTTTGGATCCGGGAAAAACATAGAAAACCAAATTAAAAATGAGTTTTTAAATTTGAGTCCCAAATTTTTTTTTCACCATCGATGGCCACCACCGTGGAGACAAGCTGGCGGCGGCACACACGGCGGAGAAATTGTTCTCCGCCGCGTGGCCGGCTCGCGCAAGGCTGCGCTACCAAGTTCAGTGCCATCTCGTAAAGAATCGCGATTTTCGGTGGATTTGCACACGGCCATGGATTCTGCAAATGTTGCAGATGAAACTCGCGCAGGTTGTTTGCGACCAATCTCTGGCCTTCGTGAAAGGTTCACGACGAGGCGTGCGTGTGTGCAGACTGGATGGGCGATGGAGGAGGCGGCGTTAGGGTTTGGAAAACCCTAATTTCGATTTTGTTTGGAAGGGATAATGAACAGTGTTTTCGAAAAAAAAAAATATTTCTTGTTAAATCCGAAAAAACGAAAATAATAATGTAATTTTGGGGGAAATTGCATTTTTAATTTTGGATCCAAATTGTTTGGAGTCCATAAATTATTTTGGGTCATTTTAGATGTTTTATCCGGATATTATTTTTGAAATAATAAATCATAATACTTAATTTATTAAAAATGTGATTTTTAATTTATTAAGTGTAAAATGGAGATTTTACAATTAGTTGAAAATTTAATTAATTGAAAATTAAATGAAAATGTTTCATTTAATTTGTTAATTTTATTTTTGGCTAATATTATGATTTGAGGTAAAATAGTGATTTTACCAATTAATTGATAATTTAATTAATTAGAAATTAAATGAAAGTGTTTCATTTAGTTTGTTAATTTTATTTTTCGATTAATATGATTAATAGGTAAAATAGTGATTTTACCAATTAATTGAAAATTAATTAATTTGAAATAAATAAAATGGTTTTATTTAATTTGTTAATGCGATTAGTGGGAAACGATAGAATAAATTAATTATTGTGATCTAATTACAGGTGATGTGATTAGTACAATTACATATGATGTAATTGTTTAGTTTAATGTTTTAATTACATATGATGTGATTGCATGATGAATGATTACGGGCCTTGACCAATGTGTTTAGGTGAATGTTTAGGTTTTTATTGTTTCATTATTATTGTGATTTTTTGGTTATCGGGCCTGCGAGCCTGCTCTCTCTATTTTCTGATGTATCCCACCCCTGATTTGTATCCCTATTCTCTTGTTTGCACGATTTAAATGTAAAAACTTTAGAATTAGTTGGAGATCGAGATTGAAGATGGAAGCATCAAGAATCAAGACATGTATAATGGAAAAAAAATTTAATAGGATTGCATTACATACCTGCATCACCTTAGACAGACTTGTGATCCACGTATGTCTCACGTGGATCAATTAGGAAAAGGCCGTAATCGTCCATATTTTTTTTTTATTATGCATATGATGTATGATAAATGTTTGTTTGTATGTTTTATTAGTACATATGACTGCATGAATAAAACATAGTTGCATGAATCCGGCAAACAAACAAACAAGTACTTGATGAGATTTTAAAATATTATTAAATCCCTCTTTTGAATATGATTCAAAAATTTTAATATCAAACTGTAAAGGGAGCTCAAAGGAGTTTGTTGTTTCCTGTCTTCCATCAACAGTTAAGCCATGAGACGCTACTTGTGTCAGGTGTCTTGTCTCACCCTCGTGGGGGACATCTGGCATGGGAAAGCTGTGTGTTTAACTGCCACTTAATTATGGATAGGAATCTGTTAACCTTTAAGATTACTCACCCTCGTGGGGTCTTATTGGCGAACATTACCATCCGTGGGATGGGTTAGTTTGACGTGAGAAGGCATAATTGGCCTGCCTCCGTAGGGTTATGCCAATCACGAGACGAATATCTTGGGGGTTGCATATGATGCAATTGTGAGCTACCTTTAGTATCATGAGGTCGGCTGGACCCTCGCCCGGGGCTATCATGAGCTAGTTGGACTCCAAGCCCACTAAGAAAATACGATTTTCCGTTCATTTGTCATGAGGGTGACGAATTCGAAAAATTTAGTGGGAGCATTCAATAACTAAAGTCCATAGTTTTTGAATTAATTAATAATCAAACGGTTTGCATATATTTTCTGTTTATTCTCAGTATTATGATTGCCGTGAATCCGATTACATCAAGTCTCGATATAAACAAATTAACCACCAAATTATTTGATTGACTATTAATTGTAAAATAGTGCTTGCTTCTAAAAAAGTTATTATATACCCTTGGTGGGAGCCTCATGTTGAAGTGTCTCCCGGTTCGTCTTATGAAGAGATCGTCACACTTGAGAAGTGGTGGGACGATGATCTCTCGGCTAGGTGCTATATGATAGCATCAATGTCACCAATGAGTTTCAACACATATATGAGAAATTCGTTCACATTGCTGATATTTTCCAACACCTACAAATGTTGTTTGGTGAACGGGCGCAATTACTGAGACTCGCGCTTCAAAAGAGCTATTTTCCTTTCACATGCGAGATGGGGTTTCGATCTATGAGCATGGTGTAAGAAAAATATCTTTTGTTGAGAAATTGGAAAATCTGAATGTGGCAAATCCTCATTAACTGGCTCTAGATTTGATCTTAAAGTCAAAATGTTGGAAACTCATGAGCCCTTGATTCAAAAGGAGAAACGTGTTCTTCTTGTCGAATCTTCTACCAATGGTAGGAAGAGTTCAAGGATAAAGAAGAGGAAGGGAAATGGTTTCCAACCTTGAAAGACGAAAAAGGATATAGTAGCAACTAAGAAAGGAGAGGCATCTATGTTTTCACTGCTGGTCACTATCGCAAAATTGTAAGGAATACATATCCTAGAAGCGTTCTAGAAATGGTATGTTATATATTAAAATTAAATGTTTCTATTGGTTCTACTTCTTTGGTATAAGATGTCATTTGTGCTCGCCTTTTTACAAAGAGTTGCATGTGATGTGAAGAAGTAGAGAGCCCTAGGAAGGTGAACCTACCTGAGGCTAAGCATTGTAGCAAGAGTTGTTGCAATGGCTGTTTGAAACATTTATTTAATATAAAATCTTGAACTGGTTAGGAACTGGTTTGAGCAATTATTTATTTGTTCTAGATTTAATAATGAACATTGTTCCTATTTTGATAGAGAATGATATTCTTTTAAATATGCGAATGTGATTTGCATTATTTTTAAGAATGCATGTTTTATTGAATCTGGTACACTTATGAATGATTAGTATGATTATATTCAAAGAATATAAAAAGAATGATAACTTAAATCCAACATATATTTAGCATGTGCTGAATGTCCATTGAATTTGATTCATATGGACGTATGTGGAGCACTAAATGTTAGTGCAAGATGATGTTGAGTTATCTTAAAGAGAATGTGATTCTCTCTGAGTAACTCTCTAAAATTACATATTTGTTGAATATAATTCATACCAATGCAGTGACCAAAACTCCATATACGATATGGATTGAAAAATAATCCAAATTTATATTTTGAGATTGTTCTGCTTATGTGAAGCAGCTAGTGGGAGATGAGTTGGATAGTTGATCCATCTTATGTTATGTTGTGGAAATTTATATTATCAATTGCAGGCAAAGAGTTTGTTTCGCAAGTGCAATCTTTCTAGAGAAAATGTTTCTGTTAGAAAGGATGACAACATAATATAACTTGAAAGGGTTCAAGAACCACAAACCACTAGAAAAGTGAAACGGTGAAATTAATTGAGTCAATCATAACCTTTGATTTACACGCACGAAGGAGATTTGAAAATGTTTCAAGAACTCCTGATAAATTGAATTTACTCCTAGAAAGTAGTCATAATGATTTTGACCATGGATGTGATCCTAGAACTTTCAAGGAGACGATGTTGGACATCGTTTTGGGATATTGGCGAGATGCCGTGAAATTTGAAATAGACTCCATGTACTCCAATAAGGTATGGGCCTTAGTAGATCCTCTTTGGGAATTGTTCCCATTGGCTGCATAGATTTACAAGTGAAAGCTTGGAGTGGATGGGAAGGTAGCGACCTTCAAAGCTTAACTGATGTGAAGAGATTATTCTCATAGGCAAAGAGTTGTCTGTGAGAAACTTTTAATCAGTTGTGATGCTATAATCTATTTGGATTTTTATTAGTTATATCTGCATATTATGAATATGAGATATGATAGTTGGATGTGAATACAACATTTCTCAATGGTGACATTGAGGTAGAAATGTAGCAGCCAAAGGTGTTCACAACTTATGGGCGTTAGCAAAATGTTTGCAAACTCCATAGGTCCATTTATATGCCTAAGAAGACATCCCAAAGTTTAAACTTCCATTTTGATAACATCATCAAAGTGTTTGGTTTTGTTATAAATCCGGAAGTGGCATGTGTGTGCAAAAAGGTTAGTGGGAGCACGGTTACATTTGTGATGCTTTAAGTCGATTAATCATGCTCATTGTGAATGGTATTGGATTAATCAATTAAAGCATGATTATCTACTAATTTCTCCATGTAAGATTGGGAGAAGCGTCATACGTGCTTAGCATAAGGATCTATAGGGATATATCTAAAGGATGCTTGAGATCTCTCAATCTACGTACATAAACACTGTGCTAAAAGGGTTTAGCATAGAATAGTCAAAAAATGAGTTACTTCATATTATGTCATAGTATTCATCTCTCGAGTCAATGGGCCGTAAGATTGATGAGGAGAGAGAAAAGATGACATTGGTACCTTATATTTCTACTTTTAATAGCATATTGTATGCTATGGTATGTACTTGGCCTGATGTATGTTCTTAGAGTAATGAGAAGACGTCAGACAGATCCCAGTGAAGGTCACTGGAAAACTGTGAAAATAATCCTCAAGTTCTTATGAAGAACTTATGATATGTTCATGGTTTTTGGATCTGTAAGTGGAGAAATAAAAGTTGAAGACTAAGCTGATGCTGGTTTTTAAATTGGATGTAGATGATACCATATCGATGTTCGGATTTGTATTTAAGCTCAATGATGGTGATGTCTCTTGGAAACTTTCCAAGCAAGACACCACTTTGGATTCCACCACTGAAGCTGAATACATTGCAGCATACGATGCAACAAAGAGGCAGTTTGGATAAGAAATTTCATCCAAGAGTTGGGTGTAATTTCTAGTGCAGTTGACACAGTCTCTGTGTACTGTGACAACATTTGAGCTATTATGAATAGCCAAGATCTCATCGGGATCCAAACATATATTGAGAAAATACTATCTAATGAGACAGATGGTAGACGCGACATTATTATCGAGAGAATCGCTTCAACAGAAAAATATAGTGAATCCACTGACAAAGCATTTACAATGATTGGTTTCTGATAGACATCTTGGGAAGATGGTCTTAAGACACATGAGTAGTTGGCTTTGGGAAAGTGAAAGATATTGTTGTCATACATGATTAAGTAAATCAATAGTTGATTGATTGTATTTATAATCTTATTATGACAAATCTTTGTTTGAATATTAATATATATGGCACTTCTTCATCTGTTTACCCATGCATCTTGATGCATTGATGAAGTCCTTGAGATTGCTATAGTCCATAGAATGTGGTTACGCATATGATGGTGACCATGAAATACATTCTCGACTGCGATTTCTAAATGTTCCTGGTCGATGAGCCTTCGAGAATGGGATATCGATATATGCACGTTAGAGACTGGTATTCATGATGTGTCTAGTGTAGTGCGCCGCGTTTCATCGGCGTTGGCTTGGAGAAGTCAGCATACATGAATAGGTGCTCATTAGGAATGAGTTCACTGAACGACCCTACTCGGAATTCTATAAGTGGTTACCACTTGTCGAGTATAGAATTTCTAGTTATAGTTGTGCACCATTACTCCTAATGACCCGAGGCGTCATTGAGGTCTTGACAGATAGTTGTGTACTTTGATTTAATGACTGATCACTTGCGGGTCATAAAGTTGTTATTTTGGGTATTCAGTGATGCTGTCAGAGGCCTATGATTGTCGTTGGAGATTCACCACTGGTCTTGATGAACCAGGATGTCCTATGTGTTTTTCTATATATGATTCGAGGAATCTCTGGCCAGAGTGGGTAGTGCTTGTGAAAAATGAGTTTTTTCATATACGCACCAATGAATCATATAACGTGAAACAAATACATAGTTATTGAAATCATAAAGGGCCTTGACCAACCAATGCCCTTGATTCAATCGGGACATATTGAGTGAAAGGAATGTACTGCACGCTAACTATGGCTGACAGGTTCTCGTACGTTGCTAGTCATTTGTATCTAGGTCTTCGTGAAGCGCAGATGCTAGGCGCTACCCACGATCGGTAGGTTGTTGCTGGAATTATATTTCGGCCATTGTCTATTAAAGGAGTTTAATTGACAATGGGGCATTCAGGGTAAGCCCAAAGAAGTTGTTTGACTTCTAAAATCACAAAGGTTGTGATCCTACTGCTATGATACACTTGAGCCTCGCTGGGTCACAATCAACCGGCCGCCGATCTATCGATGAGAATTGAGACTTAAAGGTTAAGTGCTCAAATTGAGTGATTTAGTATAGATGAATTTAATTTTTGAAAGCTCCTCATTCTAGTGGAGTTTCTATATTTGAAAGTGTTTCATCTATAGAAAGTTCTAAAATTAAATCATTTGATATATTTATGTTTCATAATTATGTACAATGGTTGTACATCAAGTTGTTCAATTGGATTGACTTACTTGGATTATGATTTTATTGTTTTTGTGTTGGCTTTTGGGCAAGTGGGAGATTGTTAGCATAAAATACCCAGCAAGCCAAACGTTGGCTCGATGGGCTTTATGAGCCCTAGCCCAATTAGCTGTCTCATAAACACTATAAATATAAGGTTCACTCTAGGGTTAACCAATTCTTTTCCAATACACTCACTCTCTGAGAATAGCCGTCATCACTCTAGCACTGATGTTGGCTTGTAGATCTGGTCAGGTTGATTGGACTCGAGGGACTACCGCTATCAGATTCATGTCGGTGAACGGTAATCTCTTTTCGTGCATTTATATTTGATATTTGCATGTTTATATATGAATCAGGCGCGATCGTCCGTCCCTGGGTCAGATCTGTTTATTATATTATTTCCGCTGCGTTTGGATCTGGCGCCGGGGTACGGAAACCCAACATCTACTTTATTTCTAAATCTACTACCACGTTGCCAACATAAACTTACGAATACAAGTCAAAATGCATATTTTGCATTTACAAATATAAACAAAATTGGTGATTTTATAGTAATTGGCAGCCCAATCTACCAAACTATATTCTGTACAATATTAAGCTATTCAAGCATTTTTGTAATTTTATCTCTTACACAATAAATTATCCAAATTTAAGATTTTTAGTTTAACAAAAGTATTTTAAACATATTCATTATAATAAAGTTGAGGATCAGTGTCTCATTAACAAGTTTGACTCATTGACACATATGCATGCAGCCCCTCATGCTGGTCATTGCTTTAGCTTAGTATAGCGATCTGCACTATTATTGTACAAGAAAATAAAGTTGCACCCATTGCCTCACTTCTAACTTTTGGTAAATGATTAGGGATTTATTTTTAACGTATTCGTGCTTATTTGACATTTTTATTCATAATTTTGAGATTAAATTATCTTATTTTATATTGTTTGTATGTTTGACCAAATGAAAAAAAAAACCTTAAATATGGAGAAATGGTCAACAATTTAACGAGTTCGACCCAAGATTCAGGGTGGATCGCAAAAGAAAGGAAGTAAAAGCTCGGCGTAGAGTTTGGTGCAATTGTGTGTTTTGATCCTTTATGTGAATTTTAATTACTCCTTGATCATTCACTTACGTTAAGCTTAATTGGTAAATGTTCTATCAAGTTAGTTAATTTAGATTTTTAATTTCATTAACATCGTATCTTAATTAATTTAGTCTAGCTTAAGTTAAGTGATTAATTTTTTTGTAATTAAATATTAGTCCTTATATGAACGATATTTGGACTCAGATCCACTTATCATAATTTGACCTAATCCACTTGCTAGTTGATCCAAACCGGAATTACTGGTCAAGCTTTTGGTGATGTTATTGGGGATTAGTATATTTGATATACTAAGGTGCTTACTTTGAGACTAGACATTTAAAAAAGATATAAAATCATTTCCTTTTTGTTTTAATTTTTTTTTTCTATTTTTTTTTTTTTTTGTGAGATACTTCGAGGTGGATCATCGAATGAAATTCACAAGTTTTGTCCAACAATACTCGGAACCATTTTATATTGCTAGGGGAGATTCAACGATTTGACTAACCGATTTTGGTACTATAATTTCTCAAACTGATCCTTAACTAGATTTTTCTATAATGGATTGGACGAGGGAATAAGAAATTAGCTCTTACAAAGTCCAGTGCTATTTAATTTAATTTTTTATATATTATATAAAAGTATATGTATTCAAAATAAATTTTGAGTTTTAAAAAGTCATTTAAAATATATCATATTTAATATATATAATAATATAAATATGGTAAATGACCATGTAGACATACTCGTTGACCCGATTTAATGGTTCGGAACGTAACCGGCCGGTCACTATATGGGCCGGTTATGGTTCATCTCTATGAGGAACCGTGGAACCGACGGTTCCAACCGCCAGGAACCGCCGGTTCCAACCTTTTTTATTTAAATTATTTATTATTTATTTATTTAAAATTAAATTGTGTTGTTGAGGATTCGAACCATTGACCTCTGTTATGTATATACAACTTCTTACCACTAAGCTATTGTCTTGATTGTTTTATTTTAGACAATATAATTATATATACTAAAAGACAATATATATTATATGTCTAATACAATAATAACTATTTTATATTGACAAATAAAAATTAAATAAGTATATCTTAGTTTATCACAATATAACTTTCAATAGAAACTCAAGAATGTAATATTTGATTAATTAATAAAATATTTTAATAATTTACTTATACTGATTTGGGAACAACGTATTGAATTGATAATTCACTAACTTTATATTATATAAATTAATAACTCTTAACTTAATATATTTATGATTAATCAATGAAATCATCATAAAAATAACTTTACTGGCATTTGTTTGTAAATTGATAGTGACAAATCTTATTACTGACTTTTTTTTAACATAACAAGAACTTTTGTGTTGTTTTTTTTTATAGATAAATAACAAATAATTCAATGTTATACTCGTCAATTTCATATGTAATTAATATCATAATTGTAAATGTTTCATGCCAATATCATTTGCAATTAGTACCAAAGTTGTATAAGTTTCATACCAATTTTATAAGTAATTAGTACCAAAATTGTAATATTTCATACCAATCTCTTTTGCAATTAGTACCAAAATTGTATAGGTTTCATACCAGTTTCATATGTAATTAGTATCATAATTGTAAATGCTTCATACTAATATCATTTGTAATTAGTACCAAAGTTGTATATTTTTCATATGTAATTAGTATCATAATTGTAAATGTTTCATACCAAACTCTTTTGTAATTAGTACCAAAGTTGTATATGTTTCATACGAATTTCATATGTAATTAGTATCATAATTGTAAATGATTCATACCAATATCATTTGTAATTAGTATCAAAATTATATATGTTTCATACCAATTTCATATGTAATTAGTATCGTTAGATAATCAGATTCAATCAATTAAAATGACATTATCTTATTTGTGGTCCCATCGAGTTTGATGAAACAATGGGGTAAGTTTTGTAAGATTAATGGCATGCGAGCTAGAAAATTTTCACTAGATATACACACACGTTGAACTAGAATGCTAAATGATTCATATGAATATAGAGAGTTAATGGCAACTTAAAAGTTCAAACTCTCCCCTCCGTTACATTTCATTTGTTCTATTTTATAATTCTTTTATATTAAGTTTTAAATTGTTTAAATAAAATTTTAATTTTTTTAATTTAAAAAATATAAGGGTCGAACCGTAACCGTAATCGGTGGTTAACCGTAATCGTAACCGGCGATTCACAAACCGTAACCGAAATCGTCTACGAAAGTTAAGGTTAAGGGTCGAGCTCTTTTGAACCGTCGAACCGACGATTTCGAACCATGGTTATGTTTACGACCATGAATAATCCTGTCAGCTCCTCCTGATGCTCCTACCAATCATATAGTCTCTGACTAAATTCAAACCCTTCTCATCGACGTCTTCGTTCACCAAATTCAGAAAAATCATAATAAAATATATGATCTTCGATGCAGAGAGGAAAAACCAAACGATAGATTTATGATTGGAAGCCAAATTGAACTGATGCTGCAGAACATCGTAAATCAAGGTTATTATTATTTGAATAGGGTCATCACAATCGCCGTCGGCGGCGGGGCGTATTCCACACCCACATGGGCCGCTCTGATAGCCGGAGTTTTTGTCATCCTTACTATCACCCTTTCCGTTTACCTCATATTCGAACATTTATCTGCCTACAAGAATCCCGAGGTTGTCCCCCTTTATATTTATGTCTATTTGTGAAAATGGATGATTTGTCTTAGGGTATTGAGCTGTTTTTTCCCTTCCTGGTTGGACAGGAACAAAAGTTTTTGATTGGAGTGATATTGATGGTACCCTGTTATGCCGTGGAATCAGTAAGTTTTCCTTTCTATGGGTGTTAATCTGTTGTGTTAATGTATTTACTTTCATTTTATTGATTATTTTTACACGCTAAGATCTACCTATATAGTGAAAACCACGGAAGACTGAGCTGCACTTGCATCAGGGGGATCATATGCATAAATGATGAAGAAAATCGACAAAATTAACTTATTAAACTCAAAAACAATTAAATTGAATATGCGGTGTAGTACCTTGATCTTACTCCTCATATGTGTAAGTTGGTACTTTTTAGATTTGCCAGCTCGGGAGTCTTGGTTCCGCCATAAGTAATTAATTTTTATTAGTTTAATCTGGATTGGTTAAGAAAGGTGGCAGGATCTATCGCGGATTGAGTAGTTGTATGAAAAGGTTTTCGCAGTTTTAGTGGATAATTTTGGCCTTTAGAAGGTTTTTGGTCAGAAGTGTCACAGCAGAGGCAGAGAATGATAGGAGCTGCTGTAACAAGGTATAATATGTCTAGTCTTTGGTTGCAAGTGTTATGACAGAGACATAGAATGAACGGAGCCGCAGTAACAAAGAATCATATCTTTTGGTTATGTTTTGTCATTTTTAATAATGTAGAAATGAAAGCTTTTTCTTCTTTTGATTTTGAATTGGTTGCTTTTCAGGCTTGGAAAATTAATGATTGTTTTTTTTCACATTATTTGATAGTAATTATAGGATCATAGTCAACAATAGTGTAACTACTTCGATTTTGTGTTTTAACCATTTAAAGTTGATCTAGAGGCATCCGAAAACTTTTAATCCTTATATCCTTAAAATGATTATGATTAGGTTTTATCAAATTTGTCCTAGCATAATTGCTAATTTATTATAAATGTCTAGTTTACTTGAGAATTAAAGTTATATTTTTGTGACTTTGTGCTTTTCTCACAAAATTATTTCCATTGTTTTCCCTTGCATTTCTTCTTCTGCAATTCTTTATCTGTTATGCTGATCCTATTCACTATTCTTTGGATATCAAACTTTCCCGTGATATAGAATTTAAATTCTGAATCGCAAACTTGGTTTTTTTCTGTCCATGGGTGACTCTAGAATCAGATTTCTGATAAATTTTTTATCCTTTAACTTGTTTGGATGGGTCTTTAGTTGTCAGATGAAGAGTCTCATTAGCTCTTTGTGTGCACAATTTTATCTTTTCTACTTAAAAATCTTAATGAGTTTCATGGTTTCTTCTATTTTTTTCCTTCTGTGAAGATTATTTTTGCTTTGTTATTCTTTAACTTGTTCAGATGGTACCTAGAAGTCTTCGCAATGGGGTCATTAACTCTTTGTCGATAGACAGTTCTTTTATTTCCACAAAAAAATCTATTTGAGTTCCACGGTTGCTGTACTTTTTGGCTATGAAGTTTTTATTGTTTGGTAAATCCTTTTTCTATTTTTTTCCTTCTCAGACATGTTTTTTTGTGCAGTTTATCTCGTTAGTAAACCCAGCAATTAGCGTTGATATTGAGATCCTTCGGGATTGCTATGAATCCTTTGCCATGTATTGCTTTGGAAGATACCTAGTTGCTTGTCTAGGTATGATTATTACAATCCATTCTTAAATTTAAAGTATTTTCATGCGAAAACCATGAATTTGTATTAACTTATCAATTTATTTCCTGTAAAGCATCTGTTTTGATTATTTTGCTTTATATGTTTTTCCTAAAGAACCTGTTTTCTGCAAATAATCAAGATTCTTATCAAAATTTTCGCTAGTTCAAAAGTCTTGCTACCCTAAATTGAATTATGTTTTCAGAGATCAGCTCAATGTATTTTCTTATGGCGAAATAGGTGGAGAAGAAAGGACGATTGAATTTATGGAGAGGGAAGGGCACACAATCGTGAAAACACCTCTCCTAGATCATGGCTCTGAAAGGGGAATTATAAAGCACCACTTTCCCATGAATTGGTTTTTAAATCCTTGGAAACTTGGTCAGTGGGTATATCAGGTCATTAAGCTTGGAATAGTTCAGTATGTAAGTCTTCATCTGCCAACAAACAAATTCTCATATGTTGAATTATTGGCTCTTTCCCATATCTTAACATTCCATGTTTAGTGAACCATCCAACTTTTGGTACAGATGATTATCAAAGCATTTACTGCTGTTTCAGCGGTAATTCTTGAAGCTTTTGATGTATATTGTGAAGGAGACTTCAAATTGAACTGTGGGTAAGATAGTTCTGCACCTAATGACTATGGTTTTTGTACACAATCATACTATTTATTTAATTTTATTTGACAATAGTAAATTCTAAAACGATTGGAAACTGAAATGAAATTCTACATGTACTGAAGTTAGCCCTAAGTGTATGTGGTGTTTTACTAGTTGCAACTTTCTTGTTTGGCTTACCAGAGATTCAGGTGTTTTTATTGTGGTTCATTAGAGACAAAAATATACCTTAGAACTCCTCATTTGTTGATATTGTAGCATGAATGGATATGTACAATAGATTGACACGACATTAGTATTCTAATACTGCTGTTGTTTTGTGTCCTTTTTCTATTTGGTTTCCTGTAATAATCCACTTGCAAATGCTATTTAAATTTTGCTGCTAAATCACTTGAGCTTAAGATGTTTACATTTGAACACGTGTGAATGAATCAGACACCAGTTTGCTCTCATAGTTTATTCTTTTGTTTCTTTTCAGGTACCCATACACGGCCGTGGTTTTAAGTTTCAGTCAGTCATGGGCTTTATATTGCTTAGTTCAATTTTATACTATCACAAAGGACGAATTAGCACACATCAAACCGCTGTACAAGTTCTTGACATTCAAGTCGATTGTATTCTTAACTTGGTGGCAGGGAGTTGCCATAGCTCTTCTCTATTCAGTTGGTTTATTCAAAAGTCCAATAGCTCAAGCACTGCAGTTTAAGTCGAGTATTCAGGACTTTATTATTTGTATTGAGGTAATTGTTTAAGTTGAGCTTATTTGTTTAGCAGCTCTGCTAATGCCTTATTTACCATTATGTTTTGTTTCAGAGTGCAGAAAGTAGCAATGGTGCATCTTTTCTTCAGTGTTAAATGTTCCAATACTTTTTCAGCTCTTATTGAAACACCTAGAATCATATACGATGAATGTGGGAAAACAATCAAATGAATCTGTAGCACGTAAGATGTATATATTTTTTTGTCGTGGAACATGTATATGAGCTTTGAGTAGGAATGGAGACAATTGGGAACGGTAAGGTCACACAACCAGTAAAAAGTCCAATATGACTGCATTGTTTTAGTTTTGTGCTGAGCTCAACAATTGCCCAAAAAATTAAATCTAAAAAAACTCTGAACAAGTTCATCGTGTTTGAGTGAGGTTGGCAGATAATTTACCAATCTTTTATTTAGTGATTTATATTTATTTATTCCGAGTAATTAAGATAAGGACTAAAGTTTAACAGGAATATGCATTCATCCAGAACAGATGGGCATTGCTTCCGTGGCTCACCTTTATGTGTTTCCTGCAAAGCCTTATGGGTTGATGGGAGATCGCTTTTCTGGAACCATTGCAGTACTTGGAGATTATGCATCTGTTGATTGCCCGATAGATCCAGACGAGGTTAGAGATAGTGAACGACCCACAAAGTTGCGTCTTCCACAACCTGACTTTGATGTTAGGAGTGGAATGACCATAAGAGAGAGTGTTAGGGACGTCTTTATTGGCGGTGGCGAATATGTAAGTCTCTCTCATTAAACATGGGCTTACTTCATGATATTATTACTCAGTAATATTTAGAATCTTTTTAACTCTGCTGACGTAAGTGTCCATCATCAGCTTATTAATCCTTCTCACTAATGCCATGGCGTACATAAAAAATAGTGGCTAAATTTTACTGTTTCTACTTTTATAGCAGGAATATTAGGAGAAAATTTTGACTTACATATTATATGGTAAATGAATTTTTGCTATTTCTTGTTTGATTTCTCAAGTTATTCTGCATGTCTCTCCTAATTTCAACCAAAATGATTTTTTATTGCTCAGGTAACTGGTTTGGTGGCAAAGACCTTGATTTACTGTAGTTGCTTTTACAAATTTGGCAAATCTGGTGATTGATAATTGGCAAAGAATTAACTTAGGCCTGCATATGAATTTCATCATGACAACGGATTTAAAATCAAAAGATTTGTGGATAAGTGAATTTGAAACGACTAACCTTTTAAAGGAATTTGAAATGCTTGAAATATTGGGAAAAATGTATCGAGTTTGAAACAAGGAATGTCATATCCACAACTTCGTTCTTGTTACCAAACACCATGATGGATTTGGACAATGCATCCTGAATCTATGGAGCCCAAATAGATCAATCCAAATGCAACCTTAGATAATATGATCTCCCAGTTTTTATGTTCAACTAGCTCCAGCAGATTTATTCAGGGGAGGTATATGCAGTCCTAACTCAACTACTTGCCTATAATCTAGGAACAACTTTAAACTGATAGGAAAGGTATGAAGTCTGGCATGTTTATCATTTTCTGACAATCTTTCGAACTTTCCAACAAGATAGGAAATATATTCCTATCCATAAAACATGAGAGTTACGCCCAAACTAAATAGTAGGCATGAAATTTCATTCGCGAAAGGGAATACATTTCTGGATGCATGAAATTTCTGGGCTTAAGACAGTAGCTAAGGTCCGTGCCCTGTCATGGTAT
The DNA here is from genome assembly GCA_907163345.1 of Haberlea rhodopensis. NCBI lineage: Eukaryota > Viridiplantae > Streptophyta > Magnoliopsida > Lamiales > Gesneriaceae > Haberlea > Haberlea rhodopensis. Next base: position 196,458 of record CAJQUN010000160.1, read on the forward strand.
GCATGTCTTTGATTTAGAATTAAATCTTTTAGTCAAGCCAAGGCACAAACATAACTTGATCAAAGCTTCCACCCCCTTGGTCTGATTTTGAATTAATTGTTTTGTAGTATTGGAACTTGCAGGCCACAGGCGCTAAGTTGAAATAAACCATCATCTCAATTCAGCTCCGCCTCTCAAAACTCATGCTGTTTCATTTGACTGCAGTCATTTATTTGCATGGTGTTTAGTATAACTGTCACCTGCTGTGTTGTAAATATATGAGAAACAACAGGTTTCTTAACTTTCATAGTGCCACATTGAGCAACAGATGGAGCTAGTAGCTGTTTTTTTAACTTATGTGTTTTCTATGTTGACCCACGGATGCAGCTTTTGCGACAAATGGTAAGAAACGACTCAAAGCATTTTGTTGTGGCTGTGCAGATTGTGAATGATCTGAAGTTTACAGTCACTCAAGCAGTGGAACCTATGGAGAAGGGCTTCACTAAGTTCAATCAGAAGTTGCATATGATATCTCAGAACATTAAGAGACACGACAAAGGTAGGAAATCTATGGATGACAGTTTCATAGCCACATCATCATCAATGCATAGAGTGGTCCGAGGAATAGACGATCCTCTCTTAAATGGAAGTATGAGTGATACTGGTAGTTCAAGGAGAAAGAAGCATTGTCGAAAATCAGGATATACCAGTGCAGAAAGTGGTGGTGAAAGCAGCAGTGATCAAACCTTTGGTGGTTATCAGATTCGTGGCCATAGATGGCTTATCAAAGATTAGTCCAAGAAACTTAAAAAATAAATTGACTGCAAGTGGATGATATTATCAACAGGGTGGTTTCTTATGATCAGTAAAAGATTGAATTATGATATCTGGGACGGTCTTGACAACCTTTGCTGATGGATGAGACTATGTGCAGAAGGGCCTGTTGATTGTAGCCTCGAGTCGATAACAACTAAAAGGGTATTTGCGTAGATTAGCATTGTTGTATAGGAACTATATATATGTTCAGAAAATAAGATTTTAAACATCGTGATTCTGGTCTAATATCAATGCACTTTGTGACATTACGTGTAATATTCTTGTATCAGCATATTCTTCCATGGTTAATCTATTGTACTACATTGTTCTTTCATTTTTGCGGAGTAGTCTTGTTTTGCCTTCCTTTTATTTATTGATAGCCACGAGTTCGTTTCAGAATGGCCGTTTGACCGTTGCACGGCCACTACAGAGAACCGTGAATTGGATGGTTGATCTAACAAGCTGACGTTTGTAAGTACTATGACCTGAAATCTGCAATATAACGTAACCATTTTTCTTCCCAAATGGTTTTATTGTCAGAAAAACATATCCAAATTTTAATATTAGTCGTGCATTATACACAACAAATATTGAATGCTCAAATTAAAAAAAGGAGGCCATTTTAAGTAAAATTAAGGATGTTTGGGGATGAATTGGTCCGTTCAGTTGTTATTATTATTATTATTATTATTTAAAATCTTGCATGCATTTAATCCATGTAAATCCTTTGGTATCTTTGAGTTTTAGAAACATGATACCCCATAAATAAGAAGACACCACCCGATGAGTCGACCTGATTTCGCCTTGTATTACTTGACCTTCTTCAAAAGATCTCGCCTGTTATTCCGCGCTCTTTGTTAAGGCCGACCTGTTGGGCCGACCTGTTTTGCCTTACCTGTTGTCCATTCGCCAAACTTCTCGGCGACCTCTTTTGGAACCCGAGCTCATTGGCCGAGCTCTTCTCATTCACTGCTTGATACATGGCAGAACAGGGAAACAGAGTCCACTAAACTAGGCAAGTCCTAGATCCGCGGAGCAATATCTGGGATTTGATTGTATTCACAAGATCTTATCATATCTGGATAAACATGGAAGGAGTCATTGCTGCATGGTAACTCTCGGATCTCTGCCTATAAATACCAGGTTTGGGGTATCAACTCATTCATTCATAATCATATTACTTTACAAGTATATATTTTCTTGTATCCTCTCGCCTGACTTGAGCGTCGGAGGGGACACGCCGAAAAAACTTCTGGCCCCCTTCTCACGTTTGTTTCGTGATTTCAGGTGAGGATCCTAAGCGATATTGACGTTATTATTTATGTTAAGGACACAGGGAGGTATTGTTCACTTCCTATTGTTATCAGAAGGTAGTCACATTTTTTGGTGATATCAAATGGCTGTGGAAAAATTGAGTTGAAGACGTTGATATGGCTGGACGACGTGGACGTGGGCATGGAATCAGGAGGAATCTTGGAAGAATAGAAATTCCTAGCATGGAAAATCATGATATCCCTCAACATCATGAAGATCAACCACCTATTAGGAACGTGGGAGATTTGACTATTGAGCAATTGGCACAGTTCATCAATCGAGCCATGCGGAATACTTTTTTTCAACACCAAGTTCCACCACCTCTGGAAGATAACCGTGTTCCATTACCTCCGGAACTTAACCAAGTTCCACCCCCTCCACAAACTAACGAGGCACCACCGCATGTTCAACCAGAGCAGGCCCCTGAAAATAATAGGGCAGCAAGTGTTGATGCAGATACATGAGTAGAGCCTCCAGTGATAGATCCAATGGAAGCTGTATGGGGAGAGATAATGCGATTGAGTCAACATCTAGGTGGCCGACCTCCAATGGCTAGGAGAGAAAGTCCTTTCTCCCCAGCTATTTTAGGAGAGGAGCTCCCTCCAAATTTCAGACAACCTACGGGAGGAGAATATGACTGAAGCACAGACCCAGAAGAACACCTTGGAAGATTTGAGAATGCTACCCTGTTGCATAGGTATGTCGATGGGATCAAATGCCGTGTTTTCCTTACCACCATTGTTAGATCAGCACAACAGTGGTTTAATCTACTTAATCCAAACACTATACATTGCTTTGAGGAATTCAGTTCGGCTTTTCTAAACCAATTCGCAAGTAGCAAGAGGTATCAAAAAACTTCTTTGAGTCTGTTCACTACGAAGCAGAATGAACAGGAATCCTTGAGGGAGTTCGTACAACGCTTCAGTGGGGCGGCCTTGGAGGTCCCCACTGCAACGATAGATGTCCTTATTAATGCCTTCACACAAGCGCTTAAGGCATGAGAGTTTTTTAAATCATTGGTAAAGAAACCCCATCGCAGTTATGACGAACTTCTAGGGCGAGCTGAAAAGTACATCAATCTTGAAGATGCTCAGAGATAGAGAAGGGCTGATCTACAGCCATCAGAGAAGAAAGAGAAGTTAGAGGTAAGCAAGAAAAGGCCGGCTGATAGGACCGACGATAGTGGTCGACCTAGAAGCCAATTTGCTTCGCATACACCTCTGTCCATGAGCTTGGAAATAGCAATGGAAATATGTGATGATAAAAAGAAACTGGAAAGACCAAGAAAGTCGGAGAAGAGTCCCCGACTGCCTCCATCTGATAAGTACTGTGGATTCCATAGAGAGTACGGTCCTATAACTAATGAGTGTCAGAAGCTTGAAGATGAGGTAGAGAGAACCATTAAAAGAGATTCTGAAATAAAAACTCTCCTAACAAGGACTCAGGAACCTTATCACAAAAATCATGGTAGAAGTCGATACCAAGGTAACATAAGAGAAAAAACACCACGTAATGGCCGAACTAGATCCCGTGAGAGGGATATTCCTCCTAGAGAAACAGATAATCAAAGAAGAAGGGTCGAACAGGTGGAGAACAATCCCACCTGAGGAACTATCAATATGATCTCAAGGGGACCCACTGATGGAGACTCGAGCAGAGCTCGGAAAAGTCATGGTTGAATATTGAAAAGTTTCGAAGTATCGAAGAGGTAATCTCAAGAGATGAGCCTATCATAAGCTTTGAGCTTGATGATCTGAAAGGAGTTGCAACACCGCACAATGATGCTCTGGTGGTCACTGTAACCATAACAAACTATGACGTAGCAAGGATCTTTATTGATACCGGGAGCTCAGTTAATGTTTTGTTCAAAGACACTTTAGAAAAGATACAGATAGAAGGGTCAAAGTTTGAACATATTACAACTCCTTTGTACGGGTTCACTGGGCATGCAATTCAACCTCTTGGACAGATCACCCTGCCCTTATCTCTTGGCCATGAGATGTCACGCATAACAAAAATGGTTAATTTCACTGTGGTTGAGGCACCTTCCTCATATAATGCAATCTTAGGCCGACCTGCTATGAAGGACTTCAAAGCAGTAGCTTCCACATACCATCAGAAACTAAAATTCCCAGTGGGTAGAGAGGCCGAGGTTCTTTGTGGTGATCAGAAAATAGCCCGCCGATGTTATGTAGATGAGGTAAAAGAAGATAGAAAACGAGTTCGTCGAGAGGTCGGTTGTATTGAAAGAACTGGGTATAGTATTCCTATTGACAGGGGTGTCCCAAACAGCTTAGATGAAGAGCTAGAAATAGTTGAGCTCGACACCATTGATCAGAAAGTAAAAGTAGCCAGGGACTTGGAAACAAATATAAGAGCAGATCTCATCTCATGTCTGAGCAAGAATGATGATATCTTTGCTTGGAGGGCTTGTGATCTTAGGGGAATCGGCCCCGACGTCCTAGAACATCGTTTGAATGTACTTTCAGGAGCCCAACCTGTAAAACGGAAGAAAATGCACTTTGGACCTGAAAATGATAAAGTAATAAGAGAACAAGTGGAAGAACTCCTTCGGGCAGGTCATATTCAAGAAATTCAATTTCCAACATGGCTCTCAAACGTGGTTTTGGTACCCAAGAGCTCAGGAAAGTGGAGGATGTGCATAGACTTCCGATATCTTAATAAGGCATGCCCAAAGGATTGTTACCCATTACCAAGGATTGATCAGTTGGTCGACTCCATTGTAGGACACCAATACTTGTGTTTAATGGATGCCTATTAGGGATATCATCAAATTCCTTTGGCTAAGGACGATCAAGATAAGGTGAGTTTTGTCACCTCAAATGGGACCTCTGCTATGTTGTTATGCCCTTCGGGCTCAAGAATGCAGGGGCTACTTACCAGCGGTTGAGGGACAAGGTGTTTTCAAAACAACTGGGCCGAAATGTTGAAGTATATGTAGATGATATTCTGGTAAAATTAAAAAGTGGCACCGAACTAATAACCGATTTGACGGAGACTTTCTCCACTCTTAATGGATGCCTATTAGGGATATCATCAAATTCCTTTGGCTAAGGAAGATCAAGATAAGGTGAGTTTTGTCACCTCAAATGGGACCTCTGCTATGTTGTTATGCCCTTCAGGCTCAAGAATGCAGGGGCTACTTACCAGCTGTTGACGGACAAGGTGTTTTCAAAACAGCTGGGCTGAAATGTTGAAGTATATGTAGACGATATTCTGGTAAAATTAAAAAGTGGCACCGATCTAATAACCGATTTGACGGAGACTTTCCCCACTCTTAGGTCTTATGGGATAAGGTTAAATCCCCAGAAATGTGTGTTTGGGGTAAAAAGTGGAAATTTTCTGGGCTACATGGTGACAGAGAGGGGTATTGAAGCTAATCTAGAAAAGATGAAAGCTATCTGTGAGATGTCTCCTCCGAAGAATCTTCAAGATGTACAACGCCTCACTGGAAAAATCGTTGCTTTGTCATGGTTTATCTCTAGATCAGCTCATAGAAGTCTCCATTTTTTCAAGATACTCCGGAAAGCTGATAAGTTTGAATGAAAAATGTGGGGAAGCATTCGAAGAATAAAAAAATACTTGGCTGAACTCCCTATACTAGCTAAGCCTCTGCTGGTGGAGCGATTATTTATCTACTTATCAGCAACTGAAGAAGCAATCAGCTCGGTTCTAGTAAAAGAGATGAAATCAGATCATCAACCTATCTATTACTTATCTCATGCCTTAAAAGGTGCTGAGCTGAGTTATTCAGAGATTGAAAAGTTGGCCCTAATGCTGATCATTACAGCTAGGCGACTCAGGCCTTATTTCCTGTCGCATCCTATAACGGTGTTAACAAACAGCTCCCTGGGAAAAATACTTAGTCGTGCAGATGTCTCTGGATGACTAGTCAAATGGACAACTGAGCTAGGAGAGTATGATATACAGTACGAGCCTCGCACGGCTATCAAAGCTCAGGCTTTAGCAGATTTCATTGCGGAAACTATGCATCCCGAGAAAGAAGAGTTATGGAAAGTATTTGTTGATGGTTCCTCTTGTAACGAGGGAAGCGGAATTGGGGTTGTGCTGATCTCTCCCACGGGAGATGAGGTCCAGTTGGCAGTACGATTGGACTTTCGGGCCTCCAACAATGAAGCAGAGTATGTGGCAGTACTAACCAGATTGAGGGCTGCTCAGAATGTTGGAACTAAGCACATATATGTCTTCTCTGATTCTCAGCTAGTAGCCCAACAGATGAATGTGGTCTATGAGGTTAAGAATGAGAATTTGATTCAATATGCAAGTACAATAGAAATCAAGGAGGGATTTCTAGAAGTAATATTCAAACAGATCCCAAGAGAAGAGAATAGAAAGGCCGATAGCTTGGCAAGAATGGCTAGCGCTCTCCGCACTTGGCAAAATAGAGACGTGGTGTTTCAAGTTGAATTAACTCCTAGTCAGGATGATCCATCTGAATCTCTTGAAGAAAATGATTGGAGAACAGATCTATTAGACTATTTTACCAATGCTAAGCTCCCGAGTGATCCCAAAAAGGCCTATAGACTCAAGCAGAGGAGTCAGAGATTCATACTCATTGAATGAATCTTGTACAAGAGGTCTTTTGCTCAACCACTTCTGCGTTGTCTGGGTCCGAAAGAATCAGATTATGTATTGAGGGAAATCCATGAGGAATGCTGTGAAAATCATCTAGGAGCATATTTCCTGGCAAAGAAGGTGCTCCTTGCTGGATATTTCTGGCCTACAATTCAGAAGGACTCTACTACTATGGTTATATCATGTGATAGTTGTCAGAGACACTCTAGACTTCAGTATGATCCAGCTATGATGATGAAAGCAATTGTGGCAGCATGCCCGTTTGACCAGTGGGACATTTGTATAGTAGGACCCTTTCCAACAGGTAAACCTCGGAAGAGATTTTTAATTGTGGCTATTGATTATTTCTCGAAGTGTGTTGAAGCTGGACCGTTAGCCAGAATCACAGAGAAAGAGGTCTTCAACTTCATTTGGAAAAACATCGTCTGCCGATATGGTGTCCCGAGGAAAATCATCTATGATAACGGAATGCAATTCCAGGGAACTCTGCTCAGGGCATGGTGTGAAAAGTTAAAAATCCACCAGGCTTTTACTTCTGTTGCGTATCCTCAATGCAATGGTCAGGTAGAGATCGCCAACAGGTCTCTGGTGCAGAGCATTAAAGTTAGGTTGGGGAAGCGAAAGAAAATTGGGTGGAAGAACTACCCAGTGTCCTATGGTCCTATCGAACTACACCAAGGACGGGAACAGGTGAAACACCATTCAGTATGGTCTATGGAAATGAAGCGGTACTCCCAGCTGAAATTGGAGCAGAATCATCAAGAGTACATTTCTATGATGAACAAAACAGTGAGAGAAGAGCTGCTGACCTTGATATAATTGAAGAAAGAAGGGAAAGTGTTGCCATCAGAATGGAAGCCTAACGTAATCGTATTGCGCGGATGTATATTCAGAAATCTTTCCAGGTCGGCGATCTCGTACTAAGAAAGGTACAAGAGGTTCAAGTGGGCAAGCTAGACCCCAAGTGGAAGGGTCCCTTTAAGATTGTTGAAAAGCTAAGTTCAGGAGCTTATTACCTAGAAGGCCCTGATGGGAAGACATTGAAGAGACCCTGGAACGCATATCACCTCCGAAAATATTATTCTTAGTTCATCTCTTTTTGTTTTTGCAAAGATTGTTTTTTTTTGGATGATATACTCTTTCAATATTGCAATACAAGTTTTAGAATTCTTTCCTACAAGTTATTGTCTAAATAAAAGCAAGGGTTTTCACCCTATCTCAGGAGCACGTTTACGACGAGCTCACCTCAGCCCTGGTTACGTCAGGAGCAAAGTTTTCATCCTAACTCAGGAGCACGTTTACGACAAGCTCACCTCAGCCCTGGTTACGCCAAGAACAAGGGTTTTCACCCTAACTCAGAAGCACGTTTACGACGAGATCACCTCAGCCATAGTTATGCCAGAAGCAAGGGTTTTCACCCTACCTCAGGAGCACGTTTACGACGAGCTCACCTCAGCCCTGGTTATGCCAGGCTCAAGGGTTTTCACCCGAACGTGGCCGAGCTAAAACATTCTTGGTCCTATCTGTTTACCATTACGTGATAATTTATTAAACGTGGCCGAGCAAATTCATGCTTGGTTCTACATGTTTAAACTTTGTCATTACGTGGTAATTTATTAACCATGGCCGAGCTAAATCATGCTTGGTCATACCTGTTTAAAGTTTGCCATTACGTGGTAATTTATTAGACGTGGCCGAGCTAATTCATGTTTGGTCCTACCTGTTTAAACATTGTCATCACATGGTAATTTATTAAACGTGGTCGAGCTAAATCATGCTTGGTCCTACCTGTTTAAAGTTTGTCATTACGTGGTAATTTATTAAACGAGGCCGAGCCAATTCATGCTTTGTTCTACCTGTTTAAACTTTGTCATTACGTGGTAATTTATTAAACGTGACCGAGCAAATTCATGATTGGTCCTACCTGTTTAAAGTTTGCCATTACGTGGTAATTTATTAAACGTGTCCGAGCTAATTCATGCTTGGTCCTATCTGTTTAAACTTTGTCATTACGTGGTAATTTATTAAACATTGCCGAGCTAAATCATGCTTGGTCTTACCTGTTTAAAGTTTGTAATTACGTGGTAATTTATTAAACGTGGCCGAGCTAATTCATGCTTGGTCCTACCTGTTTAAACTTTGTCATTACGTGGTAATTTATTAAACGTGGCCGAACTAATTCATACTTGGTCCTATCTGTTTAAACTTTGTTATTACGTGGTAATTTATTAAACATGGCCGAGCTAAATCATGTTTGGTCTTACCTGTTTAAAGTTTGTCATTACGTGGTAATTTATTAAACGTGGCCGAGCTAATTCATGATTGGTCCTACATGTTTAAACTTTGTCATTACGTGGTAATTTATTAAACGTGGCCGAGCTAATTCATGCTTGGTCCTACCTGTTTAAACTTTGTCATTATGTGATAATTTATTAAACGAAGCCGAGCTAATTCATGCTTGGTCCTATCTGATTAAGCTTTGCCATACAAAAAAGACAAGGATGTTAAAACAGAGCTGACATTAAAGAAAAAGAGCAATTCTAAGTGATTACAAAAACAGAGCGGAATACAGACTAAAAGGGGGAAATCATATCTAAAGGTCAGGGGGGAGAGTGACAGCTACGTTCTCTACATCCAGAAAGTCCAGAGAGACGTCAGGTACAAGACAACCTCGCTCTTGGATCTGACTTAGACATCCTTGGAAACCAGCCTCAATGAAAGTAAGAAGCTTCTCCCCTACCAACTCTTCAGATTTTTGTTTTTCCTCAACTGCCTCCTTCTGAGCCTTAGCAAGCTCCTGCTCGGCAGAGTTAGCTAATCCTTTAGCCAAGACTAGCTCATTACGTAGCTCCCGCAGGTCAGTCTCATGCTGGAGTTTCTGGGCCTCAATCAAGGAATGAGCCTCAGCCTCATCAATGGTCTTCTTGTCGATCTGAGCTTTAAGCTCAGAGACTTCCTTCTCATGCAAAGATTTGGCCTCAGCCAGTGAGTCTTGCATAGCCTCGAAGACCTTGGTGTCTTTTAGAGACTGTCTTCGGATGAAAGAAGCCCTGGATGTAAACTCCCCCATCAAGAGCATGGCCTCTATAAGACGGCTACCAGTTCGGGTAATCAAGTCACCCCAGCTCAGTTGGTTCATATAGAGAGCATCTTCCGCATTAGCCAGGTCACGAGCCACAGCTAAGGCAACTGTGCTCGGCCCCTCCCCAACAAGTCTAACTCCTCCTCAGTAGGCCTCCATCACCAGGTCACGACGCCTCTCGACCCGAGCTGGCTCACCCCCTTTCTCACCTGCTGTCGGAGGGTCGGACGGATCAGGTCGGACTCGAACTTTCCTCAGAGGCTGAGCTTCTACAGCCGCAGACCCTGAAGATCCCCCTGGTGCAGCCCGTCTTTTCCTGGAGAGTTGAGCACCCCTGTCGGTAGGACTCTCAGCCCCAACGTCCACAATAGTCACTCCCTCGGCTGTTGGGAGTGGGCCTGTTTTGCTTTCTCTTCTGAATAGATTTCAACACTAACGAGCTCATGACTATGTCCTCTGAATAAACACGTAAAGAGATCAGCCAGACCTAACAGAAAACACTTAGAATAAAATAGCTATTAAAGATTGCTAGAACAAGTACCTGATCTCCCCCTCAAAGTCAGATCGGTTGGACTCAGCCCAGCAAAACAAATGAGCTCCTCCACCAACAGCTTAGATGAATTGAAGCAGTGGCCCTGAATAGCTCTCATTACATCTAAGTAGATCCAGCTCTTATTAAAAAATTTAGGTGGAGATGGGAGAATCGGGAGATGATCTAGCCAATTAGTACAGCAGACCCAGGGCCGAGGATGTTTTACAAAAAAGAAATCGTTCTTCCAATCGTACCCCCCAACAAAGGCACAGCCAGGTCGGCTGGTCACATACCAGGGTCCCTCATTGGATCTCTTGATATGGAAGAAGTAAGAGAGGGAGGGGTTGTCGTAAGGTAATCCCAACGCCCTAAAAATAACCACAAGACTACACAAAATAGGAAGGAGTTGGGGGAGAATTGGCTAACGTTGAGCTGATAAAAGGTGCTGAGCTCCTGAAAGAACTCAGGAAGAGGAAAACGTAAACCCCCTCCAGCTGCCCGCGGTAAAAGGTGTAGTAACCCTCATGAGGTTGGTGCAGTCGTTGGGAGGAGGAAAGGAATATGAATTCATGGTCAGGAGGGGCTTGGTTGAGCTTGAGTATTTGGGCCTCATCTGACTCATCCAAAGCAGGAACATATAGTTCGTACCAGGGATAGTTACCAGGAGTGGACTCTGATCTAAGATGAGGGCTGGCCTCAGCAATTTGAAGGTCGTGCCCAGCCGAGGTCCCAGCTTCCTGGGGATCCTCAGTTCGCACAACTTCCTCAGTTGGTTCAACTCCCTCAGTTCGAACCACTCCCTCAGGGAGGGCAATCCCTTCGGGATAAAATGAACCGTACTGATCTACCGCCCTAAGATCCTCGTCAGTTAGAGGGGAAGGAAATAATCGATCAGTGGAGGAAGACATTCTTAAACAAAACAACTAAGAATAAACGTACCTAGGAGTTTTCAGAAAGAGAAAAATGGAGAATAATGCGAAAGAGGTCGGAGCCGATCTGTTTCAAAAGTTGCAAAAGTAGACAATGAGGGACCAGGCGTAATATATATATAGGGGGACCTCCCCGAATCAGGGACGTTGATCTCTGATGCGCTGTACTGTCTGGATTGGCCTCGGGAATCAGACAGACAGCCCAACGGTCGGAATTTGGAATTCAAAATTCAAATTATTTAGCTGTTATTTCCCGCCTAAATTAAGGGATATGAGAAGAGGTGGCTCATCAGGATAATTTAGCACATACGAACTTCTGGTCTACAACGTCAGCCCGACAGAGAGGGGGGACTGTGATACCCCCTAAATAACCTGATTTGCCGACCTGACTCCGCCTTGTATTATTTGACCTTCTTCAAAAGATCTCGCCTGTTATTCCGCGCTCTTTGTTAAGGCCGACCTGTTGGGCCGACGTGTTTTGCCTTACCTGTTGTCCCTTCGCCAAACTTCTCGGCGACCTCTTTTGAATCCCGAGCTCATTGGCCGAGCTCTTCTCATTCCCTGCTTGATACATGGCAGAACAGGGAAACAGAGTCCCCTAAACTAGGCAAGTCCTAGATCCGCGGACCAATATCTGGGATTTGATTGTATTCACAAGATCTTAGCATAACTGGATAAGATTTGGATAAACATGAAAGGAATCATTGCTGCATAGTAACTCTTGGATCTCTGCCTATAAATACCAGGTTTGGGGTATCAACTCATTCATTCATAATCATATTACTTTACAAGTATGTATTTTCTTGTATCATCTCGCCTGACTTGAGCGTCGGAAGGGACACGCCGGAAAAACTTCCGGCCACCTACTCACGTTTGTTTCATGATTTCAGGTGAGGATCCTAAACGATATTGGCGTTATTATTTGCGTTAAGGACACATGGAGATATTGTTCACTTCCTATTGTTATTATAAGGTTGTCACGTTTTTTGGTGATATCAAAACATTTAATAATTTGCAGTATAATAATTTTGTTTTAAAATATCTTGAAAACTTGTAATGTATTAAACTATTAAATAAGAGACAATTTAATTAAAAGCCAAATGGAATATGAACTTTCTAAGGTTGAAATCGAAGTGGGTGAGAACTAACCACCCTTTTCTCCTCTTTTGTCGAGTAATCATTAAATCTATCTGACTAATATTAGTCTCCCAAAACGAATATCATCAAAAAATTATTTCCACTTTATTTCTTCATGAATGCACATTTGGTCTTTCTCACCTTTTCTTGTCCCTCCATCAAATACAAACACCAAAAGGGAGAGGAGATCAAGAAAAGTTGAGACTAGCCACCCATCATTTCTGCCTCCCTAACACCACCCTATTTCACAAGAAAAGAGGTTTTTACACCACCACAGAGGCGGTGCCAAGATGAACGACCTCTTCTCACAATCTTTCAAGAGATACCAGGACCTCAGGACCGGTGATCTCGAGTCCGGCGGAGACAATGGAACGGAAACCGTCGACCTAAACCGATTTTTTGATGATGTAGAAAAAGTTAAACAAGACATGAACCAAGTGGAGAACCTCTATAAACGGCTCCAAGAATCCAACGAAGAGAGCAAAACCGTCCATAATGCCAAAACGATGAAACAGCTCCGAGCCCGGATGGATTCTGACGTTTCCCAAGTGTTGAAACTTGTAAAAACCATCAAAGGGAAGTTGGAAGCCTTAGAGAAATCAAATGCCGCTCAACGGCGCGTCCCTGGCTGCGGACCAGGCTCATCCGCCGATAGGACTCGAACCTCCGTAGTCGCTGGACTTGGTAAAAAACTCAAAGTCATGATGGATGATTTCCAGGGCCTTCGAGCTCGAATGAACGAGGAGTACAAAGAAACCGTGGGGCGGAGATATTTTACCATCACCGGAGAGAAGGCGAACGATGAGCTGATCGAGAACCTGATCTCAAGCGGGGAGGGTGAAACTTTCCTCCAAAAGGCAATTCAAGATCAGGGTCGGGGCCAGATTTTGGACACCATATCGGAAATTCAAGAAAGACACGATGCGGTGAAGGAGATCGAGAAAAACCTGATGGAACTACACCAGATTTTTCTGGACATGGCGGCGCTGGTGGAGTCGCAAGGGCAGCAGCTGAACAATATCGAAAGCCATGTTGCGCATGCGAGTTCATTCGTGAGGCGGGGGACGGAGCAGCTTCAAGAAGCGAAGGAGTATCAGAAGAGCTCGAGGAAATGCACCTGCATCGCCATTGTTCTCATTATAGTTGCATTAGTCATATTAACTTTTCCGATTTGGTACAACATTTTGTTGAATGCCATATTTTGATTTTGTTCTTTTTTTTGATCATTTTTGTGATATGGGATCGAGGAGATAGTTAAAAATGGATACAATTAGATTAGAAACTTTTGATTTTATTTTCATCATCAGGTCTATTAATTTCATTGGCATTGCAAGGAGGAGTGTTTGTTGTACATATGATATAAGGGCAGCATGCATGCCCTTCATGTTTAGTATTCTTGCAGCTACAGAAGTCGCAATATATTTTGTATACGTATCTTTTTCTTATATGCAACCAAAACAATGATTAAAGTGCAGTTGTAATGTAGAAATTGCAGTTGTAATGTAGAAATTTAGTGCAAGTGTCGGAGGGGTGAAGGGACGTTACAAGGAAGGGTGCCAAAACTATTCGTTTTATTACCCTATAAATTTTTTTTAAAAAAATTATATTCGTGCTACAAAATTGTAGTTTATCTCTCTAAATTAATTTTTGACTCCAAAATTTTTTATCACCCTCCAATTTTTTTATGTTTTCCTCGGGAAAAGGTGGTTAGGATTTATTTACTATCTTCGTTTCATTTTTCTAGTTATAGTCCTCATATTTGATGAAATACAAGTCTTAGAATATGATTAATTTGCTATCTTCATTGACAAGTTTTCTAGGTAGAGCCGTATATGTATGCATATTTGAGGAAATACACGTCTTAAAGTGATTACTTTTATCATTTTTCTAGGTATATGTATGCATATTTGATGAAGTATAAAGGTCTTAGAAGCCTTTAACAAGTTCAAATTACTTAGAACAAGAGTCGAAAACCAATTGGGAAAGAGTATCAAAATATCATTATATGATCGTTGCCAAGAATACGTGGGTATTAAAATTTTGGATAATCTTAAAGATAGATTTTCTCCTAATGGAATCCACCCATGAAGTCGTGGTTGAATTGTGGCATAATGTTGTAATTTGCATTATGATGGTATTCATTGAACAACCAATATTATTTTGGATTGAAAGACAACATAAATACGGTTATGTGAAGATTTGGATTTCTCTCAGGTAGCATATGGAAAATTCATTTCAACAATGTATTTGAAAATTTAGATTTGACAATTTGAAATAACTTGGTATTGTTAAAAAAACACCTTAAAATTGAAGATGATTGTTCAAAATTAGCCAAATAATTTGAATGGACTTGACTTAAAGGGCAAATCCTAGTGCACGAAGCTCCCGCTATGTGCGGGTCCGGGAAGGGATTGGCTATTTTGGGCCTAATGTACACGGTATTCTCTTACAATACACCATGTTGTTTCCACGACTCGAACCCGTGATCTCTAAGGCCACATGACAACAACTTAAACCGTTGTGTCAATGCTGACACTTTTGAATGGATTTGAATTAAGGATTTAAAATCAAAATCAATCAGATCATTCCATCTAAATGGAGCTTTAATTAATTGAAGGATTGAAAAAATGCTTAGACCAATTCAAATTTGTTATTCACTTTTATTACAATAACATTTTATGATAAGAAACATATCAGCAATCCAGTTATTTTTTTTAAAAAAAAAATCATTAATGAATAAACGATTAGCAATTAGGATTCGTCAGTGGGTTTGTGTAATCAAATTGAAATTATTAATAGATATAATGAATTAAATGGAAAATAAAATAATTACTTAAAAATTAAAGTCAATTTGTGTGCAGTTTGATCAATTTTTATTTTATTTTTTAAATAATAATCAATTGAATAATTTTAAAGGATTGATATATGGGCACATTCAGAATAAATCCCCAAAGTCAAACTAAATTTGAATATCAGTCCTTGAGTAAGAGAATTTTTTGTGTCCGTCTCCAAGCCATTGCATTAGTTCTAACTCCCTATTCACCTAAAAATACTAAAATTCCATTGTTTTCTGACACGTGAAGTTGGTATGAAACCTATACGATTTTGGTACTAGTTACATATGAAGTTGATATAAAATCTATACAATTTTGGTATTAGTTACACTTTAAATTAGTATGAAACATATACTATTTTGGTACTTATTACACGTGAAATTAGTATAAAACCTATACAATTTTGGTACTAAGTACACATAAAATTGGTATGAAACTTATACAACTTCGGTACTAAGTATACATAAAAATTTGATACTTATTACATGTGAACTTGGTATAAAACCTATATAATTTTTGTACTAATTATACATACAATTGGTAAGAAACATATATAACTTCAGTACTAAGTATACATAAAATTGGTATGAAAACCTATAAAATTTTGGTACTTATTACACATTAAATTGGTATGAAACCTATACAATTGTTGATATTAATTACCCATGAAATTGATATGAAATCTTTATAATTTAGGTACTAGTTACACGTGACATTGATATGAAACCTATACCATTTTGGTACTAGTTACAAATAAAATTGATATGAAACCTATTCAATTTCGGTACTAAGTATACATAAAATAGGTATGAATCATATATATTTTAGTACTTATTACACATGAAATTGGAATGAGAACAATAAAATTTTGATACATATTATACTTGAAGTTAGTATGAAATATATACAATTTTGGTACTACTTACACATAAAATTGGTATAAATCCTATACAATTTTGGTATTAGTTACACGTGAAATTGGTATGAAACTTATACTATATTCGGTACTTATTACACTTGAAGTTGGTATAACCTATTCAATTTCGGTACTAAGTATACAAAAAATAGGTATGAATCCTATACAATTTTGGTATATATTACAAATGAAATTGGTAAGAAAACTATACGACTTTGGTACTTATTACATGTGAAGTCAGTATGAAATATATACAATTTTGGTACTAGGTACACATGAAATTGGTATGTATCCTATACAATTTTGGTATTAGTTACACATGATATTGGTATGAAACCTATACTATTTTCGGTACTTATTACACGTGCAGTTGGTATGAAACATATACAATTTTGGTACTAGTTACACATGAAGTTGGTATGAAACCTATAATATTTTGGTATAAGTTACACATGAAATTGGTATGAAACTTATACTATATTTGATACTTATTACACGTGAATTTGGTAGGAAACCTATACAATTTTTGTACTAAGTATATATAAATTTGGTATGAACCATGAAATCTATGAAATTTTCGTACTATTCTATACAATTTTTGGTACTAGTTACGCTTGAAATTAGTATTAATCATATATAATTTTGGTAATAATTAAACATGAAATTAGTATCAAACATAAATAATTTAGGTACTAGTTACACAATATTGGTATTAAACTTATACAATTTGGATATTAATAACACATGAAATTAGTATTAAACATTTACTAGTTACACTTTAAATTGTTATAATATCCGTAATAGTTACACATAAAATTGGTATTAAACTTATATAATTTTGATACTATTTATACATTAAATGGATATTAAACTATAAAATTTTGGTACTGGTTACACATAATTGGCATTAAACATATATCATTTTGGTACTAGTTACACATGAAATTGGTATTAAATCTATACATTTTTTGCACTAGTTATACATGAAATTGGTATTAAACTTATACAATTTTTGTACTAGTTGTACATGAAATTTTTATTAAACATATACAATTTAGATACTAGTTGCATATCAATATTGATGTTAAACTTATATATCGAAGAAACAAACAATATAAATTTCAAACAGCAATAACAATAATAGTATAGAATTTTTTATATTAATGTTGATATTCTATATCTAACAAACAAAAATATCAATTTCAAAATTCATCTTGATGTGTCCACGTATCCACTATGCTATGTTCTTCAGTTTATTAGCCAAAGAATCCTATGTTATTCTATTACCTCTTCCGAGTGTTAAACAGAAATAATCATTCAACAGTCATCTTGATGTGTCCACCTTAAATAAACTATTAAACAATTTAACTAGTTCCAAATTGTATAAGTTTAATACCAATTTCATGTGTAACTAGTACCAAAATTGTATAAGTTTAATACCAATTTTATGTGTAACTAGTACCAAAATTGTATAGTTTTAATACCCATTTTGTGTATAACTAGTACTAAAATTATATAAGTTTAATAACAATTTTACGTGTAACTACTACGAAAATTGTAATACCAATTTAAAGTGTAACTAATACCAAAATTGTATATGTTTAATATTAATTTCATGTGTAATTAATACCCAAATTATATAGGTTTAATACCAATGTTGTGCAATTAGTACCTAAATTATATATGTTTGAACTAATTTCATGTGTAATTATTACCAAAATTGTATAGGATTATTACTAATTTCAAGTGTAACTAGTGCCAAAATTGTATAGAATAGTACGGAAATTTCATAGGTTTCATAGTTCATACCAGTTTTACGTATACTTAGTACAAAAATGTATAGGTTTCCTACCAACTTCCTGTGTAATAAGTACCGAATATAATATATGTTTCATACCAATTTTATGTGAAACTTATACTAAAATTGTATAGGTTTCATACCAACTTTATGTGTAACTAGTACCAAAATTGTATATGTTTCATATATACCAACTGCACGTGTAATAAGTACCGTAAATGTATATGTTTCATACCAATTTAATGTGTAACTAATACCAAAATTGTATAGGATTCATACCAAGTACATTTGTAACTAGTACCAAAATTATATATATTCATTACTAACATTACGTGTAATAAGTACCAAAATTGTATAGTTTTCTTACCAATTTCATTTGTAATATGTACCAAAATTGTATAGGATTCATATATATTTTATGTATACTTAGTACCGAAATTGTATATGTTTCATACCAACTTCACGTGTAATAAGCACCGAGTATAATATAAGTTTCATACCAATTTCATGTGTAACTAGTACCAAAATTGTATAGGGTTCATACCAATTTTATATGTAACTAGTACCAAAATTATATGTAGTTCATACTAACTTCAAGTGTAATAAGTACCAAAATTGTATTGTTCTCATACCAATTTCATATGTAATAAGTACTAAAATTATATAGGATTCATACATATTTTATGTATACTTAGTACCGAAATTGCATAAATTTCATTCCAATTTTATTTGTAACTAGTACCAAAATTGTATAGGTTTCATACTAATGTCACGTGTAACTTACCTAAATTGTAAATATTTCATATCAATTTCATGGGTATTAGTACCAACAATTGTATAAGTTTCATACCAATTTTGTGTTATCCGAAAATTAATTGTGTTGATCCCGGAGTGATTATAATCCTTAATGGATTTTAAATGTAGTAATTATGAGATAATTACGATGTTGAGACTCCCGGAGATTTTAATCCGGTATCGGGGTCTTTGGACCTAGAGGTTGAGATTTATTCTCATTAAGGTGTTAAACATTGGAATTGTGTTGGTAGTGGGATCTGGAATTTGGGGAGCTTTGGATTGAGGTTAGTAATGAAAATAGTGAGTGAGAGATAATTATTGAACACATATGATTTTTAATGAGTCAGGATGCGAGTATTTGAGACTCGGGTTTTTGGAGCCTTGGTACTATATATACCAAGTGACTCGGTGCTCAATCATTTGGCATTGCGCTTTTCTCTCTCTCACGTCTCCCTTCCCCAACCCTCAACCCTTTCCCTTCTCTTTACTTCCCTTGAAGCAAAATCGAGCAAGGCTCGATTTCAGAGTGAGGTTTCTCGAAGATAATTTGGTAATCTTCTTCCCCTCAAATTTACCTTCGTTTTGATTGCAGTGTTGTAGAGTTTGAGTATGTTTAGAGTTGGGTAGCGTTTTTGACTTTTAGAGTTTTTGGGTTGTGGTGTTTTAGGGAGGATTTATGGTGTTTTTGTTGAGGATTTTCGAAGTAATAAATGTTGGGATTGTTTATCTGGAAGTTTTGGCTCACAAAACACCATTTTTGACTGTTACAGAGCTCGCCGATCGATTGGAAAATGGGCTCGATCGAACGCGCGTCGTTGGCTAAAAGTGGAAGGCGATAAACAGTGTGCTTGATCGATCGAGCCAAACGACCGATCGATCGAGAAGGTCGGGTGATCGATCTAGCAATCTTCTCGATCGATCGAGCGGTAGCGTTTTTTGTTGCAAAAATTGCTGTGTCTCTCAATCGATCGAGAGCCCCTGGCCGATCGATCGAGAGGCCGAATTTAAGGAAAATTTTTAGATTATTGTGGAACCGATGCATGCTTCGCCCGAGTCTTTTAAATGGTCAATCATCATGATTGATTATGTATTTGGAGGATGAATACGTGCTTGGGTATGTGATTATGTACACATAATTAATTGTGAGTTTTGACTGTGTTTAGCGAATAATTCACTGGATCTCGGGGCAAGGCAATGTTTGACTCTTACTACTGGATTATAAGGTACGTGTAACGTACGAGCATAGTTAATATATTATTGTCATGTGCATGAATAATATATTGTTGTTGCAATCATTTTGATGTGCATTGAGGATTATGCGGTGCCTCTATTGAGCGAGCAATGAGTATAACGATGTCGCTGTAGAGCGAATACTGGATATGATACCGCCGCTGTTGAGCGTGCGAGAGGTTATGATACCGCCGCTGTTGAGCGAGCGATGTGACAAAATGTGGTGAAACTGGGAAATCATTAATTGAGATGTACGTGATTTCTATAAATCATTAGTGTAATGATTAACTATGTTTGATATGGAATTGGCACGATGAGGATGAGTTAGTTAATCAATGAAATGATTAACTGGTTTTGGGAGTTTGATGGTTTTGGCTATTGTGAGAACATGAACATCACGGGGCATCCCATAGGATGACGATACTATACATGGAGTATCCTTTAAATTTATAGTTTTCTATTCTGTAAATTATGAATTGTGATATTGCGGTTAGTGAGATGGTGTTATTGGTATGCTCGCCCCGTGTGGGGCTGTTTCTGTTGGAACATGTACAACATTGGCTCTGGAGTTGAGTTCGAGTTGTTGATTGGAAATGCTTCCAGGGCTGAGGTACCAATGCTGATATTGAGTAATATGCTTTATACATTAGATACACATTCACTTATTCGATGCTCGCCTGTGAGCCTTCTTACGTGTATATGGGTTGTATAAAGGTTATGAGCTTTTCTCTTTTCATTTATGTGTTGCATGCAATTAATTAAAGGAATTGCATAATGAATTGATAATGTGTTAGTATGTTATGTGATGCATACTTGCGAGTTGAGTTGTATTGGGAATTGGAATTAAGTGGATTAATGTCAAAATTTTTATATAGATGGCATGTTAATGCTATGGAAGCATGTATAGAATCCTCTAATGACATGAATGTATGCACTAATTTATGTGATAATGCACTAATAGCGGGTAAGGTAGCGAGGGCCTTACATATTTCATGTGTAAAAGGTACCAAAATTTTATAGGTTTCATACCAATTTTATGTATACTTAGTAACGAAGTTATATATGTTTCTTACAATTTTATGTATAATTAGTACCAAAATTATATATGTTTCATATTAATTTCAAGTGTAATAAGTACCAAAATTTTATAGGTTTCATACCAATTTATGTATACTTAGTACTGAAGTTGTATAAGTTTCAAATCAATTTTATGTATACTTAGTACCAAATTGTATAGGTTTTATACCAACTTCACGTGTAATAAGTACCAAACAGTATATGTTTCATACTAATTTAAAGTGTAACTAGTACCAAAATTGTATAGGTTTTATACCAACTTCACGTGTCAGAAAGCAAGAGTATTTTAGTATGTTTAGGTGAATATGAAGTTATAACTAATGCAATTTATGGCTTGGGGACTGACACCAAAAGTTCTCTTATACAAAGACTGATGTTCAAATCTAGTTTGGCTTTGAGGATTTATTCTGAAATTGCCCTTGATATATCGGGATTTATAAATAATAATCCAAAATTACTTTCCAGAATACGACGTAGTATGATTAGACATGACCACGGTTCGTGAACTGCCGGTTGACGGTTCATAAGAACTCAACCCTTAACATTAACCTTCATAGACGGTTCCTATTACGGTTAACCATCGGTTACAGTTACAGTTCGATCCTTATATTTTTTAAATTAAAAAAATTAAAATTTTATTTAAAATAATTAAAAATTACTATAAAAAAATCATAAAAAAGAACAAAAGGAATGTAAGGGAGAGGGGATGGCTTGAACTTTTTAAGTTGCCTACGTATCATCTTAGGGTGTAGAGGAATCAAAGCCCACGTAGTTCTCTTACCTTTTAACCCTTCTTATCTTTGGAAGTGACATAGCTCAATCACTTCCGTTACATGTCCCCGTAGTAGTAGTTCCTTTGGTATTAAATTCATCTTGGTCTGAGCTTGATTCCCTTCCTTGTTTTCGTTTTGCCGCCCTCGCCCAATCGTCCATTAGTGCTTGGGCCTCTAAAGAATCTGGATTCATTTTTCATCGTCTTACATAAAAAATATTTCCCCCTGCGCTAAAAGCTTGTTCCACAACAACGGTTGACACGGGGCAAGCTAAGATTTCCTTTGCTATGATGGATAAAATCGTGAAAATTTGTGTCTTGTGACCACCACCGCAAGATATCAAATTGATGCTCGCTATCTGCTTCACTGAATCAAAAGAAGTAGTAAAATAACTCAAGTTCCTGACTGGGACTTGATGATCCTCTGGGACGTTTAGTGTGTTCTTTTAACAGAAGTTGTGCTTTGGTGAGTTTAATACCACTAGAATGACTTGAAGCACTAATTTGTAGTTGTGATTCATTTTTTTGTACACCATATTTTAAACTATATTCTCTATAAATCTTATGCAAATAATTTCTAACACAATTTACTACCATAGAAGAATCAATTGGTGAAATATCATCCGGGGGGATAATGTCTCATAATACATCACTAACATTTAATGCAAAACATACAATTTAAGTCGAGGATCTAAAGCAAAATCAACTAGAAAAAGTCATGAATATTATAATATTTTTTTTCCCATTTAACCTCCATTGCTACCACAGAAGAGGTTAACAGATAATTAGAGAAATTTTCATTTAAGGTAAGTGTCATATTACAATAGTTCATCAAACTAAATCAGATGTAGGATAATAAACTCCAGATAATTGTTCAGTTGCCTCATAAAATACCTTCAACATTTCACAGATACTTTTACATACATTCCATTGCTGCGAAAATACATAAATATTAGAGTTTCCACCATGTTCTGCAAAAAAATGAACACAATAACTCCCTGTATGAATCATTTAACGATTTTATATGTTGAGTTCCAACGTGTGGGTATATCTCGTGGAAATTTTCTAGGTCACATGCCATTAACCTTACAAAACTTACCCCATTGTTTCATCAAACTCGGATGGGACCACAGATAAAATAATGACATTTAATTGGTTGAATCTGATTATCTAACGATCTTAATCCATCTTGCACACATAAGTTCAAAATATGACAAATACATCGAATATGAAAAAATAAACCACCAATAGCATGTTGACAAACACGTTTAAGATCTTCAATACTCAATGTGTTCGAAATAGCATTATCAAATGACACAGAAAATTTTTTGGAAGTTAAACCATATTCTTCTAAAATTACACAAATCAATTGAGAAATATTATGTGCGGTGTGTGCTTCATTGAACACTCGATATGCAAGCAACCTTTTTTGAATTGACCATGATTATCTATCCAATGACAAGTAATACCCATGTACGAATTAGTTTGCCAATGATCACTCCAAATATCAGTGCATAATTCGTCAAATTACTAAATAATGTAACTAATTCTTTCTTTTTTTGACGAACTAATTTTTAAGTGTTCGTGTGAATGGTCCTAGGAA
Source organism: Haberlea rhodopensis (assembly GCA_907163345.1). Classification (NCBI taxonomy): domain Eukaryota; kingdom Viridiplantae; phylum Streptophyta; class Magnoliopsida; order Lamiales; family Gesneriaceae; genus Haberlea; species Haberlea rhodopensis. Next base: position 219,889 of record CAJQUN010000160.1, read on the forward strand.
CACATTTAGTAGCAGGTTGTAGAGATTCATGACATAGATCTTCAAAACCAAATCTAGATGCAATACTAAAAGAAAGATGTTCTACAGAGATAAAATTTGCCACCGATTCTCTTAATTGTGCATCAGTGTATTTGAAAAGTGGAGAGTCGATACCTTCACCCGAAGAATGAAATCTAGATAGTTGAGTTTGAGAAGAATCATTACCAAACTCCACTGGATGCTTCGTTTCGATATGACGCTTAAAAGACCCATAGCCACCATGTAAGGACCCCCGTGCCCTTAACCCTTTATTAGTGTATTAACCCCTGTACTTAGTGCATACAATCATGTTATCAAGGGGAAAGAGATTACATGCAACTCTAGCATGAATACCATCTATAAAAATTCCTTTACATTAATCGTATAATGTCTATACTTTCCCAACATAATCCATAAAACATGTTATGCACCTTTAAACATACACTAACATGCTCTCAATTTATTTTGCAATTCATAATTACTCGCATACTACACCAATGAAAAGAGAAAGGACCTTGTCTTCTTTATACATTCCATATACACATAATATTGCTCACATACGAGCATCAAATAAGTAGGCGTGTATCTAATGTATAAAGTATCATGCTCAGTACCGTCGCTGGTACCTCGATCCTGGAAGCACCTCAAACCCACAGCTCGAGCTCAACTCCAAGCCGTCGATGTACCTAATAACCTGCCCCAACAGAGACAGCTCCACACGGGGTGAGCATACCAATATCCTAAATACAATAATCGCAACAATATAATTCATAATTTACAATAATGTAAATGCTATGAAATACAAAATATACTCCCTGGATGGTATCATCCTCATCCGGTATTTCATGTACTGTCCCTGCTCTCAAAACACTGAAACCATTAAACCCCCAATGCCAGTTAATCATTTCATTGATTAACGAATCCATTAGCCATATACCGATATCACAATCAATACTACCAAATCATTAAACAATGATTACAAATTCCCATTTATCTCACTTATGGTTCCATAGTTCTAATTCATTGCTCGCTCTACAATAGCGGTGTTTCATTTTCACGCATGCTCAACAGCAATGACGTCATAACCAATGTTTGCTCAAATGCGGCAACATCTCAATCATTGCTCGTTCAAAAGCGGCACTACATAATTTCCAAGGCATACATACACATTTGTAGCAATTACCATAAACCCTGCCTTTTCATATACATTTATTGCCAATACCATGCACATTCATTGCAATACGGTGTACCAAGCACTCAACAATTGCAATTATGTAAAAGGGGCTATGCTCGTACGTCATACGTACCTTATGTTTCGTAGTCCAAGCCAAACCTTGCTTGAGTTCCATGCCTCGAGAAATATGTGCTAAAACATATAAACAACTCACGATCAAGCATAAGCATGCAACTACGTGCCCAAGCACGTTCAAAACTCCCAAACATATCGTCTACCCATGACGATTACCAAAATAAAAGCCACCCGACTAAGCATGCAGAATACCCAAAATAAACCATTTTTCAAGTTAAAAGATAGCTAAAAACTCAACCGAGAGTTCCGTTAAATTTAACTTGGCTCCAACCAAACCATTTAAAAAGTCTAACATTCCCATTGGAATGTGAACATTGCCCCGGAAGCCGACCATTTAAGTCGCAAATCCAAAATCCCACGAAAAAGCCAAGAAAACCACATTTCACCTGCTGGCGATCGATCGCTATACCGGGCGATCGATCGCTAGCCCCTTGGCGATCGATCGCTCGATATAGCGATCGATCGCCAGACCTTACTGGCGCGAGGCGATCGATCGCTCAAAAGTGGCGATCGATCGCCACAATGCTGAAAAGTCTACTGCCAGCGGGCGATCGATCGCTCGCCATAGGCGATCGATCGCTACGTCCTGCAACACGAAAATCTCCATTTTTAAAAGCTTGAAACCTCCACAAATCATACCCCAACTCCTCCCAACCCAAAATCACAACAAAACAACACCCAAGAACCCCCAACAAGGGTGTTAGACTTGAATTAAAACAAACCCAAAAGATCTTATGACTTCACCAGAATCACCCAAACTAAACCAACCTCAAAACTCAACCAAAATCAACAAAATTACAATCAAAACGAAGATAAAGACGAGGGGGAGGAGATTACCAACTTATCTTCGAAGAATCCGGCTCCTAAAACGAGCCTCCGTCGATTTTTCTCCAAAGAGAAAGGATGAGGGTTAGGGGAGAGGGGTTGACGTGAAAAGAGGGGGGAGAAGGAGAGAAATGGATCCCAAATGACGGAATCCCGAGTCCAATTGGTATATATAGCAGAAATGCCTCAAAATACCAACACTTCCACAAATACATCACAATTCATTAAAAATCATCTGTTTCCAAAAACTCTTTCTCCAACATCAAATCCTCACACTTGCCCCAACATAAAGCACCCCGGACTCCAAGTCCCACCAAAACCCCAACTCATAGGTTTTCCACCAAAATGAGAATACAATCTCAACCTTTGGATCCAACGATCCAAAATGCCCGATTTAACAACCTCGGGAGACCCAAAGCCGTAATTTATACACAATTGCAACAATTAAATCCATTAAGGATTATTACCACACCGGATTAACGCCAATAATTCCCGGGTATCACACACCACCACTTTGAAACTTATACGTACTATTACAATATTTGCATTTGGCACGCATCTCTCTGGATGGAAGAGTCACCTTCTCAAAATGTTCAGTAATAATCGATGATTTAAGTGGGGCATAGATCTTACCTTTGTATGCACACTTTCTTGGGTATCATGTGTAGCAAAAGGATCATCGTTGGTGAATTCAATATCGTCAATATCAATATCAACATCGGGTTCGGCCTGTTCGGGATATGCCACCTTGCCTTTGCCTTTATGTGGATCACCAGGACCTTCCATTGAGTAATTCGAAAAAAATACAAGTAAATGATGTATCGAAAAATTAGAGTTGTGATAAGATTGATGAAAAATGAAATAGGTGTGAATGATATTTATAGGCATGAAAAATAACGGTCACTTAATCCTAGCAGTCGATCTATAACGGCCACAAAATCCTAGCCATCGATTTTTAAAATAAAAAATTACTTTTTTTACGGTTGAATCTGCGGTTAACCGACGGTTACAAACCGCCGGTTCAACCTTTTGCAACGGTCAGGAGATCCTGACCGTTGATATACAACGGATATGAGATCCTGGCCGTCTGTTTAAAAAAAAAATTAAGGCGTGGAACCGCCGAGTGGAATCAGCGGTTCCACGGTTTTTGGGAACCATGAACCGTAGTTGGCTCATACAGTGATGGGCTGATTACGATTCATAACCGTCGAATCGGGTCAACGGGTAACCGACCCTTTAAGTATGATTTATTTGTCCCCATCGGCAGCGGCTGACTCGAACATTCCCATTTTCTCTACGCTCAGCAGCGTAATCTTCGATCCAACCTACTGCGTCAACATAAACAATGGCCGCGTCATTGGCTCGCCAAGCCGCGAACCTCGCCAGGCTCTCATCTTCCTCGTCGGCGGTGGCAGCGTCTCGATCTGCCTCTCTAATTCACAGCCGCGGTCTCGCTGGTGCCGCTGGTATTAATTTTAACCTAACATTTCGTATCTATCCATTCACTAGCTATGGCCTATGTGGATATGTAGCCATATGTTTTTTGATGCATCATTTTCCACTTTCATTTTCTTTATTTGCTTTTCACTATTTTGTACTGAATATCTGCATATCGAATTTGCAGAACTCCATGGGACACCAAAGGTTGATTGCTGGAAAGAGCCAAGGAATCCGGGAAACTGGAAGGAAGAGCATGTGAGTTTTTTGCATACAGTATTTAGTTTTTTTTTGAGGTTATGAAAATTTTCAACTATTTTGGAGGTTTTGCTTTGTTTTTTGTTTTGTTGGAATTTGTTTATTCATATTATTTATGATAAAATGTCCTATTTTTATTCTTTTTAATTCTCTAATGTTACGGTTGATCATTGATCAATCTTCTCAAGTAGACTGCATAATTTGAGATAGGTAATGAGGATCTTGGCATTTAGGAGCAATTATTTTTGGCCACATCCTTATTGAACAATTGGCTCTTAGTGGTTTAAAGATCTTCTTCCCTTGAATTGTAACTTGAAAGGGATAAAATGGTTTTACCTCTTGCTATTACCTCGTGGATTGGTTTCTGAAAATTACGGTAGGAACACTCTGCCTAATCGTCAAGTAGCAGTGTAGCACGTTGTGGCGAGGCATGATGAGAGACACTATTGTGCTATGCCCCAATCGTTTGTTAAAATATTGTGCTATAACCAGTAAACAGCTACTAAATAAGAATTATGATCGAAAGCGTGAGCTGGCAACTCGAAAAATATTTAATGTAGCTGCTGCATATGACATAGTGCATCCTGTATGGTTTTCTGTTTGCAACACATTGTAGTACCCTTCAACATATGGAAGACTGGTACATAATTGTCCTTTTGTATCACAACTATATTCACCGGTTGTACCTGATATTTTTCCATGCAGCCCATGTTTGGAGTTGGATAAAAAGTTTCCAATTGTCCTGAACTCTTTAAAATGCATGCAGAAAGGTGGATTTATCTTCATTGGATCCTCCAGATCCTACTCAAAAACAGTGTTTCTTACACCGTTGTTCCACAGGTGTTGTTATTTATGGGAAAATAAAGCAGTTTTGATGTAGGAACTGAGATGAAACTTTCACCAGTACAAGATTAATGAGCTAACCTTTTTACACAAATTTGGCTCATGTAAACCCATTCGTCAGTTCACTGTCCAGTTGTTGTCAAATGCTCAAAATTCCATTTAAGCTAAGTATTTCATACACTTTTAAGAAAATCTGAGCATGTATTGGTCTTATTCAGTCCGATCTTTCCCCATGGATTGAATAATTTACAGGCATTATTGATGGTTGACAATTTCTTGAGCCAACTAAAAGAACTGGTCTGGGGGCCTCAACTACAATAAGCCAACTTTGGTGCACTTTCAATTTTTGACCACATTACTTCCAACACTTGGTAAAAACAGTAAATACCAACAACCTTTTTAGTCCCTGTTATTGAACTCTAATCTAGACTCTAAATCATATTGTCTCCTCAAGTTTTTGTTAATCTCAGCACTAGCCTGTGCTCATGGATGTGGGTATGGAGTAACTTCACGGATATGATATAAAGATAATTTTAAAAAATTAGGGTAGGGGAGGATGCAACTATTTTATTTATATAAATATTTCATAATAATATAAAGAAGTCCATATGTATATGCCGAATGAAAAAAATATCATGAGCACATCGATAATGAAAATCAAGCAAAATCTTGTCTAAAAATACATTATACATCATATTATAAGAAGTGCAATTTGCCTTCATCCATGATACTGAATTACATTTTCTTATTTTTATTTAATTTTAATTTTATTTAGATTTATAAATAAGTTCTTTCCTTGTTTGAAACAAAATTGCAAAATGACCAATATTGTAACCCTTTAAAAATGTGAAATAATCTCCACAGAATCCACCATGATCGGGATATACCATCCTTTGACCATGGCGGATACCATATCCAATTTTTTCCTTATTAAGTTTATTTATGATAGTGTTTATCGCATACACCCAAATTAACTCTTTCAAGTTAATAACATTAAACAATGTAATAGCGTGAGTGGTGATCGGTCCCACAAGGAAGGGTGTATCTTGTGTTAACTTATGTAAAACAAAGTAAAATGAGGATTTTGAATTTGAAATTATTACTACTATGATGCAAAATCTAAGAAAACTATGAATTAAACTAATATGCAAAATTAAACTTAGATGATTTAATTTATGAGAAATGCGATTCTTGGCTTTCAGTCGACTCTACAATTGTGGTTTACTATCTCGAGCATCGATTTTCACATACGATTCGACTTTCATTTGAATATATAGTTGGATATTAGCGCAAACGTTCTAGTTTAACCCTTATCAAACAATCAATCAAAATACAAGCGATTAAGATTTAAATCGATGATAGCATAGAAACTAGAAAGATCGATGAAACTAAATAACATAACCCAAGCGTCTATGCTTAATTTAGTCAAATGTTTTTCCTAAGAATTTAACAAACTCACAAGCGGAAATTTATTAATCTTAGTTGCTTTGTAAATTAGAGGGATCAAACAATTTCGGATTTGATATCTAATTTAGCATTAGATTGCATGAACAATATTAGGCGATCAATCTAATAATTTAACACAACAATAATAGCAATAAAATTAGAAAAACAATCGATACTCAAATCAAAATCGATAAATAAACACTTAAATCTCACGAGAATCGTAAACTTTAATGCATTATCTTCCTTAACCAAGAATCACAAGAAGTTTAGCCACTCATGACTAAATCAAAACAACAAAAATCCAATGTAAAAAACATAAATAAAAGCAATATAAAAACGTTACTAAAGAGTAGCACGATTCCGGAGCGTCGCTTCCGTCCCGTGCCTTGAGATCTTCAAGTTCTTCTTCAACAATTGAGAGAATAATTTATTCTAAGTCTAAATTACGATGAATTACGTCTGAATAATGAGTTATGAGGCTTAGGTTCGAGTTATAAGGTAGGGAGGTTGATTAGAATAGGTTAGAATCTCCAAAATATGATATAATCAAGTTTCCAAATTTCTCGGACTCCGGGGCGATCGATCGGTGCTTTCCCACGATCGATCGCTCGTTATTTTTTTTTAATTTTTTTCGATGCGCGATCGGTCGATCCAAAGTCTCGATGGACCGGTCGCATGAATTTTTTGTTGCTCAAATTATCTGCCAGCCGCGATCGCTCCGTCCTTAGTCCACTTTTATAGATTTTTCTTGGTCTACTTTGATCATTTATCATCTCCAATGCATTTCTTGATCTTTATTCACCATTATTAGCTCGATTTCTTCGATTCCACCTACATTCACACAATAATTCAATTAGGTAACATATGCATTAAATTAACCATTAAAACATACCTAATCATTGACAATTAAATCCCTAAATGCGTCTATTTCTAGCCACATCAAACTCCCCAACTTAGTCTTTACTCGATCACGAGTAAATCAGTCCAAAACTAAAATCTTTGTGTGGCTCATAGTTTCATAACAAAATTGTCCTCATTTTAGTGTCTCAACAATCATAAACATGCACAATAATGAAAGGAGTTGAAAAACTAATAATGGAACAAGTTCAATCCCTAGGCATTTCATCCCCAACAAAACAAGCAAACGTGCGTGTGTGACTCTGTGGTCATAAACATGTGTCAAGTAGAAATTATAGATCCAACCCACAATAGCTCAAGTTGTACACAAACACAAGTATAAGCTCACTTGCACACTCTTTTCCACTATCTTAAACACTTGCAAAGACAAATTAAATAGGTCTTAATTAGCTTGTAGCTGGCCTAGGTATTGGCTTATGAAAGAAAGGGTAAAGATTTATCAAACAAGAGAGTATAATTTTATGCACAATTAAATGCTCATCTTCTTGCATGATTTTTTTTCAAACCTTGTTCTTTTGTAAGGTTTATTTCATTTTTTCTCTTTTGTGCCTTGGCTCCCCCTGGAGTCATATTTTTATCTATCTTTTTCCAAGGCATCCATTTTTCTTTCATGCATCTCATTCTTTTGACAATAAAGCTCTCAAACATATGAATCAATGATAACATGTGCATGTGAATGAAATACATCATATACCCTTCAAAGATATGGATAAAAATATATTTAGGTTCATTAGGACGATGATCAACTAGTCAAAGAATGTTGAATGAGGTCTTTTGTATGCTTAGCATACAATCATTCTTTTACATTAAAGTTCAAATAGGGGCACTAGTGATGATTTTGTTTTACATCGTAGGCTTGAAAAACTCATACGCATCAAAGATCGCCTATATCACTTTCATGTTCGCAAGTAGTCTAGACATACGCCTAAAAGAATATGTAGTTAAGTTCTAGAATGTATTAGAGACTTCATAAGACTTTCACAAAATTCACACAATCTTCGATACACTATGCACAATTCACAAGCTCATGCCAATTTTGTACTCAAAATATTCAACTACCATGTCAAAGCAAAATTTGTATTAGAGTTCAAAGTGTTCCAATGTTAGCAATTAACCTATTTTCAAAAGTATGCATGTTATCAATTAGGTTTCATCATGGGCTAGTGATTCAAAAGTCTAAGTTCATCATTGACTATGAGCTCAATTTTTTTTAATTTTTTTGGAATTTTATAATAATAAAGCAATAAACAAACTATTAATCCTCCCATACTTAAATCTTACATTGTCCCAAATCTAAGGCAAAATTGCATGAAAACAGAATTAGCACTATGAAAGCAATAAAAAAAGAAAAGAAAAAGGAAACTAACTCCCCTTGTGTTGCCTCCCAAGCGACGCCTCTGTTTAACTTCGGTGGCCCGACGCTAGTCCATAGATCAGGTGATGCTAGGTGGATCTTGAGTGGCTTTGAAACCCTCGTAGAAGGGTTTAAGTCGATGTCCGTTCACCTTTGAATCTCAACTGCACTATGAGGATAAACAACAGTGACTATAAAAGGTCCAACCCATTTGGAATGCAGCTTACCTGCGAATAGATGGAGGCTGGAGAGGTAGATGAGGACTTTTTGACCAACTTCAAACTCCTTCATCATGATCATCTTGTCCTGAAAGGCCTTCGTCTTCTCTTTGTAGATTCTCGAGCTCTCGTATGCCTCATTTCGGATCTCTTCCAACTCTTGCAACTGTAGCTTCATATGCTCTCCACTCTCGTCCATGGCCATGTTAAAGTGCTTGATGGCCTGTGCAGTCCGATAAGCCCACAACGCATCATCTAGTCTCAAGCTCTAGTCCTTCCTAGTGGGGTTTACGGTCTTCTCCAAAATGGACTTGATTTCTCTATTGGAAACTTCGGCTTGCCCACTCGTTTGAGGGTGGTATGTGGTGGACACTTGTGTGTCACACTGTACTTCTTTAATAAACTCTCCACCATCCTATTACAAAAATGGGTGCCTCAATCACTTATGATTGCCCTTGGAATCCCAAACCTAAAAAAGATGTTATATTTATAAATTCTGCAACCACTTTAGAGTCATCAGGACGGGTGGCTAAAGCTTCCACCCATTTCGACACATAATCCACAACAAGTAAGATATAAATGTGGCCAAAAGAATTAGGAAACGGTCCCATGAAGTCGATGCCCCATACATCAAATATTTCACAAAAAAATATGGGTTGTTGGGGTATCTCCTTTCGTTGAGATATGTTACCCGTCCTTTGGAACTCAGTGCATGACTTGCAAAAATTATATGAATCGCAAAATAAATTTGGCCAAAAGAAACCACATTCTAATACCTTTCTTGCTGTTTTTTTGGCTCCAAGGTGACCATCAACTTCACGCGAGTGACAAAAATTGAGTATAGAGGTTACCTCGTTTGCACGGATGCAACGCCGAATAACTTGATCCGCACAATGTTTCCATAAGTAAGGATCATCCCAAACTTAGTACTTGGCGTCGCTTCTAATCTTTGCTTTTGAGCTCTATTCAAGCCATTAGATAAAGTATTAGCAATGTCGGCGTACCATGGTAAAATGTCGTGCATGGCGAAAAGTCGCGCACGGTATATCCTCCACATGAGTTAGACGACTTAAGTGATCCGCCACTTTGTTCTCCATTCCTCGCTTGTCTTTAATCTCCACGTCGATTCACTCAAGAGTAAGATCCATTTTATTAGCCTTGACTTTGCCTCATTCTTCTTCATCAAGTAACGAAGAGCTAGTAGCTCCTTCTCAGTAGTAGAATAATTTTGCCGGGCATCATCCAAGGTTATAGATGCATAGTAGATGGCATGAGAAATCTTTCCAATCCTTTGGCCCAAAACGGCGCCTACATCATAGTCGCTTGCATCACACATGATCTCAAATGGCTTACTCCAGTCAGGTGGCTGGATGATGGGTGTGGAGGTCAAGGATTCCTTCAATATATAAAATGCAGTCTTGCACGCCTCATCAAACTCGAACATAACTTCCTTTTGCAACAATTTGCACAATGGCGATGCAATCTTGGCGAAGCCCTTGATGTATCGTCTATAGAAACCTACATGGCCAAGAAAGGAACGCACATCCCGCACACAAATAGGGTATGGTAGAGATTGAATAATGTCACTTTTAGCTTTATCTATCTCCATACATTTGGATGAGACCACATGGCCCAAAACAATACCTTGTTCCACCATAAAATAACAATTTTCAGAATTTAGCCCAATGTTAGTTTCTATGCACCTCTTGAGAACAAGTGTAATGTTAGATAGACATGCATTGAATACATCACCATAGACAGTAAAATCATCCATGAATACCTCTAATATATGCTCAATGTACTCAGAAAATATAAGTAACCATACACTGCTGAAATGTGGCCAGTGCGTTGCAAAGTCCAAAGGGCATGCATCTATAAGCGAAAGTTCCAAAGGGGCAGTGAACGTCGTCTTTTCTTGATCTTCCGGGGCAATAGCAATCTGAAATACCCAAAATATCCATCAAGAAAGCAATAATAAGAGTGACATGCTGACCTTTCAAGCATTTGATCAATGAAGGGCAATGGGAAATTGTCCTTGTGGGTCACAGCATTCAACTTGCGATAGTCGGTGCAAACTCTCCATCCATTTTGAATGCAGGTGGTGACTAATTCATCATCTTTGTTCTTCACCACTGTGATGCCAACATTCTTTGGAACTACTTGGACCGGGCTAACCCATTGACTGTCAGATATGGGGTATATCACTCCAACTGCAAGAAGCTTTAGGATCTCATCTTTCATTACTTCCATCATCGGTGGATTGAGCTTACTTTGCGATTGACGTATAGGCTTGCCTCCCTCTTCAAGTAGAATCTTATGCATGTATATAGAGGGCTTATTCCTTTAATGTCAGCCATAGTTCATTCTATTGCAGTTTTGTGCTCCTTGAGCACTTGAATGAGCTCATTCTCTTGGTCGTTTCCTAACTTGATAGAGATGATCACCGGTAGTGTATCTCCTTCTCCAAGGAACACATACTTTAGGTGGCTTGGTAATGGCTTCAACTCAACAGTGGGTGCCTGCGATACGGAAGGAAGTGGCCGTGTATTAAAAATGGGCAATGAAACAAAAGAAATATTACCTTGCACCTTGAGTGTGGTATCCAAGGTGGTGATGTTGAGCTCCACCTCGTCGCCAAGTGACAACTCTTCCTCAAGATGGCCGAAAGGGGTGGCGAGGGCTACCTCCGATTCATCCTTACCTGCAAGCTCAAAAAACCTTGCGACAAGTAATCAACAATATCGATAGAATAAACAGTATCATCATCGTCACAATGATATTTCATGGCGTCATGTATGTTGAATTTAACGACCTCGCCATCAAATTCCATAGTGAGTGTGCCTAACAAGAAGGGCCTCCCTAACAATGAACATCTATCTTAGTCTTTGTTCATAAACACTATGACATCTATCTTAGCCTTTGAAGTTTTCAAGAAGGGTCTCCCTAACAATATAGGGCTACTATTATCATCCTTTGCCATATCAAGCACATAAAAATCAGCGGGGAAGACCAACTCCTTTACTTGTACCAACACATCTTCTAGAATTCCCCTAGGGTATGCATTAGACTTATCTGCTAACTGGACAATCACTCTAGTTTCTCTTAAAGGCCTAGATTTTATGAAGCATAAAGAGAACGACATGACATTTATCGGTGCTCCTAATTCTGGCTTTTTCGAGGCGTGTCTCACCAATTGTGCATGGGATAGTGAACATACCTGGATCCTTGCACTTTGTGGGGATCTTCCTTCGAATGACTGCTGAGATGTTCTCCCCCAACTCTACTTTGTGGCATCCTTTAAGCTTTTGTTTCCTCTTGGCGGTGCATAACTCCTTTAAGAACTTTGCATAGCGAGGCACTTGTTTGATAGCATGCAATAGTGGAATGTTCACCTCGCATCTCCGAAGGTTTCGTAGAGGTCCTTGATCCTTTCATCCCTCCTATCCTCCTTAAATACAAGAAGGAAATGGGTGCAATCTTATAATCAGAAAGTAGAGTAGATTTACCTTTTTGTTCCTCCTTTTGTATGGAATCCTTTTCTTTAGGCTCGAGTTCAATCTCTTCCTCTCGTGTGGCATGAGGTGTTCCCGTCATCTCCGGTGCCTCCAATTCTTTCCCACTTCTTAGTTTGATCGCACTTGCATTTTTCCTTGGGTTGACCACTGGTTGTGAAGGCAAGTTATGTGATCCTTGAGCCTCCAATCGATTTAGTGTGATAGCAAGTTGTCCCACTTGAGTGTTCAAGTTTTAGATGCTAGATCTAGTCTCCTGTTGAAATTTCAAATTGCTGTTAACAATTTCTTTAACAATATTTTCTAGATACTGTTGGGGTTGGAGCGGCTTGCTGTGGTCTTTGTAATGGTGGTCTATAGGGCGGTGGGTTGGACTGCATCTGGGGTTCAACTTGATTCCCATATCTCAAATTTGGATGATCCCGCCATCCTGAGTTGTAGGTGCTAGAAAAAGATCGTATCTTCTTTGTGGCTTTGTCGGAAATCCGCCCGCTGCATTTTCTTGTTCACTGGGCGGCTCTTGAAGCGTGGGACATGTATCAGTTGGATGACCTGGTAGTGCACAGATTCCACATACCTTCCAACTCCAACTGTAAGCTGTCTCACAAGACCGGTTAAGTCAATCAATTGTTGTTCAAGGCTAGAAATAATTACCTCGCCTTGCTTCCTAAGCCTGTGGTCAGGTCGAGTAGTCCCAAACTGTTGAGAGTTGGCGGCCATGTTCGCAATCAAGTTCTTTGCCTCCTCTGGTGTCTTATCCACAAACGCTCCTCAACTTGTAGCGTCCACTATTCGTGTTATTTGGCAAAAGACCCTCATAAAAATATTGAATAAGTAAATGCTCACTTATCTGATGTTGAGGGCAGCTTGCACAAAGTTTTTGAAGCGCTCCAAGTATTCTTGAATTGATTCTTCAGGGAGTTGTCTGATGCCATAGATTTCTTTGCAATGTTAGTCGCCCTTGATGCTGAAAAATGCTTCTCCAAAAAAGATCCTATTCAGTTCGTTCCATGTAGTAATGGATCCAGAGGGTAGGTAGAAGAGCCAATCCTTAGCAACGCCCTTCAAAGAGAAGGGAAAGACTCGTAGTTTGATTTGTTCATCTGTTATACCAGTCGGCTTCATGGTAGTGCAAACTAAATGGAATTCCATCATATGTTTATGCGGATCTTCACCTGCAAGGCCATAGAAAGAGGGCAAAAGATGTATTAGGCCAAACTTTAATTCAAAATTAATATTAGTAGCAAGAGTAGGGAAAGTGATGCAGATGGGCTGCTGATCCAAAGTAGGATTCACTAGCTGTCTCAGAGTCTGATTCTCCTCCATGTTAATCCTTTCTTCTTCTTTCCTAAATCTTCTTCAGTTTTCTCTCCTTAGTCGGTGTAAAGTCTTTTCTATCTCTGGATCGTATTAATGTCCGTCTTCCTCTGATGAAAGATCGCTTGTGTGCATGAACAAACAGGTAAAAGCACGAGAAGATGAATATCAATAAAAACTTAACACAAAAATAAGAAAACGCCTTCCCGTCAACCCCGCCAAAATTTGGTAGCGTTTATCGTGTACACCCAAATTAACCCTCTCAAGTTAATAACAGTAAAGAATGTAGTAGCGTGAGCAGGGATCGATCTCACGAGGAAGGGTGTATCTTGTGTTTTTATGTAAAACAAAGTAAAATGGGATTTTGAATTCGGAATTATTAATGCTATGATGCAAAATCTAAGAAAACTATGAATTAAGCTAATATGCATAGACCCGATCACGGTTCAGAACCTCCGGTTTGACGGTTCAGAATCGCCGGTTCGACGGTTCAAAAAACCTTGACCCTTAACCTTAACCTTCCTTGACGGTTCCGGTTACGGTTCATAAACCACCGGTTACGATTCCGGTACCGGATACGGTTTGAACCTTATTTTTTAAAAAAATTTAAAATTATTATTAAAATTTGAAATAAAGTAAAAAACAATTGAATTTGTTTTCGTCCATGGATTAAACATAAAATAACGTGAAATAAATTCAATGTCATGTGTAAGACATATTTGTCTGGTGGTTGATATATATATAAATTATAACACTATATTTAGATCAACAAGGCTATTATAGCTTAGTGGTTGAAGCTAATTCTTAAAGATGGAGGTCACGAGTTCAAATCTACACCATAACATATATTTTAAATTTAAAAATGTAGAAACATTTAAAATAAATCCTTGAACTGGCGGTTAACCAACAGTTCACGGGTTAACAAAATTATGACTCTTAACCGGCCTGATCCTTTGAATAGGCACGAATGAAGGGTCGGACCCTTCGTCGTTTATGACCATTGGTCGGGTTTAAATATGCAAGATTAAACTAAGATGACTTAATTTATGAAAAATATGATTCTTGGTTTTCGGTCGACTCTACAATTGGGGTTTAAAATCTCGATCATCGATCTTCACATACGATTCAACTTTCATATGAATATTCATCGTTGGACATTCAATTCAATAAATTAAATTCCTATCTCACCTTATGTTTAGTTAGGTAGCCCAAGCGTTCTAGTTTAACCCTTATCAAACAATCAATCAAAATACAAGCGATTAAGATTTAAATCGATGATATCATAAAAACTAGTGAGATCAATGAAGCTAAATAACATAATCCAAGCGTCTATGTTTAATTTAGTCAAGGGGTTTTCTTAAGAATTTAACAAACTCACAAGCGGAAATTTATTAATCTTAGCTGCTTCGTAAATTAGAGGGATCAAACAACTCCGGATTTGATATCTAATTTTGGCATTAGATTGCATGAACAATAGTTAGGTGATCAATCTAATAATCTAACACAACAATAATAGCAATAAAATTAGAAAAAACAATTGATACTCAATAAAAATCAATAAATAAACACTTAATCTCACGAGAATCGTAAACTTTAATGTATTGGCTTCCTTAACCAAGAATCACAAGAAGTTTAGCCACTCATGACAATCAAAACAACAACAATCCAATGTAAAAAGCATAAATAAAAGCAATATAAAAATGTTACTAAAGAGTAACACGATTCTGGAGCATCACTTCAGTCACGTGCCTTGAGATCTTCAAGTTCTTCTTCAACAATTGAAAGAAAAATTTATTCTAAGTCTAAAGTATGTTGAATTAGGTCTGAATAATGAGTTATGAGGCTTAGGTTCGAGTTATAAGGTAGGGACGCTGATTAGAATAGGTTAGAATATCCAAAATATGGTAAAATCAAGTTTCCAAAATTTCTCGGACTCCGGCGCGTTTGATCGGTGCTTTTCCGCGATCGATCACTCGTTATTTTTTTTCACTTTTTTTTCCAAAGTCGAGATCGATCTGTCGCGCGAATTTTTTGTTGCTCATTTTCTGCCAGCCGCGATCAATCCGTCCTTTAGGCGCGATGGGTCGCACCCACTTTTATGCATTTTTCCTGGTCTACTTTGATCATTTATCATCTCCAATGCATTTCTTGATATTTATTCGCCATTATTGGCTCGATTTCTTCGATTCCACCTACACTCACACAATAATTCAATTAGGTAATATATACATTAAAACATATCTAATCATTAGCAATTAAATTCACTAAACGTGTCTATTTCTAGCCATATCAATTTACCATGTCATACCCTTACGTGGGATGTCGAACAAGGTACATCACCATTTTCGTTGCATCAGTACATCAATACTCATGGTAAAGTGATCATGCCCCTTGTTGGTCTTTATCGTTATACACAACCTATTTTGAGTAGTAAAGATTACAACTTAGTTGAAATGCTTTAAAACCATTGAAGAAAAGTTGCTATTGTCCAGGTGTATGATGATGTTGGAGAAACTTGTCATGTTGAATTTTTTGAACTGCTCTCAATTGTAAAGGCCTTTTGATCAGTTTAAACCTTGTGAATTGATGTAAGTTAACAGTGAACCTAGTATCATGTTGTGGGGCCATTTCAAGGCCCGTTAAAAGTTAAAAATCACTCACATGAGGGGTAGGATTGATGGGAATAAAATTTGTTGGGGAGGGAGTCACTATGGGGTATTCGGTTTTAACTTTCTGCTTTGGCGAAAATACTAACTCGGGCTAGGGGCAACCAGAAGGTTTTCTTTTCAAAAAGTTGGGATCAATCCAGTAATCAAGGATTATGTCAGTTGTCTTTCTCTCTTTAATTGAATTTGTAAATTTGTGATCATAAATATTACCTCGACCTGTTGGACCCGACTATGGGAGGTTGAACATGGCAATTACATGATAGAATCTAAACTGCGTGCACTAGAAAAGATGTTGATACGTTTGGAGGAAAAGAATAAGAAAACTCGGGAGGTTACTTGCAATCGAGAGTAATTTGGGGAGACCGTATGATACGACTATAATTTTATAGAACTTAAACACAAGATGATTGATGAAATATTTACTGAAATATATTGAATTGCAGAATTGAAATACAAGAGGAAATTACAATAAGCAGCTATTGTTACTCAGAAGAGGAAAAGAGTCTGCCCGAGCAAGATGCCAGACACGTTCAAACTATTGAAGAAAAAATTAAACTGATGGTTAGCCATTTCCCCCCCACATACATTTATTCCCCTTTTTCCCCCATGCATGATGCACGTACCCACTACCCTTGCCTTCTAACTGCTTTTCCCTCTTCATTTGTAAATCAGGATTTCCTTGGGTCTCTCTTCCATCGGCCCATTTACTGAAATGTTTGGGCCGATATTTCCGTATCATTACTTCCCTCTGCAAATTCAGCCTTGTCCTCAAGGCTGAAATCAGGAAACTGTTGTTTGATATCAATCACCTCTTCCCATGTTGCTTCCTCCAATGGTTTGTTCCTCCACTGCACGAGAACTTGCTGTACCATCTCATTCCCTTGCTGCAGTGTCCGTTTTCCCAGTAGACACTGTAGTTGCGTACTAACATCCAATTCAACTTCCAGGTCTACAGGTATATCCAGCTCCACATCATATGTGCCCTTTACTTTTTTGAATTGTGAGGCATGGAAAACCGGATGGATTCTACTTCCTTCGGGCAATTTCAATTTATAAGCCACCTCCCCAACTTTTTGCATAATCTGAAAAGGTCCATAATAACGAGCTGATAGTTTTTGATTTACTCTTTTTGCCACTGTCGACTGTCTATGAGGCCTTAACTTCACAAACACCCACTCCCCAACTTCCCATGCAACATCCTTTCGTTTTTTTTTTTTTTTGAAAAGAGAAACCTGAATATATTAAAATCAGTACCAGAGGTACTAAACGGGTTACAAAATTGCAAAAATAACCAAAAAGCGCTACAATCCATCATACTACTAGACAGTACTAAAAAAGACCTAACAAACAAATAATTGGCTGAAGTCGCCAATCCAAGAACGAGGTCCCCAATCTATTACGGCCTCTATTACTAATCCAAAACCACGAACGGAAGATGATCAATTCTAGTGAATCTCCCTTGATCTCCCCCGGTCCCATGAAAATGAGATTGTTGCGAAGCAGCCAAATAGTCCAAATAACCGCCTCCCAAATGGTCATCCACTCCTTCTGCCCCTTTGAATGATTCCAAAGACCCTTGTGTTGCCATAAACGATCGACGGGGTCCGCCGATAAGACTGTTGAAACTCCTAACCACTTGTAACATTGCATCCACAACTTATAAGATTCCGAACAAATGAATAGCACGTGTTGAGTTGTCTCTTGATATTGTTTGCAAAAAACACATTCGCCCGCCTCCGAGCCCGCATAAATATTTCTTCGACGCAGATTTGTCACTGTCGGAATTCTGTCCCTAATGACTCTCCACATGAAAGCCGCCACCTTTATCGGTGCATGTGTCCTCCAAATTGAATTGTAGGTTCTTGCCGGAAGATTCTCCGCCCCTTGGTCGTCTTGTATGCTTGCATACGCTGAACTTACAGTATAGATTTTAGACTCGTCCGGCGTCCAGGTCCATCTGTCTTCGCCCTCCGCTTGTGGTTGCAACCTGTCCAACAAAGATAACATATTAAGCAATAAAGAATCCTCCCAGTCAAATAAATCTCGTCTCCAATCCCATTTCCAAACCCAAGAACCCCCAACCCATTCACCCATATTGCCCACAAAAACATCATTATCCCTCGCTATTAATGCCAATCTTGGGAATCTATCTTGCAAACTCTCGTTCTCCACCCACACATCTTTCCAAAATTTAGTCCCTAACCCATTCCCCAATTGTTTCCTCAAACCCCCAATGAACCAAGCAGACGTGTCACGAATTGAGTATTTTAAAATATCACCCCACCAAAGCGACTCTTTACTCCTACCCCGTGATTCCCTTAGGTTTAAAAATGTCCGCCCATTAACCCCATATTTAGACCTAATTACCCTACCCCAAAAATTGTTCCCATTAGTCAGCATATCCCACCCCCATTTTCCCAGCAACGCTTTATTGAAAGAGTCTAAGTTGCGAACACCCAGGCCCCCATTATTTTTGGTTTTGCACACCTCATCCCATTTAACCCAGGCTACTTTCCGGCCACTCTCCCCTCCCCCCCAAAGAAAAGCAGTTTGCATCGATCTCAGTTTTGATAAAACGTTTTTCGGAGCACGGTAGAAGGAAAAAAAGTATATCGGTAAGGACGACAACACGGCATTGAGCAAAATCAAACGACCACCAAAAGACACACTCTTATCATCCCACACTGCCAATCTTTTCCGAAATTTTTCAATGACTGGTGCCCATAAACGCTGGCGAGTCTGATTTCCGCCAATCGGGAGGCCCAAATATTTGAAAGGAAAATCGCCCACATTACAATTCAACACAGCTGCCAATTCCTCCACCACCGACTGTTCCAAATTCAAGCCAAAGAGACTGCTCTTATGGAAATTTATTCTCTGGCCCGATAGCATCTCAAAATTGCTCAAAATAGCTTTAAATGTGATAGCATTTTGAATATTCGCTTCAGCCAACATGAGTGTGTCATCTGCAAATTGTAAGTGTGAAATCTGCACCACATCCTCCCCTACCCTTAACGGTGACATTAGATTCAAATTGACAGATTTATCCATCATTTTGCTTAAAGCCTCCGCCACTATCACAAAAAGAAAAGGAGACAACAGGTCTCCTTGTCTTAAACCTCTTTGCAACTGAAATTCCATAGTTGGACTTCCATTAATCAGAACAGAAGCTGTTGCACTGGTCACACATTCCATGATCCACTTTCTCCACTTATCATCGAACCTCATCAATCTCATCACATTATCTAAAAACTTCCAATTGACCGAATCATATGCTTTTGCGAAATCCACTTTGAAAATCATACCTTTTCTCCGACATCTTCTGTATTCATCAATCAGTTCATTAACAATTACCGGTCCATCCAGGATATGACGACTACCAATAAAAGCTGTCTGAGCAGGAGAAATAACGGCGTCAATAACTTTTCGCAATCTGTTAGCTAGGACTTTGGATAGAACCTTGTAAATACATCCAATGAGGGCAATCGGTCGAAACTCTTCAATTCTGATGGGATTGTCTTTCTTAGGCAGAAGAACAATGAACGATGGATTGCCACCTCTGGTTATTTTTCCATTCCTGGAAACTCCTCAAAAAATCTAAGGAAATCCGGTTTCAAGGTTTCCCAAAAATGTTTGATAAACCTGAAATTAAAACCAGCTGGTCCCGGACTCTTAGAGCTCTCACAATCCCAAACGGCCAACCGAATCTCATCTTCCGAAAAACACGCTGTCAATGATCCATTCTCTACAGCAGACAACTCACAGAATTGTATATCTTGCATCGTTGGCCTGATCCAATCATCTTGTTTAAACTGGTTAGAAAAATAATGCCGGACCCCATCCTTTACTCCCTGAACATCGTCCACCCAAACACCATCAAAGTATAAACCCACGATTTCCGACCTTTTCCTCTTGCGATTGATCACCTTATAAAAGAAGCTTGAATTCACGTCACCTTCTTTTATCCATTTAAGTCTCGCTTTTTGAAATAACGTGTCTTTCATCGCCAATTGATTCTGTAAACTGATTGTCTCAAGCTGTCTGGCTTGAATCTCTGCTTCTGACAACTCTCTGGACTCTGCCAATCTGTCCCATTCATTCAACAAATTTTTTGATGCCCCAATATTAGCCTCCATATCACCAAAGACCTCTGTATTCCAACGTTTTAGGCTATTCTTGAGGCATTTTAATTTCTCCTTTAAAACAAAACTCCCCCATCCTGTAATTTTGAAACTATTCCATTCCTGGAGCACAAATTCTCTAAAATCTGAGTGTTGTAACCATGGATCTAGACAGCGGAATGGTTTTGGCCCCCAGTTTGGCTGATGATTCTTCAATAGGATTGCACAATGATCAGAAACAGTTCTTTTCAGTCCCCATTGGGTGAGGTTAGGCCATTCCTGTAACCATGAAGCAGATAAGAGAAACCTGTCCAATCTACTGACACAAGAGCCATCTGGTCGATACCACGTATACTTCCTCCCGACCAATGGTAAATCTATCAGCTTTGAGTTCCTGATGAACGAATCAAAACCTCTCATTTCGTTAGTGTATTGATGAGAAGAACGACCCCGCCTCTCCTGAGGAAGTCTCACCGCATTAAAATCTCTACATAGACACCACTTGTCAATCTCATTCTGATTCAATCTGACTGATAACGAATTCCACATCTCTCTTTTCGCAACCAAATCTCCGGTCGAATATATATTGATGATGTTGCACTTGATTCTATCTGTCCCCCAATAGCCTTCGACTCCCAAAAGTCCATCCTCTCCCCAACAATTGTCCATGCAAAAAGTGTTCGCATTCCAGACACACAGAAGACCTCCTGCAGCTCCCAATGCCCCTTTGTACGCCCAATTGAAATTGTCTCCCCCCTATATTATTTTACACAAGTCCTTAGTGATGAAATCCTTTTTTGTTTCTTGTAAGCACAAGAAATCCACCTTTTCTTTTTGCACCAACTCTCGCAGTTCTCTTTTCTTCACCCTCCCCCCAATGCCACGGATGTTGAAGGTTGCAATAATCATCGGTTCACTACGGCGTCCCCAAAATCCTCATTCAAATTCCTCTTGTTTTGAATTTCCGTGTCATTCCTTTTCTCCATGTTCATAAGATATTGAATGATCTCGTCATCATGACCATGACCCATGATCCCCAAATTCTGTCCTATCGTCCATATCTGAATTGCTTTGGCATAGCAAACCTCGTCCCTGTTTGTATTGTCTACCACAGGCTCACCATCTCCTTGAAGCTTCTTCCCTTGAACTTCGAACCTTCGTTTGCGCTGATAGGTTCGTAAGATCTGTTTTTCCTTGTTCTGTGTGTGGTGAGTTCCCTCAAACGGTTCCGCAACCTCCACATTGTGAATCACCTCAGTTGGGTCCTTGTCCAAATTGCCCATTTGGTTACGGCAGACTTGGTATTCCTCATGTGGATCTTGGACTTCCTCCAGTAGTGTCTGTGGAACTGTTTCATCAGAGAAGTTTGAATCCGAGGAAGGTGAATCCGGAGGCGACTCCGATTTAAAGAAGTCAATAGTTTTCATCTCCGCTATGTCCGCCACATCTTCCATCAGTCTGATGGGATAAATCGTGCCATCGATGTCAACTTGTG
Organism: Haberlea rhodopensis; assembly: GCA_907163345.1. Taxonomy (NCBI): domain Eukaryota; kingdom Viridiplantae; phylum Streptophyta; class Magnoliopsida; order Lamiales; family Gesneriaceae; genus Haberlea; species Haberlea rhodopensis. The sequence goes on from CAJQUN010000160.1 coordinate 241,629, forward strand.
TCACCACGTTAATGAATGTCTTGGCAGTAGTGGCGATAAGAAAACGACCACGATCGAGCCTTTGACGACCCATGGTTTCATCATCAATTTTCACCAATTTCCCCAATCTAATTGCCAACAAGTTGAAGAACCTCTCAGACCATGCATGAATGGGTACGCCCAAACAAGATATCCACACTTCTCTTGTTGGAGAGTAATAATTTGTGCCAATAATCAATATCACTAAACCATTGACCCATCCATTCCTTATCCTCAGTGAATAACTCTTGTAACTTGAGTCTGTTTTCATCATAAATCAACACAGATTGTCCTCCCATTGGGATGAGTCTGGAGTTGACAAAGCCATTACGGATGAGATCTTGTTGAGCCTCTAACAACTTCTGAGAATCATGTAATGTCCCAACTACACACCCCTCCAACCATTGAATCTCCTCTTTCTGAGTTTTGAATGACAAATTAGCTCTGTCCGTTTCACTTTGGTCCCTGCCCGCCGCGCGAGGAGCTCTGACAGTCTCCATTTCCTTCTCCGTTTTGGACTTGGAGTCAGAAGCGGCAGCTTGAGCATAGGATCGTCCAGGAATAGTCCTCCGATCAGGTATGATGTGAGACCGCACCCCTGAGCGTGGTTTAGCCTCTCGCGTAAACCTGGATAAGTTGGCTTTGATGTTAAATGCCCCCAACCTGATGTTGTTGAGGTCGGATTCCACTTGATTGATATTCACTGCCTCTTTGAATCGAACAAAGCCAAACTTGTTTCCTAGTTTATCGCGTTTCCGAGGGATAAAAATATCACATACATCGCCGATCTTTTGAAAAATACGCCACATTTCCGACGGAAACCAGATCTCCGGGAAGTTGGTGAAGAAGAAAGCCGTAGAGTTGGCTATCAGGCGACGCATGAACTCCGGTCGACTGCTACGCCTGAACGCCGACGGGGAGGGTGACCTTCGATCCTTGTTCAAACCGTGTTGCCTGTCCTTACCGATCGCTAGGCTAGGGTAGGTTCTCTCACGCTCGGAATGGCTAGGTTTGTGGCTGGGTGGGCGGTGCTCCGCTACAGGTGGCCGCGCCGGAAAGATTGGAATGCGGCGGAAGGGTTGGGCGGGAAAGTATTCGAACTCCTCTCCACTCTTTCTCTCTCTAGACATATTTTTTATTTTTCCTGCAACATCCTTTCGTTTAATAATGGCAAATTTTTCCATGCATTGTTGAGCTCTCCTTAGGTTATATTTAACTTGTCTCAACACTTCATCTCTTTCTCCCAACTCCGTTGCTACTGATTCCACCTTAGTTTCCCCGGGGAGCAAGGCTGGTGCAGGTCGTCCGTAAACCACCTCATATGGAGTAGTCTTGGTAGCCGAGTGGAAACTTGTATTGTACCAATACTAAACCCAATGTGCCCATTCCGCCCATGATTTAGGTTGTTCCGACGCAAAACACCTCAAATAAGTTTCCAAGCAACGATTTACTACTTCCGACTGTCCACCAGTCTCCGGATGGTAGGCCGAACTCATCTTAAGATTAGTTCCCTGTAATCTGAAATATTCAGTCCAAAAATGACTCAAAAAAGTAGGATCGCGATCACTTACAATTGATTTTGGTACCCCATGAAGCTTGACCACCTCCTTTGCGAAAACTTCAGCCACTCCCTTGGCGGAATACTTATGTTTAATCAAAATTAAGTGTGCATATTTTGATAGACGATCCACAACTACCATAACAACATCATATCCCCTCGATTTCGGAAGACCCGTGATGAAATCCATCGCTATGTCCTCCCAAACCCATTCCGGAATGGTTAATGGTTGTAGCAAGCCTGCTGGGGATGTGGCAAGATATTTCTGTCTTTGGCATTCATCACATTCTGTCACAAAGTCACAAGTCATAAATATCTTGCTTCATACCTCTCCAATATAAAGTGGCAGCCGCCCTCCTATACGTACGATAGGCCCCTGCATGCCCTCCCATAGGCGTCTTATGGAACTCTTCTAGCAATCTTTTAACCCACCGAGACCCTTGTGGAATAACCAACCTTCCCTTGTGAAATAATTTGTTTCGAACCAAGCTGTATGGTGATGTATTCTGCTGATTATTTTTCAACCCTTCAATTTTCTTTTTCAAGAATGGATCGTGCTTTACTGCCTCAATAATCTCCTCCTCCTCTACCCAAACAGGGACACTGACAGCATTCAATTCACTTTCCATTCCTACTCGTGATAGTGCATCAGCCACTCTATTTGTGATTCCTGTCTTATAGGTGACCTCAAAATCACATCCCAACAACTTGGCCAACCAATTCTGTTGATCCGGAGTAGTAATGCGCTGTGTCAAGTATTTCAAAGCTCTTTGATCAGTTAGTACTTTGAAGCCTCGGCCTAAAAGATATGGCCTCCAATGTTGAATAGCAAGCACTAATGCCATCAACTCCTTCTCATACACAGATTTCGCAAGAGCTCTTTCAGCTAATGCTTTACTAAAAAACGCAATTGGTTTGCTCTCCTGCATGAGTACAGCTCCTAAACCACGCCCTGATGCATCACACTCAATAATAAATTCCTTGCTAAAGTCTGGGACGGCAAGTACTGGGGCTGTAGTAATGACAGATTTTAATTGTTCAAATGCCTTTTGTGCCTCTTCACCCCACTTAAAAGCCTTTTTTTTTAATAATTCAGTCAAAGGCTTTGCTATCTTCCCATATTCCTTAATAAACCTACGATAATAACCTGTCAATCCGAGGAAACCACGCACTCCCCTCAGGTTTTTTGGTGTTGGCCAATCCAACACATTTCTTACCTTGTTAGGATCTACCTCAACTTCTTTTTTTGAAATCACATGCCCCAAATACTCATCTGTTCTTGGCCAAAGCTACATTTTTTTTAATTATCCACAAACCCATTTTTTTTTAAAACTTCCAGCACCATTCTCACCTGCCCCAAGTGTTCGGCCCAAGTTTTGCTGTAAACTAGGATATCATCAAAGAAAACTAGCACAAATTTCCTCAAATATGGTCTAAACACCTCATTCATAGTTGCTTGGAAGGTTGCCGGGGCGTTTTTTTAACTCAAAAGGCATAACGAGGAATTCATAGTGACCTGAATGAGTGCGAAAGGCCGTTTTGGGTACATCCTCTTTTTTTACTCTAATCTGGTGATACCCCGACCTCAAATCAATCTTGGAAAACACTCTAGCCCCGTGTAACTCATCTAGCAACTCTTCAATGACCGGAATGAGATACTAATCTGGTACGATGATCTCATTTAAAGCCCGATAATCAATACAAAACCTCCAACTTCCATCCTTCTTTTTAACTAATATTACAGGACTTGAATAAGGGCTCAAACTCGGTTGAATTATTCCTGCCATCAACATCTCCTCTACTAACCTCTCAATCTCATTTTTTTGGTGATGAGCATACCTATAGGGTCTCACTTGTATAGGACCTTCCCCTTCCTTAACCACTATCGAATGTTCTTGTTCCCTAACTGGTGGCAACCCCTCACTTTCTCTAAACACCTCAAATTCATCTAGCAGCCCCTTCATGGCACCCTGCTCGTCCCATTGTTCCACATTCTGCTCCCCCTCTTCTTTCCTAGTGACCGAAAGGACCATTCCCCAAAACTCTACCTCAGTCGACTTAGCTAATGAAGCTAATGTGGCTGGAGTTCTACCAAGTGAAGGATCCCCCCATAACACTATCTCATCTTCCCCATTCCTAAATTTCATGCTCATTTTTTCCCGGTCTGCCTTAACCTCTCCTAGTGTACATAGCCAAGCTATTCCCAAGATCAGATCTACCCCTCCCAATCCAAACAAATATCCATCTACCTCTACCTCACAGCTTCCCAGGTTTACCCTCATTTTTTCACACATGCCTTGTGATACAACCCGATGCCCGTCTCCCAATTTTACCCCAAATTTCTTAGTAGGTGTAATAGGCAGTAATAGTTTAGTTACCAGTTGCTCTGAGAGGAAATTATGACTTGCTCCGCTATCAATCATCACCACAATTGGCTCTCCTCCGATACTGCCACGCACCTTCGTCGTCTTAGGTTGTGAAATACCCCCCACAGAATATAGGGGCAGCTCTAAATTCTTCACTTCCCCGTCCTGTTCCTCATCTTGCTCTCGCTCAGCTTCATTTCGTATCCTCTGCCCAAATAATTAATCTCAAAGATGTTCCCGGACATTGGTGTTGTGGACTGTATGTCTGGCCACAACGAAAACACAATCCTTTCTCTTTTCTTCGCAAAAATTCTTGATATGAATAGGAATTTCCTTCTCTTGTTCTCATCTCCCCCCCTTTTGCTCCGGGTGGAATATAAGGTTTACGGTTACTGTTGGAACTTGTGGGATTAAATTTAGGCTGGCTTATCACTCCTTCCCCACCCCATTTTGTGTTTTGTTTCAGGGTAATTTTTGAAAGAATGGTTTATGGTTCGGCCTTGGTTATCTCCTCCCCCAGTACCCATTTTTGACCCCCCCATCCTCCCATCATATTTGAGCTCCTAATCTTCCTACCCATCTCCCCCATACAACACTCTCTTTCCACAGCAGCAACAATTCCATTGCTCTCATTAATGTTATAGGCTTATGGGTTTCCACTCGAAACCTCAACTCCTTCCGTAACCCATTTAAAAAATTACCGATATAATGTTCTTCGGTTAATTCCAGTACTTGCCCAATCAAAGTTTCAAATTGCTCTACATATTCAGCCACTGTCATCACCTTCTGCTTTAGGGAAGCTATCTGTTGGTACGGGTTGTGTGATCCCCCACCCCTAAATCTCCTCAACAACTCAGTTTTAAACTGCTCCCATGTCAAATGAGGGATCCTCATTTTTATCCAACAGAACCAGTGCATTGCCGCCCCCTCCATGCAAACACATGCCATCGGAACACGATGGTGTAATGGCGTGATATTAATATCAAAGTAGTGCTCGGCCCTTACTAGCCATCCCATTGTATCATTCCCATTGAAGCCAGGCATGTCTAACCGTTTCAAGGTATGCTTCATCTCGTCATACCCATAGTTCCGCTCATAATCCCTATCATCGCCATCACCCCTGTACTCATTCTCCCATCGCACATGCTCTGTCGACTCTCTCTCTCGCTTATCCTTCGCGATCCCATCATCACCTTCCTCCCCTTCTTTATTTTTTTCCTTTGATGAATTCCATTATAGTACCTATTGCGTTTTTTTATTTCTCGTATGTATGTGTCCATTTCCTGTCTCCATGTTTGATTTTTTCTTCCAAACTTGTCACCATCTTCTCCAACGTTTCTCTTTGACTCCGCACGCGTCGATGTCATGGGTTCTTCCTCAGATCGCTTTCTCGGATCCGGAAGGTCGGACCAAATGATACGACTATAATTTTATAGAACTTAAACACAAGATGATTGGTGAAATATTTACTGAAATATATTGAATCGCAGAATTGAAATACAAGAGGAAATTACAATAAGCAACTATTGTTACTCAGAAGAGGAAAAACTCTTCTGCCCAAGCAAGATGCCATACACGTTCAAACTATTGAAGAAAAAATTAAACTGATGGTTAGCCATTTCCCCCCGACACATTTATTCCCCTTTTTCCCCCCATGCATGATGCACGTACCCACTACCCTTTCCTTCTAACTGCTTTTCCCTCTTCTTTTGTAAATCAGAATTTCCTTGGGTCTCTCTTCCATCGGCCCATTTGCTGAAATGTTTGGGCCGATATTTCTTTCCGTATCACCGTACCACCATCCATGGCTGTTGTGACTAAACTTGAATCAATTATGGAGGTCTGAAAGGGCTGATCTTGATTTGATTAGATACGACATGCTGCTCACAGAATTAATTTTCCTAGCTTTGAGGGTGTGGATCCTATAGGTTGGTTGTCGTAGGGTGGCCATAATTTTGATGTCTACCGTACTCCACCAAGCAATGGCGTGCAAATCACGCTCGTTTTTGTATGGAATGGGTAGATACATTGGTATCGTTGGGTTAAGAAACGGGTACCTAATCTCTATCGGACGGATTTTCGGAAGAATTAATTACAGTTATAGCAGGAGGGAGCGTGGGCCTGGGGAATAATCTCGCTGTAGACATACAATTAACAAGTTTGGTGAGCACTGGGGGGAAATTCATGGGTCACACTTGTGGTGATTATGGATCCTGATTGAAGCAAGGCGCTCGGAATGCCTCGTGTCCAGCTATTATGGTATCAAATAACGTAGCAACACAAGAAAGATTTGAAACATTTATTTATCCTAATAATTATGCAAAAATCTTTTGGGTAATGGTAAATTTTTTATATTTTGGAAAATGCGCTCTGTTTTTTAATAAAGATAAATTACCGGGAAGCTTCGTGCCTTTTATCGAAATATCCAAATTCTTAATTAGAGGGGTATTTGAGAATCAAAGAGCCCAAAACGTCATCAGTTGGAAGGAAACATTTATTTACTGTAGATGTCATGTAAAAGCTCTTGCAATGAACCTTATTGGCATCGCATGCAAGAGCTTCATGGTTCATATGTTTCAGTGGGTATGTGCCTATATGGGCATTAAAGGGGTGTATTCATTCTAGAGATTTAATGACGTTTTTAAACGATTGACTTTTGTTGAGTTGATAGATTTCTGTTGACTTTTATATAAACTTACCGAGTTATCAAAAGATTTTCGATCCTGCTATCTTCTTATACGGTCATATTATTTTTCGTCTCTTCTAATATTTGTATGAAATTCAACTTGACAATGTCAATATTTTAAATTGGCTTTAGAGAAATATTACCATGTACATTGACGTGTTTCATTTTGGCTTTGCAGTTAGTGATTGTATCTTTATCCGGATGGGGTTTGCTTTTCTTCGGAGGATACAAGTTCTTCACTGGAGGCAAGAAGGAAGAGGTACTTGTTTCATCTTTTTAAATATGCAACTTTCTTCTCTGTGGACGTAATATGGTTTAACATTGAAAACGGGTATATATCCACACAGAGAGAGAGAGAGAGAGAGAGAAAGACAGAGAGGGAGAGAGAATTCAGGGTACGCACTTGACAGCAAGTACAGTTGTTTGTTGAGTTCGGAGATCTAATGGTAGTGCTTCGACTTAGCAGTATGCCATAAGATGCTAATCAGTTGGACCATAAGGCACCATTTAGTGCGAATGATAAGTCATTGGATGATTTTACATCCTTATTTTATCCGGTCTTTGGATCGAATTCTAAAATAATTATTGTTATATTTCATTTTGTCATCCATATTTTCAATTTATTATTATCATATTATACATCATTTATCATCCCAACCCAAGAACCAAGCTTTACCTAAGAAAGTTATATTATACGACAATCATTCACAATCTGTTTATGGCCGAGTTCCATAATCTTTATCAAAAAATCAAGCTGTTATATCATTATATCAGTCTGCTGAGGGTTGAGATTTTGTGTTTTTTATGCAGAAAAAGGTGGAAGCAGCACAATAAGCTGGAAGTAAGCACACATCATATTGATAATAACCACTCCTATTCGTTTTTTTGTATGGATTTCAGTTTACTGTTCGGGATTTGTGATCTTTGTGGAGAACGAGTCTCTTTTCCTAAGACTTTCAGTTTTTAGTCTCGTCTACTTAAAATCTAATGACTTGACTTTGCTCCGACAATTATCTACAATAGTAGCATTAGAGCTGTCAATTTAGGCTGTGCCAACCCATGATCCAACCCACTCAAACCCTTTACTCAAACAGGCCAACCCATTTAGGCCCGCGCTCTCTAGGTAGGTTGAGAAAATCCCACCTGACCTATTAGGTTTTAACGAATTAAAATTATTAATAATCCATATATTATCTATAATATTTGACTAAATAGTTTAACAATCAAAATCATCAACTATTAATCATTTAATCTTCTCCTTCCCATCTATTTATTCTTTGTTTTCAGCAATAATTTCTAGAATATTTAATCTCTTTTCAGTTAAAGTTGTTTTAATATTTGTATATATAAAATACTAGGTTTAATTTCTAAACTTAACCCGCAGGCCAACCCGACCCTACCCAACACATAACTCAAACGGGTTAACCTATTTTGATCCACTTTCGCGTGAAACAAAACCTGTCTTTTATGTGGTGGGTTGGGCCAACCCGAATGGTCAAACCCAAATCGACATCTCTAAATAGCATATTATTTTAGTACATAAAAGTAAATTAATAATATTCATAGTGAGTATTTTAAGCATTGTGTAAAATTGTATTAAAGTAGTTCAATGTAGTTTGGGGTCTCTGGTCCGAAAGAAATGCGAGAATCTTTGAAGGAAAATATTCCGATTCTTCTATCGTGGTGGAGTGTTTGAAGCATCGAAGTTGGATGTGGATCAAAACTTGGTTTAAAGAGTATCTCATATAACTCCCAAAATGATTGGTTTTTGGAACCTATAGTTTGTTTAACTTCTATTGGGCTCGAGTACCATTGTACTCTAATATGTTAATATATTTCTCTTATAATATTTTTTTTTCCACTTGTATGATAATATTTTGTTTTAAGCTCTCATTTATTCTGGTTAGATTTAGGGTGTATTTGCAATTGCTTATTCAAAACATTTATATGTTGCTTTTGCTTAAAGATAGAAAAAATTACTTTTAAGCAAAAATATTGAGTGTTTGATATTTAAATAAAAAAAAGCAGTTTAATAAACTTCAGTTAATTAAAAAATTGACACAAAACAACTTAAAGCAGTCAAAAGTATGTCATGATCTGCTTCTCAAGTCTTTTTTGCTTACTTTTAGAGAAACAATATCAGAAGCAAGAAAATAAAACACTCAAATTCTATTTTTTTATTTGAAAAGCTGATAAGCAGTTTGCAAAAGCATTTGCAAACATCCACTGATGCGTTTATTCACATTTGATTGGAATAAGCGACCTGTCAGATGCAAATAAGAACAACAAAATAAACCATAGATTACAACTCATGATTCAATCTCAAACAACAAGCCGAATGAGTAAACCAATAAAATATGGAATATGGATGAATTCTTAATTTTTTGGCCGAAATCCAATGCCAAGATCTTATTTTCACCAATTCAACTATTGTTGTTATAGATACGAGTTCATTTCTGAACAACATCTTGTTACGAGCTAACAAGATACTCCATATAACACATTCTCAGATGGTTAACCATTCTCCCTTTCCCAAATGACCATCCAGAAATCCCAAATGGATCCAGTTTGCTATAGGGTCAACATGCATAACTGATTCAAAGTTACACCATTTATAACACTCTTTCCAAACACTAACAACAAAATTACATTCAAAGAACAAATGTTTGCTATCTTCCTCAGCTTCACCACATAAAACACATAACAATGAATCACGTACCATGGTAATACCTCTTATCAAGAGAGTAATTTTCGTTGGAACTCTGTCTTGAAGAAGTTTCCAAGCAAAATCGGACACTTTCTTTGGTAATTCCAAACTAGCCTAAAAGCTTTGTCCGAAGAAGATAATTCCTCCACCCTCCTATTTTTTAGAAATTTGTAAGATGATTTTGTTGTGTAGGAGCCACTGGTATCTAGTTTCCATCTCCAAGAGTCATCCAAACTAGGGTCTCTGTTGTACCTGTCAATGAGACAATAAGATCATTAAGTAAACACTTCTCCCACTCGAATAATTCCCTCCTCCAATCCCAGATCCACACCCACAAACCATTGACCCATTCACCCCTCTCAGATATCAAACAATTCCCCACCATATCTATTGAAAACAATCTATTGAACTTCTCAGATACCCACTTTTCTACCCATACCCGAGCAAAACCAATTGTTCTGTCCCTCGAGTATGTTATTCTTCAAGTCTCTCCACCACAAAGAACCTTTCCCCTATCTCCCCCTCCCCCCATTCGCACAAACCAATCCTTACTCCCATTCTCATACCGAGCTTTGAAAACATTTCCCCAAAGCCTGTTCTGATCTATAGATACCCCCAACCCCATTTTCCAAGCAGAGCTAAATTAAAAAAAATTGAGATCTCTTACCGACAAACCCCCATTTTCTCTTGAAGCACACACTTTAGACCACCTGACCCACACTATTTTATTCCCCCCTCCACACCACCCCAAAGGAATTTTTTTTTTTGTATTTCGGTTAAGGCTTTCAAGATAGATTTTGGGGCTCGGACAATGAGAGGTAATAAATTGGCAATGAAGCAAAAACCGAGTTGAGCAAAGTGATTCTGCCATCAAACGACACTTGTTTAGGACCCCAACCACTCAATATGTGCTTCACCGAATCTAGCAAATGTTGCCACATAGCACACCTTTTAGGGTTATCCCCAATTGGCAACCCCAAATAATAAATGGAGTTGCACCCTTCTGCAATGCAGCATCACACACATATCAACCAAAACTCCGTGATCCACGTTAATCCCAATAAGCGTACTCTTGTAAAAATTAATTTTCAGACCGGACTGTAAGGAATCCAATATGCAAATACGTAGCGGAATAAAATAAATTAGGATTCCCAACCGAGGACCTATACGGGTGTTCATATCGGGTGTCAAGAGTTATACCTTTGTAGCGTGTTTGATGCAGAAATTTCGAAGCAAACTTCCACGAGTCACGAACAAAGCTTTTGCAACTTTGCCTCTACGGTATCCACGATCAAATCGGAAAAAGGGATGCTGAAGAACAAGTTGCTAGACTTGATCTTCAACCAGAAGAGACGCGCTACCAAGATAGATGGCGGCTGCTCTTTGCGATAATCTCCTAGGTTTTAGTTAGTAAGTATTAACTTATATCACCATACGGCCAGAACAACATATATATATATATATATATATATATATATATATATACTGAAGGAGGCGCTTTTAATTCTCAGGCTTTTTTAAAACCCTTCAACCCAAAACTCTTTTGTCTATATCAAGCCCAATGAATTTTAACTTCACTTTATCGATTTAATCTTTTGTGCGACCCGTTAGGATCTTGCAACGTTGGCAGTGACATAAAATCTGATTTTATGTCACAAGCAATGAGCGATATCTAGCAACACATCAAGGCTACCAAAGTTACAAGAATGTCATTGACTCGACATAACCTATGGCCTGTGATAATATTCACCATGTAACTTAATCCCTTTGTCCTATGTGTTTAGATTAAACATGAGTCATGGAATAGTCATACTCGGATAGTTCAATCATTCATTTCTTGATCCCCAAGTAAACTAGAATAAACGAATAAGCTCGATATCACATATCGACTCATTCGAGCATGGCCATGCATTTTAGTCTTACTTGATCAATGGCCCAAACACTACTCCTGTTATATAGGAGGGACAAATCCTATATTGATCACTCAACATCCCTCTACATAATTCGTGGTGTATCCAATGATTGTCTTTATAGTTTACCCTGTTACAGGTAATGTTTGACAATATCAAGATACACGACTCCTTATGTTGGGATCTCTGGTGATCTCAAGTCGTAAGGATTACATACATTATTATCACTATGAGAATTGCTTATGACATTCATATAACTATCCATGTAGCATTCTCATGGTGGGTCAGTCCAGTACATTGTTCTCTAACATGTACCCATGTGTTGATTTGATATCCCATATCCATGAACAATTCATCAATCAATACATACTAGTCTCAGTGCATTATCGTTATCCTAATTCATGATACTTGACTAGGGACATCTTTAAGAATAATACAATATTATTCTAAGGACATTAACATATATATATATATTCATATTACACAGATATTTGAATAATATATAATAATCAATTGCCTTTAATAAAATCATATTACATTGTATGCCAAAGTCAATCATCTAATGAGTTGTCTTAGGGCATATCCCAACAAATCTCCCACTTGCACTAAGACTAATCAAACATGTACTTAATGCCTAAAGATCTAGTATGACGATCATGATTCTGCTGTGACAGAGGTTTCGTTAGTGGGTCAGATACATTATCATCAGTTGGTACTTTGCATATTTTCACATCTCCTCTTTCAACGATTTCTCGAATGAAATGAAAGCGACGAAGTATGTGTTTGGATCGCTGGTGAGATCTGGGTTCCTTAGCCAATGCGATGGCTCCATTGTTGTCACAATAGAGTTCAATCGGATCTAGTACGCTAGGCATAACCCCAAGCTCAGAAATGAACTTCTTGATCCAAACGGCTTCCTTTGCTGCATCTGAGGCAGCAATATACTCAGCTTCAGTTGTAGAATCGGCTACTGTCTCTTGCTTTGAACTCTTCCAGCACACAGCACCTCCATTTAGGCAAAACACATATCCTGATTGCGATTGGAAATCATCATTGTCAGTTTGGAAGCTTACATCAGTATAACCTATTACATTGAGCTCTTCCTCACCTCCATAAATCAAGAATGTATCCTTAGTTCTTCTCAAGTACTTTAGGATATTCTTGACAGCGATCCTGTGACATTCACCTGGATCATCTTGATATCTGCTCGTCATGCTCAAAGCACACGAGACATCGGGACGAGTAAATATCATGGATACATGATAGATCCAATAGCTGACGCATATGGAATCTTACTCATGCGTTGTCTCTCATCTTGTGTTGAAGGACACTGATCCTTCGAGAGATGTATCCCATGTGTCATAGGCACAAATCCTTTCTTTGATTCTTGCATGCTAAACCGTTTTAGCACTTTATCTATGTATGTACTTTGACTTAGGCCAAGTAATCTTCTTGATCTATCTCTATAGATCTTGATACCTAATACGTAGGTGGCTTCACCCAAGTCTTTCATAGAAAAGCAATTCCTAGCCAAATCTTTACAGATTGCAAGGCAGGGGTCATCTACATACAACACTAGAAAGATAATTATGCTCCAACTGACCTTCTTGTAGACACAAGGTTCATCTACGTTCTTGATGAAACCAAACTCTTTGATTGCATCATCAAAATGAAGATTCCAACTCCGAGAAGCTTGCTTTAATCCATAAATGGATCGTTGTAGCTTGCATATCTTTCCAGCATCCTTTGGATCGACAAAACCCCCGGGTTGTGTCATGTTCACATTCTCAAGTAAATTTTCATTAAGGAAGGCTGTTTTGACATCCATCTGGCAGATTTCATAATCATGAAATGCAGCTATTGCAAGTACGATCCTTATGGATTTAACCATGGCAACTGGGGACAAAGTTTCATCATAGTCAATACCATGAATTTGTTTGAAACCTTTAGCAACCAGTCGTCCTTTAAAGGTTTGTACATTACCATCCATATCGGTCTTTTTCTTGAAAATCCATTTGCACCCTATGAGTCTTACAACTTCAGATGGGTCAACCAAAGTCCATACATGGTTTACATACATGGATTCCATCTCAGATTTCATGGCCTCTTGCCATTTCTCAGAATCAGGGCTCATTATAGCTTCTTGATAGGATAACGGCTCATCCTCATCAATGAGTAGTAAGTCACCTTGTTGAGTCACAAGAAATCCATATATCTGTGGCTCCCGGTGTACTCTTATGGACCTACGCTGGGCTTATGTCTCTTGAGCAGGCATTTCATCCACAACAACTTGTGGTGACTGCTCTTTTTCCATCTCAATATCATGTTCAGTGTTTTCTTGTGGTTGTACTTCACTAAGTTCTATTTGTCTCCCACTGGTTCTTCTAGAAATAAATTCTCTTTCAAGAAAGACACCTGTCCGAGCAACAACCACTTTGTTCTCGGTGTGATAATAGAAATAATATCATTTTGTTTCCTTAGGATACCCCACAAATTAACACTTATCAGATTTGAGTCCATGTTTATTGGAGGCGTGACATCTCACGTAAGCCTCACAACCCCAAATCTTCATAAAAGACTTACTAGGACGCTTCTTAGTCCATTTCTCATATGGTGTCTTTTCAACTGATTTAGATGGAACACGGTTCAGTATTAATATTGCTGTTTCTAAAGCATGTCCCCAAAAGAAAATCGGAAGATCTGCATGACTCATCATAGATCGAACCATGTCCAACAAAGTTCGATTCCTCCTTTCAGATACGCCATTCCATCGTGGAGTATACAGAGGTGTGAGTTGTGGGTCTATCACACACTCCTTTAGATAGTCATGAAACTCTTGGTTTAAGTATTCACCTCCTCGATCTGATCGAAGGATTTTGATACTTTTGCCAAGTTGGTTTTGTACTTCATTCTTGAAATCTTTGTAATTTTCAAAGGTTTCATGTTTATGTTTCATTAGGTACACATACCCATATCTACTGAAGTCATCAGTAAATGTAACGAAGTATTGAAAATCACCTCTAGCTTGTGTGCTTATTGGGCCACATACATCATTATGTATGAGACTCAATAAATCACTTGCCCTTTCAACATGTCCCTTGAAAGGGGCTTTAGTCATCTTGCCCATTAAACAAGATTCACATGTTTCATATGATTGATAAGTGTGATTTTTATACTTTGTTAGGATCGGCCCGGAGTGTTTAGAGGGGGGGGGGGGGGGGGTGAATGAACACTCCTACTAAAAATAATCCTTTGTGATTTCTTTCGGATTAGTGAAAGAAATCTATTTCTTAATCAGCTTATCTGCAGAACAGACCACTGAATATTTTAGTGCGAAACGGTCTGTTCTTAGACTAGTAAGAACGGCTCGATGGCTTGAATAGTATAACGAGTGCAGAATGATAAAAGACAGAATATGTTTCTGGAAGTTCGAAGGTGGTGTAATCCTTCCACGTCTCCCCTCACTTCTCTATCTTACAACAGAATACAAAAGATAGACTAATTTACTCTATGCACACAATGATCCTAAGATGATCAAATATTACAATATGCTTGTGCTTATGAAAACTTTCGGCTCGAGGATGTCTGAGCTTGTAAGCTTGTGCTGTTTTGTTTTCTTTTTGCGTTTTTTGATTTTTCATACTCCTGCTTGAGCTCTTCTGTTGCATTCTTATATAGTTGCATGTACCAAAGACATTATTTCCCTTTATGTGCAACTTTTGACTCTGCTCAAACTCTGAGTAAGCTACAGTCTTATTCTTTTGGGCACTTGCCATTCTGGTTCATGTTTTCGGCGACTGTCAGATGATCTCTTCTTTGTCTTCTTACCTTTTATGGTAATCTTCAGTCCTGGTCTTTTTCAGCATAATTGCAACATTAAATGCTTCAATAAATAGCCGTTAATGATTCGGACTGAAGAGCGAAGCTTATACAATCTTGTCCGCTCTGATCTGATAATAGTTGAGCTGTTCTGAAGCTTCGATCTGGTCAGGCTGATGTTCATCGATCCGTTCTGATTTTGCGATATACCATATCAGCTTGATATGTTTTGAGAAATTGATCTGGTCAGTCTGATTTCTATCGATCCGTTCTGATTTGTTTTGTCATCTTTAAAATCCGAAACTAACAAATTCCCCCTTTTTGATGATGACAAAACCTAGCTTCTAAATCTTTTTATTCAGTCTTTTAAGAACTCTGAAGCGTATACTTGCGGATCAATTACTTCTTCTTGTTCAAAATAAATGAACACAGTTAAGTTGAAGTTCGGATTGATTAAGCCATTTAGTTCAAAATAAATGAACGAGGACTTAACTAAGAACTTTGATTTTTATTGAGCAAAAATCTTATATATAATTATAGACAAGTCTGACTTATATTTAGACCGCTACTTCCTTGATGAAGACTGAGGTGGCTTGAAGTCGTTTCTTTCGGATTGATTAAGCCATTTAGTTCAAAATAAATGAACGAGGACTTAACTAAGAACTTTGATTTTTATTGAGCAAAAATCTTATATACAATTATAGACAAGTCTGACTTATATTTAGACCGCTACTTCCTTGATGAAGACTGAGGTGGCTTGAAGTCCTTTCTCTTTTCCCCCTTTTTGTCAGCAGCAATCTCTTGAAGAAAATCGACAATCTGGGCGAGCTGAGCGCTGATAGCATCAAGACGAGTGTCTTGAGCAATAAGGGACTTGGCGACGGAGGCTCGAACTTCAGTGGCCAGCTCGATCTGTTCTTTTCTCAGACTGTTTTTATATGTAGCTTGCTGAGAGAACAGGTCATTCAGTCCGCGCTGAATGCTGCTAATGTTGGCTGTCATCTTCTCTTTGAAAGATTCAAAATCCAAGAATGTAGTCCTCTGACTTTGATGAACTTCCATGACTCGTTGAGAGAGATATAGACAGTTATCCGAAAGGTGTTGAAGGGACTTGGCCAGAGATGGAGCTTCATCAGATGAACGGCTTGGAGAGTGATCAGATGACGACAAGGCATGATCAACTTCTGCGGCAATTGGTATAAGTGTTTCGGACCGGATCAAGGTGACCAAGGCCGATGAAAATTCTTCTAAAAATGCCATATCTTCAGCAGACTGATCCGGAGGAGTGATAGGTTTGGTAGGCTCCTCAACCTGTAATGCGGCAACAACAGTTGACACCACCAGATCCGGCTCGACGAAGTCTGGGGAGATGACTGTTGTATGTTTGGCGGTTGGACTGTGCTGAATTTGGGAGACTGAGGGTCCAACGGGGATGGAAGTTGTTGGAGAGTCCAGCAAGACATCCATTGCTTCAGTCTCATCTGCAGACGGAGTATTAGTCAGTGGCTGCTCCGCTGTCTGCTCCGCTGAATCAGAAGGAATTGGCTCAATGAATGGTTCAACCAATGTCTTGCTCGCAGATGGGTGATCCGGGCTGGGAACTGGAGTGGATATGTTGAGCTTCTGTCGTTGAAAACGAATAGCCAAGTGAAGAGCATGAACATCCATTTCCAGCTGAGCAATGACGGCACCATCATCTTTGGCAGTCGGATTGCTCGGATCAAAATTCGCCTTCTTAGCTGCAATGAGCAAGTTTGCTAGTATGAATCTTTGGTTAGCCTGGAACAGATCTTTGCGATGCACAGCAATTCTGACGTCATCAGTCTCTATCCTCTTAAGGACTTCTTGTTCCATCTTTTGGAGTCTTCGCAGCTTTCCGAAGAACAGATCAATGTGGTTGATCGTTCTGTATTCAACATATTCGTCAAATACCACAGTGGGCTCCTTTACCTTTTCTTCAACATCTTCCATGGCGATGTCGATGGCTGTTTGAGCGGCTGATTTGGGTTTTGAAGAGAGGGGTTCAGTGATGATTGTCTTGCCTTTGCCGGTGGGAGATGAGGTCTTGATTCCCGATTGGATGTAGTCTCCCAACTCAGTGATAACAATGCCTTTGACCACAGGGACGGCAGAAGGGACTTGGATGGTGATTTTGGGTACATTGGTTGGAGCTGTTGAAGGTTGGGTTGTAGTTTGGGGTGCAGGGGTGGCTTTTGTGGAGGGCAATATAGGTAAGGTTTTGAGAGGTAAGGTTTTGATGGGCTTGGTGATCTGGGTTCTTGGCTTCTTAGGTGGGGGCTTGGCTGGAGATGAAGGAGCAGACTGAGTTTCCTCTGAGTCAGTCTGGATAATCAGTTTGCGCTTGACTCGAGTTTTTCTAGCAGCCTGTTCTTTTCCCTGTTCAATTTTGACAACCACCAGATCGGAAGAAGTAGGTGGAGCACTTTTGGACTTTAGTAGTGCCAAACCCTTGGGGTTGAGAATTTTAAAAGGGCTCAAGGCAGACGGCTTCCCCAGCTCGATATTCAAAGTCTCCAAAAGCTTGCTGAGGGGAACTGCAAAGCATACAGCCTGTTTGGATGCGATGACCGTTTCAAGCAATACTCCAAACAAGATCGCGGACCAGTTCATCTTCTGGCCGGAGTGAATAGCAGTCATGGCCCGAAATTTCTCGGCAGTGACGGCGTCATAGCTTCCGGCTTTGCCTAATAGTGGCTTGCCAACAATCTCGCATAGAACTTGGAAATGAAAGAGCATTTCCTTCTTCTTGAATGAGGGCTGTAGTCGGTGGCCAAAAATGGATACCTTCCCCTGAAGATCAGTGATAGTGGCCTGAGGAATGTGGCCAAACTCCATCAATCCGGTGTTGGGAAGACCAAAGGTTTTTCACAGCGTCGACTGAGAAATGTCAAATGATTTGCCCTTGACGGTGGTGGATATGAACTTCTGAGACACAGCATTGACAAACAATTCTCGAATCTCCGACTAGTAAACCACCGTTCCGCATTCCAGAAAGTTCCTTAGTCCAGAAGACTCCAAGGATTTGAACATGGAGACCATTTATGGATCTTCAGCCCTGTAGATTTCATTGAACTCAACAGATAGAGAATTGTGAGTGATAGTAGCCATTTGAGCGTAATGAAGAATACGGAGAAATTGAAAAATATTTGAGAGTTAGAAAACAGATAGCAGTAATTTGTAAAAAGTGAAATGAAAGTGAAGTGTTCATCCCGCTAAATAGGAGAGAAAAGACGCGTGTTTGTATCTCGATGACTGATACTTAAATAATTCAAAATAAACGGACAGG
Source organism: Haberlea rhodopensis (assembly GCA_907163345.1). Lineage (NCBI taxonomy): Eukaryota > Viridiplantae > Streptophyta > Magnoliopsida > Lamiales > Gesneriaceae > Haberlea > Haberlea rhodopensis. Next base: position 260,000 of record CAJQUN010000160.1, read on the forward strand.
ATGATAGAGAGATAAGGCGGTTAAAATTGCAATCAGTCCGGGTTGTTTTAAATAATTACTTTATTTAAAGATTTGTTGACCAGACAGATCATGAGATAACATCAGATTTGGCATAGATCGGTCTGAAAGCTCGGACCGGTCTGTGCCTTTCTGATCATTGTCATATCGATCTGTGCCAGCATATAATCTTTAAAAGCGAAAAGAAAGATATGTCTAAAATATCAAGATAAGTCTATTAAACCAAGAATTTGACGGAAATAATTAAACTTAGCCTCAGGAAGTGGTTTGGTGAAGATATCTGTTGCTTGCTGGTCTGTTGAAATATGCTCGATCCGAATTTCCTTTTTGCCAACATGATCTCGAATAAAATGATGTCTGATATCAATATGCTTTGTTCGAGAGTGCAAAACTGGATTATACGTTATATCGATTGCACTGGTGTTGTCACAAAATATCGGAGATTCAACAGCTTGAATGCCATAGTCTCTGAGTTGATGTTGAATCCAGAGCATTTGAGCGCAACAGCTTCCAGCGGCAAGATATTCTGCCTCAGCTGTAGATGTGGCGATTGATGTTTGCTTCTTGCTAAACCATGATATCAATCTTTCCCCTAAGAATTGACATGTTAGCTACAATCTCATCATCACTGTTAGCTTTGAGATGGATATTTTCCATCTGATTTTGAATTGATTCCTTGTTACCCTCAATACATAAAGATTCATCAAACACTACATGAACTGATTCTTCTACAGTTAAAGTGCGATTATTGAAGATGCGAAAAGCTTTACTATTGGATGAATATCCTAAGAATATCCCATTATCTGACTTAGCTTGGAATGCTGTAAGTTGATTCTTACCATTATTGTGAACGAAGCATTTGCATCCAAATACATGAAAGTGAGAGATAGACGGTCTGTTACCAGTCCACATTTCATATGGAGTAAGATTCAACTTCTTGTTATTCATAGACCGATTTTGAGTGTAGCAATCAGTATTTACAGCTTCTGCCCAGAACTTTTGTGAAATTCCAGAATCTGCAAGCATTGTCCTTGCTGCCTCTTTAAGCGTTCTGTTCCTTCGTTCTGCAACTCCATTTTGTTGAGGGGTTCGAGCAGCTGAGAATTCATGCTTAATTCCTTGATCTTCTAGAAATGATTCAAGATTCTGATTTGAGAATTCAGTGCCTTTGTCACTTCGAATCCTATCTATGCTTGACGATTTCTCATTCTGAGTGCGTTTCAGCAGCTTGATCAACTTCAGACCTGTCTGATCTTTACTGCTCAAGAATATAGTCCATGTAAAACGTGAGTAATCATCAATAACAACAAGAGTATATCGCATTCCCCCTAAACTTGTTATTGGTATAGGGCCAAACAAGTCCATATGTAATAGTTCTAAGCAGCGTGATGAGGATTTGGCATTCTTGTTTTTGAAGGATGATCTAATCTGTTTGCCCATTTGGCAAGCTTCGCAGATCTTATCCTTAGCAAAATCGATCTTGGGCAGACCGACAACTAAATAATGTTTACACATGCTAGAAATAGTCTTAAAGTTGAGATGATTCAAGCGTTTATGCCATAGCCAGTGTTTATTATTATTATTCGCGATGAAGCAAGTAGGATTATCAGGTTGAGCAAAATTCAAGTTAATCTTATATGTATTTCCATTTCTGATTCCTACAAGCATGGTCATACCATCTGACGATTTAACAGTACACGTGTGTTTGTGAAATTCTACAGCATAACCATTATCACATAGTTGACTTATACTGATCAGATTATAGCATAAATTTTCAACTAACAGCACATCATTGATATTAATATTACCATGGACAATCTTACCCTTGCCCACAGTCTTACCCTTTGAGTTATCCCCGAAGATGATCTTGGGTCCAGTACATTCTGTGACTTCAGACATCAGCTCGACGTTTCCTGTCATGTGATGAGAACACCCACTGTCTAAGTACCAGTCTGATACTAGATTCTTCGGTACCTGTCATCAAACATAATTACTGTTGGTACCCAATCCTATCTGGGTCCAGAACGGATTAGCCCTTTTGGAAACCACACCTGTATCAGCTTTAATGGCTTGTGTGTGTTTGGTGTGATGTGAGCTGATCTGTTTCGATGTTTTATGTTATAATGTGTGCGATAAGGAAACCTTTGATTCTTATGAGGTAATCTATATCTTCGTTGAACTGGTTTTGAGTTATAGTAGTTGGATGATATTCCTTGCCTTAGATCTTGCACCTTTAGGTTTGGTCTGAAAGACACAAAGCTTGCTGGTGCCTTTTCTTTGGCTTGGTTAACGTACCCAATTCCTCTTCTCAAACCTTGATCCCCGAAGGAGACTCCCGTTTGAATTGTAGGCGCTTCAGTTTCATATACTATGTTGGATCTAACAAATGTCATTTGTTTGATTTTGTTCTTTACCAGCAACAGTTCAGATTCATCTTTGGTGCAGTCTTTGATATCAAAGCCTATGCCGGTGACATCACCGACATTTCTTTGTACCTCTTGCAGTTCTTCCAGTGATGCTCTTGATTTTGTCCATGTTTTGAAGATATGAGAAAGCTTAGCATTTTGTGTGCTAATTCTGTTATTTTCTTCATGAAGCTGATCGTAAGAGATTTTCAGCTTATTCAGCTCGATCTGTAAATTATTGCACTCACCTAGCTCAGAGCAGCTTGGTTTGATGTGCTCATCTATTTGATCATTAGCTTTAGCTTTAGTTTTCTCAAATGATTCAGCTAAAATTCTATAATCATTAGCCATGTCTTGCAGTGTGGACATAAGCTCTTCACGTGTGAATTCATTTGAGTCAAGATCGAATACCTCGTCTGTTTGACTCATTTCTTCGTCTGCCATTAGACATTGAATATCTTCTTCGCTTTCGCTGGAAGAATATTCGGAGCTTTCTGAATCTGAGTCAGTCTGAGCCCACTTGCTGTTTCCTTCCTCTGCTACTAGGACCTTTTGGGACTTCCCATGATGACTTTTACGATCTTTGTAGTACTTCTTTTTCTTGTCATCACGATGCTTTTCTTTACGTTCTTCTTTCTTCGGTTTGGTGCAATCTGCAATAAAGTGTCCGGTCTTACCACAATTGTAGCAAGCCTGATCATTAACAACATCGTCTTTTCTCGATTTATAGTGATGAGAAGGTTTAAAATTCATTTTATTCTTAGACATGAATTTACCAAATTTCTTGATAAACAGTGACATAGCATCATTACTTATCTGTTCGATAGATCGATCTGTTGTGGGGGTGGTCTGGTCTGGAATGGCTGCCAGTGCTTTGTTTGGTTGAGAGATGAATGGCTCTGCTTCACCTCTGGTGAATAGTTCAAACTCATATGCCTTAAGATCTGCGAACAGATCATGAAGTTCAACTTTGTTCAGATCTTTAGACTTCCTCATTGCAATGGTCTTTACATCCCATTCTTTTGGCAGAGCTCTCAATACTTTCAGAGCAATCTCTCTGTTAGAGTATTCCTTGCCCAGACCATTTAGTTAATTGATAATACCAGTAACTCTTTCATCAAACTCGTTTAGAGTTTCTCCAATCTTCATTTTTATGCTCTCAAATCATTGAAGAGCAACAGTCAGCTTGTTTCCCTTCATCTGGTCGTTCCCTTCGCATAGCTGTGCTATCTTCTCCCAAATTTCTTTAGCAGTAGAGCATATTTTGATTTTACTGAACATATTTTTGTCCAACGTCTTGAACAAGATGTCTTTGGCAACGTTGTCTAGATTTGCTTTCTTTCTTTCTTCATTCGTCCAGAGGGATCTGTCCTTTTCGATCATTTGGGGTTCACCACCAGTAATGGAGGCTGCTGTATTGACTTTCAGAATTTTCATTGGTCCATCAGTGATGACGAACCACATATCGTCATCCTGTGCTGCCAGATGAGCTTGCATTCTGATTCTCCAATCATCATAGTCTTCTTTTGAGAACATAGGAATTTTGTTAAATGATGCCATCAGCTCAAGTATCTTTGTGATGATTAGGATGACCTGCTATGATACCACTTGTTAGGATTTGTCCGGAGTGTTTAGAGGGGGGGTGAATGAAACTCCTAATAAAAATAATCCTTTGTGATTTCTTTCGGATTAGTGAAAGAAATCTATTTCTTAATCAGCTTATCTGCAGAACAGACCACTGAATATTTTAGTGCGGAACGGTCTGTTCTTAGACTAGTAAGAACGGCTCGATGGCTTGAATAGTATAACGAGTGCAGAATGATAAAAGACAGAATATGTTTCTGGAAGTTCGAAGGTGGTGTAATCCTTCCACGTCTCCCCTTCTTCCAATTAAGGAAGGATTCCACTAGAAGACTTTGATTTATACAATCATATTGTACAAACCCGATTCAGCTGGATTTACATCACTACCAGACTGAAACTCCTAGTCTCTCGATCTGTTCTGACACACTTTGTCTGACAGTTACAATTGATTCTCACTTCTCTATCTTACAACAGAATACAAAAGATAGTCTAATTTAGTCTATGCACACAATGATCCTAAGATGATCAAATATTACAATATGCTTGTGCTTATGAAAACTTTCGGCTCGAGGATGTCTGAGCTTGTAAGCTTGTGCTTTTTGTTTTCTTTTTGCGTTTTTCGATTTTTCAGACTCCTGCTTAAGCTCTTCTGTTGCATCCTTATATAGTTGCATGTACCAACGACATTGTCTGCTCTGATCTGATAATAGTTGAGCTGTTCTGAAGCTTCGATCTGGTCAGGCTGATGTTCATCGATCCGTTCTGATTTTGCGATATACCATATCAGCTTGATCTATTTTGAGCAATTGATCTGGTCAGTCTGATTTCTATCGATCCGTTCTGATTTGTTTTGTCATCTTTAAAATCCGGAACTAACATACTTAATTTGATATATGATTAGGGGTGTTTTTGTAGCGATTCCTCGAAATTATTACACGTTTTGGTAAGGAATCTAGGTCCAAATGCATAAAAGTGGATGAAATGGGCTTAAAATACTGAAAAACGACCAAACTGAGCAAATATGGAAAGTGGAGGGACCAAATCGCAAGATTGAAGATTTTGAGATCCGCGATCGATCGGCAACTTACGAAGTTCAATCGCCACCATCCAGAAGATATCCGCGATCGATCGGCAACTTACGAAGATCGATCGCTAGATTTCCGAGATCGATCGGCAAAACATCAAGATCGATCGCGGATATGAAAAATTTGGTTATTTTGTCCAGAATGTTTTGGCGATCGATCGGCAAATGACGAAGATCGATCGCCAAACCCGAAAATTTTGAGATTTTGTTTCCTTCTTGGTTATTTTGTGTGCAAACTTTTCCGAACTCCTTCACCACTATATATATTAGGTCTTGGACGAAAATAGGGACTTTTATCAGATTTTACATCCTAGGAATAGCCTCCATCCACTCATCCTCCATATCACCATCATCCACCTCCATCCGTCAACTATCCTAGGATTTTTGAACAACTTCAACAAGGCGATTCAAGAGACGATCGAGAAGGAAGCGAGAGAGGGAGCAAGGATCTACGAACGAAGTCGACATCTGGAGTTTATTCTTGTCTTTTAGCATAGTTTTGATTTGTTTTGATTTACTATGTTGAACTAATTTATTTATCGAGGCTAGGCGAATCCTTTGTCATGAACCTATGATTTGATGATTTATTTGATTGAATTCCTTTAATTCTTTGCGTATAATTTATTGGTCTTCATGCTTTTGAGGATTGATCACCCTTGAATGATTACTTTATTGTGATTGACTTGACCATATGATATTGCAATATGATATAATAAATACCGTGGGTTTTAGGTTGAGACGAACCAATTAAAATCTAGCACACGTGTGATAGCAATAGATTTATCAAAATCGAAGGCTAGTAGTTTTCATAGATCTGTATTCGATATTAATTGTTCAATAAGGACACGAGAGTGGTTTACTGCAACATTAATATTAGACTTGTTATAACTGGACCAAAGTATAACGAATGCATTAGGAAAACTCGTCACCTTAGAAATATTTGGATATTCAATCGAGATTGTAAGGATTGCATTGGTGAGCCAAAGTTTCGATAATATTCTCTAGTGGATTTTTCTCGTTTACTTTTATTGACTTGGTTGGATTATTAGTTAATTTAATTAATTAGTAGTTTAATTATTAATTCAATTTCGTAGGTTAAATATAGTTAAAAGCATCTTATTTGGTTTGCTTGTTAGTCCCTGTGGGTTCGACAATCCGTATTCTTCCTATCTATACTAAAACTTGACTATGTGCACTTGCGGTACATAAATCGCTACACTGGAAATAACTGTTTAAAACAAAAGCGATCAAGTTTTGGGGCCGTTGCCGGGAATACCTTAATAAGATTCATGGCATCAACTGAGAACAATTTGGAGTGCCAAACCAACTCTATGCGTCACCTGGAGCAGCAAATAACGGTCCTTATGGAAACAATTTCAACTAGCTGCCAGGAGGATGAGACAAGAGCTGCAAATCAAGAGGCGACGAATCGAGTTTGGTTATATGATGATGAACACTCAAACAACAAAGTTTGGGGGAGTGATCCTACTATTAAGGAAGATCCAAGGGAATTTGAGCCTCTTCAAGAGATTGAGCTTACTTCAGAGATGTTATCCGAGGAGTTCCCATGTGAAGATGAGCCGAGTGTGATGTTGGAATAGGAAGAGACTTTTGAAGATTCTGATTTGAGCCCATCGATGGAGACATGTTCTATGCCATGTGTGGATCCATATTTTCCACTGATGCCACCTTCACCACACTATATCCTCCAAGAGATAAAGCCGAGTGAAGAATCATTCTCCCATGCTTACCACTTCAAGACGAATGTTGTTGGAGCGACGAACCTACACTGTTACAATCATGCCAATCTTGAGGCATACTGAATGAAGACCCATTAGTGGTATCATACGATACGTACTATGGGCGGTAGCCGCTCTTTAATGGTTGCTTCTGATAGTCAAGCCGACGAATAGAAATCAGCGCTTCTTGGGAGGCAACCCAAGCACATCCTTTTGCAATTTAGTTTTGTTATCTGTTTTTCAGTTTTTGTTTTTCGTTTTATCTATCTCTCGAGTCGAATATTTTATTTGCATTCTTTCTTTGCTAGGTACTTAATTGGAGCGATGAATCCCTACAGCATTGGAGCTTTAAGGAGCCAATCTTCCTCAACCCTCATGCAAGCGTCGTGATCATGAGAGTTTACTGTTTCCTTTTGATTCTTTTAAACATTGAAGACAATGTTTGATTTAAGTTTGGGGGAGTGGCTTGCATGTTTTACTTGCTTAATCGGCATGTTGTGTGCTTAATTGATACTTGAATCGTCCGATATTTTGAGAGCTAAATTTTTTTTTTGAAAATGAGTTCAATTAGTAAGATAAGCATAAATTGTAGTAGTGATCTCTATTCCATGATGATATTAATCTCACTATGCATGTCAACTTGAGTTTTGATGATTGTAAAACTTGTTTGTGAATATCTTGTTTTGAGTCAGCATATCAAAGATGAGGAATACATTGAGCACATTTGAGTACGGGTGCTTAACAGATCGGTCCGGTCCGGTCCGGAACCGGCCGGTTCCGGATCCGATAATCCCAAAACTGGTCCGATCCGTTAAGGAACCGGATTGGATCCGGTTCCGTTCCAACCGGTTCCGGGTTGGACCGGTTCCAACCCGGAACCGGATTTCTTTTAAAAAAAAATAAAAAACGAAGGGATTTTATCGATTTTTTTTAAAACGGGTCCGTTTCCGGTTCAATCCGGAACCGGATCCGTTTGGTCCGAAACCTGTAAGATACCAGATCCGAAATGGTAGAACCAATCCGGTCCGGTATCAAACCGGTTCCGGACCGGACTAACCGATCCGGTTTTGGGCCGGGTCCGGATTGACCCGGCCCGTTAAGCACCCCTACATTTGAGTCACGATCTTGTGAATTGCATTTGTGGTAGTGAAAATCTTTGTGAACTTGATGAATTGTTTTGAACATCTTAGAGTACCTTAGAAACTATTGCATGATGATACTTTGAGGCGAAATTTTATAGGTATGAACTTGACTTGGAAATGATTTAGGCGATCTTTGGACTGTTTGAGCCTTTCAAGCTTACCATGATATATATCAATCTCTAGTGTCCCATTTTGAACCTAATTGCAAAAGAATGGAGTATGTTAACATACTATTAGCCCCAATTCAACTTTTTTTTTTGCAACTCATTATACTCACCTTTATGAGCATAATTGAAAGAATTCATCCTTACCTAAAGGGAGTATAATGAATATCATTAGATGCACATAAATTGCTATATTTTGATGAGCTTATTATTGAAAAAAATGATGAATGAGAAAAGAAAAAGATAGAGAAAGCCTTGAAAAAAAAAATCTAATTAAGACCCAAAGTGGCCAAGGCTAAAAGAAAAAGAAGAGAAGCTCAATTTTGTGCTAAAAATATAAACATTACATGCTTATACTCTCTTTTTTTGTGCTAACCTATCTTTTCTTTGAAGCCAACACCTAGGCCTAACATTACAAGCTTAAAAATTCCTTTTGATCCAAGTCTAGGGAGTGACTACATTAGTGGAGAAGTTGTTTGAAAATAGGTCTACGGAATGCTCAAAAGATAATCTTACTTTTCATTGACTAGCATGATTGGATCTATGAAAATTGCATGGAACTTGAAAATGAAAATAGCACACACGCACGTTCTAATTTGGAGGCATGTGTCTCGATATAGGAGAAAATACAACGTATTGAACTTTCTGAGTGACTCTTGTTGTCTGTAAGTGAGATGTCTGAGCTAAATGATTGACTTGCTAATTGATTTATTTTAATCTTTAATATTGAACTCTACTTTGTAATCTTATTTCTTGCTCGAGACGATCAAGTTTAAGTTTGGGGGAGTTGATAAGTGTGATTTTTACACTTAATTTGATATATGATTAGGGGTGTTTTTGTAGTGATTCCTCGAAATTTATATATTTGTATATTTCAGGAATCTAGGTCCAAATGCGTACAAGTGGATGAAATGGCCTTAAAATGCTGAAAAAGGACCAAACTGAGCAAAAATGGAAAAAGGAGGGACCAAATCGCAAGATTGAAGATTTTGAGATCCGCGATCGATCGGCAACTTACGAAGATCGATCGCCACCATCCAGAAGATATCCGAGATCGATCGGCAACTTACGAAGATGGATCGCCAGATTTCCGCGATCGATCGGCAAAACATCAAGATCGATCGCGGTGTGAAAAATATGGTTATTTTGTCCAGAATGTTTTGGCGATCGATCGGCAAATGACGAAGATCGATCGCCAAACCCGAAAATTTTGAGATTTTATTTCCTTCTTGGTTATTGTTAGGATCGGTCCGGAGTGTTTAAAGGTGGGGGGGGGGGGGGGGATGAACACTCCTTTAAAATTAATCCTTTTTGATTTCTCTCGGGTTAGTGAAAGAAATCTATTTCTTAATCAACTTTTCTGCAGAACAGACCACTGAATATTTTAGTGCGGAACAGTCTGTTCTAGACTAGTAAGAACGGCTCGATGGCTTAAAGAGTATAACGTAGTGCAGAATGATAAAAGACAAAATGTGTTTTTGGAAGTTCGAAGGTGGTGTAATCCTTCTACGTCTCATCTTCTTCCAATTAAGGAAGGATTCCACTAGAAGACTTTGATTTATACAATCCTTTTGTACACACCCGATTCAGCTGGATTTACCTCACTACCAGACTGAAACTCCTAGTCTCTCGATCTGTTCAGACACACACTGTCTGACAATTACAATTGATTCTCACTTAACTATCTTAGTAAAGAATACACAAGACAGACTGATCTTGTCTATGCACACAATGATCCTACGATGATCAAATATTACAATATGCTGTGCTTTTGAAAACTTTTGAGCAGACTGATAAAATGAATATCTTCTGCAAGTGGTTCTGCTCAAGAATATCTGAAGTTGTAAGCTTGTGCTTCTTTTCTTTTCTTTTTCTTTCTTGATCGATCAGTCGGTCTCTTAAGCGCTTTAGTTGCATCCTTATATAGTTGCTTGTACCAACGTCATTATTTCCTTTTCTGTGCAACTCTTGACTCTGCTCAAACTCTGAATAAGCTTCAGTCTAATTCTTTTAGGCACTTGCCATTCTGGTTTATGCTTTCGGCGTCTGTCAGGTAAGCTCTTCTTTGTTTTCTTACCTTTTATGGTAATCCTCAGTCCTTGGTCTTTTTCAGCATTAATTGCATCATTAAATGCTTCAATAAATAGCCGTTAATGATTCGGACTGAAGAGCAAAGCTTATTCAATCTTGTCTGCTCTGATCTGATTATTGTTGAGCTGATCTGGAGCTTCGATCTGGCCAGGCTGATGTTCATCGATCCGTTCTGATTTTACGATAGACCATATCGGGGTGATCTGCTTTGAGCATCGATCTGGTCAGACTGATTTCCATCGATCCGTTCTGATTCGTTTTGTCATCTTTAAAATCCGGAACTAACAAATTCTCCCTTTTTGATGATGACAAAATCTAGCTTCTATGTCTTCTTATTCAGTCTTATAAAAAATTATGAAGCGTATACTGCGGATCAATTTATTCTTCTTGTTCAAAATAAATGAACATAGTTAAGTTGTAGTTCGGATCGATTAAGTCATTTTGTTCAAAATAAATGAACTAAGACTTAGATAAGCATTCTGATTTTTTATTGAATAGAAATCTGATATACATTTACATGTCTGACTTAAATAGACATCTACTTCTTCGCTGAAGACTGAGCTGGCTTGAAATCCTTTCTCTTTTCCCCCTTTTTGTCAGCAGCAATCTCCTGAAGGAAATCTACGATCTGCGAGAGCTGAGCGCAGATAGCATCCAGACGAGTGTCTTGAGCAATAAGGGACTTGGCGACGGAAGCCCGAACTTCAGTGGCCAACTCGATCGTTCTTTTCTCAGACTGTTTTTATATGAAGCTTGCTGAGAGAACAGGTCATTCAGTCCGCGCTGAATACCGATAATGCTAGCCGTCATCTTATCTTTAAAGGATTCAAAATCCAAGTATGTGAACCTTGATTCTGAACTTCTCTGACTTATTGAGATAGAGAGAGACAGTTATTAGAAAGGAATTGAAGTGACTTGGCCAGAGATGGGCCTTCATCAGATAAATGGCTCGGAGAGTGATCAGATGGCGACGTAGTATGATCAACCTCGGCGGCAATTGGTACAAGTGAAGACACATCAGATTGGCGTGTTTCGGACCGGATCAAGGTAACCAAGTCCGAAGAGAATTCTTCCAAAAACGCCAAATCTTTATCAGACTGATCTGGAAGAGTGATAGGTCTGGTAGGCTCCTCAACCTGTAAAGCTGCAACAACTGTTGACACCACGAAATCCGGATCGAGGGAGTCTGGTGAGACAACTTTTGAATGCATGGCTTTTGGATTGTGCTGAATATGGGAGACTGAGGATGTCAGAGGGATGGAGGTTGTTGGAGAGTCCAGCAAGACATCCATGGCTTCAGTCTCTGCTGCAGACGGAGCATTAATCAGTGGCTGCTCCGCTGTACCAGAAAGAATTGGCTCAAAGAATGGTTTGGCCATAGTCTTGCTCGCAGATGGGTGATCCGGGCTGGGAACTGGAGTGGATATGTTGAGCTTCTGTCGTTGAAAACGAACAACCAAGTGAAGAGCATGAATATCCATTTCCAGCTAAGCAACGACAACACCATCATCTTTGGCAGTCGGATTGTTGGCATCAAAATTCGCCTTCTTGGCTGTAATGAGCAAGTTTGCCAGTCTGAGCCTGTGGTTAGCCTGGAACAATTCTTTGCGATGCACCGCAATCCGTACGTCATCAGTCTCTGCCCCCTTAAGGACTTCTTGTTCCATCTTGTGGAGTCTCTTCAGCTTGCCGAAGAACAGATCAAAGTGGTTGATCTTTCTGTATGCAACCCATTCATCAAATACCACAGTAAGCTCCTTTACTTTTTCTTCAACATCTTCCATGGCGATGCCGATTGCAGTTTGAGCGACTGACTTGGGTTTTGAAGAGAGGGGCTCAGTGAGAACTGCCTTGCCTTTGCCGATGGGAGACGAGGTCTTGATCCCTGATTGGGTGTAGTCTCCCAATTCGGTGATAACAATGCCTTTGACCACATGGATGGCAGAAGGGACTCGGATGGTGACTTTGGGTACAGTGGATGGAACTGTTGAAGGTTGAGTTGGAGTTTGGGTTGCAGGGGTGGCTTTTGTTGAGGGCAAGATAGGTAAGGTTTTGATGTTGATGGTTGATATGGGCTTGGTGATCTGGGTTCTTGGCTTCTTTGGAGGAGGCTTGTCTGGAGATGAAGGAGCAGAGGTAGATTGAGTTTCCTCTGAGTCAGTATGGATTGTCAGTTTGCGCTTGACTTGAGATTTTCGAGCAGCAGCCTGTTCTTGCCCTTGTTCAATCTTAACAGTCACCAGATCAGAGGGAGTGGGTGGAGCACTTTTGGACTTAAGCAGTGCCAAACCCTTGAGGCCGAGAATCTTGAAGGGGCTGAGAGCAGACGGCTTCCCCAGCTCGATGTCCAGTGTCTCCAATAGCTTGCTGAGAGGAACAGCAAAGCAGACAGCCTGTTTGGAGGCAATGACTATTTCCAGCAGAACTCCAAACAAAATCGCGGACCAGTTCATTTTCTGTCCGGAGTGAATAACAGCCATGGCCCGGAACATGGAAACCATTTCTGGATCTTCAGCCCTGTAGATTCATTAAACTCAACAGATAGAGAGTTGTGAGTGAAAGTGGCCATTTGAATATGTAATGAAGAATGCGGAGAAATTGGAAATATTTGAAAGTTAGAAACAGACAGCAGTAATTCGTAAAAAGTGAAATGAAATTGAGATATTCAGCCCGCTAAATAGGAGAGAGAAGACACGTGTCTGTATCTCGATGACTGATATTTAAGTAATTCAAAAATAAACAGACAGGATGAGAGAGAGATAAGGCGGTTAAAATACGATCAGTCCGGGCTGTTTTAAACAATTACTTTGTTAAAGACTGGTTGGCAAGACAGATCATGGGATAATATTAGATTTGACAGAGATCGGTTTGAAAGTTCGGGCCGGTCTGTGTCTTTCTGATCGTTGTATTATCGATCTGTGCCAGTATACAATCTTTAAAGCAAAAAGAAAGATACCTCTAAAATATCAAGATAAGTTGTTGGGATCGGGATAGTGTTTAGAAGGGGGGGGGGGGGGGTTGAATAAACACTAGATATAATTTCGATTTCTTTTTCTGGTTAACTGTAAACTGTTAAGTGTTACAGTTGCTTCTCAATAACAGGCAAGTCAGTAGACACTTGTTATAGTGCGGAAGACGTCTACAAAACTTGTGAGGAATAAAACTGAAGTAATAAAGCAATAAACGAATAATACGAGAGTTGTTTCTGGAAGTTCGAAGCACAACGCTTCTACGTCTCCCCTTCTTCCTTTGCAGGAAGGATTCACTAGAAGACTTGGTTTACACTTTACAGTATACAACCTCCTTAGGCACTAACACACTTGGCCTAAACTCCTAGCAATCACACTCTTCTTATCTTTTGGATACAAGAGATTTTACAACACTCTCTACAGAATAAAACTTTCTAGCTTTGAGAGTTTCTAAGCAGCAGACTTCAATTGAAAATAATCTGTCACAGATTCAGTTTTGCGGTTTGTCTGCTCTTTGCTGAACGTTTGAAATATCAGTCGTATAGCTTTCTTGCTTTGAAGTATTTCTCTTAGTTTGAAAGTTGCTCAGCACTTCTTCATTCTCTGCTTGGACGTATTTATAGGTATGGTTGTCCAACGGTAGCCTTTTTGTATATGGAATGGATTAGCTTTCCAAATACCTGTTGTCTTCTTTCCTATTTTGGAAAACAACGGCTCTTTTCACTCTGACGGTAATGGTGGCGGAGATATAGCAGGGTGCGCCGCTCTGTTGTACCTTTGTCAGAGAATGTTGTACTTACTTTGTCTTGTTGCTTAGACTTCTGCTGGTTTCTTTGTTCAACTGGTCGTTCATCCTCTTAAGACCAGTTGATGTCCTTGTTCAGTGAGAGACTTTGCAGTTGATAGTTATCCAGTTTATGTCTTCACCCGGTTGATGTCTTCATCCGGTTGATGTCTTTACCAGTTGATAACTTTATCCAGTTGATGTCTTCATCCGGTTGATGACTTCATACCAGTTGATAACTTTATACAGTTGATGTCTTCATCCGGTTGATGACTTCATACCAGTTGATGACTTCATCCGGTTAGTGTCTTTATCAGTTGATAACTTTATCCGGTTGGTATCTATCCAGTTGATGTCTTCATCCGGTTGATGTCTTCATCCGGTTGATGCCTATCCAGTTGATGGCTTGTCCGGTTGGTGTCTATCCAGTTGATGTCTTTACCCGGTGAGACTTTAATATCCGGTAGGTGTATTCACCCGGTAGGTCTTTAGCATCCGGTTGATCTTTAACATCCAGTAGGTGTTTGTAATCACCAAAACTTAGAAATCGTTTTCCCAACAATTTCCCCCTTTTTGGTGATGACAAAACTAAGCAGTAATCGATTTCCTACTAGAGTAAATAAGATAAGAGTCCTGAAAATACTTGAAGACATCATGAAAAAGAAATTTTCATTAAATATAAGCAGATTACAAGTTGTAATCAAACTTGACAATTGAGAGAAATTCATCTTTATATAAGATGAATTCTTACACTTTGAATAGAATCTAAGACAAGTCTAGTTTTACATGACAAATTTCTCTTTAAATAAACAAAGTAGACCGGAAGGCTTCGATCCACCTAGTTGCGGAGAGGAAGAGCTCGATCCACCTTGTTTCAGAGAGAGGTCGGGAAGAGGAAGAGTCATATGAATATTCATCAGGCAGCTCCTTTAGTTTTTATGGAATCGCCTAATAAAAATATTCTATCTCTGTCGAGAATACTCTATCTCTGTCTTCCCCCTTTTTGTCATCAGCACCCAGGCATCTGCTGTTAGTAGTTCCTGACTGATGAGGAGCACCAGAACAGGATCAAAGCGCTGAAGCTTATCAGAGCTGGGTTAGATAAGTAATCAACCCATGAGGGGTTGATTTAGATAAGTAATAAACCCATGAGACGGGAAAGGATCTAACAGAAAACCAGGGAATGAGAAATAACTTAAAAGTAAGCATGATGAGTAAATGTGAGTTATGTGACCAAACACGAACCTCTATTTATAGGAAAAACAAGGTAGCAATAAATGTGAATGCATTTATGTAAATAGTGAATACAGAGAGACAGTCAATTTAACACAGTAAGTAAATAGGAGTAAGTAAGAGAGAGTCAGAAAATGATACTATTTGCGCCCTAACCAATGTTTGGAATAGTCGCGTTTTTCGGTAGGCGGTTGGCGCGGACTTCGAGATCTTTGTTGACAGTGGGTCTGGACTGAGGGAGTGCTCCAGTTGCAGGGGATGAATGAGCAGCTGAACTTGAAGCTCTCTGAGAAGAGGGAGCAGTTCGACTGGGTTCAGGCAGCCTGCGGATAATTTTAGGAGCAGCAGGCAGACTGTTGCAGATATCTTGAATTTGAGATGCAAACGCTGCTTGCATGGTGGCCAATTGATCAGTCAAAATCTTTTTGGCGTCGTCAATCTTTTCGCCAAGAGCCATTGAGGTGGCAGTATGAAGAGATTCATTGTTCTGATTGATCTGAAGACGCGCCTGGCCAATATGAGAAACTGCTTCTGCAACCGCATTCTCAGCAAAGGTTTGAAGTCTAGTGACAGTAGTAGTTAAACTACTTAGGTCAGCGTAGACTTGCTGGAATTTAGAGTCCGTTTGCTGCTGAAGAGTTCCTAAAATAAGAGTTGCAGCCCTCTCTTCCTGCTTAAGCTTATGAACATCATTGGTCAGTGCTGTAATAGCGGTGGAGAGATGAGCTAGCTGGGCAGCGATGTTTGGTGGCTCGTCCAGAGGGTTTGTGAAGACAAAGAAACCCTCGGATAGTTCCTGATCCATGGACGGATCGCCGGCAAGCATTGGGATATCAGCAGCAGGGGCAAGCGCATTGGGATGAGCAATGACTACTGCAGTGGATGGTAAAGTAGTAGCGTCAATATGAGGGGCCGCAGTTGAGGCGGAGATAGCTACATCCACAGTTCCAGTTTCTTCCACGTGCGGAGCATCCAGTTCAGCATTGTCTTGATCAATCCCAGCAGCAGACGCTTGAGTATGATCATTGGAATGAGAGGATTCACTTGGTTCATTATTTGCAGAGGAGATGGTGACCAGCTGAACCACATTCTGAATAACTGAATCGACATTGGTGTGATCAACAATCATTTGGTGGGGCTGTTGATCATGTGGAGAGCTGGGAGCAGAGGATGCTGCCTCCAAAGTAGTTGGTGTGGCGTCTGCTCCAGTAGGAGAGGTCTCCAAAATAGTAGAAGTAAGCTCCACAGTAGGAGGGACAACCTCTAAATTTGCAATAGCCATTTGTAGATCTGGCTGATCTGGGCTTGCAACAATTTCAGAAGAGGAGCATGAATGAATCCCAGTGGATATACGAAGATCATGAAGAGCAAGCTCAGCCATTTCCAGCTTGAGGCCTAGAGCGTTTAGAACTGCTCGATCATGATTCGCTGTTCTTGAATGTCCATCAAACACTTGAATGCGGGATGTAACAAGAGCTTGGAGTCCGCCCACATAGTTCATAATACTAAAGACATCACGCAGCTTCAAACTTTTCTCAGGTTCGGGAATTTGAAGATAGGTCAGGATTTTGTTTTCATCTTGCTTTGCCTGAGCCAGAATGGGATCGATATCATCAAAGCGAACCTGTACTCGAGCCTTTACCCAACGATCAAAAATCTCCAGTTGGGGTTCCAGTTGGGCTTTAACTGCATCCATGACCATTTGAATCTCGAATGCAACAGGAGTGGACACTGGAGCAATAAGAGATTTTCCTTTGTCAGCTGGAGTGGCCTTGGATGACAGTAAGGACAAGTAGACTTGGGTGTCCTGAAGCTGATGGAGCCTGGGGCCTGCTGAGAGCTCACCTGAGCTGAAGGGGTGTCTATTAATGGAGCAGACACCATGGCTAATGCAGCAGTGGGTTCCCCTGTTGAAGGGATGACAGGGCTGGGTTCTCTGTCAGAAATAACACCTGTAGGTCCGGCAGAGGAGATAGTGTCGGAGGCGGCAGTGTCTCTCTGACGAGCATCTAGAGAAGCAATTTTTCTGGTCCTTGGCTTCTTAGGAGGAGGAGGAGGAGGAGGAGGAGGAGACTCAGCGGATTCAGAGACAGTCTGTTCCGAGTCACTAATGACTTGAGTCAACCGGCGCTTTGTTGCTCCACCTTCTCTGCCACTTCGTTGGCGATGAAGCTGAAGGTACTTGTGAGTGACGAGTCTCCCTGGATGAAGATGAGAGAGAGCCCCTGTCTTGATGTGTTTGCTCTCAAATAGACTGCTTAGAGGGAGAGCAAAACCGGATTGACCCTTGCCAGATACGACGAGACTAGTCAGTATTTGAAATAACACCACTGACCAGTTTATCTCCAATCTTTTGCATATGGCAGTCATGACATCGAATTTCTCAGGGGTGATCATATCAAATGATCCAGCTTTACAGAGGATCCCCTTTGAGATGATGTCTGCCAGTTGTCGATAGTGGCTCTTCATTAATACCTTCCTGAAAGGAGGTCGTTGAATACGATGGTCAGAGTCCGACACTGTGAGCCGCATCTCTTCTCTTAGGTCTGCCGGAATAGTCGAAAAGTCAGTGAGTCCAGTGGAGGGTAGGCACAGATGAGTGGCAAACTCTGGTTGAGTGATGGTGAGTGACTGCCCAGAGATGGATGCCACAACGGTGTCATCCACAACAGTTGCTGTGGCAAAGAATTCGTGTAGTTCATTCTGGTAAAATGAGGGAGCCTGGCTTAGGATCACTAATAGCCCTGAGTCATCCAGCTTTTGAATTAAATCCTTTGTTTCCTCATCAGATGAAGTATATATGGAGTTAAAATCGACGTGAACAGCATTTGTGATAAAGCTCGGTTGAACATTCTTCGACATTTTGAATGATTGAGGTGAAGGAGCAGCAGCAATCTGTTAAAGGAAATTTTCTGAAAGAAACGATTGTTGCAGTAAGATGTTTGGAGAAGATGAAGAGAAGAGAAAACTAAAGGCGGTGAAAAAGGAAGTATATGTAACGTCGTACTGTAGATGAGCGGACACATGTATACGTGGCAATCATCTAACGATTAAAAAGATTTTAACCAAAAATAAAAGGACAGGATTTAGGCGGGAGTGAAATAATTTATTTTACACAAAAGTAATTTTGAATTCCGACGTTCATTAGGTTAATTAGTATCGAGGGTTATTTTTGTCAAAGCATATTTGGTAACATCAACTGGTATGTGGGGTTCGACTGGTAGGAAAACATCTACCGGATGCAGAGTCCTACTGGTACGAATACCCCCACTGCAGTTGACCATTATATTACCAGCTTAGCTTAAATAACCATGATAAAATTAAAACTGAAATTCCCCCTAAATAAATGCAACTAAACTAACAAATTCCCCCTGAATCCATTACCCAAACAAAATAATCAAGAAGTAATTTCAATTAAACCAAGAATATTTCGAAAGTAAGAAAACTTAGCGTCCGGTAGGGGTTTTGTGAAGATGTCTGCTGCCTGTTGTTCTGTGGAAATGTACTCCAGCCGTATTTCCTTCTTCATAACATGATCTCTGATGAAATGATGACGAATGTCAATATGTTTAGTACGAGTATGAAGAACTGGATTGTATGTAATGGCAATGGCAGACGTATTGTCACAGAAAATAGGAGCCTCTGTGGACTCAATTCCATAGTCTCTGAGTTGTTGCTGAATCCAGAGCAGTTGGGCACAGCAGCTTCCAGCAGCAAGGTACTCTGCCTCTGCAGTGGAGGTTGCGATGGATGTCTGTTTCTTGCATCCCCATGATATTAACCGATCACCAAGAAATTGACAATATCCACTGGTGCTTTTCCTGTCAATTTTACATCCAGCATAGTCAGCATCTGAGTATCCAATGAGATTAAAAGTTGAGTCTCTTGGATACCATAGACCAACATTCTCGGTTCCTTTTAAGTATTTTAGGATCCTCTTGACAGCAGTGAAGTGCGACTGCTTGGGATTTGCTTGAAACCGGGCGCACATACATACTGTAAACATAATATCGGGTCGGCTGGCTGTCAAGTATAGTAAAGATCCGATCATGCCTCGATACATTGTAACTTCGACTGGTATTCCTGAATTATCCAAGTCGAGTTTGGCGGATGAGCTCATTGGTGTAGCAGCAGCTGAGCTGGTACTCATTCCATATTTCTTCAGTAGCTCTTTAGTGTACTTGGACTGATTTATCAGAATTCCTTCACTAGATTGCTTGACTTGCAATCCTAAGAAAAATGATAATTCTCCCATCATGCTCATCTCGAATTGTTCCTGCATGATTTTAGAAAATCTTTCGCACAGTTTTGGGTTAGTACTCCCGAAGATAATATCATCAACATATATTTGAACTAGCAACGTATGATCTCCCTTTGTAAATTTAAAAAGGGTCTTGTCCACCGTGCCAATAACAAAGTTGCGCTCTGTCAAATATTTTGATAAAGTTTCATACCAGGCACGGGGAGCTTGCTTTAGACCATACAGAGCTTTATTCAGACGGAAAACATGAGATGGCTGCTGATGGTTTTCAAATCCAGGAGGTTGTTCAACATAAACTTCTTCCTGGAGTTTGCCGTTAAGAAATGCACTCTTAACATCCATCTGATAGACTTTAAAGTCTTTAAATGCAGCAAATGCAAGAAATATGCGAATTGCTTCTAGTCGTGCTACAGGGGCAAAGGTTTCATCGAAATCAATGCCTTCTTCCTGTCTGTAGCCCTGTGCAACTAATCTTGCTTTATTTCTTATTACTGTTCCGTTTTCGTCTAATTTATTTCTAAATACCCATTTGGTGCCAATTACAGTGTGATGCAGTGGTCGTGGTACTAGATACCATACTCTGTTTCGCTCAAACTGGTTTAGTTCTTCCTGCATTGCTTCTACCCAACTTGGGTCTAATATAGCTTCATCAATCTTCTTAGGTTCTATATGAGATATGAATGCAGCATGAAGAAATTCGTTAATCATTTGTCCTCTGGTGCGTAGAGGAGCAAGAGGGTTACCGATGACCTGCTCGGGTGGATGATCCTTCTTCCACCGGAGCGAAGGTCCTAGTGGGTTGAGTTCTTCAGTTGACTGGATGTGAGTAGGTAAGTTAGAGATTCTGATAGACTCATCTTTCTCATTGGTTCCTTCAACTGCAGTAGAGGTGGATGCCACTGTTTCATTGATGGCTGGCTGCAGTGCTTGTTGGCCAGCAGACTCCTCTGCTTGAGCTTCAGGGATTTCTGGTTCTAAGGAGCAGTCAGCCCTGCTTCTGTAATCAATCTCATCATCAACATTTTCGTCAATATAAGTGCTTTCCAGTCGATTACTCAAGTTGTTGATTTGTATATCGGATAGTGTACAGTCAGTAGGTTCATCAAATTTTACATGCTTTGATTCTTCTACATTAAGAGTTCTATTATTAAATACTCTGAATGCCTTACTAACTGTAGAATAGCCAAGAAATATTCCAGCATCAGATTTGGCATCAAAGGCGGTGAGATGAGTCTTTCCATTGTTGTGAATAAAACATTTGCAACCAAACACATGGAAATAAGAAATATTTGGCTTACTGCCATTCCAGATCTCATAAGGGGTTTTATTGGCTCGCTTATTAATCATTGATCTGTTCTGCGTATAACATGCTGTGTTGACAGCTTCTGCCCAAAATTTCTGCGATATTTCTGATTCCGCGAGCATAGTTCGCGCAGCTTCTTTCAAAGTGCGGTTCCTACGCTCAGCAACTCCGTTTTGTTGAGGAGTTCTAGCTGCAGAGTATTCGTGTTTAATACCAAGGTCATCTAGATATGATTGAGTGATTGATTGGTAAACTCAGTACCTTTATCACTGCGAATTCTATCTATCCCACACGATTTCTCATTTTGGAGTCTTTTCAGTAATTTGATCAGCTTTGGAGTAGCCTGATCTTTACCACTTAGGAACAAGACCCACGTGAAACGAGTGTAATCGTCTATTAACACTAGGGTGTACTTCATTCCCCCTAGACTTGTTACTGGTATAGGACCAAACAGATCCATATGCAGCAACTCTAGGCACCGAGAAGAAGATTTACTCCCTTTGTTCTTAAAAGAGGATCTGATTTGCTTACCGAGTTGGCATGCTGCACAGATCTTGTCCTTTGAGAACTCAATTTGGGGCAGTCCAACAACTAGATCAAGTTTACGCAGACTAGCAATAGTTTTAAAATTTAAGTGACTCAACCGTTTGTGCCAAAGCCAATTTTTGGAAGTATTCTGGGCAGCTAAGCAAGTAAAGGAAGTAGGCTGATTAAGATTCCAATCAATTTTATATGTGTTATCATGCCTTCTTCCTATAAGTAATACATTGCCATCAGTAGATTTAATTGTGCATGAATGCTGATTGAATTCTACGGAATGACCATTGTCACATAATTGACTTATGCTAATCAAATTATAGCATAGATTTTCAACTAAGAGAATATCTTTAATGATGAGGTTACCGTAGATAATCTTACCCTTACCTACGGTTCTACCTTTAGCGTTATCTCCAAACGTTATTCTGGGTCCAGTGGAGTCCACTAGTTCAGACAATAAGCTTGCATTCCCTGTCATATGTCTAGAGCATCCGTTGTCTAGGAACCATTCTGAGCTCCGAACTGGATGCATCCTAGTTTCCTGCAATTAAAGCGATAGACTGATTGGTACCCAATCCTACTTGGGTCCTGGTAGGATTAGTCCTTTCGGAACCCACACTTGTATGACCCTGAATGACTTAGGTCGGTGTGTGTTCTGAAATGTGTGTGCATTTATAAATGTAGGTGATGATTTTAGCTGTGGAGTGTGATAATAGGTGTATGCATGTGCTTTTGGTTTGTAGTTCCTGTTATTCAGCATATACCTCTTCTGGACAGGTTTACAGTTGTAGTACCAGTTGGGTTTAACCTCTCTAGCTGCTCGACCAGTGGTTTTAAGTTCATTTCTGAACTTTTGCCTTGGTTTAGCCTCTTTGAGTGGTTCTACATAACCGATACCTCTGTGCTGTACCTGTTCCTTGATGAGTGTTGCTTTAACAGGTTCTTTAACCAGTTCATACGGGTCATATACTGTGCTAGATCTTACAAAGTTCATTGATTGAACCTTGCCTTTTGTTAGACACAGTTGAGGCTCATTACCAGATGGTCTGCTGTCATTGCTATTAAAGCCTATGCCAGTTAAATCACCAGCAAGCCTTATAGACTCAAGCATTTCATCCTTTCTGGTAGTCGACGCATTCCAAGTGCTAACCAGTTTGCTGAGTTTCTGGTACGCACACTTGGCTTCATCTCTTTCTTTCACTAGGCGACTGGCTGCTTCCCTTAAGCAATTCAACTCCCTTGATTGTTCACAATCAAGTTTGTTTTCAAGCGTTTTAGTTGGAATTGAGTGCTCAGTCTTATAGCTTTCAAAAGATTCGTATAGCGTCTGATACTCATTTATCATGTCCTGCAATGCATTGGTGAGTTCATGATGTGTAAATTCAGATAGGTTGGTTTCATGTACCTCATTTTCATCATTCGCCATTAAGCAGTGGACTTCTTCGTCTTCACTCTCGCTGGATGAGCTAATTGACTCCTCTGATTCTGATTCAGAATCAGCCCATTTGCTCTTACTATCTTCTGCCACTAAAACCTTTTGATCTCTGTCCCGTTTGGATGTTCTTCTGATTTCCTTGGATTTTCTGTAATCCTTGGATCCTCTTTTGTGATCATCCTTTTTGGGTTTAGGACAGTCTGCGATGAAGTGCCCTGGTTTGAGACAGTTGAAGCATACTCGCTCTTCTTCTTCTGAATTTCCTTTGGAGCTTTGCCTTCGAGGATATGATTGATAAGGTCTCTGGTTCTTCTTCATGAATTTTCCAAATTTCTTTACGAACATTGCCATCGCATCGTTACACATCTTTTCTGGAGTCATTTCAGTAGGAGTAGGCAGAGACTCAGATGCAGTGAGAGCTTTTGTTGGTTGACTTGTACTTGGTTCATCTTCAACCCGAATGCCTAATTCGAATTCATAGGCTTTTAAATCAGCAAACAAATCATGTAGATCTATCTTGTTGATATCCTTCGATTCTCTCATAGCAATGGTCTTGACATCCCATTCTCTTGGTAGACCTCTCATCACTTTGAGAGTGACTTCTCTGTTGGGTAACTCCTTACCCAGACTGCTTAGCTCATTTATTATTCCAGTCACTCTTTCATCATACTCGTTGAGAGTTTCTCCATTTATCATTTTGATATGCTCAAACTTTTGTAAAGCCACAGTAAGCTTGTTCTCCTTGGTTTGATCATTTCCTTCACAGAGTTGAGCAATCTTTTCCCAGATCTCTTTGGCTGTTGGGCACATTTTGATTTTGTTGAACATGTTTTTGTCCAAAGTTTTGAACAAAATGTCTTTAGCCACGTTGTCTAGGTTTGCCTTTTTTTTGTCTTCATTTGACCATTGAGATCTTTCCTTTTCTACCATTTGTGGATCACCACTTGTGATAGAGGCAGCTGTATTGATTTTCATGATCTTCAACGGTCCTTCGGTGATCACATACCACATATCATCATCTTGAGCACTTAGATGTGCTTGCATACGGATCCTCCAGTCATCATATTCGTCTTTCTTGAACATTGGAATCTTGCTGAATGATGCCATCAGTTTTTGGTAAATAGTAATTTCTCAAGATTGAGAAGACCTATGCTCTGATACCACTTGTTGGGATCGGGATAGTGTTTAGAAGGGGGGGGGGGGGGGGTTGAATAAACACTAGATATAATTTCGATTTCTTTTTCTGGTTAACTGTAAACTGTTAAGTGTTACAGTTGCTTCTCAATAACAGGCAAGTCAGTAGACACTTGTTATAGTGCGGAAGACGTCTACAAAACTTGTGAGGAATAAAACTGAAGTAATAAAGCAATAAACGAATAATACGAGAGTTGTTTCTGGAAGTTCGAAGCACAACGCTTCTACGTCTCCCCTTCTTCCTTTGCAGGAAGGATTCACTAGAAGACTTGGTTTACACTTTACAGTATACAACCTCCTTAGGCACTAACACACTTGGCCTAAACTCCTAGCAATCACACTCTTCTTATCTTTTGGATACAAGAGATTTTACAACACTCTCTACAGAATAAAACTTTCTAGCTTTGAGAGTTTCTAAGCAGCAGACTTCAATTGAAAATAATCTGTCACAGATTCAGTTTTGCGGTTTGTCTGCTCTTTGCTGAACGTTTGAAATATCAGTCGTATAGCTTTCTTGCTTTGAAGTATTTCTCTTAGTTTGAAAGTTGCTCAGCACTTCTTCATTCTCTGCTTGGACGTATTTATAGGTATGGTTGTCCAACGGTAGCCTTTTTGTATATGGAATGGATTAGCTTTCCAAATACCTGTTGTCTTCTTTCCTATTTTGGAAAACAACGGCTCTTTTCACTCTGACGGTAATGGTGGCGGAGATATAGCAGGGTGCGCCGCTCTGTTGTACCTTTGTCAGAGAATGTTGTACTTACTTTGTCTTGTTGCTTAGACTTCTGCTGGTTTCTTTGTTCAACTGGTCGTTCATCCTCTTAAGACCAGTTGATGTCCTTGTTCAGTGAGAGACTTTGCAGTTGATAGTTATCCAGTTTATGTCTTCACCCGGTTGATGTCTTCATCCGGTTGATGTCTTTACCAGTTGATAACTTTATCCAGTTGATGTCTTCATCCGGTTGATGACTTCATACCAGTTGATAACTTTATACAGTTGATGTCTTCATCCGGTTGATGACTTCATACCAGTTGATGACTTCATCCGGTTAGTGTCTTTATCAGTTGATAACTTTATCCGGTTGGTATCTATCCAGTTGATGTCTTCATCCGGTTGATGTCTTCATCCGGTTGATGCCTATCCAGTTGATGGCTTGTCCGGTTGGTGTCTATCCAGTTGATGTCTTTACCCGGTGAGACTTTAATATCCGGTAGGTGTATTCACCCGGTAGGTCTTTAGCATCCGGTTGATCTTTAACATCCAGTAGGTGTTTGTAATCACCAAAACTTAGAAATCGTTTTCCCAACATAAGTCTATTAAACCAAGAATTTGACGAAAATAATTTAACTTTGCCTCAGGGAGTGGTTTGGTGAAGATATCTGCTGCTTGCTGGTCTGTTGAAATATGCTCGATCCGAATTTCCTTTTTGCCAACGTGATCTCGAATAAAATGATGTCTGATATCAATATGCTTTGTTCGAGAGTGCAAAACTGGATTATACGTTATAGCAATGGCACTGGTGTTGTCACAAAATATCGGAGACTCAACAGCTTGAATGACATAGTCTCTGAGCTGATGTTGAATCCAGAGCATTTGAGCGCAACAGCTTCCAGCGGCAAGATATTCCGCCTCAGCTGTAGATGTGGCAATAGATGTTTGCTTCTTGCTAAACCATGAGATCAATCTTTCACCTAGAAATTGACAGGTGCCTCTGGTGCTCTTGCGATCAATCTTACACCCAGCATAGTCAGCGTCTGAATATCCAACTAAACTGAAATTTGAATATTTGGAATAACAAAGACCAACGTTCAGAGATCCTTTTAAGTATTTAAGAATGCTCTTAGCAGCAATATGATTGCTTTGGATCAGACTGAAATCTAGCGCACATGCAAACTGAAAACATAATATCAGGCCGGCTCGCTGTAAGATACAATAGCGATCCGATCAAACCTCGATACATGGTTACTTCAACTGCTGTTCCCCCTTCGTCTTTATCTAGCTTAATTGAAGGACACATTGGAGTTGACACAGTTGAACTAGTCTCCATTCCGAATCTTTTGAGGAGCTCTTTGGTATACTTGGTTTGATTGATAAAAATACCATTGCTGAGCTGTTTGACTTGAAGACCCAAGAAGAAAGATAATTCTCCCATCATACTCATTTCAAATTGTCCGTGCATTAACTTAGAGAATTTCTCACAGAGTTTGGGGTTAGTTGACCCAAAAATAATATCGTCAACATAAATTTGAACTAATAAGGTATGTTCCCCCTTAATAAATTTAAATAAAGTTATATCCACTGAGCCGATCTGAAAATCGTGGTTCAGAAGAAATTGAGACAGAGTATCATACCATGCTCTTGGAGCTTGTTTCAGTCCATATACTGCTTTATTCAGTAGATATACATGATCTGGAAATGAGTGGTTCTGAAATCCAGGAGGTTGCTCAATTTAGACTTCCTCCTGAAGCTTACCATTTAGAAAAACACTCTTTACGTCCATTTGATATACTTTGAAGTCTTTAAAAGCAGCAAATGCAAGAAATATTCGGATTGCTTCAAGTCTGGCGACTGGTGCAAAAGATTCATCGAAGTCAAGTCCTTCTTCTTGTCGGAAGCCTTGAGCCACCAGTCTGGCCTTGTTTCTAACCACTACTCCATCTGCGTCTAGCTTGTTTCTGAAAACCCATCTGGCTCCAATAACAGGCAGACCACTTGAACTAGGGGTTAGTCTCCAGACTTGATTTTGTTCAAATTGATTAAGCTCTTCTTGCATGGCTTTTATCCAGTTATAATCAGTCAAAGATTCATCAATCTGTTTGGGTTCCAGATTAGATATGAAAGCGGCATGAGTGAATTCATCCATCATCTGTCCTCTGGTTCTTATGGGTGCAGAAGGACTTCCAATTACTAGATCAGGTGGATGCCTCTTTGTCCATCGATAGCTTGATTCTGGATTATCTGGTCCAGACGGATTAGTAGTAGCAACATTATCAGCATCTGCTTTGATATTAGAGTTTAGAACCTCCGGATTGGCTCGATCTGGAAGAGCTTCAGTGCCTTGATCCGGTCTATCTGGTACTTCAGGTTCCGGTGGATTATCTCTTGACCTGTTAGCTACAATCTCATCATCACTGTTAGCTTCGAGATTGATATTTTCCATCCGATTTTGAATTAATTCCTTGTTACCCTCAATACACAAGGATTCATCAAATACTACATGAACTGATTCTTCTACAGTCAAGGTTCGATTATTGAAGATGCGAAATGCTTTACTATTGGATGAATATGGAGTTAGATTTAACTTCTTATTAATCATGGATCGATTTTGAGTATAGCATGCAGTATTTACAGCTTCTGCCCAGAACATTTGGGAAATACCAAAATCTGCAAGCATTGTCCTTGCTGCCTCCTTAAGCGTTCTGTTCCTTCGTTCTGAAACTCCATTTTGTTGAGGAGTTCGAGCAGCTGAGAATTCATGCTTAATTCCTTGATCTTCTAGAAAGGATTCAAGATTCTAATTTGAGAATTCAGTGCCTTTGTCACTTCGAATCCTATCTATGCTTGATGATTTCTCATTCTGAGTGCGTTTCAGCAGCTTGATCAACTTCGGACCGGTCTGATCTTTACTGCTCAAAAATATAGTCCATGTAAAACGTGAGTAATCATCAATAACAACAAGAGTATACCGCATTCCCCCTAAACTTGTTATTGGTATAGGACCAAACAAGTCCATATGTAATAGTTCTAAGCACCGTGAGAAGGATTTGGCATTCTTGTTTTTGAAGGATGATCTGATCTGTTTGCCCATTTGGCAAGCTTCACAGATCTTATCCTTGGCAAAATCGATCTTGGGCAGACCGACAACTAAATAATGTTTACACAGGCTAGAGATAGTCTTAAAGTTGAGATGATAGCCAGTGTTTATTATCATTATTCGCGATGAAGCAAGTAGGATTATCAGGTTGAGCAAAGTTCCAGTTAACAGTGCAAGTGTGTCTATGAAATTCTACAGCATAACCATTATCACATAGTTGACTTATACTAATCAGATTGTAGCATAGATTTTCAACTAACAGCACATCATTGATAGTAATATTACCATGGACAATCTTACCCTTGCCCACGGTCTTACCCTTTGAGTTATCCCCGAAGATGATCTTGGGTCCAGTACATTCTGTGACTTCAGACAGCAGCTCGACGTTTCCTGTCATGTGTCGAGAGCACCCACTGTCTAAGTACCAGTCCGAAACTTGTAGGGTCTTCCTACCTTAACATCATCTTAAACACATATAATGGACTAAACATGCATTAATGACATCTTACTGTTCCGGTGGTAGTTTGAGCTATTAAGATTACAGGCCAAAAATGAAATTTCAAAACTTAATTAATTACATTCTCAAAATGAATGTTAAAGCGATAGAATTATACTACTCCTAGAGTAGAGACTATCCAAAAAATCCCGTGTCCTATCTTCTTTCATGCCCCTCATAGCTCACTGCCTCAACCCGACCCTTAATCTTTCAATCCAAAAGCGTACCTACAAGAACAACCCATCATGAGCATATACATCGTTACTTAACATCATAAGGTAATGGCATATAAATAAATGCATGAAAGTAATTGGTAACATATACTTCCTGGTTAATCGTATTAACCCTCTTTGGTTGTCCCTGTTTCATAGTCATGCATGTAATCATTAGTTCTTGACATAAATGATTAAAATCGTACTTCACTTATATGCTCGTAATCAACAATGTTAATTAGAAATGGGACTGTCTTGGTTCTATTATGACAGCGGCACAATTGGCCCCCTCGCTCGACATAAAGCGGAATTGTGATACCCCTCGCTACGCCTTGATAGCGGATGTATCTCCTCGCTTAGCGGAATATGATACCCCTCGCTACGCCTTTGATAGCGGATGTATCCCCTCGCTAATTATGTGAGCGGCAAGTACCTTCCTCGCTTGCCCATAATAACCATCGGACATTCAACCATTCTTAATAACATAGTTAAACATACATCATCATCATCATATCATAAACATCGTCATCTTATAAACATCATCATCTTGTAAACATCATCATCTTGTAAAACATCATCATCTTATAAATATCATCATCTTATAACATCATCATCATATAAGCATCATCATCTTATAGCATCATCCTCTTATAGTGTCATCATCTTATGAACATCATAACAAAATATAACAGTAAATGTACGAAATCTTAGTTAAGTAAACTTGCTGGTTATTCGTTAACTTCTTTTTGTTGACCCTGATTCACATTCATGCATATGGGCATCTTACCCTATCGTATGGCATCTTACCCTATCGTATGACATCTTACCATATGGGCATCTTACCCTTTCATAAACATCGCATGGCATCTTACCATATGAGCATCTTACCCTTTCATAAACATCGTATGTCATCTTACCATGTGGGCATCTTACCCTTTCATAAACATCGTATCATTATTAAACATCATATAAACATCATCATTACTTATCAAAATCGTTCTCATAGACATCATATCCTCTTCACTCATCATAAACTTACTTATTATAACATCATCGTAAACATCTTGTCATCTTTATTCATCATACACGTCATCATCATAAACTTACTTATCATAATCATCATCATAACATCGTAAATACTTATGCAATCATAGCATGATCATAGTATAGGAGTATGGTTTACCGTCCGATGCCCGTACGTCTCTTACGTACCTTAATTCCCAAAAGTGGAGAAGTTGGAGAACTTTATCTCCTCGATGCTGTTGGCACCTGGGGTGGTTCTACACAACCACACAAATCAATATTAGAAGCTAAACAATAGCCAAATACCAAAATTCAACAAAAAACATCATTTGCCATGTTTTAAACAGCGGCGATCGATCGCTGCACGAGGCGATCGATCGCTGCACGAGGCGATCGATCGCCTCACTTTTTGCCTTGCGGCGATCGATCGCTTCATCTGAGGCGATCGATCGCCTGCTGCGTAAAATGGCTACTGGCCTTCGGCGATCGATCGCCTGATTCAGGGCGATCGATCGCCACCTGTGGGTGCGCGATTTCCACCATTTTTTTTGAGCATCTTGCAAGCTCAATCCCATACCATTCAAACCCAAACTTCCCAACAACACTAATATCATCATAACTCACTAAAACCCACATAGAACACTTCAAAAATCATACCCCAACAACATACAACACATACTCAAAACAAAACCACATAAATCACTTCAAAATCATCCCATTTCAAAACCAAACATCATAAAAACTTTAGGATTGGTTCCATACCTCTTGAAGACTCCAAATCTTGACAAAAATCACACAAACACAAGTTTTCTGGAACTTTCCTCCTCCTTCCTTGGAGGATTTCGAAAATGGGGAATGTGTAGGGTTTTGAGAGTGGATTTGGGGATTTTAGAAGGGAAAGGGTAAAGTGAGATAAAGGGTATAGTGGGGTATGGGTTTTAAAGTTAAATTTGTACCCCAACAATTAACATGATGTATAAAATACCCAACATTGTATTTTAAAAGCATTTACAAAAATGCATTCAACTTCCTCTAAAATCATGCTTTCCTCATAATTAACAATCAATACAATTAAATCATGTTAACACTTCATTACCCATCACATAAATCAATTACCATGATAAATAATCATATGAACATAATTAATGCCTTAATTGCAATTAATCATTTCGGGGACATCACAAAACTAAACTAGTTTCTTCGGTACCTGTCATCAAGCATAATTACTGTTGGTATCCAATCCTACTTGGGTCCAGAACGGATTAGCCCTTTGGGAACCCACACCTGAATCAGCTTTAATGGCTTGTGTGTGTCTGGTGTGATGTGAGCTAATCTGTTTCGATATTGTGTGTG
Source organism: Haberlea rhodopensis (assembly GCA_907163345.1). Lineage (NCBI taxonomy): Eukaryota > Viridiplantae > Streptophyta > Magnoliopsida > Lamiales > Gesneriaceae > Haberlea > Haberlea rhodopensis. The sequence continues at coordinate 290,842 of CAJQUN010000160.1, forward strand.
ATGATGTGTGCGATATGGAAGCCTTTGATTCTTATAAGGTAATCTATATCTTCGTCGAACTGGTTTTGAGTTATAGTAGTTGGATGGTATTCCTTGCCTTAGATCTTGCACCTTTAGGTTTGGTCTGATAGACACAAAGCTTGCTGGTGCCTTTTCTTTGGCTTGGTCAACGTACCCAATTCCTTTTCTCAAACCTTGATCCCCAAAGGAGACTCCCGTTTGAATTATAGGCACTTCGATTTCATATACTGTGCTGGATCTAACAAATGTCATCTGTTTGATTTTGTTCTTTACCAGCAACAATTCAGATTCATTTTTGGTGCAGTCGTTGATATCAAAGCCTATGCCGGTGATGTCACCGATATTTCTTTGTACCTCTTGCAATTCTTCCAGTAATGCTCTTGATTTTGTCCATGTTTTGAAAATATGAGAAAGTTTAGCATTTTGTGTGATAATTCTCTTGTTTTCGTCATGGAGCTGTTCGTAAGAGATTTTCAGCTTATGCAGCTCGATCTTTAGATTATTGCATTCACCTAGCTCAGAGCAGTTTGGTTTGATATGCTCATCTATTTGATCATTGGCTTTAGCTTTAGTTTTCTCAAATGATTCAGCTAATATTCTATAATCATTAGCCATGTCTTGCAGTGCAGACATAAGCTCTTCACGTGTGAATTCATTTGAGTCAAGATCGAATACCCCGTCTGTTTGACTCATTTATTCGTCTGCCATTAGACATTGAATATCCTCTTCGCTTTCGCTGGATGAATATTCGGAGCTTTCTGATTCTGAGTCAGTCTGAGCCCACTTACTGTTACCTTCTTCTGCTACCAGAACCTTTTGGGACTTCCCATGATGATTTTTATGATCTTTGTAGTGCTTCTTTTTCTTGTCATCACGATGCCTCTCTTTTCGTTCATCTTTCTTCGATCTGGTGCAGTCTGCAATAAAGTGTCCGGTATTACTACAATTATAGCAAGCCTGATCATTAACAACATCATCTTTTCTCGATTTATAGTGATGAGAAGGTTTAAAATTCCTTTTGTTCCTAGACATGAATTTACCAAAATTCTTGATAAATAATGACATAGCATCATTACTTATCTGTTCGATAGTTCGGTCTGTTGAGGGTTGGTCTGGTCTGGAATGGCTGCCAGTGCTTTGTTTGGTTGAGAGATGAATGGCTCTGCTTCACCTCTGGTGATCAGTTCAAACTCATACGCCTTAAGATCTGCGAACAGATCATGGAGTTCAACTTTGTTCAGATCTTTCGACTCTCCCATTGCAATAGTCTTGACATCCCATTCTTTTGGCAATGCTCTCATTACTTTCAGAGCAATCTCGATGTTAGAGTATTCCTTGCCCAGACCATTTAGTTCATTGATAATACCGATGACTCTTTCATCAAACTCGTTTAGAGTTTCTCCAATCTTCATTTTTATGCTCTCAAATTTTTTTGGAGCAACATTCAGCTTGTTTTCCTTAGTCTGGTCGTTCCCTTCACATAGCTGTGCTATCTTCTCCCAAATTTCTTTAGCAGTTGAGCACATTTTGATTTTACTGAACATATTCTTGTCCAACGTCTTGAACAAGATGTCTTTGGCTACGTTGTCTAGATTTGCTTTCTTTCTTTCTTCATTCGTCCAGAGGGATCTGTCCTTTTCAACCATTTGGGGTTCACCACCAACAATGGCGGCTGCTGTATTGACTTTCAGAATTTTCATTGGTCCATCAGTGATGACGAACCACATGTCGTCATCCTGTGCTGCCAGATGAGCTTGCATTCTGATTCTCCAATCATCATAGTCTTCTTTTGAGAACATAGGAATCTTGTTGAATGAGGCCATCAGTCCAAGTATCTTTGATGATTAAGACAACCTGGCTCTGTATACCACTTGTTAGGATCGGTCCGGAGAGTTTAGAGGGGGGGGGGGGTGTGAATGAACACTCCTTTAAAATTAATCCTTTCTGATTTCTCTCGGGTTAGTGAAAGAAATCTATTTCTTAATCAACTTTTCTGCAGAACAGACCACTGAATATTTTAGTGCGGAACGGTCTGTTCTAGACTAGTAAGAACGGCTCGATGGCTTAAAGAGTATAACGTAGTGCAGAATGATAAAAGACAAAATGTGTTTCTGGAAGTTCGAAGGTGGTGTAATCCTTCTACGTCTCCCCTTCTTCCAATTAAGGAAGGATTCCACTAGAAGACTTTGATTTATACAATCCTGTTGTACAAACCCGATTCAGCTGGATTTACCTCACTACCAGACTGAAACTCCTAGTCTCTCGATCTGTTCAGACACACTGTCTGACAGTTACAATTGATTCTCACTTCTCTATCTTAGTAAAGAATACACAAGACAGACTGATCTTGTCTATGCACACAATGATCCTATGATGCTCAAATATTACAATATGCTGTGCTTATGAAAACTTTTGAGCAGACTGATAAAATGAATATCTTCTGAAAGTGGTTCTGCTCAAGAATATCTGAAGTTGTAGGCTTGTGCTGTTTTTCTTTTCTTTTCGTTTCTTGATCGATCAGTCGTCTGCTTGAGCTCTTTGGTTGCATCCTTATATAGTTGATTGTACCAACGACATTATTTCCTTTTCTGTGCAACTCTTGACTCTGCTCAAACTCTGAATAAGCTACAGTCTTATTCTTTTAGGCACTTGCCATTCTGGTTCATGCTTTCGGCGACTGTCAGGTAAGCTCTTCTTTGTCTTCTTACCTTTTACGGTAATCTTCAGTCCTTGGTCTTTTTCAGCATTAATTGCAACATTAAATGCTTCAATAAATAGCCGTTAATGATTCGGACTGAAGAGCAAAGCTTATTCAACCTTGTCTGCTCTGATATGATTATTGTTGAGCTGATCTGGAGCTTCGATCTGGTCAGGCTGATGTTCATCGATCCGTTCTGAATTTTCGATAGACCATATCGGCGTGATCTGCTTTGAGCATCGATCTGGTCGGACTGATTTCCATCGATCCGTTCTGATTCGTTTTGTCATCTTTAAAATCCGGAACTAACAGTTATTTTGTGTGCAAACTTTTCCGAACTCCTTCACCACTATATATATTAGGTCTTGGACGAAAATATGGACTTTTATCAGATTTTACATCCTAGGAATAGCCTCCATCCACTCATCCTCCATATCACCATCATCCACCTCCATCCGTCAACTATCCTAGGATTTTGGAACACCTTCAACAAGGCGATTCAAGAGACGATCGAGAAGGAAGCGAGAGAGGGAGCAAGGATCTACGAACAAAGTCGACATCGGGAGTTTATTCTTGTCTTTTAGTATAGTTTTGATTTGTTTTGATTTACTATGTTGAACTAATTTATTTATCGAGGCTAGGCGAATCCTTTGTCATGAACCTATGATTTGATGATTTATTTGATTGAATACCTTTAATTCTTTGCGTATAATTTATTTATCTTCATGCTTTTGAGGATTGATCACCCTTGAATGATTACTTTATTGTGATTGACTTGACCATATGATATTGCAATATGATATAATAAATTATACCGTGGGTTTAGGTTGAGACGGACCAAGTAAAATCTAGCACACGTGTGATAGCAATAGATTTACCAAAATCGAAGTCTAGTAGTTTTCATAGATCTTTATTCGATATTAATTGTTCAATAATGACACGGGAGTGGTTTACCGCAACATTAATATTAGACTTGTTATAACTGGACCAAAGTATAACGAATGCATTAGGAAAACTCGTCACCTTAGAAATATTTGGATATTCAATCGAGAATTGTAAATTGCATTGGTGAGCCAAAGTCTCGATAATATTCTCTAGTGGATTTTTCTCGTTTACTTTTATTGACTTGGTTGGATTATTAGTTAATTTAATTAATTAGTAGTTTAATTATTAATTCAATTTCGTAGGTTAAATATAGTTAAAAGCATCTTATTTGGTACTTGCTTGTTAGTCCCTGTGGGTTCGACAATCCGTATTCTTCCTATCTATAATAAAACTTGACACCGTGCACTTGCGTTACATAAATCGCTACACTGGAAATAACTGTTTAAAATAAAAGCGACCAATGATTCAAAATCAAAAGAATCTAAAGCTCCATCCTTATGATGTTTTGATATGCTATTCTCGTTTATATGGCCCAAGCGACAATGCCAGAGATAAGTTGGATTAGAATCATTATTCTTAATCATTTTAGTATTTATGTTATAGACAGGTATATCAAGATTTAAAACATAAAGACCATTAATCAATGTGCACTAGCATAAAACATCTCATTCAAATAAATGTAACAACATTTGTCCTTTATAATAAATGAAAAACCAATCTTGTCCAAACAAGAAATTGAAATTATGTTTCTAGTAATCGACGGCTCAAAGTAACAATCTTGTAAATCCAAAATCCAGCCAGAAGGTAAAGTTAATGAATAATCTCCTATAGCTAATGCAGCAACTCTTACTCCATTTCCCACTCGGAGGTCAACTTCGCCTTTAGCCAAAACTCTACTCCTTTTGAGATCCTGCACATTAACACAAATGTGAGAACCACATCCAATATCTAATACCCATGATGAAGAAGTAGATAAATTGACTTATATAACAAAAATATCTGAAGTAGAAGTCACACTTCCCTTCGTCTTCTTAAGATCTTCCAGGTATAACTTGCAGTTTCTCTTCCAATGTCCGGTCTCACCGCAATGGAAGCAATTTCCTTCCTTAGCCACTCATCCCTTAGGCTTAAGTGCCGTAGCATGAGGCTTAGGTTTGACAAAGACTTTCTTGTTCCTTTTAATGCCTTTTGCTTTAGCCTTTCCCTTTCTCTTATTCACAATAAGAACATTTGTGGGCTTAGACTTCTTTGAGTTTGCTTCGTAAGTTCTCAACATACAAAGCAACTGTGGTATAGTCTTCTCAATTTCAATTATCTTGTAATTCAGAGCAAATTGACTGTAGCTATCAGGCAACGATTGCAAGATCATGTCAGTGGCCAACTCTTGGTCCAACGAAAAACCTAGTTTCTCAAGATTCTCTATGTATTCAATCATTTTGAGTGCATGAGTTCCAACAAGGGTTCCTTCTACCATTCTGAACTGAAATAACGCTATAGAGACGTCATACCTCTCTTGTCTAGCTTGTTGTTGGTAAAGTTGCTTCAGATGTTCAATCATATTGAACGCATCCATTTCCTCATGTTGCTTCTGAAGCTCAGAGTTCATGGTTGTTAGCATTAAACAACCAACATCAAGTGCGTCATTTTGATGCTTCTTGTAAGCATCCTTATTGGCCCTCGCGGCCGTAACGGGAGGTTCATCAGCAGATAAGGGTTCTTCAAGGACATATTGCTTTTTTCTCTTGTTTGAGGACAATCCTCAGATTTCTATACCAGTCTAGGAAATTTGTCCCATTTAATTTGTCCTTCTCAAGGACCGATCGCAATGAAAGTGTACTAGTAACGTTGTTTGATGCCATGGATATCTACAATATGAATATGCAAAATAAGTTTATGATTTTAATCATTTATAATGTCTTATATTAAATGATACTCCCACTATTTAGTTAAAAAAACATCAACTCTCAAAAACTATTAGTGGGCCAAGATCCATATTTCACATAATCTTGAATTAGCTTTGGCTAATCACCTAAGACTCGGTTATTTTGGTAGACAACGCTTTGTCAATTACATCACATGTAATCTTGGATGGTTGGCGAACAACACTTTGTTCTAATTCATCTAATAAATTATTTCCCAAACCCATGCCTCTAGGTTCCCAATTCTATTGAGATAACGCTAGTTAAGTCGATCCCAATTTAAAATAACACGGATATCACATTTATCCTATCGCGCCTTACTAAGATTGTCACGGTGCTTTGCTTTGGCAAACCCACACATGTTCAATCGAAGTCTTGACGAGTACTTTTAATTGGAAGACATCTTGATTGACTTAATACTATTAGAGGGATTTAAAGATCTCATGATTTTATTAATATTGAAAATATGTCTGGTACATATACATATATACATATCTACATATATGATTATCAATCATCAATATTAAATAAAAAGATAAACATGCATCACATACATCAACATATAATAAACGTGACATGATTATAGCCCCAACTAATGATTTTCTCAAACCAATGAGAAAATCTAAAAGGTCAACCTAAGGGTAACTTCTCCAAGCACCTCTTTCGTCCTTTTGTGAATGTCCTCCTTGTCCTGGCACCATGGTCCATCTTCATTGATCTCCATTAATAAAACTCTAACTATACTATATAACAATTACATGATATAGAGAAGTCCTCGAGTTACATTCGAGGGGGAGCATAAGGGAGGGAATACATCCAGAAAAAATAGAGAAGGCACGACTCGCAGGCCGTATTTAAAATTATAATCATTCACAAAATTCCTATCTAATAGGTCATAGGGCTATAACCATGCACCATGCTCAAACAACACATAAAACATGCTTGGACATAAATGAATTAAATTCTAAACAATTTAAAATTTAATTCTAAGATAATAAAACTGTAAAATAAAATTACGGAAATTATCGCACGGACATCAAATGTCTCGGACCCCGCGGACATCAAATGTCTCGGACCCCGCGCACGAGAGCGGCGCGCCCGCCCATCATGGGCGATCGCCCGCCCACCTTGGGCGGTCGCCCGTCCCTTTTGGGCGGTCGCCCGCCTTGCGAACCCTGCTCACTCGACTTTCGAGATACGGTCGCCTGCTTCGCGTGCTACGTTCACCCAACTATCGAGCTACGTTCGCCCGCCTTGCTATATCAGTCGCGCGCATACATGTATCCAATATATAAAATTTATCAATATATCATATATATATTTTGACGATGATTTCCACAATGTTATTATAACATATCATATATGTTTCACAGTTTATAAACCGCATGAAAGCAATAACTCAAAGCATGATAAAACAATTTATCACATAGCCCCGATATGAGCTTCGTACACGGCTCTGATGCCACTGTAAGGAATCCAACATGCAAATACACAGCGGAATAAAATAAATTTGGATTCCCAACCGAGGACCTATATGGGTAATCATATCGGGTGTCAAGAATTATACCTTTGTAGCGTGTTTGATGCAGAAATTTCGAAGCAAACGTCCACGAGTCACGAACAAAGCTTTTGCAACTTTGCCTCTACGGTATCCACGATCAAATCGGAAAAAGGGATGTTGAAGAACAAGTTGCTAGACTTGATCTTCAACCAGAAGAGACACGCTACCAAGATAGATGGCGGCTGCTCTTTTCGATAATCTCCTAGGTTTTAGTTAATCAGTATTAACTTATATCACCATACGGCCAGAACAAAATATCTATATATATATATACTGAAGGATGCGCTTTTAATTCTCAGGTTTTTTTAAAACACTTCAGCCCAAAACTCTTTGTTTATATCAAGCCCTATTTCATATATATATATATCTTTATACATATATAATTGGCTCGATATAAAAAAAAAATATATATATTATGATTAAGACTCTTCCTAATCAAATTAATTTATCTAATGAATTTTATCTTCACTTTATCGATTTAATCTTTTGTGCGACCCGTTAGGATCTTGCAACGTTGGCAGTGACATAAAATCTGATTTTATGTCACAATCAATGAGCGGTTTCTAGCAACACATCAAGGCTACCCAAGTTACAAGAATGTCATTGACTCGACGTAACCTATAGCCTGTGATAATATTCACCATGTAACTTAATCCCTTTGTCCTATGTGTTTAGATTAAACACGAGTCATAGAATAGTCATACTCGTATAGTTCAATCTTTTATTTCTTGATCCCCAAGTAAACTAGAATAAACGAATAAGCTCGATATCACATATCGACTCATTCGAGCATGGCCATGCATTTTAGTCTTACTTGATCAAGGGCCCAAACACTACTCCTGTTATACAGGAGGGACAAATCCTATATTGATCACTCAACATCCCTCTACATAATTTGTGGTGTATCCAATGATTGTCTTTATAGTTTACCCTGTTACAGGTAATGTTTGACAATATCAAGATACACGACTCCTTATGTTGGGATCTCTCGTGATCTCAAGTCGTAAGGATTACATATATTATTATCACTATGAGAATTGCTTATGACATTCATATAACTATCCATGTAGCATTTTCATGGTGGGTCAGTCCAGTACATTGTTATCTAACATGTACCCATGTGTTGATTTGATATCCCATATCCATGAACAATTCATCAATCAATACATACTAGTCTCAGTGCATTATCGTTATCCTAATTCATGATAATACTTGACTAGGGACATCTTTAAGAATAATACAATATTATTCTAAGGACATTAACATATATATATATTCATATTACACAGATATTTGAATAATATATAATAATGAATTGCCTTTAATAATATCATATTACATTGTATGCCAAAATCAATCATCTAATGAGTAGTCTTAGGGCATATCCCAACAAATCTCCCACTTGCACTAAGACCAATCAAACATGTACTTAATGCCTAAAGATCTAGTATGACGACCATGCTTCTGCTGTGATAGAGGTTTCGTCAATGGGTTAGATACGTTATCATCAGTTGGTACTTTGCATATTTTCACATCTCCTCTTTCAACGATTTCTCAAATGAAATGAAAACGCCGAAGTATGTGTTTGGATCGCTGGTGAGATCTGGGTTCCTTAGCCAATGCGATGGTTCCATTGTTGTCACAATAGAGTTCAATCGGATCTAGTATGCTAGGCATAACCCCAAGCTCAGAAATGAACTTCTTGATCCAAACGGCTTCCTTTGCTGCATCTAGGCAACAATATACTCAGCTTCAATTGTAGAATCGGCTACTGTCTCTTGCTTTGAACTCTTCCAGCTCACAGCACCTCCATTTAGCCAAAACACATATCCTGATTGCGATCGGAAATCATCCTTGTCAATTTGGAAGCTTGCATCGGTGTACCAATTACATTGAGCTCTTCCTCACATCCATAAATCAAGAATGTATCCTTAGTTCTTCTCAAGTACTTTAGGATATTCTTGACAGCGATCCAGTGACATTCACCTGGATCAACTTGATATCTGTTCGTCATGCTCAAAGCATACGAGACATCGGGACGAGTACATATCATGGCATACATGATAGATCAAATAGCTGACGCCTATGGAATCTTACTCATGCATTGTCTCTCATCTTGTGTTGAAGGACACTGGTCCTTCGAGAGATGTATCCCATGTGTCATAGGAACAAATCCTTTCTTTGATTCTTGCATGCTAAACCGTTTTAGCACTTTATCTATGTATGTACTTTGACTTAGGCCAAGTAATCTTCTTGATCTATCTCTATAGATCTTGATACCTAACACGTAGGTGGCTTCACCCAAGTCTTTCATAGAAAAGCAATTCCCTAGCCAAACCTATATAGATTGCCAGTCAGGGATTTCATTTCCAATGAGAAGTATGTCATCTACATACAACACTAGAAAGATAATTATGCTCCCACTGACCTTCTCGTAGATACAAGGTTCATCTACGTTCTTGATAAAATCAAACTCTTTGATTGCATCATCAAAACAAAGATTCCAACTCCGAGAAGCTTGCTTTAATCCATAAATGGATCGTTGTAGCTTGTGTTGGGAAAACGATTTCTAAGTTTTGGTAATTACAAACCGGATATTAAAGATCAACTGGATGAAGTCCTACCGGATAACAAAGACCAACTGGATGAAGTCCTACCGGATAACAAAGACCAACTGGATAAAGACTCCTACCGGGTGAAGACATAAACTGGATGCCTACCAACTGGATAGACATCAACTGGACAAGACATAAACTGGATGGACATCAACCGGATAAGACATCAACCGGATGAAGACATCAACCGGATGAAGTCATCAACTGGATAAGACATCAACTGGATGGACATCAACCGTACAATACATCAACCGGATGAATACATCAACCGGATAAGACATCAACCGGATGAAGACATCAACTGGATAAGACATCAACTGGATGGACATCAACCGGACAAGACATCAACCGAGGTGAAGACATCAACCGGGTGAAGACATCAACCGTACAAGCTATCAACCGGATAAACTTAAACTGGATGGACATCTACTGGACAACTATCAACTGAATAGTCTCTCACTGAACAAGGACATCAACTGGTCATAAGAGGATGAACGACCAGTTGAACAAAGAAAACCAGCAGAAGTCTAAGCTTCCAGTTAGAGCACTAAGCAATGAGACAAAATCAGTACAACATTCTCTGACAAAGGTACAACAGAGCGGCGCACCCTGCTATATCTCCGCCACCATTACCGTCAGAGTGAAAAGAGCCGTTGCTTTACAAAATAGGAAAGAAGACAATATGAAATTGGAAAGCTAATCTCTTCCATATACAGAAAGGCTACCGTTGGACATCCAAACCTATAAATACATCCAAGCAGAGAATGAAGTGGCGCTAAGCGATTTTCAACTAAGAGATATACTTCAAAGTAAACAAGAAAGTCATACTACTGATATTCCAAACGTTCAGCAAAGAGCAGACAAACAGCAAAACTGAATTTGTGATAGATTATCTTCAATTGAAGTCTGCTGCTCAAAAACTCTCAAAGCTAGAAAGTTTATTCTGTAAAGAGTGTTATAGAATCCATTGTAACCAAAAGTTAAGAAGAGTGTGATTGCTAGGAGTTTAGGCCAAGTGTGTTAGTGCCTAAGAAGGTTGTATACTGTAAAGTGTAAACCAAGTCTTCTAGTGAATCCTTCCTGCAAAGGAAGAAGGGGAGACGTAGAAGCGTTGCGCTTCGAACTTCCAGAAACAACTCTCGTGTTATTTGTTTATTGCTTGATTACTTCAGTTTTATTCCTCACAAGTTCTGTAGATGTCTTCCGCACTATAATAAGTGTCTACTGACTTGCCTGATATTGAGAAGCAACTGTAATACTTAACAGTTTACAGTTAACCAGAAAAGAAATCAAAATTGTATCTAGTGTTTATTCAACCCCCCCCTTCTAAACACTACCCCGATCCTAACAAGTGGTATCAGAGCTTCGGTCTTCTCAATCTTGAGAAATTACCATTTACCAAAAACTGATGGCCTCATTCAGCAAGATTCCAATGTTCAAGAAAGACGAATATGATGACTGGAGAATCCGTATGCAAGCACATCTAAGTGCTCAAGATGATGATATGTGGTATGTAATCACTGAAGGACCTTTGAAGATCATGAAAATCAATACAGCTGCTTCTATCACAAGTGGTGATCCACAAATGGTAGAAAATGAAAGATCTCAATGGTCAAATGATGACAAGAAAAAAGCAAATCTAGACAACGTTGCTAAGGACATTCTGTTCAAAACTTTGGACAAAAATATGTTCAACAAAATAAAAATGTGCCCTACCGCCAAAGAAATCTGGGAGAAGATTGCTCAACTCTGTGAAGGAAATGATCAAACCAAAGAAAACAAGCTTACTGTGGCTTTACAGAAGTTTGAGCATATCAAAATGATAAATGGAGAAACTCTCAACGAGTACGATGAAAGAGTGACTGGAATAATTAATGAACTAAGCAGTCTGGGTAAGGAGTTACCCAACAGAGAAGTCACTCTCAAAGTAATGAGAGGTCTACCAAGAGAATGGGATGTCAAGACCATTGCTATGAGAGAATCGAAGGACATCAACAAGATAGATCTACATGATCTGTTTGCTGATTTAAAAGCCTATGAATTCGAATTAGGCATTCGGGTTGAAGATGAACCAAATACCAGTCAACCAACCAAAGCTCTCACTGCATCGGAGTCTCTGCCTACTCCTACAGAAATGACTCCAGAAAAGATGTGTAATGATGCTATGGCAATGTTTGTAAAGAAATTTGGGAAATTCATGAAGAAGAATCAGAGACCTTATCAATCATATCCTCGGAGGCAGAATTCCAAAGGAAATTCAGAAGAAGAAGAGCGAGTATGCTTCAACTGCCTCAAACCAGGGCACTTCATTGCGGACTGTCCTAAACCCAAAAAGGATGATCACAAAAGAGGATCCAAGGATTACAGAAAATCCAAAGAAACCAGAAGATCATCCAAAAAGGACAGAGATCAAAAAGTCTTGATGGCAGAAGAAAGTAAGAGCAAATGGGCTGATTCTGAATCAGAATCAGAAGAGTTAACTAGCGCATCCAGCGAGAGTGAAGACGAGGAAGTCCACTGCTTAATGGCAAATGATGAAAATGAGGTACATGAATCTAACCTATCTGAATTTACACATAGTGAACTTACCAATGCATTGTAGGACATGATCAATGAGTATCAGACGCTATATGAATCTTCTGAAAGCTATAAGACTGAGCACACAGTCCAAACTGAAAAGCATGAAAACAAGCTTGATTGTGAACAATCAAGGGAGTTGAACTGCTTAAGGGAAACAGCCAGTCTCCTAGTGAAGGAAAGAGATGAAGCCAAGTGTGCCTACCAGAAACTTAGCAAACTGGTTAGCACTTGGAATGCGTCGACTACCAGAAAGGATGAAATGCTTGAGTCTATAAGGCTTGCTGGTGATTTAACAGGCATAGGCTATAATAACAATGACGGCAGTTCATCTGGTAATGAACCTCAACTGTGTCTAACAAAAAGCAAGGTTCAATCAATGAACTTTGTAAGATCTAGCACAGTATATGACCCTTATGAACTGGTTAAAGAACCTGTTAAAGCAACACTCATCAAGGAACAGGCACATCACAGAGGTATCGGTTATGTAGAACCACTCAAAGAGGCTAAACCGAGGCAAAAGTTCAGAAATGAACTTAAACCCACTGGTCGAGCAGCTAGAGAGGTTAAACCCAACTGGTACTACAACTGTAAACCTGTCCAGAAGAGGTATATGCTAAATAACAGGAACTACAAACCAAAAGCACATGCATACACAGATTATCACACTTCACAGTCAAAATCATCTCCAATATTCATAAATGCACACACATTTCAGAACACACACCGACCTAAGACATTCAGGGTCATACAAGTGTGGGTTCCGAAAGGACTAATCCTACCTGGACCCAAGTAGGATTGGGTACCAATCATTCTATCGCTTTAATTGCAGGAAACTAGAATGCATCCAGTTCGGAGCTCAGAATGGTTCCTGGACAGCGGGTGCTCTAGACATATGACAGGGAAAGCGAGCTTATTGTCTGAACTGGTAGACTCCACCGGACCCAGAATAACTTTTGGAGATAACGCGAAAGGTAGAACCGTGGGTAAGGGTAAGATTATCTACGGTAACATCATCATTAAAGATATTCTTCTAGTTGAAAATCTATGCTATAACTTGATTAGCATAAGTCAATTGTGTGACAATGGTCATTCCGTAGAATTCAATCAGCACTCATGCACAATTAAATCTAATGATGGCAGTATATTACTCGTAGGTAGCAGGCATGATAACACATAAAATTGATTGGAATCTTAATCAGCCTACCTCTTCTACTTGCTTAGCTGCCCTGAATTCTTCCAAAAATTGGCTTTGGCACAAACGGTTGAGTCACTTAAATTTAAAACTATTGCCAGTCTGCGTAAACTTGATCTAGTTATTGGACTGCCCCAAATTGAGTTCTCAAAAGACAAGATCTGTGCAGCATGCCAACTTGGTAAGCAAATCAGATCCTCCTTTAAGAACAAAGGGAGTAAATCTTCTTCTCGGTGCCTAGAGTTGCTGCATATGGATCTGTTTGGTCCAATACCAGTAACAAGTCTAGGTGGAATGAAGTATACCCTAGTGGTAATAGACGATTACACTCGTTTCACGTGGGTCTTGTTTCTAAGTGGCAAAGATCAGGCTACTCCAAAGCTGATCAAATTACTGAAAAGACTCCAAAATGAGAAATCGTGTGGGATAGATAGAATTCGTAGTGATAAAGGTACTGAGTTCACCAATCAATCACTCGAATCATATCTAGATGACCTTGGTATTAAACACGAATACTCTGCAGCTAGAACTCCTCAACAAAACGGAGTTGCTGAGCGTAGGAACCGCACTTTGAAAGAAGCTGCGCGAACTATGCTCGCGGAATCAGAAATATCGCAGAGATTTTGGGCAGAAGCTGTCAACACAGCATGTTATACGCAGAACAGATCAATGATTAATAAGCGAGCAAATAAAACCCCTTATGAGATCTGGAATGGCAGTAAGCCAAATATTTCCTATTTCCATGTGTTTGGTTGCAAATGTTTTAGTCACAACAATGGAAAGACTCATCTCACCGCGTTTGATGCCAAATCTGATGCTGGAATATTCCTTGGCTATTCTACAGTTAGTAAGGCATTCAGAGTATTTAATAATAGAACTCTTAATGTAGAAGAATCAGTGCATGTAAAATTTGATGAACCTATTGATTGTATACTATCTGATATACAAATCAACAACTTGAGTAATCGACTGGAAAGCACTTACATTGACGAAAATGTTGATGATGAGATTGATTACAGAAGCAGGATTGACTGCTCCTTAGAACCAGAAGTTCCTGAAGCTCAAGCAGAGGAGTCTGCTGGCCAACAAGCACTGCAGCCAGCTACAAATGAAACAGTTGCATCTACCCCTGCTGCAGTAGAAGGAACTAATGAGAAAGATGAGTCAATCAGAACCTCTGATTTGCCTACTCACATCCAGTCAACTGAAGAACTCAACCCTCTTGGACCTTCGCTCCGGTGGAAGAAGGATCATCCACCTGAGCAGGTCATCGGTAACCCTCTTGCTCCTCTACGCACCAGAGGACAAATGATTAATGAATTTCTTCATGCTGCATTCATATCTCATATAGAACCTAAGAAGATTGATGAAGCTTTATTAGACCCAAGTTGGGTAGAAGCAATGCAGGAAGAACTAAATCAGTTTGAGCGAAACAAAGTATGGTATCTTGTACCACGACCACAGCATCACACTGTAATTGGCACCAAATGGGTGTTTAGAAATAAATTAGACGAAAACGGTACAGTAATCAGAAATAAGGCAAGATTAGTTGCACAGGGCTACAGACAGGAAGAAGGCATTGATTTCGATGAAACCTTTGCCCCTGTAGCTCGACTAGAAGCAATTCACATATTTCTTGCATTTGCTGCGTTTAAAGACTTTAAAGTCTATCAGATGGATGTTAAGAGTGCATTTCTTAACGGCAAACTCCAGGAAGAAGTTTATGTTGAACAACCTCCTGGATTTGAAAACCATCAGCAGCCATCTCATGTTTTCCGTCTCAATAAAGCTTTGTATGGTCTAAAGCAAGCTCCCCGTGCCTGGTATGAAACTTTATCAAAATATTTGACAGAGCACAATTTTATTATTGGCACGGTGGACAAGACCCTTTTTAAATTTACAAAGGGAGATCATACTCTGCTAGTTCAAATTTATGTTGATGATATTATCTTCGGAAGTACTAACTCAAAATTGTGCGAAAGATTCTCTAAAATTATGCAGGACCAATTTGAGATGAGCATGATGGGAGAACTATCATTTTTCTTAGGATTGCAAGTCAAGCAATCTAGTGAAGGAATCCTGATAAATCAGTCTAAATACACTAAAGAGCTACTGAAGAAATATGGAATGAGTACCAGCTCAGCTGCTGCTACACCAATGAGCTCATCTGCCAAACTCGACTTGGATAATTCAGGAATACCAGTCGAAGTTACAATGTATCGAGGCATAATCGGATCTTTACTATATTTGACAGCCAGCCGACCAGATATTATGTTTGCAGTATGTATGTGCGCCCGGTTTCAAGCAAATCCCAAGCAGTCGCACTTCACTGCTGTTAAAAGGATCCTAAAATATTTGAAAGACACTGAGAATGTCGGTCTATGGTATCCAAGAGACTCAACCTTCAATCTTATTGGATACTCAGATGCTGACTATGCTGGATGCAAAATTGACAGGAAAAGCACCAGGGGTATTGTCAATTCCTTGGTGATCGATTGATATCATGGGGTTGCAAGAAACAGACATCCATTGCAACTTCCACTGCAGAGGCAGAGTACCTTGCTGCTGGAAGCTGCTGTGCTCAACTGCTCTGGATTCAGCAACAACTCAGAGACTATGGAATTGAGTCCACAGAGGCTCCTATTTTCTGTGACAATACGTCTGCCATTGCCACAACATACAATCCAGTTCTTCATACTCGTACTAAACATATTGACATCCGTCATCATTTTATCAGAGATCATGTTATGAAGAAAGAAATTCGGCTGGAGTATATTTCTACCGAACAACAGGCAGCAGACATTTTCACAAAACCCCTACCGAACGCTAATTTTTCTTACTTTCGAAATATTCTTGGTTTAATTGAAATTACTTCTTGATTATTTTTGTTTGGGTAATGAATTCAGGGGGAATTAGTTAGTTTATGTGCATAAATTTAGGGGGAATTTCTGTTATAATTCTATCATGGTTATTTAAGCTCAGCTGGTAATACAATGGTCAGCTGCAGTAGGTGTATCCGAACCAGTAGGACTCCACATCCAGTGGATGCCTTCCTACCAGTCGAACCCTACATACCAGCTGATGTTACCAAATATGCTTTGACAAAAATAACCCTCGATACTTATTAACCTAATGAACGTCGGAATTCAAAATTACTTTTGTATAAAAATAAATTATTTCACTCCCGCCTAAATCCTGTCCTTTTATTTATTTGTTAAATCTTTTTAAATCGTTAGATGATCGCCACGTATACATGTGTCCGCTCATCTACAGTACGACGTTACATATACTCTCTTTTCACCGCCATTATTTTCTATACTCTTCATCTTCTCCAACAATTCACTGCAATTATTTTTCTTATTTCAGAAAATTTTTCCTCTAGCAAGACTACTGCTGTTATTCATCCAAAATGTCGAAGAATTTTCAGGCGAGTTTCATCACCAATGCTATTCACATCGATTTTCATTCTATATCCACATCCTCTGATGAAGAGACCAAGGAGTTGATACAAAGGCTGGATACCTCCGGACTCCTGGTAATCCTGAGCCAGACCCCCTCATTTTACAAGAACGAGTTACAAGAGTTCTTTGCTACGGCCAAGGTTGTGGATGACACCGTGGTGGCATCCGTCTCTGGACAGTCAGTCACCATCACCCAACCAGAATTTGCCACACACCTGTGCCTTCCCTCCACCGGACTCACTGATTTTTCCACTATTCCAGCGGCACTAAGAGAAGAGATGCGTCTCACAGTTTCGGACTCTGATCATCGCCTTCAATGTCCTCCTTTCAAGAAAGTATTGATGAAGAGTCATTATCGACAACTGGCGGACATAATCTCCAAGGGGCTCCTATGTAAGGCAGGATCATTTGATATGATTACCCCTGAAAAGTTTGACGTTATGAGTGCTATATGCAAAGGGTTGGAGATAAACTGGCCAGCTGTGTTATTTCAAATACTGACTAGTCTCGTAATATCTGGCAAGGGTCAATTAGGTTTTGCTCTCCCGCTAAGCAGTCTTTTTGAGAGCAAACACATTAAGACAGGGGCTCTCTCACACCTTCATCCAGGGAGACTCATCACTAACAAATATCTTCAGCTTCATCGCCAACGAAGTGGCAGAGAAGGCGGGGTGACAAAGCGTCGCTTGACTCAGGTAATCAGTGACTCTGAACAGACTGTCTCGGAATCCGCCGAGTCTTCTCCCCCTCCTCCCCCTCCTAAGAAGCCCAGAACACGAAAAGCTGCTCCTCACGCCGCCCGACAGACAGACATTGCAGCCTCCGATACTATCTCCTCCGCCGGTCCCACAGACTTAAATCCTGATAGGGAACCCACCCTGCCATCCCTTCAACTGAGGAACCAACTGCTTCATTAGCCATGGTGCCTGCTCCTTCAATGGTTCCAGTTGACACTCCGTCAGCACTGGTGAGCTCTCAGCAAGCACCAGGCTCTATCAGCTTCAGGACACCCAAGTCATTATGTCCATACTGTCATCCCAAGACCACCCCTGCTGGAAAAGGAAAATCTCTTACGGCTCCAGTGTCCACTCCTGTTGCCTTCGAGATTCAAATGGTCATGGATACAGTGGAAGCCAAACTGCAACCACAGCTGGAGATTTTTGATCGATGGGTAAAGGCCCGTATCAAGGTTCGATTAGATGATTTTGATCAAATTCTGGATCAGGCTAGGGCAGATGAGAACAAAATCCTAGCATATCTTCAAATCTCAGACCCTGAAACAAGCTTGAAGCTGCGAGATGTTTTTAGCCTGATGATCTATGTGGGTGAACTTCAGGCCCTGGTTGAAACCCGCCTTCAACAATTTAACGGTAATTCAGGAACAGCGAATCATGATAGAGCTGTTCTAAATTCTCTTGGACCCAAGCTCGAAATGGCTGAGCTTGCTCTTCATGATATTCGCATATCCACTGGGATTCACTCTTGCTCCACTGCTGAAACTGTTGCCAGCCCTGATCAGCCGAATCTACAAATGGTCATTGCAAATTTGGAAATTGTCCCCTCTTCTGTGGAGCTCACTTCTACTGCTCTGGAGACCACTCCCACTGGAGCAGAGGCCGCACCATCTACTCCTAGCTCTCATAATGGTCAACAGCCCCAACCAATGGTTGTTGATCATACAACTATAGATGCAGTCATACAGACAGTGGTTGAGCAGGTTACTATATCCTCTGCCAATCCTGAACACAGTGAGTCTTCACACTCAAATGATCACACCCAGTCGTCTGCTGCTGCGGTTGATCAACCCACTACTACTTTGGCTGCTCCACAAAATGAAGAAACTGCCATTTTGGGTGCAACTATCTCAGATTCTACAGCTGCACCAATTGTTGAAGCTCCTATGTTGCCCTCCAATGCAGTTGAAGATGCTCATCTCAGCGCTCTTGTCCCTACTACTGATACTCCACTGATTGTTGCCGATCCGTCCATGGTTCAAGAGCTTTCTGAAGATTTTTTTGTCTTTACAAACCCTCTGGACGAGCCTCCGAACATTGCTGCACAGCTAGCCAATCTCTCCACTGCTATATCAGCACTAGCAAGCGATGTTCATAAACTCAAGCAGGAAGAGCGAACTGCAACTCTCATTCTCGGCACCCATCAGCAGCACACGGACTCTCAATTCCAGCAAGTCTACCGGGACTTAAGTAGTCTAACGACTACTGTCACCAGACTTCAAACCTTTGCTGAGAATGCAGTGGCGGATGCTTTTACTAGAATTGGCCAGGCGCGTCTTCAGATCACTCAAAATAATGAATCTCTTCATGCTGCCACCTCAATGGCTCTTGGAGAAAAGATTGACGACGCCAAGAAAATCTTGACCGATCAGTTGGCCACCATGCAGGCAGCATTTGCCTCTCAAATTCAAGATATATGCAACAGCCTGCCTGCAGCCCCTCAAATAATTCGCAGACTACCTGAACCCAGTCGAACTGCTCCCTCAACACAGCGAGCTTCAAGTTCAGCTGCTCATTCATCCCCTGCCACTGGAGCACTCACTCAGTCCAGACCAACTGCTCAACCAAGATCTCGGGCGCAAATAGTATCGTTTTCTGACTCTTTCTTAATTACCCTTATCTATTTACTGTTTTAAATTGACTGTCTCTTTGTATTCACTATTCAACGTAAATGCATTCACACTTATAGCAACCTTGTTTCTTCTATAAATAGCGGTTATTGTTTGCTCACATAACACACATTCACTCAACATGATTACTTTCAAGCTATTCAAAATTCCCTGGTTTTCTGTTAGATCTTATTCTGCTTCATGGGTTTATTACTTATCTAAATCAACCCCTCATGGGTTGATTACTTAACTAACCCGGCTCCCTTAAGCTTCAGCATTTGGATCCTGTTATGATGCTCCTCATTAGTCAGGAACTGCTCTCAGGGGATGTCTGGGTGCTGATGACAAAAAGGGGGAAGACAGAGATAGACTATTCTCATTAGGTGAATCCATGAACCATGGAAGCTGCCTGATGAATATACGTATGACTCTTCCCGACCTTCTCTCTGAAACAAGGTAGACCGGCAGAGATAGAGTATTCTAATTAGGTCCTCTCTGAAACAAGGTGGATCGAGCTCTTCCTCTCTGAAATAAGGTGGATCGAGCTCTTCCTCTCTGACACAAGGTGGATCGAAGCTCTCCGGGTCTACAATGCTTGTTTAAAGATTTGTCATGTATCAGCTATTTTGTGTAAACTAAATTGGTCTTAGATTCTATTCAAGTTATTAGAATTCATCTTAAATAAAGATGAATCTCTCTCAATTGTCCAGTTTGATTACAACTTGTAATCTGCTTATATTTAATGAAAATTTCTTTTCCATTATGTCTTCAAGTACTTTCAGGATTCTCATCTTATTTACTCTAGTAGGAAATAGATCATTGCTTAGTTTTGTCATCACCAAAAAGGGGCAAATTGTTGGGAAAACGATTTCTAAGTTTTGGTAATTACAAACCGGATATTAAAGATCAAGTGGATGAAGTCCTACCGGATAACAAAGACCAATTGGATGAAGTCCTACCGGATAACAAAGACCAACTGGATAAAGACTCCTACCGGGTGAAGACATAAACTGGATGCCTACCAACTGGATAGACATCAACTGGACAAGATATAAACTGGATGGACATCAACCGGATAAGACATCAACCGGATGAAGACATCAACCGGATGAAGTCATCAACTGGATAAGACATCAACTGGATGGACATCAACCGGACAATACATCAACCGGATGAAGACATCAACTGGATAAGACATCAACCGGATGAAGACATCAACTGGATAAGACATCAACTGGATGGACATCAACCGGACAAGACATCAACCGAGGTGAAGACATCAACCGGGTGAAGACATCAACCGTACAAGCTATCAACCGGCTAAACTTAAACTGGATGGACATCTACTGGACAACTATCAACTGAATAGTCTCTCACTGAACAAGGACATCAACTGGTCATAAGAGGATGAACGACCAGTTGAACAAAGAAAACCAGCAGAAGTCTAAGCTTCCAGTTAGAGCACTAAGCAACGAGACAAAATCAGTACAACATTCTCTGACAAAGGTACAAGAGAGCGGCGCACCCTGCTATATCTCCGCCACCATTACCGTCAGAGTGAAAAGAGCCGTTGCTTTACAAAATAGGAAAGAAGACAATATGAAATTGGAAAGCTAATCTCTTCCATATACAGAAAGGCTACCGTTGGACATCCAAACCTATAAATACATCCAAGCAGAGAATGAAGTAGCGCTAAGCGATTTTCAACTAAGAGATATACTTCAAAGTAAACAAGAAAGTCATACTACTGATATTCCAAACGTTCAGCAAAGAGCAGACAAACAGCAAAACTGAATCTGTGATAGATTATCTTCAATTGAAGTCTGCTGCTCAAAAACTCTCAAAGCTAGAAAGTTTATTCTGTAAAGAGTGTTATAGAATCCATTGTAACCAAAAGTTAAGAAGAGTGTGATTGCTAGGAGTTTAGGCCAAGTGTGTTAGTGCCTAAGAAGGTTGTATACTGTAAAGTGTAAACCAAGTCTTCTAGTGAATCCTTCCTGCAAAGGAAGAAGGGGAGACGTAGAAGCGTTGTGCTTCGAACTTCCAGAAACAACTCTCGTGTTATTTGTTTATTGCTTGATTACTTCAGTTTTATTCCTCACAAGTTCTGTAGACGTCTTCCGCACTATAACAAGTGTCTACTGACTTGCCTGATATTGAGAAGCAACTGTAATACTTAACAGTTTACAGTTAACCAGAAAAGAAATCGAAATTGTATCTAGTTTTTATTCAACCCCCCTTCTAAACACTACCCCGATCCTAACAGCTTGCATATCTTTCCAGCATCCTTTAGATCGACAATCCCTCGGGGTGTGTCATGTACACATCCTCAAGTAAATTTCCATTAAGGAAAGCTGTTTTGACATCCATCTGCCAGATTTCATAATCATGAAATGCAGCTATTGCAAGTAAGATCTTTATGGATTTAACCATGGCAACTGGGGAAAAAGTTTCATCATAGTCAATAACATGAATTTGTTTGAAACCTTTAGCAACCAGTCGTCTTTTAAAGGTTTGCATATTACCATCCATATCGGTCTTTTTCTTGAAAATCCATTTGCACCCTATGGGTCTTACCCCTTCAGGAGGGTCAACCAAAGTCCATACTTGGTTTACATACATGGATTCCATCTCAGATTTCATGGCCTCTTGCCATTTCTCAGAATCAGGGCCCATTATAGCTTCTTGATAGGATGACGGCTCATCCTCATCAATGAGTAGTAAGTCACCTTGTTGAGTCACAAGAAATCCATATATCCGTGGCTCCCGGTGTACTCTTACGGACCTACGCTGGGCTTGTGTCTCGTGAGCAGGCATTTCATCCACAACAACTTGTGGTGACTGCTCTTTTTCCATCTCAATATCATGTTCAGTGTTTTCTTGTGGTTGTACTTCACTAAGTTCTATTTGTCTCCCACTGTTTCTTCTAGAAATAAATTCTCTTTCAAGAAAGACACCTGCCGGAGCAACAACCACTTTGTTCTCGGTGGGATAATAGAAATAGTATCCTTTTGTTTCCTTAGGATACCCCACAAATAAACACTTATCAGATTTGGGTCCAAGTTTATTGGAGGCGTGACGTCTCACGTAAGCCTCACAACCCCAAATCTTCATAAAAGACATACTAGGATGTTTCTTAGTCCATATCTCATATGATGTCTTTTCAACTGATTTAGATGGAACACGGTTCAGTATAAATATTGCTGTTTCTAAAGCATGTCCCCAAAAAGAAATCGGAAGATCTGCATGACTCATCATAGATCGAACCATGTCCAACAAAGTTCGATTCCTCCTTTCAGATACGCCATTCCATTGTGGAGTATACAGAGGTGTGAGTTGTGGGACTATCCCACACTCCTTTAGATAGTCATGAAACTCTTGGTTTAAGTATTCACCTCCTCGATCTGATCGAAGGATTTTGATACTTTTGCCAAGCTGGTTTTGTACTTCATTCTTGAAATCCTTGAACTTTTCAAAGGTTTCATGTTTATGTTTCATTAGGTACACATACCCATATCTACTGAAGTCATTAGTAAATGTAACGAAGTATTGAAAACCACCTCTAGCTCGTGTGCTTATTGGGCCACATACATCATTATGTATGAGACTCAATAAATCACTTGCCCTTTCAACATGTCCCTTGAAAGGGCTGTCATATTGCCCATTAAACAAGATTCACATGTTTCATATGATTCAAAATCAAATGAATCTAAAGCTCCATCCTTATGAAGTTTTGATATGCGATTCTCGTTTATATGGCCCAAGCGACAATGCCAGAGATAAGTTGGATTAGAATCATTATTCTTAATTCTTTTAGTATTTATGTTATAGACATGCATATCAAGATTTAAAACATAAAGACCATTAATCAATTGTGCACTAGCATAAAACATCTCATTCAAATAAATGGAGCAACATGTATCCTTTATAATAAATGAAAAACCAATCTTGTCCAAACAAGAAATTGAAATAATGTTTCTAGTAATCGACGGCACAAAATAACAGTATTTTAAATCTAATATTAAACAAGAAGGCAAAGTTAATGAGTAATCTCATATAGCTAATGCAACAACTCTTGTTCCATTTTCCACTCGGAGGTCAACTTCGCCTTTGGCCAACACTCTACTCCTTTTGAGATCCTGCACATTAACAAAAATGTGAGAACCACATCCAGTATCTAAAACCCATGATGAAGAAGTAGATAAATTGACTTCTATAACAAAAATACCTGAAGTAGAAGTCACACTTCCCTTCGTCTTCTTAAGATCTTCCAGGTATAACTTGCAGTTTCTCTTACAATGTCCGGTCTCACCACAATGAAAGCAATTTCCTTCCTTAGCCACTCCTCCCTTAGGCTTAAGTGCAGTAGCATGAGGCTTAGGTTTGACAAAGACTTTCTTGTTCCTTTTAATGCCTTTTGCTTTAGCCTTTCCCTTTCCCTTATTCACAATAAGAACATTTGTGGGTTTAGACTTCTTTGAGTTTGCTTTGTAAGTTCTCAACATACCAAGCAACTGTGGTAGAGTCTTCTCAATTTCAATCATATTGTAATTCAGAACAAATTGACTGTAGCTATCTGATAACGATTGCAAGATTACGTCAGTGGCCAACTGTTGGTCTAACGGAAAACCTAGTTTCTCAAGATTCTCTATGTATCCAATCATTTTGAGTACATGAGTTCCAACAAGGGTTCATTCTACCATTCTACACTGAAATAACGCTTTAGAGACGTCATACCTGGCCAAATCGGGATGTTGCATCCAACAGTCGAGATCTGTAAAAGGCTTTGGCCCCCAATTCAACGAATGATTATTGAGCATTATGGGGCAATGGTCTGATAATGTTCTTTCTAAACTCCATTGTGTCAAATCCTTCCATTCCTCTAACCATCTTTCAGTTCAGAGAAATCTTTCCAACTTGTTTGCGCATTTCCCATTTGGTCTAAACCAAGTAAACTTTCTTCGATTGAAAGGCAATTCTAAGAGATCTGACCCGATAAAAAAATTGTTAAAATCATGGATTTTTGAAAGATCTGATACTCCAATCCCTCTTCTTTCTGAAACATCACGAATTGCATTAAAGTCTCCAACTAAACACCATTTATTAATACTGCTTAGAGACATAAGGTTACTCATAGAATAAATGTTGACAACAACACATTGAATTTTCTCTATACCCGATTTCCCAAAAACCGTTAGAAACCCACTCTCTTCCCACTTGTCCTCAAACCGAAAAACTCTTTTATTCCAAACAGTCAACAACCCACCAGCTCTGCCAATCGAACCCGAGAAAACCCAATCAAAATCATCATCACCCTATAAACTGCGGCATGTAACTTTGGAAATATTCTCTGCCTTTATTTCCTGCACACATAACATATCCACCTTTTCTTTGGCTACTAATTCTCTTAAAATTCTTTTTTTTTATTCACCCCCTATCCCACGAATATTGTAACTCACTATAATCATTGATTAACTTGATTCTCTTCAATCAACCGATTATCATTTTCCAACTCACGGACTCCTTGAGCTAGGTCCCTCAATTACATATCAACAAGATCATTAATGATATCTGCATCTCTACCTTTTCCCTCTAAACCAATTTTAACTCTGATATCCCAAATAGATTCAGCTTCAATTACTATCTCCTTATTAACAAGCATGTTCTTGCAAATTCTGATATTATTATGTGCTATAGAATTACTGAATTCGGAACCAACCTTATCAACCACATGATGATGACTTTTTGCGAGGTTGACATTGCCATGCTTGTTATTATTTATAGCACGAGCATTATTCAATTTTTGGACTAACCTCCTATGCTTTTCTTTCCTTGTTATAGGGGCCCACTGGCTAAGACGAAGAGTAATATCTTTAAGTCTTGCAATTTTCTTGATTTTCTGGTTAGGAGCCATAAACTTGGCGATAGGATCATCATCATTTATTTGACTCCAAGTCAACAGCTTGCTCTCCTGAATCTTGCCCTGGAATGAAGCGAATTAAATTCTCACCTTCATCCAGTTTGGGATTACCCAAAGATGGCTTTGAACTCATAATTAACTTGTCATTTTGATTGTCCACTGCTACTGTGTCAACCTTGTTGTCCCACTGATATCAACTGACTCGGCATTGGATCTCTATTTTTGATTTCAGATGGCTAACTTCTGCAATCAAATTACCCATTATCGAACCATAAGGATACCCTCCAGCCTTTCCCAAACTAATGCCCAGGTCCTGTTTCACTCTGGGGTTAACAGAACATACAGGATCTAGTCCCTCACGTTCCAACTCTGCCTCAAAAGAATCGGGCACAAAGCTTTGAAATTCAGAATCCACTGAACTGACTACATCTTCCCAGTTATCACCACCAAAATGAACACTATTCGGATGGCAAGCGGCAAGATGACCACATGTTTGATCCTCAGAAAGTCTGATATTAAAAGGAGAACCATTGATATTACAACAAATAAACACGCTTGATTTCGTCATTGTGATTAATCAGAACCTTCATTCGGACAAATTCAAGGCAAGATCTCTGCTCTGTAGCCTCATCCAAGTCAATGAATACTCCAATTTGTTCGGCCAAAAATTTGAAGAAAGATATTGTTAGTTCCGGACCTTATCGATGAGATTTTAAAGATGACAAAACATTTCAGATCGGATCGAGTGAAATCAGACTGACCAGATCGATCGCCCAAAACAGATCAAGCTGATAAGATGACAAAGCATATCAGACCGGATCGATGGATTTCAGACCGACTTTATCAAAGCTTTAGATCGATCTCAATCTTTATCAGATCAGAGCAGTCAAGGATACATAAAGAATGGCTCCTCAGTCCGAATCATTAACGGCTATTTATTGTAGCATTTAATGTCGTAATTAATGCTACAAAGGACCAAAGACTGAAGATTGCCATAAAAGGTAAGAAGACAAAGAAGAGCCTATCTGACAGTCGCCGAAAGTATGAACCAGAACGGCAAGTATCCTGAAGAAGAAGACTGTAGCTTACTCAGAGCTCAAGCAGAGTCAAAGTTGCACATTAAGGGAAATAATGTCGTTGGTACTTACAACTATAAAAGGATGCAACAAAAGGAATATAGGAGACTCTCGCTGATCAATTGAAAAAAGCACAAGAAAGCAAAACAGCGCAAGCTTACAAGCTCAGAAGCTCTCGAGCTGAAATTATTCTTAAGCACGTTTACTTTGTAACATTTGATCATTTAGGATCACTGTGCGCATCTTGTGTATTCTGTGTTGAAAAATAGAAGTGAGAAACATATTGTAACTATCAGACAGAGTGTGTCTGAGCAGATCGAATGACTAGGAGTTTCAGACTGGTAGTGAGGTAAATCCAGCCTGAATCGGGTTTGTACAACAGGATTGTATAAATCAAAGTCTTCTAGTATAAACCTTCCTTAATTGGAGAAGGGGAGACGTAGAAGGATTACACCACCTTCGAACTTCCAGAAACATATCCTGTGTATTATCTTTCTGCACTTGTTCTTTCATACTAGCCATCGAGCCGTTCTTACATATACAAGAACAGACCGTTCCGCACTTATACTTTCAGTGGTATGTTCTGTACAAGAGTTGATTAAGAAACAGATTTCTTTCACTAATTCCAAAGAAATCACAAGGGATTAATTTTTACAAGGAGTGTTCATTCACCCCCCCTCTAAACACTCCAGACCGATCCTAACAAGTGGTATCAGAGCAGGTCATCTTAATCAGCACTAAATCACTCGAGCTGATGGCATCATTCAACAAAATTCTTATGTTCTCAAAAGAAGACTATGATGACTGGAGAATCAGAATGCAAGCTCATCTGGCAGCTCAGGATGACGATATGTGGTTCGTCATCACTGATGGACCAATGAAGATTCTAAAAATAAATACAGCAGTCGCCATTACTGGTGGTGAACCACAAATGGTAGAGAAAGACAGATCCCTCTGGACGAATGAGGAAAGAAAGAAGGCAAATCTCGACAACGTTGCCAAAGACATATTGTTCAAGACAATGGACAAGAATATGTTCAGCAAAATCAAAATGTGCTCTACTGCCAAAGAAATTTGGGAGAAGATAGCACAGCTATGCGAAGGCAACGACCAGACCAAAGAAAACAAGCTGACTGTTGCTCTTCAAAGATTTGAGGGCATAAAGATGAAGAGTGGAGAAACTCTAAATGAGTTTGATGAAAGAGTCAATGACATCATAAATGAACTGAATGGTCTGGGGAAGGAATATTCTAACAGAGAGATCGCTCTGAAAGTTATGAGAGCTCTGCCAAAGGAATGAGATGTTAAGACCATTGCCATGAGGGAATCAAAAGATCTTAACAA
Organism: Haberlea rhodopensis; assembly: GCA_907163345.1. NCBI lineage: Eukaryota > Viridiplantae > Streptophyta > Magnoliopsida > Lamiales > Gesneriaceae > Haberlea > Haberlea rhodopensis. The sequence continues at coordinate 318,737 of CAJQUN010000160.1, forward strand.
GGTTGAACTTCATGATCTGTTTGCAGATCTTAAGGCCTATGAGTTTGAACTAATAAGCAGAGGTGAAGCAGAGCCATTCATCTCTCAACCAAACAAGGCCCTGGCAGCCATTCCAGACCAGATCGCCTCAACATCAGACCGATCCGCTGAACAGATAAGTAATGATGCTATGTCATTATTTATCAAGAAATTCGGTAAATTCATGTCTAAGAATAAGAGGAACTTCAAACCCTCTCATCATTATAAATCAAGAAAAGATGATGCTGTTAACGATCAGGCTTGCTACAATTGTGGTAAGACCGGACATTTTATTGCAGATTGCACCAGACCGAAGAAAGAAGAACGGAAAGAGAAGCATCGTGATGATAGGAAGAAGAAGCACTACAAAGACCGCAAGAATCATGGAAAATCCCAAAAAGTCTTAGTAGCTGAAGAGGGAAACAACAAATGGGCTCAGACAGACTCAGACTCGGAAAGCTCTGAATATTCTTCCAGCGAAAGCGAAGAAGATATTCAATGTCTTATGGCAGACGAAGAGATGAGTCAGACAGACGAGGTATATGATCTTGACTCAAATGAATTTACACGAGAAGAGCTCATGTCCGCACTGCAAGACATGGCTAATGATTATAGGATCTTAGCTGAATCATTTGAGAAAAATAAAGCTAAAGCCAGTAATCAAATAGATGAGCACAATAAACCAAGCTGCTCTGAGCAGGGTGAGTGCAATAATCTAAAGATCGAGCTGAATAAGCTGAAAATCTCCTATGATCAGCTCCATGAAGAAAATAAGAGAATTAGCACACAAAATGCTAAGCTTTCTCATATATTCAAAACATGAACAAAATCCAGAACATCTTTGAAAGAATTACAAGAGTTCAAAGAAAAGTCGGTGATTTCACCGGCATAGGCTTTGACACCAAAGAATGCACCAAAGATGAATCCGAGCTGCTGCTGGTAAAGAACCAAGTCAAACAAATGACATTTGTTAAATCTAGCACAGTATATGAGACTGAAGCACCTAAAATTCAAACGGGAGTCTCTTACGTGAATCAAAATATGAGAAAAGGGATTGGTTATGTTGACCAAGCCAAAGAAAAGGCACCAGCAAGATTTGCGCCTATCAGACCAAATCCAAAGGTGCAAGATCTGAGGCAAGGAAGACAATACAATTACTATAATTCAAAACCGATTCAACGAAGATATAGACTACCTTATGAGAATCAAAGGCTTCCACAGCGCACACATTATCACACACAACATCGAAACAGACCAGCACACAGCACACCTTACACACACAAGCCATTGAAGCTGATACAGGTGTGGGTTCCCAAAGGGCTAATCCGTTATGGACCCAAATAGGATTGGGTACCAAAAATAATTATATTTGATGACAGGTACCGAAGAAACTCGCATCAGACTGGTATTTGGACAGTGGGTGTTCTCGTCACATGACTGGAAACATCGAGCTGCTGTCTGAAGTCACAGAATGTACTGGACCCAAGATTATCTTCGGAGATAACTCAAAGGGTAAGACCGTGGGCAAGGGTAAGATTGTCCATGGTAACATTATTATCAATGATGTGCTGTTAGTTGAAAATCTGTGCTATAATCTGATTAGTATAAGTCAACTCTGTGATAATGGTTATGCTGTAGAATTTCACAAACACACTTGCACTGTTAAATCATCATACGGTATAACCATGCTTGTAGGAATCAGGAATGGAAATACATATAAGATTAACTGGAATCATGCTCAACCTGATAATCCTACTTGCTTCATCGCTAACAATGATAATAAACATTGGCTGTGGCATAAGCGCTTGAATCATATAAACTTTAAGACTATTTTCAGCCTGTGTAAACATGATTTAGTTATCGGTCTACCCAAGATCGATTTTGCTAAGGATAAGATCTGTGAAGCTTGCCAAATGGGCAAACAGATCAGATCATCCTTCAAAAACAAGAATGCCAAATCCTCCTCCCGTTGTTTAGAACTACTGCACATGGACTTGTTTGGTCCTATACCAATAAAAAGTTTAGGGGGAATGCGGTATACTCTTGTTGTTATTGATGATTACTCACGCTTTACATGGACTATATTTTTAAGCAGTAAAGATCAGACCGGTCCGAAGTTGATCAAGCTGCTGAAACGCACTCAGAATGAGAAATCATCCAGCATAGACAGGATTCGCAGTGACAAAGGCACTGAATTTTTAAATCAGAATATTGAATCCTTTCTAGAAGATCATGGAATCAAGCATGAGTTTTCAGCCGCTCGAACTCCTCAACAGAATGGAGTTGCAGAATGAAGAAACAGAACGCTCAAGGAAGCAGCAAGAACAATGCTTGTTGATTCTGGTATTTCGCAAAAGTTCTGGGCAGAAGCTGTAAACACTGCTTGCTACACTCAAAATCGGTCTATGATCAACAAGAAGCTGAACCTTACTCCATATGAAATATGGACTGGTAACAGACCATCTATTTCTCACTTTCATGTTTTTGGCTGCAAATGCTTCGTTCATAACAATGGTAAGAATCATCTTACAGCATTTGAAGCTAAGTCAGATAATGGAATATTCTTGGGATATTCATCAACTAGTAAAGCTTATAGAATTTTCAATAATCGTACCTTAACTGTAGAAGAATCTGTTCATGTAGTTTTTGATGAATCTTTATGTGTTGAGGGCAAAAAAGAATCAATTCAAAATCAGATGGAAAATATCCATCTCGAAGCTAACAGTGATGATGAGATTGTAGCTAACAGGTCAAGAGACAATCCACCAGAACCAGAAGTACCAGACAGACCGGATCAAGGCATTGAAGCTTCTTCAGATCGAGCTGATCCGGATATTCTTCACTCAAATGTTAAAGCAGATGCTGATCATGCTGCTACTACTCATCCGACAGGACCAGAAAATCCAGAGTCAAGCTATCGATGGACTAAGCATCCACCTAATCTAGTGATTGGTAGTCCCTCTGCACCGATCAGAACCAGAGGACAGATGATGGATGAATTCACACATGCTGCTTTCATCTCAACTCTGGAACCTAAGAAGATCGATGAAGCTCTGACTGATTTCAACTGGATTAAGGCCATGCAAGAAGAGCTAAATCAATTCGAACAAAATCAAGTTTGGAGTCTAACCCCCAGACCAAGCGATCTTCCTGTTATTGGAACCAGATGGGTCTTCAGAAATAAGCTGGATGCAGATGGAACTGTGGTTAGAAACAAAGCCAGACTGGTGGCACAAGGATTCAGACAAGAAGAAGGAATCAACTTTGATGAATCATTTGCACCAATCGCCAGACTTGAAGCTATCCAAATCTTTCTTGCATATGCTGCCTTTAAAGACTTCAAAGTATATCAGATGGACGTCAAGAACGCTTTTCTTAATGGAAAGCTTCAGGAAGAAGTCTACATTGAGCAACCACCTGGATTTCAGAACCATTTGTATCCCAATCATGTGTATCTACTGAATAAAGCAGTGTATGGTCTGAAACAAGCTCCAAGAGCCTGGTATGACACTCTATCTCAATTTCTGCTGAACCATGATTTTCAGATCGACTCAGTAGATAAAACTCTCTTTAAATTTATTAAGGGGGAACATACTCTATTACTTCAGATTTACGTTGATGACATAATCTTTGGGTCAACTAACCCCAAATTATGCGAGAAATTTTTTAAGTTAATGCAGGGACAGTTTGAGATGAGCATGATGGGAGAACTTTCATTCTTTTTGGGTCTCCAAGTAAAACAGCTCAACAATGGTATTTTCATCAACCAGACCAAGTATACCAAAGAGCTCCTCAAGAGATTTGGAATGGAAACATGCTCAACTGCATCAACTCCAATGAGTCCAACAATCAAGTTAGACAAAGATGAAGGGGGAACGGCAGTTGAAGTAACCATGTATAGAGGACTAATCGGATCGCTATTGTATCTTACAGCGAGCCGGCCTGATATTATGTTCCCAGTCTGTATGTGCGCCAGATTTCAGTCAGAACCAAAGCAATCACACTTTATTGCTGCCAAGCGTATTCTGAAATACTTAAAAGGATCTCAGAACGTTGGTCTTTGGTACTCCAAAGATTCAAACTTCAGCTTGATCGGATATTCAGACGCAGACTACGCTGGGTGTAAGATTGTTCGTAAAAGCACCAGTGGAACATGTCAATTTCTAGGTGAAAGATTGATCTCTTGGTTCAGTAAAAAGCAGACATCAATTGCCACATCTACAGCTGAAGCAGAGTATCTAGCCGCTGGAAGCTGTTGCGCTCAAATGCTCTGGATTCAACACCAGCTCAAAGACTATGGCATCCAAGCTGTTGACTCTCCGATATTTTGCGACAACACAAGTGCAATCGCTATAACGTATAATCCAGTTCTGCACTCTCGAACAAAGCATATTGATATACGACATCATTTTATTCGAGATCATGTTGGCAAAAAGGAAATTCGGATCGAGCACATCTCAACAGAACAGCAAGCAGCAGACATCTTCACCAAACCGCTCCCAGAGGCTAAGTTTAATTATTTCCGTCAAATTCTTGGTTTAATTGACTTATCTTAATAGTTTAGATGTTTTCTTACTTTCGCTCTTAAAGATTTTTGTTGCCACAGATCGATAATACAATGTTCAGAAAGACACAGACCGGTCCGAACTTTCAGACCGATCCATGTCAATCTGATGTTATCCTATGATCTGTCTGGTCAATAATTTTTTTTTAACAAAATCAGCCCGGACTGATCGCATTTTAACCGCCTTATCTATCTGTTATCCTGACCGTTTATTTTGAATTTCTTTTTATCAGTCTTCGAGATAAAGACACGTGTCTTCTCTCTCCTATTTAGCGGGCTGAACATTTCATCTCCTTTCATTTTTTACAACTTACCGCTATCTGTTTTCTTATTCTCTCACTTTCCTAAATCTTCGCACTCTTTTACCTTCATTCCAATGGCTACCATTACTCACAACTCTCTCTCCGTTGAGTTTAATGACATTTGGTGTCCATCTTCCGAGCTTTGGAATCATCTGGCCTGAGGAACTTTCTGGAGTTCGGCACAGTTGTTTATGAATCTGAAATCCGCGAACTATTTGCCAATGCCGTCTCCCAGAAGACATCAATATCCACTACTGTCAAGGGCAAATCATTTGAGATCTCGCCGATGACGCTGGCCAAAACCTTTGGCCTCCCCAATTCCGGACTGACAGAATTTGGACAGATTCCTCAAGCGTCACTCTCAGCTCTTCAAGGGAAGATTTCTATTTTTGGCCACTGCCTGCAACCCTCGTTTAAGAAGAATGAAATGCTTTTTCATTTCCAGGTGCTGTGCGAAATCGTTGGCAAACCTCTTTTGGGCAAAGCAGGAAGTTTTGACGCTGTAACCGCAGAGAAGTTCAGGGCTATGGCGGCTATTGTATCCGGACAGAAGATGAACTGGTCCGTGATTCTTTTTGGAGTTCTGATGGAAACGGTGATTGCATCAAAACAGGCCGTATGCTTTGCTGTTCCTCTCAGCAAGCTACTGGAGTCCTTAGACATCGAGCTGGGAAAGCAGTCCGCTTTCAGTCCCTTCAAGATTCTAAACTCCAAAGGGCTCGCACTGTTGAAGTCCAAGAGTGCTCCGCCTACTTCTACTACTCTGGCTGCAGTCAAGATTGAGAAGGGCGAAGAACAAGCTGTTGCGCGCAAACCTCGGGTCAAGCGAAAGCTAACCATCCAGACTGATTCTGAAGAAACTCAGTCTGCTCCCTCGCCACCAACCAAGCCACTTCCCAAAAAGCCAAGAACCCAGATTACCAAACCAAAAGCCTTACCCATATTGCCACCAACTAAAGCCACCCATGCACCCCAACTTTCCACCCAACCTTCACAAGCTTCAACCCCTGCACCCAAAGTCACCGTTAGACTTCCCTCTGCCATTCCCGTGGTCAAAGGGATAGTTATCACTGAGTTGGGAGATTATACCCAATCAGGGATCAAGTCCCCTTCCTCCACCGGCAAGGAAAAAGCCATTCTCTCCGAACCCCTCTCCTCTAAACCCAAATCTGCAGCGCAGACAGCCATCGACATTGCTATGGAGGATGTTGATGAGAAGGTGAACGCACTCATTGTGTTCTTTGATGAATACGTCCAGTACCGGACTATCAACCACATTGAGATGTTCTTCGGAAAGTTGAGCAGACTGAAGAAGATGGAAGAGGAAGTTCTGAAAGGAACAGAGACCGATGATGTTCGGCTTGCCGTGCAGCGCAAAGAGCTATTTACGGCAATTCAAAGATTCAGACTGGCCGCTCTGCTCCTAGCTGCTAAGAAAGAGAACTTCGATCCAAATGCTCCAACTGCCAGAGATGATGGGGCTGTTATTGCTCAATTAGAGATGGATGTTCATGCTCTTCACTTAGCTGTCCGTTTTCAACGACAGAAGATCAGTGTATCCACTCCAGCAACCAGCCCGGATCATCCTTCTGCAAGCAAATCTCTGGCAGAACCTTTCGTTGAGGTTATTCCCTCTGGGGCAGCAGCCCAGACTGAAGATCAGCCAGCAGCGCAGCCTGCAGAACCAGCCGCAGATCAGACTGCAGATCAAGCAGCAGCTCAGACTGCAGAGCTAGTACCAGATCAGCCAGCAGATCAGACAGCGGAGCAGCCATTGCCTAATGCTCCATCTGCTACAGATGATGAACCATTAAATGTGTTGTTGGACTCTCCCACAACATCTATTCCTTTGGGGTCATCAGCCTCCCGTGCACAAATCAGTCCAACCGCAGCACTTGCAACAATTGACGCACCAGACTTCGTCGATCCGGATTTAGTGGTGTCTACAGTTGTTGCAGCTTTACAAATTGAGGAGCCTCTCAGTCCCAGCACTCCTCCGGGACAATCAGATGAAGATCTGGCCTTCATTCAAGAATTTTCTTCGGATTTGGTCACCCTGATCCGATCCGAAAGTCATCAGGCTGCCATATCTTCCATTATGCCGATTGCTGAAGACGATGATCCTACACTATCATCATCAGATCACTCTCCCAGCCGGCTATCTGATGCACCTCCATCACTGGCACGGACTCTCCAGCATTTCTCTGACAACTGCATGTCACTCTCTCAACGTGTTCTAGAAGTTCATCAAGGTCAGAGGCTTACAGCTTTGGACTTTGATTCATTCAAAGAGAAGATGACAGCCAGTATAAGCAGCCTTCAGCGAGGACTGAATGATCTATTTTCTCAGCAAGCCACTTATAAGAACAGCTTGAGAAAAAGAGCAGATCGAGCTGGCCACTGAAGTCCGAGCATCTGTTGCCAATTCCCTCCGCGCTCAAGACGTTCGTCTTGACGCTATCAGTGCGCAGCTCGCACAAGTTGTTGATTTTCTTCAAGAGATTGCTGCTGACAAAAAGGGGGAAAAGAAGAAAGACTTCAAGCCGCCTCAAACTTCAAGAAAATAGCAGTCTCGTTGATTAAATTTTTAGACTGACTGTATGCGAGATTTTTTATCAATAAAAATCTTTCTTTATTAAGTCCTTGTTCATTTATTTTGAACTTTAATAAAGGCTTAATCGATCAAACTTAATAATGTTCATTTATTTTGAACAAAGAAGAAGTAATCGATCCGAAAGTTTTCGCTTCAGAGTTCTTATCAGACTAGTTAAACAGACTTAGAAGCTAGGTTTTGTCATCATCAAAAATGGGGAATTTGTTAGTTCCGGACCTTATCGATGAGATTTTAAAGATGACAAAACATTTCAGACCGGATCGAGTGAAATCAGACTGACCAGATCGATCGCCCAAAACAGATCAAGCTGATAAGATGACAAAGCATATCAGACCGGATCGATGGATTTCAGACTGACTTTATCAAAGCTTCAGATCGATCTCAATCTTTATCAGATCAGAGCAGTCAAGGATTCATAAAGAATGGCTCCTCAGTCCGAATCATTAACGGCTATTTATTGTAGCATTTAATGTCGTAATTAATGCTACAAAGGACCAAAGACTGAAGATTGCCATAAAAGGTAAGAAGACAAAGAAGAGCCTATCTGACAGTCGCCGAAAGTATGAACCAGAACGGCAAGTATCCTGAAGAAGAAGACTGTAGCTTACTCAGAGCTCAAGCAGAGTCAAAGTTGCACATTAAGGGAAATAATGTCGTTGGTACTTACAACTATAAAAGGATGCAACAAAAGGAATATAGGAGACTCTCGCTGATCAATTGAAAAAAGCACAAGAAAGCAAAACAGCGCAAGCTTACAAGCTCAGAAGCTCTCGAGCTGAAATTATTCTTAAGCACGTTTACTTTGTAACATTTGATCATTTAGGATCACTGTGCGCATCTTGTGTATTCTGTGTTGAAAAATAGAAGTGAGAAACATATTGTAACTATCAGACAGAGTGTGTCTGACCAGATCGAGTGACTAGGAGTTTCAGACTGGTAGTGAGGTAAATCCAGCCTGAATCGGGTTTGTACAACAGGATTGTATAAATCAAAGTCTTCTAGTATAAACCTTCCTTAATTGGAAGAAGGGGAGACGTAGAAGGATTACACCACCTTCGAACTTCCAGAAACATATCCTGTGTATTATCTTTCTGCACTTGTTCTTTCATACTAGCCATCGAGCCGTTCTTACATATACAAGAACAGACCGTTCCGCACTTATACTTTCAGTGGTCTGTTCTGTACAAGAGTTGATTAAGAAACAGATTTCTTTCACTAATTCCAAAGAGATCACAAGGGATTAATTTTTACAAGGAGTGTTCATTCACCCCCCCTCTAAACACTCCGGACCGATCCTAACAGATATATCCCAAGCATGACATGGCACCCCATAGCAGGTGATCCAAACAAACCTTTCTGAAGTTTTTAAATCTGGGTGCCAATTTTGAATAAAATCAAACCATTGATTGATCCAAATCTTATCCTCTTTTTTTGAAATTCTCCATTTGCTCGCTATCTTTCACCTGAATTAGCATCATTCTTCCTCCCAAGTAACACAAACTCAAACTAGGATTGCCGCTTTTCTGAAATTCCTTTGTTTGCCCAAAATTTTTGAAATATTATATTTTCAACATTTGATCTTTGTATGATCTTTATTTTTTCATGTTTAAAGATCATTCAAAAGTATTTTAAAAAATGTCAAAAAAATAAAAAAAAATTGACCAATAAGAATAAAAAAGAAGGTGGGGGGCTATGTACATAATTCACGAGACCCATAAAAACAAAAAATCAGAAATGGATGAAGTTTAGTCTGTCATCTTCATCCATTCGTGAAGATTCTATGCTACATGGAAGTCAACCAATATAACTCATATATCCCTTATAGAAATAAGAAATTCAACGTCTTGTCGAGCTGTTGACTTACCAAGCTAAATGTTCACCTCTAAGAAAGAATGGTCACGTATACGCCGATCTAGTGATGATGCCCGACCTGTTAGAACTGACTTGACGACTTGGTTTTGGGAGATGCTTTGTCGTTTACCATATTCTCGTGGAGCTGAGCTACACTGCCAACCTAATGCGTTTTGCCGACCTCCTCGAGCTACCTCCAAATGAGTGACATAGCTCCCGTGTTCATAGATTCTTATATGCCATCTTGGGATGCCATGTCAAAACATGTGGCCGAGTTCCGAGCTCATGATGTATACTTAGGTGAGTTCATCAGCCCAGAACTTATGTCTAAATTTAATCAGATAGACACATATCTTTACAACATAATTTTTTTATTTATGGGAACAAGATCTTCGTGATTTGATTTAGCAGAGATCTCTGGATTTGGTAATAATTATCAAAGATTGTGAAGATCAAATGGGATCTTATCATATCTCAAGCAGATTTGGAAAAAAAATATGAATGGAATCCCACATACATGGTAACTCTTCGCCTATAAATACCAATGTTAATCGTCGCTTTTATGGATTCACAACATATTGCTTACTAACATATATTTCCATATTCCCTTGTTTGACTTGAGCGTTGGAGGACATACGACGAAAAACATTCCGCCCCCTTCTCACGTTTGTTTTGTGATTTCAGGTCATCCTGAGATCGAAGTCTAAAAATCCTTACCGCTACCTTGCCTGGGAGGATCTACTTGACTCAATGGTAAGTATTTGCTAGTTATGAGATATCAACTTCTTGTGATTTTAAATTCAGATTCTTTTAATTACCAAAAAAATGAAATCAAGGTTTTTTTAACACATTGAATCGTGATTATTAACATCTTACAACTTAACGTCATAGTCCCTTGTATACAAAATGATATTGTCCTCATGAAGTTTCTGTCAGGATCGATTTCAGGGGTGGGTTGCCATTCCACACCCGAGTTCAACCAACTTGAGCTTCAATAGCTCGTGTTCTTGAAATAATTGCACCGAGAGATTATATCGAGTTCGGTTACAAAACCGAGCAGAAGACACTCGACATATCCCGCTCTAAAACCGATTACTCATTTGAAAGGCATTTTAAAGATATGCAAGAAAGTATGTAAAAACAGTAAGGTAAATAACACAAGCATTTGTTTCTGGAAGTTCGAAGCACAACGCTTCTACGTCTCCCCTTCTTCCATCTCATGGAAGGATACACTAGAAGACTTTGATTTATACAACTTTGTACAAACCCGGTCCAGTTGGGCATTTCCCATCCAACTAGAACTCCTAGCAACTCAACTATGTATGTTCTTTAATGTCTCACATACAAAGACTTCTCAATCGGTTGTGATGAATCATCAACCGTTACAATGGTATCCACTCTTCTATTTTAGCTCACAAATACAATGAATAGAGTGAATACAAAGGCACAAATGATTCCATAATGAATCTGATACAGCAAGGTAAGAGGTGCCAAAGGTTTGAGGAGTGCTCTTCATTTAGCAGCTTTTGTCTTTGAAGTTCCTCAATTGAATCCCAAGTGGGTTTGCTTTGGAAGGCTTGGATTGATCTTCAATCAGCTGTTATTGAGCTTCCAAATCATGTATATATAGCCCCAAGTAATGATATATACGTTAGATACAAGAATATAACCGTTGGGAGAATTTTGGTAAGCTTTCAAACAATGCAACGGTCATATTCTGATTCTGGGCTATTTTTGGAAGTCTGCTGGTCTGGTCAGCTGGTCTGGTCAACTGGTATGCTCAGCTGGTATGGTCAGGTGGTATGGTCAGCTGTCCTGAGGTATGCTGGTTCAACATCAGCTGGCTTGGGGTCTGCTGGTACAGCATCAGCTGGCCTGGGGTCTGCTGGTACAACATCCGCTGGCCTAGGGTCTGCTGGTACAGCATCAGCTGACCAATGTCTGCTGGTACAGCAAGGTTTGCTGGTACAGCATCAGCTGGCCAAGGTCTGCTGGTATCCTGCTGCCCAACATCTGATGTTCTGTTCTCTTGGTTATATCTCTTGATTCGTTGATTTCTGGGCAAAGTTATGCTCGAAATACGAGGCGATGGTCCTGCTGTATGTTTGCTGGATGCAGCAGCACATGGCATGACTTGCAGAAGCTTTTTGGCCATCTTAACGTCCGGTTCAGTCTTTCACTTCCAAAGATGACTTGTAGATCTTTGTCTTAGCTTTCCAACCCCTACTGAATCATCTCGTTTCGATAAGCGAGCTGAGAGTTATGGGCGATATACCACAGCTGCTACAATCTGTCCGCTGCTGTTTCAGCTTTATACCAGCAAGCTCTTGCATACATGTTTTCGTCATGTAAACCTTCAACTCTAGTCTGCTGGCCTGAAATATGACTTGTAGATAATTGAGTTGGCTATCCAACCCCTTTGGAATCAGGTCGTTTCGATATCTGAGCTATGAGATATGATCAATTTAGTCAGAAGCGCTCGGGGTCTACTGGATGCTGAATTCTCATTTCAGCAACCAAACTCAAGGCCATTTCTTAGCAGATCATCAAGCTGTAAAATATCATCTATGAACTGCACACTTGATGAAATATGTTAGCAACACAATAACAAGTTTTGTTAACATCAAAACTAAGATTATTCGATTTTCCAAAACCCAACAGTTTCAATTATAGTTACCATGCGGTATTGATCGTTTCGCTCATAACATAGGTTATTAGCTCTACAAGATTCCAATGTGAATTCAATAGCTATGTGATAGTTCTGAAGCATCATAAGTTTTTTGTACATAACTAGAGAAACATATTTTATGTTTATTCACTCAGACAAAAAATATAAGACATTTATGTTTATAGAGAGTCAAATCCGCAAATATAACGCATAAACTCATACCCTATTTATAACAATACAGACCTTGCTAATTTGTGACATTTAAAATTTGTGTAGTTGAGAAACAAGCATTGGAGGATGGCTTGTCAAATACAGCTACAATGCCGTATTATTATTTTTGAACATAAAACAGGTAATATATTAACGAAAAGCAACAACAATGATGTATTTAGTCATGCTAATTATGGGTACGAAACTGTAACTATAAATTTACTACCTTACTGATGGAAACCACTTAAATAATCTAGAAGAGGATTGTTATGTATACTCATCTTATGAGCACATATCTGTTTGAGCAGATGTCTTAACACAAGGACGACATATTATGAGAACCGTTCTTGATCGAGCCTTTCAATATCCTTCTTATTAGGTGTCTCATCAACTAAGAACAGATTTAGAGCTTGCTATTATTAAGAAATGCATTTCATTATTGACAATCTTTGTGCAACCACAATTTGCATTAACTACAACAATCTCAAGGTTGTATTCTTGCAATAGAACGAAATGTCTAAAAAAATTGTCAATAATTAAATAAGTAATACTTTATAAAGAAATATATTTCAAATTCCACATGAGCAAGTAGGCTTATTAGACAATTTTTAGTATTTTGATAAGAAGATATTGTGAATAATACAAAGATTTAGATTTTCTGTGGTTTGGGCCATGACTGATACATCTTGTTTCACCCACAACCTGAGACAACATTCATAACTCAGATTTATTTAATTAAACGAATCTTCGTACCAATACTTTTGTCACAACCAAAAATTCTAATAGCTTGCAAACCAAAGAAATTAAATGAATCATCGATAAGCTAACTTATATAATTTATATAGTATAACTATGATGAATTATCAATTAGTTATGATACTTTTTTTTTAAAATGTTAATATTAAAAAGTGAGTACCAGGAGTACTCAAACCCGAAGTAGGAACACAAACCTCCATACACATATTTAGTGACCAACCACAAACAAACATTACACAGATTTCAGACATAAAATAGGCTCCAAAAACCAATCGAATCGTTCTCTTCATGGATTAATGTGCGAAGATGAGGTATTCACATTTCCTAAAAGATGAAGCAGTACAACAAATTACGTAAAAGAATAAAATTGGTTGGGCTTTCTGAAATGAAATAAAACATTACGTAAATATGAGGTATTCACAAGAATTTCCCCATTATCATCAAATGACATATTTACTGAAATGAAATACACCATTTCATTGGTTGGGCTTTCTGAAAATGTCAATGGTTTCAGAAAATTGAAACTATTGGTGTATCTATAAATGTTTGGTTAAAAAACAGACCTGAGTCTATCGGTGCATGTAATTTACATGCACCGCATGAGATATGCTTCGCATGAGTCTAGCGGTGCATGTAAATTACATGCACCGTTAGACACAAGAAAGTGAAAATGATGATAATAATGAATAATGTGAAGATTTTTCTATTTTTAACTGAGATTAGTTTCTGAAATTCATAATGATGATGAAATCTATTTACAAATGGAATTAGGAATTGATTGTTGGAGTCTTGTAGATAAAAACTGTCGGTGGAATCAAGTTATTTACATGCACCGCATAAAATATGAATCGCATGAGTCTAGCGGTGCATGTAAATTACATGCACCGCTAGACACAAGAAGTGAAAATGATGATAATAATGAATAATGTGAAGATTTTTCTATTTTTAACTAAGATTAATTTCTGAAAATTCATAATGATGATGAATTCATTTACAAAGGGAATTAGGAATTGATTTTTGCAGTCTTGTGGATAAAAACTATTGGTGGAATCAAGTTATTTACATGCACCGCATGAGATATGCATCACATGAGTCTAGTGATGCATGTAAATTACATGCACCGCTAGACACAATAAAGTGAAAATGTTGACAATAATGAATAATGTGAAGATATTTCTATTTTTGACTGAGATTAGTTTCTGAAAAATTCATAATGATGATGAAATCCATTTACATAGGGAATTAGAATTGATTGTTGCAGTTTTGTAGATAAAAATAGTTGGTAGAATCAAGTTATTTACATGCACCTCATGTGATATACATGGCATGAGTCTAGCGGTGCATGCAAATTACATGCACCGCTAGACACAAGAAAATGAAAATGATGATAATAATGAATAATGTGAAGATTTTTCTATTTTTAACTGAGATTAGTTTCTGAAAATTCATAATGATGATGAAATCCATTTACAAATGGAATTAGGAATTGACTGTTTTAGTCTTGTAGATAAAAACTGTTGGTGGAATCATGTTATTTAAATGCGGAATGAGATATGCATCGCATGAGTCTAGCGGTGCATGTAAATAAATGCACCGCTAGACACAAGAAAATGAAAATGATTATAATAATGAATAATGTGCAGATTTTTATATTTTTAACTGAGATTAGTTTCTTAAAATTCATAATAATGATGAAATCCATTTACAAACGCAATTAGGAATTGATTTTTGCAGTCTTGTAGTTAAAAACTATTGATGGAATCAAGTTATTTACATGCATCGCATGAGTCTAGCGGTGCATGTAAATTACATTCACCGCTAGACACAAGAAAGTGAAAATGATGATAATAATGAATAATGTAAAGATTTTTCTATTTTTGACTGAGATTAGTTTCTTAAAATTCATAATGATTGTTAGTTCCGGATTTTAAAGATGACAAAATATATCAGACCGATCAACCATGACAAAAGAAGATCAAGCTGATATGGTCTATCGCTAAAATCAGAACGGATCGATGAACATCACCCTGACCAGATCGAAGCTTCAGATCGATCTCAACAATAATCAGATCAGAGTAGACAAGGTTGAATAAGCTTTGCTCTTCAGTCCGAATCATTAACGGCTATTTATTGAAGCATTTAATGTTGCAATTAATGCTGAAAAAGACCAAGGACTGAAGATTACCGTAAAAGGTAAGAAGACAAAGAAGAGCTTACCTGACAGTCGCCGAAAGCATGAACCAGAATGGCAAGTGCCTAAAAGAATAAGACTGTAGCTTATTCAGAGTTTGAGCAGAGTCAAGAGTTGCACAGAAAAGGAAATAATGTCGTTGGTACAATCAACTATATAAGGATGCAACCAAAGAGCTCAAGCAGACGACTGATCGATCAAGAAACGAAAAGAAAAGAAAAACAGCACAAGCCTACTTCAGATATTCTTGAGCAGAACCACTTTTAGAAGATATTCATTTTATCAGTCTGCTCAAAAGTTTTCATAAGCACAGCATATTGTAATATTTGATCATCATAGGATCATTGTGTGCATAGACAAGATCAGTCTGTCTTGTGTATTCTTTACTAAGATAGAGAGTGAGAATCATTTGTAACTGTCAGACAGTGTGTGTCTGAACAGATTGAGAGACTAGGAGTTTCAGTCTGGCAGTGAGGTAAATCCAGCTGAATCGGGTTTGTACAACAGGATTGTATAAATCAAAGTCTTCTAGTGGAATCCTTCCTTTGGAAGAAGGGGAGACGTAGAATGATTACACCACCTTCGAACTTCCAGAAACACATTCTGTCTTTTATTATTCTGCACTACGTTATACTCTCAAAGCCATCGAGCCGTTCTTACAAGTCTAGAACAGACCGTTCCGCACTAAAATATTCAGTGGTCTATTCTGCAGAAAAGTTGATTAAGAAATAGATTTCACTCACTAACCCGACAGAAATCATAAAGGATTAATTTTAAAAGAGTGTTCATTCACCCCCCCTCTAAACACTCCGGACCGATCCTAACAAGTGGTATCAGAGCAGGTCGTCTTAATCATCAAAGATACTTGGACTGATGGCATCATTCAACAAGATTCCTATGCTCTCAAAAGAAGACTATGATGATTGGAGAATCAGAATGCAAGCTCATCTGGTAGCACACGATGACGACATGTGGTTCGTCATCACTGATGGACCAATGAAAATTCTGAAAGTCAATACATCAGCCGCCATTACTGGTGGTGAACCCCAAATGGTCGAGAAGGACAGATCCCTCTGGACGAATGAAGAAAGAAAGAAAGAAAGAAAGCAAATCTAGACAACCTAGCCAAAGACATCTTGTTCAAGACGTTGGGCAAGAATATGTTCAGTAAAATCAAAATGTGCTCAACTGCTAAAGAAATTTGGGAGAAGATAGCACAGCTATGTGAAGGGAACGACCAGACTAAGGAAAACAAGCTGACTGTTGCTCTACAAAAATTTGAGAGCATAAAAATGAATATTGGAGAAACTCTAAACGAGTTTGATGAAAGAGTCACTGGTATTATCAATGAACTAAATGGTCTGGGCAAGGAATACTCTAACAGAGAGATCGCTCTGAAAGTAATGAGAGCATTGCCAAAAGAATGGGATGTCAAAGACTATTGCAATGAGGGAGTCTAAAGATCTGAAGAAAAGTTGAACTTCATGATCTGTTCGCAGATCTTAAGACGTATGAGTTCGAACTGATCACCAGAGGTGAAGCAGAGCCATTCACCTCTCAACCAAACAAAGCACTGGCAGCCATTCTAGACCAGACCACCCCCTCAACAGACCGATCTATCGAACAGATAAGTAATGATGCTGTGTCATTATTTATCAAGAAATTTGGTAAATTCATGTCTAAGAACAAAAGAAATTTCAAACCTTCTCATCACTATAAATCGAGAAAAGACGATGCTGTTAATGATCAGGCTTGCTACAATTGTGGTAAGATCGGACACTTTATTGCAGACTGCACCAGACCGAAGAAAGATGAACGAAAAGAGAGGCATCGTGATGACAAGAAAAAGAAGCACTACAAAGATCATAAAAATCATCATGGGAAGTCCCAAAAGGTTCTGGTAGCAGAAGAAGGCAACAACAAGTGGGCTCAGACTGACTCAGAATCAGAAAGCTCCGAATATTCATCCAGCGAAAGCGAAGAGGATATTCAATGTCTAATGGCAGACGAAGAAATGAGTCAAACAGACGAGGTATTCGATCTTGACTCAATTGAATTCACACGTGAAGAGCTTATGTCCGCACTGCAAGATATGGCTAATGATTATAGAATACTAGCTGAATCATTTGAGAAAACTAAAGCTAAAGCCAATGATCAAATAGATGAGCATATCAAACCAAGCTGTTCTGAGCTAGGTTAGTGCAATAATCTACAGATCGAGCTGAACAAGCTGAAAATCTCTTACGATCAGCTCCATGAAGAAAACAAGGGAATTAGCACACAAAATGCTAAGCTTTCTCATATTTTCAAAACATGGACAAAATCAAGAGCATCACTGGAAGAATTGCAAGAGGTACAAAGAAATGTCGGTGATATCATCGGCATAGGCTTTGATATCAATGATTGCACCAAAGATGAATCTGAATCGTTGCTGGTAAAGAACAAAATCAAACAAATGACATTTGTTAGATCCAGCACGGTATATGAAACCGAAGTGCCTACAATTCAAACGGGAGTCTCCTTCGGGGATCAAGGTTTGAGAAAAGGAATTGGATATGTTAACCAAGCCAAAGAAAAGGCATCAGCAAGCTTTTTGTCTATCAGACCAAACCTAAAGGTGCAAGATCTAAGGCAAGGAAGACCATCCAACTACTTTAACTCAAAACCAGTTCAACGAAGATATAGATTACCTCATAAGAATCAAAGGTTTACATATCGCACACATTATCACACACAACATCGAAACAGATCAGCTCACATCACACCAGACACACACAAGCCATTAAAGCTGATTCAGGTGTGGGTTCCCAAAGGGCTAATCCGTTCTGGACCCAAGTAGGATTGGGTACCAACAGTAATTATGCTTGATGACAGGTACTGAAGAAACAAGCGTCGGACTGGTACTTAGACAGTGGGTGTTCTCGTCACATGACAGGAAACATCGAGCTGCTGTCTGAAGTCATAGAATGTACTGGACCCAAGATCATCTTCGGGGATAACTCAAAGGGTAAGACTGTGGGCAAGGGTAAGATTGTCCATGGTAATATTACTATCATGATGTGCTATTAGTTGAAAATCTATGCTACAATCTGATTAGTATAAGTCAACTATGTGATAATGGTTATGCTGTAGAATTTCACAAACACACCTGCACTGTCAAACATTAGACGGTATGACCATGCTCATATGAATCAGAAATGGAAACACATATAAGATTAACTGGAATTCTGCTCAACCTGATAATCCTACTTGCTTCATCGTGAATAATGATAATAAACACTGGCTATGGCATAAACGCTTGAATCATCTCAACTTTAAGACTATCTCTAGCCTGTGTAAACATGATTTAGTTGTCGGTCTGCCCAAGATCGATTTTGCCAAGGATAAGATCTGTGAAGCTTGCCAAATGGGCAAATAGATCAGATCATCCTTCAAAAACAAGAATGCCAAATCCTCATCACGCTGCTTAGAACTATTACATATGGACTTGTTTGGTCCTATACCAATAACAAGTTTAGGGGGAATGCGGTATACTATTGTTGTTATTGATGATTACTCACGTTTTACATGGACTATATTTTTGAGCAGTAAAGATCAGACCGGTCCGAAGTTGATCAAGTTGCTGAAACGCACTCAGAATGAGAAATCTTCAAGCATAGATAGGATTCGAAGTGACAAAAGCACTGATTTTTCAAATCAGAATCTTGAATCCTTTTTAGAACATCAAGGATTTAAGCATGAATTCTCAGCTGCTCGAACTCCTCAACAAAATGGAGTTGCAGAACGAAGGAACAGAACGCTTAAGGAGGCAGCAAGGACAATGCTTGCAGATTCTGGTATTTCCCAAAAGTTCTGGGCAGAAGCTGTAAATACTGCATGCTACACGCAAAATCGATTCATGATTAATAAGAAGTTAAATCTAACTCCATATGAAGTATGGACATGTAACAGACCGTCTATCTCTCATTTTCATGTATTTGGTTGCAAATGTTTCGTTCACAATAATGGTAAGAATCATCTTACAGCATTCGAAGCTAAGTCAGATAATGGAATATTCTTAGGATATTCATCCAATAGTAAAGCATTTCGCATCTTCAATAATCGAACCTTGACTGTAGAAGAATCATATAGTGTTTGATGAATTCTTATGTATTGAGGGTAACAAGGAATTAATTCAAAATCAGATGGAAAATATCCATCTCGATAGTGATGATGAGATTGTAGCTAATAGGTCAAGAGACAAACCACCGGAACCTGAAGTACCAGATAGACCGGATCAAGGCACTGAAGCTCTTCAAGATCGAGCCGATCCGGAGGTTCTAAACTCTAATGTTAAAGCAGATGCTGATAATGTTGATACTACCAATCCGTCTGGACCAGATAATCCAGAATCAAGCTATCGATGGACAAAGAGACATCCACCTGAATCTAGTAATTGGAAGTCCTTCTGCACCCATAAGAACCGGAGGATAGATGATGGATGAATTCACTCACACCGCTTTCATATCTAATCTGGAACCCAAACAGATTGATGAAGCTTTGACTGATTATAACTGGATAAAAGCCATGCAAGCAGAGCTTAATCAATTTGAACAAAATCAAGTCTGGAGTCTAACCCCCAGGCCAAGTGGTCTGCCTGTTATTGGAACCAGATGGGTTTTCAGAAATAAGCTAGACGCAGATGGATTGGTGGTTAGAAACAAGGCCAGACTGGTGGCTTAAGGCTTCCAACAAGAAGAAGAATTGACTTCGATGAATCTTTTGCACCAGTCGCCAGACTTGAAGCAATCCGAACATTTCTTGCATTTGCTGCTTTTAAAGACTTCAAAGTATATCAAATGGACATAAAGAGTGCTTTTCTAAATGGTAAGCTTCAGGAGGAATTCTACATTGAGCAACCTCCTGGATTTCAGAAACACTCATTTCCAGAACACGTATATCTACTGAATAAGGCAGTATATGGACTGAAACAAGCTCTAAGAGCATGGTATGATACTCTGTCTCAATTTCTTCTGAACCACGATTTTCAGATCGGCTCAGTGGATAAAACCTTATTTAAATTTATTAAGGGGGAACACACCTTATTAGTTCAAATTTATGTTGACGATATTATTTTTGGGTCAACTAACCCCAAACTCTGCGAGAAATTCTCTAAGTTAATGCTGGGACAATTTGAAATGAGTATGATGGGAGAACTATCATTTTTCTTGGGTCTCCAATGAGTCCTTCTATTAAGCTAGATAAAGACGAAGGGGAACAACAGTGGAAGTAACCATGTATCGAGGACTGATCGGATCGCTCTTATATCTTACAGCGAGCCAGCCTGATATTATGTTCTCAGTTTGCATGTGCTCTAGATTTCAGTCAGATCCAAAGCAATCACACTTTATTGCTGCTAAGCGCATTCTTAAATACTTAAAAGGATCTCAGAACGTTGGTCTTTGGTACTCTAAAGATTCAAATTTCAGTTTAGTTGGATATTCAGACGCTGACTATGCTGGGTGTAAGATTGATCACAAAAGCACCAGTGGAACATGTCAATTTGTAGGTGAAAGATTGATCTCATGGTTTAGCAAGAAGCAAACATCAATCGCCACGTCTACAGCTGAGGCAGAATATCTTGCCGCTGGAAGCTGTTGCGCTCAAATGCTCTGGATTCAACATCAGCTCAAAGACTATGGCATTCAAGCTGTTGAATCTCCGATATTTTGTGACAACACCAGTGCCATTGATATAACATATAATCCAGTTTTGCACTCTCGAACAAATCATATTGATATCAGACATCATTTTATTCGAGATCACATTGGCAAAAAGGAAATTCGGATTGAGCATATTTCAACAGACCAGCAAGCAGCAAATATCTTCACCAAACCACTTCCTGAGGCTAAGTTTAATTATTTTCGTCAAATTCTTGGTTTAATAGACTTATCTTGATATTTTAGAGGTATCTTACTTTTCGCTTTTAAAGATTATATACTGGCACAGATCGATAATACAACGATCAGAAAGACACAGACCGGTCCGAACTTTCAGACCGATCTCTGTCAAATCTGATATTATCCCATGATCTGTGGTCAACCAGTCTTTAATAAAGTAATTGTTTAAAACAGCTCGGACTGATTAAATTTTAACCGCCTTATCTCTCTTTCATCCTGACCGCTTATTTTGAATTACTTAAATATCAGTCATCGAGATACAGACACGTGTCATCTCTCTCCTATTTAGCGGGCTGTACATCTCTATTTCAGTTCACTTTTTACGAATTACTGCTGTCTGTTTCTAACTTTCAAATATTTCCAATTTCTTCGCAATCTTCTTTACATACTCAAATGGCCACTATCACTCACAACTCTCTCACTGTTGAGTTTAATGAAATCTACAGGGCTGAAGATCCAGAAATGGTTTCCATGTTCAAATCCTTGGAATCTTCTGGATTAAGGAACTTTCTGGAATGCGGGACGGTGGTTTACGAGTCGGAGATTTGAGAGTTGTTCGCCAATGCTGTGTCTCAGAAGACGTTAATCTCCACCTCGTCAAGGGCAAATCTTTTGATATTTCTCAGTCGACGCTGTCAAAGACCTTTGGTCTTCCCAATACCGGACTGACTGATTTTGGCCACATTCCTCAAGCCACTGTCACCGATCTTCAGGGGGAAGTATCCATTTTTGGCCACAGACTACAGCCATCCTTCAAGAAGAAGGAAATATTGTTTCATTTCCAAGTTCTCTGCGAGATTGTTGGCAAGCCACTATTGGGAAAAGCCGGAAGCTATGACGCCGTCACTGCCGAAAAATTCCGGTCCATGGCTGCTATTTACTCCGGACAGAAAATGAACTGGTCCGCGATTTTGTTTGGAGTTCTGCTGGAAACAGTCATTGCCTCCAAACAGGCTGTCTGCTTTGCTGTTTCTCTAAGCAAGCTATTGGAGACACTGGACATCGAGCTGGGGAAGCCGTCTGCTCTAAGCCCCTTCAAAATTCTTAACCCCAAGGGATTGGCACTACTCAAGGCCAAAACTGCTCCACCCACTCCTTCTGATTTGGTGACTGCTAAGATTGAACGGGGACAAGAACAGGCTGTTGCTCGACAAACTCGAGTCAATCGCAAACTGATAATCTAGACTGACTCAGATGAAACTCAGTCTACCTCTGCTCCTTCATCTCCAGCCAAGCCTCCTCCAAAGAAGCCAAGAACCCAGATCACCAAGCCCATTTCAACCATCAACATCAAAACCTTACCTCTCTTGCCCTCAACAAAAAACCACCCCTGCAACCCAAACCCCAACTCAACCTTCAACAATTCCATCCACTGTACCCAAAGTCACCATCCGAGTCCATTCTGCCATCCCTGTAGTCAAGGGGATTGTTATCAAAGAATTGGGGGACTACACCCAATCAGGGATCGATCAACCATGACAAAAGCAGATCAAGCTGATATGGTCTATCGCTAAAATCAGAACGGATCGATGAACATCAGCCTGACCAGATCGAAGCTTCAGATCGATCTCAACAATAATCAGATCAGAGTAGACAAGGTTGAATAAGCTTTGCTCTTCAGTCCGAATCATTAACGACTATTTATTGAAGCATTTAATGTTGCAATTAATGCTGAAAAAGACCAAGGACTGAAGATTACCGTAAAAGGTAAGAAGACAAAGAAGAGCTTACCTGACAGTCGCCGAAAGCATGAACCAGAATGGCAAGTGCCTAAAAGAATAAGACTGTAGCTTATTCAGATTTTGAGCAGAGTCAAGAGTTGCACAGAAAAGGAAATAATGTCGTTGGTACAATCAACTATATAAGGATGCAACCAAAGAGCTCAAGCAGACGACTGATCGATCAAGAAACGAAAAGAAAAGAAAAACAGCACAAGCCTACAACTTCGGATATTCTTGAGCAGAACCACTTTCAGAAGATATTCATTTTATCAGTCTGCTCAAAAGTTTTCATAAGCACAACATATTGTAATATTTGATTATCATAGGATCACTGTGTGCATAGACAAGATCAGTCTGTCTTGTGTATTCTCTACTAAGATAGAGAAGTGAGAATCATTTGTAACTGTCAGACAGTGTGTGTCTGAACAGATCGAGAGACTAGGAGTTTCAGTCTGGTAGTGAGGTAAATCCAGCTGAATCGGGTTTGTACAACAGGATTGTATAAATCAAAGTCTTCTAGTGGAATCCTTCCTTAATTGGAAGAAGGTGAGACATAGAAGGATTACACCACCTTCGAACTTCCAGAAACACATTCTGTCTTTTATTATTATGCACTACGTTATACTCTCAAAGCCATCGAGCCGTTCTTACTAGTCTAGAACAGACCGTTTCGCACTAAAATATTCAGTGGTCTGTTCTGCAGAAAAGTTGATTAAGAAATAGATTTCACTCACTAACCCGAGAGAAATCATAAAGGATTAATTTTAAAAGAGTGTTCATTCACCCCCCCTCTAAACACTCCGGACCGATCCTAACAATGATGATGAAATCCATTTACAAATGGAATATGAATTGTTTGTTGCAGTCTTGTAGATAAAAATTATTGGTAGAATCAAGTTATTTACATGCACCGCATGAGATATGTATCTCATGCACCGCTAGACACAAGAAAATGAAAATGATGATAATAATGAATAATGTGAAGATATTTAAATTTAATCTGAGATTAATTTTTAAAATTCATAATGATGATGAAATTCATTTACAAAGGGAATTATGAATTGATTGTTGCAGTCTTGTAGATAAAAACTGTTGGTGAAATCATGTTATTTACATGCACCGCATGAGATATGCATCGCATGAGTTCATGCACCTGTAGACACAAGAAAGTGAAAATGATGATAATAATGAATAATGTGGAGATTTTTCTATTTTTAACTGAGATTAGTTTCTGAAAATTAATAATAATGATGAAATCCATTTACAAACCGAATTAGGAATTGATTTTTGCAGTCTTGTAGATAAAAACTATTGGTGGAAATAAATTGACTTCTATAACAAAAATACCTGAAGTAGAAGTCACACTTCCCTTCATCTTCTTAAGATCTTCCAGGTATAACTTGCAGTTTCTCTTCCAATGTCCGGTCTCACCACAATGGAAGCAATTTCCTTCTTAGCCACTCCTCCCTTAGTCTTAAGTGCAGTAGCATGAGGCTTAGGTTTGACAAAGATTTTCTTGTTCCTTTAATGCCTTTTGCTTTTGCCTTTCCCTTGCCCTTGTTCACAATAAGAACATTTGTGGGTTTAGACTTCTTTGAGTTTGCTTCGTAAGTTCTCAACATTAAAGCAACTGTGGTAGAGTCTTCTCAATTTCAATCGTATTGTAATTCAGAACAAATTGACTGTAGCTATCAGGCAACGATTGCAAGATTACGTCAGTGGCCAACTCTTGGTCCAACGAAAAACATAGTTTCTCAAGATTCTCTATGTATCCGATCATTTTGAGTACATGAGTTCCAACAAGGGTTCCTTCTACCATTCTGCACTGAAATAACGCTTTAGAGACGTCATACCTCGCAAAACCGGGATGTTGCATCCAACAGCGAGAACTGTAAAAGGCTTTAGCCCCCAATTCAACGAATGATTATTGAGCATTATGGGGCAATGGTCTGATAATGTTCTTTCTAAACTCCATTATGTCAAATCCTTCCATTCCTCTAACCATCTTTCAGTTCAGAGAAATCTTTCCAACTTGCTTGCGCATTTCCCATTTGGTCTAAACCAAGTAAACTTTCTTCGATTCAAAGGCAGTTCTAAGATATCTGACCCGATAATAAAATTGTTAAAATCCTGGATTTCTGAAAGATCTGATACTCCAATCCCTCTTCTTTCTGAAACATCATGAATTGCATTAAAGTCTCCAACTAAACACCATTTATTAATACTGCTTAGAGACATAAGGTTACTAAAACAATAAACGTTGACAACAACACATTGAATTTTCTCTATACCCCATTTCCCAAAAACTGTTAGAAACCCACTCTCTTCCCACTTGTCCTCAAACCGAAAAACTCTTTTATTCCAAACAGTCAACAACCCACCAGCTCTACCAATCGAACCCGAGAAAACCAATCCAAATCATCATCTCCCTATAAACTACGGCATGTAACTTTGGAAATATTCTCTGCCTTTGTTTCCTGTACACATAACATATCCACCTTTTCTTTGGCTACTAATTCTCTTAAAATTCTTTTTTTTATTCACCCCTATCCCACGAATATTGTAACCCACTATAATCATTGCTTAACTTGATTATCTTCAATCAACCAAGTATCATTTTCCAACTCACGGACTCCCTGAGCTAGGTCCCTCAATTCCATATCAACAAGATCATTGATGATATCTGCATCTCTACCTTTCCCCTCTAAACCAATTTTAACACTGATATCCCAAATAGATTCAGCTTCAATTACTATCTCCTTATTAACAAGCAAGTTCTTGCAATTTCTGATATTATTATCTGATATAGAATTACTGAATTCGGAACCCACCTTATCAACCACATGATGATGACTTTTTGCGAGGTTGACATTGCCCTGCTTGTTATTATTTATAGCACGAGCATTATTCAATTTTTGGACTAACCTCCTCTGCTTTTCTTTCCTTGTTATAGGGGCCCACTGGCTAAGACGAAGAGTAATATCTTTAAGTCTTGCAATTTTCTTGATTTTCTGGTTAGGAGCCATAAACTTGGGGATAGGATCATCACCATTTTTATTTGACTCCAAGTCAACAGCTTGCTCTCCTAAATCTTGCCCTGGAATAAAGCGAATTAAATTCTCATCTTCATCCAGTTTGGGATTACCCAAAGATAGCTTTGAACTCATAATTAACTTGTCATTTTGATTTCCACTGCTACTGTGTCAACCTTGTTGTCCCACTGATATCAACTGACTCAGCATGGGATATCTATTTCTGATTCCAGATGGCTAACTTCTGCAATCAAATTACCCATTATCGAACCATAAGGACACCCTCCAGCCTTTCCCAAACTAATGCCCAGGTCCTGCTTCACTCTGGGGTTAACAAAACATATAGGATCTAGTCCCCCACGTACCAACTCTGCCTCAAAAGAATCGGGCACAAAGCTTTGAAATTCAGAATCCACTAAACTGACTACATCTTCCCAGTTATCACCACCAAAATGAACACTATTTGGATGGCAACGGCAAGATGACCACATGTTTGATCCTCAGAAAGTCTGATATTAAAAGGAGAACCATTGATATTACAACAAATAAACACGCTTGATTTCGTCATTGTGATTAATCAGAACCTTTATTCGGACAAATTCAAGGCAACATCTCTGCTCTGTAGCCTCATCCAACTCAATGAATACTCCAATTAGCTCGGCCAAAAATTTGAAGAAAGATATATTCCAAGCATGACATGGCACCCCATAGCAGGTGATCCAAACTAACCTTTCTGAAGTGTTTAAATCTAGGTGCCAATGCTGAATAAAATCAAACCATTGATTGATCCAAATCTTATCCTCTTTTTTTGAAATTCTCCATTTGCTCGCTATCTTTCACCTGAATTAGCATCATTCTTCCTCCCAAGTAACACAAACTCAAACTAGGATAGCCGCTTTTCTGAAATTCCTTTGTTTGCCCAATTTTTTTGAAATATTATATTTTCAACATTTGATCTTTGTATGATCTTTATATTTTACATGTTTAAAGATCATTCAAAACTATTTTAAAAAATGTCAAAAATATAAAAAAAATTGACCAATAAGAATAAAAATAAGGTGGGGGGCTATGTACATAATTCACGAGACCCATAAAATCAAAAAATCAGAAATGGATGAAGTTTAGTCTGTCATCTTCATCCATTCGTGAATATTCTATGCTACATGGAAGTCAACCAATATAACTCATATATCCCTTATAGAAACAAGAAATTCAACGTCTTGCCGAGCTGTTGACTTACCAAGCTAAATGTTCACCTCTGAGAAAGAATGGTCACGTATACGCCGATCTAGTGATGATGCCCGACCTGTTAGAACTGACTTGACGACTTGGTTTTGGGAGATGCTTTGTCGTTTACCATATTCTCGTGGAGCTGAGCTACACTGCCAACCTAATGCGTTTTGCCGACCTCCTCGAGCTACCTCCAAATGAGTGACATAGCTCCCGTGTTCATAGATCCTTATATGCCATCTTGGGATGCCATGTCAAAACATGTGGCCGAGTTCCGAGCTCATGATGTATACTTAGGTGAGCTCATCAGCCGAGAACTTATGTCTACAGTTAATCAGATAGACACATATCTTTACAATCGGATTTTTTTATTTATGGGAACAAGATCTTCGTGATTTGATTTAGCAGAGATCTCTGGATTTGGTAATAATTATCAAAGATTGTGAAGATCAAATGAGATCTTATCATATCTCAAGCAGATTTGGAAAAAAACATGAATGGAATCCCACATACATGGTAACTATTCGCCTATAAATACCAGGTTTAATCGTCGCTTTTATGGATTCACAACATATTGCTTACTAGCATATATTTCCATATTCCCATGTTTGACTTGAGCGTTGGAAGGGATACGACGAAAAAACATTCCGCCCCCTTGTCACGTTTGTTTTGTGATTTCAGGTCATCGTGAGATCGAAGTCTAAAAATCCTTACCGCTACCTTGCCTGGGAGGATCTACTTGACTCAATGGTAGGTATTTGCTAGTTATGAGATATCAACTTCTTGTGATTTTAAATTCAGATTCTTTTAAATACCAAAAAAATGAAATCAATGTTTTTTTAACACATTGAATCGTTATTATTAACATCTAACAACTTCACGTCATAGTCCCTTGTATACAAACTGATATTGTCCGCATGAAGTTTCAATTATAGTTACCATGCGGTATTGATCGTTTCGCTCATAACATAGGTTATTAGCTCTACAAGATTCCAATGTGAATTCAATAGCTATGTGATAGTTCTGAAGCATCATAAGTTTTTTGCACATAACTAGAGAAACATATTTTATGTTTATTCACTCAGACAAAAAATATAAGACATTTATGTTTATAGAGAGTCAAATCCCCAAATATAATGCATAAACTCATTACCCTATTTATAACAATACAGACCTTGCTAATTTGTGACATTTAAAATTTGTGTAGTTGAGAAACAAGCATTGGAGGATGGCTTGTCAAATACAGCTACAATGGCGTATTATTATTTTTGAACATAAAACAGGTAATATATTAACGAAAAGCAACAACAATGATGTATTTAGTCATGCTAATTATGGGTACGAAACTGTAACTATAAATTTACTACCTTACTGATGGAAACCACTTAAATAATCTAGAAGAGGATTGTTATGTATACTCATCTTATGAGCACATATCTGTTTGAGCAGATGTCTTAACACAAGGACGACATATTATGAGTACCGTTCTTGATCGAGCCTTTCAATATCCTTCTTATTAGGTGTCTCATCAACTAAGAACAGATTTAGAGCTTGCTATTATTAAGAAATGCATTTCATTATTGACAATCTTTGTGCAACCACATTTTGCTGGTATGGTCAGGTGGTATGGTCAGCTGGCCTGAGGTATGCTGGTTCAACATCAGCTGGCCTGGGGTCTGCTGGTACAGCATCAGCTGGCCTGGGGTTTGCTGGTACAACATCCGCTGGCCTAGGGTCTGCTGGTACATCATCAGCTGACCAAGGTCTGCTGGTACAGCATCAGCTGGCCAAGGTCTGCTGGTATCCTGCTTCCCAACATCTGATGTTCTGTTCTCTTGGTTATATCTCTTGATTCGTTGATTTCTGGGCAAAGTTATGCTCGAAATACGAGGCGATGGTCCTGCTGTATGTTTGCTGGATGCAGCAGCACCTGACGTGACTTGCAGAAGCTTTTTGGCCATCTTAACGTCCGGTTCAGTCTTTCACTTCCAAAGATGACTTGTAGATCTTTGTCTTAGCTTTCCAACCCATACTGAATCATCTCGTTTCGATAAGCGAGCTGAGAGTTATGGGCAATATACCACAGCTGCTACAATCTGTCCGCTGCTGTTTCAGCTTTATACCAGCAAGCTCTTGCATACATGTTTTCGTCATGTAAACCTTCAACTCTAGTCTGCTGGCCTGAAATATGACTTGTAGATAATTGGGTTGGCTATCCAACCCCTTTAGAATCAGGTCGTTTCGATATCTGAGCTATGAGATATGATCAATTTATTCAGAAGCGCTCTGGGTCTACTGGATGCTGAATTCTCATTTCAGCAACCAAACTCAAGGCCATTTCTTAGCAGATCATCAAGCTGTAAAATATCATCTATGAACTGCACACTTGATGAAATATGTTAGCAACACAATAACAAGTTTTGTTAACATCAAAACTAAGATTATTCGATTTTCCAAAACCCAACAGTTTCAATTATAGTTACCATGCGGTATTGATCGTTTCGCTCATAACATAGGTTATTAGCTCTACAAGATTCCAATGTGAATTCAATAGCTATGTGATAGTTCTGAAGCATCATAAGTTTTTTGAACATAACTAGAGAAACATATTTTATGTTTATTCACTCAGACAAAAAATATAAGACATTTATGTTTATAGAGAGTCAAATCCGCAAATATAATGCATAAACTCATACCCTATTTATAACAATACAGACCTTGCTAATTTGTGACATTTAAAATTTGTGTAGTTGAGAAACAAGCATTGGAGGATGGCTTGTCAAATACAGCTACAATGGCGTATTATTATTTTTGAACATAAAACAGGTAATATATTAACGAAAAGCAACCACAATGATGTATTTAGTCATGCTAATTAAGGGTACGAAATGTATTTCATTATAGTCAATCTTTGTGCAACCACATTTTGCATTAACTACAACAATCTCAAGGTTGTATTCTTGCAATAGAACGAAATGTCTAAATAAATTGTCATTAATTAAATAAGTAATACTTTATAAAAAAATATATTTCAAATTCCACATGAGCAAGTAGGCTTATTAGACAATTTTTAGTATTTTGATAAGAAGATATTGTGAATACAAAGATTTAGATTTTATGTGGTTTGTGCCATGACTGATACATCATGTTTCACCCACAACCTGAGACAACTTTCATAACTCAGATTTATTTAATTAAACGAATCTTCGTACCCAGGGGCGGAACCAGAAAAATAAATAGGGGGAGCGAAAATAAAATTTTCAGATAATTAATTATCCAAGACTATATAAACATTTAATTGACATAGATGCATAAAATAATAACCAATATTATATTTGTACATATATTTTAATAAAAAAAAATTCAAAATAATATTAATTTAGTAGAATAATAAAATATAATATAAAACTATTATCTAAAAATAAGAGCAATAAAATATAATATCAAAGTTTTCAATACTTCGTCACTCACATATTTTCTAGTAATCCTCATAAAAGGATAAAAAATAAAATCTAATCATGGTAATCCAATTATTGATATCTAAATTTGAGTAAATAAAGATAAATATAAAATCATTATTTATTAACATGTTTGTAATGTTTAATAATTTTATAACATGCTTGATATTTCTTCGCAATGTTCTATGAATCTATCATAAAATGAAAATAAAATAAAATAAAATTAATTTTTTAATTATTTAATTATGTAACTTGTACATTAATAATTATATATGAATGTTAATGTTTTAAGTAATGTAAATATGTTTTTCTACGATTATTTATTTGAACTCTATTTTCTAGATTGTCAAAAGTATATTTTAAATGTATATTTTATGAATTGCCAATTTTTTTTCAATCAATTTTTTTTTAAATAAAAGGTGGATATTTTTTTTAAAAAAAAGAAAAAAATTTAAATAACTCAAGAAACCTGCACACACAACACTTATTAGATTTTTTGTTAATGCTTTCATTTTGTCATTTTTTCTATTAATTTATATTAACATCTTAGGTAAAAAACAAGCTGTATTTGTAATGCTTGGGTTTCGAACCTTGGCACTCAAATATAACTCAAAATACGTGCCAACCATTTTTCCGCAATGATCATGATGCCGATTAGCAACCATATTTATTAAAAGCTCTTTAGCTGCGGGGTGCGGCAGCCCCCTGCGCACCCCCTACCTCCGCCCCTGTTCGTACCAATACTTTTGTCACAACCAAAAATTCTAATAGCTTGCAAACCAAAGAAATTAAATGAATCATCGATAAGCTAACTCATATAATTTATATAGTATAACTTATGATGAATTATCAATTAGTTATGATACTTTTTTTTCTTTTAAAATGTTAATATTAAGAAGTGAGTATCAGGAGTACCAAACCCGAAGTAGGAACACAAACCTCCATACACATATGTAGTGACCAACCACAAACAAACATTACACAGATTTCAAACACAAAATAGGCTCCAAAAACCAATCGTTGAGGGAATAACTAAAAGAATTAAAATATCGGTATTTGATTCACATCAACAATGCTTGATGTTATCCACCATAGCGAACACATCAGAAACTGAACCTTCGAAAAAACGCTTGTTTCTTTCAAACATTTACCGAATTCTGGAAATATGAATGCCACTATGGGATTCAAAGTGACTAATTGGAACCTCGTTACAAACAGAAACCAGTTGTAACCAATTATTCATTTCGGACCAAATATTATAGGAACAATTGTATTTACCAAACAGATGGCAATGATCATGTAAGGCCCTCGCACCGTATTAGCGGCAATCATGTTTAACTTCTCAACAATTATATGGTTGAGAATAAACATGAGGAATATTATCTTCGATAACAGCTCGATATCGTATTTAACCTTTTGTAAATGTGATGTCCCGATATTTGATAATCAGAAGTAAGTACAATTACTTAGTTAGAAATTAATTAATGAGAATATAATGTAATTAATGAGAGTGAAATTTACCTTGTACATGTCAATTGACAGTCGGGTCAGAACATGGTGAATGACAAATATATTTTTGGAATATTAGGATTAAAATCGAAATTTTATTAAAATGATTTAATAAATATAAAATTTGTATTAAATTGAAAGATTTAATATTTGTGATTGAAATAAGGACATGGAGTTAGATGTTGACTGTACCTGTAATATACATGCACCAGTACATAGGTGACACCCGATATTCATAATTGGTCGGGAATTAATATATATCGGTAGGATGTAAAACACAAAGAAAAATATGTAACACATACACAGATCGTGGACACCTACTAAAAGGTGTGAAAACACACACTTCACTCGATCACGGACCACCGCATGTAAATCCATTCCGTTCGCCGCCGTCCGACCACCTATCGACGAGCCCAACCTACCACCGTGTTCACAACTCATAGGCGCATCTTTCCATACCAGATAATCGAATTTTGGTGTTCGAAAAGGTGTTCAATTTTACCCTGGAACGATGAAACTCGCGCAGACTAGGGTTTGAACACTTTTGGTTCGATTTCTTCGATTCAACCACGAATCGGATGAAGCCAAGTCACCGAATCTCTTCCTTGCACCTAGACGAAACTTTCTACACCAGCCACCGCCTCTATCTCCGCTGGAGGTCGCCGGAATCGGAAGAAATCCGTGCGTGAACTGTGTGCGATTTTGGGTAAATTTGATATCCGATTTTTCCGACTTTGTTTCGATAATTATCGGTTAATTTGGACTATAATTGTTGAATAATAATTTGAATTGGTGAAAAATAATTTAGCAAATTAAATTATGATGTAATCGCATCAATTTAATTACACTAAATTGGTTAAGCTGTGACTAAAATTGATAACCAATTTTTAATGATTAGTTTATGTTGTGAATTTATATTGATATGCAGTGACTAATTCGACCTTACAAGCTCAATTTGCCTTGTAGATCGAGAAAGAAAGGTGTGTTGCGATCGGGTAACATACGACAGGTATCTGTATCATTTGATATATGATTTGTTGACTTCTGTGAATTACGTGAGATTATGTGTCTACGTGATTTTATTTAAATTATGTGGCATTCATAGCATTCATGAATTGGCACATCGGTGTATGAAATTAAATATTTTTTTAACACACATCATTTTTATACATACATGCACGTTGAGCTATGATCCTTAAATACCCTATTCTTTATGGACTCTAGGATAATCATTGGAGATTGGTACCGCGATACAATGACCGGCATTAAATGGCCCAAGAGGTATAGGGAATCGTGGTCTCCTCTGATTACCATGATTTGTTGAGACGAGGGATTGGTGGCACCTTGCTGATGTCATCCCGTGTATGTCCCTGACTATGTCAAGACTTGGGATGTGATGACGCTTTGACGACGCATCACTGATTATCCCTTATGCTTGGCAGGCTCGAGCTACTATGATTTGATAGCGATTTGATTGATTCTGATATACCCAGTGGATGGGTGATTGACCTGATACTGACACGACATGCATTGCATTGCATTGCATTACATTACATTACATCATTTATCACATTTTATAGATACATGTTGTATATTCCATGATCGTTCCATATTGAGCTTTTGCTCACCCCCAAGGGGGGCTGTTGTTGTCTTTGTGTGTGGACAATGGCAGGTGGTAAATGTGACCAGGACACCAGAGGGGGCACGACTGATGGGAGTCACACTTGATGTTTTACTCTTGTTTATCCCAGTAGTCTTTGTACCAGGGATGTATCCCTGTAGTGTGATGAGTCTATGTATATTTAATTTATTTTAGCCTAGTTTGATTTACGTATGCTGGTTTATGTTGATGAATATGAAACTGGTGGTATTTATATATTTTTAGTATATGTTGATTTGTGTTGGTGATATGTTCCTCGTGCGATGAGGTCATGCCGAAATTTTTAGGGCCACATGGTCATATATATTAAACAAATCTTCCGTTGTTTACGCTATAATTATCATTGTGTGATCATTAATCACATGATTAGGATTGAGCCATCACAGTATGGTATCAGAGCATAACTGGGAATGCTCAACTTTTGAGTCTTGTGTACACTTGAATAGGCACAAATAAATGTGTGTGCTTGTGTTGAATTATTTGACTTATTGTCTCTTACTTGGCTTGGCTTGTCTTGGTATGATGTTACATGAGATTGATATGTGAATATGTTTATTTTGCGTAGTATTGATATTGTTCACGATATTAATACTATACTATCGTGAATAAACTTTTATATGTGGCAGCATGGGGTAGGGAAAGAGTATGTCTCTGAACCTAATACCAATGAATTGCTGATATCAATTCTGATATTAATGTTATATTAATTTAATATAAATGAATGTGGTTAGAGCAATGTAATTGTTCTTAAACCTATTGGAATTAATGTTGAACGATGAATTTTCTTTGCAATGTGTAATGTCCTTGGATTTGATTGAGCTATATTTGTTTTGAGACATAGAGTCACCTAAATTTTCGGCACTGAGAATGCTGGAAAGGGTGAGTCATTGCTTTGATAAGATGATAGATGGGGTTAACATTGTTACAAATAGTAAAGTAATGAACATGTCGTATACAACATTGTTATATGTTTTGAAGATACGACTATGTGAGATATGGATTTTGAAATTTTGGAAATAGTCTTGGGGATTTTATCCTTCGAATAATTTTTATGTATTTCTTTATATTTGAAATGAAATTGAATAGTGAATTGCAACAAGTTATCTGTTGCAAAATGTGCATTGATTGTTTTGTCATAATTTGTCTCCTATACGTGATAAGTCTAGAGCTGTGTATGCAAAAGTCATCAAATACTTACCTATCAGCTACGGAGATATCATAAGGAGATCAAAATGGCAAAATTGGTGTTGGTAATTCATTTTATCCACCCACTTTATATTTAAGTGTGAGAGGTTATTTTCTCTGATCAAATGATATCTGGTTGAGTATTAACTGTTTTTAAGGAAAGTCTATTACTTATCCTTATGAGATTTATTGTTGTTTGGATAATAATATGATTCCGGTGAATGATCGAAACTACTGATGATCACTTTCATTAGGTAGTTCGGTTTCTTAACTTAATATGTGTGGAATTTTATAGCCTGGTTGTCCGAGCTTAAATTCCTTTAAGTTTGTGAATTTCATAATTCAATTGATATGAAGCAAATTATGAGTAATGAATTAATATTAAATTTAATAACCAGGTTGAACTTTTAAATTGGTTGTAATACAGATGCAGCACAGATGTGTGACACGTTCTTATTAAAGAAAGAATGCACATATGTACCGACGTGATCTGGACTCTGTGCAACGATTTAAATCAATGGTAACATAGTTGATTAAATTTTTGTTGACATAGACATGCCCGGATGTGGCATGGATCCAATATTTTAGCAAAGTTTATTTATTTCGTACTCGGAACTGACATGGACCTATGCACGTATGTGTATGGATCTCGTGTTCAAGGAATGCTGATTTTCTTTGTTATGGATTTGGATAGAATTTGCATGAACCCGAATATTACCTCGGCATAGACTCCATGCATTTGTGGTAAGGTTTTGGGAAAGATTCCTGCATATATTTCCAGAGAGATGAATAAGAATATCGATTTGGGAATCATGACTATTTCAAAGATTTTTATGTGTATAAAATGATTCGACTTGAATGAGTCGAAATTATTATGATATTTTGTATGACTATGAATTGCACTTCTTTACGTATGCTAATGGATCTGTACTCTGAGTAATATCAGGTGTCAACCCAAAGCCAAGATGTGCCGACAACTATCTTATAAGCTCGATATATGGTTAAACCATACGAGTCTTCTAATTTTTGATATTTTAATGGACTCGATGAGTCAAGTGTTTTAAAAATAAAAAAAATAAAAATCTTTGATTTGATTGTGATTGTTCCTATTAATGATCTCTTGGTTATTCCAAGATGAAAATATGATGTGTTGAATATCTGAAAGTTGATATTTCAGATTATGAGTACAAAATGCTTCTGACCAGCTGTCCAATCTGAATTTGGATTGCACTGAATGGTAACCTTGTAATCATGCTATAAAGGAACTAGTACTTGTAGGATATCTGAAATTAAAATTTCAGTTTCCTATGAAGAAGTGATGAGATATGCCAAACTATCCAAATGAAAATTTTGGATGAACAAAGTGAAACTCTCGTGCCACGTCATTGCTCGACATGACATTTCTGTTGCTCCAACTAAGGTTAAAGCAGGGCGGAGACCTACTAATGTTCTTGAGGTCTGATTGTTCATGGTTTAGCAGGATTTTTAAAGTCGTTTTATCGAAAAGTTTGTTTAAAATTGCTAAACCTATTACTCAGCTGACACAGAAAAATTAAAACCGTATTTGGTTAGATGAGTGTGAAGAAACTTTTTGTAAATTGAAGACGAGACTGACCACTACACTTGTACTTGTACTTACTTTTCCTTCTGGCCAGAGGATATGCGATTTGCACAGATGTGTTTTAAATGGTTTAGGTTGTGTCTCGTCAACTTAAATCTTAAGAAAATCGACACCCTGTACACTATTTGAAAATTGGCAGCAACTGGTTTTGCTCTAAGGATTTGAATTTATATAGGGAAACGTTTGTTATTTATCTGGACCACAAGAGCTTGAAGTACTTGTTCTCTCAATCTGATCTCAATATAAGGCAACACATGTGGATAGATTTCCGAAAGGATTTATCTTCTGTTGTTCGAATCACCAAGGTACACATGAATATTTATACATTGGATAAATATTTTATTTCTGAATTTTGTTAATGTATTAATCTGACTATTAGCCTAAATTGATCTCTTGTATCAAAGGCTCAACGAGACACTACTGTGATTATAGAGTTATATGAATTATTATCTTCAAGATATTTATCTGATTCTAGAAAAGTCATGGTCAATTGATGGTCCATGAGACTCTAGAATTGTAATATACTTATTTTTGTTTCTATATGTATGACATATATATAAATAAATGGATCGGTTATAATGGACCAAGATTGGTAAAAGCATTTGTTTTGATTTTATGTGTTTAGTACCCAGAGTTTATTTTCAAACATTGGCAACATTGTAGAATACAAAACGGATATTCTAGATTCCAAGGACTACGTATTATTCGTAGACTGGCAATCACATTGCGTGTACTATTTAACATAATGAAGACTGTCGAGAGTATTTTATTTTCTCGATTACGTCTTAGTAAAAGTTTTGTTTTATTTTGGAATTCTGGGATTCATTTCAAAATACATTTGATTTGAGTATATGCTTGATTATATGTTGTATATATATATCCTTAAGACAGTGTAATATATATTTGTTCGAGGAATGCTATTGATGGAATTAGAAATGTTATAATAACTGAAGATAAGATTCAGCGATGTCAGAATGATGGAAAATCGCTCCGACTCGGTAAGTTAGTTATAAAAACAAATGTGGACGCCTCTGGAAATGTCAGTAGGGTGATTTAATCATTTTCAAAGCTCTCTAATGTTAAAGGTATTGTTTGATGTTATCATGTTGATTGTGTAAGACTTTCAAGTAAATTGAGAATCTTGTGTAGTGGTTGACATGACTATTTATTTTATGTATTGTCAGTAATGTACTTCGTACCTCACTATGTAGGAAATAAAAACATGATTTGGTATGCATTCTTCAACATGACGAGGTTGAATTTAATTGTTCAATGTTTTACACTGAACAATTAATTTTGTGCTCGGAACTGAAAATATGGTTTCTTATAACCATTATATTCCATTTTTATAAGGTAAATAAACTATACTTGTGCCTCGAGATGCAACACAACATTCATTAATTTTGATTCAGCTTACTGCTAAAATCTCATTGAATTAAGTTTATGCACTTGACGTCTTCCTATTATAGTATGAATATGTACTATAATTGGTTAATGATTTATGATGGGCACTTTTGAGATTTCGAGGACGAAATCTTTTAAGTGGGGGAGTAATGTAAGACCCTCGTACCGTATTAGCGGAAATCATGTTTAACTTCTCAACAATTATATGGTTGAGAATAAACATGAGAAATATTCTATTTGATAACAGCTCGATATCGTACTTAACCTTTTGTAAATGTGATGTCCCGATATTTGATAATGAGAAGAAAGTACAATTACTTAGTTAGAAATTAATTAATGAGAATATAATATAATTAATGAGAGTGAAATTGACCTTGTACATGTCAATTGACAGTCGAGTGAGAACATGGTGAATGACAAATATATTTTTGGAATATTCGGATTAACACCGAAATTTTATTAAAATGATTTAATAAATATAAAATTTGTGTTAAATCGAAAGATTTGATATTTGTGATTGAAATAAAGACATGAAGTTAGGTGTGAACTGTACATGTAATATACATGCACCAGTACATCGGTGACACCCTGATGTTCATAATTGGTCGGGAATTAATATATATCGGTGTATGTGTAAAACACACACAGATCGCGGGCACCAACTAAAATGTGCGAAAACACACACTTCGCTCGATCACGGACCACCGCATGTAAATCCATTCCGTTCGCTGCTGTCCGACCACCTCTCGATGAGACCGACCTACCATCGTGTTCACAACTCAGAGGCGCATCTTTCCATAAGAGATAATCAAATTTTGGTGTTCGAAACGGTGTTCAATTTTACCCTGGAACGATGAAACTCGCGCAGACTAGGGTTTGGACACTTTTGGTTCGATTTCTTCGATTCAACCACGAATCGGATGAAGCCAAGGCACCGAATATCTTCCTTGCACCTAGACGAAACTTTCTACACCAGCCACCACCTCTACCTCCGCCGGAGGTCGCCGGAATCGGAAGAAATTCGTGCGTGAACTGTGTGCGATTTTGGGTAAATTTGATATCCAATTTTTCCGACTTTGTTTCGATAATTACCTGTTAATTTGGACTATAATTGTTGAATAATAATTTGAATTGGTGAAAAATAATTTAGCAAACTAAATTATGATGTAATCGCATCAATTTAATTACCCTAAATTGGTTAAGCTGTGACTAAAATTGATAACCAATTTTTAATGATTAGTTTATTGAATTGTGAATTTATATTGATATGCAGTGACTACTTCGACCCTACAAGCTCAAGTTCCCTTGTAGATCGAGAAAGAAAGGTATGTTGCGACCGGTTAACATATGACAGGTATCAGTATCATTTGATATATGATTTGTTGACTTCTGTGAATTACGTGAGATTAGTGGCTACGTGATTTTATTTAAATTATGTGGCATTCATAGCATTCATGATGGCACATCGGTGTATGAAATTAAATATTTTGTTAACACACATCATTTTTATACATACATCGATGCATGACATGCACGTTGAGCTATGATCCTTAAATACCCTATTCTTTATGGACTCTGGGATAATCATTGGAGATTGGTACCGCGATACTATGACCGGCATTAAATGGCCCAAGAGGTATAGGGAATCGTGGTCTCCTCTGATTACCATGATTTGTTGAGACGAGGGATTGGTGGCACCTTGCTGATGTCATCCCGTGCATGTCCCTGACTATGTCAAGACTTGGGACGTGATGACGCTTTGACGACGCACCATTGATTATCCCTTATGCTTGGCAGGCTCGAGCTACTATGATTTGATAACGATTTGATTGATTCTGATATACCCAGTGGATGGGTGATTGACCTGATACCGACATGTCATGCATTGCATTGCATTGCATTACATTACATCATTTATCACATTTTATAGATACATGTTGTATATTCCATGATCGTTCCATATTGGGCTTTTGCTCACCTCCAGGGGGCTGTTGTTGTCTTTGTGTGTGGACAATGGCAGGTGGTACAGGTGACCCGGACACCAGAGAGGGCACGTCTGATGGGAGTCACACTTGATGTTTTACTCTTGTTTATCCCAGTAGTCTTTGTACCAGGGATGTATCCCTATAGTGTGATGAGTCTATGTATACCTAGTTCGATTTACGTATGCTGGTTTATGTTGATGGATATGAAACTGGTGGTATTTATTTATTTTCAGTATATGTTGATTTGTGTTGGTGGTCTGTTTCTCGTGCGATGAGGTAATGCCGAAATTTTTAGGGCCACATGGTCATATATATTAAACAAATCTTCTGATGTTTACGCTATAATTATCATTATGTGATCATTAATCACATGATTAGGATTGAGCCCTCACAGATCATCCACTTCAATTGGATTTGAAAATGCCCCTGAAAATACTCCATAACCACTCGCCCCATCTATATATATGAACAATTCCAGACACCACCCTTATCAAAAAGCCCTTTAACTTCCTTTGATCGAAATCTCTGGGACGCCCTGCTGTGAAAGAATTTCGTATTTCTGTAACCATCTTTAATCCACTGAGGCTTGCTCGTTGTCTTCACATCAAATCTTCTTTGTCTAATAACCTTCAAGCTGTAATCGGATTGTTTGTTCATGTTGTTTTGATTCATCAGTAATTTGTCCTTGCCTCAACTGATGAATTGTTGAATTCAAGCGTTTTGATTCTTTACGAACTGAGCCAAAATGTGATCGAGACCAACTAGCCAGACCCACCTGGCATTTCTCAAGGTTATGATGATTCTAGCCATTCAGTGCATCCTCAAAATCCCAAGAGTTCTTAACAATTTTCTCACATTCAATTGATGATAGCCACATGCTCTCAAATTTGAAATCTTTATTCCTTTGAGGTTGGTTTCGTTGTGTATTATCCAGTAGAATAAGCAAAGGCAGATGTTCAGAAGATCGAGTATCCAAATGCTTTACACAGGAATACGTGAACATCATACACCAAGATGAAGATGCAACCGCCCCATCAACACGCTCGAAGATTATGTAAGGTTTTTTTATGTCTGTTACACCAGGTGAAGGGATACCCAGTGTAATGAAGGTCTTGCAGCCCTATTACTCCATACTTAGCAATAGGGGTGCTTAACGGGTCGGGTCAATCCGGACCCAGCCCAAAACCGGATTCGTTAGTCCCGTCCGGAATCGGAACTGGACTAACCGGTTCCGAACCGGTCCGAAACCGGTTTGATACCGGACTGGATCGGTTCTACCGTTCCGGATCCGGTATCTTACCGGTTCCGGATTGAACCGGAACCGGATCCTTTTTAAATTTTTTTTTTTTGATAAAATTCCCTTCGTTTTTTACTTTTTGTAAAAAAAAAAAAAATCGGTTCCAAACAGGAACCAGATCCAATCCGGTTCCTTAACGGATCGGACCGATTCCGAGATTATCGGATCCGGAACCGGTCGGTTCCGGACCGTACCGGACCGATCCGTTAAGCACCCATACTTGGCAATAATTGAGAGTTTGTACCTTCAGTCATTTGTTTAAAATTTTACCCTAAGTTTAATCTTGCCTACAATTTGATTTAATTGCAAAGTGTATTTTATTTTATTTTATTTCAGTTATTTTAATAATTGCAATCTCCATTCGATTGAATTAGTCTAGATGAAATTAAATAATTTATATCTTAGTAATTAGATAATAATCCCTGTGGGAAGACTTGGTCACTTAACATAGTCTACTTATTAGTTAATCCCTACCAAAATCATTGTTTAATACAGAAAATATTTTTGTTGTCATAAAATTTCTCTTTCAAAATAAAAAAGATAATAGAATATTTTATAACTCTAAAACATAAAATAGTCTAGGTCTCTTGAACCATACTAAAAATAAATAAGTCTTACGTTTTTTTCTACAACGAGCCCAATTAGCTCATCATTATTGCCAACTCAAAATTAGCACACAAACATTATTATAAGTTCGAATATTTAATCATATTATTAATATAACCCTTTGAATTTAAGTTATTCGTTTGGGAGGATCACAGTCAATATCTATTTGACTTTCAATGGTAGGTATTTGCTAGTTATGAGATCGCAACAGCTTGTGATTTTAAATTCAGATTCCTTTAATTATCAAGAAACTGAAAGCAAAATTTTGTTTTAACACATTGATTAACATCTAACAACTTCGCGTCATAGACCCTTATATAGAAACTGATATTGTCCGCAAGAAGTTTCAATTATAGTTACCATGCAATATTGATCGTTTAGCTCATGATATAGGTTATTAGCTCTACAAGATTCCAATGTGAATTCAATAGCTATGAGAAAGTTCTGAAGTATCATAAGTTTTTTGTATATAACTAGAGAAACATATTTTTTCAAGAAAATATACAACTTGCTCTAACTAGCGACTTCTAGATTTATTCACTCAGACAAAAAATATAAGATATTTAAGTTTATAGAGACAGTCAAATCCCCGATTATAATGCATAAACTCATAGGAGGACTGGAGGGTGTCTTGTCAAATACTACTATAATGGTGTATTTAGTCATGCTAATTAATGGTACGTAACTGTAACTTTAAATTTACTACCTTACTAATGGAAACCACTTAAAAATCTAGAAGAGCGTAGTTGTGTAAACGTATCTTATGAGCACATATTCATTTGGGCAGATGTGTTTGCACCTGTGCTAATGAAACACAACGACGACATATTATGAGTAGTGTTCTTGATCGAGCATTTCAGTATCCTTCTTATTAGGTGGCTCATCTACGAAGAACAGATTTAGAGCTTGTTGTTATTAATTAGAAATGTATTTCATAATTGTCAATCTTTGTGCAACCATGTTTTGCATTAACTACAACAATCTCAAGGTTTTATTCTTGCAATAGAACGAGTGTATAGAAAATAAATAAATAAATACAATTGTCATTAATTAAATAAATAATACTTTATACAAAGATATTGCAAATTCCGCATGAGCAAGTTGGCTTATTAGACCATTTTTAGTATTTTGATGACCTAACTCATATAATTTATATAACTCATATAATTTATATAACTTTATCACATTGTATTATTTATTATTATCTCATAATTTTAATATTTACATTATTTTTTCCATCTCGCAAACCAAACAGATCTTTACCAAAATCCTTAATTACATTACTTATCTTATCCCGGAAACCAAACAGACCCTTCCCTAATCCTCGAAAGACGCAGGCCACCAAGGGATTCAAAGTGACTAATTGGATCCTCATTACCAATAGAAACCAGCTGCAACCAATTATACATTTCGGACCAAACATTATAGGAACAATTGTATTTACCAAACAGATGGCAATGATCATCCACTTCAATCGAACAAAAAACACAGGTGAAAACTTACTTAAAATTATTTGAATGAACAAGCCAAAAAAAATTATAATATGGAAATTTTATTTCAGGAATATTATTAACTACTAGAAAAAAGTTGAACTATTTAAATATTGAAAACATATAAAAACAAAATGAATCATTAATTCTGAAATGCATCGCATGGAGAGATTCTTATCTCATTGTAGGAAATTAAAAAAAAATAAAAATTAATAAACAAAAAGTTGAGAATACTAGACGTAAAAACAGCCTAGTTTTTTTGAAATTCTCTCTTCACAAAACATAGCAAAATTTTAATGAAATTATTACATGCAAAAATAGATAAATACAATATTATAAAAACTAATTAAATCTCAATATGCAGCTCCTATAGTTGACATTAAATTTACACTTTCAATTTAGGGTAGCAACATATGGCACCCCAGAATTCTTCACCCAGACATCATCTGTATACAGTTTCCCACCCGTAAAGCTTTCAGCAATCTGTGGAGTAATCTTTTTGATGCCCTTCCAGTGAACCCGACCCGCCTGATTC
The DNA here is from genome assembly GCA_907163345.1 of Haberlea rhodopensis. NCBI lineage: Eukaryota > Viridiplantae > Streptophyta > Magnoliopsida > Lamiales > Gesneriaceae > Haberlea > Haberlea rhodopensis. The sequence goes on from CAJQUN010000160.1 coordinate 362,583, forward strand.
GACCCGGGTCCGCGGTTCTGGTACTCTCCGTAATACAGAGTATCCAATGCGAAGGTTCCCGCCCATGGAGACCACCCCTCTGGTGAAATGAATCCTTCAATGTTGGATTGCATGATAATGGTCCTGGAGTACTCCTTCCATGGCCGTCCAAGGTATGCTTCCAGCGCAGGTTTTGTGGCAGTGAATGCGGGTTCAGCCACGATATCACAGTTTTGGAGGGCTATGACACCGACTCCGCGTGGGTCTTTGCGGCCCTGAGCGGTGACCATGCAGGCTTGGTTGTCCATCGGCTTGCGGACGACCATGCGCGTGTTCTGGAAGACGGCCATGGAGTCGCCAAAAATGAAGTCGATCGTGCCGGAGATGACACAGTCGCGGTAGTACTGGCGGTAGGCGTGGGCGTAGAGGGTGTCTTGGAAGCCATCCATATGGACGTTGTAGAAGATGGATTTGTCGCCGGAGACACGGACAGCCACAGCTTGATGCTTTTCGGGGCCGGCGGTGTTCTCAATGGCGATGTCCTTGGCAATGAAACCGTCTCCATTCACGGCTGAAATTAAGTGTAGGACCGACGGGGGTTAGAAGTTAGAATTCGAGTATTTAAAAAATAAATTCAGACAATTTTTTTTATATCTGATACATAAAATAATCTAAAAGGCCTTCAAATGTATTATTAGTTTTAACTAAATTATTCTGGTAAGGTAAATGCCTAATTTTGAGGGGAAACTAGGCATATGCGGCACAAGTCCCCTTTTAGGTTTTAAAGATTATTAATGTGGTAGACGAAAAGGGTATAAAAGTAAGAGGAAATTATAAATTGCTCCCATTTTATATATATTTTTCCAATATTAGTTTCAAATTTTAGGATCAATTAAATATAGTACAACATAAATTATTTTTAATCAATAGTCCCAAAATTTTAGCACGGATGAATTATAGTGCCACATAAATTGTATTTTATCACAAAAGTGATCCCTTAATTAAATATGGAGTTTTGGACCAATTTTGATAAAATACAATTTCTATGGGACTATATTTGATTAGTACTAAAAGCTTGAGATAGTATTGATTAGAACAATTTATGTGATATTTACATTTTATTAGTCCTAAAAGTTTGTGACTAATATTGAAAATACTAATATTGACCAATTTTGAAATTTACACCAAAATTAATATGTTAGTGATTTTTGACATATCATAAAGAGAAGAATCATAACAATATTTCACTCAAATTATAGAGATCAAAACTATAATTATAGCTTATAACTATCTTACGAACTAATTTATTTAATTTTTTAGGTTAGGTCTAATCCTCCGATGGTGGATGTGATTAAGAAAAAACTTACCAAGGGTAGCGGAGTGGAAGGTTTGAGTGCCATCGGCAAAGTTCTTGTTGCCGGTGATTCTGGTCTTGGCCGGCCCTTCTCCGATCAAGACAATGTTGTTGACCTTCTTTGGGATAATAACAGTCTCCTTGTACAGACCAGCCTTGACAAATATCACGAATGTTTGATTATTTTTCTTGGGGACAGTGGAGATGGCGGCACCGATGGTCTTGAACTGACCACTTCCGTCTTGCGCCACAACGGCATTGGGCTTCAAAGATATGGGGGTGGCTGCGAGGAGCCTCCGTGCCTTTGTGTCCACGAAGGAAGGAGTGTCGTTGGCTTCGAGTAGCCGGCGGCTGCTGCCGAAGCTTCCCAGCTGCAACGAAGACAATATGGAGGTAAAATCAGTGACCATAGCCAGGCCGTTGCTTGATAACTCCGATGCTGTTTTCAACAGTTTCTTCATCTTCTCCCCAGTGTCACCTGTACACAGATCAAACCCATTACCACAACACAAAAAATTCCTATAGATGATTCAAAATTTGCGGTTTTTGGATTTACATAAATATCCCTTAATTATATTAGTATACGAGTAAAACAAAAATACTAACTTACGTAATAATTTTTATTTTAAAATATTGATTTACATTTTTATTTTATTTATTATAAATTAAGAACAAAGTATAAAAGTTTTCCAAAAAATATAGTTTAGGAAAGATAGTTAATTTTATTGTTTAACATATAGTAATACCATCTTAAAATATTTTATTTGGTTGAAAAATTATGGAGACCCCCTCCTATGATGTCATTACTTAATATATAGTAAATATAAGCTTAGATTTATATGACTCTTAGACAAGTAATTGTACCTGTGGTGTTCTCAAATGCATCAATGCAAGTCTCCTGATAAGTAATGGCGCCGCTAAGCCACGTCCTAACATCCTCGGCATATTCATCCAAATTGCTCACATCAAATTCCCCGAACCTGTCGAACGATCTCTTCAGATCATCAATGGACGTGTTGAGCAACTCCTCGCAGGTTTCCAACGCCCCTTTGGTCCTCTCATCGGCGGCTGCATCTTTGAGCAGCGTCGAGTTTTTGAGGGCATCGCCTATGTTCTTAACAGCAGCATCAAATGCCAACTTGATCAGTTCCTTCGGATCTGTGGTATTAGCTCCGGCGATGGATTCTTCGCAGGCTTCTTTGTAATCAGTGGGGGAGCATATTGCATTCACAGCTTTGGTGGAGGTGCTGATGCTGGCAGCGCTGGTGGTGGTGGACGACTCATGAGAGCCATCGCCTCCGTTCTTGGAGACGCCGACTGTAACGGCAACCACGGCTGCCACCAAGAGGATGGAGGCGACGCTGGCTACGGCGATTTTCTTCTTGTTTCCTGACTCGGACCCCATTTTGGTATATTGTTTGCTTTTTTGGTTGACCTTTGTTTGCAGAGCTCTGGTGGGGGTGGGAGGAGCTTAATGGTGAATTCCCCTTGAACTCTGAGGAATGGATGATTTTCAGACAATTTATAAGGACACTTATAGTTGGGGAGACAATATCGAACAGCCGTAGGTTTCTGCTAACAAATTAGAGGTTGTTAAAGGGAAGCCATTCGAAACAATAGGGAAAGCAAAGGTTGTCATCATGCAAATTAATGTGTAGAAATAAGATGAATATTTGGTTATCTGTGCCGAAAAAAATATGTTGTCAATAAAAAAATTTATTTGGTGATTGACTATTTATAAAATTTAAATATCTTGTATTATTTGGAATGTAATAAATATATATATTGTTTTGTTGGAGGGTGAAAAATTAAATTAAAAATAAGTATTATATTAGGAGATGCCAAAAATAAGTTTTAAGAAATAAAAAAAGAAATAGGTAAGAATGTGTACAAATTTTTTGTTCGAAATAGGAACAAGCTTTTTATTAGAAATTCAATTAATTAGTGCATAAAAGTTAGAATTAATGGGTAATTGATCACTATTTATTTAAACAGAATATTCTAGTAATTGTACCGTAAGTGCACGGTGTCAAGTTTTAGTATAGTAGATTTTAAGAAAAGGTTGTCGAACACACACGGACTAGAAAATAAGTATCAAACTCAATTAATTTAACTATATTTAGCTTACGATAATTAGTTATGGACATTATACTAATTTGACTAAATAATTGATATTCAACCCAACAAGTAGTAAATAAAATATAAATCAGTAGAGACAATTATCAAGACTTCGGTTCACCCATGCAATTCCTCACAATTCGCCTATTAGTTAATAATTAAATTCAAACGTTCTAAGGTGGTGTGATGAGTGTAGTGGTCTTAGTAGACTTACTTTTGTCGCGTGGTTGATCCTCCTTGCTTGATGTCCGCATTGCCCTCATGCTCAATATGTGCCTCATTCTTCTCAGCAACATCCTTCCCCTCCTCAATGTGATGGCATGAACTTTTTCCCTAGGATTCTTTTCAGTGTCACTAGGTAGTGATTCTTGTGCTCGCTCGATTAGGATTGTTGTGTTGGGTTTTGGAAAATCGAATAATCTTAGTTTTGATGTTAACAAAACTTGTTATTGTGTAGCTAACAAATTTCATCAAGTGTGGAGTTCATAGATGATATTTTACAGCTTGATGATCTGCTAAGAAATTGCCTTGAGTTTGGTTGCTGAAAAGAGAATTCAGCATCCAGTAGACCCCGAGCGCTGCTGACTAAATTGATCATATCTCATAGCTTGGTTATCGAAACAACGTGTTTCTAAAGAGGTTGGATAGCCATCTCAATTCTCTACAAACCGTATTTCAGGTCAGCAGACTAGATTCGGAGGTTTACATGAGGAAAACATGTATGCAAGATCTTGATAGTACAAAGCTGAAACAGTAGCGGATAGATTGTAGCAGCTGTGGTATATCGGCCATAACTCTCAGCTCGCTTATCGAAACGAGATGATTCACTATGGATTGGAAATCTAAGACAAAGATATACAAGTCATCTTTGGTAGTGAAGAATGAACCGGAGGTTAAGATGGCCAAAAAGCTTCTGCAAGTCACGCCATGTGCTGCTGCATCCAGCAAACATATAGCAGGACCATTGCCTCGTATTTCGAGCATAACTCTCTCATACGAACTCGAAATCGAGCGATTCTTGATTCCGTGGAAAGCTAAGAGAAAGGGCTACAACTTTCATGAAGATCACGTTGCCCAGAAATCAACGAATCAAGAGCTATAACCAAGAGAACAGAACAGATGTTGGGCAGCAGGGTACCAGCAGACCTTAGGCCAGCGGATGCTGAACCAGCAGACCTCAGGCCAGCTGATGCTGAACCAGCAGACCTTAGCCAGCGGAAGTTGTACCAGCAGACCTCAGGCCAGCGGATGTTGTACCAGCAGAACTCAGGCCAGCGGATGCTGAACCAGCAGACCTTAGCCAGCGGATGTTGAACCAGCAGAGGTCAGCGACCCAACCAGCAGACCTCGGGCAGCAGACTCGACCAGCGGACCCGAGCACCAGACTTCCAAAAATTAGCCCAGATGCAGAATATGACCGTTGCAATGTTTGAAAGCTTACCAAAATTGTCCCAACGGTTATATGCTTATATCTAACGTATATATCATTACTTGGGGCTATACATACATGATTTGGAAGCTCAATAACAACTGATTGAAGATCAATCCAAGCCTTCCAAAGCAAACCCACTTGGGATCAATTGGGGAACTTAAAAGACAAAAGCTGCTAAATGAAGAGCACTCCCCAAACCTTTGGCACCTCTTACCTTGATGTATCAGATTCATTATGGAATCATTTGTGCCTTTGTATTCACTCTATTCATTGTATTTGTGAGCTAAAATAGAAGAGTGAATACCATAGTAACAGTTGGTGATTCATCACAACTGGATGAGAGGTTTTTACATGTGAGACGTTAAAGAACATGAACTTGTGTGTGCTAGGAGTTTAGGCTATCTGTGTGGTATTAGCCTAAGTAGGTTGTATGATGTAAAGTGTAAACCAAATCATCTAGTGTATACTTCAATGAGATGGAAGAAGGGGAGACGTAGCAGCGTTGTGCTTCGAACTTCCAGAAACAAATGCTTGTGTTTTTACTTTACTGCATTTATTTACATTACTGTTTTTAATACTTTCTTGCAAATCTTTAAAATGCCTTTAAAATGTTTAATCGGTTATAGAGCGGGTTATGTCGAGTGTCTTTCGCTCGATTTTGTAACCGAACTCGATATAATCTCTCGGTGCAATTATTTCAAGAACACGAGCTATTGAAGCTCAAGTTGGTTGAACTCGGTGTGGAATGGCAACCCACCCCTGAAATCGATCCTAACAAGTGGCATCAGAGCCTGGTTGTTCTTGGAAGGCATTTTTTACCGATTTTAGACGAAATCTTTAAAGAAAACTTTCTCATGAGCATGAAATTATTTTCATAGCATAAGTTTCTAAAACTTGGTGTATGAAAATTTTTAGCATAAAAAACAATTTTATTGCATTCATTTTGCACGAAAAATAATTTTAAAATCTATTTTAAATGTTCAAATTCTCGTTCAATATGTTCTAACTCATTTTAAGTTTAAAATTGTTATTTTGAAATTTTTTTTCTAACAATTTTCGAAGCACTCATTTTTCTGGCAGCTTGCAGTGACTTTGAGAAAATTGGCATAACTTCTTGCTCAGATGTCCAAATGACGAACCATTTTTTACGTTTCAAACTAGACTCGTAGAGGATCGCAACGGTATAGGTCTTGCAGCCTAATTCTTCACGAGGGAGATACAATTTATTCTGCAAAGTTGGACTAAGTGTCCTGCCACCACAAAAAGATGAAACTACATTGTTTAGTTTTGTCAAAAAAAAAAAATCAAATTTGTTGCCAAGTATGCTTCATCTATCATCAAAAGAGGTTATTTTTGTTCAAAATTTAATGTGCATTGCATTTTTTTAATTTGTTTTACCTTACCCCATTTGCCCCCCCACTGGCTCAAATTTTCAAACATTTTAAAATTAAGCGGGAGAGTTTAATCTCAATCCTTGACGGGGAGTAAATTTATTTGTCTTCCTTTTTGATTTTACACAAAATGGGGAGAAATATGTTGTTTAAAAAAAAATATGTTTTTTCTTGTTATGCAACTTTGTGCTTTGATGTTCATATTTTTATTCAAGTTTGTGATCATCAAAAAGGGGGAGATTGTTGAGTTTGGAAAACCGAATAATCTTAGTTTTGATGTTAACAAAATTTGTTATTGTGTTGCTAACATATTTCATCAAGTGTGCAGTTCATAAATGATAATTTACAGCTTGATGATCTGCTAAGAAATGGCCTTGAGTTTGGTTGCTGAAATGAGAATTCAGCATCCAGTAGACCCCGAGCGCTGTTGACTAAATTGATCATATCTCGTAGCTCGGATATCGAAACTACGTGTTTTCAAAGAGGTTGGATAGCCATTTCAATTCTCTACAAGTCGTATTTCAGGCCAGCAGACTAGATTCGAAGGTTTACATGACGAAAACATGTATGCAAGAGCTTGCTGGTACAAAGCTGAAACATCAGCGTATTGATTGTAGCAGCTGTGGTATATCGGCCATAAATCTCAGCTCGCTTATCGAAACGAGATGATTCAGTATGGGTTGGAAAGCTAAGACAAAGATCTACAAGACATCTTTAGAAGTAAAAGACTGAACAGGATGTTAAGATGGCCAAAAAGCTTCTGCAAGTCACGCCATGTGCTGCTGCATCCAGCAAACATATAGCAGGGCCATTGCATCATATTTCGAGCATAACTCTCTCATACAAACTCAAAATCGAGCGATTCTTGATTCCTGGAAAGCTAAGAGAAAAGGCTACAACTTTCATGAAGATCACTTTGCCCAGAAATCAACGAATGAAGCGCTATAACCAAGATAACATAAAAGCAGATGTTGGGCAAGCAGGGTACCAGCAGACCTTAGGCCAGCGGATGGTGTACCAGCAGACCTCAGGCCAGTGGATGATGAACCAACAGACCTCAGGCCAGCTGATGCTGAACCAGCAAACCTTAGCCAGCGGATGTTATACCAGCAGACCTCAGGCCAGCGGATGCTGAACCAACAGACCTCAGGCCAGCTGATGCTGAACCAACAGACCTTAGCCAGCGGATGTTGAACCAGCAGAGGTCAGTGACCCAACCAGCAGACCTCGGGCAGCAGACTCGACCAGCGGACTCGAGCAGCAGACTTCCAAAAATAGCCCAGAAGTAGAATATGACCGTTGCAATGTTTGAAAGCTTACCAAAATTGTCCCAACGGTTATATTCTTGTATCTAACGTATATATCATTACTTGGGGCAATACATACATGATTTGGAAGCTCAATAACCGCTGATTGAGGATCAATTCAAGCCTTCCAAAGCAAACCCACTTGGGATTCAATTGGGGAACTTAAAAGACAAAAGCTGCTAAATGAAGAGTACTCCCCAAACCTTTGGCACCTCTTACCTTGCTGTATCAGATTCATTATGGAATCATTTGTGCCTTTGTATTCACTCTATTAATTGTATTTGTGAGCTAAAATAGAAGAGTGAATATCATTGTAACAGTTGGTGATTCATCACAACTGGATGAGAGGTCTTTACATGTGAGACGTTAAAGAACATGAACTTGTGTGTGCTAGGAGTTTAGGCTATCTGTGTGGTATTAGCCTAAGTAGGTTGTATGCTGTAAAGTGTAAACCAAATCTTCTAGTGTATCATTCCATGAGATGGAAGAAGGGGAGACGTATAAACGTTGTGTTTCGAACTTCCAGAAACAAATGCTTGTGTTTTTACTTTACTGTTTTTACATACTTTCTTGCAAATCTTTACAATACCTTTCAAATGTTAATCGGTTATAGAGCGGGTTATGTCGAGTGTCTTCCGCTCGATTTTGTATCCGAACTCGATATAATCTCTCGGTGCAATTATTTCAAGAACACGAGCTATTGAAGCTCAAGCTGGTTGACCTCGGGTGTGGAATGGCAACCCACCCCCGAAATCAATCCTAACAGTTGCTAACTGTCCCACTTGGACTTCCAAATTCTTCTTCGACGCCTCATGATTTTGGAATCTAGTCTCCGTCGTGTGATGAATTTGGCCAACAATTCCTCCATACTCGGTTTAGGTGCATACCCGGTGGTGGTTGTGGATGGTTTCTCAACCCCTATTGTATGTATTTGGATAGGGGTAGTGGGGTGGTTGTCGGTTCCCTACAAAATTAGCACTCTCAACAGATTGAACAAAAGGATTACCTCCTTGACATTCAGTGCTTGGATGTCCTCCTTGGCAAAGCTCGTATGTAACGGCTTGAACTTGCATTGCATGCATGCTCAAGCTGTCAATTTTCTTGTTCAGTGCTTCCAACTGGGCGGCTAAGGCAGTGACTTCGCTCACTTGATGCATTCCAGCTTGCTTCATCGGCACGTTCCTTTCAAATTACCAATGATAGCTATTTGTAAGGACCTCGCGCCCTTAACCCACTATTAGTGTATTAACCCATGTATTTAGTGCATACAATCATGTAATAAGGGGGAGAACCACATGCTATCATAGCATAATATACCGACAATAAAATTCCTTACATTATTCCATATAATGTCCAAACCCCCCATACCACTCAACCTTTAAGTATGCATCTTATAATACACTAACATTTCTCAATTCATTTAGCAAATCATTAATTAATTGCTTGCAACCCATAAATGAAAAGAGAAAGACCCATGCCCTTTATACAACCCATATACACATATTAGTGCTTTCACATGCGAGCATCAAATGAGTGAATGCGTATTTAATGTATAAAGTATCCTACTCAATACCGGCACTGGTACCTCGATCTTGGAAGTACCTCCAATCCATAGCTCGATCTCAACTCCGGAACTACCGTTGTACCTGTTCCACCTGCCCCAACAGAGACATCCCCCACATGGGTTGAGCATACCAATACCACCAATCCAATAATCACAATATTACATTACATAATTTAAAGAATGTAAAGCGGTGTGAATTTAAAAGACACTCCCTGAATAGTGTCATCCTCATACGGGATCCCCTGTGCTGTTCATGTTCTCAAAATAACCAAAACCATCAATTCCCAAAAGCCAGTTAATCATTTCATTGATTAACTAAATCCGTTCACTAATTGCCAATTTTCATAATCAATAAAATCCAATCATTTACAATGTTTATAGATATCACATGTATCTAAACAATAGTTCTACAATCCCATTTCATCTCTTGCTCAGTAGTAGCGGTATTCATAACCGATGTTCGCTCCATAGCGACAACATCTCAACCGTTGCTCGCTTCATAGCGGCACCATATAGTTCACAATACATATTCATTTATTGCAATCATAATATAGCATGCATTCAACAATTGCAATAAGATATAAGGTTATGTTCGTACGTTATATGTACCTTAGAATTCCGTAGTCCGAATCAAACTTGCCTTAGTCCCGTGGCTCGATGAATTATGTGTTAACACATAAAATAACTAATAATTATTAATGAGCATGCAACCACGTGCCCAAGCACGTTCACAATCCCCAATTATATCATTAATCCATGACGATTAACCATTTTAAAAGACCCCGGGCGAAGCATGCACCGACACCACAACACAAAATAATTTCCAAAATCTCCGACCTACCGATCGATCGGTAAAAACCCAAAATTTGCTATGGCATTCTACCGATCGATCGGTAAAACGTCAGAATTAAACCCATCTCTACTTATTTGCACCGACGATCGGCAAGATGCTACCGATCGATCGATCGCTACACAAACCCGAAAACCACCATTTTTAAAAGCTTAAAAGCCTCAACAAACCACACCCAACTCCTTCCAACTCAAACCAACAATAATTAAAACACCATTGGACATCCAATAAGGGTTAAAACACATTTTAAATCAAGAATAACAAGAATCCAAGATTCTTCAAAATCTCCCAAAAACCAAACCCAACTTTAAACATGCCCAAACTTAGCAATACCACAATCAAAATGAAGATAAATGCGAGGGGAAGGAGATTACCAAGTTATCTTTGAGAAATTCGGCTCCCAAGTCGAGCCTCCAACGATTTTTCCTCCAAGGGAAAAAGAGAAGGGTTTGGGGGGGGGGGGGGGGGGGGATTGGCGTGAAAGAGGGGAGAGAGAGGAGAGGGAATAATGACTGAACATCGAGTCCACTTGGTATATATAGTACCAAGGCTCCAAAATTCCGAGTCCTCCACAAATACATCATGACTCATTAAAAATCACATGTGTTCAATAATTACCTCTCAATCCCAATTTCCATTACCAGCCCCAACACAAAGCACCCAGACCCCACATCACACCAAAAACCCAATTTCAAGGTTTAACACCACGATGAGAATACAATCTCAACCTTTGGATCCAACGACCCCAAATACCTGATTTAAAATCCTCGGGAGTCCCAATACCACAATTAATGCATAATTGCCACAATTAAAAATCCATTAAGATCATTACACACCGAGATTTACACCATTAATTCCCCGGCATCACACTATTGGAAGCCATCTCCTCCAACAAGCCATATGCCGCTTCAGGTGTATTTCTCATGATCTTACCTCTTGATGCTGCATCTAGCATAGAACGGTTAGCGGGAAATAAACTGTTATATAAAGTTTGTACCTGCAGCCAGACAGGAAGACCGTGATGCGGGCATCTTCGTAGTAAATCCTTAAAATGCTCCCACGCTAGTAAAATGTCTCTGAGTCGTGTTGTGCAAAGTGAGTTATATCATTGCACATCTTGGCAGTCTTGGATGATGGAAAATATTTGGACATGAATAATTGCACCATCCCATCCCACGTAGTAATAGAACATGCAGGCAACGAACGCAACCACGATTTAGCTTTATCCTTTAATGAAAAGGGAAAGAGTCGTAACCTGATGGCGTCGTCAGTAGCGCCATTATGTTTAAACATGTCGCATATCTCCAAGAAGTTGGATATATGAGCATTGGGATCCTCAGTAGTCGCTCCCCCGAATTTGACTGAGTGCTGGATCATCTGTATGATTGCAGGCTTGATCTCGAAGTTGTTAGCCTGGATGCTCGGTCTAGTAATACTCGACAGTGATCATTGGAAAGACGGTTGACCGTAGTCCATAAGTGATCTTGCGACTGGTGCTGCAGGAACCTCCTCGCGTTCCTCGATATTAGCCATGAGTGTTCTTGCCTTCCTTAGCCTAGTTCGACAAGTGGGTTCAATCTCGAGGTCGAAAGGCTCAAGTGTAGGTTTTCCAGTCCTTAGCATGCACCAAGAGATAACAACCTACACAGATCCAACCAAAGAAAGGATAGTAAAAGAGTAGACAAAAAATCGAAAATAGCAATATAAATAAAATAATGACTAAATTACAGTCAACTAATCTCGTCTATTTTACTTTAAACTAGTCCCCGGCAACGACGCCAAAAACTTGATCATTTTTTATTTAAAAAGAAAATTCCAGTGTAGCAATTGTACCGCAAATGCACGGTGTCAAGTTTTAGTATAGTAGATTTTAAGAAAAGGTTGTCGAACCCACATGAACAATGGTATTACACTTAAGTCTGAATCTTACATGAGATTCTTAGGATAATTTATGTGACATAACATATAGGATATTTTCCAACCTACAACTAGACCAAACTTGCCACCTTGTGACTCTTGTGGAGTCTAAAAAACAGCCACAGTATAGTGCCCATAGTGGTATGTTAGGTCGTGAAGATTAATGGTCTACAACTGTAATTTTAAACTTTCATTTAAACTTTCAACTCGATTAATGAGAATTATTTGGAGAATTCAGGGTGAGGGTTCTGCATTATTACGGTTTAGAAACATGCATAATCGAGGCATTACCGATAAGTGTGATTTTTTCACTTATTTTACTATGATATTATAGTGGTTTTTGTATGGATTCCTGGGCAATATTATGATTTTTGGTATATATTTGTATGTTTCATGAATCTAGGTCCAAAAGCGTAAAAGTGGAGGAACTAAGCTAAAAATGATGAAAAATGACCAAATCGGGTGAACACGTAGAAGAAGGGATTAAAACTCGGAAAATTGAAAATGAAGATTGGCAATCGATCTTGGATCATCAGCGATCGATCGCGCGTTTACAAAAATTGAGCAACAAAAACTCAGTTTTGGAGATCGATCGCCAAGAACACCGTGATCGACAGCGGCCATCCAGAAAGTTTCACCGATTGATCGCCATTTCTCATCGATCGACCGCAGAGTTGAAAATTTTGAAAAAGAAAAGCAGAATGTTCTGGCGATCGATCGGCAAGATGCCGCGACCGATCGGCAGGCGCGAAAAATCGAGATTTTGTTTCCTTGTTGGTTATTTTGTGTCCAAAAACATGTAAACTCTTCCATCATTATAAAAGGCATGACTTCGACGTTTTTAGAGGACTTTTGGTTCAGATTTCAACCTACAAACAAAGCCTCCACCATACTCCAACCCCAATCTTCATCATCTACCATCACAACCATTGAAGAAGACAATCCGGGAGAGACAGGACGATGCAGCAGTGCGAGGAGTCAACGCCTAGCGTTATTTTCGTATTTCTAAACTTTTTTCTCTATTTTCATCAGATTTTAATATTTAGATTGTTGCAAAACATTTTTATGCATTATTATTTGATGACAATTGTTGGCTAAGTTTTGTTGTCAAGACTTAGGGGATCCCATGTTTTGAACCCATGATTTGAATTAAGTTTTGATTGATTCTTACAATTCTTTGTGAATAATTTGTTGTTGTTCATGCTTTTAAGGGATTGATCACCCTTGAATGACTATTTATTGCTATTGACTTGGCCATACGACATTGCAATACGATATAATAAATTAGGCCGTGGGTTTAGATTGAGACTGACCAAGTAAAACCGAACACATGTGTGATATCAATAGATTTACCAAATCGAAGGCTAGAAGTTTGCACAAATCGTCATACAATATTGAGTGTTAAATAAGTGGATGACCATTGCCTTGTTGCATATTAGTATTAGACTTGTTATAGCTTGACCAAAGTTTAACAAGTGCATTAAGAAAACTCGTCACCTTATAACATTTGAATTTAATTCTTAACTAATAGGCGAATTGTGGGGAATTGCATGGGTGAACCGAAGTCTTGATAATTGTCTCTACTGATTTACATTCTATTTTACTACTTTGGATTGAATATCGAGTTATTAGTCAAATTAGTATAATTTCCATCACTAATTATTGTAGGCTAAATATAAACATCATTGACAGTTAAACGCATCGATCCTTCTTGGTTATTTTCCACTTTTACATCAATATTTTGGGTCTTTTTTAGCAGTTATCGTACTTTCATTGGATTCCTGGAGTTATATAAAAATAACAACCAAAAGCATAAAATCGTCCAATAATCACTGTAAAAATAACGAGAAACATATATGAATATAAATGCGAAAATCACAATTATCAACTGTCCAAGAATCACTATAAAAATAACGAGAAACATGTATGAATATAAATGCAAAAATCGTACTTATCAACTCCCCCAAATTTAAACTTCATCATCCTCGAGCAAGAATAGAATTAAGAACAGTGAAGCTTCACATGATAGGCGACATGGATTATTTCATGCTCAAATGTTTATCTCAGGAATTTCACTCATACAACAAACGAGAATCAATTCAATAGTTAGATAAGAAGTGTTTTATCTTAAATCAAGCAACATGCTTCACACTCCGAACGTGCATGTGTGCTATTGTCAATCACATGTATTATGCAATCTTCATAGATCAAATAGTGCTAATTAACAATAGTTAAGATTATCGTTGAGCATCTCGTATGCCTACTTTTCAGATAGCTTCTCCACTAATGATAGTCACTCCCTAGACTCGGATCAAAAGGACTTAATAAGCTTGTAATGTTAGGCATTTGGTGTCGGTTTCAAAGAAAAGATAGGAAATGCGCAAAGAAGAGAGTATAACATGTAAAGTTCATTCAATCACAACTCAAACTCTTCTTTTCCTTGTAATATACAGTTTTGACTTCTTTCTTATAGGAGACATCTAGTCAATATGGGACTAGACATCTGTATAACATTCATAACATGAAATACCAAACTTAGTGCCAATCTTGTCGTTAATTTCACCGATTTCCTCGATGCTTTTATTATATTTTTTTTCTAGCCAATTTTCACTTTGTATCGCAATCATCTCATTCATCAAACATCTTGCAATAAGTTCCTCACAAATATATCATTTAAGTGCATTGAATGAGATTTTTATTATACTCTGATGTGACTAGAAATAGACACATCTATTACGTTTAATTGTCTACGATTTGGTAGGTTTTGATGGATAATTTGATACGTATGCTACCTAATCATGTATTTGTGTAATTGTAGGTACAATCGAAGAAAACGAGCTAAAAATGATGTATAAAGACCAAGAAAAGACATGGACATGACAAGGACTCAAAGTTGATCAAGAAAATGGTAAAATCGTAATTTTGGAGGTGGCGATCGATCGCATGGAAGAGGCAATCGATCACCTATGGACATAAACTTTTGCAACAAAATCAACGAAGCAGCGATCGATAGCCACATTCTAGCGATTGATCGCCTGAAGCTACTGGAAGGAAGCGATCGATAGCCACTTTATAGCGATCGATCGCCTCAAGCATTTTGTCGAAAAAAAATAACGCAGCGATAGATCGCCACAGTCATAGCGATCGATCGTCGAGGAGTCCGAGAATTAGGAAATTAGGTCTTTTACCATGTTTAAAAGATTGTAACCTATTTTATCAGCCACCAACCCCATAACTCGTTTTTATCACCTCTTTTTAGAGAGAATTCCATACTTTAGAATATTGTTAGGTTTTGAGAATAATTTTCTTTCAAGTTTTGTCAAGAACAACGCGAAGAACGGAACCGGAATCGACAAGCCGGAATCGTGATTTGTCTTAGTTATTTCTTTCCCTTTATTTATTTAATGTTTTCGAATAATATTTTGTTGATTTTAGATTCAATTATGTTAGGCTAAACCCTTAGATTCTTGGTTTAAGGGATACTTGCTTTTGGAATTGAATCTCTTGTGAGAATTTTGATTTGTTTTGTGAATTTAATTTCGATTTCAATCCTGTTTCTTGGTATCGATTTCAATGATTATTGTGTTTGTTTATTAGATTGATCACCTAGTATTCATATGCATAATCGATAGCTAATTAAGAAGCAACTAAGATTAATAATTACCGGCTGTAGGTGTTATTGAATTCTTAGGAGAAACGATTGAGTAATCAATAATTAACGGCTGTAGTTTCTATTGATTAGGTTTATCGAATTCACTAGTTTTGAAATCTATCATTGATTTAATCATAAACGGCTGTAGTTTTGATTAGAGATTTGATAAGGGTCGGATTGAATGCTGTTTTCTCTTTGACTAGGATTAAGGTGGGTAGGAATTAAATTTCCAATCGATGAATAATTGAAAGAATTCGAATGTTAGTGATTTGATGATCAAGAGAGAATTTTCCAAAAGTAAAGTTGACCGACAGCCAAGAATCGCTTCGCTCTAATAAGTTTAATCATTTTAGTTAATCTCGTTAATTAGTTTAATTTTTAGAATTTACTCAGTAGTAATCACTCAACCCAAAACCCCTTTTTTTACTATTTGTTTTTTAATTGACACGAAAAAAGTACTACCTTCCCTGTGGGATCGATCCCTACTCTTGCTACTACATACTTTTGTTATTAACTTGAGAAGGGTTAATTTGGGCGTACACGATAAACGCTACCAAATTTTGGCGCCGTTGCCGGGGAAGGCATTGGTATAATTTCGTGTTAATTTTTTTTTATTTTATTTTAGTTGTTATCCCGCCCTACTACTGCGGTTTGTTGATGAGTACGGGTGAACCCTCTGATCACGAAGAGAATTTTTACTACGATCCGGAGATCCAGAGGACACTACACCGGAGAAGAAGAGAAGCAAGGTTACTTGAGGAAGAAGAGAGGAACATGATGGCTGCGAATCAAAGCTTGAGGCAGTTGGCGAATCCTAACTTGGATCAACAACCTCTCTGCATCACTTTCCCTGCCCTGACAAATAACGTAAATTTCGAACTCAAATCTGGTTTAATTCACTTATTGCCATCTTTTCATGGTCTTGCAGGTGAGAACCCGCACAAGCATTTGATGAAATTCCACGTGGTGTGCACTACTATGAATCACTGAGGATCAAATAAAGTTAAGAGCCTTTCCATTTTCTCTAAAGGACGCTGCAAAGGACTGGCTATTCTATTTACCATCCGGATCGATCACCACGTGGACGGACTTACAAAGAGTATTTCTGGTGTAAGGACCCCGTATACTTAACCCTTGATTAGTGTATTAATCATTATGTGTGGCACATGCTTTCAATAAAAAGTCAATCGGGAAGCTCAGTTGATACTTTACCATTGAATGGCAATTACAAAATTTTCTTTAATACCCAATGTTATAAGATCATCAGCCTAACAACAAATGGATTCATAAAGTTCGCCATTACCATCCCCTTTGTGCCACTTTTTACATTGTGGACTTTTATAAAAATTTGGGCAGAGTCTCCCCATAAATAGAGCTATCCCGAAATAAAAACACAACACATAACATAATTCCCGGCCAGGGAAAACATAATACTCATCAGAATACAGCAATATCAAGTAAATTCCCAGCCAGGGAAGACACCACACATATGACAACAAAAGTGGGTTTCAACACCCACATAATACACCAATGACTCTCATATCATTAGCAATTCTACCCTTAATTGCATGCAACATAGAATGAAAGAGAGAAAGGCTCATGCCTTTATATACAATCCATATACAAGTATAATCGTGCTCACATGCGAGCATCATGAATATGTATATAACCCTCAGGTGTATATAAGTACTCTATACGATACCGTGCTCCATCAATGTAGGGCCTTCCTACCTTAACATCATAAGTCAGAAATAATTAGGGCTACACATGCATTACATACAGCTTAGGGCTCCGGTTATTACGTGAGTTATTAGGGTTACATGCCAAATTAAAGCTTTAAGCAAATTAATTACATTCTCAAATGAATGGCACTATAGAATTACACTACTCCTGGAGTAGAGACTAACCAAATCCTGAATCCTAATTCATAAGGCATCTCGAAGCTCACTTCTTCAACCCTGCCCTTAGCCCTTCAAATCCAAATGTGTACCTACGGGAACAACCCATCGTGAGCATATTCGTCATTACTCAACATCATAGGATAATGGCATATAAATAAATGCATGAAGTAAATGGGTAACGTATACTTCCTGGTTAATCGCATTAACCCTCTTTGGTTGTCCCTGTTTCATGGTCATGCATATAATCGTTAGTCCTCGACATAAATGATTAAAATCATACTTTACATATATGCTCACAACAAACTATGTTAATTAGAAATGGGATTGTCCGGGTTCCATTATGACAGCGGTATAATTGGCCCCCTCGCTCGACATAACACATCATATGATATCCATCGCTACGCCTTGATAGCGGATGTATCTCTTCGTTCAGCGGATGATACCCCTCGCTACGCCTTGATAGCGGATGTACCCCCTCGCTTAGCGGATGATACCCATCGCTACACCTTGATAGCGGATGTACCCCATCGCTCAGCGGATGATACCCATCGCTACACCTTGATAGCGGATGTACCCCATCGCTCATTTATGTGAGCGGCAAGACCTTCCTCGCTTGCCCATAATAACCACCGGACATTCAACCATTCTTAAGAACATAGTTTCATATTCATCATAAACATCATAGCATCTTATAAACATCATCATCTTGTAAACATCATTATCATATAAGCATTATCATCTTATAGACGTCATCGTCTCATCATAATCGTTATAGTAACATCATATCATCATCATTTATCATAACATCATCATAAGCATCTTGTCATCTTTATTCATCATAAAATCATCTTTATTCATCATAACATCATCGTAAATATCTTATCATCTTGATTCATTATCAAATCATCTTCATCGTGAACTTACTTATCATAACATCATCTTAAACATCTTATCATCTTCATGCATTGTACACATCATCGTGGCATCGTAAATTCTTATGCATTCATAGTCATAATATAGGAGTGTGGTCTCTTACCATGTGGGCATCTTACCCTGTGGCCTCTTACCACATAATAAACATCGTATTACATCATCATAACTTACTTATCATAAACATCATCATCATAACATCATCATTATAAACTTACTTATCATAATCATCATCGTAAGCATCATCATCATAAACTTATTTATCATAATTATCATCGTAAGCATCATCATCATAAACTTATTTATCATAATTATCATCGTAAGCATCATCATCATAAACTTATTTATCATAATTATCATCGTAAGCATCATCATCATAAACTTATTTATCATAATTATCATCGTAAGCATCATCATCATAAACATCATCATCATAAACTTATGCAATCAATACATAGTCATAGTTAGGAGGGTGTTACCGTCCGATGCCCGTACGCTTCTTACGTACCTTAATTCCAAAAGTGGAGAAATTGAAGAACTCTATCTTCTCGATGTTGTTGGCACCTGGGATGGTTCCACACAACCATACAAATCGATATTAGAAGCTAAACAATAGCCAAATACCAAAAATTCAACAAAAATAATCATTTTCCAACTTTTACCCAGTGGCGATCGATCGCTACTTGAGGCGATCGATCGCCTCAAATTTTTCTTCGCGGCGATCGATCGCTTCAAACATGGCGATCGATCGCCTAACACTTGGATTGGCTACTGCCTCTCGGCGATCGGTCGCCTCATTTTAGGCGATCGATCGCCTCCCCTGCGAAAATGGTACTGCCCTATGGCGATCGGTCGCCTCTTTTCAGGCGATCGATCGCCTCGCACAGAGTCGCGATTTTTCACCATTTTTGTACATTTTTCGAGCTCATCTTCATACCTTACAAAACCAAACTTTCCTACAACATCAATAACATCATAACTCACTAAAACCCACATAAAACACTTCAAAAATCATACCCCAACAACATAAAACACATACCCAACCAAACCCACATAAATCACTTCAAAATCATCCCATTTCAAAACCAAACATCATAAAAACTTTAGGATTGGTTCCATACCTCTTGAGGATCCAAAATCTTACTAAGATTTCAACAAATGGAGAGTGTGCAAGGATTTCTCCTCCTCCTCCTTGGCTTGGACGAAAATGGGATGAAAATGATAGGGTTGTGATGAATTTGGGGATTTAAGAGTGAAAAGGGTAAAGTGAGGGGAAGGAGGGTGTAGTGGGGTGTATGGGTTAATTAAATTGTACCCAAAAATTAACATGATGTATAAAATACCCCAACATGGTATTTTAAAAGCATTTTACAAAAATGCAACCAACTTCATTAATTCCATACTTTCCTCATAATTAACAATCAACACAATTAAATCATGTTAACACCCCATTTTCTATCATGCATAACATGCACCTTGAAACGTAACCCCCGGGTCATGCCTATCATGTGACTAAGCATTTCATCGTGATAATTAATTTAAACACATAAATCAATTATCCACATAATTAAACATATGAACATAATTAATGCCTTAATTGCAGTTAATTATTTCGGGGACATCACAATCAAGCCCTGGTACCACGATCCTGTGAGTACATCCAATCAACAGCTCGAGCTCAGCTCCACAGCCATCGATGTACCTGTTCACCTGCCCCAACAGAGACAGCCCCCAACGGGGTGAGCATACCAATACACAAAATCCCATAATCACAATAATGAAATTCATAATTTACAACAAAAGTAAATACTAATGAATTTTAAATGATACTCCCTGGATGGCAACGTCCTCATCCGGGATTCCGTGTACTGTCCCTGTAAGGACCCCAAGCCCTTAACCCTTGATTAGTGTATTAATCATTATGTGTGGCACATGCTTTCAATATATTCAATCGGGAAACACAGATGATACTTTACCACTGAATGGCAATTACAAAATTTCTTTAATATTCAACATTAAGATCATCTCTACCCACAATTAGACTCATAGATTCCGCCTATTTCCATCCCCATTACACCACTTTTCACATGATAGACTTTTATAAAAATTTGGGCAGAGTCTCCCCATAAATAGAGCCATCCCGAAATAAAAGCGCATCACAATATATAGTTCCCGGCCAAGAAAACACATATTCAACAGAACACAGCAACACTAAGTAAATTCCCAGCCAGGGAAGACACCACACATAAGACGACATAAATGGGTCTCAACACCAACATAATACACCCATGACTCTCATATCATTAGCAATTCTACTCTAATTGCATGCAACACAAAATGAAAGAGAGAAATGCTCATGCCTTTATATACAATCCATATACAAGCATAATCGTGCTCACATGCGAGCATCATGAATATGTATATAATCCTCAGGTGTATATAAGTACTCTATACGATACCGTGCTCCATCAAGCCCTGGTACCACGATCCTGGGAGTACATCCAATCAACAGCTCGAGTTCAACTCCAAAGCCATCGATGTACCTGTTCACTTGTCTCAACAGAGACAGCCCCCAACAGGGTGAGCATACCAATACACAAAATCTCATAATCACAATAATGAAATTCATAATTTACAACACAAGTAAATACTAATGAATTTTAAATGATACTCCCTGGATGGCAACGTCCTCATCCGGGATTCCGTGTACTGTCCCTGTTCTCACAATCATCAAACTCATCAAATCTCAAAAATCAGTAAATCAACACATTGATTTAACTCATAGCATGCCTGATTCTCAAGTATCAATAATTAATGATTCCAAATTCATTATACACACAAATATAAATATCTCGATATCTAATATTGATTTTCAACTTTGCTACCAATCACAGATAGCTCAAATGCCTAGCATTTATTTTACGAATTCTCATTTATACTTAGACATCTCACATGTCTTATAATGAATACATGATTCCACGATCATTCTCAGGCATCTCAAATGCCTAGCCTTTATTTTACAAATTCTCATTTATACTTAGACATCTCACATGTCTTACAATAGTCATATAAACCCAGTACCTCATATCTCTTATAAGGTCATACTACTCTAGTACTACGCACACTTGTGGCAGCGATATCAAGACTAGGTCGTTCCATAGTCATATCGACACATATATATATATATAGCCATACCCACAACCACCTAATGCAATTAAAACACATTATGCATTTCACAAATGCTCTTATATAAAGTAATGCTCGTACGTCGCACGTACCTTAAATTTCCGAAGTCCGAGCCAAACCTTGCTCGAGTTCCATGCTCCGAGGAACGATGTGCTAACACGATAAATAATTCACAATTATTTACGAACATGCAACCCATGCTCAAGCACACGCATAACCCTCAAAAATATTGTCAACACACGACAATTAACCATTATCAAAAATTGCTCAAGAACACCCTTCAATTTTTGAACCCTCACAACACAAATCGAACCCAGTTAAACACCATAATTCATCTAAACATGAATTAATCGATTAACAACAAGAATCATCATCCCCAAGCCAAAACCCCCAAAAATTCGAACCCTAACTCATTCAAACAGCATGAAAATCGAATCAATTGGCAACCAATTTCTTTGAACCACAAAGCAAGAAATTTTTGACACAAAATGCAGCACAAAACGCCCCAAGAACACTGGAAGAAAAGCCCCAAAAATCGTACCAAAATCGGAGAGAATTCCAGTTCGAACCCTAGCGCTTTCTGCAGAAATCCGAGCTCAAATCGCGACCAAACTTCGAATTGTTGGTATGGGGAGGAGCGCCTGGAAGAGACGAAGCTGGCGCGGGTCGGACGCGCCGAACGACGGCGGCCGCACGCCTGGAAGCGGCGGGGGTCAAAGGGGATCGAAAAATCGCCTACGCGGGGGAGAGAGAAGAAGGTGAGGAAAATGGTTCCGATAATTAAAATCTCGGGTTCAACTGGTATTTATAGCAAAAATACCCCGAAATACTAATTGCCCCACAAATACATCATGATTCATTAAAAATCATCTGTTTCCAAAAATTCTCTCTCTAACTCCAAAACCCCCTACTGGTGCCAACACCAAGCACCCGAGATTCCGAGACACTACAACAACCCAACTCTTAGGTTTTTCACCGTAATGAGAATACAATCTCAACCTCGGAATCCAACGATCCCAACTACTCAAATAAACGAGCCCAGAAGGCCCAACACCGCGATTAAACTCCAAGTCGCCACGTAAAACAACTTTAGGGGTTATTAACACTCCGGGATTAACATCTATAATCTCTGGTCATCACAATATCCCCCACTATAAGAATTTTGTCCTCGAAATTAGCACCGGTGTATCACGTACACCCAGGCTACACAACAACATGAAGCCATAACCTCGATTCCTGACCATATCAGAATCGTCTTAATAAACGCGAGGATACTTACCTCACATCAAACTCTGAAACAGAGCGACTTACCAAAACCAACATATCACCCAAGAGGCAAAACGTACCTCGATGCGGTTCATCCCAAAAGTCAGTCCCTCATGACTGCAAAACAACCAATACTTACGACCGTAGATCGGACATTCACCTTAGTTCTAATACAACTAGTAAGAACGCATCCTGAATGACACCTCAACCATGAGAACGTTGACCTCGTGTCAAACTCTGGAGTGGAATAGACTTCCAAATCTATCATAACGTCAAAGAGCGTCAGCACAACTCAACGCTAACAATCCAAAAGCAGTTAGTCAATTGAAACTGCAAGGATTCGAATCGCTCCCGATTCCATCGTAGATATCATTCAAAGATATCTCTATCATGACTCACGATGTCTAACACACATCATTACGAGGAAAACACTAGTATACCACGATGTACACATACCAAACCTGGTCTCCACTTCCGAACCTCCTCCATCAAATGAGCAGTCGCATCATTGCAACTCAATTTGGGCAACTCACGGCCACAGATTCACACAAAAGACATCTCACAAGATGTCCACCTTCGGGTATTCCAAGGATCACATCCTGATCATAAATAAACCATCGAGACTCCACAGAGTTTCAAATTCTGAAAGGACATGCAATAAACCCATTGCATCCTCAACGCTTGTGTCGGCAGCGACACCCAACCAATCTGAATTCCTGCCATCCCTTGGCAATCCTAGGATTTAACAATCCAAACTTGGGAAGGCTATCGCATAACTCGAAGGAAAACACCAACAAGGAAACACCTCAACCCACACAAGATAATCCCTCCTCAAAGGGAGTCAACTAACTCCACGATTGTTTCTCATAATTATAGTGCCATGGAGATTCCCAATCTCAAGGTGTTCTATATCTCTTATCAGAGATTTAACCATCAAAAAATAGCATAACTCTATGCTTGACAAAAAGGAATCAATAACTGGCATCCGTACACTCACCGGTATACCTGCCTAAGCACTGATATTACATGCATACTCAATGCACTTGGCTCGGGTATCTACAACATACCCCTAAGCCCCCAAACACGACTGTCAATTCTGAGTCACTCCCTACTCAGTAGAGGATGATAATCGACGATCAACAACACGGCGTGATTCCCAAAATCAACGCCACACGTACCAATTTACCGAATCTTTCAAAGATTCCCAAATAGATATTATACTACCTCCTTCCCCACAAGGGAAGTGCTATCGAACTCGAGATCCACTAGTCTCTAACCACCGTTCGAAAAAAAAACTGGATACAATAACACCCATTGCATCCCAAATACACGGATTCCCCAGATCGAGTCAACAACGACTTGATGACTCTCTTGTTGGTACTTCAACATTATGAGCTGTCCCAGAAAAGTCTCACCAGGATTTAACATCAACGTATACACGTTTTAGTGAGGCATGCACAACCTCAACCTCAAATGACGTGGTGACTACTAGAGTCCACCACAATCCACATCGTATCACTTTACGATTTGCCAAACTTGGTTCCAACGAGCAGTATCATGGCCCCAACAAGCACACTATATCATCACTACGATATATGGCTAGCAAAGCGCTGTCTCCATAGGTTCATATCAAGTCCACCAACAAACCATATGTTCCATCTCGGTATGCCACCGTACAAACCGTTAGAGTAATGGGTCATCGCCCAACATATCTCTAAAATACCAAGCACAATGGACAACCCGGTGTCCTTGCTCACTTATGATGCAATCATAACCCGTTAAGACTTATCCCACACCCTCAGGGTGGGTGTAACCATGTCTACCCTACGACACAACACAAGCGAGTAGTTTCCTCAATGACTACTCTTACCACCAATCACTTGGCCCTAGCCAAACCAACGAGCATACCCAAGGGTATCATTGCTCGACAAATATTTAACTCTATAACATGATGTGGTACATTTACCGGTACAACACATCCAATACTCCACCGAGCAAACCTGCTCGGCAAAAGGTTTCGTCAACTAGTGACCCAGACTCTTCCATGTGCTCATCATCGGCACTCAAACCATACAACCTAATACATAACATAAATGTATTAATCATCAAAACGACGCTACACGTCTACATAGAACATCCACCATGTCATTGTCATCCCGTGATGGTACCTGTCAACATATGACTTTGAAATAATATAATAATATTGTCGACTCGTGACAGTATATGTCGATACACGACGTCTATAATCTCATCGTCAAACACATGACATCACAAGTAAATCAACACATGATATCCACAATAGTGCTAAATAAACAGTAATATGCCATACCTCATCGCTAACAATATAGCGGCATACCTGTCTCCGTCATCCAACAGTGGTACGCAATCAGCACCCATCGCTCGTAGGTGGCGTAATCCAGCGTCATGTGCATAGCGGCATAACCCATCGCTATAGAATCAGGGGCATAATCCCTCGTCATAGAGTCAGCGGCATAAAACTTCGCTATAGACATCTGGCGGCATGAACCATTGCCATAGATGTAGCGGAATGTACCATCGCTATGAATACCCGGCGGCATAGGTCATCGCCAATAGAATAGCGGAATGAGACATCGCTATCAATATATCCGGCGGCAAGAACCATCGCCAATCAATATAGCAGAATGAACCATCGCTATCAATATATCTGGCGGCATGAACCATCGCCAATCATTATAGCGGAATGAACCGTCGCTATCAATATATCTGGCGGCATGAACCATCGCCAATCAATATAGCGGAATGATACATCGCTATTAATATATCTGGCGGCATGAACCATCGCCAATCAATATAGCGGAATGAGACATTGCTATCAATATATCTGGCGGCATGAACCATCGCCAATCAATATAGCGGAATGAGACATCGCTATCAATATATATGGCGGCATGAACCATCGCCAATCAATATAGCGGAATGAGACATCGCTATCAATATCGATAATGTGGTTGTTCTGGTCTTGTTATAGCAGCGGAATTTTAGGACCCCTCGCTTCGACATATAGCGGCATCATATGATATCCCTCGCTTCGACAATGACAGCGGCATGTTACCTCGCTTAGACATGACAGCGGCAAATATCATATTACCATCGCTTCATATGACAGCGGCAAGTACCTCCCTCGCTCGAATATAACAACTACCGGAACTTCCACTAGCTCCATGTACCTGCATCCAGGTTAATACCACAGTTCACAATATAATGATCGATATCACTTTTCAGTTATAACCACAATATTCCACAATAATCACAATATTCAACTTTAATCACTAGAATTGTGACTGTTCCGGTCCCAATACAACAGTGGAATTTTAGGACCCCTCGCTTCGACAATGACAGCGGCATGTTACCTCGCTCAGTCATGACAGCGGCAAGTACCTCCCTCGCTCGGAGATAAAGGCTACCGGAACATTCATCAATTCTACCACCATAATCAAACAGAACAGTTGATTCCATTATCACAATATATATCACTATCATTTCACGTATACCATCACATGTAAGGGTTCACTACCCACGATATACATAATCAAAGGTGTAACACGTTTTACCGTCCGAAGCCCGTACGTCTCACCTTTCCTGATTTTCCTACAAAATCAGATCCCTTAGCACATAATACATGAAGGGCCAGACATCACCATTAATGCCATCACATCTCATGCTACACGATTCCTGCAATCACACTGATTAGCAACACCACTTTTCATATCATAAAAAACACATAAACAACTAGTTGTGTCATACAACATTAATGCCATCATGCATAAGTATGTGCTATCAATAACTTCCTAGGCCCTTAACAGCCCCAAAGAGCAACCACTGCTCTGATACCACTAATGTAAGGACCCCAAGCCCTTAACCCTTGATTAGTGTATTAATCATTATGTGTGGCACATGCTTTCAATATATTCAATCGGGAAACACAGATGATACTTTACCATTGAATGGCAATTACAAAGTTTCTTTAATATTCAACATTAAGATCATCTCTACCCACAATTAGACTCATAGATTCCGCCCATTTCCATCCCCATTACACCACTTTTCACATGATAGACTTTTATAAAAATTTGGGCAGAGTCTCCCCATAAATAGAGCCATACCCGAAATAAATATATAGTTCCCGGCCAGGGAAAACACATATTCAACAGAACACAGCAACACTAAGTAAATTCCCAGCCAGGGAAGATACCACACATAAGACGACATAAATGGGTCTCAACACCCACATAATACACCCATGACTCTCATATCATTAGCAATTCTACTCTAATTGCATGCAACACAAAATGAAAGAGAGAAAGGCTCATGCCTTTATATACAATCCATATACAAGCATAATCGTGCTCACATGCGAGCATCATGAATATGTATATAATCCTCAGGTGTATATAAGTACTCTATACGATACCGTGCTCCATCAAGCCCTGGTACCACGATCCTGGGCGTACATCCAATCAACAGCTCGAGTTCAACTCCAAAGCCATCGATGTACCTGTTCACCTGTCCCAACAGAGACATCCCCCAACGGGGTGAGCATACCAATACACAAAATCTCATAATCACAATAATGAAATTCATAATTTACAACACAAGTAAATACTAATGAATTTTAAATGATACTCCCTGGATGGCAACGTCCTCATCCGGGATTCCGTGTACTGTCCCTGTTCTCACAATCATCAAACTCATCAAATCTCAAAAATCAGTAAATCAACACATTGATTTAACTCATAGCATGCCTGATTCTCAAGTATCAATAATTAATGATTCCAAATTCATTATACACACAAATATAGATATCTCGATATCTAATATTGATTTTCAACTTTGCTACCAATCACAGATAGCTCAAATGCCTAGCATTTATTTTACAATTCTCATTTATACTTAGACATCTCACATGTCTTATAATGAATACATGATTCCACGATCATTCTCAGGCATCTCAAATGCCTAGCCTTTATTTTACAAATTCTCATTTATACTTAGACATCTCACATGTCTTACAATAGTCATATAAACCCAGTACCCCATATCTCTTATAAGGTCATACTACTCTAGTACTACGCACACTTGTGGCAGCGATATCAAGACTAGGTCGTTCCATAGTCATATCGACACACACATATATATATAGCCATACCCACAACCACCTAATGCAATTAAAACACATTATGCATTTCACAAATGCTCTTATATAAAGTAATGCTCGTACGTCGCACGTACCTTAAATTTCCGAAGTCCGAGCCAACCTTGCTCGAGTTCCATGCTCCGAGGAACGATATGCTAACACGATAAATAATTCACAATTATTTACGAACATGCAACCCATGCTCAAGCACACCCATAACCCTCAAAAATATTGTCAACACACGACAATTAACCATTATCGAAAATTGCTCAAGAACACCCTTCAATTTTCGAACCCTCACAACACAAATCGAACCCAATTAAACACCATAATTCATCTAAACATGAATTAATCGATTAACAACAAGAATCATCATCCCCAAGCCAAAACCCCCAAAAATTCGAACCCTAACTCATTCAAACAGCATGAAAATCGAATCAATTGGCAACCAATTTCTTTGAACCACAAAGCAAGAAATTTTCGACACAAAATGCAGCACAAAATGCCCCAAGAACACTGGAAGAAAAGCCCCAAAAATCGTACCAAAATCGAGCCACAAAATCGGACAGAATTCCAGTTCGAACCCTAGCGCTTTCTGCAGAAATCCGAGCTCAAATCGCGACCAAACTTCGAATTGTTGGTATGGGGAGGAGCGCCTGGAAGAGACGAAGCTGGCGGCGGGTCGGACGCGCCGAACGGCGGCGGGCGCACGCCTGGAAGCGGCGGGGGTCATAGGGGATCGATAAATCGCGTACGCGGGGGAGAGAGAAGAAGGTGAGGAAAATGGTTCCGATAATTAAAATCTCGGGTTCAACTGGTATTTATAGCAAAAATACCCCAAAATACTAATAGCCCCACAAATACATCATGATTCATTAAAAATCATCTGTTTCCAAAAATTCTCTCTCTAACTCCAAAACCCCCTACTGGTGCCCACACCAAGCACCCGAGATTCCGAGACACTACAACAACCCAACTCTTAGGTTTTTCACCGTAATGAGAATACAATCTCAACCTCGGAATCCAACGATCCCAACTACTCAAATAAACGAGCCCAGAAGGCCCAACACCGCGATTAAACTCCAAGTCGCCACGTAAAACAACTTTATGGGTTATTAACACTCCGGGATTAACATCCCTAATCTCAGGTCTTCACAGTCCTTGTTCTCACAATCATCAAACTCATCAAATCTCAAAAATCTGTAAATGAACACATTGATTTAACTCATAGCATGCCTGATTCTCAAGTATCAATAATTAATGATTCCAAATTCATTATACATACAAATATAGATATCTCGATATCTAATACTGATTTTCAACTTTGCTACCAATCACAGATAGCTCAAATGCCTAGCATTTATTTTACCAATTCTCCATTATACTTAGACATCTCACATGTCTTATAATGAATACATGATTCCACGATCATTCTCAGGCATCTCAAATGCCCTGCAATAGTCATATAAACCCAGTACCCCATATCTCTTATAAGGTCATACTACTCTAGTATCACGCACGCTTGTGGCGGCGATGTCAAGGTTGGGTCGTTCCATAACTATATCAACACATATATATAACCATACGCACAACCA
Organism: Haberlea rhodopensis; assembly: GCA_907163345.1. Lineage (NCBI taxonomy): Eukaryota > Viridiplantae > Streptophyta > Magnoliopsida > Lamiales > Gesneriaceae > Haberlea > Haberlea rhodopensis. The sequence continues at coordinate 392,201 of CAJQUN010000160.1, forward strand.
TCCATGTAATCAAAATACATTATGCATTTCACAAATGCTCTCATATAAAGTAATGCTCGTACGTCGCACGTACCTTAAATCTCCGAAGTCCGAGCCAAACCTTGCTCGAGTTCCATGCCCCGAGGAACGATGTGCTAACACGATAAATAATTCACAATTATTTACGAACATGTAACCCATGCTCAAGCACATCCATAACCCTCAAAATATTGTCAACACACGACAATTAACCATTTAAAAAAAAACCCGGGGCAGGGTACATACAGGGAGGGAAATCGAATGAGACATATCGAAAATTGTTCAAGAACACCCTTCAATATTCGAACCCTATTCTCACAAATCGAACCCAACTAAACACCATAATACATCTAAACATGCAATAATCGATCAATTGCAAGAATCATCACCCCTGCCAAAAACCCCCAAAAATTCGAACTCAAACCCTCACGAATTTAGGGAAAATTTCGAACCAATCCAACACAAAATAACAGGGAATTACATGAGAGGCATGAAAAAGGGGTAAGGAAGGTTACCCAAACGAAAATCGGAAGGAACTCGCTCAAAAACGAAGAACCCTAGAAATTGGGGACCGGCGCTTTCCTGTAAAATCCGAACTCAAATCGCGACTAAACCTCGAATTGCTGGTGTGGAAGCTGCGCCTGGACGAGACGAAGCCGATGGCGGGTCGCACGCGCCGAACGGCGGCCGGACGGCGGCGGGCGCACGGCTTGAAGCGACGGGGTCGAGGGAAAAATCGGGAATGGCAGAATGGGGGAGAGAGAGTGACGACAAGGTGGAGCTGAATGATTTTTAAAATTAAAAATCTCGGGTTCAACTGGTATTTATAGCAAATATACCCCGAAATACTAATAGCCCCACAAATACATCACGATTCATTAAAAATCATCTGTTTTCAAAAATTCTCTCTCTAACTCCAAAACCCCCTACCGGTGCCCACACAAAGCACCCGAGATTCCGAGTCACACTAAAAATCCAACTCATAGGTTTTTCACTGAAATGAGAATACAATCTCAACCTCGGGATCCAACGATCCCAACTACTCAAATAGACGAGCCCGAAAGGCCCAACACATCGATTAAACTCCAAATCGCCACGTAAAACAACTTTAGGGGTTATTAACACTCCGGGATTAACATCTATAATCTCTGGTCATCACAATATCCCCCACTATAAGAATTTCGTCCTCGAAATTAGCACCGGTGTATCACGTACACCCAGGCTACACAACAACATGAAGCCATAACCTCGATTCCTGACCATATCAGAATCGTCTTAATAAACGCGAGGATACTTACCTCACATCAAACTCTGAAACAGAGCGACTTACCAAAACCAACATATCACCCAAGAGGCAAAACGTACCTCGATGCGGTTCATCCCAAAAGTCAGTCCCTCATGACTGCAAAACAACCAATACTTACGACCGTAGATCGGACAGTCACCTTAGTTCTAATACAACTAGTAAGAACGCATCCTGAATGACACCTCAACCATGAGAACGTTGACCTCGTGTCAAACTCTGGAGTAGAATAGACTTCCAAATCTATCATAACGTCAAAGAGCGCCAGCACAACTCAACGCTAACAATCCAAAAGCAGTTAGTCAACTGAAACTGCAAGGATTCGAATCGCTCCCGATTCCATCATAGATATCATTCAATGACATCTCTATCATGACTCACGATGTCTAACATACATCGTTACGAGGGAAACACTAGTATACCACGGTGTACACACACCAAACCTGGTTTCCACTTCAAAACCTTTTCCATCGAAGGAGCAGTCGCATCATTGCAACTCAATTTGGGCAACTCACGGCCACAGATTCACACAAAAGACATCTCACAAGATGTCCACCTCCGGATGTTCCAAGAATCACATCCTGATCATAAATAAACAACCGAGACTCCACAGAGTTTAAAATTCTGAAAGGGCATGCAATAAACTCAATGCATCCTCAACGCTTGTGTCGACAGCGACACCCAACCAATCCGAATTCCTGCCATCCCTTGATAATCCTAGGATTTAACAATCCAAACTTGGGAAGGCCATCGCACAACTCGGAGGAAAACACCAATAAGGAAATACCTTAACCCACATAAGATAATCCCTCCTCAAAGGGAGTCAACTAACTTCACGATTATTCCTCATAATTATCGTGCCATGGAGATTCCCAATCTCAAGGTGTTCCATATCTCTCATCAGAGATTTAACCATCCAAAAATAGCATAACTCTATGCTTGACAAAAAGGAAATCAATAACTGGCATCCGTATACTCACCGGTATACCTGCCTAAGCACTGACATCACATGCATACTCAATGCACTCGGCTCGGGTATCTACAACATACCCCTAAGCCCCAAACACAACTGTCAATCCTGAGTCATTCCCATCCAGTGGAGAATGAAAATCGACGATCAACAACACGGCGTGATTCTCAAAATCAACACCACATGCACCAACTTATCGAATCTTTCAAAGATTTCCAAATAGGTATAATACTACCTCCTTCCCCACAAGGGAAGTGCCATCGAACTCGAGATCCACAAGTCTCGACCCACCGTTCGGAAAAACTGGATACAATAACATTCATTGTATCCCAAATACACGGGTTCCCTCAGATCGAGTCAACAACGACTTGATGACTCTCCTGTTGGTACTCCAACATCATGAGCTGTCCTAGACAAGTCTCACCAAGATTAAACATAAACGTATACATGTTTCAGTGAGGCATGCACAATCTCAACCTCAAATGACGTGGTGACTACTAGAGTCCACCACAATCTACACCGTATCACCTTACGATTTACCAAACTTGGTTCCAACGAGCAGTATAACGGCTCTAGCAAGCCCCTCATGGTGCTGCACACACGCGGCAGACAAACTAGTCACTGCCTCTCTAGGTTCACCTCAAACCTACCAATAAGATGGACGTTTCCGCACGGCATACCATACTGTGGGAAGAAAATCAATAGAGTAGTGGGTCTTTACCCAACGTTCCTCTAATGCCGATACACCCTGGACACTCCAGTGTCCCTATGTACTTAACGTAACCTGATCCTAATCCTTTAGGACCCATTCTACACCCTCAAGGGTGGTGTGACCATGTCTACCACATGTCATATCGACAAAAAGCGAGTAATTTCCTCCATGATTACTCCTGTCGTCAAATTACATGGCCAAAAACCATTCCAACGAGCATACCCCAAGGGTACCACCACTCGTAATATGATCACCTCAATCATATGCTGCGGTACAATCACATGTACAGCGCGATCCATTTCTCGAGCAACCCGCTCGGTATAAGGGTCATGTCGACCGATGACGTAGACACCACCTTGTGCTCGGCACTGGCACCCAAAGCATACCACTGAATACGTATACTCAACGCATTGTTCATCGTAACGATGATGCATGTCTAGTAAGACATCTCCTACACCATCGTCATCGTCATCCCGTGACGATACATGCCCACTCATGTCATCTAAGGCATCGTCATCTAGTGACGATACATGTCAACAATGACATCTAAATGACCTAGTCAACTCGTGACGGTCCATGTACATCAACGTACGTCATCCATCATCATGCTAGTAAAATAGTCAAAATAAAACATGCATATCAACGCATGCCAGCTATAATAATGCTAATAGAATAGCAATATCCCATACCTCATCGCTAACAAGATAGCGGCATACCTGTCTCCGTCGCTCGATAATAGTGCGAAATCAGCACTCATCGCTCGAAGGCGGCATAATCCTGTGTTGAGTACATAGCGGCACAATCCATCGCTATAGAATCGACGGCATGATACCTCGTCATATAATAAGTGGCATGAAACCTCGCTATACACCTGAGCATGAATCATCGTCCACATAATAGCGGAAAGAGGCATCGCTATCAACATATCCGGCGGCACTAATCATCGCCAATCCTCATAAAAGAATGGGTCATCGTAAATCCACATAATAGCGGAATGGGGCATCGCTATCAACATATCCGGCGGCATAAATCATCGCCAATCCTCATAAAAGAATGAGTCATCATAAATCCACATAATAGAGGAATGAGGCATCGCTATCAACATATCCGGCGGCATAAATCATCGCCAATCCTCATAAAAGAATGAGTCATCGTAAATCCACATAATAGCGGAATGAGGCATCGCTATCATCATAATCATTAGATCTTAACGTAATTGATTAACATCATAGTGTCATAACATCTTATGGCATCTTACCACATAATAATATCGTATGGCCTCTTACCATATGTGCATCTTACCCCGTGGCATCTTACCACAAATAACATCGCATGGCCTCTTACCATGTGGGGCATCTTACCCCGTGGCATCTTACCACAAATAACATCGCATGGCCTCTTACCATGTGGGGCATCTTACCCCGTGGCATCTTACCACAAATAACATCGTATCATCATATAAACATCATATAAACATCATCATCATAAACTTATTCATCATAATCATCATCATAAACATCATACATACTTGTGCAATCATTGCATAATCATAGTATAGAAGTATGGTTTACCGTCCGATGTCCGTACGTTTCTTACGTACCTTCCTTGCTTGAACATTACATGAACAAACGCATTAGTATATTCAATAATAATTGAGACCATACCGAAGTATTCCACTGTCGGTTGTCTACCCAGTCTGTCCTCAGACAATACATCATATCTTTCTTTTCCCTGATTTTCTTACCAAAATCAGATTCCTTGGCACGTAACATATAGAGTGCTAGACATCACTATTAATGCCATCCTATCGTGTTCCATACGATTCCTGCAACCACAATGGTTAGCAATACCACTTTTCATATTATAAAAGCACATAAACAATTCGTTATGTCGTATAACATTAATGCCATCATGCATAAATATGTGCTATCAATAACTTCCTAGGCCTCAACAGCCCCAATGAGCAACCACTGCTCTGATACCACTAATGTAAGGACCCCGTATACTTAACCCTTGATTAGTGTATTAATCATTATGTGTGGCACATGCTTTCAATAAAAAGTCAATCGGGAAGCTCAGTTGATACTTTACCATTGAATGGCAATTACAAAATTTTCTTTAATACCCAATGTTATAAGATCATCAGCCTAACAACAAATGGATTCATAAAGTTCGCCCATTACCATCCCCTTTGTGCCACTTTTTACATTGTGGACTTTTATAAAAATTTGGGCAGAGTCTCCCCATAAATAGAGCTATCCCAAAATAAAAACACAACACATAACATAATTCCCCGGCCAGGAAAACATAATACTCATCAGAATACAGCAATATCAAGTAAATTCCCAGCCAGGGAAGACACCACACATATGACAACAAAAGTGGGTTTCAACACCCACATAATACACCAATGACTCTCGTATCATTAGCAATTCTACCCTTAATTGCATGCAACATAGAATGAAAGAGAGAAAGGCTCATGCCTTTATATACAATCCATATACAAGTATAATCGTGCTCACATGCGAGCATAATGAATATGTATATAACCCTCAGGTGTATATAAGTACTCTATACGATACCGTGCTCCATCAAGCCCTGGTACCACGATCCTGTGAGTACATCCAATCAACAGCTCGAGCTCAGCTCCACAGCCATCGATGTACCTGTTCACCTGCCCCCAACAGAGACAGCCCCCAACGGGGGTGAGCATACCAATACACAAAATCCCATAATCACAATAATGAAATTAATAATTTACAACAAAAGTAAATACTAATGAATTTTAAATGATACTCCCTGGATGGCAACGTCCTCATCCGGGATTCCGTGTACTGTCCCTGTTCTCACAATCATCAAACTCATCAAATCTAAAAAATCAGTAAATCAACACATTGATTTAACTCATAGCATGCCTGATTCTCAAGTATCAATAATTAATGATTCCAAATTCATTATACATACAAATATAGATATCTCGATATCTAATACTGATTTTCAACTTTGCTACCAATCACAGATAGCTCAAATGCCTAGCATTTATTTTACCAATTCTCCATTATACTTAGACATCTCACATGTCTTATAATGAATACATGATTCCACGATCATTCTCAGGCATCTCAAATGCCCTACAATAGTCATATAAACCCAGTACCCCATATCTCTTATAAGGTCATACTACTCTAGTATCACGCACGCTTGTGGCGGCGATGTCAAGGTTGGGTCGTTCCATAACTATATCAACACATATATATAACCATACGCACAACCATCCATGTAATCAAAATACATTATGCATTTCACAAATGCTCTCATATAAAGTAATGCTCGTACGTCGCACGTACCTTAAATCTCCGAAGTCCGAGCCAAACCTTGCTCGAGTTCCATGCCCCGAGGAACGATGTGCTAACACGATAAATAATTCACAATTATTTACGAACATGTAACCCATGCTCAAGCACATCCATAACCCTCAAAATATTGTCAACACACGACAATTAACCATTTAAAAAAAAACCCGGGGCAGGGTACATACAGGGAGGGAAATCGAATGAGACATATCGAAAATTGTTCAAGAACACCCTTCAATTTTCGAACCCTATTCTCACAAATCGAACCCAACTAAACACCATAATACATCTAAAACATGCAATAATCGATCAATTGCAGGAATCATCACCCCTGCCAAAAACCCCCAAAAATTCGAACTCAAACCCTCACGAATTTAGGGAAAATTTCGAACCAATCCAACACAAAATAACAGGGAATTACATGAGAGGCATGAAAAAGGGGTAAGGAAGGTTACCCAAACGAAAATCGGAAGGAACTCGCTCAAAACGAAGAACCCTAGAAATTGGGGACCGGCGCTTTCCTGTAAAATCCGAACTCAAATCGCGACTAAACCTCGAATTGCTGGTGTGGGAAGCTGCGCCTGGACGAGACGAAGCTGATGGCGGGTCGCACGCGCCGAACGGCGGCCGGACGGCGGCGGGCGCACGGCTTGAAGCGACGGGGTCGAGGGAAAAATCGGGAATGGCAGAATGGGGGAGAGAGAGTGACGACAAGGTGGAGCTGAATGATTTTTAAAATTAAAAATCTCGGGTTCAACTGGTATTTATAGCAAATATACCCCGAAATACTAATAGCCCCACAAATACATCACGATTCATTAAAAATCATCTGTTTTCAAAAATTCTCTCTCTAACTCCAAAACCCCCTACCGGTGCCCACACAAAGCACCCGAGATTCCGAGTCACACTAAAAATCCAACTCATAGGTTTTTCACTGAAATGAGAATACAATCTCAACCTCGGGATCCAACGATCCCAACTACTCAAATAGACGAGCCCGAAAGGCCCAACACATCGATTAAACTCCAAATCGCCACGTAAAACAACTTTAGGGGTTATTAACACTCCGGGATTAACATCTATAATCTCTGGTCATCACAATATCCCCCACTATAAGAATTTCGTCCTCGAAATTAGCACCGGTGTATCACGTACACCCAGGCTACACAACAACATGAAGCCATAACCTCGATTCCTGACCATATCAGAAACGTCTTAATAAACGCGAGGATACTTACCTCACATCAAACTCTGAAACAGAGCGACTTACCAAAACCAACATATCACCCAAGAGGCAAAACGTACCTCGATGCGGTTCATCCCAAAAGTCAGTCCCTCATGACTGCAAAACAACCAATACTTACGACCGTAGATCGGACAGTCACCTTAGTTCTAATACAACTAGTAAGAACGCATCCTGAATGACACCTCAACCATGAGAACGTTGACCTCGTGTCAAACTCTGGAGTAGAATAGACTTCCAAATCTATCATAACGTCAAAGAGCGTCAGCACAACTCAACGCTAACAATCCAAAAGCAGTTAGTCAACTGAAACTGCAAGGATTCGAATCGCTCCCGATTCCATCATAGATATCATTCAATGACATCTCTATCATGACTCACGATGTCTAACATACATCGTTACGAGGGAAACACTAGTATACCACGGTGTACACACACCAAACCTGGTTTCCACTTCAAAACCTTTTCCATCGAAGGAGCAGTCGCATCATTGCAACTCAATTTGGGCAACTCACGGCCACAGATTCACACAAAAGACATCTCACAAGATGTCCACCTCCGGATGTTCCAAGAATCACATCCTGATCATAAATAAACAACCGAGACTCCACAGAGTTTAAAATTCTGAAAGGGCATGCAATAAACTCAATGCATCCTCAACGCTTGTGTCGACAGCGACACCCAACCAATCCGAATTCCTGCCATCCCTTGATAATCCTAGGATTTAACAATCCAAACTTGGGAAGGCCATCGCACAACTCGGAGGAAAACACCAATAAGGAAATACCTTAACCCACATAAGATAATCCCTCCTCAAAGGGAGTCAACTAACTTCACGATTATTCCTCATAATTATCGTGCCATGGAGATTCCCAATCTCAAGGTGTTCCATATCTCTCATCAGAGATTTAACCATCCAAATATAGCATAACTCTATGCTTGACAAAAAGGAAATCAATAACTGGCATCCGTATACTCACCGGTATACCTGCCTAAGCACTGACATCACATGCATACTCAATGCACTCGGCTCGGGTATCTACAACATACCCCTAAGCCCCAAACACAACTGTCAATCCTGAGTCATTCCCATCCAGTGGAGAATGAAAATCGACGATCAACAACACGGCGTGATTCTCAAAATCAACACCACATGCACCAACTTATCGAATCTTTCAAAGATTTCCAAATAGGTATAATACTACCTCCTTCCCCACAAGGGAAGTGCCATCGAACTCGAGATACACAAGTCTCGACCCACCGTTCGGAAAAACTGGATACAATAACATTCATTGTATCCCAAATACACGGGTTCCCTCAGATCGAGTCAACAACGACTTGATGACTCTCCTGTTGGTACTCCAACATCATGAGCTGTCCTAGACAAGTCTCACCAAGATTAAACATAAACGTATACATGTTTCAGTGAGGCATGCACAATCTCAACCTCAAATGACGTGGTGACTACTAGAGTCCACCACAATCTACACCGTATCACCTTACGATTTACCAAACTTGGTTCCAACGAGCAGTATAACGGCTCTAGCAAGCCCCTCATGGTGCTGCACACACGCGGCAGACAAACTAGTCGCTGCCTCTCTAGGTTCACCTCAAACCTACCAATAAGATGGACGTTTCCGCACGGCATACCATACTGTGGGAAGAAAATCAATAGAGTAGTGGGTCTTTACCCAACGTTCCTCTAATGCCGATACACCCTGGACACTCCAGTGTCCCTATGTACTTAACGTAACCTGATCCTAATCCTTTAGGACCCATTCTACACCCTCAAGGGTGGTGTGACCATGTCTACCACATGTCATATCGACAAAAAGCGAGTAATTTCCTCCATGATTACTCCTGTCGTCAAATTACATGGCCAAAAACCATTCCAACGAGCATACCCCAAGGGTACCACCACTCGTAATATGATCACCTCAATCATATGCTGCGGTACAATCACATGTACAGCGCGTCCATCCATTTCTCGAGCAACCCGCTCGGTATAAGGGTCACGTCGACCGATGACGTAGACACCACCTTGTGCTCGGCACTGGCACCCAAAGCATACCACTGAATACGTATACTCAATGCATTGTTCATCGTAACGATGATGCATGTCTAGTAAGACATCTCCTACACCATCGTCATCGTCATCCCGTGACGATACATGCCCACTCATGTCATCTAAGGCATCGTCATCTAGTGACGATACATGTCAACAATGACATCTAAATGACCTAGTCAACTCGTGACGGTCCATGTACATCAACGTACGTCATCCATCATCATGCTAGTATAAAACATGCATATCAACGCATGCCAGCTATAATAATGCTAATAGAATAGCAATATCCCATACCTCATCGCTAACAAGATAGCGGCATACCTGTCTCCGTCGCTCGATAATAGTGCGAAATCAGCACTCATCGCTCGAAGGCGGCATAATCCTGTGTTGAGTACATAGCGGCACAATCCATCGCTATAGAATCGACGGCATGATACCTCGTCATATAATAAGTGGCATGAAACCTCGCTATACACCTGAGCATGAATCATCGTCCACATAATAGCGGAAAGAGGCATCGCTATCAACATATCCGGCGGCACTAATCATCGCCAATCCTCATAAAAGAATGGGTCATCGTAAATCCACATAATAGCGGAATGGGGCATCGCTATCAACATATCCGGCGGCATAAATCATCGCCAATCCTCATAAAAGAATGAGTCATCATAAATCCACATAATAGAGGAATGAGGCATCGCTATCAACATATCCGGCGGCATAAATCATCGCCAATCCTCATAAAAGAATGAGTCATCGTAAATCCACATAATAGCGGAATGAGGCATCGCTATCATCATAATCATTAGATCTTAACGTAATTGATTAACATCATAGTGTCATAACATCTTATGGCATCTTACCACATAATAATATCGTATGGCCTCTTACCATATGGGCATCTTACCCCGTGGCATCTTACCACAAATAACATCGCATGGCCTCTTACCATGTGGCGCATCTTACCCCATGGCATCTTACCACAAATAACATCGCATGGCCTCTTACCATGTGGGGCATCTTACCCCGTGGCATCTTACCACAAATAACATCGTATCATCATATAAACATCATATAAACATCATCATCATAAACTTATTCATCATAATCATCATCATAAACATCATACATACTTGTGCAATCATTGCATAATCATAGTATAGAAGTATGGTTTACCGTCCGATGTCCGTACGTTTCTTATGTACCTTCCTTGCTTGAACATTACATGAACAAACGCATTAGTATATTCAATAATAATTGAGACCATACCGAAGTATTCCACTGTCGGTTGTCTACCCAGTCTGTCCTCAGACAATTCATCATATCTTTCTTTTCCCTGATTTTCTTACCAAAATCAGATTCCTTGGCACGTAACATATAGAGTGCTAGACATCACTATTAATGCCATCCTATCGTGTTCCATACGATTCCTGCAACCACAATGGTTAGCAATACCACTTTTCATATTATAAAAGCACATAAACAATTCGTTATGTCGTATAACATTAATGCCATCATGCATAAATATGTGCTATCAATAACTTCCTAGGCCTCAACAGCCCCAATGAGCAACCACTGCTCTGATACCACTAATGTAAGGACCCCGTATACTTAACCCTTGATTAGTGTATTAATCATTATGTGTGGCACATGCTTTCAATAAAAAGTCAATCGGGAAGCTCAGTTGATACTTTACCATTGAATGGCAATTACAAAATTTTCTTTAATACCCAATGTTATAAGATCATCAGCCTAACAACAAATGGATTCATAAAGTTCGCCCATTACCATCCCCTTTGTGCCACTTTTTACATTGTGGACTTTTATAAAAATTTGGGCAGAGTCTCCCCATAAATAGAGCTATCCCAAAATAAAAACACAACACATAACATAATTCCCGGCCAGGGAAAACATAATACTCATCAGAATACAGCAATATCAAGTAAATTCCCAGCCAGGGAAGACACCACACATATGACAACAAAAGTGGGTTTCAACACCCACATAATACACCAATGACTCTCGTATCATTAGCAATTCTACCCTTAATTGCATGCAACATAGAATGAAAGAGAGAAAGGCTCATGCCTTTATATACAATCCATATACAAGTATAATCATGCTCACATGCGAGCATCATGAATATGTATATAACCCTCAGGTGTATATAAGTACTCTATACGATACCGTGCTCCATCAAGCCCTGGTACCACGATCCTGTGAGTACATCCAATCAACAGCTCGAGCTCAGCTCCACAGCCATCGATGTACCTGTTCACCTGCCCCAACAGAGACAGCCCCCAACGGGGTGAGCATACCAATACACAAAATCCCATAATCACAATAATGAAATTCATAATTTACAACAAAAGTAAATACTAATGAATTTTAAATGATACTCCCTGGATGGCAACGTCCTCATCCGGGATTCCGTGTACTGTCCCTGTTCTCACAATCATCAAACTCATCAAATCTAAAAAATCAGTAAATCAACACATTGATTTAACTCATAGCATGCCTGATTCTCAAGTATCAATAATTAATGATTCCAAATTCATTATACATACAAATATAGATATCTCGATATCTAATACTGATTTTCAACTTTGCTACCAATCACAGATAGCTCAAATGCCTATCATTTATTTTACCAATTCTCCATTATACTTAGACATCTCACATGCCTTATAATGAATACATGATTCCACGATCATTCTCAGGCATCTCAAATGCCCTACAATAGTCATATAAACCCAGTACCCCATATCTCTTATAAGGTCATACTACTCTAGTATCACGCACGCTTGTGGCGGCGATGTCAAGGTTGGGTCGTTCCATAACTATATCAACACATATATATAACCATACGCACAACCATCCATGCAATCAAAATACATTATGCATTTCACAAATGCTCTCATATAAAGTAATGCTCGTACGTCGCACGTACCTTAAATCTCCGAAGTCCGAGCCAAACCTTGCTCGAGTTCCATGCCCCGAGGAACGATGTGCTAACACGATAAATAATTCACAATTATTTACGAACATGTAACCCATGCTCAAGCACATCCATAACCCTCAAAATATTGTCAACACACGACAATTAACCATTTAAAAAAAAACCCGGGGTAGGGTACATACAGGGAGGGAAATCGAATGAGACATATCGAAAATTGTTCAAGAACACCCTTCAATTTTCGAACCCTATTCTCACAAATCGAACCCAACTAAACACCATAATACATCTAAAACATGCAATAATCGATCAAATGCAAGAATCATCACCCCTGCCAAAAACCCCCAAAAATTCGAACTCAAACCCTCACGAATTTAGGGAAAATTTCGAACCAATCCAACAAAAATAGCAGGGAATTACATGAGAGGCATGGAAAAGGGGTCAGGAAGGTTACCCAAACGAAAATCGGAAGGAAATCGCTCAAAAACGAAGAAACCTAGAAATTGGGGATCGGCGCTTTCCTGTAAAATCCGAACTCAAATCGCGACTAAACCTCGAATTGATGGTGTGGGAAGCTGCGCCTGGACGAGACGAAGCCGATGGCGGGTCGCACGCGCCGAACGGCTGCCGGACGGCGGCGGGCGCACGGCTGGAAGCGGCGGGGTCGAGGGAAAAATCGGGAATGGCAGAATGGGGGAGAGAGAGTGACGGCAAGGTGGAGCTGAATGATTTTTAAAATTAAAAATCTCGGGTTCAACTGGTATTTATAGCAAAAATACCCCGAAATACTAATAGCCCCACAAATACACCATGATTCATTAAAAATCATCTGTTTTCAAAAATTCTATCTCTAACTCAAAAACCCCCTACCGGTGCCCACACAAAGCACCCGAGATTCCGAGTCACACTAAAAATCCAACTCATAGGTTTTTCACTGAAATGAGAATACAATCTCAACCTCGGGATCCAACGATCCCAACTACTCAAATAGACGAGCCCGGAAGGTCCAACACCTCGATTAAACTCCAAATCGCCACGTAAAACAACTTTAGGGTTATTAACACTCCGGGATTAACATATATAATCTCTGGTCATCACACATGGAGAAGTATTTTCCTGCTTCAAGGGCGACCAACATAAGGAAGGAGATCTACGGCGTGAAGCAGTTCCACGAGGAGTCACTGCATGAGTACTGGGAACGATTCAAGAAGTTGTGTGCAAGTTGTCCACAACATCAGATAAGTGAACATCTGCTGATCAATATTTCTATGAAGGTTTGCTTTCTGGTGACAGGAACTTGGTGGATGCGGCAAGCGGAGGAGCATTTATCGACAAGACGGCGGAGGAGGCGAGGATCTTGATAGCTAACATGGCGGCGAATTCCCAACAGTTTGGACATGTTCGCCATGGACAACCGCAGAGAAAAGAGGTAAACGTATCAAACCTGGAACAACAACTGATAGACCTAACTTTTCTTGTGCGTGGTCTTGCAGGTGGAAATGTAGGGAAGATAAAGCCGTGTGGGAATCTGTCTGGCTGCGAACCATACCACGGACGCATGTCCATCACTACAAGAGACATCCACTGAGCACGTGAATGCAGCGGGAGGATTCCCAGGGCCACCACAAAGGAGTTATGACCATCCACCAAACAACTACAATCAAGGTTGGAGGGATCATCCGAACCAAGGTTATGGAAACTCACAGATGCACCAACCTCCACCCTATAGACCGCCATATCAAAGACCTCCACCACCGCCAGTGCACCCTCCTTCTGACAGGTTAGAACATAGTATTAAAGTTATTGCTGAAAATAGCTTACAATTTCAACAGGAGACGAGGGCGAGCATCCAGAGCTTGACTACGTAAATGGGACAACTGGCAACTTCTCTCAACAAGATTGAAGCAAGAATCTCAAATGGACTACCTTCACAACCGGAGGTGAACCCCAGGGAGAATGTGAGCGCTATACCTGTGAATGTGAGTGGAGATACAGCTGAAGAAGAGGTGGTACTGACGCCACCCAATAACGAAGAGAAGACAGAGAAGGAGAATGAAGTTGAAGAACCCGTGCAAGAGGAGAAACCAAGAGGTAAGTTCCCCAATTTTTCTGAATATAAAAGTGAACCCCCATTCCCCCTTGCATTGAAGATGAATTTGAAGGACAAGGGTCTCAAGAGGCTCTATGAGATGTCCCCACGCTGTAATGAAAAAGATCCACTCAAGAAAGATGATAAGTGCAAGGAACGCGAAGGGCAGCCCAAGGTCGAGCTAGGTGAGAATGTTTCGGCGGACATCCAAAGAAGCATCCCTGCTAAATTCAAAGACCCTGGTATGTTTTCCATCCCATGTATGATTAATGCTAATAGGATTGGGAAGGCTATGCTTGATTTAGGATCTTCTATAAATGTCATGCCTTACTCAATCTATTCTCAACTGAAACCGGGACTTTTAAAAAGAAATGACACTGTGATTCATTTAGCTGATAAGTCTACGGTCATACCTAGGGGGATAATAGAGGACGTAATCGTGCATGTAGAGAACTTGGTTTTCCCAGCCGATTTCTATGTCTTAGACATGGAAAATGGTGATCCATCTAGTCTAATCCTTTTAGGGAGGCCATTCTTGAAAACATCAAAATCAGTAATCGATATGAATAGCGGTATGATAACATTGGAGTCTAATGGTAAAGTTGCAAAATTCAACATCTATGAACCCATTAAGACTCTTGAGCATTCTAGTTACGCTATTGGCATACATGATGATTATGATTCGGATTTTGATAATGATGAGTTGTGGGAAATGGAAAAGGCTACTGAAGGCCTGGACGACAACAGAGGTATGGATTCTAACTTAGTGCATACTGTTCATACTATTGCTGCGTTATCTACTCACGCTACTGATGACCCTCTTATTTTTCACTTGCAGGATCGTACCGTTGGAAAGAAGCACCCTCAGGATCGACCATGTCAATCAAGTGACGAAGGAGCAAAGACTGGGGACGACCACTCAAAGAGCAACAAGCCGAAATACCGAGGAGTGAAGAAGATATTGAGGTGGTTAAGGAAGGATATAGCAACACTGCATCACCCACCTTGATAGAGTATTGGCGTCGGGCCACTCACGTTAAACAGAGGCGCTGCTTGGGAGGCAACCCAAGGGGAGTTAGTTTCCTTTCTCCCTTTTATTTTTTGCTTTCATAGTTATACTTTTCTCTTTTCTTGTATTTTTGCCTTACATTGGGGACAATGTAAGATTTAAGTATGGGGGAGGGATTAGTAGTGTGTTATTGTTTTTCTTTTTCAAAAATACAAAAAAATCAAAAATTTGAAAATTTTGAGCTCATAGTTAGTAATGAACAAATGCTTAGAGTCACTAGCCCATGATGAAACCTAATTGATAGCATGCATGCTTTTGAACATAGGTGAATTGTTAACCTTGGAACACTTTGAACTCTAATGCAAATTTTACTTTAACTTAGTAGTTGAATATTTTGAGCACGTTATTGTCATGGCTTGTGAAGTGTGCATAACTTAGTGAAGATTGTCTAAATTTTGTGATAGTCTTAAGAAGTCTCTAATACATGCTAGAACTTAACTACATGCTCTTTGAGGTGTATGTCTAGACTACTTGCAAACATGAAAGTGATATAGGCAATCTTTGCTGCATTTGAGCCTTTCAAGCCTACCATGTAAACAAAATCAATCTCTAGTACCCTTTTTGAGCTTTAATATAAAAGAATGGTAGTATGCTAAGCATACTAAAGACCCCCATTCGACATTCCTTGACTAGCTTATCATCCTACCCTTTTAGCCTAAATATGCTTTTAATCCATACCTTTTAAGGGAGTATGATGTATTTTATTCAAATGCACTTGGAAATTCATTGAATTATATTTGTGAACTTTATTGTCAAAAGAATGAAATGCATGAAAGAAAAGGAATGTCTTGAGAAATTTGATAAAAATATGACTCCAAGGGGAGCCAAGGCACACAAAAGAAAAAAAATGTTGAAATAAACCTTGAAAAAAATGAACAAGGTTTGAAAAATTCATGCAAGAAGAGAAGTTTTAGTGTGCATTTCATCATACTCTCTTGTTTGACACATCTTTATCCTTTCTTTCATAAGCCAATACCTAGGCCAAGCTACAAGCTAATAAAGACCTACTTGATTTATGTTTGCAAAGTAGCTATGATAGTGGAGAAGAGTGTGCAAGTGAGCTTATACTTGTGTTAGTGTATGACTTGAACTATTGTGGATTTACATCTTTCGAAGATATAATTTACACACAACACTTGTTTATGATCACACACACACGTTCACTACTTTGTTGAGTATAAAATGTTTAGGGATTGAACTTGTTCCACTTGTAACTTTTCACCGCCTTTCATTACTGTGCATGTTAAAATTGTTGAGGCGTTAAAGTGAGGACAAGTTGCTTTGTTATGACCTATGAGCCAACCAAAAATATTGTAGTTTTATTTGTTTACTCGAGGTCGAGTAAAGAGTAAGTATGGGGAAGTTTGATGTGACTAGAAATAGACACATCTATTGCGTTTAATTGTCTATGAGTTGGTAGGTTTTGATGGATAATTTGATACGTATGCTACCTAATCATGTATTTGTGTAATTGTAGGTACAATCGAAGAAAACGAGCTAAAAATGATGTATAAAGACCAAGAAAAGACATGGACATGACAATGACTCAAAGTTGATCAAGAAAAGGGCAAAAACGTATTTTGGAGGTGGCGATCGATCGCATGGAAGAGGCAATCGATCGCCTATGGACAGAAACTTTTGCAACAAAATCAACGAAGCAGCGATCGATCGCCACATTCTAGCGATCGATCGCCTGAAGCTACTGGAGAGAAGCGATCGATCGCCACTTTATAGCGATCGATCGCCTCAAGCATTTTGCCGAAAACAATAACGTAGCGATCGATCGCCACAGTCATAGCGATCAATCGCCGAGGAGTCCGAGAATTAGGAAATTAGGTCTTTTACCATGTTTAAAAGATTGTAACCTATTTTATCAGCCACCAACCCCATAACTCGTTTTTATCACCTCTTTTTAGAGAGAATTCCATACTTTAGAATATTGTTAGATTTTGAGAATAATTTTCTTTCAAGTTTTGTCAAGAACAACGCGAAGAACGGAACCGGAATCGACAAGCCGGAATCGTGATTCGTCTTAGTAATTTCTTTCCCTTTATTTATTTAATGTTTTCGAATAATATTTTGTTGATTTTAGATTCAATTATGCTAGGCTAAACCCTTAGATTCTTGGTTTAAGGGATACTTGCTTTTGGAATTGAATCTCTTGTGAGAATTTTGATTTGTTTTGTGAATTTAATTTCGATTTCAATCCTGTTTCTTGGTATCGATTTCAATGATTATTGTGTTTGTTTATTAGATTGATCACCTAGTATTCATATGCATAATCGATAGCTAATTAAGAAGCAACTAAGATTAATAATTACCGGCTGTAGGTGTTATTGAATTCTTAGGAGAAACGATTGGGTGATCAATAATTAACGGCTGTAGTTTCTATTGATTAGGTTTATCGAATTCACTAGTTTTGAAATCTATCATTGATTTAATCATAAACGGCTGTAGTTTTGATTAGAGATTTGATAAGGGCCGGATTGAATGCTGTTTTCTCTTTGACTACGATTAAGGTGGGTAGGAATTAAATTTCCAATCGATGAATAATTGAAAGAATTCGAATGTTAGTGATTTGATGATCAAGAGAGAATTTTCCAAAAGTAAAGTTGACCGACAGCCAAGAATCGCTTCGCTCTCATAAGTTTAAATCATTTTAGTTAATCTCGTTAATTAGTTTAATTTTTAGAATTTACTCAGTATAATCACCCAACCCAAAACCCCTTTTTATTGCTATTTGTTTTTTAATTGACACGAAAAAAGTACTACCTTCCCTGTGGGATCGATCCCTACTCTCGCTACTGCATACTTTTGTTATTAACTTGAGAAGGGTTAATTTGGGCGTACGCGATAAACGCTACCATACTCCCTTAGGGTTAAAGTGTAAATTCATTTTAGGCTCATAGGGGTAGGTAAAACGAGTTTAAGAACGAATGTCGAATGGGGTTTACCGTATGCATAGCATACGCCATTCTTTACAATGAGGCTCAACGAGGACTGTTGCGTGTAAAACGTACCGCAAGCGTACGGTTGTCAAGTTTTAGTATGAAAGATGTCGAACCCACGGAGATTGATTATAAAGTTAAATCTAAGTACTGAATTAAAATAATCTTTGCTTTATCTAGATAATCGAATGGTTGAGTTGTTTTATGCAAATAATAAAAATCAATGAAACTACCAATGATCAAATCTTGAGTAAGAAAAATCAATTAGAGATGAATCTATGGAGTTATAGGCCTCTCGAACACTATAAACTTCCACGATATGAATCCCTACTATCCTATTCACAACCCCCTCTCTCGAGTGATAGATTAAAAATATATCATCATTCAATCTATGGATAGTAGATCAAAAGCATTTAGGGCAACACAAATAAACCATATGGAAATCCAATAAATCAATCAATTCATAATAAACGTAGTTTCAAAACAAGCTACATCGTTCTCCTAGAAAAAAATAGAGTTAGTTCATGATAGAATGAAATAAACACATAACATGTTTAACAATCCATAAAACTAAATAAAAGTTAGAAATACAAAACGATTTAGAAGCTATTCTTCGTTCTCAGATGAACGCCTCCGTCTCGTGATGAAATCTCCACTTTTTGCTCCGAGCCGTCGTCTTCTCTTTTTATTCTCCTCAAAACCTGGTTCTTTTGTTCTGATGGTCAATGTCCCAATTCTCCAAAAACGCCCCCTTAATTAACCAAAGTCCGAGTGGATCAGATAAATAAGGTAGGAAAAGTTTCCAAAATTCTGTTGGCGTAAGGACGTCGATGATGTGTTAAAAATTTGGCTTTCCGTGTGACTGGCGTATTTACGCCATGGATCTGGCGTAGCTATGCCTGAAAATGGCGTATTTACGCCTGAACTCATTGTTCAGGAAATCTCAATTGCCGTAGGGTTGGCATAGCTACGCCTGAAAATGCGTAGTTACGCCTGTTCTAATTTTTCACCAATTGCATTTGCCGTAGCATTGGCGTATTTATGCCTAAAAATGGCATATTTACGCCTGTCGTGGGATAGAAATCTTGGAGTCTTGACATCAATACATCATTTTAATCCTCTCTTTTGCACCCTTTTAGGCCACAACCCACGTAGTTACCTGGATTCCTACAAGACGTGACAAAACAATACCAAAAACATAATTCTGATCGAAAACCAGCAATAAACCATGTAAAATATGAAGTAATATAAAAAATCTGAAACGAAAGGACACACAAAACAAAGTTGTGAAACAATCCAATTGTGTATGCCTCAGAAATACATGGTTCAAATTCTCAATTCAAGCATCAATTCTTGCCTACTATTGACTTCTCGTTTGTGTGTGTGTGCCATTTCCATTTTATCAAGTCAACATCTCATATGCAATCAACAAGTCAAGAGATCAATTAATTTCATGAGTCAGTCACCCATCACTCTTTACCATAGTGATTCATTGTCTACACAGATCAACATGACTTTTCATGGTATAGAATATGTCCAACAACAATATATCAACAAGGCAGCCAATGGAAGAAAGAAATACATCACAACAATGCGACGTATGTGTGTCAAAATCACATTCATTACTATGGCTTTTTGAGAGTCCATAAGCTTACCATTCGTACTCATCTCCACTAGTATATTGGACGAATGTGGCTCGGTTAATAGGTCTTAAGTGGCTTGTAATGTAAGGCTTCGGTTCAAAGAAAGGATAGGACATTCAAAGCAAAAGAGTAAGTCAAATATAACATTGTTGCGCCATCTCATCTCAAATTTCACTCCTTTTGATTATTCATCATTCATTTTTCTTGATTTCACCCCTCCATAATTTTATTTCTCATCAAACACCTCATTTTCTTTTACACGTTCAATTCATCCACTACTTTCCAACATCAATTTTTTTTTTTTTGGAATCCATTTAGCCATTTTCTTCTTTTCTCCCTTTCTTTTATTTTCAATCATGAACATTGGGAGATTTTCAAAATATTGACGCACAGTAGGGCTTACTCAATCGAATGTAGGAAATAGTGTATAAGCTAGAAATAGGGTGGTTGATGTAGGATTCGAAATAATGCCGAATGGGGGTCAATCATGTGCCTAAGTACATGCCATTCGATTTTTCATTAAGCTCAAAGGGGGTTACTAGAGTATAAATGATATTATTGGGTGGCTCGAAAGGCTCAAACTGTTCAAAAATCACCTAAATCATACCTAAGCCACATACGTCTGTATTTTTCCTCGAAGTGTACTAAAGCAAGTTCTAGACTTCTCTCAATTCACAAATAATTCATGTGGTTTAACCAATTGTGCTAAGAGAATGTGTTAATCAAAAGAATTCGAATGAGAACCGAAAACATAATGCAACAATTTAAGTCTCATTCTTTCACAATTAGGCTCAAAGGGCGACTAAGGCATTTTAGTGTCAATGAAAATTCTGAAGGCCCAAATTACTTCACAAGAGTTGCCTATGTCATTTATGTACGTGTTTATAATCAACTGATAGCATCAAATGACATTCGATTTTTTTTACACATAGTTCATTTGCTCAAGAAAATATCAATTTAATCAAGTAGTCATGTCATCAAGTGCATATTTATGTGAGAATTCAACAGGCAATTTCTTAAACCAGTTCAAAGTTTTCAGATAATTTAAAGCTCGCATCTCACCATTGTCCTCAACTGACTCGTACACAACTTATAACACTCACGACTCAACATACTATAATCAATGACAAACAAACAAATAACTAAAAATAAAGCAAGGAAGACACAACTGACCAAACTAAACAGAAATCCAAGTAATTTGATACACAGTTCAAAGTACCCCACCAAACTTAGAAATGTGCATTGTCCTCAATGCATAAAACATGAAGAACGAAACAGAATGATGTACATACCTAAGCGACGACCGTCAGTGGTCATCGTCATCCATATCATCCGCGGGCGGTTGTGGAAATGGTGGTGGCTGGAAAGTCGGGGGCTGTAGAAACAATATCTGAGGAAACTCCTGAGCCAGGGCTGAGGTAAAGTCCACCACGAAGTTCATGTATGTATCTTGACGCTGCTGAAACGCCTCTTGGCGCTGCAGGTATGCTTCGTGACGTTGGTGGAACATATCCCATTGATGAGCTTGATCCGCGACAGAATGCTCCAAATCCGTGAGTCGGTTAACAATGTTGTGAAGATCCGGAATCGGAGCAGATTCAGTCGGTGCTGGCTCACTTGAGGTGCCTGCATGGCTAGATGATTGGGGGCGTCACCCTCGAATATCATTTCTCAATAACAAGATCGGCTTCTGAATTTTCAACCGCTCTTCATCAAGGCCCCATCGCACCTGATAAGTGTGAATTTTACACTTATTTTGCTATGTTTTTGTATTGATTTTCGTATTGATTGCTGGATGATTTTACGCTTTTTGGTATATTTTTGTGTATTTCAGGAATCTAGGTCCAATGGGATAAAAGTGGAGGAAATAAGCTAATAATGTTGAAGAAGGACCAAACCGAGCGAAGACGTGAGAAAATGGACTGAAATTTCGAAGTTTGAATTTTGGACAATTCACGATCGATCGGCAATGACATCGAAGATCGATCGCCGAGCTTTAAAGAATGATGCTGAACAGAAGACATTGGCGATCGATCGGTGAGAACTCGCGATCGATCGCCACTATACAGTAAGGACTCGCGATTGATCGCGAGGGAGCGAAGATCGATCGCGGATTGGTTTATTTTGGCTAACACGTCCAGTGGAGAATGAAGATTGATCGCGAGGGAGCAAAGATCGATCGCGGCATAAGAGTTTTTGGAAAAATTAAGACTTTCCATGTTTGGTTCAAAGGGGACTCCTTCCCACACATGTTAACCCTATATATGAGACTAAGGGACGATTTTGAAGGGACTTTTGCCCACTTTTACACAAACCTAGCAGCCTCTCCTCCATCCAAAGCACCACCACAATTCATTGAAGAGCAAGAGCAACGCAAGGAACGGAAGAACGGAGCGACGCACGGAGCGACATCCTCGTTATCTTAGTATTTCTGAACTTATTAATTTTTATATCAGATTTTGATGTTGAATTTGTTTAAAGACATGTTTATGCATTATAATTTGATTATGGTTGTTGGCTAAATTCTTTGTCAAGACATAGGGGATCCCATGTTTGAACCCTTGAGTTAATTAACGGTTTCGATTTAATTTCTATGATCTTTGCGCATAATTTATGTTGTTAATGCTTGTAAAAGATTAGCTACCTTTTTCATGATATTGGTAATCGTAATTGAATTGACCATAGGAGATTACGATACGACGTAGTAAATTAGGCCGTGAGTTTTAGGTTGAGACGGACCAAGTAAAATCTAGCACACGTGTGATAGCAATAGATTTACCAAAATCGAAGGCTTGTAGTTTTCACAAAGCGTTTTTCGGTATTAATCATTCAATAAAGACACGGGAGTGATTTATTGTAGGTTAATGCTAGACTTGTTATAACCGGACCAAGGTATAACGAATGAAATAGGAAAACTCGTCACCCTAGAACATAGAACATTGAATCTTAATTAATAGACAACTTTTGGGGGATTACATGGGTGAACCGACGTCTTGATAATTCGTTTATAAATTCTCTTCAATTATTCATCACTGCTGTTTAGGTTGATTTTTGTGCTTAAGTCAGTTTAGTTTAATAATCATTCCATAATCGTAGGTTAAATATAGTAATTCTAATCGAACGTGGTAATTGCTACTAGTCCCTGTGGGTACGACACTCCTTACTCTTAAACCATTATATTAAAACTTGACACCGTGCACTTGCGGTACATAAATCGCTACACTGCAAAATACTGTTTAAAATAAAAGCGATCAAGTTTTTGGCGCCGTTGCCGGGGACTAGTTTAAGTAATATCATAGGAGATTAGTTGACTATACTTTAGCCATAATATTTTTTTTTATTTTTTACTTTTACGACGGTTTATACGATTTCACCAATGTTGTTCCTTAGTTGTGTTGAATTTTGCAGGGAGTTATCTTTGTAGTGCATGCTACGAAGTGACAGACCTATATTAGAGCCACTTGACTTAGAGATTGAGCGAACTTGCAGAAGACTTCGGAAAGAAACTAGAGAGATGGCTGAGAATAATCGAGGGAATGGTGAACAACACAATGATGAAGGGCCAATTACAAGGTCCATGATGGACTATGCACAACCATCTTTTCAAGGCACCATGTCTAGCATCACTAGACCAAGGATTCAGGCTAATAACTTCGAGATCAAGCCTGCCATAATTCAGATGATTCAACATTCTGTGCAATTCGGAGGATCGCATACTGATGATCCTAATGCTCATATCTCCAACTTTTTGGAGATATGCGACACATTCAAGCACAATGGCGTCAGCGACGACGCCATCAGGTTACGACTCTTTCCCTTTTCCTTAAATGATAAAGCTAAGAGTTGGTTAAATTCATTGCCTGCAGGATCGATCACTACTTGGGAGGGGATGGCTCAAGCATTCCTATCAAAATACTTTCCCCCTTCCAAGGCAGCTAAGATGCGCAATGATATCACAACATTCATGCAACATGATCCGGAGACACTGTATGAAGCTTGGGAGCGCTTCAAGGATCTACTTCGAAGATGCCCACATCATGGCCTTCCTATTTGGCTTCAGGTACAAACATTTTACAATGGTTTATTTTCTGCTAATAGATCTATGATTGATGCAGCCGCAGGAGGTACCATTATGAGAAAGTCACCTGAGGAAGCTTACACACTCTTGGAAGAGATGGCATCCAACAGTTACCAGTGGCAGTCCGAAAGCAATGTGCCCAAAAGACCAATTGGGATGCATCAAGTGGACTAAGTGACATCAATACAAGCTCAATTGGAGGCTTTGAACAAGAAGATGGACAGTTTGAGCATGAAAGCCATGCAAGCTCAAGTGATCACGTGCGATTTATGTGGAGGCAACCATCCAAGCACGGAATGTCAGGCAGGTAACCCTTTTATGCTATCTAATGAACAAGCCAATTTTGTAGGAAATCGACCACCACAGGGTAATTCATACTCCAACAACTATAACCAACCGTGGAGGAATCATCCGAACTTCTCTTGGTCCAACCAGAAGAATGTCTTGAATCCACAACCTCCACCGGGTTATCCACCAAAGCCAAGTATGGAAGAGTTGCTAACTAAGTTCATGACGATGACGGAGAATAGGATGCAAAATCAAGATGCATCAATTAAGAACTTGGAAACTCAAATGGGGCAAATGGCAAATATGTTAGCGGGAAGAGCACCAGGAAGCTTACCAAGTGATACGGAAAAGAACCCCCGAGAGCAAGCCAAGGCGATCTCATTGAGGAGTGTTCTGCCGTTGTCCAAAACAAACTGCCTCCTAAGTTGAAAGATCCAGGGAGTTTTTCTATACCTTGCACAATTGGGTCTATTTCATTTACAAAATCTTTATGTGATTTAGGTGCGAGTATTAATCTTATGCCTTTGTCAAATTTCAGGAAGTTAGGACTTGGTGAGCCAAAACCGACCACGGTTTCTTTGCAATTGGCAGATAGGTCTGTGACATACCCACGAGGAATCATAGAGGATGTCCTAGTGAAGGTCGATAAATTCATCTTCCCGGCAGACTTCCTTGTGTTGGATATGGAAGAAGATGCTGACACGCCACTGATCTTAGGAAGACCATTCCTTGCTACTGGAAAGGCACTTATAGATGTCCAACAAGGGAAGTTGATCCTCCGTGTAGGGGAGGATCAAGTCACTTTCAACGTTTTTAAAGCTTTAAAACACCCACATGATGAGCATATGTGTTTTAGTGTTGATATTATTGATGTGTTATTTGCTAATGTGTTTAAGGGAACACACAAGGATGAATTGGAAGCATGCTTGGTAGAGGACATTGAAAAGATGAGCGAGACCGTCGAGTTGAAAGAGACTGTTGTTTATTTGAACGCCAATATTCCCCATAATAGGCGTGTGTGGAACAACCTAGGCGAGTTGGGTGAAAGGGACATGAAGCCACAAAAGCCCTCCATTGAAGAACCACCAACTCTTGAACTCAAAACCCTCCCTCCTCATCTCAAGTATGTTTATTTAGATTGTAGTGAGTCATTGCCTGTAATTGTCTCTTCATCTTTGACAGGTATAAACGAAGACAAACTACTTAGGATTTTGAGGGAGCATAAGAAAGCATTCGGGTGGAAAGTAGCGGACATAAGAGGGATAAGCCCATCAACATGTATGCATAAGATCTTAATGGAGGATGCTTACAAACCCGTGGTTCAACCACAACGCAGGTTAAACCCAAAGATGCAAGAAGTGGTGAAGAATGAGGTCATCAAGCTGCTGGATGCAGGTATTATCTATCCCATTTCTGATAGTGCATGGGTTAGTCCTGTGCAATGTGTACCCAAGAAAGGAGGTATGACTGTCGTTAAAAATGAGAACAATGAATTGATCCCTACTAGAACAGTCACATGTTGGCGCGTCTGCATTGATTATAGAAAGTTAAATGACGCCACCCGTAAAGACCATTTTCCCCTTCCATTCATTGACCAAATGATAGAGCGTCTAGCAGGGTATGATTTCTATTGTTTTCTAGATGGCTATTCTGGGTATAATCAAATAGCTATTGCACCTGAGGACCAAGAGAAGACTACCTTCACTTGTCCTTATGGTACATTTGCTTTTAGGAGAATGCCATTTGGATTGTGTAATGCGCCTGCAACGTTTCAAAGATGTATGATGTCTATTTTTCATGATATGGTTGAAAAATTCCTAGAGGTCTTTATGGATGACTTTTCTGTCTTTGGGGATTCTTTTGATGCTTGCTTAAATAATCTTGACTTAGTACTGACAAGGTGTGAAGAGACGAATTTGATACTAAATTGGGAGAAATGCCACTTCATGGTACAAGAGGGAATAGTCTTGGGACACAAAATATCCCACAATATGGAGGTGGACCGAGCAAAGATCCAGGTGATACAGGAACTACCTCCACCAGTATCAGTGAAGGGGGTTCGAAGCTTCCTAGGCCATGCAGGCTTCTATAGGAGATTTATTAAAGATTTTTCAAAAATTTCAAAACCACTCTCCCATTTACTGACTAAAGATGCACCTTTTGATTTTAATCCTGATTGTATGCAGGCATTCGAGACATTAAAGGAGAAGTTAATAACAGCACCTGTGTTGGTAGCACCGGATTGGGATACACCATTTTAGTTGATGTGTGATGCTAGTGACACAGCTGTCGGAGCAGTATTGGGACAAAGACGGAATAAGGTATTTCATACTATTTACTATGCTAGTAGAACTTTGAATGAGGCACAACAAAACTATGCCACCACTGAGAAAGAACTGCTAGCAGTAGTATTTGCATTTGATAAATTTCACTCTTATCTCTGTCTATCCAAAGTAATTGTGTACACTGATCACTCGGCACTTAAATATCTTCTTGCTAAAAAAGATGCTAAACCACGTTTAATCCGATGGATTCTCCTATTGCAAGAATTTGATTTAGAAATTAAAGATAAGAGGGGTGTTGAGAATGTCGTAGCGGACCATTTATCTAGGATTGATAATATGGTGGAAAAACATGATAATGAACTGGAAGAAATCAATGAAAAATATCCTGATGAACAGCTGTTCCAAGTTCTTGCACTACCATGGTATGCCGATTTTGCAAATTATCTGGTTAGTGGTATCCTCCCACAAATGACCTTCTATCAGAAGAAGAAATTCTTATCTGATGTTAAACACTACATGTGGGAGGATCCATTGTTGTTTAAAGTTTGTGCAGACAACATGATCAGGAGATGTGTACCGGAGGAGGAGATGGCATCTATAATGAGCCACTGTCATGACCGAGAGGTAGGAGGCCACATGGGTCCAACAAAAACTGCTGCCAAGGTACTTGAATCGGGTTTTTACTGGCCTACCTTGTTTAAAGATGCATACAGGTATGTATCCACGTGTGATAAATGCCAAAGAACGGGCAACATTTCTAGGAGACATGAAATGCCTTTAAACAATATGCTTGAATGCGATTTATTTGATGTTTGGGGCATAGATTTTATGGGACCATTTCCAGTTTCATGTTCTAATTATTACATACTTGTCGCTGTGGACTACGTTTCAAAATGGGTTGAGGCTGAAGCTTCACGCACTAATGATGCTAGAGTGGTAGTAAATGTTTTGAAAAAGAACATTTTTACTCGATTTGGCACTCCTCGAGCAATCATTAGTGACGGTGGGTCACATTTTTGCAATAAACTCTTTGAAAAACTTTTGAGCAAATATGGTGTCACCCACAAGGTTGCAACACCTTACCACCCACAAACATGTGGACAAGTAGAGGTTTCTAATAGAGAAGTGAAACAGATTTTGGAAAAATCGGTCAATACGTCTAGAAAAGATTGGTCATTGAGGTTAGATGATGCTTTATGGGCATATAGGACGGCATTTAAAACACCTATTGGTACATCACCATATAGGTTAGGTTTTGGAAAAGCATGTCATCTTCCTGTCGAGCTAGAACACAAGGCATTCTGGGCAATAAAAAATCTGAATTTTGATTTAACTGTTGCAGGTGAAAAACGACTCCTACACTTAAATGAAATGGATGAGTTTAGAAACCAATCCTATGAGAATGCCAAGATCTATAAAGATAAAACAAAAAAATGGCATGATGCTAAGCTTAGCCAGCGTGATTTCAAGGAAGAGGATTTGGTCCTGCTTTTTAACTCCAGATTGAGACTCTTTCCGGGTAAGTTGAAGTCTCGATGGCAAGGACCATTCACTATCACAAAGGTATTTCCATCCGGAGCGATCGAGATCAACGATCCAACAAAAGGCACATTCACAGTCAATGGACAGCGGCTGAAGCACTATCATGGACATGATTTCAGTCCGCCTACTGTTGTCCATTTTGACTCCTAAATTGATGTTGGTAATAAGTCCAGCTTGGGACTATAAATTAAGAACACCATTTTCCTCCCTTTACCTTGTTTTTATTATTTTTAGTTAGAATTTGTTTGGTTTGAAATTTTGTTTCAAGGATTGACTCCGTGTGTCAATTTTTGCAGAGTGGGTGGAGAAGAGCGAATCTTGAGAGCAAGAATGTTGATTCAAAAAAAAAAAAAAAAAAAAAAAAATTCGGACAGTTTGTTTTGGCGATCGATCGTCATACCATCGCGATCGATCGCCAAGTCCAGCAAAAGAAAAAAAAATAATTTTAAAATTGGCGATCGATCTCCATAACTCGAGATCGATCGCCCCATTCCAGAATACTCTCGCGATCGGTCGGCAAGAACTCAGATCGATCGCGAGGTCCCCAATTTCGTTTTTTTTATATCAGAATCAATTTTTCTCACACACTACACCACTCAAACTCGAACCCTCCCCCAAATTCCCCAATTTTCCTCAACAATTTTTCCAATCCATCCTCAATCCTTCACTTTTCTTCAAGATTTTCGATACATATCTTCAATTCTAACATCAAGCCTCAATCTTTCACAGGAATTAGCAAGAGACAAGGAGTTTTTGAGCACCCTCCACTCCAATTTGAAGCTATGGAAAGCTAAGGACTATCACTACCAAATTTTTGAAAATTGTTGAGGTATTTTGGCTTTGCTATACATGGTCCATGAATTGATTGATAATTAAGTGTTGGGGTGTCAAGTTCTCAATATTTTGAATTGTAAGTTGGTGAAGTTGGAATTGTATGATATTGTTAAGTTTGGGGGAGAATTGAAGAGCTCCTTGTGGATTATTGTGTGGTTGGGTTAGTCACTTAACTTGGATAGGTGGTTGGAGGATTTGTGCTTGCTCTATCTATTGTATTGGTTGGTAGTGGTGTTGGTATCTTTGATTCTAGGGATGGCACCGAAGCGCAAGCCAAAGCAGGCAGTTCCCGCTCCTGAGGAGTTTGACTCCTCCAAGTTCATTAGTAATGCAGCTGCAAAGTTTTATGTAGTATACCGGAAGAAAAAGGTCATACGGGAACGGGGAATGGACACGAGCAAGCTTGGCTGTGCTGTGATCCAAGAGGCACTCCGGCGAGATTGGTACTCTTTTGTTCGCCAACCACAAGATGCGGTGGTTCCTTTAGTCCGGGAGTTCTACTCCAACCTCCGGGCACAACACCAAATTGAAGCCAACGTTGCCTCAGTACGGCAGCAACCAGTTCTCTTTGCTTCACAGGCTATCAATGCACTATATAACATGCCCAACATCCCGGAGGATGACTATACCATTTATTGCCGGAATCATGTCGACTTGGATGCAATTTTGTCAACCATATGTATAGAGGGAACACAGTGGCGACTGAACGCCGAGGGAAAGCCACAGCTTGTACTGATATCAGATCTGAAGGAGGAGCCCAAGGCTTGGTTTTCATTTATAGTAGCTCGGGTCATGCCATCGACCCATACATCGGAAGTCACAAAGGACCGAGCTATACTGGTATATGCCATAGTTACCGGACTTACGATCGATCTCGGACGTCTTGTCGAAGCCGCTATCCGGAACTACATTCGAGGCCCTCCCACTTCTGGTATGCCATGCCCCTCCACGATCACCACTTTATGCCAGCAGGCGGAAGTTGTCTGGGACTCCGCAGAAGAGGCCGTTCCACCGAAGGCATCACTCGTGGTCGATCATCCTGCACCAGCCACAGTCAGACGGTTGGCACAATCACGACCTAGCAGCAGCCACCTTCCTGGACCATCATCATCTGCTGCTACAGTGCCTACTCCCATTACGATGGAATCTCTCCATCATGAGTTGCAGGAGATACGACATGAACTCCGATGGGGCCACCAACAATTATATCAACAAAACATGGAGTTCGTGCAGTATCAGGCGGCATGGAACTCCGCTTTGGCACAGGGGTTCCCGAACATTCCATTCCCACCCCAGCCTACAGTCCAGCCATTCCAGCCATACCAGCATTACCAGCCATACGAGCCACACCAGCCACAGGAACCATATTACCCAGACCCACCACCAGAGCGGGAAGATGAGGACGACGATCACTGACGATCGTCGTCGAGGTATGTGTTATGCTACTGCACTTATTGTTTTTGTACATTGAGGGCACTGCACATACTAAGTTTGGGGGGGTTTTTACTGAGTACTGCTGTTCTCTTGCTAATACTTTTATTGCATGATACTTTAGCGAGTGGTACGAAGTCGTTCTTGAGCATATTAAAGTTATTTGTTGGTGAAAATTGAGTTATGCATTAAGAAATACATGAATGAAACTTGCAACTGTAATACATGATGAAAATAATCTCCATCTCAATTAGAGTTTTGAAAATGTTTGACTTGTTGGTGAATATCTTGGGTTAAGTTAATATGTCAAAAAAATTGAGGAACATTTTGATGCACGTCTGAGTCGTGATTGAGTGGAGTTTATATAGGAAAGTGAAAAATTCTGTTAACTATGATTTGTCTTGAGTATCTTAGAGCACTCTAGAATCTATTTGAAAGCACTTTGAGGCGAAATTTTATAATTATGAACTTGACTTGGATATGATTTAGGCGATCATTGGAACGTTTGAGCCTTTCGAGCATACCTTGTCTATATATACCACTCATGTCCCTCTTTGAGCTTAAATGAATAAGAATGGAAATTAGCCCCCATTCAACATTTTTTTTTTGCAAACCCATTATACCTACCTTTATGAGCCTAAAAAAAAAAAAAATTATCCTTACCCAAAAGGGAGTATAATGGTTCTCATTAGATGCACTTTAATTGCTACATTTGGATGAGCTTATTATTGAAAGAAGGATGAATGAGAAAAGAAAAAGATAGATACAAAGCCTTGAGAAAAAGTGATTAAATAAGACCCAAAGTGGCCAAGGCTATAAAAGAAAAAAAGAAAAAAAAAAAGAGAAGAGAAGCTCAATGTTGTGCTACAAATGTAAACTGTAAATGCTTATACTCTCTTCTTTGCATTATCCTATCTTTTCTTTGAAGCCAAACACCCAAGGCCTGTCATTATAAGCTTCAAAAGACCTTCTGATCCAAGTCTAGAGAATAATTACATTAGTGGAGAAGTGTTTGAAAAGTAGACTTATGGAGTGCTTAATAGTAATCTTGCCTTTGAGTTTACTAGCAGAATTTGATCTTAAAAATATATATGAAACTCAAGATTGACAATAGCACACACACACGTTCCAATTTTGCGAGGTATTGCTTAGCATAAGAGAAAACACTTCTTGTTGATTTTTGGATTAACTCTTGTTGATGTGTTAGTGAGAATTCTGAGCTGTTACATCTGAGTTGTTAAGTTAATTCTGTTAAAGTATTGATGATAAGCTCTACATTTTGATTTCATTGCTTGCTCGAGGACGATCAAGTCTAAGTTTGGGGGAGTTGATAAGTGTGAATTTTACACTTATTTTGCTATGTTTTTGTATTGATTTTCGTATTGATTCCTGGATGATTTTACGCTTTTTGGTATATTTTTGTGTATTTCAGGAATCTAGGTCCAATGGGATAAAAGTGGAGGAAATAAGCTAATAATGTTGAAGAAGGACCAAACCGAGCGAAGACGTGAGAAAATGGACTGAAATTTCGAAGTTTGAATTTTGGACAATTCGCGATCGATCGGCAATGACATCGAAGATCGATCGCCGAGCTTTAAAGAATGATGCTGAACAGAAGACATTGGCGATCGATCGGTGAGAACTCGCGATCGATCGCCACTATACAGTAAGGACTCGCGATTGATCGCGAGGGAGCGAAGATCGATCGCGGATTGGTTTATTTTGGCTAACACGTCCAGTGGAGAATGAAGATTGATCGCGAGGGAGCAAAGATCGATCGCGGCATAAGAGTTTTTGGAAAAATTAAGACTTTCCATGTTTGGTTCAAAGGGGACTCCTTCCCACACATGTTAACCCTATATATGAGACTAAGGGACGATTTTGAAGGGACTTTTGCCCACTTTTACACAAACCTAGCAGCCTCTCCTCCATCCAAAGCACCACCACAATTCATTGAAGAGCAAGAGCAACGCAAGGAACGGAAGAACGGAGCGACGCACGGAGCGACATCCTCGTTATCTTAGTATTTCTGAACTTATTAATTTTTAGATCAGATTTTGATGTTGAATTTGTTTAAAGACATGTTTATGCATTATAATTTGATTATGGTTGTTGGCTAAATTCTTTGTCAAGACATAGGGTATCCCATGTTTGAACCCTTGAGTTAATTAACGGTTTCGATTTAATTTCTATGATCTTTGCGCATAATTTATGTTGTTAATGCTTGTAAAAGATTAGCTACCTTTTGCATGATATTGGTAATCGTAATTGAATTGACCATAGGAGATTACGATACGACGTAGTAAATTAGGCCGTGGGTTTTAGGTTGAGACGGACCAAGTAAAATCTAGCACACGTGTGATAGCAATAGATTTACCAAAATCGAAGGCTAGTAGTTTTCACAAAGCGTTTTTCGGTATTAATCATTCAATAAAGACACGGGAGTGATTTATTGTAGGTTAATGCTAGACTTGTTATAACCGGACCAAGGTATAACGAATGAAATAGGAAAACTCGTCACCCTAGAACATAGAACATTGAATCTTAATTAATAGACAACTTTTGGGGGATTACATGGGTGAACCGATGTCTTGATAATTCGTTTATAAATTCTCTTCAATTATTCATCACTGCTGTTTAGGTTGATTTTTGTGCTTAAGTCAGTTTAGTTTAATAATCATTCCATAATCGTAGGTTAAATATAGTAATTCTAATCGAACGTGGTAATTGCTACTAGTCCCTGTGGGTACGACACTCCTTACTCTTAAACCATTATATTAAAACTTGACACCGTGCACTTGCGGTACATAAATCGCTACACTGCAAAATACTGTTTAAAATAAAAGCGATCAGCACCTCGAATAGTAGCATAATCAGTAATCAGCATGGGGTGTGGGAAACCCAAAGTCGTTGCCCCCCTGCAAGCAAACTCAATGGAGTATTGGAGGACAAGCCCTAAGTCAATGGACAAGCCAGCCACAATAGCAAAAACAAGGCATCTATGTCCTTTGTCACATCATTGGCATGAAGAGCTGGCTTAATCTGCGCCTTGATAAAGGAGAACCACAATTTCTCAGTTCCTTTTAGTGCAGAGGCTGTAAAATTGACAAACCGATCATGGTCCATTTTCCAACGTACCTCGGGCCACAAAACCTCAAAATGATCTTATTGTAGTCGACGTGTTCATTGATATAGTTAGTGTATTCATCGTCTTCCACATCTGGCATCTCTAAAAGGGTATTGATGGTGTGGAGATCAAAGGCTACCATGTGTCCTTGAACCAAGACCTTGTAGTCCTCGTGTATTACGGAGAGGTTGGCATAAAATTCACAAACCACAGACTATACCACATCATTTGGTTCTTTTATAAATTTCCCCCAACCACGAGCTCTATCACTTTGAAGGATGGAGTGGTGGGGATCAGAAAGTCAAACCCGCGCTCACTGATCCACGACCTATCTAATTCCGACTTATAATTATTTTCAGCATCGACATTCCAAATTTCTGGGCGTCAAAAGATACTGATGAAGAAGCGGGTTCTTTTTGTTTGGAAGTGCTCCCCTTTTGTTTCTTATTGGGTGCCATTAGATGTTCACTTCCAATATGACCAGAATTAACAATAACCCACAAAAGTTCTCCCAACGTGGATAATTCACTCTCACAACATGCTAATCAAAC
The DNA here is from genome assembly GCA_907163345.1 of Haberlea rhodopensis. Taxonomy (NCBI): domain Eukaryota; kingdom Viridiplantae; phylum Streptophyta; class Magnoliopsida; order Lamiales; family Gesneriaceae; genus Haberlea; species Haberlea rhodopensis. The sequence goes on from CAJQUN010000160.1 coordinate 426,709, forward strand.
TTTCAAACTCCACAAGAATTTCACACCCAATTCTAAACTCCAATTCTATCAAAGCACAAAAGTTTTCCACTTTTCCTCACAAGAGCTCAATAATCTTTGAGAAATTATACTTACCCAACCTTAGATGAAGCAAAATCGAGTTTGGGTTGGAGAAGAAGTGCACCACTTAGCAAACCCCCTAAATTTGCTTCCTTGTAAGAATTGACTCCAAACACCTGCAAATAATCGAAAAAATACTAGATTTCAGAGGTGGGGTTGCTTAAACAAGGGAAATTGGAGATTAAAGAGTGAAAAATGGGATTTTTGTGGGAGGGGCGTGGGTTAGGGTTGAGAAGATGGGGGAATTGTGTGAAAAAAATCTGAGATTTTGACTGAAATCGCGAGTGGCGTAATTATGCCTCATAAGAGGCGTAAATACGCCGACTGCACAGCTTTGAAAAATATTATTTTTTTCAGAATTCTTGAACTGGCATATTACGCATGATATTAGGCGTAAATACGCAAGTATTCGGCATTACAGAAATCCCCTTTTTTCTGGCGTATTTACGCCTGATAACGGCGTAAATATGCCAATGCAGATTTTTTTTTTATAAAATTAATAAAATAAAGGATTCAAAATTTGGGTTGCCTCCCGAAAAGCGCTTAGTTTATAGTCATCAGCCCGACTGTCTTCCATTTGTTCACTTAGGCTCGCTCAGATGAATGTAGTCCACGTTCCTTACTTCTGCCCCATAATAATGCTTCAAACGCTGACCATTTGCTTGAAATGTTTGACCATCATTGCATTTCAGTTCAATTGCTCCATGTGGTGTCACTTTCTCGATGATGAACGGCCCAGACCATCGTGACTTCAACTTTCCTGGAAACAGCCGGAGATAAGAGTTATAAAGTACTTTTTGACTAGAATGAACTCTCTTCTCACGATTTGCTTGTCATGCCAATTCTTTTTTCGCTCATTGTAATTTTGGCATTTTCATAAGATTCATTGCGAAACTCATCCATTTCAGTGAGCTGTAACAGCCGGTGCTCACCAGCTGCCTTCAAATCAAAGTTCAGCTTCTTAATAGCCCAAAAAGCCCGATGCTCCAACTCTACAGGTAAGTGACATGCCTTCCCAAAGACAATACGATATGGGGACATCCCTATGGGAGTTTTGAATGCAGTTCTGTAAGCCCATAGTGCATCATCTAATTTCAGAGCCCAATCCTTTCGGTTGATGCTGACAGTTTTCTCTAGAATTAGCTTAATTTCCCGGTTAGAAATTTCAGCTTGGCCATTTGTCTGTGGATGATAAGCCAATGCAATTTTGTGCCTCACAGTGTATTTTGTCATCAAAACACTGAAGATCTTGTTACATAAGTGAGTCCCTTCATCACTTATAATCGTTTTCGGAGTGCCAAACCTTGTAAAGATGTTCTTTTGCACAAACTTAACCACAACATGAGCATCATTAGTGGATGTGGCCATTGCTTCAACCCACTTAGAAACATAATCTACTGCCAACAAAATATACCATTGACCACAAGAGGGTGGAAAAAGGGCCCATGAAATCAATACCACATACATCAAAGATTTCTACTTCCGAGATATTTGTCAATGGCATCTCATGGCGTTTGGAAATATTACCAATTAGTTGACAACGATCACACGTCTTCACCAAAGTATAACTGTCTCAATGTAGCTCTGGACAATAGAAACCTGATTGAAGAACTTTTGAGGCGGTCCTCGATGCTCCAAAATGTCCCCCATAAGGTGTTGAGTGACATTTTTCTAAAATTTCCCTTGCTTCCTCCTCAGTTACACATCGCCTGACAATTTGAACTGCACAGCTTCTAAATATATGTGGCTCATCCTAGTAATAATTCTTGATGTCATGAAAGAACTTTTTCCTTTGCTGATAATTGAGGTCTTGAGGCAATATACCACATGACAAATAGTTAGCAAAATCAGCAAACCAAGGGGTTTTAGTACTCACAGCAAAGAGATGTTCATCAGCAAAATTTTCTTGTATGACTCCATGTTCCATTTGATCCTCCAACTCCAGACGAGATAGGTGATTTGCTACTTGGTTCTCATTACCCTTCTTATCCAAGATCTCGAAATCAAACTCTTGTAGCAGTAAAATCCATCGAATCAACCGGGGTTTCGTATCATTCTTTGCAAATAGATAACGAATAGCTGCATGATCTGTGTAAACTATGACCTTTGTCCCAATCAGATATGCTCTAAACTTGTCGAATGCGAACACTACAGCTAACATCTCTTTCTCGGTGGTGGTGTAATTCCGTTGGGCTCCATCAAGAGTTTTGCTTGCGTAGTAAATCACCGTAAAGATCTTGTCTTTCCTTTGCCTCAGTACTGCTCCAACAGCATAGTCGCTGGCATCACACATCAACACAAACGGCTCTTTCCAATCCGGTACTATGATAATTGGTGCTGATATTAGTGCTTTCTTCAACCTGTCGAATGCCGGCAAATAAGAATCATCAAAGACAAAAAGGTTAGTCTTTTTCTAGCAAACTACATAATGTCTTAGATATTTTAGAGAAATCTTTAATAAAACATCGATAAAACCCGACATGTCCAAGGTAACTCCTAATAGCCTTCTCATTTTTCGGAGGTGGAAGCTTTTCAATTGCAACCACTTTTGCTTGATCCACTTCAAGTCCTTGAGATGACACCTTATGGCCAAGGACAATACCATCTTGCACCATAAAATGACATTTCTCCCAATTTAACACAAGATTCTTCTGGCATCGCTGTAACACAAGAGATAAGTTATGCAAACAATGATAAAAAAGGAACCAAATACCGAAAAGTCATCCATGAGGACTTCTAGGATCTCCTCCACCATATCTGAAAATATAGCCAGTATGCACCGCTGAAAGGTAGCAGGTGTGTTGCATAAACCAAAAGGCATTCTTCTAAAAGAAAAAGTTCCATATGGACAAGTAAATGTTGTCTTCTCTTGATCCTCGGGGTCTATGGCAATTTGATTGTACCCTGAATAGCCATCTAAGAAACAGTAATAACAATAATGTGCTAACCTGTCGAGCATCTGATCAATAAATAGAAGAGGGAAGTGGTCCTTCCTTGTGGCCTTGTTGAGTTTCTTATAGTCAATGCAAACTCGCCACCCCGTCATAGTTCGAGTTGAGATCAACTCATTATTTTCATTTCTTACCACCGTCATTCCTCCTTTCTTTGGCATAACCTGTACTGGGGAGACCCATGCACTATCTGAAATAGCATAAATAATCCCAACATTTAACAATTTAAGCACTTCTTCTTTTGCTACCTCTTTCATTGCCTGATTCAACCACCTTTGATGATCAATGGAGGGAGTGAATTACTCCTCCATAAGTATTTTATGCATGCATAAGAACAGACTAATCCCTTTTATATCAGAAATCGACCAACCAAAAGCAGATTTAAATGTCCTCAAGACAAGTAATAATTTATCTTTCTCTACAGAACAAAGAGAGGAAGATATCATTACCGGATATGTCGAATTCTCACCCAAGAAGGTATAACTAAGGTGGGTAGGTAGTTCTTTCAATTCCGAGCTCGCCTTCATAACTTCTTCTACTGATGTATCTTGTACATCGTCCTCTGTTTCAGCAGTGGGGTTCTCCTTATACAAGCTCTTAAGTGGTTCAACTTGCTCAGAAAGATCAGATTAAGTTGCATATACTTTCATAATGGAGTTGACCATGCAGTTCTCCAACGGATCCTTGATAAGTGTGATTTTTACACTTAATTTGATATAAGATTATGGGCGTTTTTGTAGTGATTCTTGGAAAATATTACTCTTTTTGGTTTATATTTGTATATTTCAGGAATCCAGGGCCAAATGCATAAAAATGATGAAAAAGACTTAAAATGATGAAAAAGGACCAAACTGAGCAAAACTTGGAAAAGGAGGGGCAAAATCGTAATTTGCTGAAAATAGAGGAAGCGACCGATCGCCTCAAATGAGGCGACCGATCGCGTCCGGGAAGTAGCAAAATGTGATCCATCGCCTCATTTGAGGCGATCGATCGCCTTGACTCGAAAAATTAGGGATTTTGTTTCCATCTTGGTTATTTGGTGTCCAAACTTGGTGAAACTCCTCCTACCATAAATATGGATTATCATGGACGTTTTTGGGACTTTTTGGCTCATAATAAACCCTACAATACACAGCCTCCATCAACCATCATCCTATCCAACCATCCATACACCATAACTATTGAAGAGAATACGCATCGGAAGAGACGGGACGACGGAGCAACGCAAGGAGTCAACGCCTCTCGTTATTTCCGTATTTCTAACTCTAGTTCTATATTTTCATTAGATTTTAATGTTTAAAGTTGCAAAATAGGTTTATGCATTGTTATTTGATGGAGATTGTTGGCTAGGTTTGTTATTAAGACTTAGGGGATCCTTTGTATGAACCCATGATTTTAATTGAATGTTTTTGATTGATTCTTATTATCTAAGTGCATATATCATTGTTCTTCATGCTTTTAAGGGTTTGACCATCCTTGAATGATATTAAATAACAATTGAGATCGAGAGATAAAATTGTGATTCGATATAGTGATTTATGCCGTGGATTTCAGACTGATATCGAGAGATGAAGTCAAATACACGTGTGATAGCTATAGATATCTAGTAATCGAAAGATAGCTGTTTTCACGGATCTTAATACAATATTGTGTTGTTAAATAAGTACACGAGAGTGACTTACTGCAATTTTATATTATGTTTAATATAACTCGAGAGAATATATTAGATAAATTTGGAAAACTCGTCACCTTAGATTGTTTGAATTCGATTATTAACTAATAGGCGAATTGTGGGGGATTACATAGGTGAACCGAAAGTCTTGATAATTGTTTCTTTGATTATTATTCTCATTCCCTACTGTTTGTATGGGTTAATTATTGAGTTATTTAGTCAATTTAGTTAATTAATCACAACCGATATCGTAGACTAAATATAGTTAAATTAGTGGAGTTTGGTAATTATTTCATAGTCCTCGTGGGTTCGACACTCATACTTATATTATCATTATACTAAAACTTGATACCGTGCACTTGCGGTAGAGAATCGCTACACTGATAAATATTGTTTAAAATAATAGCATCAAGTTTTTGGCGCCGTTGCCGGGGACTATTTTTAATAATATCAAACGAAATTAGTTGACTGTAGTTTAGTCATTTATTTGTTTTTATTTTCGATTTTTTTCTCTTATAGTGTTTCTTTTTGTTTTGGTTGATTGTTACAGGGTACTATCTCTTTGTACATGCTACGGAGTAGCAACCATACACTTGAGCCTTTTGATCCCGAGATCGAACGCACTTGTCAAAGGAGGCTAAGGCAAGCAAGAACACTAATGGCCAATAACGAGGAAGTTCCAGTAGCACCAGTGGCAAGGTCACTCATGGATTATCCCACCCTTCATTCCATGGATCGATGTCGAGTATCACGAGACCCACCATCCAAGCCAACAATTTTGAGATCAAGCATGCTATCATACAAATGATCCAGCACTCGGTGCAGTTTGGGGGAGCGACCACTGAGGATCCCAACACTCACATAACAAATTTCTTGGAATTTGTGACACCTTCAAGCATAATGGCGTCACTGACGATGCCATCAGGTTACGACTGTTACCTTTCTCTTTAAATAATAAAGCTAAATCTTGGTTGCATTCTTTGCCTATAGGATCAATTACCACATGGGATGGGATGGTGCAAGCTTTCTTGTCCAAATACTTCCCACCATCAAAGACTGCTAAGATGCAAAATGATATAACTACATTTGCGCAACATGATCCCGAAACACTTTATGAAGCATGGGAGCGCTTCAAGGACTTACTGAGGAGATACCCACACCATGGCCTTCTCATCTGGCTGCAGGTACAAACTTTCTATAATGGTTTATTTTCTGATAACCGTTCTATGATTGATGCAGTATCAGGAGGTACTGTGATGAGAAAGACGCCGGAGGAGGCCTATACACTGTTGGAGGAGATGGCTGCTAATAGCTGCCAATGGCAGTACGAGAGGAACGTGCCAAAGAAGCAAGCTAGAGTTCATCAAGTGAGCGAAGTTACTGCGTTGGCCGCTCAAATTGAGGCATTGAACAAGAGACTAGATAGCATGAGCATGACAGGGATGAAAGCTCAAGGGATTACTTGTGACCTATGTGGAGGAAATCATCCGAGCGTTGAATGCCAAACAGGTAACCCATTCGTCCAGACTAATGAAGCTGTGCATTATGTAGGAAACCGGCCACAAAACAACCCCTACCCAAATACATACAATACGGGGTTGAGGTATCAACCACAACCACCACCGGGTTATCCACCACAGCTGAGCATGGAGGAACTATTGACCAAGTTCATATCCTCAACAGAAACAAGGATGAATAAGCAAGATTCATCTATCAAAAACTTGGAGATCCAAGTAGGGCAATTGGCAACTATCTTGGCTGGGAGAGCACAAGGAACTCTACCGAGTGACACAGAGAAGAATCCAAGGGAGCAAGCCAATGCCGTGACCCTAAGGAGTGGAAAAGAACCTGGTTATGAGAAGGAGACTGAAAAGATTGCTATTAAGCAAGAGGAGAAGGAGCAGCCACGCAACAAGGTAAGTCCACTAGAGACACTACACCTATCACACCACAAGAAAAGGTACACATTCCTCTCCCATTCCCTGCAGCAGTTAATAGGGTAAATGTTGATTCAAACTTTGCCAAATTTTTAGACATGCTTAAGAATTTGCATATAGATATACCATTTATTGATGCCTTACGAGAAATGCCAAATTATGCTAAATTCTTAAAGAAGATGTTGTCTAAGAAGCAGAAATTGGGAGAGCACGAGACTGTATTTTTGACTGAGGAATGTAGTGCTATTGTGCAAAAGAAATCGGCCACCAAGTTAAAAGATCCAGGGAGTTTCTCTATTCCTTGCACTATTGGGCCTATTTCTTCCATTAAATCGTTATGTGATTTGGGTGCTAGTGTGAACTTAATGCCTTTGTCTGTTTTTAGGCGACTTGGACTGGGAGAGCCGAAGACCACAAGGGTGGTGTTGCAAATGGCGGACAAGTCTATCACCTACCCACTAGGAATCGTCGAGGATGTGCCAGTCAAGATAGATCAATTCACTTTCCCGGTGGATTTTTTAGTGTTGGATATGGAGGAGGACGCGAGTATGCCATTGATCATGGGGCGCCCATTCCTAGCTACTGGAAGAGCTATTATCGATGTTGAAGAAGAGAAGTTGATCCTCCGTGTAGGAGAGGATCATGTTACCTTTACTATGTTTCAAACTTCACCACATGCAAAAACACGCACACATGTTTTATTATTGATAAAATTAATATTTTGCCTGATGATGTGGTGCAAGATACTGATAAGGTGAATGTAAAGACCGAATTAGAGACTGAAGAAGGCAAGAGCCATGACATGGTGAAGCCAAGGAAGACGAAGAAGCAAAAATATAAAAGGACATTTATGAAGGGAGAGACAGTCCAATTGCATAAAGCGCCACCACCTCGCATTTTCCAAAGCAAGCGAAAGGCTTCATGGGTTGGACCATTCACTGTTACCAAGATATACCCGCATGGAGCCATTAAGTTAAATGATCCTATTCTAGGCACTTATGTCGTTAATGATGAGAGGTTGAGGCATTACCCAATTGATTACGGAGATTCATGCTCCACACACCATCCCAACCTTTGAGAAAAAGGGTAAAAAGTCCAGCTTGAGATTATAAATCAAGAACTCTTTCTTAACCCTTTGCTTTATTTTAGTTTATTTTGGTTTGTTTTGTTTTTGTTTTTGATTTTGGCGAGACTCAATGCGTGCTATGATCTGTCCAACACTATGCCCCACGAGCTGACGAGGAATTGGAGAACGACTGAGGATCGTTGTCAACGGTAACTGCTTTGTCTTACTTTCCATGCTTATTACATTGAGGACAATGCATGAGTTAAGTTTGGGGGAGTGTATTACTGTGTCATACTTTTTTTGGAATTGTATCGTTTCTTGAGCACCAACAAAATTTTTCTTGAAAACGAGTTCAATTAGTAAGATAAGAATAAATCATAGTAGTGGTCTCTAATCCATGATGATATTAATCTCACTTTGCATGTCAACTTAAGTTTTGATTGTAATACTTGTTTGTGAATATCTTGTTTTGAGTAGCATGTCAAAGATGAGGAATATATTGAGCATATTTGAGTCATACTCTTGTGAATTGCATTTGGAGTAGTAAGAATCTTTGTGAACTTGATGAATTGTTTTGAGCATCTTAGAGTACCTTAGAAACTATTTGATGATGACACTTTGAGGTGAAATTTTATAGTTATGAACTTGACTTGGAAATCATTTAGGCGATCTTTGGACCGTTTGAGCCTTTCAAGCTTACCATGTTTACATCAATATCTAGTATCCTAATTTGAGCCTAATTGAAAAAGAATGAGTATGTTTAACATACTATTAGCCCCAATTCAACATTCTTTGGCAAACTCATTATACCCACCTAATTGAGCCTAAATTGAATATTTTTATCTTCTCCCTAAGGGAGTATAATGAATCTCATTAGATGCACATAAATTCCTATATTTTGATGAGCTTATTATTGAAAAATTGATGAATGAGAAAAGAAAAAGATAGATAAAGCCTTGTGAAAAAAAAAAAGAGACTAAATAAGACCCAAAGTGGCCAAGGCTAAAAGAAAAGGAAGAGAAGCTCAATTTTGTGCTAAAAATATGAACATTACATGCTTATACTCTCTTCTTCGTGCTATCCTATCCTTTCTTTGAAGCCAAACACCTAGGCCTAACGCTACAAGCTTAAAAAGACCTATTGATCCAAGTCTAGGGAGTGACTACATTAGTGGAGAAGTTGTTTGAAAATAGGTCTATGGAATGCTCAAGGATAATCTTAACTTTCATTACCTAGCATGATTTGATCTATGAAAATTGCATGGAACTTGAAAGTGACAATAGCACACATGCACGTTCTGATTCGGAGACATGTTGTTTGATCTAAGGGAAAACACAACTGGTTGAACATTTTTGATTGACTTTTGTTTGTCTGTAAGTGAGATATCTGAGCTACATGATTGACTATGAATTGGTTTATTTGAATCTTCAATGTTGTACTTGACTGTTTGATCTTATTTCTTGCTCAAGACGATTAAGTTTAAGTTTGGGGGAGTTGATAAGTGTGATTTCTACACTTAATTTGATATAAGATTAGGGGCGTTTTTGTAGTGATTCATGGAAAATACTACTCTTTTTGGTTTATATTTGTATATTTCAAGAATCCAGGGCCAAATGCATAAAACTGGAGGAAATAGGCTTAAAATGATGAAAAAAGACCAAACTGAGCAAACCTAGAAAAGGAGGGGCAAAATCGTAATTTGCTGAAAATAGAGGAAGCGACCGATCGCTTCAAATGAGGCGACCGATCGCCTCTGGGCAGTAGCAAAATGCGATCAATCACCTCATTTGAGGCGATCGATCGCCTTGACTCGAAAAATTCAGGATTTTGTTTCCATCTTGGTTATTTGGTGTCCAAACATGGTGAAACTCCTCCTACCATAAATATGGATTATCATGGACGTTTTTGGGACTTTTTGGCTCATAATAAACCCTACAATACACAGCCTCCATCACTCATCATCCTCTCCAACCATCCATACACCATAACCATTGAAGAGAAGACGCATCGGAAGAGACGGGACGACGGAGCAATGCAAGGAGTCAACGCCTCTCGTTATTTCCGTATTTCTAACTCTAGTTCTATATTTTCATTAGATTTTAATGTTTAAAATGTTGCAAAATAGGTTTATGCATTGTTATTTGATGGAGATTGTTGGCTAGGTTTGTTATCAAGACTTAGGGGATCCTTTGTATGAACACATGATTTTAATTGAATGTTTTTGATTGATTCTTATTATCTAAGTGCATAGATAATTGTTCTTCATGCTTTTAAGGTTTGACCATCCTTGAATGATATTAAATAACAATTGAGATCGAGAGATAAAATTGTGATTCGATATAGTGATTTATGCCATGGATTTCAGACTGATATCGAGAGATGAAGTCAAATACACGTGTGATAGCTATAGATATCTAGTAATCAAAAGATAGCCATTTTCACGGATCTTAATACAATATTGTGTTGTTAAATAAGTACACGAGAGTGACTTACTGCAATTTTATATTAGGTTTAATATAACTCGAGAGAGTGGGGGATTACATAGGTGAACCGAAAGTCTTGATAATTGTTTCTTTGATTATTATTCTCATTCCCTACTGTTTGTTTGGGTTAATATTGAGTTAATTAGTCAATTTAGTTAATTAATCACAACCGATATCGTAGACTAAATATAGTTAAACTAGTGGAGTTTGGTAATTATTTCATAGTCCTCGTGGGTTCGACACTCATATTTATATTATCATTATACTAAAACTTGACACCGTGCACTTGCGGTAGAGAATCGCTACACGGATAAATATTGTTTAAAATAATAGCGATCAATCCTTAGGTATTGTTCCTACTTCAAAATTATGCACACACGAGGCGATAACATCTAAAAATTTGCAAGTGCTTACCTCGCCAGGTCCTTTGAGGGCCTTTGTAAATATTAAACATGACTTCCTCGCCTCCAACTCTCAAGGATAGTTCTCCTCTCTGAGCATCAATAAGTGTCATGCCTGTTGCTAAGAATGGTCTCCCCAAAATCAATGGGACATCTCCATCTTCTTACATATCCAGTACCACAAAATCTGCAGGGAAAATAAATTTGTCCACCTTAACGAGTACATCTTCAATTATCCCTCGAGGATATGTAAGAGACCTATCCTCCAATTGCAAGGTAATGGTAATATGCTTTACTTCTCCAGGCCCTAAGCTCCTGGAAACATGCATTAAATTAATACTTTCACCTAAATCACATAATGCCTTATTAAATGTAGAACTACCAATAATAATAGAAATAGTAAAACTCCTTGGATATTTTAATTTTTGTGGTAGCTTCTTCTGGATAATAGCACTGCATTCTTCTGTGATATTCACAGTCTCAAATTCATCGAGCTTTCTCTTCCGTGCCATTATGTCCTTCATGAACTTTTCATAATTAGGCATTTGTTGCAACACATCAGCAAAGGGAATGTTAATGTGGAATTTCTTCAAAATCTCCAAGAACTTTGCAAAATGGTATGGCCTTTTTCCTGAAGCTTTGAGGATATGGAAGTGTAGGCTTGAACATAGGAGGCTTTTCAGGTTGAGTGACTTGCTTCTCCTTTTCGATTTCTTTAGGGATTTCAACCTGAATTTGAGTCTCATCAACTGATGGCTCATCAACATGTGATGGTTCCACATCCCCAATTTCCTTGCCATTTCTCAATGTCACGGCCTTGCACTGCTCTTTTGGGTTCATTTCATTGTTGCTAGGAAATGTTCCTCTTTGTTGGTTGTTCTTGTCATTAGCAAGCTTCCCAATTTGCACCTCAATAGACTTCATTGTAGCACCTATGTAATTCATGTGACCCTCAATCATATCAATTTGTCTGAACGTACTGATTTCAGTTCTCAATTGGGCTGACTTAGCTGGTGGAAAGAACTTTGAAAGAAATTTCGATGCCATGTCTGCCCATGTGCAAATACCACATCTGGAAGAGATTGTAACCAGCTCCTTGCGTGGTCCCTAAGATAGAAAGGGAACAAGTGCAGTCTCACAGTGTCTTCTGGAACACCATTCATTTTCACAGTATCAGATATCTCCAAAAATATTCTGAGATGTAAGTTGGGGTCTTCAACAGCGGAACCACCAAACTGATTCTGCTACCATACTTATCAATGCAGACTTAAGTTCGAAGTTGTTGGCATTGATAGTCTAGCGAGCGATTCCAGAGTAATTGTTGTTGACCGATGGTTTGAAATAATCTATGATAGCCATTGGAGGTTCAACATGCCCTTGTGGGGGTGGTTCGTTGTTGTCTCTCGCAGCCATTGCTATTAATTCTTCTCTTCTCGATTTTCTCAATCTTCTTGCAGTTCTCTCGATCTCAGGATCAAACAAGAGCGATTCAGGAATTGTATATTTTCGCATGCACTACAAAAGCCCAGAGAAAACAACAATCAATTCAACGTAAAAAAAAATAAAAGCTCTAAATTAAAACCAAGATTAATTGGTACAATATCAGATTGTACTAAATAAATCAATCCCCGGCAACGGTGCCAAAAACTTGTTGCATGTAAAACGTACGGTTGTCAAGTTTTAGTATGAAAGATGTCGAACCCATTGATTATAAACTTAAAACTAAGTACTGAATTAAATTAATCTTCGCTTTATCTAGATAATCGAATGGTTGAGTTATTTTATGCAAATAATAAAATCAATTAAACTACCAATGATCAAATCTTGAGTAAGAAAAATCAATTAGAGATGAATCTAGGAGTTCGATTTCACTTATTCATCTACTACACTTACCATTCTTTGTTGCGTGTAAAACGTACCGCAAGCGTACCGTTGTCAAGTTTTAGTATAAAAGATGTCGAACCCACGGAGATTGATTATAAAGTTAAATCTAAGTACTGAATTAAAATAATCTTCGTTTTATCTAGAGAATCGAATGGTTGAGTTGTTTTATGCAAATAATAAAAATCAATTAAACTACCAATGATCAAATCTTGAGTAAGAAAAATCAATTAGAGATGAATCTAGGAGTTCAGTTTCACTTGTTCATCCACTACACTTATCATTCCTTGATCTCAATATAATGGATTTTCCTAGTTTACTAGCCGAGAATTCTTATTTATTTTCTACTCCCTCTCTCGAGTGTTACGCAGAAGTAATCATCTAACATCAATCTCGACATCTGTGATACCCGAGGATTAATGGTGTTAATCCCGGTGTGGTAATGATCCTTAATGGATTTTAATTGTGGCAATTAGGAATTAATTGCGATTTTGGGTCTCCCGAGGTTGTTAAATCGGGCATTTGGGATCGTTGGATCCAAAGGTTGAGATTGTATTCTCGTTTTGGTGAAAAACCTATGAGTTGGGTTTTTGGTGGGACTTGGAGTCCGGGGTACTTTATGCTGGGGCTGGTATGGGGATTTGATGCTGGAGAGAGTTTTTGAAAACAGATGATTTTTAATGAATCATGATGTATTTGTGGAGGTATTGGTATTTTGGAGCATTTTTGCTATATATACCAGTTGGACTCGAGATTTCCGTCATTTTGCACGGAATCACTTCTCTCTCTCTCCTTTTCCCCCCTTCCATCGTGCCAACCCCTTTCCCTAACCCTCATCCTTTCTCTTTGGAGAAAAATGACCGGAGGCTCGGTTTAGGAGCCGGATTCTTCGAAGATATGTTGGTAATCTCCTCCCCCTCGCTTTTATCTTCATTTTGATTTTAATTTTGTTGGCTTTTGTTGAGTTTTGGGTTTGGGTTGGTTTGGGTGATTTTAGTGAAAATCATAAAATCTTTTGGGTTTGTTTAATTTGAGTTTAACACCCTTGTTGGAGGTCCTTGTGTGTGGTTTTGTTGTGGTTTTGAGTTGGGAGAAGTTGGGGTGTGATTGGTAAAGGTTTTAAGCTTTTAAAAATGGAGGATTTCGAGTTTCAGGGCATGGCGATCGATCGCCCGAAGCAGGCGATCGATCGCATGCAAGCAGTAGGCTTTTCAGCATGATAGCGATCGATCGCTACTTTTGAGCGATCGATCGCCTCGCGCCAGTAAGGTCTGGCGATCGATCGCCATATCGAGCGATCGATCGCCAAGGGGCTAGCGATCGATCGCCCGGTATAGCGATCGATCGCCAGCAGGTGCTTTTAGTTTTCTTGGCTTTTTCGTGGGATTTTGGATTTGCGACTTAAATGGTCGGCTTCCGGGGTTTTGTTTACATTCTAATGGGAATGCTAGACTTTTAAAATGGTTTGGTGGAGCCAAGTTAAATTAAACGGAACTCTTGGTTGAGTTTTTGGCTATCTTTTAAACGTTTTAAATGTAATATTTTTGGGTATTATGCATGCCTAGCCGGGGTCTTTTATTTTGGTAATCGTCATGGATTGACGATGGGTTTAGAGGATGCAAACGTGCGTGGGCACGTGATTGCATGCTTATACTTGATTGTGAGTTGTTTATGTGTTTTAGCACATATTTCTCGAGGCATGGAACTCAAGGAAAGGTTTGGCTTGGACTACGGAAACTTAAGGTACGTGTAACGTACGAGCATGACCATAATTTTATTATTGCTATTGCTGGTAAGGGTTAGTAGTCGATGCATAATATATGGTGTCTTGCAATAATTGGTTAATGGAAACGGGACTGGTTGTGTTAAGTCGATTTGTCTTATGTAATGTATGGTGCCGCTTTGGGGCGAGCAATTGTCGTGATGTGGTCGCTATGGAGCGAACATCGGTAAGTGATGCCGCTACTTTTGAGTGAGCGAGGAAATGTGGCTTTTGACTAGATATCTAGGATATATGTATTTATTTCCCTATTGATATTGAATTGGATCAGGGATATAGTTAATCAATGTAATGATTAACTGGATATTTAGAATTTGATGATTTTGGTTGTTTTGAGAACAGGAACAATACAGTGGGATCCCGAATGAGGATGATGCCATCTAGGGAGTATCATTTAAATTCTTGACAATTACATTGTTGTAATTTACGAATTATATAATTGTGATTATTGGTTTGGTGGTATTGGTATGCTCACCCCGTGTGGGGGCTGTCTCTGTTGGGGCAGGTGAAATAGGTACAATGGTAGCTCTGGAGCTGTGATCGAGCTATGAATTGGAGGTGATTCCATGATCGAGACACCGGAGCTCATGTGGAGCTGGATATTGTGTATGCCCTTTCTTATACATGACGTGCACATAGATTTATTCGATGCTCGTGTGTGAGCAATAATTATGTGTATATGGGTTGTATAAAAAAGGCATGTACCTTTCTCTTTTCATTCATGTGTGAGCAATTAACTAGGGAATTGCTAGATGAATTGAGATTGTGATTAGTGTATTACATGGATGCATGATGTATTAAATGGTCTTAATCTAGGGAATCGGATATTGCATAGAATGGAATAAATGAAGCGAGAAATTTTATAGGTGGTATGGTGTACCACGTTTACATATAGTTTCCCTTTACACGTGATGGTATGCACCAAATGCATGGCTTAATGCACTAATTATGGTTCAAGGACACGGGGGTCCTTACATTAGTGGTATCAGAGCCAGGTTGCTCTTTGGGGCTTAAGGGCCTAGGAACTTGTTGATAGGATTTGGTAGCACATATTTATACATGATGGTATTAGTGTTGTGTGACACAACTAATTGCTTATGTGCTTTTACGATATGGAAAGTGGTATTACTGATCTTTGTGGTTGCAGGAATCGTGTAGAATACGATGGGATGGCATTAATGTTAATGTCTGGCCCTCCATGTATTATGTGCTAAGGGATCTGATTTTGTAGGAAAATCAGGAAATGGGAAATGTGATATGCTGTCTAAGGATAGGGATGGTTGACAACAGACAGTGGGATATTGTGGTATGATTTCAATTGTTATTGAATATACAATGTGTTACTTTTAACATCCTACTACGGGTATATCATCAGCGATGGATCATAATATTTGCCGCTGTCATGTCGAAGCGATGTACATGCCGCTGTCATTGTTGAAGCGAGGGATATTATTGAGCCGCCGATATGACGTAGTAGGATTTGTGAACTGTTGTATTAACCTGGATGCAGGTATATGGAGCTAGTGGAAGTTCCGGTGGTTGTTATATTCGAGCGAGGGAGGTACTTGCCGCTGTCATATGAAGCGATGGTAATATGATATTTGCCGCTGTCATGTCGAAGCGATGTACATGCCGCTATCATTGTCAAAGCGAGGGATATCATATGATGCCGCTATATGTCGAAGCGAGGGGTCCTAAAATTCCGATGTTATAACAAGACCGGAACAGCCACATTATCGATATTTGGGCGACTCGATCGGGAACAAAGTGCTGCATGTAATGTGAGCCACCTCTTGGGTCCGAAAGGAACAAAGTGCTACATTAATGTGAGTACCTCTTGAGTCCTTGATCTGTTCCGCTATATTGGTTGGCGATGGTTCATGCCGCCAGGTATATTGATAGCGATGTCTCATTCCGCTGTATTGATTGGCGATGGTTCATGCCGCCGGGTACATGTGTAGCGATGCCTCATTCCGCTATATTATTGGCGATGGTTCATGCCGCCAGGTATATCGAGCGATGGTTCATGCCGCTGTGTTATTGGCGATGATTTTTCCGCCAGGTGAGTATATAGCGATGCCTCTTTCCGCTATGTCATTGGCGATGGTTCATGCCGCCAGGTATATCGAGCGATGGTTCATGCCGTTGTATTATTGGCGATGGTTCATGCCGACAGGTATGTCGAGCGATGGTTCATGCCGCTGTATTATTGGCGATGATTATTCCGCCAGGTGCGTGTATAACGATGTCTTTTCCGCTATGTTATTAGCGATGGTTCATGCCGTTGGAAATGTGTTTAGCGATGGTACATTCTGTTGATCCCATGGCGATGGTTCTGGTCGCCGATTATATAAATAGCGATGTCTCATTCCGCTATTCTGTTGATGATGGTTCGTACCCGGATGTGCATAGCAAGGCTCATGTTGCTGACTGTACGACGAGGGATCGTGCCGTCAATGTTTGTAGCAATGGATTATGCCGCTATGTACACAACACGGGATTATGCCGCCTACGAGCGATGGGTGTTACTTGTGTACCGCTGGTGGACGATGGATACAGGTATTCCGCTATCTTGATAGCGATGAGGTATGACATATTACTTTTGTTATCATTATTGTGAATACTATGTGTTGTTTTATACCGTCATGTGTTTGACGATGAGATTATGGATGTCGTGTATCGACATGTACCGTCATATGTTTGACGATGTTATTTGGATGTCATATGGTGACAGGCGCCGTCACGGGATGACGACGACATAGTGGATATCTATGTAGACGCGTAGCGTCGTTTCGAGGATTAATACGTTTATGTACTTGTATTTGGTTGTATGGTTTGAGTGCCTGTGGTGAGCACATGGTAGTGTTTGGGTCACTAGTTGACGAGACCATTATGCCGAGCAGGTTGCTCGAAGAATTATTGGGTGCGCCATACCGGAATTGTACCGCAGCACATATTTGAAGTATATTGTACGAGTAGTGGTACTTTTGGGTATACTCGTTGGGATGGCTTAGGCCAAGTGATTGGGTGGTAAGAGTAGTCATTGAGGAAACTACTCGAGTGTTGTTGTGATGTGTGTTAGGCATGGGCACACCCACCCTGAGAGTGTGGAATAAGTCCTATTGGATTAGGATTGCAGCGTAGTTGAGCAAGGACACCGGGTTGTCCATTGCGCTTTGGTGTTTTAGAGATATGTTGGGTGATGACCCACAACTCTAATAGCTTGTACGGTATGGTATGCCGGGATGGGTCGTGTGTCACGTTGATAGGTTGGTATGAGCCTATGGGCCAACAAATTGATAACCAGGTATTGTTGCAGTGCTTTGGTGTGCTTGTGATAGCCATTATGCTGCTCGTGGGATTCGAGCTGGGTGAATCTTATGGTGATACGATGAGGGTTATGGTAGACTCTTGTAGTCTCTATGTGGCATGGTGATTGAGGTAGGAAATATCTCACGGGGACGTTTATACATCAAATGTTTCGAGTGACTTGTACCGGGACAACTCGATTTTGTTGGGAATACCAACGTGAGTGTCAACAAGTCGTTATTAGCTCTAGTTGAGCATCCTTGCATATGGAATGCAACGGGAGTCACGTTTGGATTTGTAGGATATAGCTAGTGGGGTAACACTACTATACTGATTTTATCTCTTGGAGAGTTTTGGGTGGTACTGTCGTGGAGACAGCTGGTATCGATTTTGGGTTGATTGTAAATCAGCCATGGTAAACATTACTGGTGTTGGACCGAGTAATGGATTTCTTACCTTTCGGCGAGACGTTCGAGGAGGAGTCTCCGGGGAAATGCTCGAGATTGTGGAGTACTATAGCATTAGTACAGAGCATCTTTAGTTTGAGTATACATGGCGTATACGAGTTTCGTTTTGATAATAGTGGCATGGATGCACTACTGGACCAGTTGTGTAATTTTTTGGTTCCGGGATATGTTTTGGTAAATATATCCACGCTTCCAAACGGTGGTTCAAGGATTGGAGGATCATGGATTCATGACATTTTCCTTGTGAGGAAGGCGGTATTGTTATACCTATCGGTTTGAATCTTTTGGGAGATTCGTTGTTTTGGTTCGTGTGGTGTTGATGTTGAAATCAAACCCTTTGGTTTTGGTTTGTCAACCATCATTCTCCGTGGGGTGAGAATAATCGAGGTTTGACAGTTGGTTTTGGGATTTGGGTATGATTGGAGATACCCGAGTCTATTGCTTTGTGTATGCATGCTGTGATTGGTACTTGGGCAGGTATGTGAATACGAATGCCCGCGTTTCGGTACTTGGTTGAGTATCGAATTAGTGTGTTTGGTTGACGAATCTCCGGTGAGAGATTGTAGCACTTTGAGATTGGTAATCTCGACGGCACGATGCATTCTGATGAATGATCGTGAGAGTTGGTTGACTTTCCCTGAGGAGGGATTGTCGTACCATGGACCATAGTAATTCTTGCTGGTTAATTTGATAGCTCCCTATTTTAGGATTGTTGAATCCCAGGATAAACGAGGGATGACCAGGTTTCGGATTCGTTAAATGTCGTGGTTGTCACGTGTGGCGGGAATGCAATTGATTGTCTTTCATGACCTCTGTGGAACTTGAGACTTTGTGGAGTCTTGATGGTGTATTGGGACCAAGATATGATTTCTTGGAACACACCGGTGTAAACATCTTCTGAGATGTGCTTTGTGTGGATCGGTGACCGTGGGTTGCCCGATCCGTGTTACAAGTGGTGCAACTACTCCTTTGGAGGAGATGGGGGTGGAAAGCAGGAACTGGGTTTACAGTGAGTATACTGTCATATGCTAGTAGTCCCCATCATAACGATGCGTGTTAAGCATCGTGGGCAAGTGATGGAGATATCATGGGGAGATATCTATGTCAGAACCAAGGAAGATTTGGTTCATTTGCAGTTGTAGTAGACTGACTTCTGGGATGAGTCACATCGAGGTATGTTATTATCCTTTGGATTTTGTGTTGGTTTTGGCGTTTCCTTTATTTTAGAGCTTGGTGCGAGGTTGGTGCCCTCGCGGTTGTTAATTCGATTCTGATGTGGTCCAGAATCGGGGTTGTGGTTTTGTTTTGTTTGTGTAGTCCTGGTGTTACGTGGAGTACACCAGTGCAAATTTCGAGGACAAAATTTTTTTAGTGGGGGATAATTGTGATACCCGGGGATTAATGGTGTTAATCCCGGTGTGGTAATAATCCTTAATGGATTTTAATTGTGGCAATTAGGAATTAATTGCGGTTTTGGGTCTCCCGAGGTTGTTAAATCGAGCATTTGGGATCGTTGGATCCAAAGGTTGAGATTGTATTCTCGTTTTGGTGGAAAACCTATGAGTTGGGTTTTTGGTGGGACTTGGAGTCCGGGGTGCTTTATGTTGGGGCTGGTATGGGGATTAGATGCTCGAGAGAGAGTTTTTGAAAACAGATGATTTTTAATGAATCATGATGTATTTGTGGAGGTATTGGTATTTTGGAGCATTTTTGCTATATATACCAGTTGGACTCGAGATTTCCGTCATTTTGCACGGAATCACTTCACTCTCTCTCCTTTTCCCCCCTTCCATCGTGCCAACCCCTTTCCCTAACCCTCATCCTTTCTCTTTGGAGAAAAATGACAGAAGGCTCGGTTTAGGAGCTTGATTCTTCGAAGATATGTTGGTAATCTCCTCCCCCTCGCTTTTATCTTCATTTTGATTTTAATTTTGTTGGTTTTAGTTGAGTTTTGGGTTTGGGTTGGTTTGGGTGATTTTAGTGAAAATCATAAAATCTTTTGGGTTTGTTTAATTTGAGTTTAACACCCTTGTTGGAGGTCCTTGTGTGTGGTTTTGTTGTGGTTTTGAGTTGGGAGAAGTTGGGGTGTGATTGGTGAAGGTTTTAAGCTTTTAAAAATGGAGGATTTCGAGTTTCAGGGCATGGCGATCGATCGCCCGAAGCAGGCGATCGATCGCATGCGTGCAGTAGGCTTTTCAGCATGGTAGCGATCGATCGCTACTTTTGAGCGATCGATCGCCTCGCCCCAGTAAGGTCTGGCGATTGATCGCTAAATCGAGCGATCGATCGCCAGGGGGCTAGCGATCGATCGCCCGGTATAGCGATCGATCGCCAGCAGGTGATTTTAGTTTTCTTGGCTTTTTCGTGGGATTGGATTTGCGACTTAAATGGTCGGCTTCCGGGGCAATGTTTACATTCCAATGGGAATGCTAGACATTTAAAATGGTTTGGTGGAGCCAAGTTAAATTAAACGGAACTCTCGGTTGAGTTTTTGGCTATCTTTTAAACGTTTTAAATGGAATATTTTTGGGTATTATGCATGCCTAGGCGGTGGCTTTTTTTTTTTGGTAATCGTCATGGATTGACGATGGGTTTAGAGGTTGCAAACGTTCGTGGGCACGTGATTGCATGCTTATACTTGATTGTGAGTTGTTTATGTGTTTTAGCACATAGTTCTCGAGGCATGGAACTCAAGCAAAGGTTTGGCTTGGACTACGGAAACTTAAGGTACGTGTAACGTACGAGCATGACCTTAATTATATTATTGCTATTGCTGTGCATGAGATAGATGATTGGTAAGGGTTAGTGGTCGATGCATAATATATGTTGTCTTGCAATAAATGGTTATTGGAAACGGGACTGGTTGTGTTAAGTCGATTTGTCTTATGTAATGTATGGTGCCTCTTTGGGGCGAGCAATTGTCGTGATGTGGTCGCTATGGAGCGAACACCGGTAAGTGATGCCGCTACTTTCGAGTGAGCGAGGAAATGTGGGTTTTGACTAGATATCTAGGATATCTGTATTTATTTCCCTATTGATATTGAATTGGATCAGGGATATAGTTAATTAATGTAATGATTAACTGGATATTTGGAATTTGATGATTTTGGTTGTTTTGAGAACAGTGACAATACAGTGGGATCCCGAATGAGGATGATGCCATCCAGGGAGTATCGTTTAAATTCTTGACAATTACATTGTTGTAATTTATGAATTATATAATTGTGATTATTGGTTTGGTGGTATTGGTATGCTCACCCCGTGTGGAAGCTGTCTCTGTTGGGGCAGGTGAAACAGGTACAATGGTAGCTCTGGAGCTGTGATCGAGCTATGAATTGGAGGTGATTCCAGGATCGAGACACCGGAGCTCATGTGGAGCTGGATATTGTGTATGCCCTTTCTTATACATTACGTGCACATAGATTTATTCTATGCTCGTGTATGAGCAATAATTATGTGTATATGGGTTGTATAAAAAGGCATGGACCTTTCTCTTTTCATTCATGTGTGAGCAATTAACTAGGAAATTGCTAGATGAATTGAGATTGTGATTAGTGTATTACAGGTGCATGATGTATTAAATTGTCTTAATCTAGGGAATCGGATATTGCATAGAATGGAATAAATGAAGCGAGAAATTTTATTGGTGGTATGGTGTACCACTTTTACATATAGTGTCCCTTTACACGTGATGGTATGCACCAAATGCATGACTTAATGCACTAATTATGGGTCAAGGACATGGGGGTCCTTACAATATCTCTATCTAAGATCAAATATCAAACAATTGAAACTGCACAATAATTCCTTCAACGACTTCTATGAAGTTATAGGCCTCTCGAACACTATAAACTTCAACGATATGAATCCCTTCTATCCTATTCACAACCCTCTCTCTCTCGAGTGATAGATTACAAATATATCATCATTCAATCTATGGTCAGTAGATCAAAAGCATTAAGAACAGGGAAACACAAATAAACCATATGGAAATCCAAATAAATCAATCAATTCATAATAAGCGTAGTTTCAAAACTAGCTACATCGCATGCCTATAAAAATAGAGTTAGTTCATGATAGAATGAAATAAACACATAGACATGTTTAAAAAATCCATAAAACTAAATAAAAGTTAGAAATACAAAACGATTTAGAAGCTATTCTTCGTTCTCAGATGAACGCCTCCGTCTCGTGATGAAATCTCCACTTTTTGCTCCGAGCCGTCGTCTTCTCTTTTACTCCTCCTCAAATAGTTCTTTTGTTCTGATGGTCAATGCCCCAATTCTCCAAAATCGCCCCCTTAATTAACCAAATTCCGAGTGGATAAGATAAATAAGGTAGGAAAAGTTTGCAAAATTTTGTTGGAGTAAGGACGCCGATGGTGTGTTAAAAATTTGGCTTCCCAAGTGACTGGCGTATTTATGCCATGGATCTGGCATAATTACGCCTCCAATGGCGTAGCTACGCCTGAAAATGGCATATTTACGCCTGTCGTGGGATGGAAATCTTGGAGCCTTGACATCAATACGTCATTTTAATCCGCTCTTTTGCACCCTTTTAGTCCACAACCCACGTAGTTACCTGGATTCCTACAAGACGTGACAAAACAATACCAAAAACATAATTCTGATAGAAAACTAGCAATAAACCATGTAAAATATGAAGTAATATAAGTGTATAAAATACACTTATCAGGGACACTAAAGAATGATGTGAACTAGGTAAGCTTGAAAGGCTCAAACGGTCCAAAGATTGCCTAGATCCTCTCCAAGTCAAGTTCGCAACTATAAAATTTGGCATCAAAGTGTCTTCAAGTAGGTTTTAATATAACTCTAAGATGTTCAAGACATGTCATTACTTTTACACATATCATCACTATAAATGCAATCAACAAGTTCATGACTCAATGTGCTCAAAATATTCATCATTTTCAACATGTTAACTCAACTCAAGATATCCACAACTAGTCTACAATTATCAAGACTCAAGTCCATATGCATAGTGAGATTAATATCCCCACTGAATAACAACCACTATTATAATTCATTCTTTTCTCAAGTTTGAATTCATAAAAAAAAATTAGCTCATAATAATTGGACAATTCAAGTTTCAATTCATCACACAACATGCAGATAAAACATACAAGCCACTACCCCAAACTTAAATCAAACATTGTCCTCTATGTGTAAGAGAATCAAAAGGGAACCAATAAACTCCCATGATCAATGTACTTGCATGAGGACTGAGGGAGATTGGTTTTTGAAAGCTCCACTGCTGTAAGTACCTCGCAAGATAAAAACGCAAAAAATAGCCGACTCGAGAGATAATAAAACTAAAATGCAAAAACTGAAATTCAAATAAACTAAAATTAGAAGCAACCATCAAAGAGCGGTTGTCGCCTATAGTAAGTATCATATGATACCACATATGGTTCTTGCTTCAGTATGCCCTCAAGCTTGGCAAGATAACTCTATTGTAAGTTTGTCGCTCCAATGACACTCGTCTTGAAATGGTAGGCATGTGAAAATGATTCTTGGTTTGGCTTTATCTCATGTAGGACATTGTATGGTGAAGTTGGTATCGATGAGAAGAATGGATCCACATATGGCATAGAACATGCCACCATCGCTAGGCTCATAACAACATTCTCAAAAATCAGCTCATCCTCAAACTTCCCACTTGGCTCATCTTCACATGGGAATTCCTCGGATAATTCCGCCAATGTAGGCTCAATTACTGTAGGATGCTCACATTCCCTTAAATCTTTCACATTAGTCGGATCATTCCCCCAAACTTGGTTGGTTGAGTGATCATCATCATGTAACCCAACTTGATTCGTCACCTCATGATTGGTAGGTCTCGTCTCATCCTCTTGGCAACTTGCTGATAATGTTTCCATGAGGATCACCGTTTGCTGCTACAGGTGATGTATGGAGTTGGTATGGCTTTCAATCCTTGTTTCTAATGACGCCACGAATCTACGTAATGTATCCTCCAGATGAGCATTGACTTTTGCAGAACTGTCACTCTCCACTCCATGATGTTCAAGTGGTTGGTGTGTAAAAAGTGGGTAGTGGGGCACTGGTGAGTATTGATGGCTCCAACCCTGTAGTGAAGGATTTCAATGCCACTGGTAGTCAAAGTTAGTCGTACCATTAAACAAGTGCAAAACACTGTCTTCATCTCTATCAACCAGGGAACTACCAGTTGCCAAAGCTCCGTTGAATATCCATCCTTGTGTGTCCGCATCCAATCCACTGTAGAAATATTGCAGAAGAGTGTAGTTTGGAAAGTCATGATATCGGAACGCTTTTGCCAAATCATTGAATCTATCCCAAGCTGCATAGAACGACTCTTAGGGTTGTTGGGAAAAGCTTGTGAAGACTTGTTGTAGAACATCACAAGTACCTCGCAAGAAAAAAAATCAAAATCAAACAAACATAATTTTTTTAGTAAATATATAAAAAAACAAATAAGAACAATGATTAGATTACAGTCAAAGAATTTCGTATGATATAACTAAAATTAGTCCCCGGCAAAGGCGCCAAAAACTTGATCACACTTTTCTTTAACACAAAGTATTTACCAATTCAAGTTCAATGTTCGAATTCAACCGCAAGTGCACAGTGTCAAGTTTTAGTGTAGATAATTAAGATCAGGTTGTCGAACCCACGGTGACTAACTGTAAGTACCAAATAAGACGCTTTCAACTATATTTAACGTACGAAAATGAAAACATTTAAACTAATAACTGAAATTAAACTACTAAAATTGACCCAACCAAGCAAACCAAAGATAACGAGAAAAATTCACTAGAGAAGATTATCAAGACATCAGTTCACCAATATAATCCTCTATGACCCTCAATTGAATATCCATATATTTCTAAGATGACGAGTTCTCCAAAGTTATCTAATATACTCTCTCGAGCTATATTAAACATAAGATCAAATTGCAGTAAGTCACCCTTGTGTACTTATTTAACAACTCAATATTGTATTAAGATCCGTGAAAACTACTAGCTTTCGATTACTAGATATCTATAGCTATCACACATGTATTTCTCATCTCTCAGTCTCAGTCTAAAATCCACGGTATGAGTTATTAGTTCTGTATCATAAAATCATCTTTCAATCTCAATTACGATACTAACATCATCCAAAGGTTAGGTAATCCTTCAAAAGCATTAAAATCATAAAACATACACAAAGGATATATGAATTTAATCAAAGTTTAATATAAAGTCATATGATCAAATTAATGGATCCCCTAGTCTTGATAAATAACTTTAGTTCAACATAATAACGTGAAAAGCAAAACCAAACTAATAATCAATGACAAAGAAAAACTCCCGATGTCGACTTCGTTCGTAGATCCTTGCTTCCTCTCTCGCTTCCTTCTCGATCGTCTCTCGAATCTTCTTGTTGGCTTGTTCCAAAGCTAGAATGATTATTGGATGGATGTTGGATGAACTCCACTTTCAAACACAAGCTAACACAGAATAATACAACTCTTATGAGAGCCTAAAACTTCGAATTCGTAGCCATTTATTCCCAGAAAATCGAAGAACACTATGCATAACTCGCATGCACTGAAATTCCAGATTGTACACATTGTGGTAAAATTTCCATAACATTTTCATCTTAAATCCAAATTAGCTGATTTTGGTGGCCAATTAAAGCTAACACAAAATGCTACAACTTTTATTAGGGGAGTCATATTCAAATTCGAAGTCTAGCCATGCGTAAAACTCAAAATATAAGACTATATGCACTGCCTACTAGCTGAAACATATTTGACAGCAACTTTTCTCTACATTTCTCATGTCAAGGCATCAAAATTCGACCCTTAATCCTACATGAAGGTTGATAAAACTCAAAAATGATAATATACCTTCAGTTATCTTCAAGATTTGAAGCACAACCCATCAACCTAGCTCAAACCAAGCTTTCCAAGAGCTTTCACCTCCACAAACACCTCCAATTCCAAAATTTCTTGAGGATTCTTGCTCCTCTCCTCAATACCTATGCAAATCTATATTTGCATGCAACATGCATACACAAATTCACAAGAATTTGGGAGCTAAAAAGATTGAAATTTTCGAAGTTTGGGTAGAGAGATGGAGGAGAAAATTGTTTTGAGTGGATTGAGAGAGAGAAGTTATGACTAAAGAGTGATGACTGAATATTCAAGTGTTGGTGATTGATTTTTTAATCAATTGATGTATTGTGGAATCCATGTGTCAATACATCACTATGTTGCATGATTAATGGCCCAAAATCATGTATTAAACATGCGTTAATTTAATTAGTGGCATATGTTCTCCAAGTGCCATGTGATCAAGCCATGCACAAGCACTAAAAACATGTTCCACTAGCTGCTTGACTCATCGTAGTCCAAAATACCTTAATTCAAAGTCTGTACTTTTAATTATGTGGGTTTTCTATATCATCGTTAATCCGGATTAATCATAATTAATTAGTAACGGGGCCTTACATTTCTTCCCCTCTTAAAGTGATTTCGTCCTCGAAATCGCAAAACTGAGCATAACTCAACAAGTTAAATCATATGAGATGTCTCAATCTCATTTATAGATACATAAGAATTATCATATATCAGTAACAACTGTTGTGGTAGTGTCAACGATATACCCTTGACCAAGCTTCTCTATGACTCCACAAGGTTCAAAATATCGAGGCAACATTGTACCTCACTTAATGAATCATATTGATCATCGTAAATGTAATATCTTCAGATTTACCTGATTCTCAACTTGAAATTTCTAACGATATATTTCTCTTGTTGGCATAGCAAACCTGCTTACTTTAAGCCAATTTCATTCGTTTTCGCAAAAAATTTATCGTTCCTGACATTTACTCAACAATCTCAAGTTGTGCCAAATATTCCTTATCAATTTCATCTCAGCATATCAGCGATCGGACATTCTGGCTCTACAAAACCTCAACCGATGCCATCCCGATAGTTGTCTGGAACTTAAATTATAGGAAAATTCTACTAGTGAATAGTGATTTCTGTCAATTCCCACTAAATTCATCACTAATAATCATGACATAGCTTCCAAAGTCTGGATAATTTGATAAGTGTGCTTTTTACACTTATATTGCTACAAATGTATATGCATTTTACTATGATTCTTGGACAATATTATACGTTTTCGTGTTGTTTTATGTATGTTCCAGGAATACAGGTCCAAAATAATAAAAGTGGAAGAATTAAGCTTAAAATGATAAAAAAGACTAAACCGAGCACAACCGGTTATTATCAAACATGGATGAAATATTATATTATAATATATGATATTATAATATATGATAGGAGAACTGATTATTGGGGGGACCATATCTGATATATATTAGAAGAGACGGAAGGAAGCAACGTACGTGAGAAGGTGATCAGATTGAGGAGGAGATTGAGCAACATTCAGTGACGTAGATAACAAATATATATCAGATTATAAGAGATTGAGGGGAAAAGGAGAGTAAGATGGAAAGCAGAAGAAACAAACGAAAATAAAGAGACGTGAAGAGTGATTAGGCAAGAAGATAAGAACAAAAAGAGGAGGCCATATCAGATACGGGAGGACTTAAAAGGATAAAGAGTGAGCAGCAAGAGACGTGATTTCAGGAGGAGGAACAACAACGAGAGATAAGGGAGGATAAAAGCGAACAATATCAGAGGAATTGAGAGGGAGATTGGAGAGCAGCAGGAGTGACGAGAGAAGATCGAAGTGAGCAGATTTATTAACAGACATAGACGTGAAGAAGAATATCACAGATACAGAAAAGGGTGAACAAACAGAAGAGAGTTAGATTCAGAGGAGTTCTGGGAGGATAAGTGAGCAGAACAGAAAAGGAGGAAAAATAACAAGAGTTTACGGAAGAGAAAAGTAACGAAGGGACGAGAGAAGAGTTATGTGAGAAGAGATTGAATGAGATTCATTCTTCACGTAGGTGAAGAATTCACGTACAGAACAAGAAGAGGGCTGAAGCAACGTAGCATTGACAGAATATTTCAACGTGAAGAGAATCACGAAAGTGCAGAAGAAAATCTGGTGAAGGAGAGGCAAAGTACAGTACAGTGAAGCAAAGCAAGAGACTGATACGGAACAGACGACGAGATTCAACATCGCTAGTTTATGCGTATTTCTAAACTTTGTTTGTTTCTATTTAATTTCTTTATGCTTTTGATGTTTAAAAACACAATTTTGCATTTGATTTTGAATATGTTTCTAGGCTAAGTTTGTTGTCAAGACTTATGGGATCCCATGTTATGAACCCATGATTTAAATTGAATGTTTTGATTGATTCTTATTTATCTAAGTGCATAGATCATTGTTGTTCATGCTTTTAAGGGTTTGGCCATCCTTGAATGATAATAAATTACAATTGAGGTCGAGAGATAAAATTGGAATTCGATATAGTGATCTATGTCGTGGATTTCAGGCTGAGATCGAGAGATAAAGTCAAATACATGTGTGATAGCAATAGATTTACCAAAATCGAAGGCTAGAAGTTTTCATAGATCGATTTACAATATTAATTGTTCAATAAGGGTATGAGAGTGGCTTATTGTTACGTTAGAATTAGATTTGTTATAGCCGGACCACGGTATAACAAGTGAATTAGGAAAACTCATCACCTTAGATTGTTTGAATTTAATTCTTAACTAATAGGCGAATTGTGGGGGATTCAGTTTTTTGTAGGGCTACAGTCAACTTGTTCTCCTTCGACTGGTCATTTCCTTTGCATAATTGTGTGATCTTTTCCCAGATATCTTTTGCAGTAGGACACATCTATTGAACATGTTCTTGTCCAATGTTTTGAATAGAATATCCTTTGCCACATTGTCCAGATTTGCCTTTTTCTTCTCCTCACTTGTCCAGGTTGATCTTTTCTTTTCAACCATCCGAGGTCCACCGCATGCAATTCGATGGATGTGTTAACTTTTAGAATCTTCATTGGTCCGTCGATGATAACGTACCACATATCATCATCCTGAGCACATAGATGAGCTTGCATCCAGATTCTACAATCATCATATTCATCTTTCTTGAACATGGGAACCTGCTGAATGAGGCCATCAGTTCTGCTATTCTCACAATTGAGATGACCTGCTTTGATACCACTTGTTAGGATCGTAATAGTGTTTAGAAGGGGGTTGAATAAACTCTAGGCTTAAATTCTCGTTTCTTGAAATACAACAGACTGTTAAGTGATGCAGTAGGGTCTCAATTGATTTCCAAGGCAGTAGACAACTAAAAAGATAGTATGAAATGTGTCTACCGGACTTGTGAATATGAACTGATAGGCAATAGTAAAAGGGGCAGTAAAGTAAGTGCGGTAAAGTTAAAAGACAGTAATTGTTTCTGGAAGTTTGAAGCACAAACCGCTTCTACGTTTCCCCTTCTTCTTTCGTAGGAATGATTCACTAGAAGACTTTGAGTTTACAAATCTATTGTGCAACCCCACTTAGGCTAATATTACACAGATAGCCTAAAGTCATAGTTCACACAGATCAAATAGAATGTCGCAAAGACTTCAGAACTAATGTTTGAGTTTACAATGATTCTCTAACACTCACTCAATGAATAAAATTATTTAAGCTTGGGAGATCTTCGAGCAGTAGACTTAAGGCTTTGATCTTCAAGATCACTTTTGAAGGGTTATTGCTCTGTAGCGTTTTGAGTGC
Source organism: Haberlea rhodopensis (assembly GCA_907163345.1). Taxonomy (NCBI): domain Eukaryota; kingdom Viridiplantae; phylum Streptophyta; class Magnoliopsida; order Lamiales; family Gesneriaceae; genus Haberlea; species Haberlea rhodopensis. The sequence continues at coordinate 456,464 of CAJQUN010000160.1, forward strand.
TAGATTATGAGTGTCAGAATATTGGAGGATGTAAGCGAGAGTTTTTTCAAGCTCCATGTTGTCGTATTTACAGACTCTAAAGTCCAACTGGCAATATGGAAAGAGTTGCTTAAAATCTTCCTTTGATTAGCGTCCAAAATTCTTTTGTCTTCTTTCCATATTCATTAACAAAGGTAGCAAATCTGACGCAAATGGTGGCGCTATCAATGTATTGCACTATATTTCAGATATAGTTTTTGTCTTGTTAGTCGATCATCTACTGTCTTTCAAGAATGACTTAGTCTGCTGGACATAAGTCATCTCTTCTTTTTGTTAGTATTTTCCAGTAAGCTTCTACCAGTAGGTATCCTTTGGTTTTGCGGTAGACTAGCTGAAGCAGTATACATTTTAGCTTGGTTACTTCCAGTAGATCTTGTGGGTCAGTAGGTTTTCTCCAAAGATAGTGGTAGCCGCTTTGAGGTAGTAGACTCTGGTTAATGCGGTAGACCTTGTTATCACCAAAACTTGGAAATATTCCAACAAACTCTTTCTTTTCATGCCAACTATGAAAAAAACTACCATTGGAATAAATAATTTCACTTGATTTATCTTTAAAAGATGTTGAATAACTTTTTCAAGTTGTTGTTTGTAAGCTTGTCTCTGCTCCTGAGCTTGAAATGCATTAATCAACTTTCATTGAGTAATTGTTGACAGATCTCTAGATTTCTTCACAACTCGTTCATAATGGAAACTCTTCTTCTAGCAGCATGATTTTGTCAACTATAAACAAAAATCTGTCAGTGTTGTCCTTGATTCCTTCCGTTTCTTTCATTTTTAGTATTTTAAACTCCTATCTTAGATTTAGAATCTGCATTTTCTAGCATCGGGTGTTTCCTTGATATTCTTCTTGAAGAAGATCCTATGCATGTTTTTTTGTTTTAGTGGCAATAATCTTAGTGAAAATTGTGTCTGATACTGTCGAGTGAATGAAGGTCTTGGCTTTATACATCCTTGTTTTCTCATCCCAAGTTTCTAATTTGTACAAGTGTTGGATCCTCGGAAGGTGGTGGTAAATCTATTTCTATCGGATCCAAAGATTGTTTGCTTTTGGTACCGCCTCCATTTTACAACCCAAATGTGATAGTTTCTCCTATGAAAAATATACCGTAAATAATCTACCCAAATCAGAAAGAATGTCAAAAATTACAAAATCTTCAACCTTTTAAAAAGGATCATACATTTTTGTATTTTTCTTACTAATTTTAATGTAATATTTTTAAATAATTTAATATAATATTTAGATATCATTTCTACATGTTTACCACCATCTTTTGTCTTCTTCATTTTCTATTTTACCCCATGAGTGTGTTTGGTAGGTGTGATATGATAAATGATGGATAGATTTGGTGGATAAATATATGATTATTAAAGTTACGGATATATAATATTGTATTTGGTGTCTATGATTAGTAAGACATGGAAAAAGTAATAATGTTTTGATATAGTTGATTAAACATTATATATATGTAAAGTAGGTACTAAAATGACCGAAATATTCTTATATTAATTTTCTCTTATTCATTATAATAATTCAAATTATTTTATTTACAATAATTCTTATATCCTATCAAATATTTATTTAAAATTTTATAAATATATTTACATATTAAATATTCTTTTAAATTTATTCAATTTATTTAAATATTTAATTCATTTGGGTGAATCGAAAATAATCAATTAAATGGCAAGAATATTAATATGAAATATTGGTGAATCGAAAATAACCGATTAAACCGCAACAATATATTTACATATTAAATATTGAATTTAATTAATTCATTTTTTAACTAATCAATTCAACAATTTATTTAATATTTAATTTATATTATTTAAATTAATTATTTACTTAATTCAATTAATTTAATTTAATTAAATAAATTTATTAATTACTTTAATTTTTAATATAATTATAATGAATCACACATTATTTAAAAAAAATAGATATTACAAAATTTATTTAAAAAAAAATACAAATGAAGTAAATGACATTATTTATATTTGCACTATTATCATGCATATTGTACGAACATAGATTGTTAAACTCATAGGGTTAGTGAGTTTATTAATCAAGCCTTAATACCACTCTATCATGTATCCATGTGATTATGATGGTTTATTAAAAAACCGAACCAAACAGTGGATAATCAAGATAAGTGTCAACAATCGCACATAATCACTGATAAGTGTGATTTTTACACTTATATTTCTAAGATTTTTATTACTTTTCGGTTGTTTTGTGATATCCCCGAAATAATTAATTGCAATTTGGGCATTAATTATGTTTATATAATTAAATACGGTGATAATTGATTTATGTGTTGGAATTAATTATCTTGATGAAATGCTTAGTCACATGGTAAGCGTGACCCGGGAGTGCATTTCAGGGTGCATGTTGAGAGAATTGGGTATTAGCATGATTTAATTGTTATGGTTGGCAATTAATTGGAAAGCATGAATTTAATTGAAGTTTTGGGTGCATGTTGGTAAAATGCTTTTAAAATACCATGTTGGGGTATTTTATACATCATGTTAATTTTTGGGGTATAATTTTTAATTAACCCTTATAACCCAATTACCCCACCTTTACCCATCACTACAAAATCCCCAATTTCTCTCCCAACCCTAACCCCTTTCCCCCATTTTCGATTTCGACTTTAAAGTGGAAGAGAAACCTTTGCAAAAACTCCATTGGTGTGACTCTTGGTAGGATTTGAGGTCTAGGAAGGGTATATATCCTTCATTGTTGCTTTTGTAAGGATTATTTTGATTTGGGTTTGACATTTGAGTTTTTGAGATGGGTTTGTTGGGATTGGTATTATTTTGGTTAGGTGTTGGATTTTTGGGTAGTATTGTGATGTTTGTTGAAGGTTTATAGTGTTTTATGTTATTGGTTTGTTGGTGTATGTGTTGGTAAGAATGGGGAAGAAATTATGGCATAAAAATGGTGAAATCGCGTGTACAGGCTGTGGCGATCGATCGCTGTAAATGGCGCGATCGATCGTCGAATGGCAGTGGAGAAATACAAGGAAGGCAATCGATCGCCATATATGGCGCGATCGATCGCCGCGAGCCAGTGAAGTCTGGCGATCGATCGCCTCGTCACAGCGATCGATCGCCAGCAGCAGAATTTTGGGAAATGGATTTTTTTGATGAATTTTTGGTATTTGGCTATTACTTGGCTTCTAATATGGGGTTGTCTGATTGTGTAGAACCATCCCAGGTGGCGACACAACCAAGGAAGTGAAGCCATATCAAATTCCACTTTTGGAAAGGTACGTAGAAGACGTACGGGCACCCAACGGTACATGTATCTATTATACTCATTGATTATGCATTGTAGATGCGAGTATATATGGAATTGTGCATTGTGGATGCAAATACATGTTAAGTTATGCATGATGATTGTATATGCATATAATAATTATTGGTGCACATCCCATGAGTAATGGTTATCACCTTGATGATTTTAATGCTTGGCGCTATTTATTTGGTGCCGCTAAATGTGAAGCGAGGGGTGGGAGTGCCGCATGTCACATTGAAGCGTGGTTATCATATGAGGCGAGGAAAGAATATTTGCCGCTAAAATGTGAAGCGAGGGGTGCGAGTACCGCATGTCCATTGAAGCGAGGTTATTCTATGCCGCTTAAATGTGAAGCGAGGGGCATTAAAATACATTGTGATGAACAGACTAGGGATTGGTAATTGATGAATATGGAATGGTGTTATGTCATGACATGTGTGAACCATTAAATAATCTATTGATCATACTCATGAGTTATGGTACAGGGACAACCAAAAAGGGAGCGTTTAAAATGCATGGGAAAAAACAGGAAGTGTTTTATTACGGTTTATGCATTTACGCCTTATATTCATATTGCGTTGAATATGGACTATTATATGCTCATGTTTTGGGGGTTGTCCTTGTAGGTACATTTTGGCATGAAAAAGGGGCTAAGGCGGGTTGAGGCGGTGAGCTCGTGAAGAACGCTTTTGATAGGGAGGACATGATTATTTTGTATAGTATATACTCTAGGAGTAGTGTAAAGCTATAGGGGACAACATTCATTTGTTTAAGAATGTAATTAATCCATTGGATAGTCCTTAACTTGGCATGTAATTCTTAAGGCTCAAAGTCTCAATACGAACTATTAAACTCTGATAATGCATGTTAGCTCTATTTTATGCCTTTAATCCGCACTTAAGGAACTAGGGTCCTTACATTAGTGGTATCAGAGCAGTGGTTAGAGAACCTGGGAACGAGTGAAGGGTAGCCTTAGCATGATTGGCTAGGTGCTTACATTTGGAGCATGTTTATGCATGTGGTGCATATTGATGTATATACTGTTATACTAACATGCTTATTATCATTCCTGTTATCTAACGGCATAACATATATATTGTTGTTTTGGAATTGTTGTTAACCCTTGTGTTACAGCATGGCGGCTATGAACTTGGGGAACCTCAATGAAGAGGTAGGTGACGTTGGCAGTGTTAATGCGAGCATTGGTCAGACAAACCCTTTACCTCCACCAGTTGTAGGTGTGGAACCAGTGGCTCAGTTGTTACTACCTGATGAGCTCAGTTTGACTCAATTTCTGACCTTCCACCCGCCTATGTTTGAGGGGACAGAGTTAGGGGAAGAGGCTGAGGAATGGCTTGAGAGACTGGAACAGATTTTTGTGTCCGCTCCTTGTGCAAGGACGGCATGGCTGAGATTGGCGGAGTTCTAGCTAGCGAAGAAACCTTCCATGTGGTGGAAGACTACAGTGATGGAACTAAGGGCTCAGGGGGTGTTGGTCGATTGGACTCTCTTCAGAACCCGGTTTCTGAACCGGTATTTCTCTGCGGCTGCGAGATAGATAAAGGAAGATGAGTTCACAAACTTGAAGCAAGGAGGTATGTCAGTGCCAGACTATGCTATGCACTATTCTTCATTGCTGAGGTATGTCCCTGATATTGCCACAAGCGGACATGCAAAGATGAGGCACTTTCTGAAGGGGTTACGGCCGGAGTTATTTGATCGGGTTATCACCAACAACCCCACTTCTTTCGATGATGCTCTTACTAGAGCAGAACTTGCAGAGATCGGAGTTGGGGCCTATCCTAATGTTGTACCCCCACATGTGCCACAACAGAGGCAAGCTACTGATAGCTTGAGGCCCCGAGGAGAGTCATTTAAGCCTCGTGGTGCTTCTTCATCCTCACGGTTCAGTGGAAAGAAATCTTTTGGTCGGAAGCAAGAGAACAGGAAGAGCAATTGGTCGACCAACCGAGGGCCTATGCAAGGGAATATATCGGGGGAGACAAGGTGCGACAATTGTGGAGGGCCACACTCTTCGAGCAATTGCCCTGCTGTTACAGTTGTGGTAAGATGGGCCACATCTCTCGGTATTGCCCCACTCGGGGAGGACAGTCAGATTTTCAAGGGAACAGGCCGAGATTTGAGGACAGGACAGTGCATCAGAGGCAGCAGATTATGCCTCGACCATCGGGAGGTCAGACAGTGGGACCGTCCCAGGGACAGGTGTATGCACTGACCAGAGAGCAGGCCCAGGCAGCCCCGGAGGAGGTGATTGCCGGTACGTGCCATTTATTTATGTACCCTGCTTTTATTTTGATAGATACATGTGCCTCCAACTCTTTTGTATCTGTTGGCTTTGTGGAGAGACACCATATGCGCACGTCTTCGTTACCCATGCCTCTCATGGTCTCAACACCCATTGGAAGAAATGTTATTGCCGATCAGTTTCTTGCGGATTGCCTCATTTATTTTGAGGGCAACGAGTTGAAGGCAGATTTGATTGTGTTGGGCATGTCAGGCTTCGACTGCATTGTGGGCATTGACATCCTGAACAGATATCAGGCAGTGGTAAATTGTCGACAGAGAACAGTAAGGTTCAGATCTGATTTGGGGATACAGTGGACTTTTTATGGGAACGGTTCTCGTGCGAAGATTCCATTGATTTCGGCAATCAAAATGTCTCAGTTGTTGGAACGTGGTCACACGGGCTATCTCATCTATGCCGTGGACACGTCGGGAAAGAATAAAGAGTTGAGAGTTGAGGACGTACCAGTGGTAGCAGAGTTTGCTGATGTGTTCCCGGAGGAGATTCCAGGATTCCCACCGGCTAGAGAAGTCGAGTTTGGGATTGAGTTATTACCGGGGACATCCGCTATCTCTCATGCACCTTACAGGATGGCACCAGCGGAGTTAAGAGAATTGAAGGAGCAGTTGCAGGAACTCCTTGACAAAGGATATATACGCCCTAGCGTATCGCCATGGGGCGCACCAGTTCTCTTTGTGAAGAAGAGGATGGTTTGATGCAGTTGTACATCGATTACCGGCAACTGAATAAGGCCACAGTGAAGAACAAGTATCCTCTCCCAAAAATTGACGACTTGTTTGATCAGTTGCAAGGCACAAAGTTGTATAACAAGATTGATTTGAGATCAGGGTATCACCAGATTCGGGTCAGAGAGTAGGATGTGCAGAAGACAGCATTTCGGACTTGATATGGGCACTATGAGTTCCTAGTGATGCCGTTCGGTGTGACGAACGCCCCAGCGGTCTTTATGAGCTTGATGAACAGAGTGTTTCAACCATACCTTGATCAGTTCGTCATTGTATTTATTGACGACATACTCATCTACTCTCGGAGTGAGGAAGAGCATGTGAAACACTTGAGGACAGTACTCCAGATTCTCAGAGATCACCAGTTGTATGCCAAGCTCAGCAAGTGCGAGTTTTGGTTGAGCAGTGTAGTGTTTCTGGGGCATGTCATATCTAGCAGTGGGATATCGGTGGATCCCAGGAAGATTGAGGCTGTGATGGAGTGGGCTGCACCCACTTCTGTGCCCGAGATACAGAGTTTTCTTGGTTTGGCTGGCTATTATCGACGCTTCGTCGAAGGATTTTAAAATATTGCCAAGCCGTTGACACAGTTGACCCAGAAGGGAGTACCATTCTTTTGGTCAGAAGCTTGTGAGGAGAGCTTCCAGGAGTTGAAACACCGGTTGACGACGGCGCCTGTGTTGGTTATTCCTTCGGAGAACACTAGGTTTGTCCTCTATACTGATGCATCGCTTCAGGGCCTTGGGTGTGTATTGATGCAAGATAAGCATGTGGTAGCTTATGCATCGAGGCAGTTGAAGCCGCATGAGACTAGATATCCAGTCCATGACTTGGAATTGGCGGCTATCATCTTCGCCATGAAGATTTGGAGGCATTATTTGTATAGTACGTCGTTTACCATTTACACGGACCACAAGAGCCTGAAGTTCTTATTCACCCAGGCAGAACTGAATATGAGGCAGAGAAGATGGATGGACTTACTCAAGGACTATGATTGTGAGATTGAGTACCATCCTGGAAAGGCTAACTTGACAGCAGACGCCTTGAGCCGGAAAGTGAGGAGTACTGCTGAGGACGTCATCCATTTGTCAGCCATGATGACTTCCTATTGCCATCTGGGCTATGATTTCGACATAGATACATCACCTGTGTATGTATCGACCTTATTAGCTGAGCCAGATATCTATGAGAATATCAGGAGAGCTCAGAAGTCAGATGATGAGATTCAGAGATGGTTATCTTTATTGTATCTTGGTCAGCCATCGAAGTTCAGAGTGGACGAGGACGGATCCTTGAGATTGGGTAGCCGTTGGGTGGTTCCGAGTACGCCGGAGTTGCGTAGAGGGATCTTGGAGCGAGCCCATAGTAGCAGACTTAGTATCCACCCAGGCGAGAAGAAGATGTATAAGGATCTACGTGATCAGTTTTGGTGGAAAAGGATGAAGTGTGATGTCGTCGCTTTTGTTAAGAGGTGCTTTATCTGCCAGCAGGTTAAGGCGGAGAGGCAGAGACCTGGCGGCGAGTTGAAAAGCTTGGAGATACCAAAGTGGAAATGGGAACACATTTCCATGGACTTCGTGACTCACTTGCCGAGGAGTGCCTCGGGTTTTGATGCCATTTGGGTGATTGTGGATAGATTGACCAAAGTGGCTCACTTCATTCCTTGTAGCATGACCTTCACCTATTTGAGGATGGCTCAGTTGTATATTCGAGATGTGGTAAGATTGCACGGGATCCCCATTTCCATAGTGTCGGATCAAGATCCACGATTCACATCTCATTTTTGGGAGGGTCTTCAGTCAGCTTTGGGGACTGAAGTTAGGTCGAGCACTGCTTATCATCCTCAGACGGATGGCCAAACCGAGTGTACTATCCAAACGCTCGAGGATATGTTGAGGGCTTGTGTATTGGAGTTCGATGCTTCTTGGCAGGATTCAGTGGCCTTGGTAGAGTTCTCTTATAATAATAGCTACCAGGCAAGCATTCAGATGGCTCCTTTTGAGGCCCTTTATGGCAGACGGTGTAGATCACCCTTGTGTTGGGATGACTTGGACCGTAAATCGGTCGGAGGACCGGAACTGGTTCGAGAAATGGAAGAGAAGATAAAGGTGATAAGGCAGAAAATGAAAGCAGCCCAGGACAGACAGACAGCTTATGCGAATAAACGGTGGAGACCATTGGAGTTTCAGTTGGGAGATAAGGTCTTCTTGAAGATCTCACCTTTCAGAGGTGTGGTGCGATTTGGGATGCGCGGGAAACTGTCTCCAAGGTTACCGACTGGCTTTGCCACCTTTTTTGTCTGGTATACACGATGTGTTCCATGTGTCTATGTTGCGGAAGTATGAGCCGGATCCGTCGCATTTGTTGCATCCTTCTGAGGTACAGTTAGACTCTGATGTATCCTATGAGGAACAGCCATTCCGGATTCTGGATAGAGCTGATCGCAGACTTCGGAACAAAGTGATACCGGTGGTCAAGGTTCAGTGGGATCGCGGGGGTGTCGAGGAGGCTACGTGGGAGACAGAGCGGCATATGGTGCAGCACTACCGGAACTGTTTTCTGGTATGTTATTTATGTTTAGTTTCATTTTGGGGTAAGTGCATGCGATTTCGAGGACAAAATCTTATAAGTAGGGGAGTATTGTGATATCCCCGAAATAGTTAATTGCAATTTGGGCATTAATTATGGTGATAATTGATTTATGTGTTGGAATTAATTATCTTGATGAAATGCATAGTCACATGGTAAGCGTGACCCGGGAGTGCATTTCAGGGTGCATGTTGTGCATGTTGAGAGAATTGGGTATTAGCATGATTTAACTGTGATGGTTGGCAATTAATTGGAAAGCATGAATTTAATTGAGGTTTTGGGTGCATGTTGGTAAAATGCTTTTAAAATACAATGTTGGGGTATTTTATACATCATGTTAATTTTTGGTGTATAATTTTTAATTAACCCTTATAACCCAATTACCCCACCTTTACCCATCACTTTACAAATCCCCAATTTCTCTCCCAACCCTAACCCCTTTCCCCCATTTTCGATTTTGACTTTAAAGTGGAAGAGAAACCTTTGCAAAAACTCCATTGGTGTGACTCTTGGTAGGATTTGAGGTCTAGGAAGGGTATATATCCTTCATTGTTGTTTTTGTAAGGATTTATTTTGATTTGGGTTTGATATTTGAGTTTTTGAGATGTGTTTGTTGGGATTGGTATAATTTTGGTTGGGTGTTGGATTTTTGGGTAGTATTGTGATGTTTGTTGAAGGTTTATAGTGTTTTTATGTTATTGATTTGTTGGTGTATGTGTTGGTAAGAATGGGGAAGAAATTATGGCATAAAAATGGTGAAATCGCGTGTACAGGCTGTGGCGATCGATCGCCGTAAATGGCGCCATCGATCGCCGAAGGGCAGTGGCGAAATACAAGGAAGGCGATCGATCGCCATATATGGCGCGATCGATCACCGCGAGCTAGTGAAGTCTGGCGATCGATCGCCTCATCACAGCGATCGATCGCCAGCAGCAGAATTTTGGGAAATGGATTTTTTTGATGAATTTTTGGTATTTGGCTATTACTTGGCTTCTAATATGGGGTTGTGTGATTGTGAACCATCCCAGGTGGCGACGCAACCAAGGAAGTGAAGCCATATCAAATTCCACTTTTGGAAAGGTACGTAGAAGACGTACGGGCACCCAACGGTACATGTATCTATTATACTCATTGATTATGCATTGTAGATGCGAGTATATATGGAATTGTGCATTGTGGATGCAAATACATGTTGAGTTATGCATGATGATTGTATATGCATATAATAATTATTGGTGCACATCCCATGAGTCATGGTTATCACCTTGATGATTTTAATGCTTGCCGCTATTTATTTGGTGCCGCTAAATGTGAAGCGAGGGGTGGGAGTGCCGCATGTCACATTGAAGCGTGGTTATCATATGAGGCGAGGAATGAATAATTTCTGCTAAAATGTGAAGCGAGAGGTGGGAGTACCGCATGTCCATTGAAGCGAGTTTTTCTATGCCGCTTATATGTGAAGCGAGGGGCATTAAAATACATTGTGATGAACAAACTAGGGATTGGTAATTGATGAATATGGAATGGTGTTATGTCATGACATGTGTGAACCATTAAATAACATATTGATCATACTCATGAGTTATGGTACAGGGACAACAAAAAAGGGAGCGTTTAAAATGCATGGGAAAAAACAGGAAGTGTTTTATTACGGTTTATGCATTTACGCCTTATATTCATATTGCGTTGAATATGGACTATTATATGCTCATGTTTTGGGGGTTGTCCTTGTAGGTACATTTTGGCATGAAAAAGGGGCTAAGGCGGGTTGAGGCGGTGAGCTCGTGAAGAACGCTTTTGATAGGGAGGACATGATTATTTTGTATAGTATATACTCTAGGAGTAGTGTAAAGCTATAGGGGACAACATTCATTTGTTTAAGAATGTAATTAATCCATTGGATAGTCCTTAACTTGGCATGTAATTCTTAAGGCTCAAAGTCTCAACACGAACTATTAAACTCTGATAATGCATGTTAGCTCTATTTTATGCCTTTAATCCGCACTTAAGGAACTAGGGTCCTTACATGTTTCCTCGACGATATTATACGCTTTCATGTTGTTTTTGTATATTTCGGGAATAAAAGTTGAATTATATAAAAGTGAAGAAATAGAGCTTAAAATGATGAAAATGGATTCAAATGAGCGAACCGATCGAAGAAACGACGAAAACTCAACTTTTGAAGAAAAATAGTTATCGATTGATCGGTAACCTTGCACCGATCGATCAGTAGCATGCCATAGCTAAATTGATTTAATTCAAAAGAATTACCGATTGATCTGTACATCTTAACGATCGATCGGTTGGCTGATATTCTGAAGAAAAAAAAATAAAAATACCTTATAGAGTTTGAGCTCTTTATGGAATCTACTTAATCCTCATCTTCTATAAATACATGAGGCACGAAATTATCATCACATTCCACCACTTTTAGACCTAGGACAAGTCTCCATCCCATATTCCACTTTCACCATCAACCACAATCCGCCAACCATCCTAGGAATTGGAACACCCAACAAGGAGATTGAAGAGGCGATCGAGAAGAAAGCGAGAGATGGAAGCAAGAATCTACAAACGGGACACCGGGAGTTTATTCTTACTTTTTAATATTTGTTTTGTTTTGATTTTCAATACAATCATGAACTAAAGTTATTTATCAAGACTAGGGGATCAATTGGTTTGATCCTATGACTTTTTTATTAAACTTTGATTGAATTCTTATATCCTATGTGCATAGTTTATAATATTAATGCTTTCTTGGATTGATCACCATAAAATTGAATATGGTGTTATAATTGAGATCGAGAGATGATGTTATAATATGACCTAATAAATTATGCCATGGATTTCAGATTGAGATCGAGATATGAGATCAAATACATGTGTGATAGCCATAAATATCTAGTAATCGAAAACTAGAAGTTTTCACAAAGTATATGCAATATTGAATTGTTAAATAAGTGCACGACAACTTACTGTAATTTAATATTAGGTTTAATATAGCTCGAGAGAGTATATTAGATAATTTCGGAAAACTCGTCACCTTAGAGATATTTGGATATTCAATTGAGGGTCATAGGGTATTACAATGGTGAATCGACGTCTTGATAATCTTCTCTAGTGGATTTTTTTTGTAATCTTTGGTTTGTTTGGTTGTATTAATATTAGTATTTTATGTTTGTTATTAGTTTAATTATTCATTCACTATGTAGGTTAAATATTGTTAAAAACATCTTATTTGGTACTTACAGTTAGTTCATGTGGGTTCGACATTCGTACTTCTTATTATCTATACTAAAACTTGACAACCGTGCTCTTCCGGATTAATCGATCACTACTTAGCATTTTATTGTTTAAAAAAGTGACGATCAATCACCCCTACCAAACACACCCCAGAAGTCTTCCATATCACATGCTACTCTTGCGGACCAAAATGAATACTGATTGATAATAAAAACGAGAGAAGACTTCACTATGAAACAGATTTAGCATTTGAATCCATGTATTCCAAATGTTCTGATCGACATAGTAGAGATGATCTCTCTCCAGTCAATTTTTTTCATCTTTTCTCCCCCAATAAATTTGTGTAAAAAATAATCAGTGTTATTGCCGAAAACAAGAAATATAAAAATCAACATTAAAATTTATCAATGAGGCCAGGGGCAAACGGTATCCCTCTATCAGCAATCCAATTACCAGCAAGCAAGAAATTTCCAGGAGTATACCGTGCAGCTTCCCGGATTGAGAGTTTCTTGATTCCAGGCCATGTCACTCTGTGCCTCAAATCTGCACCAGGTCCATGATTATCTACCTCGGCATAAAAGCATGTGTAAAGATGTGCTGATGTCTCGTTCCACGGCGCCCACCCTTCAGGATCAATCACAGAATCCAGTTCAGAATCCATGACAATAGTCTTCGAGAACTCCTTCCAAGGCCGCCCAAGAAACGTTCTATAGGTGTCGTCATCCACAGGGTACTCGGGAGCGGGCATGATCTGACAGTTTTGGAGCACGAACGCTGAAGACTCGTTATTCGTGCTCCGGCCTTGAGCTGTGACTATGCACTTTTGATTTATCAGTGGCTTTCTAACTACTAATCTACAGTTTTGGAACACGGCCTTGGCGTTTCCGAATATGAAGTCCACGGTACCGGAGATGGTGCAGTCTCGGTAGAATTGGCGGTGGTTGTGGGCTAGGAGGGTGTCCTGGTAGCCATCCATTTGACAGTTGTAGAACATGGAATGGTCTCCGGTTACTCGGAGGGCCACGGCTTGGTGCATTTCAGGGCCTGCTGTGTTTTCAAATCCTATGTCCCTTGCTATGAAATTGTCCCCGTCAATCGCTGTATCATTAAAGATTATGATTTCGTTATTTAATTGGCTTTGCAAACATATTGAACAAAATCTGAAAACTTAAGAACAATTTCTATTAGAAACCCCAAAATAATTTGATATAGTTAAGTTCATTTTGAGAAACTTACCAACCGTTGCTGTCCAATACGTCTGTGTGCCCCCGTCTTTGCTCCAGCTCCCGGTGATCTTTGTTTTAGTAGGCCCATCTCCAATGAAAACGACATGCCGCATGTTCTTGTCAATTACAACGTTTTCTTGATAAATGCCTTCCTTAATATGAACGACAAATGGGTCGTTCCTTCTCCATCTCAGGGGAATATCTCTCAAGGCTTCGTTAATGGTCCTGTATTTTCCTGTACCATCCTTTGCCACAACCACATCTGGTTCAAAGTTTTCACGAATACCATGGAGGAGCCCACGACTCCTTATAGAACCATGGAACAAACTCCCATCCTCCTCATTTGTAACATAATCTGGAAGGTTTTTGTGAAGGAGTCGCCTACCCGTGCCAGATTTATTTGATGAAATCAGATTGGTGAAGTCCTCTATCAGGGCAAGACCATTAATTGCAAGCTCACGTGCCACCCTCAAGAGTTGTCTCATTTTCATCCCATCGTCTCCTTTTTCATCCTCGAAGCAATCCAGGCACGTTTCTTGGAATGTTAAGGCACCAGTGAGCCAGGTCTTAATATCATCGACAAATATATTGTATCCGTTGGGATCAAACGAGTCCATCCTGTCGAATGTTCTCTGGAGATCATCAATGGAATCGTATAAAAGTTTTCGACAGGTTCTGTAAGATTCCTCAGTTTTTGGATCTCGGGAAATGTTATGTAGGGCTTCGGTTTTGTTGATCACATTGGTAAGTTCTTGAATGGCTACCCGGAAACCAACTTTTATCAACTCTTTGGGATCAGAGGATTTCGTGGCATTAGAGAGGCTGGTGACACAGGTCTCATAATAATAAGTTTTCTGGCAATGTTCTTGAATGGCCTTTTGTAAGGCATTTACGGAATCATCGTTGTTGGGGTTAGATGAGTTTTTGGTGTTCTTTTGGACAAGAATCACAGCAGCAGCCACCGTGCCCGCCACCACGAGGGCTGCACATAAGCCAATGATGGCTATTTTTCTGGAAATCATCTTGAAAATGTTTAGGATTTTAAATGGGTTTTTTAGCAGAACCCTCAAAAGACCCTGGATGTGGAATAAAATGACGGGTTTTTTTAATTAAGGACTGGGCGTGGGGTGCGGCTAAAAAACTGCATAGAATGCGTGTAAAAATGAGGCTAAATATAGAAAACAGGAGGTATGGCAGGAGATCTTGCAACAAGAAGGGGTTGAAAAACTAACTAATATCATAGGATTCTACATATCTAATTGTCCAAATGATAAAACTTTGTATACCTTTAAATCCAACTTCTCTCTCTCAATTATTTTTTCTTTCATATGCAAACCCTTCTTCCATAAATAATTCTTAATATTAGAACTTTCGCCGTACTCATCATCCTACAAGCTGGCTACTGCGTTTCATGTTTTTTGCTTTCGATTTTTTATATTTTATGGCTTCACTCATTCAATGGTGATCGTATGCAATGAACTAAAGACGAGCAAATAAAAACCATGCTAAATGACGCTGAAGTGGCTCCTGGCAAAAGTCTCTGTTATGCCATTCAGCAACAGGACAGGAGTATCTGGAGATGGGCTAAAATATGATGTATAAATTGAGAAGTAAATGATATACAATTAGCATAGGTTTTTCTCTCCTTTAAAAGTCGAAGCACATTGTATTTATGATGATTTTTTTCTATATCTTCCTTAGATTCAGATCGATTTTCCTTGATGTTTATGGATATCACTTGGTTTGAAATAGTTGTGGGCCGTGATAATCCAAAAAACCAAAATCCTAAGATTAGAATAGCGAATCAAAAATAAGCATGAGCTAAAAACATAGTTAAAATGATATCAATTAGCCAAATAAACGAATCTATAACGAAAGTACAAAGAATCGAGTTAAGGCACCAATGCTTGAGAGGCAGCTTTTGTTGTCTTGGACCCTTCTTAAAGGTAGCTGCTATGGATATGACTTTACTAGCACACTTAAGCACACTAACCACAATGGACAAGACCAACCCATGAGGCTACCGAGCATTGGACCAGATTCAACCACATATAACACAAGCACACGTCGTTTGCACAACCTCAGAAAGTCCAAAATGTTAATTTGACCATCCGGGATGTTAGCTTGTAAGGAAGTAAGAAAGCCCCGTAGCAACCTAGTAGCACATATGAACAACGATTGCAAGGATCATGAGCCTTGAAGAAACAGCCTCACCTCCCTAAGCACTAGGGCTAGCGCTTGGGGCACCGCCAGCGAAACTTTGCAGCACCCGAATTCACGAAGTGAGGCCTGAGTCACTGCCAAAGGCGTCTAAAGCGCCCTGAGTGCAGGGTTAAGAACAAATCTTAAAGTTTGGTTCGTGAGGCTGAAAACATGAGAGTTATAGGCATAATAATGGAAATAATAGAAGTGAGATCATAATCTACAACCATCACAAATATAAGTACAAAATATTATTTTAAGGGAGTTTTAAAAAAATAATCGAAAATAAAACTTAATTTAACAAAATAACCGATTTTGAAAATTTTTATTAAGTGATCAAGTCGTATCTAAGGTGGCGACATCATTTGAAGTCTCCATCTACCATGACGTTTTTTAATTTAAAAAAAAACATTATTGAATGCGCCATCTGAAATAGCGCCTTCAATAAAAAAATATTTTTTTTGATGGCGCCTTCAATAAAAATATTATTTTTTTAATATGAAGACTTCATTTGTTATTTGTTATGGCGCCTTCTTACGTATACATATCAAGGCCAACCTCTCCATTTTCTACACCGAAACGAATTCAGAGAACAATTATAGAGCTCTCTCTGATTTTATCGTTGATATTATTTACCGAATCTCCATCGATCTTAAGTCATCTGTCCTTCAAGTGTTTTCAGGTAACAATCTTGTTATATGATAAATTTTATCATCTTCAAATTTATATTATATAACTTAATTTATTAATTAGTTGTTATATTTTTACTTTTTTTTAAGATATGCCGTCAAATTTTATTATATTGGGGATGTAATATATTACAAGACCTAGATACCGTTAGATATGAACATGTCCATCAAGAGGTACAACAATATCTCGCACAACTAATTTTATGCAGTTGTTGAACGAAATATATAATATCGCTTGCATCGACCGCAACTAGTTCCTTATGAAAATAAATGCAAGACACATGTTCAGAGGTTTTTCTGGAATACGACAGACAATTTTTCCCATAGATAATGATCATAATTTAGTGTGACTATTGGATTCAGAACAGGGTTATAGATGCTTGGAAATTTAATAGTAACAGAACCACGAAACTATGATTATATTCCAGAAAATGTAGATTTTTTATCTTTAGTTGCAGAAGGTGTGAGTACACACTACTAGAAAAAATGGATTTAGCGACGCTATAAAACGTCACGAAATGTGGTTATAGTGACGCTTTTGGCTATAGTGACGCTTGCTTAAAGCGTCACGTATTCAATACGTTATATAGGTTATAGTGATGCTTTAAAACTAAGCAAATACCATTTTTTGCTTTAAAGCATCGCTATAACCTATATAACATATTGAAACAATCACCTAAGCAACGCTTTAAGCAAGCGTCACTATAACAAAAAATGTCACCTTAGCCACATTTTGTTACTCGTTTGAGCGTCGATAAATCCAATTTCCTAGTAATGGAAATTACCCCAATATTGCATCACAGTAACTTAAAACCTGTTTTTTTTTTCATGTTATTATACATATGGAAACAAATAAAATAAAAACAAATATATGTATTTACTTAAAATCATGAAATTTGTCACAAAATTCTATCCAATATCAAAGCACAAATTGTAAAAATTGATAAAATTAAAATCAAGTAGAATAAAAAAGTTTCTAACTATCAAAGTCATTACAAACATTTCAAGTAGTTCGCACAAACTATAAAAATCATCCTTCTGAACCTCCACCGAATAGTTCATACATACACAGGGAATGGCGAGTCTGCATTAGGCATGATCACTACATTATTTACTCAATCCAACGATCATATGGTAAAGATTACAATACCAAATTAAGGAAATGTAATCATTACCACTATCACATGCAACTCAAGTTTTGTTGTCACATCAATCAATCTTTGTTCATGTTCATGCATGAACAAATTACGATTAAACTTAAAAGAGGAAAGGCATAAGGACAAACTTAAATTTCTTGTGCTCGAAACAATCTCAACCTTGAGAATTTTCTTAGCTTTCTCCATCTCTAATTCATCAGGTTGACTTGCATCAAGTACCTTCTTTACCTGCCATCGAAAAACAAATAAAGAAAAATATACCTAAAACCTCGCTAAGTGCAAATTTATGCAAATAGGCACTCATAACCACTTCAAAATTGAAAAATGTACAAATAGTGCACCATGGAGAAACAAATTACTGATATTGTAATAAAGTATACATTGTAATATAGTATACATTCACAAGTCCAGTATAACCATAATCCAGGAGAACATTATGAAGTTAATCAAATTCAAATAATCAATTACCAGTAAAGAAATGTGCTTCCAGATAAATTTTTCAAACCTGTAACAGCAATTAAGTGCTCATACCCTAAAGACGTCATTTTAACGGTGACTCCATCCAAGCATTGAACTTTAATGGGATAGGATTGATTAGATTATGTGGTTCGAAATAGACGCAATGATAAACAAAAATTGATGCATAAATTAAACTAAAATATTCATTTTTTTGTGAATTTGTCTACAGTTTACATTGCTAATCCATCGATAATCATAAATTGTGATTAAGATATGTAGAAGAATCTGATCGGAAACCATACCTTCGCCTTGCCAAGTCGATCAACCCGACTTTCCCTCCTGACTTCGCCTTTCCGAGTCTGGATTTTTTGCGTCTTATAGTTGCTTGAACGAAGACGGGTCGGACGAAAGGGAAATGGCATGAACCTTCGGTTTTTGGGAAATGATTAGAGGAGGGGGAGAATAGGCGAGAGAGTAGTTGTGATGCCCGGGAATTATTGGTGTAAATCTTGGTGTGGTAATGATCATTAATGGATTTTAATTGTGGCAATTATGAATTAATTGCGGTATTGAGGCTCCCGAGGATTTTAACTCCGGTATTTGGGGTCGTTGGATCCAAGGGTTGAGATTGTATTCTCATTGTGGTGTTAAACCTTGGAATTGCGTTTTTTGGTGGGATCTGGGATCTGGGGTGCTTTGTGTTGGGGCTGGTAATGAAAATTGAGATTGAGAGGTAATTATTGAACACATATGATTTTTAGTGAGTCATGATGTATTTGTGGAAGACTCGGGAGTTTTGAGCCTTGGTACTATATATACCAAGTGGACTAGGTGTTCAATCATTTTTCCTTCTCCCACTCTCTCTCTCTCTCACGCGTCCCTCTCTCCCCACCTTCCCCTTTCCCCTTTGATGCTAAATCGATGGAGGCTCGATTTTGGAGTGGGATTTCTCGAAGAAAAGTTGGTAATCTCCTTCCCTCATATTTATCTTCGTTTTGATTGTGGTATTGTTGTTTTTGGTTATGTTTTGTGATGGTTTGGATTTGTGGATTTTTAGGGTAAAAATCTTAAAGTTTGTTATTGGAGTTTTTATTGAGTTTTATTGGTATATTTGAAGTTGTGGAGGGGTTGGGGGTGTTGGTTTTGAGTTGGGTATGGAAAAACACCATTAAAGCTCGAGTTTATTGGAAATCGCAGGTCGCGATCGATCGCGGCATGGCACCGATCGATCGCGACAAGAGTCTGGAAATTGAAGAAGATGCACAGTGTTGGCGATCGATCGCTAAGTCTCAGCGATCGATCGCGAGGGGTTTGGCAATCGATCGTGGAGATTCGCAATTGATCACGTAAGTGTTCTGCCGGGCAATGGGTGCGCTCGATCGATTGTGACAAAAGCGGCGATCGATCGTGGCTCAGAGTCATGGGTTTTTCCAAAACTTTGTTAAAAGTTGGGATTTTGGTAACGATGTTTAATTAGCCGATTTTTGGGGCAATGTCTATGGTACTTGCATATTGAATTAACTTCTCATTCTTAACCTCATAGACCATATTCATCTGTTGGGCTACTAGCTGAGAATCAGAGAAGGCATGTATGTGCTTAGCTCCAACATTCCGAGCAGCCCTCAATCCGGTTAATACTACCTCATAATCTGCTTCATTGTTGGAGGCCCGAAAGTCCAATCGTACTGCCAGCTGGACCTCATCTCCCGTGGGAGAGATCATCAAAACCCCAATTCCGCTTCCCTCATTACAAGAGGAACCATCAACAAATCTTTCCATAACTCTTATTTCTCGGGATGCATAGTTTCCGCAATGAAATATGCTAAAGCCCGAGCTTCGATAGCCGTGCATGGCTCGTACTGTATACCATACTCTCCTAGCTCGGTTGTCCATTTGATTATTCATCCAGAGACATCTGCACGACTGAGTATTTTTCCCAGGGAGCTGTTTGTTAACACCGTTATAGGATGCGACAGGAAATAAGGCCTGAGTCGCCTAGCTGTCATGATCAGCATTAGGGCCAACTTTTCGATCTTTGAATACCTCAGCTCAGCACCTTTTAAGGCATGAGATAAGTAATAGATAGGTTGCTGATATGATTCCATCTCTTTTACTAGAACTGAGCTGATTGCTTCCTCAGTTGTTGTTAAGTAGATAAATAATCGCTCCGCCAACAGAGGCTTAGCTAGTATTGGGAGTTCAGCCAGGTATTTTTTTAATTCTTCGAATGCTTCCCCGCATTTTTCATACCATTCAAACTCATCAACTTTCCGGAGTATCTTGAAAAATGGGAGACTTCAATGAGCTGATCTAGAGATAAACCGTGACAAAGCAACAATTTTTCCTGTGAGGCGTTGTACCTATTGCAGATTCTTCGGAGGAGACATCTCACAGATAGCTTTCACTTTTTCTGGATTAGCTTCAATACCCCTCTGTGTCGCCATGTAGTCCAGAAACTTTTCACTTTTTACCCCAAACACACATTTCTGGGGATTTAACTCTAACCCATAAGACCTGAGAGTGGAGAAAGTCTCCGTCAAATCGGTTATTAGATCGGTGCCACTTTTTGATTTTACCAGAATGTCATCTACATATACTTCCAAATTTTGGCCTAGCTGTTCTGAAAACACCTTATCCATCAACCGCTGGTAAGTAGCCCCTGCATTCTTGAGCCAGAAGGGCATAACAACATAGCAAAAGGTCCCATCTGAGGTGACAAAACTCAACTTATCTTGATCTTCCTCAGCCAAAGGAATTTGATGATATCCCTGATAGACATCCATTAAACACAAGTATTGGTGTCCTGCAGTGGAGTCGACCAACTGGTCAATCCTTGGTAATGGGTAACAATCATTTGGGCATTCCTTATTAAGATCTCGGAAGTCTATGCACATCCTCCACTTTCCCGAGCTCTTGGGTACCAAAACCACGTTTGAGAGCCATCTTGGAAATTGAATTTCTTGAATATGACCTACCCGAAGGAGTTCTTCCACTTGTTCTCTTATTACTTTATCCTTTTCAGGTCCAAAGTGCATTTTATTCTGTTTTACAGGTTGGGCTCCTGAAAGTACATTCAAACGATGTTATAGGACGTCAGGGCTGATTCCCCTCAGATCACGAGCCCTCCAAGCAAAGATATCCTCATTCTTGCTCAGACATGAGATGAGATCTGCTCTTATATTTGTTTCCAAGTCCCTGCCTACTTTTACTTTCTGATCAGTGGTGCCGAGCTCAACTATTTCTGGCTCTTCATCTATGCTGTTTGGGACACCTCTGTCAATAGGAATACTATACCTTTCAATACAACCGACCTCTCGACGAGCTCATTTTCTATCTTCTTTTACCTCATCCACATAACATCGGTGGGCTATTTTATGATCACCACAAAGAACCCCGACCTCTCTGTCCACTGGGAATTTTAGTTTCTAATTGTATGTAAAAGCTACTGCTTTGAAGTTCTTCATAGCAGGTCGGCCTAAGATTGCATTATAAGAGGAAGGTGCCTCAACCACAGTGAAATTAACCATTTTGTTATGCGTGACATTCCATGACCAAGAGATAAGGGCAGGGTGATCTGTCCAAGAGGTTGAATTGCATGCCCAGTGAACCCGTACAAAGGAGTTGTAATATGTTCAAACTTTGTCCCTTCTATCTGCATCTTTTCTAAAGTGTCTTTGAACAAAACATTAACTGAGCTCCCGGTATCAGTAAAGATCCTTACTACGACATAGTTTGCTATGGTTACAGTGACAACCAGAGCATCATTGTGCGGTGTTGCAACTCTTTTTATATCATCAGGCCCAAAGCTTATGATAGGCTCATCTCTTGAGATTACCTCTTCCGATACTTCGAAACTTTCCAATCTTCTACCATGACTTTTTCGAGCTCTGCCCGAGTCTCCATCAATGGGTCCTCCCGAGATCATATTAATAGTTCGTTGGGTGGGATTGTTCTCCTGTTTGACCCTTCTTCTTTAATTATATGTTTTTCTAGGAGGAATATCCCTCTCACGGGATCTAGTTCGGCCATCACATGGTGTTTTTTCTCTTCTGTTACCTTGGTATCGGCTTCTACCATGATTTTTGTGATAAGGTTCCTGAGTCCTTGTTAGGAGAGTTTTTATTTCAGAATCTCTTTTAATGATTCTCTCAACCTCATCTTCAAGCTTCTGGAACTCATTAGTTATATTACCGTACTCTCTATGGAATCAACAATACTTATCAGATGGAGGCAGTCGGGGACCATTGTCCGACTTTTTTGATCTTTCCAATTTTTTCTATCATCACATATTTCCATAGCTCTTTCTAAGCTCATGGACAGAGGTGTATGCGAAGCAAATTGGCTTCTAGGTCGACCACTGTCGTCGGTCCTATCAGCTGATCTTTTCTTGCTTACCTCTAACTTCTCTTTCTTCTCTGATGGCCGTAATCAGCCATTTTCTATTTCCGAGCATCTTCGAGATTGATGTACTTTTCAGCTCACCCTAGAAGTTCGTCATAACTGCGAGGGGGTTTATTTACCAATGATTTAAAAAAACTCTCATGCATTAAGCCCTTGTGTGAAGGCCTTAATAAGGACATCTATTGTTGCAGTGGGACCTCTAAGGCCACCCCATTGAAGCATTGTACGAACCCCCTTAAGAATTCCTGTTCATTCTGCTTGGTAGTGAACAGACTCAAAGAAGTTTTTTGATACCTCTTGCTGCTGGCAAATTGGTTTAGAAAAGCCGAATTAATTCCTCAAAGTAATGTATAGTGTTTGGCTTTAGTAGATTAAACCATTGTTGTGTTGATCTAACAAGGGTGGTAAGGAAAACACGCATTTGATCCCATCGGAATACCTATGCAATAGGGCAGTATTCTCAAATCTTCCAAGGTGTTCTTCCGGGTCTGTCTTCCATCATATTCTCCCACCGCAGGTTGTCTAAAATTTGGCGGGAGCCCCTCTCCTAAAATAGCTTGGGAGAAAGGACTTTCTCTCCTAGCCATTGGAGGTCGGCCACCTAGATGTTGACCCAATCGCCTTATCTCTCCCCATACAGCTTCCATTGGATCTATCAGTGGAGGCTCTACTCGTGACTGCATCAGCACTTGCTGCCCTATTATTTTCATGGGCCTACTCTGGTTGAACAGACGGTGGTGCCTGATTGGTTTGTGAAGGGGGTGGAACTTGGTTAAGTTCCGGAGGTAATGGAACATTGTTGAGCCTTAAACGCATGGTTGTGTTTAATGCTTTAATTTATCTCCGGTTTATTTTTGAGTTTTGATGATCAACAAAACTTGTGTTTGTTATACTAATGTGTGTACTTAGTGTGCAGATTAAGTGATTAAAAGTGGATTGAAATGAAGAAAATCGATTGTGCATATTCTGGGCTGGATCACCTGAGGCGATGGTGACCATCACCCCAGGCGATGGCAGCCAGGGAGACTTCGCCACGGCCATCGACAGAGGCGACGCCGAGCCATGCGTGCTGGGGGAGTTCGCCCTAGGCGAGGCGATGATCGCCTTAAGCGATGGACTGATCGCCTGAGGCGATGGCTGGTTCGTTTGAGGCGGTGGAAGATTTTGAGCTGCTGAGGCTACGGCCTTGATTTAAGCAATTGATTGCTTGAGGCGATCGACCGATCGCCTGAGGCGATGCGTGTAATCTGCTGACCGTTGGGGCCGGAGATGGTGATCGCCTGAGGCGATCGACGAGTGATTTAGCCTTTTGTGTAGCAATGGCTAGTAGGAGCCTATGGGGCCTCCTACACTATGAATATTGATGCTTTGGAGCATTTTGAAGACAAGAAACAAGCCTACAAACTTCTACAAATCTTTGAACATTCAAATTTCATATAGCTTTGCAATCTCCATACATTCTTGTTGTATTGGAGCTTGTAATCCTTTTCTTTTGATAGAGTCTTGTTGTCTTCGTGTGAGTACACCGTGAAGGTGTTTTGTTGAGTTTATTGTAAAGGTCCTCCAACACCAAAGCAAGTTGGAAATTGTAAAGTCATCAATAAGTCTAGTTGGTGCATGTGTTGTGGCTATCCTTGGAGCCCTTAAGGCCAAGAAGACTCGTGAAGAGTGTTGGTAGCTCGTGAAGCGCTTTGTGTACTCGTGAAGAGTATTGTGCTTGGGAAGAGCTTTGTGTACTCGGGAAGAGTATTCTGCTCGGGGAGAGCTTTGTAACTCGGGAAGAGTTGTGTAGTGGCTAACTTGGAGCCCTCAAGACCAAGATCTTTTGTTCTAGTGGAACCTCGGTTGGAGGTTATTTAACCGGGAAGAGGAGACGTAGACGATTCACCGCCGAACTTCTATAACAAATATCCTTGTTATTTACCGCTTTATTACATTACGCATTTATTTATTTGTTTACTTCTTCTTTTCTTTTATTTATCGATTGACTTAAGCCTTCCGCAAGCGCAAACTCTTTTATTTTGCAAACTCATTTTAAAAAGCTAAAGTAGCCAAGGAATCTCATTCACCCCTCCTCTTCGATTCCAACAAGTGGTATAAGAGCCATTTGATTTTTGTTTTAAATCAAATTTTTTATATGGCTAATCTAGCAAATGAGTTTGTTCAAGGTCAATCGACAAATAGACCTCCGCTCTTCACGGGTGATAACTATGGGTATTGGAAAAATAGAATTTCTCTATACATCCAATCCGTAGATTATGACCTTTGGAAGATCATAGTGAAAGGTCCACATATTCCTTTAAAGGAAAGGAATAAAGGAGGATGATAGATCTATGAGAAAGGGGATCACCTTGGTTGGAAGAAAGGATCAATCCGAGGATGAAGATGATGATGAGGATGAAGAGATGATCTTGTTCACTAGGAAGTTCAAGAAGTTCTTCAACAAACATAACAAGCCAAAGACCTCGAGTGCTACCAAACATGAATCCAAACACGAGGTAACTTGTTATAATTGTCAAGAAAAAGGTCATTATGCTAACAAGTGTCCTAGGAAGAAGAATGAAGATAAAGGCAACAAGAAGGCCCTAATAGCTACATGGAGTGATAGAGACTCCGATGAAGAAGAAACCAACCTTTGTCTCATGGCCAAAGATGACACAAATGATGAAGGAAATGAAAGCGATGATGAGGTACCATCTTTTGATGAACTTTTAGATTCTTATCATGAGCTTATAGATGTTCTTGGCAAAACCAAGATGAGTAACAAATTACTCAAACTTGAGGTTGTCAAGAAAGATGAAGAAAATAATTCTTTGAAAAATGAATTAAATTCTTTAAATATATCTTTTTACAAATTTAGTGAAAGTAGCCTAAAGATGAATGAATTGCTTGGCCTACAACGTTGTAGCTTTGATAAAGCCAGGTTAGGCTTCTCAAGCAAATCAAAAACTTTTTCAAGCATGTTGGCTAAAGCAAAGCATGATTCTCCTACTTGTAACTATTGTTGTAAAAGTGGTCATATCAAGAACAAGTGTAGGTTTGCTAGAATCCAATACCAACCTAACAAAAGGTGAAAATTGATTCGAAAGGTGCCAATGAAAGCTAACCCTCTAGGACCCAAAAATCAAATGGGTACCAAAGATCCCCCTATTGTTAATTTGTTTTGTAGGGACAACAATGGAATGGAGGATGAAGGCACAAGCAACTCAAAGGAGGAGTTTATATTATTCACCACTATAGAAGAGGCGCGAGGCATAGGACCAATGACAAGAACGCACTCTTGTCATCGGAGGTAAAATTTATTTTATACATTTTAAAAGAGCAATTCAAAATTTAATTGGCACAAATTAATTGTGACCAATAAGTATGAAGCTCAATATTCAATGGAGTAAAATGCATAACCCCTTAGCATATGCACATATAAATTGTTTAATGCATGATGTATGCTTATCTTTTTATAGTAAATATCTTGACATGCCTAGTATTCAAATTTGAATATGCAATGTGCAATTATGTGATTAATAATCTTATCTAATGATGCATTGATAATTTTAATGTCTATTGGGCATGAGTGCATGAACATATGCACATTTTGCAACATTTAGAATTCATTGTTGATTGCCTTAAACGCATGTGTATTTTTCATCTCATTGATTAAATCTTATGCTTATTACATGCTCGATGAGAAACATGTGTAAATTGTTGAAATATGGCTGTGGCAACATATAATTATGCTATGTTTATTTAAATTTTGTGCTTTTTGATTATCACAAAAATGGGGAGAATTTTGTGATAAACTTGAAGCCTTAATACATGCATAGTTTAAGGGGGAGAGCTTTTGTATGCATGGTTTGAGGGGGAGAGTTATTTGCTTAATGCTTTACTTGGTAACCTTGTATGTGCTATGCAATTGTTAAGGGGGAGTCATGTTTACTCACATTTCATGCATATTACATATTCAAGTTTATCAAGTTTTGTGATCATCGAAAAGGGGGAGATTGTTGAGCCTTAAACGCATGGTTGTGTTTAATGCTTTAATTTATCTCCGGTTTATTTTTGAGTTTCGATGATCAACAAAACTTGTGTTTGTTATACTAATGTGTGTACTTAGTGTGCAGATTAAGTGATTAAAAGTGGATTGAAATGATGAAAATCGATTGTGCATGTTCTGGGCGGATCGCCCTAGGCGATGGTGACCATCGCCCCAGGCGATGGCAGCCAGGGAGACTTCGCCACGGCCATCGACAAAGGCGACGCCGAGCCATGCGCGCTGGGGGAGTTCGCCCGAGGCGAGGCGATGATCACCTGAAGCGATGGACTGATCGCCTGAGGCGATGGCTGGTTCGTTTGAGGTGATGGAAGCTTTGTGTACTCGTGAAGAGTATTGTGCTCGGGAAGAGCTTTCTGTACTCGGGAAGAGTATTATGCTCGGGGAGAACTCGGAAGAGTTGTGTAGTGGCTAACTTGGAGCCCTCAAGGCCAAGATCTTTTGTTCTAGTGGAACCTGGGTTGGAGGTTATCTAACCGGGAAGAGGAGACGTAGCCGATTCACCGTCGAACTTCTATAACAAATATCATTGTTATTTACCGCATTATTACATTACGCATTTATTTATTTGTTTACTTCTTCTTTTCTTTTATTTATCGATTGACTTAAGCCTTCCGCAAGCGCAAACTCTTTTATTTTGCAAACTCATTTTAAAAAGCTAAAGTAGCCAAGGAATCTCACTCACCCCTCCTCTTCGATTCCAACAAACATGGTTATCTTCCGGGTGTGGTGGAACTTGGTGTTGGAAAAAAGTATTCCGCATGGCTCGATTGATGAACTGTGCCAGTTGCTCCATAGTCAGATCTCCCACGTTCCTAACAGGAGGAGGTGGTGGATCTTCATGCTGTGGAGGGATATCATGATTTTCCATGCTAGGACTTTCTCTTCCTCCAAGATTCCTCCTGATTCCACGCCCACGTCCACGTCGTCCAGCCATATCAACATCTTCAACTCAATTTTCCCAAAGATGGCGCCAATTGATATCACCAAAAAGTGTGACTACCTTCTGATAACAATAGGAAGTGAACAATACCTTCACGTGTCTTTAACGCAAATAATAACGTCAATATCGCTTAGGATCCTCACCTGAAATCACAAAATAAACGTGAGAAGGGGGCCGGAATTTTTTCGGCGTGTCCCCTCCGACGCTCAAGTCAGGCAAGAGGATACGAGAAATATATACTTCTAAAGTAATATGATTGTGAATGACTTAGTTGATACCCCAAACCTGGTATTTATAGGTAGAGATCCAAGAGTTGCCATGCAGCAAGGACTCCTTCCATGTTTATCCAAATCTTATCCAGATATGCTAAGATCCTGTGAATACAATCAAATCCCAGATATTTCTCCACGGATCTAGACCTTGCCTAGTTTAGGGGACTCTGTTTCCTTGTTGTGCCACGTATCAAGCAGGGAATGAGAAGAGCTCGGCCAATGAGCTCGGGTTCCAAAAGAGGTCACCGAGAAGTTTGGCGAAGGGACAACAGGTAAGGCGAAACACGCCGGCCAAACTGGTCGGCCTTTACAAAGAGTGCGGAACAAAATGCGAGATTTTTTGAAGAAGGTCAAGTAATACACGGCGGAGTCAGGTCGGCTCATCATGTGGTATCTTCTTATTTAGGAGGTATCAGATAATAATTATCAGACTCTCGCATAGTGACAGATACGCTTCAGCCATTTCATCATTCTTCCACCAATAAATCCTCGAATTATCATTCTCATAGGAAACCCATGACTCGGTGTCAATTTTTCACATTTCTCCATGTACGCCAATATAATATCCCTCCCTGGATCCATAGCGATTTCCTTTTTTTATACTAGTCCCATATTCAGATCCTCCACCACGGGGGAAATCCTCCGCCCCCTCAAAACAAATGTTGGGTGCACCTTTTTTCTTGGTGATATCCCACGACGTTTCAGGATGCAAGTATTAAGCAATTAATACAAGATATTAGGCACTTAAAAATCATCCTTAATAGACTTATTTTCTGGATTGAGGCTCTGAATTCTAAAGTGTCTGATATGTGCATCGTCAGACTCAAGCGGTGCATGTATCCCAAAATTCTTATAATGATGAAGCTTTTGAGGTGCAAGTGTTTTGATACATGCACCGCTTGAGTCTAGCGGTGCATATGGGATGCATGTATCCCGCATGCACCGCTAGACTCAAGCGGTAAACGAATCCCAAATTCCTATAAGAATGCAGCTTTGAGGTGTAAGTGTTTTGATACATGCACCGCCTGAGTCTATCGGTGCATATAATATACATGCACCACCTGAGTCTATCGGTGCATGTAAATTACATGCACCGATAGACTCAGGTGGTACATGAAGGTTGATTGCACCTACTGTCTCTAACCAAAAATCTAGGTACAAGCACCAATGATTTCAATTTAATCAGTCGGTGCATGTGATATACATGCACTGCCATGCACCAATGGTTTCAAATATAATGTTAAATAATGTATGAATATGTGTTTTGAAGTATGAAATAACATAATGTTGTGCAAATATTTTTTCCTTTTTGAATTATCAAGTGGCGCACGCATGAGTTGCATGCACCGGTAGACTCAAGTGGTGCACTTGTTAAAATTAAGTGCACCAACATGTTTAAAATCACCACCATGTTTGAAATTACGTGCACCACATTGTTAAATTTAGGTGCACCACCTAAATATAAGCATGTGCACCACCATCTAATATAAAAAAAATGTATGTTTTCATAAGTGTGTGCACCACCTCCAAAATTTCGAAAAATACTAACTCTTAAATTTAATTTCTAAATTATAAAAGTTTAGATTTTAATTCTATTATTGTGATGCTTTAATGAGATTAAGAAATAAAATCAAGAATTAAATAGATAGCTAAGTCAATCAAAATGGTTCTAAAAAGTGTGTTTTGATATACTGATGTACTACCATGAATTACACCAACGGTGCATGTAATTTACATGCACAGCTGAGTCAATCGGTGCATGTAAATCACATGCTTCAATAGACTCATAGGCTCCGTTTACTTTGAGTGATGAGATTAGTAAACTTTACATTACTTATCACATCCCATGTTTACTTTGTTGTATAAAAACAATTTTATCCCACCCATTTTATCACATTCTAATCCTACTATATAATAAAAAGACATATTTACCCCTTTCCCACATTTTTTACTATTTCAAAACTTGAAATTCTCGCAAAAAAGTACAACTTATTTCCTACAATATTATTATTATTTATTGTATTTATATTATTTTAATTTATATTATTATTATTATATATATATAAATAATAATATTAATCGATATAAAATAAAAATAAAAATAATATATATAATATATAATTATATTATGTTTATTATTATTATACATATATGTATATATTATTTTATAATAAAAATAATTATTATTATATATTTATATATATGTCTTATATTATTATTATTATATGATAAAACTGTTTATGTTATTATTTATATTATAGATAGACTCTTATTATCTTCTATATATATAATAATATTAATCGATCTATAATAAAAGAATATCTCTATATCTCTAGATTAGTTATATTATGGTTCTTATTCTTACATATAGAGAGACCTAGATTATTTTATAAAACTGTTTCTGGAGGATTTAATTATTCTCTCTCTTTATAGATCTTCTTCTCTCTGATTCTTCTTCTTCTCTAGAGATATCCCTAATCCTCTTCCTCGATCTATAAGACCAATAAATATAATCTATATCTAGAGGATCTTGGTTATAGAACATCTCTGTCTCTATCTTATTTTATAATAAAAATCCCTATAATAAAGATCTTAATTATATTAGAGTTCTTATCCTTCTACTCTATGTCTCTATTCTTTTCTCCTCCCCCTCCTCCTTCTTCTTTCTCTCTCTGCCTCTTCTTCTTCTTCTTCTCTCTGTCTTCTTCTTCTCTCTCTCCCATCTTTTTCTTCTTCTTCTCTCGTCTCTTCTCTCCCCTCTTCTCTTCTCTCTCTCCCCTGTTTCTCTCTCCCCTCTTCTCTCTAGTCTCTTCTTCTCTCCCCTCCTTCTTCTTCTCTCTAGTCTCTTCTCTCTCTCTTCTCTCCTCCTTCTTTTCTCCCCTCCTCCTCTCTCCGTCTCTATCCTCCTTTCTCTCCTCCTCTCTCCTTCTTCTCTCTGTCTCCTCCTCTCTCTCTCTCTCTCTTCTATCTTCTTCTTCTTCTTTCTTTTTATTTTGTCCTCTCCTCCTCCTCCTTCTTATTCTTCTTTTATTCTCCTTACCTCCTATGATATGATTATTCCGCATTATTATTCTTTTATTAATATTATTATAGATATATATATATTTTATATATATATTTAATTATATCTATTTATAATAATTATTATTATATGATTAATGTGTATTATTAATAATATATTATAGTAATAATTGCTATTATTATTATATTATAATAATATAATAATAATAATAATAAAATAATATTTAAATTATTATTATAATGCCGAGGGTATTTTAGACATTTTACCAAATAATAAATTTTATCAACCATCTTATCCTCAAACCAAACATCATATAACTTATCACATATTATTTTTACAATCATTTCATACTTTTTAATCTTTACATTACTTATCACATCCTTCAAACCAAACGGTACCATATTGTATTTAACCAAAAACATAGTAATGGAATATCTCAAACACATTGAAATTTTCAGTTTCACATTGAAAATCTACAAAAAAAATCATTTTTCATTGAAGAATTTTTTGCCAACATCAAGTCCCCGAGCTACTTCTCATCCCAACCAACCCAAGCAGAATATTTTCAAGATTTAGTAAGTCGGTGCATGTAAACCTTAGGAGGCTATGTTTTACTAGCCATGTGTTAGAATTATCGTTGCGATAATTAAGTGAGCTTGTGGTAGCCACTTTATTACTGGTTATGAACCGTGTATGGTCAATCATATGATGATACGATTAGAGGTTATAGTGGACTCGTGTAGTCACTATGATGCCTTTGAGTTGAGGTGAGGAATACCTCAATGGAGCTTTTAGCTCGGCTTGGTCGGGAGTACCAACGAGAGGGTTAACAAGTTATTGTTACCTCTGATTGAGAATTCTTGCATTGAGGATACAATGATGAACGTAACCGGAGTTGGATATAGTTAGTGTGGTAACACTACTGTACCGATTGTATCTCTTGGAGAGAATTGGAACAATACTGTTGTGGAAACAGTTGGTATCAGATACGAGTTGATTATGAATCAACGATGGTAAGCATTGCGGGTGGTGGACCGGGTAATGGATTTGCGTTATATGTAAGACGTACGAGAAGACGTCTTTGGAAAGATGCTTGGGAATGGTGAGTACTATGATATTAGTGCGGAGCATCATTGGAATTTGTATACATCGTGTATACGGGATTTTGAGACTCTATGGAGTTTTCGGTAGTGTGTTGGTGTTAGGAATCCGATCAAACAAAAACCTAGCGGAAAATAAAACTGGATTCCAACCAAGGACCTATACAAAGTAATCATATCGAGATTGAATAGAATCATACCCTTGTAGCGTGTTTGAAGCAGATTCCTCTTTGCAACACCACGAGTCACGAACAAAGATTTGCACCTTTTGTCTATACGGTATCCACACGATCAAATCGAAATGGACGTTAAAGAACAAGTTGCTAGACTTGTTCTTCAACCGAAACAAAGACACACACGGTTCACAACCGATAAACGGCGGTCGGATGATCAACCAAGGCCGCGGCGGTGGCCGATGGTTCTCTGATGAGAGGGGCGGCCGAATGCCTTTTTGGGTGGCTACTAGGTTTAGAAAAATTAACACTTAATCATCTCAAACCCTTGTTAGCTTATTATATCTAATATTAGATTTAATTAAAGGCTTTCAAAAAGCCTCATTGGCCCAAACCCAACATCTTAATTAAATCCATATATCTAATATTTGTAATTAAGACTCTTCTTAATTAATTAATTCATCCAATGAATTTTATCTCCCTTTATCGATTTAATCTTTTGTGCGACCCGATAGGATCTTGCAATGTTGGCAGTGACATAAAATCTAATTTTATGTCACAAGCAATGAGCGGTATCTAGCAACACATCAAAGCTACCCAAATTACAAGAATGTCATTGACTCGACATAACCTATGGTCTGTGATAATATTAACCATGTAACTTAATCCCTTTGTCCAATGTGTTTACATTGAACACGAGTCATGGAATAGTCATACTCGTATATTCAATCTTTTATTTCTTGATCCCCAAGTAGAACTAGAATAAACGAATAAGCTCGATATCACATATCGACTTATTCGAGCATGGCCATGCATTTTAGTCTCACTTGATCAAGGGCCCAAACACTTCACCTGTTATATAGGAGGGACAAATCCTATCTCGATCAATCAACATCCCTCTACATAATTGGTAGTGTATCCAATAGTTGTCTTTATAGTTTACCCTGTTACAGGTAACGTTTTACAATATCAAGATACATAACTCCTTATGTTGGGATCTCAGATGATCTCAAGTCGTAAGGATTACATACACTATTATCACTATTAGAATTGCTTATGACACTCATATAACTATCCATGTATCATTCTCATGGTGGGTCTGTCCAGTACAGTGTTCTATAACATGTACCCATGTGTTGATTTGATATCTCATATCTATGAACAATTCATCAATCAAAACATACTATTCTCAATGCATTATCATTATCCCGATTCATGATAATACTTGACTAGGGACAATCTTTAAGAACAATACATTATTATTCTAAGGACATTAACTTATATATTAATTCATATTACACAGAT
The DNA here is from genome assembly GCA_907163345.1 of Haberlea rhodopensis. Taxonomy (NCBI): domain Eukaryota; kingdom Viridiplantae; phylum Streptophyta; class Magnoliopsida; order Lamiales; family Gesneriaceae; genus Haberlea; species Haberlea rhodopensis. The sequence goes on from CAJQUN010000160.1 coordinate 489,684, forward strand.
ACTCGAATAATATATAATAATGAATTGCCATTAATAAAACCATAATACATTGTATGTCATAAACAATCATATAATGAGTTGTCTTAGGGCATATCCCAACAAATCTCCCACTTGCACTAAGACCAATCTGCCTAGAGATCTAGTATGACGATCATGCTTCTGCTGTGACAGTGGCTTCGTCAATGGGTCAGATACATTATCATCAGTTGGTACTTTGCATATTTTTACATCTCCTCTTTCAACGATTTTTTGAATGAAATGAAAGCGCCGAAGTATGTGCTTGGATCTTTGGTGAGATCTAGGTTCCTTAGCCAATGCGATGGCTCCATTATTGTCACAATAGAGTTCAATCGGATCTAGTATGCTAGGCATCACCCCAAGTTCAGAAATGAACTTCTTGATCCAAACAACTTCCTTTGCTGCATCTGAGGCAGCAATGTATTCAGCTTCAGTTGTAGAATCGGCTACTGTCTCTTGCTTTGAACTCTTCCAGCTCACAGCACCTCCATTTTGGCAAAACACATATTCTGATTGCGATCGGAAATCATCTTTGTCGGTTTGGAAGCTTGCATCAGTGTAACCCATTACATTGAGCTCTTCCTCACCTCCATAAATCAAGAATGTATCCTTAGTTCTTCTCAAGTACTTCAGGATATTCTTGACAGCAATCCAGTGACATTCACCTGGACCAACCTGATATCTGCTCGTCATGCTCAGAGCATACGAGACATCGGGACGAGTACATATCATGGCATACATGATAGATCCAATAGCTGGCGCATATGAAATCTTACTCATCTCTCATCTGGTGTTGAAGGACACTGATCCTTCGAGAGATGTATCCCATGTGTCATAGGCAAGAATCCATTCTTTGATTCATTCTTGAATGCTTAACCGTTTTAGCACTTTGTCTATGTATGTACTTTGACTTAGGCCAAGTAATCTTCTTGATCTATCTCTATAGATCTTGATACTTAATACATAGGTGGCTTCACCCAAGTCTTTCATAGAAAAGCAATTCCCTAGCCAAATCTTTACATATTGTAAGGTAGGGATATCATTCCCAATGAGAAGTATGTTGTTGCGAAAAATCCCTTACCGCAAGCGCACGGTAGTCAATTTTTAGTATAAAAAGATGTCGAACCCACAGAGATTGATTAAATAGTTAAATCTAAGTACTGAATTAAAATAATCTTTGCTTTATTTAGAGAATCGAATAGTTGAGTGTTATGCAAATAATAAAAATTAATTAACTAATGATGATCAAATACTGAGTTGAAAAGAAATCAGTTGGAGACGAATCTAGGAGTACGATTTCACTTGTTCATCCACTACACTTATCATTCCTTGATTTCCATGTTATGGATTTCCTAGTTTACTAGCCGAGAATTCTTATTTGTTTCTACTCCCTCTCCCGAGTGTTAAGCAGAAGTAATTATCTAACATCAATCTTGATATCCCTATCTAAGATGAATTATCAAACAATTGTAAAAGCGCAATAATTCCTTTGACGACTTCTATGGAGTTATAGGCCTTCCGAACAATATAACTACCACGATACGAATTCCTTCTTTCCTATTCACAACCCCCTCTCCCGAGTGATAGATCACGAATATAGAATCATTCAATCCATGGCCAGTAGATTAAAAGCATTAAGACCAGGAAAACATAAATAAACCATACGGAAATCCAAATAAACTTCAATCAATTCATAATAAGCGTAGTTTCAAAACAAGCTACATCGTCTCCTAGAAAATAAAATTAGCTCATGCTAGAAGTATTTAAACACATAGACATGTTTAAATAACCCATAAAAATTGCTAAAAGTTTAGAGATACAAAACAAATTGGACGCTATTCTTCGATCTCCGATGAACGCCGCCGTCTCGTGATGAATTCTCTACTTTTTGCTCCGAGCCGTCGTCGTTATTTTTCTCCGTTCTTCAACCCTAGCCTCCTTCTCTCCAAAAATATGTCTAAGTCTGAATGAATCCCCAAAATCCTCCTTTCCAAACCTTTAAAAGTCCCGTGCATCAAATAAGGAAAGCAGTCCAAAATTTCTAAAATTCATCAGGCGTAATGACGCCTCCGAAGTGGCGTAGTTACGCCTGTCGATGTGTCAAAAAATCTGGCTTCCCGCGTGATAGGCGTAATGACGCCTCCAAAGTGGCGTAGTTACGCCACTAAAAATTCTCAAAAGCCGTGGGTTAGGCGTAGTTACGCCTGTATGAGGCGTCTTTACGCATGTTGAAATCCTTCAAAAGCTCAATTGCCGTGGGCTAGGCGTAGTTACGCCTCAAAGTAGGCGTAGTGACGCCTGTTGCAATGTTTGAAAGTGTAGATTTTTGACTTCAATTCATCCGTTCTTTCCATCATATGCACCCTTTTAGTCCACAAAACATGTAATTACCTGGATTCCTGCAAAACAACACAGAACAAAACCAAAAGCGTAATTCTGATCGAAAACTAACACTAAACCATGCAAAATAAGAAGAAATATAAGTGTATAAAATACACTTATCAAACCCCCTAAACTTAAACTTTTGCTAGTCCCGAGCAAAACAAAAACAAAACAAAAACAAATCAAAACTAAACTGACACGAAAAGACACACAAAACAAAGTTGTAAAACATTCCAATTGTGTAGGCCTCAGAAGTATTCAGACATGCATATCACTTTCTCAAGAATTCTCACGTGTGTGTGTGCTACCATTTCCATTTAATCAGTAAGTCAAAATGCTATTTACTCACACAAATCAATAGGTCTTTGCAAGGTATAGGTTCAAATTGCATTGCTCAAAAAATAGAGTGTAGCTTTGATGAATGCTAACAATGCAACAAGACTAGGTAATGAGATGCTCATATGTGAATGTCAAAACCATGTTTATTATAAGTGTTTCTCGAGTGTCATAGGTTCACTATTCATAACCTTCTCCACTAGTATATTAGACAAATGTGGCTTGGTCAATAGGTCTTAATAGGCTTGTAACGTAAGGCCTTGGCTCATGGCTATAATAAAAAGATAGGAATTTCAAAACAAGTGAGTAAGTCATATTAACCATGTTGCGCAATCTCATCTCAATTTCGATTCCTTCTATTGATGATTCATCATTTTTTTTTTCTTTTCAATTCACCCTCCTTTCTCATCCGCCTCATCATTCACCTCATTATTTTCTCATTCTTTCCATCACTTATTTCTTCACCTCTTCAACAATCTTTTTATGCATTCATTCCCTTTTTTTCTTTATTTCTCTCCCTCAATATTTTTTTTTTTTTCAATAAGAACATGAGAGATATTTGAAATTTTAAAGTGCAATAGGGGCTTACTCACTTGAGGGTAGGAAATAGTGTATAAGCTTTCAACAAGGTGGTCGATGTGGGATTTTGAAATGATGCCGAATGGGGGTTATTATGTGCCTAAGCACATGCCATTCGATTTTCACTAAGCTCAAAAGGGTAGCTAGGGATAAAATGATGTATTTTGGTGGATTCAAAGGCTCAAACGAATCAAAGATTGCCTAAATCATTCCTAAGCCACATATGTCTGTATTTTGCATCAAAGATTACTATAGTAAGTTCTATACTACTCTTAAATTACAAATAAGTTACATGATTTGACCAATGTGCTCAGTTGCATCTGAAAACCATGGTAATATTAGTAAAAATTTGAATGAGATTCTAAAAGGTATTGCAAACAATTCAATCTCATTCTTTTATATTTAAGCTCAAAAGGGCTACTATGGCAATTTTCTATGAAAGAATCAAGGCCCAAATTATCAAGAATTGCCTATATCATTTTTGTGTTCGTTCAAATCATCATTGATTAATCAAATGGTCATGGTCTCTAGTGCAAGAATATGTGAGAACTCAAGAGCAACAGGAAAAATAAAAATTTTAAAATTTTCCACAAGTCAACTCAATTTTTTCATCATTGGCCTCAACTGACTCGTAATACAACTTATGACACTCAAAACTCAACAGACTCTAAATCAAGACAAACCAAACAAAATATGGAAAAACAAACAAACAAAAGCAACAGAAATCCAAGTAGTTTGAACAGTTCAAAGTACCCCCCTAAACTTGCTTCCTTGCACCAATAGACTCCAAAAACCTGCAATTAATCGATAAAAATATGGACTTCAGAGGTGGGATAGCTTAATTAAGAGAGATTGAGGAGAAAAAATTGGAATTGAAAAATTGAGGGGAAGAGGCGTGAGTTAGGGTTGAAGGAGAGGAGAAAGTTTGAAGAATGATGCGCATATTCAGAGTTAAAATACGCGAGGCGTAATTACGCCGCTTGAGAGGCGTAATTACGCCTCGCCTATGGCTTTGAAATTTTTTTTTAAAAAAATGGTAGGCGTAACTACGCCAAAAACAGGCGTAGTTACGCCTACGCTACGTCATTTTAATAATTTCTGAAAATTTGACAGGCGTAATTACGCCACAAAGAGGCGTAGTTACGCCTGTCCTACGGCATCTCAAAATTGCAAAATATTTTTCAGGCGTATTTACGCCTTGAAAGGCGTAAATACGCCATTTTTTTTTAAATAAAATAAAATTAAAATAAGGATACAGGATTCGGGTTGCCTCCCGAAAAGCGCTTAGTTTATAGTCCTCAGCCCGACTGTCTTCCATCCATTCACTTAGGCTCGCTCAGGTGAACCTCGTCCACGTCTCTTACTTCTTCCCCAAAATAATGCTTCAAACGCTGCCCATTTGCTTGAAATGTGTGGCCATCATCGCATTTCAGTTCAATTGCTCCATATGGGGTCACTTTCTCAATAGTGAACGGCCCAGACCATCGTGACTTCAACTTTCCTGGAAATAGTCGAAGACGAGAGTTATATAGTAGCACTTTCTGACCAGGAATAAACTCTCTTCTCCCGATTTGCTTGTCATGCCAATTCTTCGTTCGCTCCTTGTAAATCTTAGCATTTTCGTACGCTTCATTACGAAACTCAACCATCTCAGTGAGCTGTAGCAACCGTTGCTCACCAGCAGCCTTCAAATCAAAGTTCAGCTTCTTTATGGCCTAGAGAGCCCGATGTTCCAACTCTACCGGTAAATGGCATGCTTTCCCAAAGACTAGATGATATGGGGACATCCATATGGGAGTTTAGAATGCAGTGCGGTATGCCCATAATGCATCATCCAATTTCAGAGCCCAATCCTTTCGGTTAATACTGACCGTCTTTTCAAGAATTAGCTTAATTTCTCGGTTAGAAATTTCGGCTTGGCCATTAGTCTGTGGATGATAAGCCAATGCAATCTTATGCCTCACAGTGTATTTCGTCATCAAAGCACTGAAGATCTTGTTACATAAGTGGGTCCCTTCATCACTTACAATCGATCTCGGAGTACCAAACCATGTAAATATGTTCTTTTGCACAAACTTGACCACGACATGAGCATCATTAGTCGATGTGGCAATCGCTTCAACCCACTTAGAAACATAGTCCACTGCTAGCAAAATATATGACTGCTGTGATGCCCCGAAATTAATTAATTGCAAGTAAGGCATTAATTATGTTTATATGATGTATAATGTGTTGATGGATTTATGTGTTGGGTATTAAGATGTTAACATGATTTAATTGTGTTAATTATTAAATATGAGGAGGATGTGATTTTAGATGAAGTTTGGAGCATTCTTGTAAAATGCCTTTAAAATACTATGTTGGAGCATTTTTACATCATGTTAAGTTTGGGGTACAATTTTATTTAAGTTAAAGTAACCCCCCTTTTAAATCCTCTATCCATCACTTTAACCCCTATACCTTTCACTTTATTAAAATCCCCAAATCACTTCTCAAACCCCAAACCCTCCCATTTTCGAGTTCCACCAAAAGAGGAGAAGAAAAGTTCCACAAAAACTTTGTTTGTGTGATCTTTGCTAGGATTTGGAGCCTACAAGAGGTATGGAACCATTCCTATAAGTTTTATGATGATTGGTGTTGAAATGGGTTAAGTTTTTGATGTTTTATGTGGGTTTGTTTGGGTATGTGTTATTTATGGTTGGGGTATGTTTTTTGAAGTGTTTTATGTTGGTTTTAGTGGGTTATGATGTTATTGAAGTTGTTAAGAAGTTTGGTTTTGGGTGGCTTGAGGAAGAGCTTGAAAAATGAGCATTAATGGCGAATTTTCGAAGCACAGCACTCGGCGATCGATCGCCCGTTCTTGGCGATCGATCGCGAGCCTCCAGTGCCCGCCAGTAGCATTTGGCGATCGATCGCCACTCTTGGGCGATCGATCGGCGAGGCTGGCGATCGATCGCGCCAAAAGTGGCGATCGATCGCCAAGGAAGGAATTTTTGCCCCTCGTCCAGTGCGATCTCGCGATCGATCGCGCCTGGGCAGCGATCGATCGCGAGCTGTAAAAAAAATGGATTTTGATATTTTTGTGGGATTTTTGGATATTGGACTATATTTAGCTTCTAATATCAATTTGTATGGTTATGTAGAACCGTCCCAGGTACCCACGACTTCAAGGAGATAAGTCTACGATTTCTCCTTCTTTTGGAATTAAGGTACGTAAGAGACGTACGAGCATCGGACGGTAAACCATACCCTTACATATTATGATGATGTTTAAGATGATGTTATGATGATGATGTCTATGATGATATTTATGACGATGATGTCTACGATGATATTTATGATGATGATGCTTATGATGATGTTACGATGATGATGCTTATGATGATGTTACGATGATGATGCTTATGATGATGTTACGATGATGATGCTTATGATGATGTTTATGATAATGATGTTTATGAGGACGTCTATAATGACGAAGTTTATGATAAGGTCATACGACGTGTATGATTGGGTAAGACGCCCATGTGGTAGGATGCCACCCAAAGTACGTGAGTGGGTAAGATGCCCCGTGGTAAGATGCCACGCAATGTTTATGATATGGTAAGACGCCATATGATTGGGTAAGATGCCCACGTGGTAGGATGCCACACGATGATTATGACGTGGTAAGATGCCACACGATGATGATGATATGGTAAGATGCCATACAATGGGGTAAGACGCCCTAATATATGAATAAGAGTCAGGGATAACAAGGAAGTCGAAGGACGACCAATAACCTTTACTTAACTAAGATGTTATGCATTATTGTATGCTTTTATATAATGTTAAGTAAATATGTGTATGCTCACGTTGTGTTATCCCTGTAGGTACACTTTTGGACCAAGGGCCTAGGGTCGGGTTGAGGAAGTGAGCTAAAGGGAGCATGATGAACGTAGGATGCAGGATTTTGATAGTCTCTACTCTAGGAGTAGTGTAAATCTATAGCTTTAACATTCTTTTTGGGAATGTAATTAAATAGCTTTTGAAAACTTTCTTTTGGCCTGTAATCTCCTTAGCTCAAGCTACAACCGGAACCCTTAAGAGGTTATAAATGCATGTTCTGTCCAAAATATGTGTACTAAATGATATTAAGGTAGGAAGACCCTACATTAGTGGTATCAGAGCAGTGGTTAGATAACCCGGGAATGAGTGAAGGGTAGCCTTAGCAATAAGTTAGCTAGGTGCTTACTTTCGAACATGTTTTGTGCATAAGTTGCATATGAAGTATATGATGTTATGCTAACATGTTTTGTTTATCTAACGAAGTATTATACGAACTGCTTTTGGATCTTGTTGTTAATCCTTGTGTTGCAGTATGGCAGCAAATGTGGAGGTAGGTGACGCAGTGAGCGTCAATGCAAGCACGGGGCGTACGAATCCCCTACCCCCGCAGCTTTTGATGATGAACCGGCCGAACAACAGTTGTTGCCAGGGGAGCTAAGCTTAACTCAGTTTCTTGCTTACCGACCCCCAACCTTTGAAGGAACCGAAACTGGGGAACGAGCTGAGGAATGGTTGGAAAGAATAGAGCAGATCTTTGTGGCAGCCCCATGTGCGAAGACAGCATGGATACGGTTAGCAGAGTTCCAGTTGGCCAAGAAGGCGCTGATGTGGTGGAAGACCACTGTGGTAGAGCAAGAGGCTCAAGGTCATGAAGTTAACTGGAAAATGTTTCGAACTCGCTTTCTGAACCGTTATTTCTCGGCTGCAGCACGACAGGCTAAGGAAGATGAATTCACTCACCTCAAGCAAGGTAATATGTCAGTGTCGGATTATGCTCTTCAGTTTTGCTCCTTGCTCAGATATGTGCCTCACATTGCCACGAGCACACAAGCAAAGATGAGGAATTTCATGAAAGGATTGAGGCCGGAGCTATACGATAGGGTGATCACTTATGGCCCTACTTGCTTTGACGATGCACTCTCACGTGCCGAGCTGGCCGAACTACGAGTGGGTGCATACCCTGATGTTGTACCACCGCCGGCACCCTCTCAGAAATCCACCCCGGATAATTTGAAGCCAAGGAATGATCAGTTCAAGTCAAGGGGGAACTCATCGGCGTCAAGGTTCAGTGGTAAGAGGTCTGACAATAGATGGAAGGGGAACCGAAGGAGTGATGCCCCATCTGGAAGGGGGCAGTCTCAGGGAGACAGATCTGGGAAGATCCAATGCACTCTTTGTGGGCAACCACATCTGACGAAAGATTGTATAGGGTGCTATGTTTGTGGCGACAAGGGCCACTTTGCTAGACAGTGTCCCAACAGGGGAAGTCAACAGGGTTCTGCGGGGAGGCTTGCGGATAGGACAGCACAGCACAGACCCCCATTTGTGCCGCGTCAGCATGGAGGTCAGCCCATGGGGCCACCTCAAGGACAAGTCTATGCGTTGACAAGGGATCAAGCTTCAGCGGCTCCGGAGGAGGTTATAGCGGGTACGTGTCTTTTATTTACGCACCCTGCTTTTATATTGATCGACACAGGTGCGTCACATTCTTTTGTGTCAACAAGTTTTGTGGAAAGACACCACATATGCACTTCTCCGTCGCCCACGCCTCTTATAGTCTCGACCCCCGCTGGAAGAAGTATGATTACCGATCGGATCGTCTACAATGGCCTCATTTATTTTGAGGATAAAGAACTAAGGTCAGATTTGATTGTTCTGGGAATGTCAGATTTTGACTGCATTCTGGGCATCGACGTTCTGAACAGGTATCAGGCAGTTGTGAACTGCAGGCAGAGGACAGTACGGTTCAAATCCGATATGGGAATTCCATGGACGTTCTATGGGGATGGTTCTCGCTCAAAGATTCCATTGATATCTGCTGTCAAGATGGCACAGCTATTGGAAAGAGGCCACACAGGATATCTCATATATGCCGTTGATGTTACGGAAAAGAAAGAAGAAGCAAAAGTTGAGGATGTGCCCGTAGTGGCGGAATTTCCCGATGTCTTTCCGGAGGAGATTCCCGGATTCCCACCGACGAGAGAGGTCGAGTTTGGGATTGAATTATTACCGGGGACGTCTGCCATTTCTCGTGCCCCTTATAGGATGGCACCAGCGGAGCTAAGGGAATTAAAGATTCAGTTGCAAGAACTCCTTGATAAAGGCTATATACGCCCTAGCGTATCGCCCTGGGGAGCACCAGTTTTATTTGTGAAGAAGAAAGATGGTTCGATGCGTTTGTGCATCGATTACAGACAACTGAACAAGGCTACAGTGAAGAATAAGTACCCACTCCCGAGGATCGATGATTTGTTTGATCAGTTGCAGGGTACGAGGCTCTACAGTAAGATCGATCTGAGGTCGGGGTACCATCAGATTCGAGTAAGAGAAGAGGATGTTCAGAAGACAGCCTTCAGGACGAGGTATGGGCACTATGAATTCCTAGTCATGCCTTTTGGGGTGACAAATACCCCGGCTGTTTTCATGAGTTTGATGAACAAGGTGTTCCAGCCATTTTTGGACCAATTCGTCATAGTTTTCATAGACGATATACTCATCTACTCTCGGACCGAAGAAGATCATGTACGGCACTTGAGGACAGTACTTCAGATCCTCAGGGATCATCAGTTGTATGCAAAGCTTAGCAAGTGCGAATTCTGGTTGGACAGCGTGGTATTCCTAGGCCATGTCATATCTAGCCAAGGGATATCTGTGGATCCCAGGAAGATTGAAGCTGTGATGGAGTGGGCAGCACCCACTTCTGTACCCGAGATACGGAGTTTTCTTGGCTTAGCAGGTTATTACCGACGTTTCGTCGAGGGATTTTCTAAGATTGCTAAGCCATTGACACAGCTGACTCAGAAAGGAGTCCCATTCTTTTGGTCCGAAGCTTGTGAGGAAAGCTTCCAAGAATTGAAGCGTCGTTTGACGACAGCGCCAGTATTGGTGATTCCGTCTGAGGATAAGAGGTTTGCCTTGTACACGGATGCGTCATTGCAGGGTTTGGGCTGCGTATTGATGCAAGACAGACAAGTGGTAGCCTATGCTTTGAGACAGTTGAAGCCTCATGAGACCAGGTACCCAGTCCATGATCTGGAACTGGCGGCTATCATTTTCGCCTTGAAGATTTGGCGTCATTATCTTTATGGTACTACGTTTACCATCTTTACGGACCATAAGAGCCTAAAGTTTCTATTCACTCAGGCTGAACTGAATATGCGTCAAAGAAGATGGATGGATTTGCTCAAGGATTATGACTGTGAAATTGAGTACCATCCTGGTAAAGCAAATTTGATAGCAGACGCCTTAAGTCGGAAGGTGAAGAGTACTGCTGAGGATGTTATGTGTTTATCAGCTTTGATGACTTCCTATTGCCATCTGGGCTATGACTTCGATGTAGACACGTCGCCGGTGCGAGTGTCGACCTTATTGGCCGAGCCAGATGTATTTGAGGCTATCAGGAAAGCCCAGAGGTCGGATGATGAAGTGCAGAGATGGTCATCGATAGCACTTCGAGGTCAGCCAACGAAGTTTAGAGTGGCTGAAGATGATTCACTAAGACTGGGCAACCGATGGGTAGTCCCAGATACACCGGAGTTACGTAAAGGAATTTTGGAACGGGCTCATAGTAGCCGATTCAGTATCCACCCCGGAGGAAGAAAGATGTATAAGGACCTGAGCGGTCAATTCTGGTGGAGACGCATGAAGCGTGATGTGATCAGTTATGTTAAGAGATGTTTAATCTGCCAACAAGTAAAGGCAGAAAGACAGAGGCCCGGTGGCGAGCTGAAGAGCTTGGAGGTACCTAAGTGGAAGTGGGAGCATATATCTATGGATTTCGTGAGCCACTTGCCAAGGTCGGCCTCTGGATTTGATGCGATCTGGGTGATCGTGGATAGGCTGACGAAGGTAGCTCATTTCATCCCTTACAGTATGACTTTCACGTATCTAAAGATGGCCCAATTATATGTACGGGATGTAGTGAGGTTGCATGGGATTCCAGTCTTGATCGTGTCTGATAGAGACCCAAGGTTTACTTCTCATTTCTGGGAGGGTCTCCAGACAGCTTTGGGCACCGAGGTGAGACTGAGTACAGCTTATCACCCTCAGACTGATGGCCAAACGGAGCGTACTATACAGACGCTCGAAGATATGCTGAGGGCATGTGTTTTGGAGTTTGATACTCCGTGGCAAGAATCTATACCACTGGTAGAGTTCTCATACAATAACAGCTATCAGGCGAGCATTCAAATGGCCCTTTTTGAAGCTCTTTACGGACGACGATGTAGGTCACCGCTGTATTGGGAGGACTTGACGAGTAAAGCGGTCGGAGGACCGGATATGATTAAGGACATGGAGGAAAAGATTAAGATGATACGCTTAAAGATGAAAGCGGCCCAAGATAGGCAAGCAGCCTATGCAAATAAGCGGCGACGGCCGATAGAATTTCAAGTGGGAGACAAGGTCTTCCTGAAAATCTCACCCTTCAGGGGTGTTGTTCGATTTGGTATGCGGGGGAAGTTATCCCCGAGGTATGTTGGACCGTATGAGGTATTACAGCGTATCGGCACTTTGGCTTACCGATTGGCTCTACCGCCGTCTTTATCTGGGATTCATGATGTTTTCCATGTTTCTATGCTACGGAAGTATGAGCCAGACCCGTCTCATGTTTTACAGCCTACTGAAGTGCAGTTAGACTCAGATGTATCCTACGTTGAACGACCAGTCAGAATTCTGGATCGTGAGGATCGCAGACTACGAAGCAAAGTTATACCAATGGTCAAAGTTCAGTGGGATCGTCGGGGTGTCGAGGAGGCTACGTGGGAGACGGAGCGGCATATGATGCAGCATTACCCCGAACTATTTTCTGGTATGATTTATGTTTAGTTTCTTTTGGGTAAGTGCATGCGATTTCGAGGACGAAATCTTGTAAGTAGGGGAGTAATGTGATGCCCCGAAATTAATTAATTGCAAGTAAGGCATTAATTATGTTTATATGATGTATCATGTGTTGATGGATTTATGTGTTGGGTATTAAGATGTTAACATGATTTAATTGTGTTAATTATTAAATATGAGGAGGATGTGATTTTAGATGAAGTGTGGAGCATTCTTGTAAAATGCCTTTAAAATACTATGTTGGAGCATTTTTACATCATGTTAAGTTTGGGGTACAATTTTATTTAAGTTAAAGTAACCCCCCTTTTAAATCCTCTACCCATCACTTTAACCCCTATACCTTTCACTTTATTAAAAATCCCCAAATCACTTCTCAAACCCCAAACCCTCCCATTTTCGAGTTCCACCAAAAGAGGAGAAGAAAAGTTCCACAAAAACTTTGTTTGTGTGATCTTTGCTAGGATTTGGAGCCTACAAGAGGTATGGAACCATTCCTATAAGTTTTATGATGATTGGTGTTGAATGGGTTAAGTTTTTGATGTTTTTTGTGGGTTTGTTTGGGTATGTGTTATTTATGGTTGGGGTATGTTTTTTGAAGTGTTTTATGTTGGTTTTAGTGGGTTATGATGTTATTGAAGTTGTTAAGAAGTTTGGTTTTGGGTGGCTTGAGGAAGAGCTTGAAAAATGAGCATTAATGGCGAATTTTCGAAGCACAGCACTCGGCGATCGATCGCCCGTTCTTGGCGATCGATCGCGAGCCTCCAGTGCCCGCCAGTAGCATTTGGCGATCGATCGCCACTCTTGGGCGATCGATCGGCAAGGCTGGCGATCGATCGCGCCAAAAGTGGCGATCGATCGCCAAGGAAGGAATTTTTGCCCCTCGTCCAGTGCGATCTCGCGATCGATCGCGCCTGGGCAGCGATCGATCGCGAGCTGTAAAAAAAATGGATTTTGATATTTTTGTGGGATTTTTGGATATTGGACTATATTTAGCTTCTAATATCAATTTGTATGGTTATGTAGAACCGTCCCAGGTACCCACGACTTCAAGGAGATAAAGTCTACGATTTCTCCTTCTTTTGGAATTAAGGTACGTAAGAGACGTACGAGCATCGGACGGTAAACCATACCCTTACATATTATGATGATGTTTAAGATGATGTTATGATGATGATGTCTATGATGATATTTATGACGATGATGTCTACGATGATATTTATGATGATGATGCTTATGATGATGTTACGATGATGATGCTTATGATGATGTTACGATGATGATGCTTATGATGATGTTACGATGATGATGCTTATGATGATGTTTATGATAATGATGTTTATGAGGACGTCTATAATGACGAAGTTTATGATAAGGTCATACGACGTGTATGATTGGGTAAGACGCCCATGTGGTAGGATGCCACCCAAAGTACGTGAGTGGGTAAGATGCCCCGTGGTAAGATGCCACGCAATGTTTATGATATGGTAAGACGCCATATGATTGGGTAAGATGCCCACGTGGTAGGATGCCACACGATGATTATGACGTGGTAAGATGCCACACGATGATGATGATGATATGGTAAGATGCCATACAATGGGGTAAGACGCCCTAATATATGAATAAGAGTCAGGGATAACAAGGAAGTCGAAGGACGACCAATAACCTTTACTTAACTAAGATGTTATGCATTATTGTATGCTTTTATATAATGTTAAGTAAATATGTGTATGCTCACGTTGTGTTATCCCTGTAGGTACACTTTTGGACCAAGGGCCTAGGGTCGGGTTGAGGAAGTGAGCTAAAGGGAGCATGATGAACGTAGGATGCAGGATTTTGATAGTCTCTACTCTAGGAGTAGTGTAAATCTATAGCTTTAACATTCTTTTTGGGAATGTAATTAAATAGCTTTTGAAAACTTTCTTTTGGCCTGTAATCTCCTTAGCTCAAGCTACAACCGGAACCCTTAAGAGGTTATAAATGCATGTTCTGTCCAAAATATGTGTACTAAATGATATTAAGGTAGGAAGACCCTACAACTGCCCACAAGATGGTGGAAAGGGGCCCATGAAATCAATACCCCATACATCGAAGATTTCTAATTCCAAGATATTTGTCAACGGCATCTCATGGCGTTTAGAAATATTACCAATGCGCTGACAACGATCACACGTCTTCACCAAAGTATAACTGTCTCGATGTAGCTCTGGCCAATAGAAACCCGATTGAAGCACTTTTGCTGCTGTCCTTGCTGCTCCAAAATGTCCTCCATAAGGTCTGGAGTGACACTTTTCAAGAATCTCTCTTGATTCCTCCTCAGTTACGCATCTCCTGACAATTTGGTCTGCACAGCGTCTGAATACATACGGTTCATCCCAGTAATAATTCTTCACATCATGAAAGAACTTCTTCCTTTGCTGATAAGTGAGGTATGGAGGCAATATACCACACGACAAATAATTAGCAAAATCAGCAAATCACGGGGTTTTAGTACATACCTCAAAGAGATGTTCATCAAGAAAGTTCTCTTGTATGACTCCATGATCCATTTGATCCTCCAACTCCAAACGAGATAAGTGATCTTCTACTTGATTTTCACTGCCCTTTTTATCCAAGATCTCGAAATCAAACTCTTGTAGCAACAAGATCCATCGAATCAACCGGGGTTTCGCATCCTTCTTGGCAAAAAGATAACGAATCGCTGCATGATCTGTGTAAACTATGACCTTTGTCCCGATCAGATATGCTCTAAACTTGTCGAATGCAAACACCACAGCTAGCATCTCTTTCTCGGTGGTCGTGTAATTCTGTTGGGCTCCATCAAGAGTTCTACTTGCATAGTATATCGCCCTAAAAATCTTATCTCTCTTTTGCCCCAATATTGCTCCCACAGCATAGTCGCTGGCATCACACATTAAAACAAACAGCTCCTTCCAATCCGGCACTATGATATCGGTGTGGATATAAGTGCTTTCTTTAGCCTGTTAAATGCCTGCAAACACAAATCATCAAAGACAAAAGGTGAGTCTTTTTCTAACAAATTACACAAGGGCTTAGCTATTTTAGAAAAATCTTTAATAAAACGGCGATAAAACCCGGCATGTCCAAGGAAGCTCCTAATAGCCTTCTCATTTTTCGGAGGTGGAAGCTTCTCAATTGCAACCACTTTTGCTCTATCCACTTCAAGTCCTTGAGATGACACCTTATGGCCAAGGACAATACCCTCTTGCACCATAAAGTGACATTTCTCCAAATTTAACACGAGGTTCTTTTCTTGGCAGCGCTGTAACACAAGAGATAGGTTATTCAAACAATGGTCAAAAGAGGAACCAAATACCGAAAAGTCGTCCATGAAGACTTCAAGGATCTCCTCCACCATATCTAAAAATATCGCCATCATGCACCGTTGAAAGGTAGCAGGTGCGTTGCATAAACCAAAACGCATTCTTCTAAACGCAAAGGTGCCATATGGACAGGTAAACGTTGTCTTCTCTTTATCCTTGGGGTCTATGGCAATTTGATTGTAACCTGAATAGCCATCTAAGAAACAATAATAACAATAACCGGCTAACCTGTTGAGCATCTGATCAATAAATGGAAGAGGGAAGTGGTCCTTCCTTGTGGCCTTGTTGAGTTTCCTATAGTCAATGCAAAATCGCCACCCCGTCACAGTTCGAGTTGAGATCAACTCATTATTTTCATTTCTTACCACTGTCATCCCTCCTTTCTTTGGCACAACCTGTACTGGGGAAACCCATGCACTATCTGAAATAGCATAAATAATCCCAGCATTTAACAATTTAAGCACTTCTGCTTTTACTACCTCCTTCATTGCTGGATTTAACCGTCTTTGATGATCAATGGAGGGAACGAAGGAATCCTCCATAAGTATTTTATGCATGCACAAAGACCGGCTTATCCCCTTGATATCAGAAATCGACCAACCCAAAGCAGATTTATATGTCCTCAATACACGTAATAATTTATCCTTCTCTAAAGAACAAAGAGATGAAGATATAATTACCGGGTATGTCGAATTCTCACCCAAGAAGGCATAAGTAAGGTGGGCCGGTAGTTCTTTCAGTTCCGAGCTCGCCTTCGTATCTTCTTTGACTGATGTATCTCGTACATCTTCCTCTTTTCCAGTAGTGTTGTTCTCCTTAGGCAAGCTCTTAAGTGCTTCCACTTGCTCAGCAAGATCAGGTTCAGTTGCATCCACTTTCATAATAGAGTTGACCATGCAATTCTCCAATGGATCCTCCGGTATTGCTTCTACTTCAAAGTTATGCACACATGAGTCAATAACATCCAAAAACTTGCAAGTACTTACCTCGTCAGGTCCCTTGAGAGCCTTGTAAATATTGAACATGACTTCTTCTCCTCCAACTCTCAAGGATAATTCTCCTCTTTGGACATCGATAAGTGCCCTGCCTGTTGCTAAGAATGGTCTCCCCAAAATTAATGGAACATCTCCATCTTCCTCCATGTCTAGAACCACAAAATCTGCAGGGAAAATAAATTTGTCCACCTTAACAAGCACATCTTCAATTATCCCTCTAGGATATGTGAGAGACCTATCCGCCAATTGCAATGTGATTGTAGTAGGCTTTACTTCACCAAGCCCTAAACTCCTGAAAACAGATAAAGGCATTAAATTAATACTTGCACGTAAATCACATAACGCCATATTAAATGTAGAACTACCAATAATACAAGGAATAGTAAAACTCCCTGGATCTTTCAATTTTTGTGGTAGCTTCTTTTGGAGGATTGCACTACATTCTTCTGTGAGATTCACGGTTTCAAATTCCTCAAGCTTCCTCTTTCGTGCCATTATATCCTTCATAAACTTTGTATAATTAGGCATTTTTTGCAACGCCTCGGCAAAAGGAATATTTAAGTAGATTTTCTTGAAAATCTCCAAGAATTTGGCAAACTGGTCATCTATAGCCTTTTTCCGGAAACGTTGAGGATATGGAAGTGTAGGCTTGTACATAGGAATCTTTTCCGGTAGTGTGGCTTGCTTCTCCTTTTCAACTTCCTTAGGGTTTTCAACCTGAATTTGAGTCTCCTCAACAGATGGCTCATCAACATGTGCTGGTTCTACATCCCCAAGTTCCTTACCACTTCTCAATGACACGGCCTTGCACTGCTCCCTTGGGTTCACTTCGGTGTTGCTAGGAAATGACCCTCTTTGTTGGTTGTTCATGGCATTAGCAAGCTGCCCAATTTGCACCTCAAGAGACTTCATTGTAGCACCCATGTTGTTCATGTGACCCTCAATCGTATCAAGCCTCGACTCATTCTTCTCAAGCCTCAATGTCGAACTTTGAAAAAAGGAATCACCAAATCTTCAAGTGAAGGTTTACCTTCATTCTTTTGTGGAGCATATCCAGGTGGTGGATTCAGAGCACTATTGTTGTTGGCATATGAGAGTCTATCATTGTTGCGGAACCCTTGTTGATACGGATTGCTTCGGTAGTTATTATTGTTGTTGGGATACCGATTGTTTATGAACTGAACGTGCTCTTGGTCTGCTTCCCTTGACAACTCCATTCCAGCTGCAGCGGCGGTCGATTCAATAGTAGGTTGTGCTCCTTGCTTGGTCAGAGCTGCTACCTGCGTGGTTAGTGCAAACAGTTGTGCAGTAAGAGTACTAAAATGATCAACTAACGATGATCAAATACTGAGTTGAAAAGAAATCAGTTGGAGACGAATCTAGGAGTACGATTTCACTTGTTCATCCACTACACTTATCATTCCTTGATTTCCATGTTATGGATTTCCTAGTTTACTAGCCGAGAATTCTTATTTGTTTCTACTCCCTCTCCCGAGTGTTAAGCATAAGTAATTATCTAACATCAATCTTGATATCCCTATCTAAGATGAATTATCAAACAATTGTAAAAGCGCAGTATTCCTTTGACGACTTCTATGGAGTTATAGGCCTTCCGAACAATATAACTACCACGATACGAATTCCTTCTTTCCTATTCACAACCCCCTCTCCCGAGTGATAGATCACGAATATAGAATCATTCAATCCATGGCCAGTAGATTAAAAGCATTAAGACCAGGAAAACATAAATAAACCATACGGAAATCCAAATAAACTTCAATCAATTCATAATAAGCGTAGTTTCAAAACAAGCTACATCGTCTCCTAGAAAATAAAATTAGTTCATGCTAAAGTATTTAAACACATAGACATGTTTAAATAACCCATAAAAATTGCTAAAAGTTTAGAGATACAAAACAAATTGGACGCTATTCTTCGATCTCCGATGAACGCCGCCGTCTCGTGATGAATTCTCTACTTTTTGCTCCGAGCCGTCGTCGTTATTTTTCTCCGTTCTTCAACCCTAGCCTCCTTCTCTCCAAAAATATGTCTAAGTCTGAATGAATCCCCAAAATCCTCCTTTCCAAACCTTTAAAAGTCCCGTGCATCAAATAAGGAAAGCAGTCCAAAATTTCCAAAATTCATCAGGCGTAATGACGCCTCCGAAGTGGCGTAGTTACGCCTGTCGATGTGTCAAAAAATCTGGCTTCCCGCGTGATAGGCGTAATGATGCCTCCAAAGTGGCGTAGTTACGCCACTAAAAATTCTCAAAAGCAGTGGGTTAGGCGTAGTTACGCCTGTATGAGGCGTCTTTACGCCTGTTGAAATCCTTCAAAAGCTCAAATGCCGTGGGCTAGGCGTAGTTACGCCTCAAAGTAGGCGTAGTTACGCCTGTTGCAATGTTTGAAAGTGTAGATTTTTGACTTCAATTCATCCGTTCTTTCCATCATTTGCACCCTTTTAGTCCACTAAACATGTAATTACCTGGATTCCTGCAAAACAACACAGAACAAAACCAAAAGCGTAATTCTGATCGAAAACTAACACTAAACCATGCAAAATAAGAAGAAATATAAGTGTATAAAATACACTTATCATATGTCATCTACATACAACACTAGGAAGATAATTATGCTCCCACTGACCTTCTTGTAGACACAAGATTCATCTATGTTTTTGATGAAACCAAACTCTTTGACAGCATCATCAAAACTGTAATGCCTCGAGTTGTTTTATTCATGTGTCATATGATTATGGCGTAATTTTGAATACTTACGGTACGATGTGAACTCGGGTTCGGGTTGAACCGAGGGTTAATACTCATATACATGACATGACTATGTGATATATGGCAAGTTGAAGGTGCATTTGAATGTGCATGTGAATTACATTTGAGTTGCATGTGAATATTTGGTTATATATCACAACATTCAGATTTAATTCACACAATACACCATAACTCACCTAGTAATCTCTACACCCTCTATCTCATTCTCTTGGAATTGTGGTTGGAAGTAGATTTGCAAGAACAACAAGGAAGTGCATAACTTGGTAAGACTAGGAATATTTCCATGTTTTAGTACCATAGTTGATAGATATATGTGTTTCATGTATCAAACTTGAAGTATGTGAGTTGGTGAAAGAAAGATGGAATTGATATGAGTTATAGTGCAAAGAATTGAGTTGTATGTTGATAGAAACATGTTTATATGATAATTGAGATTTCATGAAACATGTTTAAATGTATATTTTCGAGTTATAGTTGACGAAACATGGAGATAAGCTCAAAATCACCTTTGTTCTGAAATTCTGTTGTCGACCGATCGATCGCTAGGATCATACCGATCGATCGGTAAAACAGGGGAAAGTAAGGCGGTTCATGTACCGATCGATCGCTGAAAGCGACCGATCGATCGGTGAAATGCCGTAGCATTTTTGAGAAATTCATACATTTGAGCGATCGATCGCTAGCTTCTGACCGATCGATCGCTAGGGTTGTCTGTTTGGACCGATCGATCGCTAGAGTGACCGATCGATCGGTAGACTTAATATGTTTTATTTTGTCGCTTTTGATATTGATGCCTATGAGAACATGATATATTATTGGCATTGTTGTAGCATCATCAGAGGGGACGGGGCAACGAGGCAATTAGCCAGTGACGACTGATTTATCTTGTTTGTGTCGCTTTACAGGTACGTGTTGACGTACGGAGTATAGATATTGTGTGATGATATTATGAGATTGATATCATATGAATTGTGTTGTGTTGGTATCATATGATTTGTAGTATCATATGCATGTACATTTCATGGATATCATGTTTTTGAGATGGATGAGGTATATGCTTTAGCATTAGAGATATACGCCTGGTTTGGGTATATGCTCGGGTATGCTACATATGCTTTAGCATTTGAGTTATATGCCTGGTTTGGGTATATGCTCGGGTATGCTACATATACTTTAGCATTAGAGATATACGCCTGGTTTGGGTATATGCTCGGGTATGCTACATATACGTTAGCATAAGAGATATACGCCTGGTTTGGGTGTATGCTCGGGTATGCTACATATACTTGGTATGAGAGATATACGCCGGTTTTTGGGTATATGCTCTGGCTATTATCATGTGAGGACGGTACTATGATATGTATGGCTAATATGAAGATGTGAGGCGGTTCCACTAACATATTGAGCGGAATAGACATATCATAATAGTCTTGTGATAATAGGGTGATAGTTGAGACATGTCGACATGGTGCATTGGTTGATGCATGATACAGAGCATTCACATTGGATATGATGTTTTTTAGTGCTTTATCATTGATATTGTATGTTGATATTGCACTAAGATAATGGTTTATCTATACTCACGTTGTGTGAATGTTTCTGTAGGATTTCATAGACGTGGGAATCGTGAGTCTTATTCCGCTGCGAGGTGAACCACTGCATATGAGTTGTGCTGGCTTAGCTTGTTATTATACATGTGATGCATATGTGAATAGGGTTTTTGTACTTGTGGTTTTGTACTTGTACATCTGTAACAACCTATTAGTAAGAAACTCTTAAACAGTGTATGAATTACTTAATTCTGACTCACATATGTACTTATAATTGAATACATAATGGATTACGTAACGAGGACCCCACAAAAACGATGAGCCCAACTCCGAGAAGCTTGCTTCAATCCATAAATGGATCGTTGTAGCTTGCATATCTTTCCAGCATCCTTTGGATCGACAAAACCCTCGGGTTGTGTCATGTACACATCCTCAAGTAAATTTCCGTTAAGGAAAGGTGTTTTGACATCCATCTGCCAGATTTCATAATCATGAAATGCAGCTATTGCAAGTAAGATCCTAATGGATTTAACCATGGCAACTGGTGAAAAAGTTTCATCATAATCAATACTATGAATTTGTTTGAAACCTTTAGCAACCAGTCGACCTTTAGGTTTGTATATTACCATCCATGTCGGTCTTTTTCTTGAAAATCCATTTGCACCCTATGGGTCTTACCCCTTCAGGCGGGTCAACCAAAGTCCATACTTGGTTTGCATACATGGATTCCATCTCAGATTTCATGGCTTCTTGCCATTTCTCAGAATCAGGACCCATTATAGCTTCTTGATAAGATGACGGCTCATCCTCATCAATAAGTAGTAAGTCACCTTGTTGAGTCACAAGAAATCCATATCTCTGTGGCTCACGGTGTTCTCTTACAGACCTACGCTGGGCTTGTGTCTCTTGAGCAGACATTTCATCCACAACAACTTGTGGTGTCTGCTCTGTTTCCATCTCAATATCATGTTCAATGTTTTCTTGTGGTTGAACTTCACTAAGTTCTATTTGTCTCCCACTGGTTCTTCTCGAAATAAAATCTCTTTCAAGAAATACACCAGTCTGAGCAACAACTACTTTGTTCTCGGTGGGATAATAGAAATAGTATCCTTCGTTTCCTTAGGATACCCCACAAATAAACACTTATCAGATTTGGGTCCAAGTTTATTGGAGGCGTGACGTCTCACGTAAGCCTCACAACCCCAAATCTCTATAAAAGACATACTAGGACGTTTCCTAGTCCATATATCATATGGTATCTTTTCAACTGATTTAGATGGAACACGGTTCAGTATAAATATTGCTGTTTCTAAAGCAAGTCCCCAAAAGGAAATCGGAAGATCTGCATGACTCATCATTGATTGAACCATGTCCAACAAAGTTCGATTCCTCCTTTTGGATAAACCATTCCATTGTGGAGTATACGTAGGTGGGAGTTGTGGGACTATCTCACACTCCTTTAGATAGTCATGAAACTCTTGGCCTAGGTATTCTCCTCCTCGATCTGATCGGAGGATTTTGATACTTTTGCCAAGTGTGTTTTGTACTTCATTCTTGAAATCTTTGAACTTTTCAAAGGTTTCATGTTTATGTTTCATTAGGTACACATACCCATATCTACTGAAGTCATCAGTAAATGTAACGAAGTATTGAAAACCACCTCTAGCTTGTGTGCTTATTGGTCCACATACATAACTATGTATGAGACTCAATAAATCATTTGTCCTTTCAACATGTCCCTTGAAAGGGGCTTTAGTCATCTTGCCCATTAAACAAGATTCACATGTTTCATACGATTTTAAATCAAATGAATCTAATATTCCATCCTTATGAAGTTTTGATATGCGATTCTCGTTTATATGGCCCAAGCGACAATGCCAGATATTAGTTGGATTAGAATCATTATTCTTAATCCTTTTAGTATTTATGTTATAGACAGGCATATCAAGATTTAATACATAAAGACCATTAATCAATTGTGCACTAGCATAAAACATATCATTCAAATAAATGGAGCAACACTTGTCCTTTATAATAAATGAAAACCCAACCTTGTCCAAACACGAAATTGAAATAATGTTTCTCGTCATAGAAGGCACAAAATAACAGTCTTTTAAATCCAATAATAAACCAGAAGGCAAAGTTAAAGAGTAATCTCATATAGCTAATGCAGCAACTCTTGCTCCATTTCCCACTCGGAGATCAACCTCACCTTTCGCCAACATCCTACTCCTTTTGAGATCCTGCACATTAACACAAATGTGAGAACCACATCCAGTATCTAATACCCATGATGAAGAAGTAGATAAATTGACTTCTATAACAAAAATACCTGAATTGGAAGTCATACTTCCCTTTGTCTTCCTAAGATCCTCCAGATATACTTTGCAGTTCCTCTTCCAATGTCCGGTCTCACCGCAATGGAAACAGTTCCCTTCCTTAGCCAATCCTCCCTTTGGCTTGAGTGCAGAAGCTTGAGGCTTAGATTTAACAAAGACTTTCTTGTTCTTCTTAAAACCCTTTGCTTTAGCCTTTCCTTTGCTCTTATTCACAATAAGAACATTAGTGGGCTTAGGTTTCTTGGTGTTAGCTTCAAAGGTTCTCAGCATACCAAGCAACTGTGGTAGAGTCTTTTGGATTTCAATCATATTGTAACTCAAGACAAATTGACTGTAGCTATTAGGCAACGATTGCAAGATTACGTCAGTGGCCAACTCTTGGTCCAATGGAAAACCCAGATTCTCAAGATTCTCAAAGTACCCAATCATCTTCAGTACATGAGTTCCAACAAGGCTTCCTTCTACCATCCTGCACTGGAATAACGCTTTAGAGATGTAATACCTCTCTTGTCTTGCTTGTTGTTGGTAGAGTTGCTTTAAGTGCTCGATCATATCGAACGCCTCCATTTCCTCATGTTGCTTCTGAAGCTCAGAGTTCATGGTGGCAAGCATATGGCAACCAACATCAAGTGCGTCATTTTGATGCTTCTTGTAAGCATCCTTATCGACTTTAGCGGCCGTCACAGGAGGTTCCTCAGCAGGTAAGAGTTCCTCTAGGACATATTGCTTTTTCTCTTGTTTGAGGACAATCCTCAAATTCCTATACCAGTCTAGGAAATTAGTCACATTCAGTTTGTCCTTCTCAAGGACCGATCGTAATGACAGTGTGCTAGTTACGTTGTTTGATGCCATGGATATCTACAATATAAATATGCAAAATAAGTTTATGATTTTAATCATTTAAATGACACTCCCACTATTTTGTTTAAAATTATCAACCCTCGAAACCTTAGTGGGCCAAGATCCATATTTCACCTAATCCTGAGTTAGCTTTGGCTAATCACCCAAGACTCAGTTATTTAGGTAGACAACACTTTGTCAATTACATCACATGTAATTCTTGGATGGTTGGACGAACAACACTTCGTTCAAATTCATCTAATGAATTATTATCCAACCCCATGCCTCTAGGTTCCCAATCCTATTGAGATAACCTAGTTAAGTCAGACCCAATATAAAGTAAAACGGATATCACTTTTATCCTTTCGCGCCTTACCAAGATTGTCACGGTGCTTTGCTTTGGCAAAACCACACATGTTCAATCGAAGTCTTGACGAGTACTTTTAATTTTGGAAGGCATCTAAAACTTAATATTATTAGAGGGGTTTATTGATCTCATGATTTTATTGATAATTAAAAATATGTCTGGTACATATACGCATATACATATCTACATATATGTATAACAATCATCAATATAAACATCATAAGATAAACATGCATCACATACATTAACTTAAATAAAACGTGACATGGTTATAGCCCCTACTAAAGATTTTCTCAAGCCAATGAGAAAATCCTAAAAGGTCAACCTAAGGTAACTTCTCCAAGCACCTCTTTGGCTCCCTTTTGTGAATGGCCTCCTCATCCCGGCACCTTGGTCCATCTTCATTGATCTCCATCAATAAAATAAACTATACTATATAACAATTACATGATATAGAGAATTCCTCGAGTTACATTCGAGGGGAACATATGGGAGGGATATCATTTAGGGAAAATAGAGAAGGCACGACACGCAGGCTGTAATAAATTACAAACATTCACAAAATCCTATCTAATAGGTCATAGGGCTATAACCATGCACCATGCTCAAACAACACATAAAACATGCTATAACAATTAATGAATTAAATTCTAAACATTTTAAAATTTAATTCTAATTAAAAACTGTAAAATAAAATTTTGGAAAATTATCGTACGCTCGCGGCATCATATACCACGGTGACTCGGCGCGTCTCAAGCCATGGACTTGCTAACCCTAGCAACCCCACGATTGCAATCTTGTCACGGACCAAGGGTCAAAAAACCCTAGCATGACACACTGCCCAACCATGCACGAGCCTAAGGTTCGAAAACCCAAGCCCACATGCGACGGTGGCCGAGAGCCAATGGGGCCAAGGGTTCGAAACCCTAGCCCATTTGCGTGCGGCGACCGAGAGCCTATGGAGCCAAGGGTTTGAAACCCTAGCCCATGTGGTTGCAGCCGCCACCTTGCATGAACCCGTGAACCCTAGCTAGGCGGTGCACGAGCCAAAATTGGCTTGTAAGCCGTAGCTAGGCTATGGTCCGAACCATACACGAGTCAAGGCTTGGTTTTGCGCACGTATTATCGTATACATCAATCCGTCAATTATATCACATATAATATTGCGATGATTTCCACAAAATCGATTATCACATACCATATATGAATCATACTGTTTCAAAGCATGCAAGAGATTCAAAAAACATGATTAAACAATTAATCACATATTCCCGATATGAGCTTTGTACACGGCTTTGATACCATTGTTAGGAATCCGATCAAACAAAAACGCAGCGGAAAATAAAATTGGATTCCAACCAAGGACCTATACAAAGTAATCATATCGAGATTGAATAGAATCATACCCTTGTAGCGTGTTTGAAGCAGATTCCTCTTTGCAACACCACGAGTCACGAACAAAGATTTGCACCTTTTGTCTATACGGTATCCACACGATCAAATCGAAAGGGACGTTAAAGAACAAGTTGCTAGACTTGTTCTTCAACCGAAACAAAGACACACACGGTTCACAACCGATAAACGGTGGTCGGATGATCAACCAAGGCCGCGGTGGTGGCCGATGGTTCTCGGATGAGAGGGGCGGCCGAATGCCTTTTTGGGTGGCTACTAGGTTTAGAAAAATTAACACTTAATCATCTCAAACCCTTGTTAGCTTATTATATCTAATATTAGATTTAATTAAAGGCTTTCAAAAAGCCTCATTGGCCCAAACCCAACATCTTAATTAAATCTATATATCTAATATTTGTAATTAAGACTCTTCTTAATTAATTAATTCATCCAATGAATTTTATCTCCCTTTATCGATTTAATATTTTGTGCGACCCGATAGGATCTTGCAATGTTGGCGGTGACATAAAATCTAATTTTATGTCACAAGCAATGAGCGGTATCTAACAACACATCAAGGTTACCCAAATTACAAGAATGTCATTGACTCGACATAACCTATGGACTGTGATAATATTAACCATGTAACTTAATCCCTTTGTCCAATGTGTTGAACATGAGTCATGGAATAGTCATACTCTTCAATCTTTTATTTCTTGATCCCCAAGTAAAACTAGAATAAACTAATAAGCTCGATATCACATATCGACTTATTCGAGCATGGCCATGCATTTTAGTCTCATTTGATCAAGGGCCCAAACACTTCTCCTGTTATATAGGAGGGACAAATCCTATCTCGATCAATCAACATCCCTCTACATAATTCGTAGTGTATCCAATAGTTGTCTTTATAGTTTACCCTGTTACAGGTAACGTTTGACAATATCAAGATACATAACTCCTTATGTTGGGATCTCAGATGATCTCAAGTCGTAAGTATTACATACACTATTATCACTATTAGAATTGCTTATGACACTCATATAACTATCCATGTAGCATTCTCACGGTGGGTCTGTCCAGTATAGTGTTCTCTAACATGTACCCATGTGTTGATTTGATATCTCATATCTATGAACAATTCATCAATCAAAACATACTAGTCTCAATGCATTATCATTATCCCTATTAATGATAATACTTGACTAGGGACAATCTTTAAGAACAATACAATATTATTCTAAGGACATTAACTTATATATTAATTCATATTACACAGATACTCGAATAATATATAATAATGAATTGCCATTAATAAAACCATAATACATTGTATGTCATAAACAATCATATAATGAGTTGTCTTAGGGTATATCCCAACAGTTGGAACCAAAGTGTGATTCCTTGGAACACACGGATGTGGACATCTATGGAGATATGTTTTGTGTTGATCGGTAGCCGTGAGTTGCCCGATCCAAGTTGCAAGTGGTGCAACTACTCCTTGACTGGAGATGGGATTGGAGAATGGAAACTGGGCTTAGTATGATATACTGATTCATACTGGTAGTTTCCTGGTAGAGATGTATGTTGACATCGTGGACTAAGTTGTAGAGATATCATTGAGGCGATATCTATGTTGGAATCAGGAATGATTCGATTGGATAGCAGATAAGATTAACTGACTGCTTTTGGGATGGTTAACATCGGGGTATGTTAACATCTTTTAAGGTTGTGATGGTTGGGGAGGAGAATTCCATTCCAGATTGGAGCGAGGTCGATGTCTTTGTGGTTGGTGTTCCGATCATGATGTATTCATGAATCGATGTTGGGGACCCGAATCGGGTTGTTTGGTCTCGACGGTACGTGGAGTACGCATGTGTGAATTTCGAGGATGAAATTTTATTAGTGGGGGATAAATGTGATATCCGGAAAATAAATTACGATAATCCCGGAGTGATTATAATCCTTAATGGATTTTATTCGGAGTAATTATGAGATAATTACGGTGTTGATGTTCCCGAGAATTTTATTCTGGTATCGGGGTCGTTGGGCCCAAGGGTTGAATTTATTCTCATTAAAGTGATAAACCTTGGATTTGTATTGGTAGTGGGATCTAGAATCTGGGGAGCTTTGGTTTGAGGTTGCTAATGAAAATAGTGAATGAGAGATAATTATTGAACACATATGATTTTTAATGAGTCAGGGTGCGAGTATTTGACTCGGGTTTTTGGAGCCTTGGTACTATATATACCAAGTGGACTCGGTGTTCAATCAGTTGGCGTTTCATTCTCTCTCTCTCCCTCACGTTTAATCTCTCCCCCTACCATTTTCCCCTTTTTCTTCTTGGAGCTAAATCGATGGAGGCTCGATTTCGGAGCGAGATTTCTCGAAGATAATTTGGTAATCTTCTTCTCCTCACATTTTTCTTCGTTTTGATTGTGGTATTGTAGAGTTTGGGCATGTGTAGGGTTGGGTTTGATTTTTTGGGATTTTATAGATTTTTGCATTGTTGTAGTTAAGGAGTTTTTATGGTGACTTGGTTAAGGATTTATGGTGTAATGGGTGTTGGGGTTGTTAATTTGGGAGTTTTAACTTGTAAAACGTCATTTTTGGTTGTTTCAGAGCTCGGCGATCGATCGGAAAATGGGCTCGATCGATCGCGCGTAATTGGTAAAATTTGACGACGATAAATAGTGTTCTTGATTGATCGAGCAAAGTGGCCGATCGATCGAGAAGGTCGGGCGATCGGTCGAGAAGTCTGCTCGATTGATCGAGCGAAGGAGGATTTTGGGCATAAGATTTCTGGAGCTCTCGATCGATCGAGCACCTTTGGCCGATCGGTCGAGAAGCCATGTTTTGTGAAAAATATTTGGTGGTTGTGGAAGCGATGCATGCTTTGCCCGGGTCTTTTAAATGGTTAATCATCGTGATTCGATGATGTATTTGGAGGTTGTATACGTGTTCGGGTATGTGTTGCGTACACGTAATTAATTGTGAGTCATTAATTGTGTTTAGCATATAATTCACTGGATTTTGGGGCAAAGGCAAAGATTGACTCTTGCTACTGGATTATGAGGTACGTATAAGGTACAAGCATAGTGTTATATATTATTGTCATTATAGAATGAATAATATACTAGGGTGCAATGAACTGGTAAGTATTGTGAATTATACGGTGCCGCTATGGAGCGAGCAATGGTTGGATGTTGTCGCTACGGAGCGAACATCGGTTATGATGCCGCCGCTGTTGAGCGTGCGATGTAATGGAACTGTAAAATCATGGTAGAGGTATATGTGTTATTTGTAAATCATTAGTGTATTGATTTAATTACATTTGATTTCATTATCGGTTTGAGCATGGGTAAAGTTAATCAATGAAACGATTAACTGACTTTGGGGTTTGATAATTTCGGTTAATGTGAGAACGGGAACAACATGGGGGATCCCATATGGTGATGATACTATACAGGGAGTATCTTTTAAGTTTACAGCTGTATATCCTGTAAATTATGAATTGTGATATTACTGTTATTGAGATGGTGATATTGGTATGCTCACCCCGTGTGGGGCTGTCTCTGTTGGGGCAGGTGGAACAGGTACAACAGTGACTCCGGAGTTGAGTTCGAGCTGTTGATTAGAGGTGCTTCCAGGGCCGAGGTACCAGTATCGGTATTGATTAGGGCACTTTATACATTAGATACACATTCACGCATTTGATGCTCGCATGTGAGCACTACTATATGTGTATATGGTTTGTATAAATGTTGCTAGAGTTCTCTTTTCATATATGGTTGCATGCAATTTATTATGGAGTAATGCATGATGAATTGAGAACATGTTAGTGTATTATGAGGTGTATGTTCATGCTAGTGGGACGATATTGAGAATTGAACATTAAGTGGATTAATGTCGGAATTTTATAGATGGTATATAGGGGTTTCCCTAATGTTATGAAAGCATGCACCATTAATTGTGATAATACACTAATAGCGGGTTAAGGGCACGGGGTCCTTACAGTAATATATTCTATGCATTAGAAACGTAATATATTCAATGCATTTGTGTACGATGATCATTATTTTTAGCATGATTCTTACTACATTGATGAATTAGACTAATGGTAAATTGATTAATACTTGTAAAACTTGAATTGGAAGATGATTGCACAACCCTTGAACTGGCGATTCCATCGAGTGATGCCTAACTGAAGTGATTCACGTAATTCATAGATGGTTGGAGTCATTGCATTCATGGAGAGGGCCAGAATTTCAAGGACGCTGCAGAGTTTAGTTCATGTGTGAAAAAAATTTCTATAGCCACTATATTTCTTGTAGAAGAAAAATGATAGTAAAAAGGTGATTGTAGTTTGCAGTGATAATAATTGTGGAGAATATATGCATCCAGATATAAAGCAAATAACTTATTTGGCATTCAAAAGGGCAACCTACTACATACCTACGGAGAGGACAATTTGCATAGTAGAGGGAATCCTAGGGTTGATTCTACTTGGGTAGCTAGTATCGTGAAAGAGAAATTAATAGGAGAGTCTTTATATCGGCCTTGTGCTGTGTTGAAAAATATCCACAGAGAATACAGAGTTGAACTCAGGTACTACAAAACGTGGAAGGGTAAGAAATTCGATGTGCATTAAATCCATGGCACATATAAGGAATCATATGGAAGTTGAGATGGTATTGTAGTGTCGTTAAATAAACACATCCAGGAAGTGTAACTGATTATGAGATTGATCATTTCAGTAATAAATTTCATTATTTGCTTTAATGTGTGTGTTGTTGGCTTGTGAGAGGTTGTATGCCATTTATTTTTTTGGATGACACCCACAATAAAAATAAATTCAAATGAAGCATTTTAGTTGTTGTCGCCAAGGATGGTAATGATGATTTATTCACTTTGTCATATTCAGTAGTTGATGCTGAAAATTATGCTAACTAGGCGTGGTTTTGTTCCAAGTTGAAAAGAGTCATAATTTCTGAACAAATCATGGTGTTCAGTAAGTTCACATTTTTCTGTGATAGACTCTCAGGCTGTCAAGGTTGTTGTTGGTATTTCCCGTCCACGCTTATGGGTTGAGGCTTAGTAGACAACTTGGTTAGACGTTAATTGATTAATTTTCTTGAGATGATTTATCATGTACTATCATGTAAATTTTATCTTTATAGTGGTAACTATATTTACTAATGGCTCTGAATCCTTGTATGCACGGGTCCGGACGAGGGTTGCCCCCTCCTTCTATAAGAATAAATTCAAATTTGAAGCCAAATGGGTGATGTCAAACCAGTGTAAAGAAGTAATTTGACAGCAATTTTTACCTTTAATACGAAGTTATCCCATGCACAACAAAAAACACTGATAGAAGTGCAAAGTATGAAATCCATCACACACAAAAATCACACGATGCAACAAACACGTGTATCCATGCTAACACAATACATAGCAACAAATACGAATTTCAACTTTCATCGTTCTGACAAATAAAAAATCCAAGCATATGCTAAATAATACAAATCTGACACCACATAAAACCAAGTCCAATCTGACTCCGCTGATAAGAAGGCAAAAATCTTTGAGAAAACCAGGCTATAAGAAATCTGCTTAAATCATAATAACCTGAGTTCAACTTTGCAGAGTTTGTAAGTCACACGAGACGATTTCAAGCCATGAAATATGAGATCCGGGTTCGAGAATTAATATACACCTGAGCAAATAAAGCTCATAAGATATAAACGAGCTCCAAAGATAAGAGATAAACATCCCGAGCAGATAAAATATACCCGAACACCAGTATAAGAAATATTCCGAGCAAATAAAGTATGTCCGAACTCCAGTATAAGAAATATTCCGAGAAAATGAAGCTCATGCGAATTCCAGAATTAATAAACATGCGGAGAAAGTAAAGCTCGTCATGAGCACCAAAAACAATACATCTGAGCTCATCGAACACCCATCAAATAATCATCCAAAACATCTGAAACACCGATACTAATGAATCCCTCCCTAGCACCGAACACCAAAAATGTCCCAAGCAAATAAAGCTTTTCTGAAATAAAAAAAAAATCCTGAGCAAATGAAGCTCGCTCGAATTACAATCTATGATCAAATAACACTCGTCCAAAGCATTAATACACTGAAATAATGAAGTGTTAATAAACAATCTGATATAACAAAGCTCAAAAGATCCTGAGCATCAATATCCCAAACATATGAAATATGATCGAGCTCCAGGGAGAACATCCCGAGCAAATAAATATGATCAGACTCCAGGGAAAACCTCCCGAGCAGATAAATATGATCGCGCTCTAGGGAAAACATCCCACGCAGATAAGCATGATCAGGCTCTAGGGAAAACATCTCGAGTAGATAAAATGAGATCGGGCTCCAGGGAAAATATCCTAAGAAGATAAAATAACATAAGGCTCCAGGGAAAACATCATGAGCAGGTAAAATATGATCGCGCTCCATGGGAAACATCCCGAGCAGATAAATATGATCACGCTTCAAGGAAAACATCCCGATCAGATAAAATAAGATCGGCCTCTAGGGAAAACATCCAGAGCAGATAAACTATGATTGGGCTTCAGGGAAAACATCCCGGGCAGGTAAACACTTTGGCAATTTTAGGTTTAAACATGGACCAACATCACTATCCCATAAGTAAACTAATAAAATTCCGAACAAGCTCGATCCTCTCCAGCACAACCACTTAGGCAATTTTAGGTTTAGACATGGACCAAATATCCCAATCCATGAGTAAACAAATAAAAGTTGAACAAGCTTAAATATGGACCAAACATCCGATCCTATGTATAAATTAAAAAAATTCAGAACAAGCTCGAACCTCCCGAGCATAATCACTTAGGAAATTTTACGTTTAAACATGGACCAAACATCCCGATCCCATGAGCAAACTAATAAAATTTCAAACAAGCTCGAACCTCCCGAGCACAATCACTTAAACAATTTTAGGTTTAACATGGACCAAACATTCCAATCCCATGAGTAAACTAATAAAATTCCGAACTAGCTCGATACCCGAGCACCATAAATCAGTAATGTTTTAGGTTCATTACGGACAAACATCTCGATCCTGCTTTTAACCCGCCAATGATAGACACTAATCAAATATCCCAAACATCAATATAACAAGCTCAAACATTCCGAGCACCAATAAAATGTATTCGAACATCCCGAGCACCAATAAACATGCTCAAACTTCCCGAGCTTATAGAATAGGGCCTTATTACAAGATTACATGCCCGAGCTTGATGAATAGGTCCTTACTGCTAGATTGCATGCCCGAGCTCAATGAATAGGGCCTTACTGTTAAATTGCATGCCCGAGCTTAATGTAATAGGGCCTTACTGCTAGATCGCACGCCCGAGCTCAATGTAATAGGGCCTTACTGCTAGATTGCACGCCTAAGCTCAATGTAATTAAGCATTACTGCTAGATTGCACGCCCGAGCTATAGTGCATCGTGGTACCTGAAATAGTGCAACACAAAATGCATATATAGGAATTTAAACTAACATTTCATAAGAAATAACCGTAAACCAGGCATGTAAATTGAGCACCGAAGTCAAGGTCCACTACTATGTTAAATATGTCCCGAGCTCGGCAACGATGAGCTAGAGGCTAAGGACTCGATGTTTTGAGCAATGCGTGCCTGACACATGGGTCAAGCATAGGCGAGCATATGACACACACGTCCTAAGCTCGGTGACATGTACTGCAGAAAAGACAAGACAAGAACAATATTTTGCATTTTAAGTACATGCTATAATATAGAATTGTATCATCAAATATCCCTATCCGATGTAAAGCAAGTAATTCATCACAATAAATCTTGAGTCCATTATAAAAGGTCCAGCTCCTCTTCTAGTTAATCGCCACGAGAAAAAGTAGTTGTATGTTTGAACGATTTCCTTTAATTTGAATCAATACTCATTATAGCTTTAAATCTCATAAGTAAATTGCACTCAACACCTTGTAGTTTCTCTACAAGCATGCTACGTAATGCATTCAAGTAAATGATGAGATAAATAAGTTGGAATCCTTCATCTCAATCTAGGCTAAACACGACCCAAAAAGTTTTTGAATTATAATTCCTCATTTTGAGAAATTAAAGTGTGGCAGTAGAATGCAAGTATAATTAATATCACCATATCATAGTGCCTTAAGTGGTGAAATTTAACTTCATAAGTGTAGCATGCACCATATCGTTCGATGAAACATCATCATTCACCTCAGTTCCAAGATCACCACAAAATAGGTGATAATCAATTTCAGACCATTCTGCAAATTCAGCAAGCAAATTCATATGCTTTAAGGCATTTCAAGTTCTGAAAATCTTATTTACTCGATCCAATTCCTGTCAAATTCAATTTTAACCTGATGGATTGCGGTTTAAAATTCGCAAAAGCATTCTGATTGTAAATTGTGGTTTTCAGCTATATTAACAGCATTCATGCATAAATAAAAAGTAGGGAAATGGGACTTCCCTGAAGATGATTGTGTCCAAGACTACCGTAGAAGATGTTGCAGTCAGTTTGAAACTTGTGGTTGATCTTGACATGATTGGATTGCATTTTGGTACGAGATAATTAATAGCAGCGCAAATTCCATAAAAAAACGATACAACATAATCTTGTTGTCAAGAATATAGCAATAAGCTCTTGAGACTTTAGAGACAAGACCAAAACCCTCGCCAACACCGCACACACCACAAACACTACAGGCAACGTGGTCTTCAAACCTCTACCATAGATCATCCATAACAATATTGATGGATAATTCATGCCTTTGTACAATTATGACAGAAGAAATATAAAGGTTATTGCGTAAAGAAAATTGAAAGCAAATTTGACTCTGTTTTGGAGTTTGGAGGAGTGGATTTATTCCATTTCTCTTTAGCCACTCGGTGAATCAAAGTCTCCAAGAATGGCTCCATAAGATTCTGCAATGACATCCAGCACAAAACTGTAGATATTGCTGGAGAATTCATCCCCGTTTGTCAAGAATCGATGAATTATTTGACGCTCTGCAAGGATCTATAGTATACTCCAATATGGATCGCCGACAAAGGTATTACCAATTGAGAATCAGGGAACATGACATTTCTAAAACAGCTTTTAATACTCGTTATGGGCACTACGAATTTGTAGTAATGCCATTCGTCCTGACTAATGCCCCAGCAGCATTCATGGACATGATGAATCAGATATTTCAACCTTTTTCTAGATAAATTCGTTGTAATCTTCATTGATGATATTCTGGTCTACTCAAAAAGTCGGGAGGAACACATACATCACTTGCGATTTGTCCTCCAGACTCTAGAAGAACATCAACTCTTTGTTAAATTTAGCAAATGCGAATTTTGGTTAGAGAATGTGATATTTTTAGGACACGTCATTTGGGAAAGGGACTTGAAAGTGGATCCAACAAAGATAGAAACTGTCACCCAATTGAAACAACCGAAGAACGTCACAAATGTACGCAGTTTTCTTGGATTAGCAGGATATTATCGAAGATTTATCAAGAATTTTTCTAAAATTGCTGCCCCACGGTCACACCTAACCTGCAAAGACCATCCATTTGTATGGAATGAGAAATGCGAGAAAAGTTTCCAATAGTTGAAGGAACTGCTGAGACAGGCTCCAGTTCTTACATTACTCAATGGAACAGATGGTTATGTAGTCTATACCGATCCATCCAATGAGGGCCTCGGATGTGTGTTGATGCAAAAGGGCAAGGTCATCGCCAATGCATCTCGAAAATTGAAAATCATGAGCTTAATTATCCCACACATGATCTGGAATTGGGAGCTATAGTATTTGCATTAGCCAAATGGAGACACTATCTGTACGGAGCAACTTTCGACATCTTTACAGACCACCAGTGTTTGAAATATTTGTTTACTAAAAAAGAGCTCAATATGAGATAACGAAGATGGATAGAATTTCTGGAAGATTATGATTGTTCCATACTCTACCACCCAGGAAAAGCCAATGTAGTGGCAGATGCATTAAGCCGAAAAATTGGTCTCGCTCATGTGGATATTAAGAAGACTAGCATCATATCTAAGGAAAAGTTGCAGATTCGGTCTCATGGTCGCTTGGCAGGATTGAAGATTGAAACGGAATTTTATTCGCACTTAAAGACAAATCAAGATTTGGATCCTGATATTATAAAGACAAGAACACCAAAAGAAAACAAAGCCGATTTTACTACTAACTCCGCCGAAATATTGCTCTATCGAAACCGTATTTGTGTGCCTAACTCCATGAAGAAAGAAATCTTGGCAGAAGCTCATAAATCGCTATTCACCAATCTCCAGGAGGTTGCAAAATGTTTAAGGATTTGAAAGAATATTTCTGGTGGAATGGAATGAAGCGAGATGTCACTGATTTTGTAAAGCACTGTCTATCATGCCAAATGATAAAAGCCAAGCACCAAGGCCATCCGGACTTCTACAACCTTTACCCATACCAGAATGGAAATGGGATTAGGTCACCATGGACTTTGCAATTGGACTCCCAACACTACGATGAGGTCATGATGGCATATGGGTGGTAGTAGATCGTCTCACCAAATCAACGCATTTTATACCTATCAGTCAAAAGTATGGCGTGGAAAAATGCGTTGAACGCTACGAAAAGGAGATCATCCGGCTACATGAAATCCCTACGACCATCGTCTCAGGACGAGATCCAAAATTTACATCCAGACTACGGAAAAAGCCTCGAATGTTCGGAACAAAGCTAAGTTATAGCACGACTGCTCATCCCCAGACTGACGGTCAGTCCGAGCAAACCACTCAAATTTTAGAAGACATACTTCGTGCGTGCTAGTTTCCGGATCAAAATGGGAGAAGCATTTACCCATCGTGTAGTTTGCCTATAATAACAGTTATCAAACCACTATACAAATGGCTCCATATGAGGTATTATAGGGGCAGAAATATCGCTCTGCTCTTAATTGGGATGTGGAGAAATGGCGAAGCACTAAGGATGGAAAGAACCAAGCAATATCACCGGATATCATACAAGAGGGCATTGATAAAGTGCCAATCATTAAGCAAAGGATTCAAACAGCACAAAGTAGATAGAAAAGTTATGCGGATAAAAGACGAAAAAAATTGGAATTTGGTGTAGGAGACCATGTATTTCTAAAAGTATCGCCAAGGCAAGGAATCAGGAGGGATGGGAAGAAAGGAAAACTACAACCACGATTCTTAGGACCATTGGAGATAACATAACGAATAGGTCCTGTAGCTTACCGATTAGCACTATGTGTCACGACTACGGAAACGCTACATGGATGAGAAACAAGTGGTTGACTCCAATCAACTAACATTAGAACCAGATATCTCGTACGAAGAACGACTTATTCAAATCCTTGATCAGAAAATCTGTGAACTCCGTTCTGGACCCATCCAATTGGTAAATGTACTCTGGAGGAACCATAGCGTGGAAGAACTACATGGGAAAAAGAAGAAGATATTAGACATCAGTATCCCGAACTCTTCCAGTGACAACAATTGAATCTGGGGACCAGATTCTTTTAAGGGGGAGATTGTAACACTCCTTTTTTAATAAATAAATAAGAATAATGATAATAATAATAGTAATAAAAATACTAAGAAAATAATAATAATAATAATAATAATAATAATAATAATAATAAGTTATAAAACAATTATGATTTTGTATATATTTTTTGACCATGACAAATGTCCTCATGCATGCAACTCTTTTGCTCAAATTTTGCCTATAAATACACTCCAAATCCATCATTTTCAGTTATAAAAATCGCCAAAATCCTTAGAAAAATGCCAAAGAGATGTTAGAATTTTAGTAAAAAAATTAGGTCAAAATCCACAAAATTAACCAAAATCTTTCCAAAAATTCTGATATTTTTACCCACCTTCCTTATCAACCAAGAAACAAACGTATGTGAGTGGTGTAGTAAAATCATCACGCAAAATAGCTAAAAAAAATTCTGAACCATGAAGAACAAGTGAGAAAATCTTTTCAGAAAGTTCACTTTGAGGCAGTATGTTCAAACACTTGTTTCATACGTTATTTTCTATTTTCGGTCTTAGGTACAAACTTAAAGTTGTTTAAAATATGTTATAGTATATATTCAACTCGGCCGTTTGCCTAGAAAGTCACCGGACATACAAGTTTCCGGCGACCAAAATACCTTACTTATTCATTCTGAAAAATCAGAATCTGGGAAAAATCGGCTGGGAATTTTAAAACGGTTTATAAACGAAAGTTGTAGATTTCGACGAGACGATAGCCCATAAAAAGATCAGTCGTGCGTGATGCCAGAGCGCCGGTCACGCGGCAAGGCGGCGAGTGTCATTCACACACCTCCATGATTCTCACTTTTCCGGTTGCCGATCATTTCTGCATTAATTTTAGGCATTTATGGAAAGTTTCATGATTTTTCGACTAATGGTTAAATTACCATGAATTTTTAAAGTCTTATTCAAAATTACCCGGACAAGTTTTATACAAAAATGATATTTAAGAACATGTATTTGGGTAACTAATCACTATAAATTAATTATATTATGTTTATAGGAGTTTCATTGGCAACTGGGTTCATCTTCGAGTCAAGCCAGTAAAATATCGCAAGCTAGTGAGGTGAGGTGTACTACCCATTTCTTTCAATATAGCCCTTTTGGCATTTGGCCTGGAACTTACAGTATATGTTTACTCCTTACCACATTTTTCATATATGTAATCATATTGTGCATCACAATAGTTCATTGATCATATTGTCTACATGCCATGTTACCGTGTTCATCACTATTATGTTTCTTCGAATGATTGAATGACTATTGGAGCCCTGGACAACAGACATATGTTTGGATATTGAGTCCACTGGACAACGCGACTTCGGCCCAGAAAGTGAGTCCAATGAACAACGGATGACAGTCGAGGTATATGGTTCATTTGAACAACATGCACCGTGTTACGGTCCGGAGAATGGTTCACCTTGGCTCATAAATGAATGAATGGGGAAAAATGTTACACCTAACTGTCGGGTGGGAGCCACAGCTTTAGCCTACAATATTCTTCCTAATGTCCTAAATCGTTATTGTTCATTGATAATTTCATTAAATGTTTTGCTATTTCTTTATTACATTACATGTCATATAGATACATTGATCATTTGATAAGTACAAAATGTAAGTCATTGTTATTCTCTCACAAAGTTGTTAAAGACTTAACCTCTATTTTTTTTCCTTGTTTTTTATTATGAGTTCCAGATACAGGAGAACCGGAGGCAGAATTGGAGGAAAATTAGGAGAAATAAAAAAAAATGAACATGATGGCTTACCAGTACTTAGTACTTTATATTTTGCTACAATATCAAACCTTTTAAGGAGTTGTTTTGAGTTGTATTTTGTTAAAATTTTTATATAAACGCTTCAACTACTGTTAAGTAAGTAATTATTACGTATTTACTATACAAAAGTAAAATCCTAAAAAAATTTATTTATATATTTATGAATAGATTGTTGTACCAGATAATGGATAAACTAATATGTCCCGAGACGGGTACCACAATTACTTAGGCAAATTAGGTTTAAACATGGACCAAATATCTCAATCCCATGAGTAAACTAATAAAATTTTGAATAAGCTTAAACATGGACCAAACATCCGACCCCATGTATAAATTAATAAAATTCCAAACAAGCTCGAACCTCCCGAGTATAATCACTTAGGAAATTTTAGGTTTAAACATGGACCAAATATCTTGATCCCATGAGTAAACTAATAAAATTTCGAACAAGCTCAAACCTCCCGAGTACAATCACTTAGGCAATTTTAGGTTTAAACATAGACCAAACATCCAAATCCCATGAGTAAACTAATAAAATTCTGTACAAGCTCGGTACCCGAGCACCATAAATCAGTCACGTTTTAGGTTCATTACGGACAAACATCAAGAACCCGCTTTTAACCCGCCAACAACGGATACAAATCAAATATCCCGAACATCAATAGAACAAGCTCGAACATTCCGAGCACCAATAAAATGTACTCGAACATCCCAAGCAACAAATAACATGCTCAAACTTCCCGAGCTTATAGAATAGGGCCTTATTCCATGATTGCATGCCCGAGCTCGATGAATAGGGCCTTACTGCTAGATTGCATGCCCGAGCTCGATGAATAGGGTCTTAATGCTAGATTGCATGCCCGAGCTTAATGTAATAGGGTTTTAATGCTAGATTGCACGCCCGAGATCAGTGGAATAATGCCTTACTGCTAGATTGCACGTCTGAGCTCAATGTAATTGGGCATTACTGCTAGATTGCACGCCCGAGCTATAGTGCACTAAGGTACCAGAAATAGTGCAACACAAAATGCATATATAGGAATTTAAACTAACATTTCATAAGAAATAACCGTAAACCAGGCATGTAAATTGAGCACCGAAGTCAAGGTCCACTACTATGTTAAATATGTCCCGAGCTCGGCAACGATGAGCTAGAGGCTGAGGACTCGATGTTTTGAGCAATGACTTGT
Source organism: Haberlea rhodopensis (assembly GCA_907163345.1). Classification (NCBI taxonomy): domain Eukaryota; kingdom Viridiplantae; phylum Streptophyta; class Magnoliopsida; order Lamiales; family Gesneriaceae; genus Haberlea; species Haberlea rhodopensis. The sequence goes on from CAJQUN010000160.1 coordinate 530,069, forward strand.
GTAACTCCCTGATTGCCATATATTCAAACTCAGTAAATCCCCAACGAACATGATCTTCTCCCCTTTCCCCCCTTTTTTTTGTTACCCACTCTCCCACGATCCTTCCCCCACTTTCTCCAAGAAATTCACTCCATTAAAGTTGGGTAAGGTACAGGAGAAAGGTTGCCATCTATATTTAAGGTACATTCAATCAGGTCTCTTGTGTCACGCCCCGAGATCAGGGTCACTAACACAGGCATTGATTTCCATAAACAACTTGAAATCAATAAGCCTCATAATATCATAACTACTGAAAAGCTAGTCTTTTTCCATAAAATAAAAACCCATTGTCTTTACAATGAATAAAGAAATGCGGAATTAAAAACTTAACAACTGAATAAATAAAATTGTCTTAAAACTGGAAAACTTGAAAACATAAAAGATCTTGATCTACGCAGCGGACTTGATTTCACCAACCCCAAAATTGGTGCTCTTCTTCTTGCTCTAATTCTTCTTCGGCTTTATCTGGGCATGTAGAGTAAGGGGTTGAGTGCTTTGGAAAACACTCAGCAAGTGGGGGACAATCGATATCATACATATACATAATTTTCATAAACTTGTATCATAAACTTGCATGAACCGATATGAATGTATCTTAACATACTTGATTTGCCCCTACGAGCCATGTCATATCATATCGTTTCATAATTTTCATATACTTAAGCACAGTAAAGCATTCTACTCTCTTCTTGGTACTGATATCAGTCTCTAGACTTATCCCTCCTAGAGATGAGGTCATAACATCGGCTAACCCACGAATAAAGGGTCTGGATAATCCAGAAACAACGGATTACCACCGTATAAGGTTCTTTTAGCGGTTACACCCCACCGCATCAGGGTCATGGGGATCCAAATCCAATTAGATTTCGAGTTTAACGTGCTTACAAAATATACTTTCATAATTTCAACATAATACATATCGATTGGGAATTTAAAACATACATAGTATTTTTGAAAACGAAAGGAGTACTTAACAAAAGCCCACTTACAGTGCTTGGATACGTGCTGGATTGATCAAAGGTATGGATTCAAATCCTCCTGGATTAAACGAAATCCGAACACTACCTCTCGGACAGATTCTTTGATGAACAAGATTGGATTCAGCACTTGGTTGGCTTTCGGTAATTATCCAACCGAATCAAGGGGCTTAAACGATGGAGTAGATGGCAGACGCTTGCCAAACCACTCAGTTATAGTTCACAATCTTGCTGATAATTTGGAAGGGATTTTGGACAGAATATAATACTGAACTTTGGTGGCTTAGTTGTGAATCTGCACCTTCGAAAATTTGGCAGACAATGCGGAGTTCGAAGGTTCTCTTCTTGGCTGGAATCGAAGGCAAAAAGGATGATGAAGATTGGTTAAGATATAGTAGGCTTGGTTCTCAAAAGCTTGCTGGAAAAAGGAAGGGATTTGGACCGATTTTTATCCAGGCTTGGTGGTTAACTAACGACAAACGGATGCAGAACAAAGCTTGATCTTTCGGTGATGGTTGTGGCTGGAAATCTCGATGGAATAGGTGCTGTCAAGTGGCTAAGATTTCTGGAAACTTTGTGCAGTGCCTTTGGCTTGATCCTTCGGTTATTATTGTTAAATAAAGTGGAAGGGAGATGATGATTTTCTTTCTGGAGTTGAGACGCAGAAGTCTACTGCTTGGAAGAGACTTGTTCTCGATTTTAAAGGCTGAGAAGGGGTTGGCTTTTGATGTGAAAGTACTGCCAAAGCTGGCTCTATTTATAGGCAAAAGTGGAGGCCAAGTTGAGGTGTTTGAGTTGGACTCTAACTCGAAAATATAGGGAATAGATTTGAGCAGATTGTGAAGATAAAATCTGATTCTGTTTCAATATTGATGGCTTCCCGGGTGGAGTCTTTCGAATACTTTGGTGAGTAATTATGTGGCTTGAGGAGGGCTTGAGTTTCGATCTTTGATGCTACTAAAAGAGGGGATTCTTCGAAGGATTGAATGGCTTGGACTCTTCGAACATAAAGAGACAGAAACGTGCAGATTTGTGGAGGTGAATATCAGATTCTGTTTCGATCTTTGATTGCGTTTCGGGTGGAGTTTTTTTTATATGTTGAGCCTTCAAAATTCTCGAGAAAATCTTTGCATAATCCTGAATGATCTAAGTGGATAAACTTCGATCAAGATGCTGAATTCTGGAGGATTTTGGAAGAGTTTTGATTACTTGGAACTCTTCTAATTTATAGGTCAATAAAGTGTAGAAATCGGGTCTTTACATCCCTCCCTCCTTATTAGAAGTTCCGTCCTCGAAACTCAAGTCAACTTGGTTTTTGAAAAGGTAGGGGTATTTCTCCCGCATTGATTCTTCCATTTTCCAAGTAGCTTCTCTTTCCGTATGGTTTGACCATTGGACCTTGACGTAAGGAATGGTCCTTCTTCTCAGAACTTGGTCCTTGGTATCCAGAATACGGATTGTGATTTCTTCGTATTTCAATGTTTCGTCCAAATTCCCTTGAGTTACTAGGGGTTCTGCTTCCAGTACATGGCTTGGGTCAGCAATGTATTTCCTTAGTTGTGATACGTGGAAGACATTGTGAATTCTCGACAGATTTGGCGGTAGTGCTATTTTATATGCTAGCGTTCCCACCTTTTCTAGAACTTCAAATGGTCCCACATATCTTGGGTTCAACTTTCCCTTTTTGTCAAATCTAATCACTCCTTTCATTGGTGAAATCTTTACGTAGACCTTTTCACCAATCTCGATATCCACTGGTCTCCTTTTCAAATCAGCCCAACTTTTCTGTCGGTCCTGGGCTGTCTTGAGCCTTTCTCTGATGGTGGCTATCTTGTCAGTAGTAGCTTGCACTAACTCCGGTCCGGTGATAGCTCTTTCTCATACTTCATCCCAGTATAAGGGTGATCGGCATTTGCGCCCATAGAGTGCTTCGTATGGCGCCATCCCAATGCTACTATGATAGCTGTTATTGTAAGCGAACTCGACTAGAGGTAATAGTTCGCTCCAATTTGCAGTAAAATCCAATACACAAGCTCTTAGCATATCTTCGAGGGTTTGGATAGTCCTCTCTGTCTGGCCATCGGTTTGCGGGTGATAGGCCGTGCTAAGAGTCACTTTACTTCCCGTAGCTTGCTGAAAGCTTTTCCAGAAACGCGACACGAATCTAGGATCTCTGTCGGATAGGATGCTCACTGGGACTCCATGCAATCTCACTATATTGTCCATATATAGAGTTGCCAATTTGTCCAAGTTGTAGTTCATACGGACAGGTAGAAAATGTGCTTAGTTAGTCTATCAACGATTACCCATATTCCGTCATGGCTCTATTTTGATTTCGGTAGACCCACGATGAAATCCATGGAAATGTGTTCCCATTTCTATTCTAGGATTTCCAGAGGTTGCAGAAGTCCTCCGGGTCTCTGATGCTCAGCTTTCACTTGCTGACATACTAAGCATCGGGCAACAAATTCAGCTACGTCCTTTTTCATTGCGTTCCACCAAAAACTTTCCTTCAGATCCTTGTACATCTTTGTACTCCCAGGGTGGACTGAAAACTTTGACTTGTGCGCTTCATACATTACTTCTTGTCTTATGTTGTTCACATCTGGCACGCACAATCGTCCTTTCATCCACAGAATTCCATTGTTATCGATCTCAAAGTCAGTAATTTTCTTCTCCCTGACTTGTTCTTTTAGCTTGGTTAGGCTCGGATCTTGATCTTGGCTTAGCTTGATGGTCTCTCGAAGACAAGGTTTAGCTGAGACCGTAGCTAAGATTATTTTTCCTTTGCCTTTCCGGCTCAAAGCATCTGCTACTTTGTTTGCCTTGCCGGGGTGGTAGCTAATAGTGAGGTCGTAGTCTTTTAGAAGTTCGATCCATCGTCTCTGCCTCATGTTGAGTTCCTTTTGAGTGAACAAGTACTTGAGGCTTTGATGGTCCGTGAACACTTCGCACTTGGCCCCATACAGATAGTTTCTCCAAATCTTCAAGGCGAACACTACTGCGGCTAACTCGAGGTCATGCGTAGGGTAGTTTTGCTCATGGGGTTTGAGCTGTCTTGAAGCATAAGCAACCACTCTTCCTTCCTGCATGAGTACACATCCTAGTCCTTCTTTAGATGCATCACTATAAATAGTGAAACTCGTGTCTTCAGTTGGTAATACCAGTACAGGTGCAGATGAGAGCTTTTCCTTTAAAGTCTCGAAGCTCTTCTCACATTCTTCACTCCATATGAACTTTGCGTTCTTTTGTGTGAGCCTGGTAAGAGGTACTGCTATTGACGAAAATCCTTCGACAAACTTCCGGTAGTAACCAGCTAGTCCCAAGAAGCTTCGGATTTTGGTCACTGTCGTTGGCCTATGCCAATCCAAAACTGCCTCTACCTTTTTAGGATTCACTGACACGCCTTCTTTTGATATGATGTGTCCTAAGAAAGATACGCTTTCTAGCCAAAATTCACATTTATTAAATTTGGCATAGAGTTCTTTCTCTCTCAATGTCTGGAGAGTGAGGCGAAGATGTTGTTCGTGTTCCTCATTGCTCGACGAATAAATGAGGATATCGTCGATGAACACCACAACAAAGTCATCCAAGAATGGCTTGAATACTCGATTCATCAAGTCCATGAATACTGCTGGCGCGTTTGTCAAGCCAAATGGCATTACCGTGAATTCGTAATGCCCATACCTCGTTCTGAATGCTGTTTTCGGTATGTCATCAGCTTTTATCTTTAGTTGGTGATAGCCTGACCTTAGATCGAGCTTAGAAAAGACTTTAGCTCCTTTGAGTTGATCGAACAGGTCATCTATCCTTGGAAGAGGGTACTTGTTCTTGATTGTGATCTTATTCAGCTCTCTGTAGTCGATGCACAATCTCATGCTCCCGTCTTTCTTCTTTACAAACAACACTGGAGCTCCCCATGGGGATACACTTGATCTGATTTGTTTCTTGTCTAAGAGATCCTGAAGTTGTTCCTTGAGTTCTTTCAATTCGGCTGGAGCCATTCGGTATGGTGCCTTTGAGACTGGTGCAGCCCCTGGCACCAAGTTGATTTCAAACTCCAATTCTCGGTTTGGAACAGAACCGGGCAGTTCTTCAGGAAAGACATCCGGAAATTCTTGTACAACGGGTATGTCTTCTATCCCGGGTTCATCTTCCTCTTTAACCTCGCTTATTGTAGCTAGGTAAACTTCTTCACCGTTCTTTACGGCTTTCCAGGTTTGGGCTGCCGTAAGTAGGAATTTTCTTTCCTTAGCTTTGCCATGGTATACGATCTCCTTCTCGTCTGGAGTCCGTAGTTTAACATTCTTGTTACGTTAGTCTACTACTCCATGATGTTTGGATAACCAATCAATTCCCAATATAACATCAAAATCCACCATGTTGAGTTGAATTAGCTCAGCATTAAACTTGATTTCATTAATACTAAGATTATAATTTCGGTGTATGCTATGTGCTATAAAAGGTCTTATTGGCTGGTGTTGCTACGTTATATGGTTCACTAAGCAGTTCTGGCTTAAGGGCTAGTTTCTTAGCAAACCTTTTGGACATAAACGAATGTGTGGCACCACAATCAAACAATGTATACGCAGGTAATTCGTTTAAATAAATGGTACCTGCTACTACGTCGTTTGCGTCCTCGGCCTCTTCTCGCGTTATAGCAAACACTCTGGTGTTCGGCTTAGTCTCCTTTGGTTTACTAGGAGGGCCGTTATTCCTTACAGTCGTCCCCCTCATATCAGGTTCGGGACACTCAGCAATTCGGTGGCCTGTCTTCCCACATCGGAAACATGCACCTTTTTCTCTGAGACATTCTCCTAGATGGTTGAATCCACAGTTCGAACACTTAGGGTACCTCTGTTGAGTTGGGCCTACTGTGGGTCCCCTTTGCTGGTTGCTGGATGGACTAGGCCTCTTGAAGTTTTGACTGCTAGAGGTATGCTGACTGGTGGAGGGTCGCTTGCGCTTAAATTCTTCCTCGCGACGCTTTATGTCTGCTTCAGCCCTGATGGTTGCTCCCATTAGATCTCCAAAATTTGCGGTCTCGAAAATTGCAAGGGCGGATTGGATACGACTGCTCAGTCCAATCCTGAAGCGATGTAGCTTAAGGGACTCGTCTGCCATGATACTCGGTGCATACGTTCCCATCGAGTTAAACCTTGCGGTATAATCCACCACTGTCATATCTGTAGTCTGTGTCAGGTTTTCAAACTCTCGCAGCTTCTGGTTCTGGACCGCAGTTGGAAAGTACTGCTTCAGAAATGTGCTCTGGAACCTTTGCCATGTAACTGGTCCCGTTTCTTGCATAAGTGGTAACACATTTTCCCACCATTTTCCAGCTTGATCAACGAGAAACGATGTGGTGACTTCCACTTTAATGTTTTTCAGGCACTTCAAGTAATCTGTGGTGGTTTTCCACTTGTTTGAGCCAGTTTTGTGCCATTTCTGGGTCTGAGTTGCCATCGAAAGTTGGAACTCGGTTCTTTCGCAGTGATTCGTAATGATATTTTACTCCCTGCGGGTGTGGCGCTGGCTGCGGCTGTGGCTGATTAGCAGCAGGGTTATTCAAACCTTGAAGTGTTGTGGCCACAATGGTGGCTATTGCTGCCAAGTCCTCACGACTCAGTCCCACCCTCGGGGGTTGTGGCGGTGCAGGTGGAGGATTCTGATTTCCATCCGTTCTCTCCTCATTAGGGTTGGGAGGAACAGCATAGTTGGGATTACGATTGCTGCGAGTAGGACGTCCGGCCATTTCCTACAATACATAAAGATCTAAAATCTTTGCGCAGTAGATATAACAATAGCGGAAAGATAAAGAAGACATGATAAACAGAAATGACGATTTTATTAATCATTGAAAATGTTTGTCAAAACAAAACGGAAAAGAAATGCTGAATATCAAAATAATTCTTTAAAAACAAAACTCCTAAACAAAGCTTTCTAGAAAACTACGGATCTATAACGTCTCCACTTCCTAACTCCTCTACGATATCTTCCTCCATTGGTTCTTCATTTGGGTTTTCATCCGAGTGTGAATCTACCACGTCAAGGATGTCTCGCATGTGATCATTGGCTTCCCGTAGATCACTATTGACGTTCTGGAGGTGAGTGATGATATTCCAGTATCCATTGCTTCTTATTGCCAAGCGATGGTTCGTAGCTTGTAGTGAGAGAACTCGCTCCACCATTTGCTCCAGATGTTGCCTTTGCACTACGCATTTCTCGGCAGCAGTCCGATGGAGTTCATCTAATCGAGCAACTTCTTTGTTAGCTTCCTTACTTTGCTCGTCGGCTTGATGGTGATAATAGCCGAGTCTATGAACATCGCCATGCAGGTGGTCTACTACGTGAAGTAGTTCAGATTTAGCTTCCTTGAGCTTTTCAACTTCTTGTTCCAGGCTAAGGATCTGGACTGTCTGAGCTCGGGTTGTCATCACCTAAACCCAAATACGGAACTAATTAAGTCAAATGAAATGCTTGACAAAATCATAAAAATCAAGTATCAACAGTAAGAATCGAAATTTCGAATTCTGGAAAAAAAAATTTTTTTTTTTTTTTTTTTTAAAAAAATCGAAAATTAGGGTTCTTAATTCGAATAATAGGGTTTCAAATTAATCCCTAATCGAAGCTTGAAATCTGAAATTGACAGAGGGTTAATGATCGACTTGCTGGAATAATCACACGAAAAATTTTTAATTTCAAAACAATCGTGCGATGCTCGAGAAATCGAGAATCGAACAGAAATTGGGAATTATGGTTCTTGAGAACAATCGGGAAATTGACGGATCAGACGAAGTCCGATTGGTCTGATACTTGGACAGAATGATCGACTGAAGAAAACGATTCGATCGATATATACCCCGGCGTCTATCATGGCGGCAATCGGCGGCGACGGTAAATCGGCTAGGGTTTACTGTACGAAAATCGAGAAAATCTGAAAATAATTCTTAAAAATCAATTTTTCGAAAATAAAATTTTAAAAACAGAAACTGAAGATTTTTAAAAATTCAAAAATTTTCGTATTCATGTGATTAATCAGATTGGACTCCTGATTAGCGTAATTATCATGAAACGACAATTTTCACCCAACTGTATTTATTTCTCCAGTTGGTCTATTTCAACCGGAATTTTCTTCTAGTTACTTCCTTAACTAGAATACTTTTCCCAGCGGGATTATGGAACCTGGCTAGCTCTGATACCACTAAAATGTCACGCCCCGAGATCAGGGTCACTAACACCGGCATTGATTTCCATAAACAACTTGAAATCAATAAGCCTCATAATATCATAACTACTGAAAAGCCAGTCTTTTTCCATAAAATAAAAACCCATTGTCTTTACAATGAATAAAGAAATGCGGAATTAAAAACTTAACAACTGAATAAATAAAATTGTCTTAAAACTGGAAAACATGAAAACATAAAAGATCTTGATCTACGCAGCGGACTTGATTTCACCAACCCCAAAATTGGTGCTCTTCTTCTTGCTCCAATTCTTCTTCGTCTTTATCTGGGCATGTAGAGTAAGGGGTTGAGAGCTTTGGAAAACACTCAGCAAGTGGGGGACAATCGATATCATACATATACATAATTTTCATAAACTTGTATCATAAAACTTGCATGAACCGATATGAATGTATCTTAACATACTTGATTTGCCCCTACGAGCCATGACATATCATATCGTTTCATAATTTTCAATACTTAAGCACAGTAAATGTAAGGACCCTAATCCTTAAGTGCGGAATAAAGGCATAATAGAGCTAAATAAATGATCAGAGTAGAGTAAACAAGTGGAGTCTATGAGCTTAAGCATTTACATGCCAAAATAAAGGACTACAAAAAGGATTAATTACATTCCAATCAATGAATGTATCCACTATAGTTTTACGCTACTCCTAGAGTAGGCACTATACAAAAGAATCCTGTCCTTTCATCTACCAAAGATGCTCGTGAAGCTCACTGTCTCAACCCGTTCAAGCCCATCTATCATGCCAAAAAGGTACCTACAAGGACAACCCCCAAACATGAGCAATAATAATCATTCATATTCAACACAATATGAAGATAAAGCGTAAATGCATAATCAATATAAAACACTTCCTGTTTTCCCATGCATTTCAAACGCTTCCCGTTTGGTTGTCCCTGTACCATAACTCATGAGTATAATCAACAGATTATTTTTAATGGCCAAAACATGTCATGACATTATATACCATCTCAACTGTACCACATATTGGTCACCATTCCCTAGTCTGTCCATCACAGTGTATTTTAATGCCCCTCGCTTATATTCATATGGGCGGCATAGGATAACCTCGCTACAATGGACATGCGGCGCTCCCACCCCTCGCTTCACAGAGAGCGGCAAATACCCTTTCCTCGCCCCATATGACAACCACGCTCAAATGTGACATGCGGCGCTCCCACCCCTCGCTTCACATTTAGCGGAACCAATACAAAAAGCGGCAAGCATTAAAATCATCAAAGGATGACCACGACTCATGGGATGTGCATCCAATAATCATAATATGCATCTAACATCAATATGCATAAATTACCATGTATATGCATCCACAATGCAATACCTCATATGGCATAAATCAACATGTATATGCATCCACAATGCAATACCACATATATACTCGCATCCACAATGCATAAACAATGAGCATATAAAATACATGTTACCGTTGGGTGCCCGTACGTCCACTACGTACCTTTCCAAAATGTGGAATGTGATTGGACCTCAATTCCTTGGCTGCGTTGCCACCTGGGTTGGTTCTACATATTCACAAATACCAATATTAGAACCCAATAATAGTCCAATACCAAAAATCCCACAAAAACACCCAAAAACACCATTTTTGGTGTCTCGCGATCGATCGCCATCAAGCCCCGATCGATCGCGAGAACACACTGTCTCGGGCAACAAAATTGCACAATCCGCGATCGATCGCGGAGCTAGCGCCGATCGATCGCGGCCTCGCCGATCGATCGCGCCAAGCTCGCGATCGATCGCTGAGGCTCACTGCCTCAGCCCTGATGCTCGCGATCGATCGCGAGAAAATCGCCGATCGATCGCCGAGCTGTGGTCAAGCGGGATTTGGGCACTATTCACCCATCTTCAACCCCTTCTCAAACACACCCACATACCCCAACATAAATCAAACCCAACAACTCAAAACCACCCATAAACATCAACATAAACTCAAATAAACAACATCCAACCAAAACACTACCAAAATCACAACACCCAACACAACCCATTTTAAACCCTTTAAAACCAAACTAAACTCAAATAAAACCTTGCAAAATTAACACATGAGGTACCCATACCTCTTGGGGATCTCAAATCACCCAACAATCTCCTCAAAACAAGATTTTGCAAGAACTTCTCTTCACCTTAAAGCTCAAGAACGAAAATGTGAAGAAAAGAGAAGGGTTTGGGTGTTTGTTTTGGTAAAGTGAAAAGTGAGGGATGTAAAGTGGGGTTTGGGTAATAAAAAGGTGTTGGTTATTTAAAATGCATACCAAACAATTCCATGGTGTATAAAACACCCCAACATGATATTTTTCAAAGCATTTACTCAAAATGCACCAAATATCAATTTAACACATGATTCCTCATAAATTGCTAACCAATGCAAATAAATCATGCTTCCAATAATATTTACCCAACATGCACCACATGCACCCTAAAATGCAACCCCGGGTCATCCTATCCACATGACCATGCATTTCCACATAAGGTAAATAAATCCCAACACATAATCAATTACCACATAATTAATCATGTAATCAAAATTAATGCATCAATTAGCAATTAACCATTTCGGGGATGTCACAATACTCCCCTACTTATAAGATTTCGTCCTCGAAATCACACGCACTTACCTCAACAGAAACTAAACGTAAACTCATACCAGAGAATAGTTCCGGGTAGTGCTGCACCATATGCTGCTCCGTCTCCCACGTAGCCTCCTCGACACCCCTGCGATCCCACTGAACTTTGATCATCGGTATCACTTTGTTCCGAAGTCTACGGTCTGCTCTGTCCAGAATTCTAACAGGCCGTTCCACGTAAGATACATCTGACTCTAACTGAACTTCGGAAGGCTGTAACACGTGAGACGGATCCGGCTCATACTTCCGCAGCATAGATACATGAAACACATCATGTATCCCAGATAAAGAAGGCGGCAAAGCCAGTCGGTAAGCCAATGTGCCAATGCGCTGCAAAATCTCGTACGGTCCCACAAACCTCGGAGACAGTTTCCCGCGCATCCCAAACCGCACAACGCCTCTGAAAGGCGAGATCTTTAAAAAGACCTTATCTCCCAACTGAAACTCTAACGGTCTCCGCCGTTTATTTGCATAAGCTGCCTGCCTGACTTGGGCTGCTTTCATTTTCTGCCTTATAGTCTTTACCTTCTCTTCCATTTCCCGGATCAACTCAGGCCCTCCGACTGATCTACTGTCCAAATCGTCCCAACACAAGGGCGATCTACATCGTCTGCCATAAAGAGCTTCAAACGGAGCCATCTGAATACTCGCCTGGTAGCTATTGTTATACGAAAACTCTACCAAAGGCACTGAATCCTGCCAAGAGGCATCAAACTCCAATACACAAGCTCTTAACATGTCCTCGAGCGTCTGAATAGTGCGCTCGGTCTGGCCATCCGTCTGAGGATGATAAGCAGTGCTCAATCTGACCTCAGTTCCCAAAGCTGACTGAAGGCCTTCCCAAAAATGAGATGTGAATCGCGGATCTCGATCTGACACAATAGAAACGGGGATCCCATGCAATCTCACCACATCTCTAATATATAACTGCGCCATCCTCAAGAATGTAAATGTCATGCTATAAGGGATAAAGTGGGCTACCTTGGTCAATCTGTCCACAATCACCCAAATAGCATCGAAGCCTGAAGCACTCCTCGGCAAATGAGTCACGAAGTCCATGGAAATGTGCTCCCACTTCCACTTCGGTATCTCCAAGCTCCTCAATTCGCCGCCAGGTCTCTGCCTCTCTGCCTTAACCTGCTGGCAGATCAGACACCTCTTCACAAAAGCGACGACATCAGACTTCATTCTCTTCCACCAAAACTGACCACGCAGATCTCTGTACATCTTCTTCCCGCCTGGGTGGATGCTAAGTCTGCTACTGTGAGCTCGCTCCAAGATCCCCTTACGCAACTCCGGCGTACTCGGAACTACCCAGCGGTTACCCAATCTCAAAGATCCGTCGTCGGCCACTCTGAATTTCGTCGGCTGACCAAGATGCACTATAGACAACCATCTCTGAACCTCAGCATCTGCCCTCTGAGCTCTCCTGATGTTCTCATAAATATCTGGCTCAGCTAGTAAGGTAGAGACATACACTGGTGATGCATCTATATCAAAATCATAGCCGAGATGACAATAGGAGGTCATCATAGCCGACAAATGGATGACGTCCTCAGCAGAACTCCTCACTTTCCGGCTCAAAGCGTCTGCTGTCAAATTGGCTTTCCCCGGATGGTACTCTATCTCGCAGTCATAATCCTTGAGTAGGTCCATCCATCTCCTCTGTCTCATGTTCAGCTCCGCCTGAGTAAATAGAAACTTGAGGCTCTTGTGATCCGTGTAGATGGTAAACGACGTACCATACAAATAATGCCTCCAGATCTTCAGGGCGAAGATGATAGCCGCCAATTCCAAGTCATGAAATGGATATCGGGTCTCATGCGGCTTCAACTGTCTTGATGCATAAGCTACCACATGTTTATCTTGCATCAGAACACACCCAAGGCCCTGCAGTGATGCATCAGTATACAGAACAAATCTGGAGTTCTCCGTCGGGATCACTAACACTGGCGCCGTCGTCAACCGGTGCTTTAACTCCTGGAAGCTCTCCTCACAAGCTTATGACCAAAAGAAAGGCATACCCTTCTGAGTCAACTGAGTCAGCGGCTTGGCAATCTTCGAAAAGCCCTCAACAAAGCGCCGATAATACCCGGCCAAACCAAGAAAACTCCGAATCTCAGGCACAGAAGTGGGGGCAGCCCACTCCATCACAGCCTCAATCTTCTTCGGGTCCACTGATATCCCGCTGCTCGAAATGACATGCCCCAGAAACACCACACTGCTCAGCCAAAACTCGCACTTACTGAGCTTAGCATACAACTGATGCTCTCTAAGAATCTGAAGCACTTTCCTCAAGTGTTTCACATGATCTTCCTCACTCCGGGAGTAGATAAGAATATCGTCAATAAACACGATGACGAACTGATCAAGATACGGCTGAAACACTCTGTTCATCAGACTCATAAAGACGGCCGGGGCGTTCGTCACACCGAACGGCATTACTAAGAACTCATAATGCCCGTATCGAGTCCGGAACGCTGTCTTTTGCACATCATCCTCTCTGACCCGAATCTGATGATACCCGGATCTCAAATCAATCTTGCTATACACCCTGGTACCTTGCAACTGATCAAACAAGTCGTCAATCCTTGGGAGAGGATACTTGTTCTTCACTGTAGCCTTATTCAGCTGCCGGTAATCGATGCACAACCGCATCGAACCGTCCTTCTTCTTCACAAAGAGGACTGGTGCCCCATGGCGACACGCTCGGGCGTATATACCCCTTGTCCAAGAGATCCTGCAACTGTTCTTTCAATTCTCTCAACTCAGCCGGTGCCATCCTATAAGGTGCACGAGAGATAGCAGATGTCCCTGGCAGCAACTCGATCCCAAATTCAACTTCCCTGGCCGGTGGAAATCCTGGGATCTCTTCTGGAAATACATCAGCAAATTCTGCCACAACTGGTACATCTTCAACCCTCAGTTCTTTACTCTTTCCAGACGTGTCCACGGCATAAATAAGATAGCCCGTGTGCCCACGTTCCAATAGCTGAGACATCTTGATTGCTGAAATCAACGGAATCTTCGCACGAGATCCGTTGCCAAAGAAGGTCCACTGACTGCCCAACTCAGGTCTGAACTTCACTGTCCTCTGTCGGCAATCTACCACTGCCTGATATCTGTTCAGAACATCAATACCCAAGATGCAGTCAAAATCTGACATACCCAGCACAATCAAGTCTGTTCTCAACTCGTTGCCCTCAAAATAAATGAGGCAGTCTGCCATAAACTGATCAGCAACAACATTTCTTCCAGTGGGTGTCGAGACTAGGAGAGGCGTGGGTAAAGAAGACGTGCGCATATGGTGTCTTTCCACAAATCCCACAGACACAAAGGAATGGGAGGCACCTGTATCTATCAAAACAAAAGCAGGGTACGTAAATAAATGGCACGTACCGGCAATCACCTCCTCCGGAGCTGCCTGAGCCTGCTCTCTGGTCAGTGCATATACCTGTCCCTGGGGTGGTCCCACTGTCTGACCTCCCGACGGACGAGGCCCAAACTGCTGCCTCTGCTGCACTGTCCTGTCCTCAAACCTTGGCCTGCTGCCCTGATACTCTGACTGGCCTCCCCTGGTGGGACAATACCGAGCAATGTGGCCCATCTTGCCACAAACATAACATGCAGGACACTTGTTTGAAGAATGTGGTCCTCCACAATTGTTGCACCTCGGCTCTCCCGGCCTATCCCCTTGTGAAGATCCTCTATTGGCCGACCAATTACCCTTCTTGTTATCCTGCTTCTGTCCAAAGTGTTTCTTTCCACCATACCGCGAAGATGAAGAGGCACCACGGGGTTTAAATGGCTCACCCCGAGGCCTCAAACTATCACTAGTCTGCCTCTGTTGCGGTACCGGTGGTGGCATGGCATAAGCTCCCACTCCAAGCTCAGCAAGCTCCGCTCTTGTGAGAGCATCATCAAATGAAGTTGGGTTATTGATGATAACCCGGTCATAGAGCTCCGGTCGCAGCCCTTTCATGAAATTTCTCATCTTGGCACGTCCATCAGAGGCAATATGGGGGACATACCTCAGTAGTGACGAGTACTGTGTGGCATAGTCTGCCACTGTCATGTTTCCCTGCCTCAGACTTGCAAATTCATCCTCTTTTGTCTGTCTTGCTGCCGCGGAGAAGTATCGGTTCAAGAACCTGGTCCTGAAGAGCGTCCAGTCAATCACAGCACCCAGTGCTCTCATTTCCATTACTGTGCTCCTCCACCACATCAGTGGTTTCTTGGCTAATTGAAACTCCGCTAGCCTCAGCCAAGCCGTCACAGCACAAGGAGCCGATACAAAGATCTGCTCAAGTCTTTCTAACCACTCTTCAGCTTCTTCTCCGGACTCTGTCCCCTCAAACCGGGGCGGATGATAAGACAGAAACTGCGTCAAGCTAATCTCACCCGGTAACAATAACTGGACCACTGGTTCCATTCCTACAGCCGGTGGAGGTAGAGGATTAGCCTGTCCAATACTCGCATTTACACTCCCAACATCTCCGACTTCCTCATTAGCAGCTATGCTGTAACACAAATGTTAACAACAATCCAAAGCAATATATATATCATGTCGTTAGATAACAGGAGTGATATAAGCATGTTAGTATAACAGGATATACAATAATATGCACCACATGCATAAACATGCTCCAAATGTAAGCACCTAGCCAACCATGCTAAGGCTACCCTTCACTCGTTCCCGGGTTCTCTAACCACTGCTCTGATACCACTAATGTAAGGACCCTAATCCTTAAGTGCGGAATAAAGGCATAATAGAGCTAAATAAATGATCAGAGTAGAGTAAACAAGTGGAGTCTATGAGCTTAAGCATTTACATGCCAAAATAAAGGACTACAAAAAGGATTAATTACATTCCAATCAATGAATGTATCCACTATAGTTTTACGCTACTCCTAGAGTAGGCACTATACAAAAGAATCCTGTCCTTTCATCTACCAAAGATGCTCGTGAAGCTCACTGTCTCAACCCGTTCAAGCCCATCTATCATGCCAAAAAGGTACCTACAAGGACAACCCCCAAACATGAGCAATAATAATCATTCATATTCAACACAATATGAAGATAAAGCGTAAATGCATAATCAATATAAAACACTTCCTGTTTTCCCATGCATTTCAAACGCTTCCCGTTTGGTTGTCCCTGTACCATAACTCATGAGTATAATCAACAGATTATTTTTAATGGCCAAAACATGTCATGACATTATATACCATCTCAACTGTACCACATATTGGTCACCATTCCCTAGTCTGTCCATCACAGTGTATTTTAATGCCCCTCGCTTATATTCATATGGGCGGCATAGGATAACCTCGCTACAATGGACATGCGGCGCTCCCACCCCTCGCTTCACAGAGAGCGGCAAATACCCTTTCCTCGCCCCATATGACAACCACGCTCAAATGTGACATGCGGCGCTCCCACCCCTCGCTTCACATTTAGCGGAACCAATACAAAAAGCGGCAAGCATTAAAATCATCAAAGGATGACCACGACTCATGGGATGTGCATCCAATAATCATAATATGCATCTAACATCAATATGCATAAATTACCATGTATATGCATCCACAATGCAATACCTCATATGGCATAAATCAACATGTATATGCATCCACAATGCAATACCACATATATACTCGCATCCACAATGCATAAACAATGAGCATATAAAATACATGTTACCGTTGGGTGCCCGTACGTCCACTACGTACCTTTCCAAAATGTGGAATGTGATTGGACCTCAATTCCTTGGCTGCGTTGCCACCTGGGTTGGTTCTACATATTCACAAATACCAATATTAGAACCCAATAATAGTCCAATACCAAAAATCCCACAAAAACACCCAAAAACACCATTTTTGGTGTCTCGCGATCGATCGCCATCAAGCCCCGATCGATCGCGAGAACACACTGTCTCGGGCAACAAAATTGCACAATCCGCGATCGATCGCGGAGCTAGCGCCGATCGATCGCGGCCTCGCCGATCGATCGCGCCAAGCTCGCGATCGATCGCTGAGGCTCACTGCCTCAGCCCTGATGCTCGCGATCGATCGCGAGAAAATCGCCGATCGATCGCCGAGCTGTGGTCAAGCGGGATTTGGGCACTATTCACCCATCTTCAACCCCTTCTCAAACACACCCACATACCCCAACATAAATCAAACCCAACAACTCAAAACCACCCATAAACATCAACATAAACTCAAATAAACAACATCCAACCAAAACACTACCAAAATCACAACACCCAACACAACCCATTTTAAACCCTTTAAAACCAAACTAAACTCAAATAAAACCTTGCAAAATTAACACATGAGGTACCCATACCTCTTGGGGATCTCAAATCACCCAACAATCTCCTCAAAACAAGATTTTGCAAGAACTTCTCTTCACCTTAAAGCTCAAGAACGAAAATGTGAAGAAAAGAGAAGGGTTTGGGTGTTTGATTTGGTAAAGTGAAAAGTGAGGGATGTAAAGTGGGGTTTGGGTAATAAAAAGGTGTTGGTTATTTAAAATGCATACCAAACAATTCCATGGTGTATAAAACACCCCAACATGATATTTTTCAAAGCATTTACTCAAAATGCACCAAATATCAATTTAACACATGATTCCTCATAAATTGCTAACCAATGCAAATAAATCATGCTTCCAATAATATTTACCCAACATGCACCACATGCACCCTAAAATGCAACCCCGGGTCATCCTATCCACATGACCATGCATTTCCACATAAGGTAAATAAATCCCAACACATAATCAATTACCACATAATTAATCATGTAATCAAAATTAATGCACCAATTAGCAATTAACCATTTCGGGGATGTCACAGTAAAGCATTCTACTCTCTTCTTGGTACTGATATCAGTCTCTAGACTTATCCCTCCTAGAGATGAGGTCATAACATCGGCTAACCCACGAATAAAGGGTCTGGATAATCCAGAAACAACGGATTACCACCGTATAAGGTTCTTTTAGCGGTTACACCCCACCGCATCAGGGTCATGGGGATCCAAATCCAATTAGATTTCGAGTTTAACGTGCTTACAAAATATACTTTCATAATTTCAACATAATACATATCGATTGGGAATTTAAAACATACATAGTATTTTTGAAAACGAAACGAATACTTAACAAAAGCCCACTTACAGTGCTTGGATACGTGCTGGATTGATCAAAGGTATGGATTCAAATCCTCCTGGATTAAACGAAATCCGAACGCTACCTCTCGGACAGATTCTTCGATGAACAAGATTGGATTCAGCACTTGGTTGGCTTTCGGTAATTATCCAACCGAATCAAGGGGCTTAAACAATGGAGTAGACGGCAGACGCTTGCCAAACCACTCAGTTATAGTTCACAATCTTGCTGATAATTTGGAAGGGATTTTGGACAGAATATAATACTGAACTTTGGTGGCTTAGTTGTGAATCTGTACCTTCGAAAATTTGGCAGACAATGCGGAGTTCGAAGGTTCTCTTCTTGGCTGGAATCGAAGGCAAAAAGGATGATGAAGATTGGTTAAGATATAGTAGGCTTGGTTCTCAAAAGCTTGCTGGAAAAAGGAAGGGATTTGGACAGATTTGTATCCAGGCTTGGTGGTTAACTAACGACAAACGGATGCAGAACAAAGCTTGATCTTTCGGTGATGGTTGTGGCTGGAAATCTCGATGGAATAGGTGCTGTCAAGTGGCTAAGATTTCTGGAAACTTTGTGCAGTGCCTTTGGCTTGATCCTTCGGTTATTATTGTTAAATAAAGTCGAAGGGAGATGATGATTTTCTTTCTGGAGTTGAGACGCAGAAGTCTACTGCTTGGAAGAGACTTGTTCTCGATTTTAAAGGCTGAGAAGGGGTTGGCTTTTGATGTGAAAGTACTGCCAAAGCTGGCTCTATTTATAGGCAAAAGTGGAGGCCAAGTTGAGGTGTTTGAGTTGGACTCTAACTCGAAAATATAGGGAATAGATTTGAGCAGATTGTGAAGATAAAATCTGATTCTGTTTCAATATTGATGGCTTCCCGGGTGGAGTCTATCGAATACTTTGGTGAGTAATTATGTGGCTTGAGGAGGGCTTGAGTTTCGATCTTTGATGCTACTAAAAGAGGGGATTCTCCGAAGGATTGAATGGCTTGGACTCTTCGAACATAAAGAGACAGAAACGTGCAGATTTGTGGAGGTGAACATCAAATTCTTTTCGATCTTTGATTGCGTTTCGGGTGGAGTTTTTTTGATATGTTGAGCCTTCGAAATTCTCGAGAAAATCTTTGCATAATCCTGAATGATCTAAGTGGATAAACTTCGATCAAGATGCTGAATTCTGGAGGAGTTTGGAAGAGTTTTGATTACTTGGAACTCTTAAAGTGTAGAAATCGGGTCTTTACATCTTGTACTTAAGACAATTGAATTGATCGTCTATAAATGGTTGAGAAATCAAAGAGAAGTTAAGAGACATCGTAACCCATAACCCATTTTCCCTGAAAAAATGCTACAGACCACCTTTCGGCTGGCAACGGCGGCTAGTGTTCCATTGTTGTTTCAATTGAAGTGGTGGTTTCAAATTTAAAGTATATATTGTCAAAAGGAGAAATGGAATAGGGGATTCCGGTGTCAGGAAAGTTGAACTAATGAAAGTTGAAATGAAGAATTCTTGCCATATTTTCATCCAGAATTCCCATCCCAATATCAAATTGCAATCACAAAAAATAAAATATGCATTTATAGATGGAATTTTTGCTTTTTCTCCCCACAGTTATACAAGTTTTTTTCACATAACCGTCCTTCTCTTCTCCTTTCTCGGATTTGGATTCTCGAGAATTCTCGTTCCCGAAAAGCTCTCCAAAGATGAAGATTCCATAATATCAGAACTCCACTGGTAGTGAAGAGAAGCCGACAAGTTATGCTTTTTCATCTCAACGCCTTAGCGAATTTCCCAATACGGCGTCAACGATGTGATCCCATATTTTTGTTAGTCGGTATAGAACACCATGGTTTTTTACGTAGAAAACCAAAAACCCCCCTAAATGAGGGGAAAAAGCACGTGATCTAGTCCAGTATAAAGTTCTACTATAAATATCGATGATTTACAATAATTTTTGTACAAGAACGCTGTAAATGGTGAGTGGACGAAATGCCTCCCCTATTGTCCTCCCCTAATAACTCCCACTAATTGGCACACTAATTTCCCTCACTCTCGGCCACTAACTCCATTGATCACTCCCTCTTTCTCCATCAAGCCCAATTTTAGGAAAACAATGGGTACATACAGAGGCAAGGGGGGCAAGTACCCACCTTGCCCAAAAAAATTAAAAAAAATTTACCTTAAAATTATATTTTTAAAATTTTTTTGCATATTTACCTCAAAATTTACATTTTACCCCCTAAAAATGTAATTTGCCATGCCTTAATTTGTTTTTTGGCCCCTTGAAAAAATTTGCCTTAATTTTATGTGAAATTTTTTTTTGCACCCTTCTTACCGTTCCTGGCTCCGCCCCTGGGTATATTCCATATCAACCCTTATTTTCTTTGGTTTTCCAATTACGTTTATGTTCTGTTGAGTGGATAATTCTCAGCCATTTTATCCAAGAACAATTTGTTACAGATAGGGATGGAGATATTACATGTATCACTTGAAGGTGCGCCTCTTTCTGTATATATAATGCCAGCATACGCATTGTGAATGATGGAAACAAGCTAGACTCTTTCCAAGGTGAATATTCCTTTCGCTTTACTTCTCTCACATTTATTTTGTTCTTTTTTTTATGTAATTTGACTGTGAATTTTTTCTGAATTTATGTTAGGTCTAGCCTAATATGTTTATTTTATATGTTATCTCAAAAATTACCAGGTAGCATAAAATAATTGAGACACAAGATTTTTACGTGGAAACCCCTCAAATTGAAGGGAAAAACCAGAGGACCTAACCCAGTATAAATTCACTATAATATCAAAGAGTTACAATATTTTTTTTGTACAATAAAATGGTAAATAAAGTAAAGAGAAACTGGTGTAAAAATGGTGTTTGGTGTAGCATTATTGATGAAGCCTCCTTTGAAACCATCGGTTATTCATATAATTGAAGGAATTGAAAGTCAATGTAATCATTTCATCTGACATGCATTTACCATGATTTTGTCCATCATGACACTTTATTGGAACTTGAAATGTGAGGTATCATCCTGCATGCGTATACATCTGGCAATTCCATATCAAATATTGTGCATTGTCTCTTCTCTTCCTGGGTGAGTCTCTTCTCTTCGCGGGTGGTGTCTCTTCTTTTCCCGGGTGGGTCTCTTCTCTTCCATGGTGGTGTCTCTTCTCTTCCCGGGTGGGTCTATTCTATTCCCGGGTGATGTCTATTCTCTTCCCGGTGGGTCTTTTCTCTTCGCGGGTGGTGTATCTTCTATTCAAAAGTGGGTCTCTTCTCTTCCCGGGTTCGTCTCTTCTCTTCCTGGGTGGGTCTCTTCTCTTCCAAGGTGGTTTCTTTATCTTCCCGGGTGGTTTCTCTTCTCTTCCCGGACAGTGTCTCTTCCTTCTCTTCCCGGGTGGTGTCTCTTCTCTTCTCGGGTGGTTTCTCGTCTCTTCCCGGGTGGTTTCTCTTCTCTTCCTAGGCGGTTTTTCTTCTCTCCCCGGGTGATTTTCTTCTCTTCCCGGGTGGTTTATCTTCTCTTCCCGGGCAGTGTCTCTTCTCTCCCCCGGTGGTTTTCGTCTCTTCCCGATTGGTGTTTCTTCTCTTCCCAGGTGGTTTCCTTCTCTTCCCGGGTGGTTTCATTCTCTTCCCGGTGGTGCCTCTTCTCTTCCCGGGTGGTTTCCTTCTCTTCCCTGGCGGTTTCTCTTCTCTTCCTGGGTATTTTAGATCAATTTGTGTATCTTCCTGTGCTATTTATTTAGATCAATTTTTCTAGTTAGATCATGAGGGGGAAACTTGCGTATCTTCTTGTGCTTTTTATTTAGATAAATTCCTTGTGAATATCTGCCTCTGATTTTGCCTCGTTGATTGATAGTTACATGTTGGCATTCATTCCAGTTAAAATTATTTGGAACTTGGAAGGTTTTTCTATTTACCGATTCTTATAACATATTTAGCACGAACTTTCCAATTGGCGTTTCTTATAGTGTAAAGTTACATTAGTCACAAAATGGCTATTCCTATATACATACTATCAATATGGTATGTCTCATTTTTTTAATATGACTTCATGTCATCTTAGCAGGCGAAAAAAGGCCTAATCAGTCTTTCAAGTTGAAGCTTTGATGCCTACCGTTGGCTGCTAGGAATTTGTGTCCATCTTAGTAGGTAATTTGGGGCTTTCTATTCTACGCATGGGTATTTGAGTAGTCCAAATTTAATATGGGGAGACATACTACCCAAATTAAACTTACACCAATCATTCCCTACATGGGTAATACCCCGTGAGGTAGAAAAATCGGTAATTTGTAGATTTTTATGGCCCTTGGTTGTGCTATGATTTGCCTACTTCTCTGCTCATGATCGTTATATTTCTTAGGGTAATCATTGCCTGTTACCATGGCCAACAAAAGATTTTAACGTGAAAAAACTTTGAATACTTCCGATGCATGTGTTGCTATATCAGTTGGGAAATCCACATTGCGTTTTATCAATTTACATGAGAAAGATCAGCCGACGACGAGATGACTCTTTCAGGTTGTTAACTTTAGAACTTTTCAGGTTGTTAACTTTAGAACTTTTTTAATTTTACCAATTCAAACGCAAAATATGTTTTGTCATATATTTTTTAGAAAATATATTACATATATTATGTTTGTGTGTATATCTTGTTCAATCAAACAAAGTCTCTTACGTATGTTTGTCTTGTGCAAATTGTGGAGAAGTAGACCTACTATAGTAGTAAGGTTTGAGAAGACTGATTCCCATCGAAGTACACAAAAAGTTACTCCTATCTAAGCCAATCATTTTTCTCTCTGTTCAATAATTTTATTTATTTTTTGGCATCGAATGGCCTTCTATATGAAATACCACTATATCGGTGATCGAAAAAATACGATGTTATGCAGTTCAACGCAAGACAAAAAATAAACAACATTGAAGAGCTCCGTATAACGTGTTGTGCTTGATGATAACAACTTTAGAGACGATCTCAGTGTTCATATAAAGCTCTATCAGCAAGAAACCCTGTGCAAGGTCATTTTACACATCTATCATGTCTATGATTTATGCAATTTTCCTTTTAATATTTTCTCTTGCTAAAGAAAAAAAAATTGGTTGTATGTTGCGGCTGCAACTGAGCAGGTAACAACGTGAGCAGGTAACAACAATAGAGATATTCAAATGGAAAAGAGTGATTAAGATAAAAAAAAAAAATTAATCGACTAGAAATCCGACGTCATACCCTACATGGATATATGGAGCATAGACTGTCGTCATGAAATAGACCATACTTTTTTCCAAGCTCTTGCGTATTTGTAGTATATGATACATTGTTGCGAGGAACTTAATTCTTTCAAAAAACTGTTTGCTTTTATGTGTATTATCTGTGTTTTCTAAATATGAACCATATTTTCTTTCTCTCGGACTACTACTTCGGTTAGGCTTGGAAATATGTTGAATATTTAGATATGTATCATTGTTTATATTTCCATGCATTTAATCTTTTAATCCATGTTCTTAGAAAAATAGATCTTTGATTTGATTAACTTCGGCTGCGGTTTTCGTAGTTGAAATAAATGCTTTGTGTGGAGTCTAAATACATATTTCGAATTTGGTATGTTTTGATTCTTCTTGGTGCCTATTTTTTTATGTCTTAGATGTCGATTTGTCAAGTTTAGTATGAACTGTTTATGTTCTTTTATTTGTTTTCACATACATGTCTAAGGATTTAGAGGCTTTGTGATTGTTTCCTACTTAAGAGGTTAGTTGAATGTTGCTCAAATTAGGGTTTATCTCTTTTCGGTTTCTTATTTGGTTAGAAATTGTGAAGAATTGTTTTGCTGTTAGATTATAATTTATGTTTGTTTCTTTAGTGCTTGGTTATAGTAGTGTTTGAGGTTTATGGAACTACTCATATAATGAATGTTTGATCTTAAAAAATGAGGCTAGAAAATGACGTATCAATAATCTGGTACCTGGCGCGGTGCCAAGATGAACTAGTAGATTAATATTAAGATTCTTCATAATTTCTATTAAATTGGAATGTGTAAATTTGAAATCTTCTTAATTAAATTTAGTCAAACAACTATAATGTATTTGGAATCATAGATTTGAAATTCATGATTTCATATGACTCAATCCAAATGCACCTTATAACTATTGTATATTGCATTCTTTCGATATCTGTTTCATAGCCATGAACCATATACAGAAACTTATTAAAATGCAAAAAAATAGAAAATAGTATAATTTTATGAGGGTGATTTTGGTAATTTTGTTCATTGAATTGATGGAATATTTCCTTATAAAACAATATAGTGTTGCAAAACGATGGTTCTCCACTCCATATAAAGTAATCATTTTTTTTTCTTCTTTCAGCTAAGAGTCTAAGACATATAGAGATAAATATTGCTAATAATATCAAGAATATTCCAGAACAATGATCAAAGAGGACAACCAGAACTGGAATATTCCTATCCCACATCGATTTTCTAGAGGTGTTTAAATTGGTTACAACTTGATATAATATACTCTCATTGCAATTTGGATTAACCATTTCCCGAATTGCAAGAATATGTATGAGATAGTTACAATGTGGACAATAGTCTTGCTTGTGACAAAATCTGGGAAGTGACGTAAACATTTTGAGGACATATAAATTTATATATATGAGCAAAATTTGAATATCTTTATTTGACTAATTAACTACTTTTTTATTCCACCCCATCAAGTGCATATAAAAGTTTTACTTTTAAAAAAGACATTATATATATCCAATATTCTTCATGCATGGATGGAGAATCTATATCTAAGAATCTTTTTTTAAAGCAGAGAATCTATATCTAAGATTTTTTACCAGTAATATACTGATCACATAATGTAACATGCATGGGGATTTTCATCACTCAAAATTGCAAACGAATCCAACGGTGTATACTCCACCTCTTGGTGTGCATAAGATGTACGCGTGTACGGTGCCGATGGAGTGTAATAGCCTGGAGCACCACTTGCGGTGGGTTGTGCCGTATTGTAAGACACCACATATGCCTGCTGCGGAGGAAAGTTAATCACATTCTGTGATGAACGGTTGGGATTGACGGAATCAATACTTTGAGTGGGTCCCATCTTTGGAATCACTGATCCAGTGCCTGCTGGTGCACTGTTAATCGGTGGACCTGCATTGCTGCTGCTCTTCTTTCGTTTCTTTTTCTTCTTTTTACCACCACCTTGCGCTCCCCCACCACCGCCTCCTCCTCCTCCTCCTCCTCCATGATCTCCAAGGCTAGGTCCTCCGGTGCTGCTAAAATTTCCCGGCGGCCTATTATCCATAATAACAGTGTCAACTCCTGCAAACCTAACAGTTGCTGCACCACCATTCCCGCCATTAAATCTTGGAGAGGTGACCTTCACTTTACAAATATTGCCGTCAGATGTATTCTCCTCTTCATATTCACTGTTTTCACTGCTTTTTGAATCGTTTCCGGGTTTCTTTTCCTTGACTTCTGCTGGTTTTTCCGGCCATAACTCCGCCGGCCTACCTGTTTTTATCAGTTTCTTGACAAGGGTTTGTGGATCAATGTTTCCAATAACAGTAACTTTTTGCTGCTGGGCGTCAATATTTGTTGTATAAACCCCTAAAAACAGACGACTAAAACATAGGGAAAGCTTAAAGATTACAATAAATTCAAAGTAATGTATTCAGATATACCTTCGATGCTTTGTAGGACTTTTTTAACTTTTCTACTGCAGCCTTGACAGTGGATGGAAACTTTGAGAACCCATATCTGAAAATCAAAAAAATAAAAACAAGTGCAAAAGAATGTTTCAAGAAGTAAAAGATATTGCAAATATAATGTTATACCTGGTATTGAAGGGGTGGCGGTTGCGGAGGAGGTTCTTCTGAAGCCGCCATGATCGAGCAGAGGAGTTTTGGAGTTTGATACACTGGTCGAAAAGAAATTAGAAAGAGTTATTATTCTTTGTGATAAAGGGGTTCTCAACTCCACTACTAAATTTTGAAAACGATATTAGATTCTGTTGGATAATAACTGTGCCCCAGTTTGGATCACATTTATACACAACTAAATATTAAAATACATATTTTAAATAAAAATTGTATAAACTAACGTAACAATAATTTTAGACCAATCAAGTTGGTCATAAGCATAGCCTATACTTGGTCCATATAAATATTTTCCGATACTCTTCCTACCAATTATATTGTTGCACATATACATCATATATACCTGCAGTGATACATTACATAGTAATATATAATATATTTAGAGAACGCTTGGGTTAATACTTGATTATTGATGTGTGAGATTAGATAAGTGAATGATGTATAATTAAATATACGATGTTGAAACATTGGGATAAATGCTATGGTTGAAATAGTGAAGTGTTATAATTTTTTTTATCATCCATTCTCAAATGTATAGTAAGCTCAATAGAGAGAAGATTTTACCATCATGCTATTTCTTCTTTTGGGCTATGTAATTAAATGTCTAAGCCAAAACTTACCAAATAACATATATTTTTCTTTATTGCTTAGCAGGACATTAAGACATTAAAGAAAAGTACACAAAAACAATCCGTAAGTTAAATACATACCAAACAACATATATTTATCATTGTATTACGGACTTTTATAGTTCAATTTATTATCATATTGGTTATACATCTCTCACTTATCATAAACTATCAACCAGACGATGTCATAATATTTGATATGGTTGTATGGTGTTATCATACATTGATGGTGCAATAATAAATGAACCAAATAAGAGATATGTAGGGATTTATTAACTAATGGTCGCCTTATATGGAGCACCAAATAGGTGCCTTATAGTGTGTCTTGGGTCTTCGTTCGTCGGAATCTATCATTGGTGGAAAAACAAAAGATTTGATTTCCCAAAATAATCCATTGCTTTATACGGTATAGATAAACCACATATAAATCTCTACGGTCCCACTCCATTACTCAAGCAAAAAAAATACATAAATATTATGTTATATTCAATCAAATATAACGGCTTGATAACCAAAATATTATAAAAATAAAAATAATAATTTGCCAATTACCGTAACCAGAAAAAGTTTTACGCAATTACTGTAAACCGTTTTCTTAAAAAAATGGATTCTTCACAATTAGTGTGACCTGTAGAACATACCACGTGACATGTTCTATGAAAGAATTTTTTTTAAAAAAAATTGAAAGACCGGTCAAAACCCTTCTTTAAAAACAAAAGACACACACACAATGCATACAAACACACACAACACATTTTTACACTAGAAAGGTTTTGACTGCCGGCGGCGACGATTTTTTCCGACGAGTGAGGCAGTGTTGACGGCGGTGACAGCAAGAGACTATCCCGCTGAGGATGACTTAGGCGACGCAAGACGATTCCAGCAACAAACCCGGTGACTGCAGCAGCATAGGCAACGTCAACGAAGGCGGCAGTGGCTACTATTATTTGGGTATGAGAATTGTGATTTATTGGTGTTATTTTGTTGATAGCGACAACCTGACTTATATTGGAATCATGTTAATAAATTTTTTTATTTTTTTATGAAGATATGACACCTAGGAATAATGTAATATTGTTATGTATGCTGGAGGTAATTTATCACATTATTCTTGGTCTGTAAAATATGACAATCTTCCTATCAAATTATCCATACCGCGTGTTAGGATCGGTCCGGAGTGTTTAGAGGGGGGGTGAATGAACACTCCTTATAAAATTTATCCCTTGTGAATTCTTTCGGATTAGTGAAAGAAATCTGTTACTTAATCAACTCTTTGAACAGAACAGACCACTAAAAAGGTAAGTGTGGAAACGGTCTGCTCTTGTAAAAGTAAGAACGGCTCGATGGCTAAGTGCAGAAGGATAAAACACATGATATGTTTCTGGAAGTTCGAAGGTGGTGTAATCCTTCTACGTCTCCCCTTCTTCCAATTAAGGAAGGTTTATACTAGAAGACTTTGATTTATACAATCCTGTTGTACAAACCCGATTCAGGCTGGATTTACCTCACTACCAGTCTGAAACTCCTAGTCACTCAACCTGCTCAGACACACTCTGTCTGACAGTTACAATAAGTTGCTCACTTCTATTTTTCAATACACAATGCGCACAGTGATCCTACAATGATCAAATGTTACAAAGTAATCGCGCTTAAATAAATAACTTCAGCTCGAGAGCTTCTGAACTTTGTAAGCGTGTGCAGTTGCTTTCTTGTGTGTTTTTCAATTGATCAGCGTGAGTTCAAATCAAGAGTCTATGTCTTCCTTTTGTTGCATCCTTTTATAGTTGAGGGTAGCAACGGCATTGTTTCCCTTAATGTGCAACTTTGACTCTTTTTAAACTCTGAGAAAGCTACAGTCTTCTTCTTCAGGACACTTGCCGTTCTGGTGTATGCTTTCGGCGACTGTCAGGTAAGCTCTTCTTTGTCTTCTTACCTTTAATGGCAATCTTCAATTTTTGATCCTTTGTAGCATTAATTACAGCATTAAATGCTACAATAAATA
This sequence comes from Haberlea rhodopensis, assembly GCA_907163345.1. Classification (NCBI taxonomy): domain Eukaryota; kingdom Viridiplantae; phylum Streptophyta; class Magnoliopsida; order Lamiales; family Gesneriaceae; genus Haberlea; species Haberlea rhodopensis. Next base: position 558,682 of record CAJQUN010000160.1, read on the forward strand.
ACCGTTAATGGTTTGGACTGAGAAGCCATCCTTTATGTATCTTTGACTGCTCTGATCTGATAAAGGTTGAGATCGATCTGAAGTATCGATCTAGTCAGTCTGGAATCCATCGATCCGGTCTGATATGTGATATTCTTTATCAGCTTGCTCTGTTTTGCGCGATCGATCTGGTATGCCTGATTTCCATCGATCCGGTATGAAATGTTCTGTCATCTTGCTCTGTTTTGTCCGATCGATCTGGTCAATCTGATTTCTATCGATCCGGTCTGAAATGTTTTGTCATCTTTAAAATCTCATCGATAAGGTCCGGAACTAACAAATTCCCCCTTTTTGATGATGACAAAACCTAGCTTCTAAGTCTTTTTAACCAGTCTTGATAAGAGCTCTGGAGCGAATGCTTTCGGATCGATTACTTCTTTGTTCAAAATAAATGAACTTCATTAAGTTGGATCGATTAAATCTTTATTATTAAGCCTTATGATGAGGTTCAAAATAAATGAACACAGACTTAATCAAACGAGGATTTTATTGATCACCAAGAAAATCCTAAAATACACAGTCTGAAAATATTATTTTCTAGAAGGCGGCCTGAAGTCTGTCTTCTTTTCCCCCTTTTTGTCAGCAGCAATCTCTTGAAGAAAGTCGACAACTTGTGCTAGCTGCGCGCTGATAGCGTCAAGACGAACGTCTTGAGCGCGGAGGGAATTGGCAACAGATGCTCTGACTTCAGTGGCTAGCTCGATCTGCTCTTTTCTCAAACTGTTCTTGTAAGAGGCCTGTTGAGAAAACAGATCGTTTATGCCGCGCTGAAGGCTTCCGATACTGGCAGTCATCTTCTCTTTGAAAGAAGCAAAGTCCAAGGCTGTGACCCTCTGACCTTGATGAACTTCTAGAATGCGTTGAGTCAAGGACAGACAGGTATCAGAGAAGTGCTGGATAGTCCGTGCCAGGGATGGAGGTGCATCAGATAGCTTGCTGGGAGTGTGATCTGATGATGACATGGCATGGTCATCTTCTTCAGCAATCGGCACGATGGAAGAAATGGCAGCTTGATGACTTTCGGATCGGATCAGAGTGACCAGATCCGAAGAAAAACCTTGAATGAAGGCCAAATCTTCATCTGAAGGTCCCGAAGGAGAGTGGGGACTGGGAGGTTCCTCAACTTGGAGAGCTGCAACCACTGTAGATACCACGAAATCCGGATCGATGAGGTCTGGTGCTTCAGTTGTTGCACATACTTCAGCTGGACTGGGTTGTGCACGGGAGGCTGATGACTTCAATGGAATAGATGTTGTCGGAGAGTCCAACAGAACATTCATTGGTTCATCATATGTTGCAGACGGAGCATTAGGCAATGGCTGCTCCGCTGTCTGGTCTGGTACGTGCTCTGCAGGCTGATCCTCTGGCTGTTTTGCTGCATCAGAGGGAAGAACCTCGATAAATGGTTCTGCCAGAGTCTTGCTTGCAGAAGGATGATCCGGGCTTGTGGCTGGAGTGGAGGTACCTAGCTTCTGTCGTTGAAAACGGACAGCTAAGGATAGAGCATGAACATCCATCTCGAGTTGAGCAATCACAGCCCCATCATCTCTGGCAGTTGGAGCAAGCGGATCGAAGTTCGTCTTTTTGGCAACTAGAAGCAGATTGGCCAGTCTGAATCTGTGTTTTGCCGTAAATAAATCTCTGCGCTGCACGGCAAGTCGAACATCATCAGTCTCGGTTCCTTTCAGAGCTTCCTCTTCCATCCTCTTCAATCTGTGCAACTTACCGTAGAACAGCTCAATGTGGTTGATAGTCCGGTACTGGACATATTCATCAAAAACCACAGTGAGTTCCTTTAGCTTCTCATCAACATCCTCCATAGCGATGTCGATGGCAGCCTGCGCTGCAGATTTGGGTTTAGAAGAGAGGGTTCGGTGAGAATGGCTTTTCCCTTGCCGGTGGAGGAAGGGGACTTAATCCCTGATTGGGTATAGTCTCCCAACTCAGTGATAACTATCCCTTTGACCACGGGATTGCAGAGGGAATTCTAAGGGTGACTTTGGGTGCAGGGGTTGAAGCTTGTGAAAGCTGGGTGGAAGGTTGAGGGGCAGGGGTTGCTTTAGGGGGTGGCAGTATGGGTGGAGGTAGAGATTTGGTTGGTTTGGTAATCTGGGTTCGGGGCTTTTTGGGAAGTGGCTTGGTTGGTGATGAGTGAGCAGACTGGGTTTCTTCCGAGTCAGTCTGAATGGTCAGCTTCCGCTTGACCCGAGGTTTGCGCACAGCAACTTGTTCCTCGTCCTGCTCAAACTTGACTGCAGCCAGAGTAGCAGGAGTAGGCGGAACACTCTTGGACTTCAGCAGTGCAAGCCCTTTGGAGTTAAGGATCTTAAGGGGACGGAGAGCAGACGGCTTGCTCAGCTCGAGGCCTAAGGATTCCAAGAGCTTGCTGAGAGGAACAGCAAAGCATACGGCGTGCTTGGATGCAATCACCGTTTCCAGCAGTACTCCAAACAAAATCATGGACCAGTTTATCTTCTGGCCGGATACAATAGCCGCCATAGCCTTGAACTTTTCGGCGGTTACAGCATCGAAACTTCCTGTTTTACCCAAAAGTGGCTTGCCTACCACTTCGCACAGCACCTGGAAATGGAAGAGCATTTCCTTCTTCTTAAAGGAGGGTTGTAATCGGTGGCCAGAAATAGAAATCTTCCCCTGAAGATCTAAGAGTGACGCTTGAGGAGTCTGTCCGAACTCTGTCAGTCCGGAACTGGGGAGGCCAAAGGTCTTGGCCATCGTCATTGGCGAGATCTCGAAAGATTTGCCCTTGACAGTAGTAGAAATGGATGTCTTCCGGGAGACGGCGTTGGCGAACAGCTCGCGGATTTCTGATTCATAAACAACTGTCCCGCATTCCAAAAAGTTCCTTAAACCAGATGATTCCAGGGCTCTAAAAATGGACACCATCGCAGCATCTTCTGCCCTGTAAATGTCATCAAACTCAACGGGGAGTGAGTTATGAGTGATGGTAGCCATTTGAAAAGAGTTTAAAGAAAGTGCGAAGAGTAAGAGAGTGAGAGAGTAAGAAGGTCGAAAGCGGTAAATTGTAAAAAGTGAACAAGTATGAAATGTTCAGCCCGCTAAATAGGAGAGAGAAGACACGTGTCTTTATCTCCAAGACTGAGAATTAAATAATTCAAAATAAACGGTCAGGATAAAGAAAGATAAGGCGGTTAAAGTACAACTAGTTAAAATGGTCAATCAGTCCGAGCTGTTGTTATTGTCCAGACAGATCATAGGATAAAATCAGACTGACAAGGATCGGTCTGAAAGTTCGGACCGGTCTGTGTCTTTCTGAACATTGTATTATCGATCTGTGGTGACAAAAATCTTCAAGTGCGAAAAGAATAAAAACATCTAAACTAATTAAGATAAGTCAATTAAACCAAGAATTTGACGGAAATAATTAAACTTAGCCTCAGGAAGCGGTTTAGTGAAGATGTCTGCTGCTTGCTGCTCTGTTGAAATGTGCTCGATCCGAATTTCCTTTTTGCCAACATGATCTCGAATAAAATGATGTCGTATATCAATATGCTTTGTTCGAGAGTGCAGAACTGGATTATACGTTATAGAAATTGCACTTGTGTTGTCGCAAAATATCGGAGAGTCAACAGCTTGGATGCCATAGTCTTTGAGCTGGTGTTGAATCCAGAGCATTTGAGCACAACAGCTTCCAGCGGCTAGGTATTCTGCTTCAGCTGTGGATGTGGCAATCGATGTCTGCTTCTTACTGAACCAAGAGATCAATCTTTCACCTAGAAATTGACATGTTCCACTGGTGCTTTTACGATCGATCTTACACCCAGCGTAGTCTGCGTCTGAATACCCGATCAAGCTGAAGTTTGAATCTTTGGAGTACCAAAGACCAACGTTCTGAGATCCTTTTAAATATTTCAGAATACGCTTGGCAGCAATAAAATGTGATTGCTTTGGTTCTGACTGAAATCTGGCGCACATACAGACTGAAAACATAATATCGGGCCGGCTCGCTGTAAGATACAATAGCGATCCGATTAGTCCTCTATACATGGTTACTTCAACTGCCGTTCCCCCTTCATCTTTGTCTAACTTGATTGTTGGACTCATTGGAGTTGATGCAGTTGAGCATGTTTCTATTCCAAATCTCTTGAGGAGCTCTTTGGTATACTTGGTCTGATTGATGAAAATGCCATTGTTGAGCTGTTTTACTTGTAGACCCAGAAAGAATGACAATTCTCCCATCATACTCATCTCGAACTGTCCCTGCATTAACTTAGAAAATTTCTCGCACAATTTGGGGTTAGTTGACCCAAAGATTATGTCATCAACATAAATCTGAACTAATAGGGTATGTTCCCCCTTAATGAATTTAAATATAGTTTTATCTACTGAGCCGATCTGGAAATCATGGTTCAGCAGAAATTGAGATAGAGTGTCATACCAGGCTCTTGGAGCTTGTTTCAGACCATACACTGCTTTATTCAGTAGATATACATGATTGGATACAAATGGTTCTGAAATCCAGGTGGTTGCTCAATGTAGACTTCTTCCTGAAGCTTTCCATTAAGAAAGGCGCTCTTGACGTCCATCTGATATACTTTGAAGTCTTTAAAGGCAGCATAAGCAAGAAAGATTCGGATAGCTTAAAGTCTGGCGACTGGTGCAAATGATTCATCGAAGTCGATTCCTTCTTCTTGTCTGAATCCCTGTGCCACCAGTCTGGCTTTGTTTCTAACCACAGTTCCATCTGCGTTTAGCTTATTTCTGAAGACCCATCTGGTTCCAATAACAGGCAGATCGCTTGGTCTGGGGTTAGACTCCAAACTTGATTTTGTTCGAATTGATTAAGCTCTTCTTGCATTGCTTTAATCCAGTTGCAGTCAGTCAGAGCTTCATCGATCTTCTTGGGTTCCAGAGTTGAGATGAAGGCAGCATGAGTGAACTCATCCATCATCTGTCCTCTGGTTCTGATCGGTGCAGAATGACTACCAATCACTAGATTAGGTGGATGCTTCTTAGTCCATCGATAGCTTGACTCTGGATTGTCTGGTCCAGTCGGATGAACAGTAACATCATGATCAGCATCTGCTTTAATATTTGAGTCAGGAGCATCCGGATCAGCTCGATCTGAAGTTTCTTCATGGCCTTGATCCGGTCTGTCTGGTACTTCTGGTTCTGGTGAATTGTCTCTTGACCTGTTAGCTACAATCTCATCATCACTGTTAGCTTCGAGATGGATATTTTCCATCTGATTTTGAATTGATTCTTTGTTGCCCTCAACACATAAAGTTTCATCAAAGACTACATGAACAGATTCTTCTACAGTTAAAGTTCGATTATTAAAAACTCGATAAGCTTTGCTAATTGATGAATATCCTAAGAATATACCATTATCTGACTTAGCTTCAAATGCTGTAAGATGACTCTTACCATTGTTGTGAACGAAGCATTTACAGCCAAATACATGAAAGTGAGAAACAGATGGTCTGTTACCAGTCCATATTTCATATGGAGTGAGATTCAGCTTCTTGTTAATCATAGATCGGTTTTGAGTGTAGCAAGCAGTATTTACAGCTTCTGCCCAGAACTTTTGAGAGATTCCAGAATCAGCAAGCATTGTTCTTGCTGCTTCCTTGAGCGTTCTGTTTCTTCGTTCTGCAACTCCATTCTGTTGAGGAGTTCGAGCAGCTGAAAACTCATGCTTGATTCCATGATCTTCTAGAAAGGATTCAAGATTCTGATTTGAAAACTCAGTGCCTTTGTCACTTCGAATCCTGTCTATGCTGGATGATTTCTCGTTCTGAGTGCGTTTCAGCAGCTTGATCAACTTCGGACCGGTCTGATCTTTACTGCTTAAGAATATAGTCCATGTAAAGCGTGAGTAATCATCAATAACAACAAGAGTATACCGCATTCCCCCTAAACTTGTTATTGGTATAGGACCAAACAAGTCCATATGCAGTAATTCTAAACAGCGGGAGGAGGATTTGGCATTCTTGTTTTTGAAGGATGATCTGATCTGTTTGCCCATTTGGCAAGCTTCGCAGATCTTATCCTTAGCAAAATCGATCTTGGGCAGACCGATAACTAAATCATGTTTACACAGGCTAGCAATGGTCTTAAAGTTGATATGATTCAAGCGCTTATGCCACAGCCAATGTTTATTATCATTGTTAGCGATGAAGCAAGTAGGATTATCAGGTTGAGCATGATTCCAGTTAATCTTATAAGTGTTTCCATTCCTGATTCCTACGAGCATGGTTATACCGTCTGATGATTTAACAGTGCAAGTGTGTTTATGAAATTCTACAGCATAACCATTATCACAGAGTTGACTTATACTAATCAGATTATAGCACAGATTTTCAACTATCAGCACATCATTGATAATAATGTTACCATGGACAATCTTACCCTTGCCGACGGTCTTACCCTTTGAGTTATCCCCGAAAATGATTTTGGGTCCAATACATTCTGTCACTTCAGACAGCAGCTCGATGTTTCCAGTCATGTGACGGGAACACCCACTGTCCAAATACCAGTCTGATGCGAGTTTCTTCGGTACCTGTCATCAAATATAATTATTGTTGGTACCCAATCCTATTTGGGTCCAGAACGGATTAGCCCTTTGGGAACCCACACCTGTATCAGCTTCAATGGCTTGTGTGTGTAGGGTGTGCTGTGTGCTGGTCTGTTTCGATGCTGTGTGTGATAATGTGTGCGCTGTGAAAACCTTTGATTCTAAGGTAGTCTATATCTTCGTTGAATCGGTTTTGAGTTATAGTAATTGTATTGTCTTCCTTGCCTTCGATCTTGCACCTTTGGATTTGGTCTGATAGACGCAAATCTTGCTGGTGCCTTTTCTTTAGCTTGGTCAACATAACCAATTCCTTTTCTCAGATTTTGATTCTCGTAAGAGACTCCTGTTTGAATCTTAGGTGCTTCAGTTTCATATACTGTGCTGGATTTAACAAATGTCATTTGTTTGACTTGATTCTTTACCAGCAACAGCTCAGATTCATCTTTGGTGCATTCTTTGGTGTCAAAGCCTATGCCGGTGAAATCACCGACGTTTCTTTGAACCTCTTGTAATTCTTCCAAGGATGTTCTGGATTTTGTCCACGTTTTGAATATATGTGAGAGCTTAGCATTTTGTGTGCTAATTCTCTTATTTTCTTCATGGAGCTGATCATAAGAGATTTTCAGCTTATTCAGCTCGATCTGGAGATTTTTGCACTCACCCTGCTCAGAGCAGCTTGGTTTGTTGTGCACATCCATTTGAGTACTGATTTTGGCTTTATTCTTCTCAAATGATTCAGCTAAGATCCTATAATCATTAGCCATGTCTTGCAGTGCGGACATGAGCTCTTCTCGTGTAAATTCATTTGAGTCAAGATCATATACCTCGTCTGTCTGACTCATTTCTTCGTCTGCCATAAGACATTGAATATCTTCTTCGCTTTCGCTGGAAGAATATTCAGAGCTTTCCGAGTCTGAGTCTGTCTGAGCCCATTTGCTGTTTCCTTCTTCAGCTACTAGGACTTTTTGGGATTTTCCATGATTCTTGCGGTCTTTGTAGTGCTTCTTCTTTCTATCATCACGATGCTTCTCTTTCCGTTCTTCTTTCTTCGATCTGGTGCAATCTGTAATGAAGTGTCCGGTCTTACCACAATTGTAGCAAGCCTGATCGTTAACAGTATCATCTTTTCTTGATTTATAATGATGAGAGGGTTTGAAGTTCCTCTTATTTTTAGACATAAATTTACCAAATTTCTTGATAAATAATGACATAGCATCGTTACTCATCTGTTCAGCAGATCGGTCTGATGTTGAAGCGATCTGGTCTGGAGTAGCTGCCAGGGCCTTGTTTGGTTGAGAGATGAATGGCTCTGCTTCACCTCTGCTTATCAGTTCAAACTCATAGGCTTTAAGATCTGCAAACAGATCATGAAGTTCAACCTTGTTAAGGTCTTTTGATTCCCTCATGGCAATGGTCTTTACATCCCATTCCTTTGGCAGAGCTCTCATTACTTTCAGAGCGATCTCTCTGTTAGAGTATTCCTTCCCCAGACCATTCAGTCCATTTATGATGCCGGTGACTCTTTCATCAAACTCGTTTAGAGTTTCTCCACTTTTCATCTTTATGCTCTCAAATCTTTGAAGAGCAACAGTTAACTTGTTTTCTTTGGTCTGGTCGTTGCCTTCACATAGTTGTGCTATCTTCTCCCAAATTTCTTTGGCAGTAGAGCACATTTTGATTTTGCTGAACATGTTCTTGTCCAAAGTCTTGAACAAGATGTCTTTGGCCACATTATCGAGATTTGCTTTCTTTCTTTCCTCATTCGTCCAGAGGGATCTGTCTTTTTCCACCATTTGTGGTTCTCCACCAGAGATGGCTACTGCTGTATTGATTTTTAAAATCTTCATTGGTCCATCAGTGATGACGAACCACATATCGTCATCATGAGCTGCCAGATGAGCTTGCATTCTGATTCTCCAGTCATCATAGTCTTCTTTTGAGAACATGGGGATTTTGTTGAATGATGCCATCAGCTTAGTAGTCTTTGTGCTGATTAAGATAACCTGGCTCTGATACAACTTGTTAGGATCGGTCCGGAGTGTTTAGAGGGGGGGGGGGGGGGTGGTGAATGAACACTCCTTATAAAATTTATCCCTTGTGAATTCTTTCGGATTAGTGAAAGAAATTTGTTACTTAATCAACTCTTTGAACAGAACAGACCACTAAAAAGGTAAGTGCGGAAACGGTCTGCTCTTGTAAAAGTAAGAACGGCTCGATGGCTAAGTGCAGAAGGATAAAACACAGGATATGTTTCTGGAAGTTCGAAGGTGGTGTAATCCTTCTACGTCTCCCCTTCTTCCAATTAAGGAAGGTTTATACTAGAAGACTTTGATTTATACAATCCTGTTGTACAAACACGATTCAGGCTGGATTTACCTCACTACCAGTCTGAAACTCCTAGTCACTCAACCTGCTCAGACACACTCTGTCTGACAGTTACAATAAGTTGCTCACTTCTATTTTTCAATACACAATGCGCACAGTGATCCTACAATGATCAAATGTTACAAAGTAATCGCGCTTAAATAAATAACTTCAGCTCGAGAGCTTCTGAACTTTGTAAGCGTGTGCAGTTGCTTTCTTGTGTGTTTTTCAATTGATCAGCGTGAGTTCAAATCAAGAGTCTATGTCTTCCTTTTGTTGCATCCTTTTATAGTTGAGGGTAGCAACGGCATTGTTTCCCTTAATGTGCAACTTTGACTCTTTTTAAACTCTGAGAAAGCTACAGTCTTCTTCTTCAGGACACTTGCCGTTCTGGTGTATGCTTTCGGCGACTGTCAGGTAAGCTCTTCTTTGTCTTCTTACCTTTAATGGCAATCTTCAATTTTTGATCCTTTGTAGCATTAATTACAGCATTAAATGCTACAATAAATAACCGTTAATGGTTCGGACTGAGAAGCCATCCTTTATGTATCTTTGACTGCTCTGATCTGATAAAGGTTGAGATCGATCTGAAGTATCGATCTAGTCAGTCTGGAATCCATCGATCCGGTCTGATATGTGATATTCTTTATCAGCTTGCTCTGATTTGCGCGATCGATCTGGTATGCCTGATTTCCATCGATCCGGTCTGAAATGTTCTGTCATCTTGCTCTGTTTTGTCCGATCGATCTGGTCAATCTGATTTCTATCGATCCGGTCTGAAATGTTTTGTCATCTTTAAAATCTCATCGATAAGGTCCGGAACTAACACCGCGTAAACAACATTTTCTGAATTGGTGACGAATTTATATGAATGTGGCGGTATTGACAACAATGTATTTCATGAAAATATATGTTAATGGGAACGTAAATATTTGGGAAGGATTAAAGAATCTGTTGTTGAGATCACAGATGATAGTACATTACAAATATTCTTGAGCCTTGATGCAAATTGAACGAACTGGATATTTATATTGAGAAAGAGAAAACACATCGTACAATTGTGTCTCCGCCGCATATGTCGTTGAGCCAGAATTGGGGCTCATATATTGTAAGGAATCCGATACAAGTACGCAACGGAATATAAAATATTTTTGGATTCCACCAATGATCTATACGAAGTAAAACCAATCGGTGTTAGATGATCTATACGAAGTAAAACCAATTGGTGTTAGAGTTTGTACCTTTGAAGCATATTTGAAGCAGACTGTCTGGTGCCCTATCCATGAGTCATAAGCAAAATGTCCACGTTCTGCCTCTACAATATCCACACGATCGAATCGTTTAGAATCCCAAGGTGCTAGACTCGAAATTCAACCGAAAGAAACTAGGGCTGCTAGGGTTTTAAGTTACGGCTTATATGTTGTGTTTTGTCAAACTCTACATGTATGTATATATAGAGTTGCTTGTCAGCTATGATGTCAAGAGATTGAAACCCTACACTTTCTAGATGTGGCGGCAATATCAAGGGTTTCTCAAACCCTTGGCCCATCAATGTACATCAATATATAACACTTAAATACACACTAAGGTCAATATATATATATATATATATATATATATATAACACTTATATACATAAATGTTTAGGTCCGCATTTCCTTTTTGATTAGGACTCCTCCTAATATATATTTCATTCATCAAATGAATTTTATCTCCATTTATCGATTCAACCTTTTACGCGACTTGTTAGGATCTTGTAACGTTGGCAGTGACAAAAAAATATTATTTTATGTCACAGGCAATAAGCGATGCCTAGCAACACACCAAGGCTACGCAAGTTACAAGAATGTCATTGACTTGGCATTACCTATGGCATGTTTGGATTGAACATGAGTCATGGAAAGTGTCACACTCGTAAAGTTCATTATTTTATTTCTTGATTACCGAGTGGACTAGATTTAAAATGAGCTCGATATCACATATTGACTCATTCGAGCATGTGCATCATATTTAGTCTCACTCAATCAAGGGCCCAAAACACCACTCCTGTTATATGAAATAGATAAATCATATATTGATCATTCAACATCCCACTACACAATTCGTAGTATATCACATGATTGTCTTTATAGTTCACCATATTACAGGTAACAATTGCAATATCAAGATATACAACTCTTTATGTTGGGATCTATGGTGATCTCAAGTCGTAAGGATCACATACACCATTATCACTATGAGAATTGCTTATGACTTTCATATAACAATCCATGTAGCATTCTCATGGTGAGTCAGTCTAGTACATAGTTCTCTAACATGTATGCATGTGTTGATTTGATATCTCATATCCATGACTTAAGTCATCAATCAACATATACTATCTCCATGTATCGTATTGTCATAGTGTAAAGGACCCCCGTGCCCTTAACCCGTAATTAGTGCATTAATCACATAATTATGTACATGTAACCATCTATGTTGGGAAATGACCATATGCTAACTTAGCATAATATACCCGTAATAAAATTTCTCCGTTTATTTCATTCCATGTCATTTCCAGTTTTCCCAACTAAACCATTTAACATGTCATGTACCCTTGAAATACACTAATTACATTTTAAATTCATCTAGCAATTCACAATTAATTGCATACCACAAATAAATGAAAAGAGAAAGACATTTGCCTTTTATACAACTCATGTACACATATACACTGCTCACAAGCGAGCACCAAATAAACGTATGTGTACGTAATGTATAAAATACCATACTCCCAGCTCCGGTACCTCGATCCTGGAAGTGCCTCCAATCCACAGCTCGAGTACAACTCCAAAGCCAACCATGACTAGGCATGTGCATTCGGTCGGTTCGGTTACCGACCGAACCGAATTTCTGAAAACCGAACCGATTTTTAAAACTGTAACCGAACCGACCGATTTATTTTGAAACCGAACCGATAAAAAATCGGTTATTTCGGTCGGTAACCGAATTAACCGATATTTTTTTTAAAAAATAAAATAAATTTTAAAAATTAGATAATCTGATTTTAAAAATTAAAATAATTAGATTATTTGATTTTAAAAATTAAAAAAGTAAAATTTAAATAAAGAATGATATTAATTGATTTTTATAAAAATAAAAAACAATTTATTTTTTAAAAAAATATTAAAAAATTAAAAATTTCGGTTTATTCGGTTAACCGATATTTTAAAAATGAAAACCGAAACCGAATCGAATTAACCGATTTTTTAAAAAATCAAAACCGAATTTCCGAAATAACCGAACCGATTTTCCAAAATATTTCGGTTTTTTCAGTTTGTTCGGTTTAATCGAACTTTTGCTCACCCATAACCACGACCCTGTTCACCTGTCCCAACAGAGACAGCCCCCACACGGGGTGAACATATCAATACCACCAAACCAATATTACCATAACATAATTCATAATTTACAAAAAGGTAAATGCCATGAAATATAAAATATACTCCCTGGATGACATCATCCTCATCTGGGAATCCCCTGTACAGTCCCTGTTCTCAAAATAACCAAAATCATCAAATCCCTAATAGCCAGTTAATCATTACATTGATTAACTAATCCTTTCCAAATTCCAATATCGATAACACTATTTCATTATCCAGTCATTACAGATATTCTAGACATCTAACCAATGGTTCCATTTCCTCGCTTGCTCAATAGCAGCGGCATTCATAACTGATGTTCGTTCCATGGCGACAACATCTAAAATATCGCTCGCTCCATAGCGACACCATACAATTCATATTATCGACCAATTTTATGTAACTGTATTCCATTTCCGTTATCCTTCCATTCAACACGATTATATTATATCATGCACCACAATTGCAATAATATATTAAAGATATGCTCGTACGTCATACGTACCTTATAATCCCGTAGTTCGAGTCCAACCTTGCCTGAGTCCCACGACCCGATGAATTATGTGCTAACATGCAAATAACTCACAATTAAACATAGGCATGCAATCACGTGCCCAAGCACGTTCACAAATTCCAAACATATCGTCCATCCATGACGATTACCAAAATAAAAGCCCCCGGGCTAAGCATGCATAATATCCAAAATATTCCATTTTATATGTTTAAAAGATAGCCAAAAACTCAACCGAGAATTCTGTTTTATTAAACTTTGGCTCCAACCAACCCATTTTAAAAGTATGACATTCCTATTGGAATGTAGACAGTGCCCCGGAAACCGGCTATTTAAATCCCAAGTCCAAAATTACAAGTTTTTAAAATAATTCGGAAAAACACTATTCAGCAAGCCGCGATCGATCGCCAATCACGCGCGATCAATCGCGCAACTCTACTGCCAAGCAGAACCTCCTCGCGATCGATCGCGATTTCGCGCAACTCTACTGCCAAGCAGAACCTCCTCGCGATCGATCGATGTACTGTTCATCTTCACAAATTTCCATCAGCTCGTCGCGATCGATCGGCGCTCCTCGGCGATCGATCGCGACCTGCCATTTTCCGAAAAACTCGATATTCAATGGTGTTTTTCACACCCAAACTCAACACCAACACCCCATACATCCTCAACACCTCCAATACACCATTTAAAACCTATCAAAGCTCCAAAAACTCAACTTTGGATTTTTATCAAAAACCCCTAATTCCAAAACAAACCAAAATCTCAACCAAACTCTGCAATACCACTACCAAATCGAAGACAATGGTGAGGGGAAGATTAATACCTGATTATCTTCGAGAAATACGACTCCCGAGCCAAGCTACCAAGGATTTTTCCCACCAAGGGAAAAGAGGGAAATGGGGATGGGTTTGAGCGTGGAAAGAGGGGAGAGAGAGAAGGGTTCCATGCCAAATGACGAAATACCGAGTCCACTTTGTATATATAGTACCAAAACTCCAAAATACCAATCCCTTCACAAATACATCATGACTCATTAAAAATCATCTGTTTTCAATAATCACCTCCCAAACTCTATTTCCATTAACAGCCCCAGTACAAAGTACTCCGGACCCCAAATCCCACCAAAGTCCAAATTCCAAGGTTATCACCACGATGAGAATACAATCTCATCCCTCGGATCCAACGACTCCAAATATCGGATTTAAAATCCCCGAGAGTCTAGAACCGCAATTAATTCATAATTGCCACAAACAAAATCCATTGAGGATTAATACCACACCGGGATTAACACCATTAATCCCCGGGTATCACACATAGTTTATGATAATACTTGACTAGAGACTATTTAAGAATAATATATAAATTCACAATACGCAAAAAATGAAATAAGAAATAATAATAAATTGCCATAAATGAAATATCATAATAAAATGTATGTCAAAATCAATCATCTAATGAATGGTCTTTAAGGCATATACCAACACATATATTGTAAGGACCCCGTATACTTAACCCTTGATTTGTGTATTAACCACTATGTGTGGTACATGCTTTCTATAAAATGTCAATCGGGAAGCTCTGATGATACTTAATCATTGCCTGTCAATGATTAAGTATCATCAGAGCTTCCCGATTGACATTTTATAGAAAGCATGTACCACACATAGTGGTTAATACACAAATCAAGGGTTAAGTATACGGGGTCCTTACATTAGTGGTATCAGAGCTGTGGTTGCTCATTGGGGCTGTTAAGGGCCTAGGAGGTTATTGATAGCACATATTTATGCATGATGGCATTAATGTTATACGACATGACTAATTGTTTATGTGCTTATATGATATGAAAAGTGTTATTGCTAACCATTGTGGTTGCAGGAATCGTGTGGAACACGATATGATGGCATTAATAGCGATGTCTAACACTCTATATGCTACGTGCCAAGGAATCTGATTTTGGAAGGAAATCAGGGAAAAGAAAGATATGATGTATTGTCTGAGGACAGACTGGGTAGACAACCGACAGTGGAATACTTCGGTATGGTCTCAATTATTATTGAATATACTAATGCGTTTGTTCATGTAATGTTCAAGCGAGGAAGGTACGTAAGACGCGTACGGGCATCGGACGGTAACACACATCTTTATACTACAACTATGCTTTTATTGCATGAGTATTCACGATGAAATGATGATGTTTATATGATGATGTGTATACGCTGATGTTATACGATGTTTATATGATGATGATTATGATAAGTAAGTTTATGATGATGTTTACGATAAGTAAAGACGATATGATGTTTATATGATGATGATTATGATAAGTAAGTTTATAATGATGTTTATGATAAGTAAAGATGATATGATGTTTATGACGATGATAATGATAAGTAAGTTATGATAATGTTTATGATAAGTAAAGATGATATGATGTTTATGACGATGATAATGATAAGTAAGTTATGATAATGCTTATGATAAGTAAAGATGATATGATGTTTATGATAATGATTATGATGATGATTATGAGGAATAAGATTATAATGATGATGTTTATACGATGTTTATATGATGATGTGCATAAGATGTTTATATGATGATGTGCATAAGATGTTTATATGATGATGATTATACGATGCTTATATGATAATGTTTACATGATGTTATTGTGGTAAGGTGCCACGGGGTAAGGTGCCCCACATGGTAAGTAGCCATGCGATGTTATTGTGGTAAGGTGCCACGGGGTAAGGTGCCCCACATGGTAAGTAGCCATGCGATGTTATTGTGGTAAGGTGCCACGGGGTAAGGTGCCCCACATGGTAAGTAGCCATGCGATGTTATTGTGGTAAGGTGCCACGGGGTAAGGTGCCCCATACGATGACTCGTTCTTTTATGATGATTGGCGATGGTTCTTTCCGCCAGATGTATGATAGCGATGCCTCATTCCGCTATATTGATTGGCGATGGTTCTTTCCGCCAGATGTATGATAGCGATGCCTCATTCCGCTATATTGATTGGCGATGGTTCTTTCCGCCAGATGTATGATAGCGATGCCTCATTCCGCCATATTGATTGGCGATGGTTCTTTCCGCCAGATGTATGATAGCGATGCCTCATTCCGCTGTATTGATGGGCGATGGTTCTTTCCGCCAGATGTATGATAGCGATGCCTCATTCCGCTATATTAATTGGCGATGGTTCTTTCCGCCAGATGTATTGATGACGATGCCTCTTTTCGCTATTATGTGACGATGATTCATACTCAGGTGTATAGCGAGGTTTCATGCCACCTATTATATGACGAGGTATCATGCCGTCGATTCTATAGCGATGGACTGTACCGCTATATATTCAGCACAGGATTTTGGCCGCCTTCGAGCGATGGGTGCTGATTACGTATTATTATGGAGCGACGGAGATAGGTATGCCGCTATCTTGTTAGCGATGAGGTATGAGATATTGCTATTTTATTAGCATTATTATTGCTGGTATGCGTTGATATGCATGTTTTATTATGACTATTTACTAGCATGATGATGGATGACATATGTCGATATACATGGACCGTCACGAGTTGACTAGGTTATTTAGATGTCATTGTTGACTTGTATCGTCACTAGTTGACGATACCTTAGATGTCATGAGTGGGCATGTGTCGTCACGGGATGGCGATGACGATAGTGCAGGAGATGTCTTATTAGACATGCATCATCGTTACGATGAGCAATGCGTTAAGTATACGTTTTCAGTTGTATGCCTCGGGTGCCAGTGTCGGGCACAAGGAGACGTGTGCGTCACCGATTGACGTGACCCTTATACCGAGCGGGTTGCTCGAGGAATGGATGGACGCGTTGTACATGTGATTGTACCGCAGATATTGTTTGAGGTAATCATATTTCGAGTGGTGATACCCTTGGGGTATGCTCGTTGGAATGGCTTTTTGGCCATGTTTATTTGACGACAGGAGTAATCGTGGAGGAATTTCTCGCTTCCATTGATATGACATGTGGTAGACATGGTCACACCACCCATGAGGGTGTAAGATGGGTCCTAAGGGAATAGGATCAGGTTATGTTAGGTACATGGGGACATTGAAGTGTCCAAGGTATGTCAGCATTGGAGGAATGTTGGGTAAAGACCCACTACTCTATTGATTGTTCTTCCCATGGTATG
The DNA here is from genome assembly GCA_907163345.1 of Haberlea rhodopensis. NCBI lineage: Eukaryota > Viridiplantae > Streptophyta > Magnoliopsida > Lamiales > Gesneriaceae > Haberlea > Haberlea rhodopensis. The sequence goes on from CAJQUN010000160.1 coordinate 575,730, forward strand.
GTATGCCGTGTGGAAACGTCCATCTGATTGGTAGGTTTGAGGTGAACCTAGTGAGACAGCGATTAGTTTGTCTGCCGCGTGTGTGCAGCACCATGATGGGCTTGCTAGAGCCGTTATACTACTCGTTGGAACCAAGTTTGGCAAATCGTAAGGTGATACGAAGTGGATTGTGGTGAACTCTGGTAGTCACCACGTCATTTGAAGTTGAGGTTGAGTATGCCTCACTGAAACGTATACATGTTTATGTTTAATCTTGGGGAGACTTGTCTGGGACAGCCCATGATGTGAAGTACCAACGAGAGAGTCGTCAAGTCGTCGTTGATTCGATCTGAGAATCCATGTATTTGAGTTGCAATGATGCGACTGCTCCTTCGATAGAGGAGGTTTGAAAGTGGAAACCAGGTTTGGTATGTGTACACCGTGGAATACTAGTGTTTCCCTCGTAACGATGTATGTTGGACATCGTGAGTCATGATAAGAGATGTCAAGGAATGAAATCTACGATGGAATCAGGAACGATTCGAATCCTTACAGTTTCAGTTGACTAACTGCTTTTGGATTATTAGCGTTGAGCTGTGCTGACGCTCTTTGACGTTATGATGGATTTGGAAGTCTATTCCACTCCAGAGTTTGACACGAGGTCAACGTTCTCACGGTTGAGGTGTCATTCAGGATGACTGTCCGATCTACAGCCGTAAGTATTGGTGGTTTTGCAGTCATGAGAGGCTGACTTTTGGGATGACCCGCATCGAGGTACGTTTTGCCTCTTAGGTGATATGTTGGTTTTGGTATGTCGCTCTGTTTCAGAGTTTGAAGAGAAGTAAGTATCCTCACGTTTATTAATACGATTCTGTTATGGTTAAGAATCGAGGTTGTGGCTTCATGTTGTTGTGTAGCCCGGGTGTGACGCGATACACCAGTACTAATTTCGAGGACGAAATTCTTTTAGTGGGGGATATTGTGATGACCAGGGATTATAGGTGTTAATCCCGGAGTATTAATAATCCCTAAAGTGGTTTTACGTGGCGATTTGGAATTTAATCGAGGTGTTGGGCCTTCTGGGCTCGTTTATTTGGGTAGTTGGGATCGTTGGATCCAGAGGTTGAGATTGTATTCACATTACGGTGTAAAACCTAAGAGTTGGGTTTTTGATGTGTCTCGGAATCTCGGGTGTTGTGTGAGCACCGGTAGGGGATTTTGGAGTTAGAGAGAGAGTCTTTGAAAACAGATGATTTTTAAGGAATCATGATGTATTTGTGGGGCTATTAATTTTTCGGGGTATTTTTGCTATAAATACCAATTGAACCCAAGAATTTGTGGAAATTATCATTTAAGCCCCAAAGTTTTCCTCCCTCTCTCTCCCGCGCGATTCCCGTCTGCTACAGCACCCCCGCCGCTTCAAGCGGTGCGCCCGCCGCCGTCCGGCCGCCGATCGGCGCGTGCGACCTACCCACGGCTTCGTCTCGACGAGGCGCTCCTTTCCCCTCTGCCAATTGGAAGTTTCGTCGCGTGTGGAAGTCGGATTTTGCTGGTAAGCGTCGATCCCCAATTTCTAGGGTTCTTCGATTTTCGTTTGATTTTGCTTCCGATTTCGTTGGGTAACGTTCCTTACCCCTTTTCCATGCTTATGATGTATTTTCCCTACCTATTGTGAATTATTGTGTTCGAATTTTGAGGATTGAGTTCGAATTTGTGGAGGTTGGTTCGAATTTCATGATGTGTGGGGGATTTATGTTCGATTTTGGGGATTGTTGGCATGAGGATGATAATTCTTGTTAGGATTCGATTTATTCATGCTTAAATGAATTATGATGCTTAAGTGGGATCGAATTAAGATGTTATGGTTCGAATTTCCCCAATTTCGTAGGGTCTAATTTTCGAATTATTGGGGGTTTTTGGCAAAGGTGATGATTCTTGCCATTGATGGTTTAATTCACATCTTAGGTGTATTATGATGCTGGTTGGGTTCGAATTGTGAGTTTAGGGTTCGAATTTTGTAGGATGTTCTTGAACAATTTTCGATATTATCGCATTCGTTTTCCCTCCCTGCATGTACCCTGCCCCGGGTCTTTTAAATGATTTATTGTCGTGTGTTGACAATATTTTGAGGGTTATGAATGTGCTTGAGCATGTGTTACATGTCCGTAAATAATTGTGAATTATTTATCGTTTTAGCACATCGTTCCTCGGGGCATGGAACTCGAGCAAGGTTTGGCTCGGACTTCGAGGATTTAAGGTACGTTTAGCGTACGAGCATAGTTTAAATGATGTTTTACAAGTATGATGCATGATTTAAGATATATGATATGTTTTACTATGATGGTATCTGGACTTGGTTACGATATGCTGTTTCACATGGTGGAATGCTCAGTGCCGCTATGAAGCGAGCCAATGATGAGGTGTGGTTGCTACGGAGCAAACACCCATAGTATGACGTTACCTTGAAGTAAGAAATGAGAATGTGGTATTTGATAAGATATCTAGGATATCTGTATTTTATTTCCCTATGGGTAATAATAGGAACAGAGACGTAGTTAATCAGAGAAGTGATTAACCAGTATCGGAAGTTAAGGAAATCTCAATATGATATCTAGAATTATGATAATTGCTAGATTAAGTAAGATGTTATGAAAAGATGTTATGAAACGATGTTATGAAATGATGTTATGAAATGTTGCTAATTATTGCTAGATTAAGTAAGATGTTATGAAAAGATGTTATGAAACGATGTTATGAAATGATGTTATGAAATGTTGCTAATTATTGCTAGATTAAGTAAGATGTTATGAAAAGAGGTTATGAAACGATGTTATGAAATGATGTTATGAAATGTTACCAATCATTGCCAAATAAAGTAAGATGTTATGAAAGGTTACTGATTTGAGACTGGCTAGGGTTAACCAATATGATGATTAACTGCATATTCAAGATTTGATGATTTATCTGTTTTGAGAACAGGGTTATTACAGGGGTACGCTATGATGAGGATGATACCATCCAGGAAGTATCATATATGTTCCACAATATTTACATTTTCGTAAATTATGTACTATGTCATTATGATTATGAAATTGTGGAATTGGTATGCTCACCCCGTTGGGGGCTGTCTCTGTTGGGACAGGTGAACAGGTACATCGATGGCTTTGGAGATGAGCTCGAGCTGTTGATTGGATGTACTCCCAGGATTGCGGTACCAGGGCTTGATGGAGCACGGTATCGTATAGAATACCCATATACCCATGATGGTTTTATACATATTCATGATGCTCGCATGTGAGCACGATTATACTTGTATATGGGTTGTATGTAAAGGCATGAGCCTTTCTCTCTTTCATTCTATGTTGCATGCAATTAGAGGTAGAATTGCTAAATGATAAGAGAGTCATTGGTGTATTATGTGGGTGTTGAAACCCACCTTTGTCGTCATATGTGTGGTGTCTTCCCTGACTGGGAATTTACTTGCATTACTGCTTTCTGCTGAGTATTATGTGTTCCCTGGCCGGGAATTATGTTATATGCTGTGCTCTTTTTTTTGGGATAGCTCTATTTATGGGGAGACTCTGCCCAAATTTTTATAAAAGTTTACAATGTGAAAAGTGGCACCAAGGGGTTGGTAAAGGGCAAACATATGAGTCAATCATTGACAGGCAATGATTAAGTATCATCAGAGCTTCCCGATTGACATTTTATAGAAAGCATGTACCACACATAGTGGTTAATACACAAATCAAGGGTTAAGTATACGGGGTCCTTACATATATCACTTTTATCCCAACCTGATATCCTTAATGTTCATTCATCCTCGGTGCAAGGCAATACAAATTATGCCCATTATTCCTCTGGTTATGCATATATATCTGAAGTGGCTACATAAGATAATAACCCTAGGATTGAAGAGTCATAAGCAGACCGTTATGGGCGAATGCACCTTCTGATTCAGAACCTTATAAGGCTATGCACCCAATTCCAGCAGATCATGAAGATTATATTGTTGTGGAGACCATGTTCGAAACACTATTGGCACATGTTGCCGGTAATTCCTCACCATATGTTGATAATGCTCCAGTCAATGCACCTAGCCACACCTCAAATGAACACATGGTTCACCCAAGTATTCTATACTTCTCGACCATATATGCTGACTCTTATCAGATTTCAACTAGGAAGAAGGGAAAATCTTATGATTTGAGTAAATAACTTATTGATCTGGGTATGTTATTTGAGGATAAGTTCATTAATTTCCGCGGTGAAGGATTTTTCTATACGGTTTGCAAAACGTGAGTATAGAGTTGTCAAGAGTACGCCTAAACTGTGGAAGGTTGAGTGCAAACACAACAATGAAGATAATTGATGTCAATGGCACCTAGAGCATCGTTGAACGCAAATCTGAATTTGTGCAAAATAACAAGGTACAGTGGACAACACACATGTATAATGAATGAGATGTATGTTGATCATCGCAACTTGTGTAAGAATTATATTGCAGCAATGTTGGTAGGAATGGTCCGTCGCGATCCTTCATGCCAGATTAAGTATACCGGGAAGTATGGAATAGGTTGAAGCGATCTTGTGAGATCGTTTATGGGACGTGGGAGAGTTCCATACGGAATATATCTTACTTTATGCGTGCTCTCCGAAAGACTAATCATGGTATGGTGGTTGAATGGGAACATAAAGACACACACATTCCATCACATAAGATCATCAAATATGTGTTTGGCCATTCACTCATTTGTACACGAAGTACAAAACAAATTATTGATCGCAGTAGCAAGGGATGGAAATCAAAAGGTTTTTCCTCTTGCGTTTGCAATAGTTGATTAAGAAACATTGTTATCTTGGAAATGGTTTCTCGAGAGATTGAGCATACACTTTGTACGAGGAGTTGATGGTATGTGCCTTACGAACGTCATCGATATTGCTTGAAACACGTGTGCTCAAACTTCAACCGTCATTTCAAGAATGTCAAATTAAAGGACATGTGATGGAAAGCCGCGTGTGAACATCAAATATATAAGTTCTTAAATGTTCTTCAAGATATCAAGCGCATAAATGTGGATGCATTTGATTATTTGAATGAAATTGATAAGGAGAAGTAGTTATTCTCTCATTATGGAGGTTTTCGTTGTGGAATTATGACAACGAGCATGTCTGAATGCATCAGTGGAGCATTAAAGGGTGCCCATAAACTTCCTCTCACACCCCTTGTTGAAATTACTTTTTACTGTACTGCTAAGAACTTCTATACACAACTGGAAAATGCTTCGAATTTGATGTCCAACAATCAGATGTTGACATCGTTATGAAACCAAATTGTAAAACAATGGGAGATGCTCTCTGGTCGACATATCCACATTGATTAACCAAGAGCAGCAATCTGTTGATGTGAGCACTGGCCAACGATATGGACTTGGTGGAAACAAGCATACCGTGAATATCATATCACGTGAATGCACATGCGGCAAATGGATTGAGTCTGGGACCCCTAACTCACATGCGCTAATTGTTTGCAAGTCATATAAACTTAATGCAGCGGGATTTGTAAAGTCATTTTACAAGTCATAAATTTATCAGACAACTTATGCTGGTGTATTTGAGAACTACTTGACCGAAGAATATTAGGATGAAGTTGATTTCAGTTCTTCAATGATAACACTCTTTGAGTTGTTTCCCAGCCTGGAAGGAATATAAGTTCTCGAATACCAAATGACATGGATTGGTCACAAACTTGTGACAGGCAACAAGCACGTCTACGAAGAGGAGCTATGCAGTAGGGTACAAGTTGGTCATTGTTGTAATATTAATTTTAAGTAATAAATACTTTGTTAAAAAAATCAAGTTTTAAATTAAATATTTCATTAAATATTATTTCAAACTATTAAGTAATGGATAAGTATTCAACAATAAATATTTAACTAAATAAAATATTAAATAATTAATAATTAAAAAAATTAAAAATTATAACTTTTAAGATATACAAGCTCACGTGGCCATTTCATGAAACAGTTTCAATTCCATAAAAAAAAATATTTAATTTTTTTTTAAAAAAACTGTTTTCTAAGAAAACATTTTAATACAAATAAAATGTATATTGAAATCTTTTCCTTAAAAAACGGTTTACCGTAGATTTGTAACTATTTTTCGTTTTACAGTATTTGCAAACTTTTTTTCATAATATTTTGGCTAAATGGTCCAGATATAACATCCATAAAAAAAAAAGCATCATGCATATTCCCTACATAATTTTTTTTATTACAAACCATATTGGGGAAAGGGGGTTAAGAGCATCTCCAATTGGACGCCATTTTGGTGTCCAGCGCCAAAATGGTGTCCCTCCCATGCTCCAATGTTGTATCATTTTCTGCCTGAAAATGGTGAATATTTGGCGTGTCATTGTAGCAATGCGTCAAAACATTGACGCTTTTATGTTTTTTTAAAAAAAAAAATTTTCTTATTTATAAAATGTTTAATTATTTATATATTATTATATTGAAAATTTATTTAAATCTAACTAAATTTTGATAATTTTAATTATTATTTAAATTCCCAAATTAAAATTACTAATTATATTATAATGATATAATTATAAAATTCAGATTTAATGATCTAAATAAATTTTCTAAACATAATTCATTACATAAATATACTAATAAATTTGTAATTGATAATTATTAAATAAAATAATTATAAAATAAAATTAAAAGAAATATTGTAAAAAATATTCATTTTGAAATAAAGTTTGGAGTAGATGGGTTGGAGATGAGTTTTATATTTGATGCAAAAATTACGTTAACATAAAGTTTTGGGTTGGAGATTGCCTAAATGACTCAAAACCAGGTCTCGTGCTTCAAAGAAGGACGAATGCCACTGGTCCCCGAGCGGCATGGCTATTCCCTGCATAATTAAAATTTCATGAGTTTTGGTTCATTTAGACACTAATAGCAATGAATCTTGAAAGTAATCTGATGATAATGCAATATAGATATAATTTTGGATTAAACGTTGGCTTTGAATAATGAGATTGCATGCATGCTTCAAATATTAATTATTGTTTTTATATAATTTTATTGTGATAATTTGGATTATATTTTTTATTTTTAAAAAATTCTAAGTTCATTTACAAATAACTATTTAAATTTTTGGTTCTATTGTATTAATAACCATTTTATTTATTTGTACTTTGTGGCCATTTTTTTCTTTATCGAGGAACTGGTTTGACGCCCAAATCCATACATCTTTTTTTTCGTAAGCTAAATATATTACCTGAGCACTATGGAGCACTAGAGATGCTCAAACCCAAAAATAAAAGATACAAACAAAGAACTAGACTAATATCTTTGAAAATGTCCAAGACAAAAGCTGTTGAAACTGAAACGATTACAAACTCAAACACACTAAAGGTTCACGATACCAGTCAATAGCCGAGTAGGGGGAAAGATCCTCCAAGCTTTGCCGAAATCCAGTGCCACGACCTGAATTTAATCAAGTCCACAATCAAGTCTTTTGAAACTACCTCGTTACTAAATACTATCTTATTGTGTGCTTGCCAAATACTCCAAACAATACACTCCCAAATTACAAGTCATTCTCTCCTCCTTTCGAACCACTCATAAATCCCATATGTTGCAAAAAAAAAAAAAAATTACCGGATCTTCATGGAAAACGCTCTCTAATTGAAACCCACCATAGCATTCCTTCCATACAATGTGCGAATAGTTGCATGGAAAGAAAGATGCTTGTTATCCTCATCTACACCACCACAAAAAGCACATAAGGAAGAGATTTGATCCAAATTGATACCTGTTCTCAGCAAATTTGATTTGGAAGGAATCCTATTTTGGAAAAGTTTCCACACGAAGCCGGAGACTTTTTTCGGGATTAATGGAGACCAAACTAAATTGAGATCCATCTCCATCACGTCAGACTCACTGTCGCCGCTCTTCATGGTCGTTATATATCCTGACTTCGTGGTATAAACAGTAAACTCATCATTGTCACACTTCAAGAACCAACAGTCTTCTGCACCTTCTGAAGTACTAGGATTCCGAAGATACATGTTAATATCAGCAACAAAATTACAAAGCAAATTATCTTCTAAGTGAATAATGGTCGCCTCCAGTCCCAATTCCAAACCCAAACACCCTCCACCTGGGATCCCCTCTTAGCAATAAGGCAATCTCCCTTCCTATCCAAGTTCAACAGCCTATTGTATTTTACTGAAAGAGTTTCTTCACCTGCCCATAAATCAGACCATAACCTAGTTTCATTGCCATTCCCAACCTTCCTAGCCATCCCTTTCCATAACCATTTATGATTGTTTAACAAGAAATTTTCTTTAAGTCTCTCCACCAAACAGAACAATTATCATTAACCTTGTTCCCATTCAGGATAATACGCCAACATCTACTATCGCCACCGTCTCCAAAACCATACATCTTATTTTATATAAATGAGCAAAATTTTAAAATATCTTCTCAGCCAAACCGTATAGCAGTTCGATTTGAATCTAGTGAAAAAAAAAAAAATCTAATCCGCACCGTGAAACCCTGAAGTTGTTGGTAGTTTGATTAGAAAAATTAGTACTCGATATTCAGCAAAATCAAGATTTCATAATCAAGTGGGTAAAAACAACAATATTTTTTAGTGGAAAATATAATTTTTTTAGTCAAAAATAAAAAAAATTACTATCAAATTTATTTCGCTCTTAAAATTTTGGTTGGACAGGTTGGGTAATGAAATTCTAGCATAATGGTATTACCTTCATGCATTATCCAAGGATCCAATTCTAATTTGACTATATGATCCAGAGAAGAAATAAAAAATGAATCACATATTTAAAACAACTTTGGAACAATGGATCTAGCATTAAAACTTTTATCTCGGACTTTGGTAATACTCGTACCTAATTTTAAAAATATAACGACCCAATCGGGCAAAATCTTGATTAGTCTAGTCGACCAAAGCACCCGCCTCAAAAATGGTTCATACGAATGATCCTTCCATTAATTTTAACTTTCCAAAAAAATGTGCTCTTTTCTTAAAATTTTGGTTTTACATCTCAATAATTTAACATTTTTCAAGTAATAATCATCAATTTAAGTGAGTGTTGATAAGCAATAATCACCCCTACTATGAGAGAGGTCGAAACATGATGTTTAAGCTGTTGTACGATTTAAAAAAAAATGGAGTTGCATAATTACCTCTAGCTATAACTTTTGATAAAACAGCAAGCGCTTCATCCTACAACTGGTATCGAAATCAAGGTCACGTGTTAGGATCGGTCCGGAGTGTTTAGAGGGGGGGGGGGGGGGGGGTGAATGAACACTCCTTAAAATTTAATCCCGTGTGATTTCTTTCGGATTAGTGAAAGAAATCTGTTTCTGTAAGGACCCTAATCCTTAAGTGCGGAATCAAGGCATAATAGAGCTAATATAAATGATCAGAGTGAGAAATAACGTGTTGAGTTTATGAGCTTAAGCATTACATGCCAAAAATAAGGACTACCAAAAATTGATTAATTACATTCCAATCAATGAATGCTATCAACTAGTTTTACACTACTCCTAGAGTAGACACTAGACAAAATAATCCTGTCCTTCATCTACCAAAGATGCTCTTCGAGCTCACTGTCTCAACCCGTCTAGCCCTCCTATCATGCCAAACGTGTACCTACAAGGACAACCCCCAAACATGAGCAATAATAATCATTCATATTCAACACAATATGAAGATAAATCGTAAATGCATAATCATAATAAAACACTTCCTGTTTCCCCATGCATTTCAAACGCTTCCCATTTGGTTGTCCCTGTACCATAACTCATGAGTATAATCAATAGATTATTTTTAATGGTCTAAACATGTCATGAACATATACCATTTCATCAATACCAAATACTGATCACCAATCCCTAGTCTGTCCATCACAATGTATTTTAATGCCCCTCGCTTATTTACATATAGGCGGCATAGGATAACCTCGCTTCAATGGACTGCGGGACTCCCACCCCTCGCCTCTCATTGAGCGGCAAATACCCTTTCCTCGCCCTATATGATAACCACGCTCAAATGTGACATGCGGCGCTCCCACCCCTCGCTTCACATTTAACGGAACCAAACCAAATAGCGGCAAGCATTAAAATCATCAAGGGATGACCACGACTCATGGGATATGCACCAATAATCATATGCATCTATAAACATCATGCATAACATGTATTTGCATCCACAATGCAATACCACATATATACTTGCATCCACAATGCATAACAATAAGTATATAAGATACATGTACCGTTGGGGTGCCCGTACGTCCACTACGTACCTTTCCAAAATGTAGGATATGGTAGGACTTCAATGCCTTGGCTGTGTTGCCACCTGGGTTGGTTCTACACATTCACAAATATCAATATTAGAACCCAATAATAGTCCAATACCAAAAATCCTACAAAAATAACCAAAAACACCATTTTTGGTGTCTCGCGATCGATCGCCATAAAGCCCCGATCGATCGCGAGACCTCACTGTCTCGAGCAACAAAATTTGTCAATCCGCGATCGATCGCTGAGTTTGCGGGAATCGATCGCGGCCTCGCCGATTGATCGCGCCAAACTCGCGATCGATCGCTGAAGTCCACTGCCTCCAGCTCTGTTGCTCGCGATCGATCGCGGAAGGCGCCGATCGATCGCCGAGCTCTGGGCATGCGGGATTTGGGCACTATTCACCCATCTTCAATCCCAACTCAAACATACCCATATACTCCAACATCAACCAAACCAACCCACTCAAAACCAACAATAAACATCTACATAAACTCATATATTTAACATCCAACCAAAATAATACCAAAACCACAACAACCCAACACAAACCCATTTTAAAACCCTTCAAACCATATCAAACTTAAACAAAACCTTACAAAAATAACCATGAGGTACCCATACCTCTTGGGGATCTCAAATCACCCAACAAACTCCACCAATCAAGGTTTTGCAAGAACTTCTCTTCACCCCAAAGCTTGATTTCGAAAATGAGGGGAAAGGGAGGGTTTGGGTGTTGTTTGGTAAAGTTAAAAAGTAAGAGTGGATGGTGGGGTTGGGGTAATAAAAGGTGTTGGTTTAATTAAAAAAATGCAACCCACAATTCATGGTGTATAAAACACCCCAACATGATATTTTCCAAAGCATTATACCAAATGCACCAAAATATCAATTAAACACATGATTTCTAATTAATTGCTAACCAAGGCAAATAAATCATGCTTCCAACAATAATTCCCACCATACCCAACATGCACCCTGAAATGCTATCCCGGGTCACTTTAACACATGACTAAGCATTTCCACATAATAATACCAACACATAATTAATTACTACCATAATTAATCATAATAAACACAATTAATGCACCAAATTGCAATTAATCATTTCAGGGATATCACAATACTCCCCTACTTATAAGATTTCGTCCTCGAAATCACATGCACTTACCCCAAAAGGAAACTAAACATAAACACATACCAGAGAATAGTTCCGGGTAGTGCTGCACCATATGCCGCTCCGTCTCCCACGTAGCCTCCTCGACACCCCTGCGATCCCACTGAACCTTGATCATAGGTATCACTTTGTTCCGAAGTCTACGGTCTGCTCGATCCAGAATTCTGACAGGCCGTTCCACATAAGACACATCGGACTCTAACTGAACTTCGGAAGGCTGTAACACATGCGACGGATCCGGCTCATACTTCCGCAGCATAGATACATGAAACACATCATGTATACCAGATAAAGAAGGCGGCAAAGCCAGTCGGTAAGCTAAGGTGCCAATGCGCTGCAAAATCTCGTACGGTCCAACATACCTCGGAGACAGTTTCCCGCGCATCCCAAATCGCACAACGCCTCTGAAAGGCGAGATCTTCAAAAAGACCTTATCTCCCAACTGAAATTCCAACGGTCTCCGCCGTTTATTTGCATAAGCTGTCTGTCTGTCCTGGGCCGCTTTCATTTTCTGCCTTATCGTCTTTATCTTTTCTTCCATCTCCCGAATCAATTCCGGTCCTCCGACCGATTTGCGGTCCAAATCATCCCAACACAAGGGTGATCTACACCGTCTGTCATAAAGAGCTTCAAACGGAGCCATCTGAATACTCGCCTGGTAGCTATTGTTATAAGAAAACTCTACCAAAGGCACTGAATCCTGCCAAGAGGCATCGAACTCCAAAACACAAGCTCTCAACATGTCCTCGAGCGTCTGAATAGTGCGCTCGGCCTGGCCATCCGTCTGAGGATGATAAGCAGTGCTCAATCTGACTTCAGTTCCCAAAGCTGACTGAAGACCTTCCCAGAAATGAGATGTGAATCGTGGATCTCGATCTGACACTATGGAAACGGGGATCCCATGCAATCTCACCACATCTCTAATATACAACTGCGCCATCCTCAAAAAGGTGAAAGTCATGCTATAGGGGATAAAGTGGGCTATCTTAGTTAATCTGTCCACAATCACCCAAATAGCATCAAAGCCTGAAGCACTCCTCGGCAAATGAGTCACGAAGTCCATGGAAATGTGTTCCCACTTCCACTTCGGTATCTCCAAGCTTCTCAACTCGCCGCCAGGTCTCTGTCTCTCTGCCTTAACCTGCTGGCAGATCAAACACCTCTTTACAAAAGCGACGACATCAGACTTCATTCTCTTCCACCAAAACTGACCACGCAGATCTCTGTACATCTTCTTCCCGCCTGGGTGGATGCTAAGTCTGCTACTGTGAGCTCGCTCCAAGATCCCTTTACGCAACTCCGGCGTACTCGGAACCACTCAACGGTCACCCAATCTCAAAGACCCGTCATCGGCCACTCTGAACTTCGTTGGCTGACTAAGATGTACTAAAGATAACCACCTCTGAACCTCATCGTCTGACCTCTGAGCTTTCCTGATGTTCTCATAGATATCTGGCTCAGCTAACAAGGTCGATACATGCACAGGTGATAAATTAATGTCAAAGTCATAGCCCAAATGACAATAGGAGGTCATCATAGCCGACAGATGAATGACGTCCTCAGCAGAACTCCTCACTTTCCGGCTCAAAGCGTCTGCTGTCAAATTGGCTTTCCCCGGATGGTACTCTATCTCGCAATCATAGTCCTTGAGTAGGTCCATCCACCTTCTCTGCCTCATGTTCAGCTCTGCCTGAGTGAATAAAAACTTGAGGCTCTTGTGATCCGTGTAAATGGTAAATGAAGTACCATACAAATAATGCCTCCAAATCTTCAGGGCGAAGATGATAGCCGCCAATTCCAAGTCATGAACTGGATATCTGGTCTCATGCGGCTTCAACTGCCTCGATGCATAAGCTACCACATGCTTATCTTGCATCAGAACACACCCAAGGCCCTGCAGTGATGCATCAGTATACAGAACAAATCTGGAGTTCTCCGTAGGGATCACTAACACTGGCGCCGTCGTCAACCGGTGCTTTAATTCCTGGAAGCTTTCCTCACAAGCTTCTGACCAAAAGAAGGGCACTCCCTTCTGGGTCGACTGTGTCAACGGCTTGGCAATCTTCGAAAAGCCCTCGACAAAGCGTCGATAATAACCGGCCAAACCAAGAAAACTCCGAATCTCAGGCACAGAAGTGGGGGCAGCCCACTCCATCACAGCCTCAATCTTCTTGGGATCTACAGATATCCCGCTGCTCGATATGACATGCCCCAGAAACACCACACTGCTCAGCCAGAATTCACACTTACTGAGCTTAGCATATAACTGATGCTCTCTGAGAATCTGAAGCACTGTCCTCAAGTGTTTCACATGCTCCTCCTCGCTCCGGGAGTAGATAAGAATATCGTCAATAAACACAATGACGAACTGATCAAGATACTGCTGAAACACTCTGTTCATCAGACTCATAAAGACTGCTGGAGCATTCGTCACGCCGAACGGCATCACTAGGAACTCATAATGTCCATATCGGGTCCGGAACGCTGTCTTCTGCACATCTTCCTCTCTGACCCGAATCTGATGATACCCGGATCTCAAGTCAATCTTGCTATACACCCTGGTACCTTGCAACTGATCAAACAGATCGTCGATCCTTGGAAGAGGATACTTGTTCTTCACTGTAGCCTTATTCAGTTGCCGGTAATCGATACACAACCGCATCGAACCGTCCTTCTTCTTCACAAAGAGAACTGGTGCGCCCCATGGCGACACGCTCGGGCGTATATATCCCTTGTCCAGGAGATCCTGTAACTGTTCTTTCAACTCCCTCAATTCTGCCGGTGCCATCCTATAAGGTGCACGAGAGATAGCGGATGTCCCTGGCAACAACTCGATCCCAAACTCAACTTCCCTAGCCGGTGGGAATCCTGGGATCTCTTCTGGGAATACATCAGCAAACTCTGCCACTACTGGCACATCCTCAACTCTCAATTCTTTACTCTTCCCAGACGTGTCCACGGCATAAATGAGATAACCCGTGTGTCCACGTTCCAACAACTGAGTCATCTTGATCGCTGAAATCAACGGAATCTTCGCACGAGAACCGTTGCCATAGAAGGTCCACTGACTGCCCAACTCAGGTCTGAACTTCACTTCCTCTGCCGGCAATCTACCACTGCCTGGTATCTGTTCAGAATATCAATACCCAAGATGCAGTCGAAGTCTGACATGCCCAATACAATCAAGTCTGACCTCAATTCATTGCCCTCAAAATAAATGAGGCAGTCTGCCATAAACTGATCAGCAACGACATTTCTTCCAGTGGGTGTCGAGACAAGGAGAGGCGTGGGTAAAGAAGACGTGCGCATATGGTGTCTTTCCACAAAACCCACCGATACAAAAGAATGGGAGGCACCTGTATCGATCAAAATAAAAGCAGGGTACGTAAATAAATGACACGTACCGGCGATCACCTCCTCTGGGGCTGCCTGAGCCTGCTCCCTGGTCAGTGCATACACTTGCCCCTGGGGTGGTCCTACTGTCTGACCTCCCGATGGTCGAGGCCCAAACTGCTGCCTCTGCTGCACTGTCCTATCCTCAAACCTCGGCCTGCTGCCCTGATACTCTGACTGTCCTCCCAGTGTGGGGCAATACCGAGCGATGTGGCCCATCTTGCCACAGACATAACATACAGGACACTTGTTTGAAGAATGTGGCCCTCCACAATTGTTGCACCTCGGCTCTCCCAGCCTATCCCCTTGTGAAGACCCTCGGTTGGCCGTCCAATTGCCCTTCTTGCCATCCTGTTTCTGACCAAAGTGTTTCTTTCCACCATATCGCGAAGATGAAGAGGCACCACGGGGTTTAAATGGCTCTCCCCGAGGCCTCAAGCTGTCATTGGTCTGCCTCTGTTGCGGTACCGGTGGTGGCATAGCACTAGAATAAGCTCCCACCCCTAGCTCGGCAAGCTCCGCCCTTGTGAGAGCATCATCAAAAGAAGTTGGGTTATTAGTGATAACCCGATCATAGAGCTCCGGTCGCAATCCCTTCATAAAGTTCATCATCTTAGCGTGCCCACTGGTGGCAATGTGGGGAACGTACCTCAGCAACGAAGAGTACCGTGTGGCATAGTCTGCCACTGTCATGTTCCCCTGTTTCAGACTTGTAAATTCATCCTCCTTCGTCTGTCTCGCCGCAGCGGAGAAATACCGGTTCAGAAACCTAGTCCTGAAGAGTGTCCAATCAATCACAGCACCCAGTGCTCTCATTTCCATTACCGTGCTCCTCCACCACATCAGAGGTTTCTTGGCTAATTGAAACTCCGCCAGCCTCAGCCAAGCTGTCACAGCACAAGGAGCCGATACAAAGATCTGCTCAAGTCTTTCCAGCCACTCTTCAGCCTCTTCTCCGGACTACGTCCCCTCAAACCGGGGCGGATGATAAGATAGAAATTGTGTCAGACTGATCTCACCCGGTAGCAATAACTGAACCACTGGTTCCATGCCTACGGCCGGTGGAGGTAGAGGGTTCGCCTGTCCGATACTTGCATTCACACTACCAACATCTCCAACTTCCTCATTAGCAGCCATGCTGTAACACAAATGTTAACAACAATTCCAAAGCAATATATATATGTTATGCCGTTAGATAACAGGAATGAGAATAAGCACGTTAGTATAACAGAATATACATTAATATGCACCACATGCATAAACATGCTTCAAATGTAAGCACCTAGCCAATCATGCTAAGGCTACCCTTCACTCGTTCCCGGGTTCTCTAACCACTGCTCTGATACCACTAATGTAAGGACCCTAATCCTTAAGTGCGGAATCAAGGCATAATAGAGCTAATATAAATGATCAGAGTGAGAAATAACGTGTTGAGTTTATGAGCTTAAGCATTACATGCCAAAAATAAGGACTACCAAAAATTGATTAATTACATTCCAATCAATGAATGCTATCAACTAGTTTTACACTACTCCTAGAGTAGACACTAGACAAAATAATCATGTCCTTCATCTACCAAAGATGCTCTTCGAGCTCACTGTCTCAACCCGTCTAGCCCTCCTATCATGCCAAACGTGTACCTACAAGGACAACCCCCAAACATGAGCAATAATAATCATTCATATTCAACACAATATGAAGATAAAGCGTAAATGCATAATCATAATAAAACACTTCCTGTTTCCCCATGCATTTCAAACGCTTCCCATTTGGTTGTCCCTGTACCATAACTCATGAGTATAATCAATAGATTATTTTTAATGGTCTAAACATGTCATGAACATATACCATTTCATCAATACCAAATACTGATCACCAATCCCTAGTCTGTCCATCACAATGTATTTTAATCCCTAGTCTCGCTTCAATGGACTGCGGGACTCCCACCCCTCGCCTCTCATTGAGCGGCAAATACCCTTTCCTCGCCCTATATGATAACCACGCTCAAATGTGACATGCGGCGCTCCCACCCCTCGCTTCACATTTAGCGGAACCAAACCAAATAGCGGCAAGCATTAAAATCATCAAGGGATGACCACGACTCATGGGATATGCACCAATAATCATATGCATCTATAAACATCATGCATAACATGTATTTGCATCCACAATGCAATACCACATATATACTTGCATCCACAATGCATAACAATAAGTATATAAGATACATGTACCGTTGGGGTGCCCGTACGTCCACTACGTACCTTTCCAAAATGTAGGATATGGTAGGACTTCAATGCCTTGGCTGTGTTGCCACCTGGGTTGGTTCTACACATTCACAAATATCAATATTAGAACCCAATAATAGTCCAATACCAAAAATCCTACAAAAATAACCAAAAACACCATTTTTGGTGTCTCGCGATCGATCGCCATAAAGCCCCGATCGATCGCGAGACCTCACTGTCTCGAGCAACAAAATTTGTCAATCCGCGATCGATCGCTGAGTTTGCGCCGATCGATCGCGCCAAACTCACGATCGATCGCTGAAGTCCACTGCCTCCAGCTCTGTTGCTCGCGATCGATCGCGGAAGGCGCCGATCGATCGCCGAGCTCTGGGCATGCGGGATTTGGGCACTATTCACCCATCTTCAATCCCAACTCAAACATACCCATATACTCCAACATCAACCAAACCAACCCACTCAAAACCAACAATAAACATCTACATAAACTCATATATTTAACATCCAACCAAAATAATACCAAAACCACAACAACCCAACACAAACCCCTTTTAAAACCCTTCAAACCATATCAAACTTAAACAAAACCTTACAAAAATAACCATGAGGTACCCATACCTCTTGGGGATCTCAAATCACCCAACAAACTCCACCAATCAAGGTTTTGCAAGAACTTCTCTTCACCCCAAAGCTTGATTTCGAAAATGAGGGGAAAGGGAGGGTTTGGGTGTTGTTTGGTAAAGTTAAAAAGTAAGAGTGGATGGTGGGGTTGGGGTAATAAAAGGTGTTGGTTTAATTAAAAAAATGCAACCCACAATTCATGGTGTATAAAACACCCCAACATGATATTTTCCAAAGCATTATACCAAATGCACCAAAATATCAATTAAACACATGATTTCTAATTAATTGCTAACCAAGGCAAATAAATCATGCTTCCAACAATAATTCCCAACATACCCAACATGCACCCTGAAATGCTATCCCGGGTCACTTTAACACATGACTAAGCATTTCCACATAATAATACCAACACATAATTAATTACTACCATAATTAATCATAATAAACACAATTAATGCACCAAATTGCAATTAATCATTTCAGGGATATCACAGTTTCTTAATCAACTCTTTTATAAAACAGACCACTGAATGTATAAGTGCGGAACGGTCTGATCTTATAAGAGCGGCTCGATGGCTTGAATGAAAGAACAAGTGCAGAAAGATAAGAACACAGAAAATGTTTCTGGAAGTTCGAAGGTGGTGTAATCCTTCTACGTCTCCCCTTCTTCCAATTAAGGAAGGCTTATACTAGAAGACTTTGATTTATACAATCCTGTTGTACAAACCCGATTCAGGCTGGATTTACCCCACTACCAGTCTGAAACTCCTAGTCACTCGATCTGTTCAGACACTCTCTGTCTGACAGTTACAATTTGTTTCTCACTTCTGTTTTTCAATACAGACTACACAAGATGCGCACAGTGATCCTAAATGATCAAATATTACAAAGTAATCGTGCTTAAGAATAATTTCAGCTTGAGAGCTTCTGAGCTTGTAAGCTTGTGCTGATTTGCTTTCTTGTGCGTTTTTCGAATGATCAGTCTCTCGTGTCCTTGTATGTCTTTGTTTCCTTGTATATCTCTGTATTTTCTGTATTGTAGTTGCATCCTTTTATAGTTGCATGTACCAACGACATTATTTCCCTTAATGTGCAACTCTTGACTCTGCTTATTCTCTGAGTAAGCTACAGTCTTCTTCTTTAGGATACTTGCCGTTCTGGTTCATGCTTGGTAAGCTCTTCTTTGTCTTCTTACCTTTTATGGCAATCTTCAGTATTTGATCCTTTGTAGCATTAATTACGATATTAAATGCTACAATAAATAGCCGTTAATGATTCGGACTGAAGAGCCAAACTTTATACATCCTTGACTGCTCTGATCTGATAAAGATTGAGATTGATCTGAAGCTTCGATCTAGTCAGTCTGATATCCATCGATCCGGTCTGATATGTGATATGTCTTATCAGCTTGTTCTGTTTTGAACTATCGATCTGGTCAGTCTAATTACCCTCGATCCGGTCTGATATGATTTGTCATCTTATCAGCTTGATCTGTTTTGGGCGATCGATCTGGTCAGTCTGATTTCTCTCGATCCGGTCTGATATGTTTTGTCATCTTTAAAATCTCATCGATAAGGTTCGGAACTAACATCACGTGTTCGATTCATAAGAGTTGTGAGGTAGTGCAATTATTGGAAGTGGATTTATTGGGAAGCAATAATCACCCATGCTATGAGAGCGATAGAAATGTAACGCTTGAGTTGTTGTACGGTTTAAAAAGATTGGAGTTGTACCATTAATACTAGCTGATATCACCAAAAAGCGGATCTTCAATATGTATCAATTACAGGTGAAGTATTACCTCTCTGCTCTTCAATGTGGCGATAATATCGTCATTTTTATTCTCTAGAATCAGCTGAAAGTGAGGAACAACCGTGAGAAATGGGCCGTAATTTTTTCCTGCGTGTCCCCTCCGACGCTCAAGTCAGACGGTAAGATAGGAAAACAAGAAAGCTGTAAAGTGGGCAAGTTATTCTGTGAATGAATAAAAGTGATAGGCAACCCTAATATTTATTGAAGAATAGTTACCTTGTGGCTAGGAGTCTTTCCAAGTATATATGAATCTATCCGAGATACGATAATATCTCATCATATGCGATAATATCTCTCCAGATATGATAATATCTCCCCAGATATGATAATATCTTCTAAATCTTTTAAGACCAAGTTAATAATTGGGGATCTTGCTTGGGGTGAATCCCGTGGATCAAGGGATTAAATAAAAAGCATGGCTCACCAGATCAGGAGCTCGGGAGGTCATAATGTCCCTGCCATGGATATCAAGAAAGCAGACATAAGAAATAAGGTCGGGAGTTCGGGCTTCGTTGATCAGCGCGGTGGATCAGGAGTTCGGCTCTGCCTACGTCTGTGTCCAGTCGTGGGCCAGTTTGGGTATGTCTAAGCTATTTCCTCAAATCGGTTCAATTTCTTTCGTATACGGGGTATCACAAGCCCTTTCCCCCCACCAACAAGTCGAGCTGACCTGATTATTGGAAACTCACTGCTTGTAGAGTCGAGGCTTCATATTTTAAATTTGATTTTGGATATTGATTGTTGATCGTCGGTTCAAATTCCGAGGTGAATCTGGACCGTTTATTGGCATTATTGTCCCATTTCACCCGGCCTCTCTCTATATACACGACCTTGGTCACCAAACTTTTTACATTTTTTTGGTATTTTGAAGCTCCCAAACTCGTCTTTCTCGTAGGTACGTTTTTCTGCCTGAC
This sequence comes from Haberlea rhodopensis, assembly GCA_907163345.1. Classification (NCBI taxonomy): domain Eukaryota; kingdom Viridiplantae; phylum Streptophyta; class Magnoliopsida; order Lamiales; family Gesneriaceae; genus Haberlea; species Haberlea rhodopensis. Next base: position 596,215 of record CAJQUN010000160.1, read on the forward strand.
CTAAACTTTTTCTGATTTGTTTCGATGTCTTCCAATTCTTCCTCGTCTATCAAGATGTTCGTTCAATTGTGCTATCATCAATGATTTGTTTGTTAAAACAATTACTTATCAATCAATTCTTAAGGTGACGGATTTTCGAATATAATCAATACACTCTCTCGAGCTATATTGAAACTAGCAATAAACTGACACAAGTAACTCTTGTTCACTTAAACCAATTTAATACCGAATAAATCTCTATGAAAACCGTTGATCTTTATTCAACTTAAAGTGACCACGTATATGATTTAATCTCTCGATCTAAATCTTAAACATACAACACGAATTATTGTAGCGTATTATAATTTCATCTCTCGATCTCAATTATAATTCACCAAATCAATCAAAGGTAGCTAGACTTTGATAGCATTAAGGTTATAATTCATGAACAAAAGGATTAATTCACTCAAGCACAACAAAATCAATGATTCAAACACAATATTCCTTAAACTTGATAAAATAAACTTAATTAAATTCAAATCAAATTAACAAGATGTCTAATCGTCTCTCAACCTCAAAAACATCAAATAAATTTGAAAATCAAAGTAATTAGAGTTTAGAAATACGATAAACGTAGGAGCGAATCCGTGCGTTGAAAGATCTTTCTTCTCTCACTTCCTTCCTTGCACTTCAAAGGATTTCTCTTGCCTTGTTCTTCGGAGATGAAAGGCGGCTCGAGAATTATGATTTAGGTCTGATAATACTCAGATAATGACCCTCAATTTCGTGCCCTCTTTTCTAATTTATAGAGGAGGGGGGATATGGAAGAGTTTCCAAAAATCAAAACCAAATCAAGTTTTTAAAATTCTGAAAATTCTTCGTCTCGATGGATCGGTACATAAGTCTCGATCGATCGAGCGCCTTCAGCTTCCGAATATAAATTTTTCTTCCTCGCTCGATCGATCGAGGCCATTCTTCCGATCGATCGAGCTTTCTTCACTTTTTCTTGCCCAATTCTCTGCTAGTGTCGATCGATCGAGAAGGTGGTTCCGATCGATCGAGCTCTGCAATTTTGTGTTGGCCAAAACTACTGCCTCCCTCGATCGATCGCCTTCAAAGTCCGATTGATCGAGAATGCCAGAATTCAGTTTCTTCATTTCTTGGCTTGATTTGATCCGTTTTCTTCATTCTAGTTCAATTCTTCCATTTTCCACCTAGATTACTGAAACAATCAAATAAACACCAAAAAGCATAATATCTTCACGGAATCTACACGAAAATATATACAAATCTAAGCCCAAATACACGTAATAATCAACCCTATCAATGCTCAGGAGTAGCAAGGCTACACTTGAGCCTATTGATCAGGAAATTGAACAGACTTTTCTTACGCGACTACGAGAAGCTCGACCAATGGCGGATAACTGATCGCGTTTATTTTAAACAATATTTTTGAGTGTAGCGATTATGTACCGCAAGTGCACGGTGTCAATTTTAGTATAATGATAATATAAGTATGAGTGTCGAACCCACGAGGACTAGGAAATAAGTACCGAACTCCACTAGTTTAACTATATTTAGTCTACGATAACTGGTTGTGATTAATTAACTAAATTGACTAATGAACTCAAGATCAACCCAAAAACACAAGAACGAATAAGAATATAATTAAAAGAAATAATTATCAAGACTTTCAGTTCACCTATGTAATCCCCCACAATTCATCTATTAGTTAAGAATCGAATTCAAACAATCTAAGGTGACGAGTTTTCCAAATTTATCTAATATACTCTCTCGAGTTATATTAAACCTAATATCAAATTGTAGTAAGTCACTCTAGTGTACTTATTTAACAACACAATATTGTATTAAGATCCATGAAAACTTCTAACTTTCGATTACTAGATATCTATAGCTATCACACGTGTATTTGACTTCATCTCTCAATCTCGGTCTGAAATCCACGGCATAAATCACTATATCGGATCACAATTTTATCTCTCGATCTCAATTGTAATTTACTATCATTCAAGGACGGTCAAACCCTTAAAAGCATGAAGAACAATGATCTATGCACTTAGATAATAAGAATCAATCAAAAACATTCAATTAAAATCATGGGTTCATACAAAGGATCCCCTAAGTCTTGATAACAAACCTAATCAACAATCTCCATCAAATAACAATGCATAAACATGTTTTGCAACATTCTAAACATTAAAATCCAACGAAAATATAGAACTAGAGTTAGAAATATGGAAATAACGAGAGGCGTTGACTCTTGCGTTGCTCCGTCGTCCCGTCTCTTCCGATGCGTCTTCTCTTCAATGGTTATGGTGTAAGGATCGTTGAAGAGGATGATGAGTGATGGAGGCTGAGTATTGTAGGTCAAAAGTGAGCCAAAAAGTCCCAAAAACGTCCATGATAATCCATAATTATGGTAGGAGGAGTTTCACCAAGTTTGGACACCAAATAACCAAGATGGAAACAAATTCCCGAATTTTCGAGTCGAGGCGATCGATTGCCTCAAATGAGGCGATGGATCGCCTCTTGCTACTGCCTGGAGGCGATCGATTGCCTCATTTGAGGCGATCGGTCGCCTCCTCTATTTTATGCAAATTACGATTTTGCCCCTCCTTTTCCAGGTTTGCTCAGTTTGGTTATTTTTCATCATTTTAAGCCTATTTCCTCCACTTTTACGCATTTGGCCCTGGATTCCTGAAATATACAAATATAAACCAAAAAGAGTAATATTTTCCAAGAATCACTACAAAAACGCCCCTAATCTTATATCAAATTAAGTGTAAAAATCACACTTATCAACTCCCCCAAACTTAAACTTGATCGTCTCGAGCAATAAATAAGATCAAACAGTCAAGTTCAACATTGGAGATTCAAATAAACCAATTCATAGTCAATCATGTAGCTCAGATATCTCACTTACTGACAAACAAAAATAAATCAGAAAGTAACAAGTTGTGTTTTCTCCTAGATCAAACAACATGTCTCCGAATCTGAACGTGCGTGTGTGCTATTGTCACCTTCAAGTTCCATGCAAATTTCATAGATCAAATCATGCTAGTCAATGAAAGTAAGATTATCCTTGAGCACCCTATAGTCCTATTTTCAAACACTTCTCCACTAATGTAGCCACTCCCTAGACTTGGATCAATAGGTCTTTTTAAGCTTGTAGCGTTAGGCCTAGGTGTTTGGCTTCAAAGAAAGGATAGGATAGCACAAAGAAGAGAGTATAAGCATGTAATGTTTATATTGTTAGCACAACTTGAGCTTCTCTTCTTTTTCTCTTTTAGCCTTGGCAACTTTGGGTCTTAATTAGATATTTTTTTTTTCAAGGCTTTATCTATCTTTTTCTTTTCTCATTCATCATTTTTTTTTTCAATAATAGCTCATCAAAATATAGCAATTTATGTGCATCTAATGAGGTTCATTATACTCCCTTTAGGTAAGGATGAGTTCTTTCAATTTAGGCTCATAATGGTAGGTATACTGAGTAGCCAAAAAATTATTGAATGGGGGCTAATAGTATGTTAAACATACTCCATTCTTTTTCAATTAGGCTCAAATTTGGATACTAGAGATTGATATATACATGGTAAGATTGAAAGGCTCAAACGGTCCAAAGATAGCCTAGATCATCTCCTATTCAAGTTCATGACTATAAAATTTCGCCTTGAAGTGTCATCATCAAATAGTTTCTACGATACTCTAAGATGCTCAAAACCATTCGTCAAGTTCACAAAACTTTTCACTACTACAAGTGCAATTCACAAGATTGTGACTCAAATGTACTCAAAATATCCTTCATCTTTGACATGCTACTCAAAACAAGATATTCACAAACAAGTTTTACAATCATCAAAACTTAAGTTGACATGCAAAGTGAGACTAATATCATCATGGAATAGAGACCACTACAATGATTTATTCTTATCTTACTAATTAAACTCATTTTCAAGAAAAATTTTGTTGGTGCTCAATAAACGATCAATTTCCAAATAAGAAGCATGACACAGTAATGCACTCCCCCAAACTTAATTCATGCATTGTCCTCAACGTAATAGGCATGAAAAATGAGACAAAGCATTTACCGTTGACAACGACCGTCAGTTATCGTTGTCCAATTCCTCGTCAGCTCGTGGGGCATAGTGTTGGACAGATCACAGCACGCATGGAGTCTCACCAAAATCAAAAACAAAAACAAAAACAAACCAAAATAAACTAAAACAAAGCAAAGGGATAGGAAAGAGTTCTTGATTTATAGTCCCAAGTTGGACTTTTTACCATTTACGCTCAAGTGCCGCAAGGGCCAGTGGGGGACAATTTTCCATCCTCAATGTGGTAATGTCGTAACCACTTCTCTTTCACAGTGAATAGCCCCCCATGGTCATCTCTCAGTTTGAAGGTGTCGAATGGTAAAACATCGATAACTTTGAATGGTCCAGTCCATGGTGCGTCAGACTCCCATGGAAAAAATCTCATCTTTTTCTATTCATTAATACCGAGTCTCCTACACCAAATTTACCTCTTCTTTGTTGGCCATTCGATGTGACCTCCACATTCTTCTCACTCTTACCCTGCATCGCATCAACAGATAGTGTATCAATTATATTGACACTAAAACATCGGTGCTCAGTGCGTGTACTGTTCACAAGTTTGAACATATCATAAGTCACTTGATCCCCCCTACTCGGAGGATCAACTTCCCTTCTTGGACATCTATCAATGCCCTTCCAGTAGCTAGGAATGGTCTTCCTAATATGAATGGCATGTCCGCCTCCTCCTTTATGTCTAGCACCATGAAATCCACAAGAATGGTGAATTTGTCAACCTTGACCGGTACATCCTCCACTATCCCATGCGGGTACTTAATGGACTTGTCTTCCATCTGAAATGAGACACTGATTGCTTTTAACTCTCCTAAGCCCAGCTTCCTGTACACAGACAAAGGCATTAAATTAACACTTGACCCCAAATCACATAAAGATTTATTGAAAGATTTAGAATTGATTTTGCAAGGTATAGTGAAACTCCCTGATCCTTTAACTTTGGAGGTGAATCATTTTGAATGACAGCAGAACACTCCTCAGTTAAGTTTATCATCTCATGCTCTCCCAGTTTCCGCTTTTTCGATAGAAACGCCTTTAAAAACTTAGCATAATTCGGCATGTGCCGAATAGCATCTATGAAAGGCATCTCAATATGAAGATTCTTAATCAATTCTAAAAATTTAGCAAATTTAGCATCAATCTTTGCTCTCTTATATGCAGAGGAGAATGGGAGTGGGATCTCTACCTTAGTAGGTGTAGGGGTCTTAGTAGACTTACCTTTGTCGCGTGTTTGCACCTCTTCTTGCTTGTTGTCTGCCTCGCCTCTTAACTCTACGTGCAGATCCTTCTTCTCAGCGACCTCCTTTCCGCTCCTCAACATGATAGCATGGACTTGCTCCCTAGGTTTCGTCTCAGTGTCACTAGATAGTGATCCTTGTGCTCGTTCGGCTACGATCTTTGATAACAGTCCCACTTGGACTTCCATGTTCTTTATCAATGCTTCATGATTGTTCATCCTTGTTTCAGCCGATGATATGAACTTAGTTAGCAGCTCCTCCATGCTTGGCTTTGGTGCATACCCCGGTGGTGGTTGGGGATAGTTCCTCGGCCCAGTATTGTACTTATTTGGGTAGGGGTAGGTCTGTGGTGGTCTGTTCCCTACAAAATTAACAGCTTCATTAGTATTAATGAATGGGTTACCAACCTGGCATTCAGTGCTCGGATGTCCTCCTTGGCAAAGTTGCATGTAACAGTTTGAACTTGCATTGCATGCATGCTCAAACTATCCATCTTCTTGTTCAGCGCTTCAAACTGGGCAGCTATGGCAGTGACTTCACTCACTTGATGCAATCCGACTTGCTTCTTTGGCACGTTCCTTTCAGACGGCCATTGACAGCTATTAGCATCCATCTCCTCTAACAGCGTATTGGCCTCCTCGGGCGTCTTCCTCATCACAGTTCCTCCTGACGCTGCATCAATCATAGAACCGTTATCAGAAAATAAACCGTTATAAAACGTTTGTACCTGCAGCCAAATAGGGAGGCCATGATGTGGGCATCTCCGCAGTAGATCCTTGAAGTGCTCCCAAGCCTCATACAGTGTCTCTGGATCATATTGGACAAAGGTTGTGATATCATTCCGCATCTTAGCCATTTTGGATGGTGGAAAGAACTTTGACAAGAATAACTGCACCATTCCATCCCACGTGGTGATAGACCCTCCAGGCAACGATTGTAACCAAGATTTAGCTTTATCGCGTAAAGAAAAGGGAAATAAACGTAACCTGATGGTGTCGTCAGTAACGCCATTATGCTTGAATGTATCACAAATCTCCAAGAAGTTGGAGATGTGATCATTTGGATCGTCAGTAGCTGCTCCCCCAAACTGGACCGAATGCTGGATCATCTGTATGATAGCAGGCTTGATCTCAAAATGGTTAGCCTGTATGGTTGGTCTCGTGATACTCGACAGTGATCCATGGAATGCAGGGTGGGCATAGTCCATGAGTGATCTCGCAACTGGTGGTACCGGTATCTCCTCGGTATTAGCCATGTGTGTTCTTGCTTGCCTTAGCCTCCTTTGACAAGTGCGTTCAATCTCGGGGTCAAAGGGCTCAAGTGTAGGGTTGCTACTCCTTAGCATGCACCAAGAGATAACAACTTGTAACAATCAACCAAAAAGAACACAAACAGTAGAAGAGTAGAGAAAGGGAAGAAAACGAAAAAATCAAAAATAAAAACAAATAAATGACTAAACTACAGTCAACTAATCTCATTTGATATTATTAAAACTAGTCCCCGGCAACGGCGCCAAAAACTTGATCGCTTTTATTTTAAACAGTATTTTTGAGTGTAGCGATTATGTACCGCAAGTGCACGGTGTCAAGTTTTAGTATAATGATAATATAAGTATGAGTGTCGAACCCACGAGGACTAGGAAATAAGTACCGAACTCCACTAGTTTAACTATATTTAGTCTACGATAACTGGTTGTGATTAATTAACTAAATTGACTAATGAACTCAAGGTCAACCCAAAAACACAAGAACGAATAGGAATATAATCAAAAGAAACAATTATCAAGAATTTCGGTTCACCTATGTAATCCCCCACAATTCACCTATTAGTTAAGAATCGAATTCAAACAAGCTAAGGTGACGAGTTTTCCAAATTTATCTAATATACTCTCTCGAGTTATATTAAACCTAATATCAAATTGTAGTAAGTCACTCTCGTTTACTTATTTAACAACACAATATTGTATTAAGATCCGTGAAAACTTATAACTTTTGATTACTAGATATTTATAGCTATCACACGTGTATTTGACTTCATCTCTCGATCTCGGTCTGAAATCCACGGCATAAATCACTATATCGGATCACAATTTTATCTCTCGATCTCAATTGTAATTTACTATCATTCAAGGACGGTTAAACCCTTAAAAGCATGAAGAACAATGATCTATGTACTTAGATAATAAGAATCAATCAAAAATATTCAATTAAAATCATGGATTCATACAAAGGATCCCCTAAGTCTTGATAACAAACCTAGCCAACAATCTCCATCAAATAACAATGCATAAACATGTTTTGCAACATTCTAAACATTAAAATCCAACGAAAATATAGAACTAGAGTTAGAAATACGGAAATAACGAGAGGTGTTGACTCCTTGCGTTGCTCCGTCGTCCCGTCTCTTCCGATGCGTCTTCTCTTCAATGGTTATGGTGTAAGGATTGTTGGAGAGGATGATGAGTGATAGAGGCTGAGTATTGTAGGTCAAAAGTGAGCCAAAAATTCCCAAAAACGTCCATGATAATCCATATTTATGGTAGGAGGAGTTTCACCAAGTTTGGACACCAAATAACCAAGATGAAAACAAAATCCCGAATTTTCGAGTCGAGGCGATCGATTGCCTCAAATGAGGCGATGGATCGCCTCTTGCTACTGCCTGGAGGTGATCGATTGCCTCATTTTAGGCGATCGGGCGCCTCCTCTATTTTCTGCAAATGTAAGGACCCCAAGCCCTTAACCCTTAATTAGTGTATTAACCACTATGTGTGGCACATGCTTTCAATAAAAGCTAATCGGGAAGCTCAGATGATACTTTACCATTGAATGGCAATTACAAAACTTCTTTAATATTCAAAATTAAGATCATCTCTACCCGCAATTAGACTCCCATGTTCGCCCTTTACCACCCCCATTACACCACTTTTGCATTATGGGTTTTTATAAAAATTTGGGCAGAGTCTCCCCATAAATTGAGCTATCCCAAAACAAAAGCACATCACATAATATAATTCCCGGCCAGGGAATACACAATACTCAACAGAATACTGAACACAAAGTAAATTCCCAGCCAGGGAAGACACCACACATAAGACGACAAAAGTGGGTTTCAACACCCACATAACACACTAACGACTCTCATATCATTAGCAATTCTACCACAATTGCATGCAACATATAATGAAAGAGAGAAAGGCTCATGCCTTTATATACAACCCATATACAAGAATATCCGTGCTCACATGCGAGCATCATAAATGTGTATATAAATCTCGGGTGTATATAAGTACTCTATACGATACCGTGCTCCATCAAGCCCTGGTACCACGATCCTGTGAGTACATCCAATCAACAGCTCGAGCTCAGCTCCACAGCCATCGATGCACCTGTTCACCTGCCCCATCAGAGACAGCCCCCAACGGGGTGAGCATACCAATACACAAAATCTCATTATCACAATAATGAAATTCATAATTTACAACACAAGTAAATATTAATGAATTTTAAATGATACTCCCTGGATGGCAACATCCTCATCCGGGGTTCCGTGTACTGTCCCTGTTCTCACAACATCAAACTCATCAAATCTCATAAATCAGTAAATCAACACATTGATTTAACTCATAGCATGCCTGATTCTCAAGTATCAATAATTAATGATTCCAAATTCATTATACACACAAATATAGATATCTCGATATCTAATATCGATTTTCAACTTTGCTACCAATCACAGATAGCTCAAATGACTAGCATTTATTTTACAAATTCTCCATTATACTTAGACATCTCACATGTCTCTTAACGAAGACATCTCACATGTCTCATAACGAATACATGATCCCACGATCATTCCCAGGCATCTCAAATGCCATACAATAGTCATATAAACCCAGTACCCCATATCTCTTATAAGGTCATACTACTCTAGTACTACGCACACTTGTGGCAGCGATATCAAGACTAGGTCGTTCCATAGTCATATCGACACACACATATATATATAGCCATACCCACAACCATCTAATGCAATTACAACACATTATGCATTTCATAATTGCTATCACATAAAGTAATGCTCGTACGTCGAACGTACCTTAATCTCCGAAGTCCGAGCCAAACCTTGCTCGAGTTCCATGCTCCGAGGAACGATGTGCTAACACGATAAATTAATTCACAATTAATTACGAACATGCAACCCATGCTCAAGCACACCCATAACCCTCAAAAATATTGTCAACACACGACAATTAACCATTATCGAAAATTGCTCAAGAATTCCCCACAAATTTTCGAATCTTCACAACACAAATCGAACCCAATTAAACACCATAATTCATCTAAAATATGAATTAATCAATCAACAACATGAATAATCGCCCCACATGCCAAACCCCCAAAATTCGAATTCAAAGCCCTAAATTCGAATCCAATTCCTTTCGAACACAACCAAGCATCATAATGCATCTAAAACATGAATTAATCAATTACTAACAAGAATCATCACTCCTTGTCAAAAGCCCCAATTTTTCGAACCCTAACTCACGAAAATAGGGCTGAAATTCGAACCAAATGCAACAAATATTTTCGAACCAAAAAGTCTGAAATCATCGACTCAAAAACAGCTCAAAAACGCCCCAAAAACACCAGAATAATCGTACCAAAAACATACCAAAATCGAGCCCCAAAAATCGGATGAACTCCAGTTTTCGAACCCTACGCTTTCTGCAGAAATCCGAGCTCAAATCGCGACCAAACTTCAAATTGATGGTATGGGTAGGAGCGCCTGGAAGAGATGAATCCAACGGCGGGTGGCACGCGCCGAACGGCGGCCGGACGGCGGCGGGCGGAGGCCTTTTGTGCGCGGGGGTCAAAGGGGATCGGGAATGGGCCGCGCGCGAGGAGAGAGAAACGAGGTGCTGAAATGGTTCCGATAATTAAAATCTCGGGTTCAACTGGTATTTATAGCAAAAATACCCCGAAATACTAATAGTCCCACAAATACATCATGATTCATTAAAAATCATCTGTTTTCAAAAACCCTCTCTCTAACTCAAAACCCCCCTACCGGTGCCCACACCAAGCACCCGAGATTCCGAGTCACACTAAAAAACCCAACTCACAGGTTTTCACCGAAATGAGAATACGATCTCAACCTCGGGATCCAACGATCCCAACTACTCAAATAGACGAGCCCAGAAGGCCCAACACCTCGATTAAACTCCAATTGTCACGTAAAACAACTTTACGGGTTATTAACACTCCGGGATTAACATCCCTAATCTCTGGTCATCACAGCAAATTACGATTTTGCCCCTCCTTTTCCAGGTTTACTCAGTTTGGTCCTTTTTCATCATTTTAAGCCTATTTCCTCCACTTTTATGCATTTGGCCATGGATTCCTGAAATATACGAATATAAACCAAAAAGAGTAATATTTTTCAAGAATCACTACAAAAACGCCCCTAATCTTATATCAAATTAAGTGTAAAAATCACACTTATCAATAACAACCAAGAAACGATGAGGAGGTACCTATTAGCATATCACTAATGGATTATGTCCATCCCTCATTTCATGGATCGTTGTCCAGGATCACTTGACCGAGCATACAGGAGAACAATTTTGAAATCAATTCTGCTATCATTCAAATGATCCAGCACACAGTGCAGTTTGGGGGAGCGACTACTGATGATCCCAATGCCCATATCTCCAACTTCTTGGAGATTTGTGATTCCTTCAAGCATAATGGCATTATTGACGACGCCATCAGGTTACACTTATTCCTCTTCTCTATACGTGATAAAGCTAAATCTTGGTTGCAATCTTTGCCCTCAGGTTCTATCACTACGTGGGATGGGATGGTGCAAGCTTTTCTATCAAAATATTTCCTACCATCCAAGACTGGAATCACTACATATGTAATGCATCGCTATAACTTAGACATGTTTACTATGATTATGGCGTAATTATGTGCTAATTACGATATAATGTAGACCCGAGTTTGGGTTGCACCGAGCGTGTTAAAATGATAAGTATGTGAAGACATGTTATATGTTGAGTTGAGAACATATAGTTGGCCATGTTGGTATATGTCTTGATATAGTATGACCAAGAGCACTTAGATACATGAGGTGTGTAGTGGACTATTATGTTGTGATTGGAGGGATGCATTTCACATGCATGTACACCTGAATTTGCATTTGATTTGTAAGATATTATATATAGAGAAAATCAGATTCATAACACTTAGATCCACCAAAAGACACCTAGTAATCTCTACCAACTTCCTCTCCTCTTATGTGCTCTTGTCACTCTTGTTGAAGGGAAAGATTGGAAAAACAACTACAACCTAAAGTTAGAAGTGAAATCAAAGCTATGAAAGCTTGTTGGTCAATCATATGCATGTGTAGTGTGAGTTGTTGAGCATGGAAAACATGCTTATGCTTGTGTAAATTGATACTTGATATAATGCAAAGAAATGAATTGAAATATGCTAGAAGATGTTTATATGATGCTAGCTAATCATGTGACCAAGTGTTTATGGAATAAATTGAGGTGTATGAGAAGAACCAGAAAGATAAGCATGAAAACACCATGTTCTGAAACTTTTGATGTCGAGAGATCGATCGCTAGGATCGTACCGATCGAACGCTAAGACAGGAGAAATTATAAGGTGGTTTAGCGATCGATCGCTAGCATGTGACCTGACCGCGTTATTTTTAAGCAAAAAAAAATATTTCAGAGTGTGACGCGATACTACCGCAAGCGCACGGTGTCAAGTTTTAGTATAGTTCAATGAAAGTAAGGGTTGTCGAATCCACATGGACTAACGTATAAGTACCAAATAAAACTAGTAAAATTATATTTAGCCTACGATTAAAGAGGGGGGGGGGGGGGGGGGGTAGATTAACTAATGCAAAATTAAATCTAAAGAACAAAAATGAAAACAAGAATAAATAAAATGAATGGCTTCCGGATATGCAAAGGAAATTCCCTCGAGAAATTTATCTAGCTCTTCGTTCAACTGTGTTTTCTTCAATGATTCGTTTGAATAAGCAATTGCTAAACAATTGATTCTTAAGGTGAAAGGTTTTCGCTGTTATTCAATACACTAGAAACTAATATCAAATTAGAACAAGTAACTCTCGTTCACTTATTTACTAATCCGATATTGCATAAATCTTCAAAACCTAGTTACTCTAATCTCTCGATTCAAAGTGCTCACGTATGTGATTTTATCTCTCGAACTCAATCTTAAACATACATCATGAATTAATGTAGCGTATTATAACGTTATCTCGCGATCTCGGTTATAACTCACAGAATTCAATCAAAGTTAGCTAAGCTTTGATCTTAATAAGCATTTAATTCATGAACAATATGATATCAATACACTCAAACACATTCGAATCAATAAATCAAACACAATTATAATTAAACTCGGTAAAATAAACTCAATTTAATTCAAAACAAATCAATAAGACGTTTAATTGTTTCTCAACCTCAAAAACATCCGATTAAATGAAAATCAAATAAATCCGAGTTTAGAAATACGATAAATGCTGGAACGAATCCGTGCGTTGCACCGTAATCTCTTCTCTTGCTCTTTCCTTGCACTCCGGAAATGGCTCGCTCAAGCTTGGACGAAGAACGGAGGAAGATGGCTTTTCCTCCTTCTTCTAGGCGGCGGCTACTAGGTGATGAAAATCGGCTCTCAACCCTCTCTGATATGATATGATATGGTATGGAAGAGATTTGCCTTTTAAACCACCGAGAATCAAGTTAAATTTGGAAAATAAGATTTGCAGAAAATCGCGTATCGATCGATCGAAAAGATTTTTTCGATCGATCGGCGCACGCACTGTTCACTTCAGCCTTTAAAACTTTCTGCCTCGATCGATCTATCGAGATTTTGGTTCCGATCGATCGATCCTTCGATAAAATTGTTGCTGAACTCTCTGCCCGGCTCGATCGATCGATACATATTCTCGATGGATCGAAATTTTGCAAATTCTGAATTTTTCACTTTTTCGCCTCGAATTCACCCGTTTCCTTCATTTTAGCTCATTTCTTCCATTTCCGACCTATTTTCCTGAAACAAACAAATAAATACCAAAAAGCGTAATTTCATCCAGGAAAAAGTACGAAAAACGGAAAGAAATTACAGCTAAAAACACTTAAAATCTAAGCCTATCAACTCCCCCAAACTTAGACTTGATCGTCCTCGAGCAAGCAATAAGCTCAAAAAGTAGAGTCAAACTTAATACTTTGAATGAATCATTTTTACAACTCAACGTAAAAGCTCAGCAATCCTACTTACACGTCAATAAGAGTCATTTAAAGTTCAACAGGAAGCGTTTTCTCCTAAGCTAAACAATACATCGCAACATTGGAACGTGCGTGTGTGCTATTGTCAAACATGAGTTATATACATATCTTTTAAGATCAAACTGTGCCATAAAAACTCAAAGTCAAGATTACTTTAAAATACTCTACAAATCTACTATCCATCACTTCTCCACTAATGTAATTATTCCCTAGACTTGGATCAGAAGGTCTTTAAAAGCTTATAACGTTAGGCCTTTTGGTGTCGGCTCCAAAGAAAAGGTAGGATGAATGCAAAGAAGAGAGTATAAAAGAATCAGTTCAAACTTGTTCGCACAATATTGAGCTTCTCTTCAACTTTTTCTAGCCTTGGCCACTTTGGGTCTTATTTGAATGTTTTCATTTTTTCAAGGCTTTTCTCTACATCTTTTCTTATTGCTCATTCTTTTGTTCATTTTTGTTTTTCACAATGAATTCATCTACATATAACAATTCAGTGCAATGAATGAGATTCATTATACTCCCTTAGGGACGGATAAAATTTTTCTTTTAGGCTCAATCCAAGGTAGGTATAATGAGTTAGCCAAAAATGTCGAATGTGGGTCTAGTTATATGCAATGTGTTGGGTTTTGGAAACCCGAATAATCTTGGTTTTGATGTTAACAAAACTTGTTATTGTGTTGCTAACATATTTCATCAAGTGTGTAGTTCATAGATCATAATTAAGAGCTTGATGAATTACAAAGAAGTAGCTTGAAAATATCAAGCTAGACCTAGTCTGAAATCCTGGCAGAGCGATCGGCTAGTTCGAATGTTATCAAGGAGAAAATACGCCTGCAAGATCGAGCTGTACCGCGAAGAAACAGCAAGCTGTTTCAGCAAGCTGTTTCAGCAAGCAACTGTCAGTCTGGTAGGCATAACTCTCAGCTCGCTTATCGTAACGGAACGATTCAGTATGGGTTGGAAAGCTAAGACAAAGATCTACAAGTCATCTTTGGAAGTGAAAGACTGAATCTGACGTTAAGATGGCCAAAATGCTTCTGCAAGTAACGCCATGTGCTGCTGCATCCAGCAAACAGACAGCAGGAGCATTGCCTTGTATTTCGAGCATAACTCTCTCATACAAACTCGAAATCGAGCGATTCTTGATTCCATGGAAAGCTAAGAGAAAGGGCTACAACTTTCATGTAGATCTCTTTGCCCAGAAAACAAAGAATCACGAGTTACAAGCAACAGATCCAAGAGCAAGTTTATCAATCTGTTTTTGTATCAAGCTGATTGTCCAGACTGATCCGGACCAGACTGATCTGCCCGTGCTGCTCCGGACCAGACTGATATGTCCATGCTAATCTGCCAGACTGATCTACATGCTGATCCGGCCAGACTGATCTGCCCAAGCTGATCCGACCAGTCCGGTCCGAAATACAAAGAGCCCAGAAACCAGAATATGACCGTTGCAAGCTCGGGAATGGTGCAAAACCTTCTCCAACGGGCATATTCTTGTGTCTAACGTATATATCATTACTTGGGGCTATATATACATGATTTGGAAGCTCAATAACAGCTGATTGAAGATCTATACAAGCCTTCCAAAGCAAACCCACTTGGGATTCAATTGAGGAACTTAAAAGACAAAAGTTGCTAAATGAAGAGCACTCCTCAAATCTTTGGCACCTCTTACCTTGCTGTATCAGATTCATTATGGAATCATTTGTGCCTTTGTATTCACTCTATTCATTGTATTTGTGAGCTAAAATAGAAGAGTGAATACCATTGTAACGGTTGATGATTTATCACAACCGATGAGAGGTCTTTGTATGTGAGACATTAAAGAACATACATAGTTGAGTTGCTAGGAGTTCTAGTTGGATGAGGAATTCCCAATTGGATCGGGTTTGTACAACGGGATTGTATAAATCAAAGTCTTCTAGTGGAATCCTTCCATGAGGTGGAAGAATGGGAGACGTAGAAGGATTACACCACCTTCGAACTTACATAAACAAATGCTTGTTTATTTATTTTAATTGCATATCTTTAAATGTCTTTCAAATGTTTAATCGGTTTTAGAGCGGGTTATGTCGAGTGTCTTCCGCTCGATTTTGTAATCGAACTCGATATAATCTCTCGGTGCATTAATTCAAGAACACGAGCTATTGAAGCTCAAGTTGGTTGAACTCGCGTGTGGAATGGTAACCCACCCCCGGAATCGATCATGACAAGTGGTATCAGAGCGGGTTGTTCTTGGAAAGCATTTGAACCGATTTTTGTAGCGGATATCTCTTAAAATCATTTTCAAAATTTTCTCATGAGCATGAAATATTTTCATAGCATATTTTTTCTAAACTTGGTGTATGAAATTTTTTAGCATAAAAATCAATTTCATTGCATTCATTTTGCACGAAAATAATTTTAAAATCTATTTTAAAGGTTTAATTTTCGTTCAATCTGTTCTTAACTCATTTTAAGTTTAAAATTTTTATTTTGAGATTTTATCTAACAATTTTCGAAGCATTCAGTTTTTCAGGCAGCTTGTAGCGACTTTGGGAAAATTGGCATAACTTCTTGCTCGGATGTTCAAATGACAAACCGTTTTTTGCGTTGCAAACTAGAATCATAGAGGTTCGCAACGGTATAGGTCTTGCAGCCTAATTCTTCACGAGGAAAAGCAGTTTAGTCTGCAAAGTTGACTCATGTGCTGCCACCGAAGAAAAATGAAATGGACATTGTTGAGTTTTGTCAATAAATTCAAATTTGTTGCCAAGTATGCTTCATCTATCATCAAAAGAGGTAATTTTTGTTCAAAATTTAATGTGTATTGCATTTTTTTAATTTGTTTTAGCCTACCCGATTTGCCCCTCACTTGCTCAAATTTTCAAACATTTTAAAATTAAGGGGGATAGTTTAATCTCAATCCTTGAGAGGGAGTACATTTTATTTGTCTTCCTTTTTGATTCACACAAAAAGGGGGAGAACTATGTTGTTTAAAAAATATGATTTTTCTTGTTATGCAACATTGTGCTTTAATGTTCATATTTTATTCAAGTTTTGTGATCAGCAAAAAGGGGGAGATTGTTGGGTTTGGAAACCCGAATAATCTTGGTTTTGATGTTAACAAAACTTGTTATTGTGTTGCTAACATATTTCATCAAGTGTGCAGTTCATAGATCATAATTAAGAGCTTGATGAATTACAAAGAAGTAGCTTGAAAATATCAAGTTGGACCTAGTCTGAAATCCTGGCAGAGCGATCGGCTAGTTCGAATGTTATCAAGGAGAAAAGACCCCTGCAAGATCGAGCTGTACCGCGAAGAAACAGCAAGCTGTTTCAGCAAGCAACTGTCTGTCTGGTGGGCATAACTCTCAGCTCGCTTATCGGAACGAAACGATTCAGTATGGGTTGGAAAGATAAGACAAAGATCTACAAGTCATCTTTGGAAGTGAAAGACTGAATCGGACGTTAAGATGGCCAAAAGGCTTCTGCAAGTAAAGCCATGTGCTGCTGCATCCAGCAAATAGACAGCAGGAGCATTGCCTTGTATTTCAACCATAACTCTCTCATACAAACTCGAAATCGAGCGATTCTTAATTCCGTGGAAATCTAAGAGAAAGGGCTACAACTTTCATGTAGATCACTTTGCCCAGAAATCAAAGAATCAAGAGTTACAAGCAACAGATCGAAGAGCAAGTTTATCAATCTGTTTTTGTATCAAGCTGATTGTCCAGACTGATCCGGACCAGACTGATCTGCCCGTGCTGATCCGGACCAGACTGATAAGCCCGTGCTGATCTGCCAGACTGATCTACCATGCTGATCCGACCAGACTGATCTGCCCAAGCTGATCCGACCAGTCCGGTCCGAAATACAAAGAGCCCAGAAACCAGAATATGACCGTTGCAAGCTCGGGAATGGTGCAGAACCTTCTCCAACGGGCATATTCTTGTGTCTAACGTATATATCATTACTTGGGGCTATATATACATGATTTGGAAGCTCAATAACAGCTGATTGAAGATCAATCCAAGCCTTCCAAAGCAAACCCACTTGGGATTCAATTGAGGAACTTAAAAGACAAAAGTTGCTAAATGAAGAGCACTCCTCAAACCTTTGGCACCTCTTACCTTGCTGTATCAGATTCATTATGGAATTATTTGTGCCTTTGTATTCAATCTATTCATTGTATTTGTGAGCTAAAATAGAAGAGTGAATACCATTGTAACGGTTGATGATTTATCACAACCGATGAGAGGTCTTTGTATGTGAGACATTAAAGAACATACATAGTTGAGTTCCCAACTGGATCGGGTTTGTACAACGGGATTGTATAAATCAAAGTCTTCTAGTGGAATTCTTCCATGAGGTGGAAGAAGGGGAGACGTAGAAGGATTACACCACCTTCGAACTTCCATAAACAAATGCTTGTTTATTTATTTTAATTGCATATCTTTAAAATGCCTTTCAAATGTTTAATCGGTTTTAGAGCGGGTTATGTCGAGTGTCTTTCGCTCGATTTTGTAATCGAACTCGATATAATCTCTCGTTGCATTAATTCAAGAACACGAGCTATTGAAGCTCAAGTTGGTTGAACTCGAGTGTGGAATGGCAACCCATCCCCGGAATCGATCCTGACACAATGCATATACCATTCTTTTTCAATAAGGCTCAAGAGGGGACACTAAGGAATGATGTAGACAAGGTAAGCTTGAAAGGGACAAACAGTCCAAAGATCACCTAAATCATCTCCAAGTCAAGTTCCTAATTATAAAATTTCGCCTCAAAGTGCTTTCAAATAAATTGTAGAGTTTTCTAAGATGCTCAAGACTAATCATAGTTAACACAACTTTTCACTTTATTCAATACATACTTCAGTCAATCATGACTCAAAACGTGCTCAAAATAATCCTCAATTTTGACATAAGCTCAACATAGGATATATACAAACAAGTTAAAAATTTTCATGACTCCTATCTAGATGGGGATTAATTTCATCATGTATTACCGTTGCAAATCCAACTCATCATTTCTCAAGTATTGACTCATTGTCTAAAAAAAAATTTGTTGATAGTGCTCAAGGACGAATTAGTCTCATAAACGTGCAGTCATGCAAGGAAAGAACCAAGACAAGAACCAGAAAATGCAAAAACTACAAATATACACAAATATAAACAACCCCCCCCCCCCCCCCAAACTTAATATGTGCATTGCCCTCAATGTACAAGACAAATAAGCATAAAGGCAAAACACATACCATGACGACGATCGTCACTGATCGTCGTCCTCACCATGCTCCGGAGGGGGAACTGGGTAGTGAATGCGGCTGATATGGTGCGAAGTGCAGCTCTGGCGGGAACTGGAATCCTGGGAAGCCCTGGGCCATGGCAGTGTTCCATGTACTCTGGTAGTGCATGAACTCCATCAGACGCTGAGCTACCTGCTCATGGTCCAACAGCAATGCTCTCTGCATGCTGTGTATGTCCCGCTGCATGCTATGGATGCTCTGCTGCTCCAGGTGAATGTCTTGGAGATCCCTGTGAAGGGAGTCCAAAGTGATACGTGTACGCGCTGCAGCAGAGGATGATGCTGCTCCGGCATGTCCGGTGTCCGAGGGTCGTGACTCGGCCCTTCTTCGGCCTGTAGAAGGTGGTGGACCATCAACAACAATCGGGGTCTTCGGTGGCAGTAACTCCTCGTCTTCCCCCCATTGCACTCCGCATCTCTGACATAAAGCAGTGATGGTAGATGGAAACGATAGTGCGGAGGTAGGTGGGCTGCTACCGATCTCATGGATGTGATCACTAATAATCTCACCCAAATCCACGTCCTGCCCTGTGAGAATGGCAAATACCAGGGCCGCTCTGTCCTTTGTCACCTCAGAAGTGTGGGTCGAAGGCATGACCCGTGAGGCGACAAATGAGAACCATGCTTGAGCCTCTGGTGTCAAATGCTTCTTGAGAACCACCTGCGGCTCTCCCTTATCATTCCGATGCCAATCTACTCCCGGCATGCCAATAACTTCGAGTACCTCATCATAATTAATCATACTCTTACGGAAGGATTGGTACGCACAGTTGTGTATGAATGGCATCCGGTAAATTATTGATTGCTGCCTGATCAATCAGCACATCCTTCCCTTGGACAAAAACATTTGCTCTCCGTCCTGGTGGGATAACTCGGAGATTCGTGTAGAATTCCCTTACCAGCGGAACCACATCATCAATTGGTGTTTGAACAAACTGAAACCACCCCCGTCGCCTTACTGCCCTTATGACAGGACATTCAATCTTTTCCATACTCATGCCCCTTTCACGACTGAGGGGTTTCTTATGATAACTGGGATACAACTCAGCTGCTGTAGCATTTTCAAACTTCTGTGCGTCATGCTCTTGCTCAGAAGTGGTGGCCTCCGCCTGCTTTTGTTTATGTGAGGCCTCTGCCTGCTTTGACCTCTTTCTTGGAGCTATTTTCTTGCTAAGTTGTTCTTAATTATTTCGCTTAACTGCAACAAAAACACCATACCCAAAACACAGCAATACCAACACCCCACAACACAACAACAATTCCCCCAAACTTTGATTCTTCTTAACCCAATTCAATCACAACAAAGAAATTGCTCCAAAGGATGAAAAGATATGAAATTGAAAACCAATTACCAAGAAAAATCTGATCTTTTATGAATTTGGTACTTGGCGTGGAATTCTCTTTTGGATGCAATTCTACCAAATTCAGCTTGCAATACTTCAGATCTGCAATTAAAATCTCATCAGAAACAATTCTTACTTCAAAGATTTGAAGTAATTTGAAAATTGGAGAGAATATGGATGAGAGATTGGATGAGGCGATTTGGTTCTGCGTTGGAGAGGAGAAGAAAAAGTTTCTGAGTTGTGCAGAATGCTCTTCGTTGCCCTATTTTTTAAAATTTTCTCTCGATCGAGGCAGTGAACCTCTTGGTCTTTTAAAATTTCTAGGCGATCGATCGAGATTTTGTCTCGATCGATCGCCAGCACCAGAATACAAAAATCAAATGTTTCAAAAAAAATTTTCCTCTCGGGTTGCTTCGCCTACATCTTTCTTGCTTTTACACCTGCACAAAATTGCACGGATTCATTCTCGGGACATCTAAAAACTAAAAACAACCAAACTAAAATGAAGAACTAAAAACAAAAACTCGAGGAAGGAAAAGAAAGTTCTTAATTTATAGTCCCAAGCTGGACTGTCACCTCCTCGTCTGTTAACTTGTTTGCTCCTTTGGATTCTTCACAGAATCACTCGGGAGCGTACCTTGCGTCCTTCCAGAAATCAACGTGGCCAGCTGCCCTATCTGCACTTCCAGGTTCTTAATCGATGCATCCTGATTCTGCATCCTCACCTCAGTCGACGAAATCAGTTTTGCCATCAGCTCCTCCATACTCGGTTTTTGTGTGAACCCCGACTGTGGTTGTGGATTCAACACATTCTCTTGGTTTGACCACCTCAGATTTGGGTGGTTCCTCCAACCCGGGTTGTATGAGTTCGAATATGGATTATTCTACTGCCGGTTCCATATGAAATTCACAGCTTCAGTAGATTGATTAAATTGGTTACCTGCTTGGCACTCAATGCTCGGATGACCGCCTCCACATATATCACAGAAGACAGTTTGAGCTTGCATCGCTGCTGCACCCATGCTATCTATCTTCCGGTTCATAGCTTCCAACTGAGCCGAAATAGCAGTAATCTCATCCACTTGATGGACTCCTATTGGTTTCTGTGGCATGTTCCTTTCAGACTGCCACTGATAGCTATTGGACGCCATTTCCTCCAATAAGTCATACGCTTCTTCCGGTGTCTTCCGCATGATCGATCCCCCAGATGCTGCATCTATCATAGATTGGTTAGCAGAAAACAAACCATTGTAAAAAGTCTGTACCTGCAGCCAGATGGGTAGACCGTGATGTGGGCATCTCCTCAATAAATCTTTGAAACGATCCCACGCCTCATATAAACTCTCGGGATCAAATTGCCCAAACGTAGTTATATCGTTCCGCATCTTTGCCGTCTTGGATGGAGGAAAATACTTCGATAAGAAAGATTTTGTCATCCCTTCCCATGTTGTAATTGATCCTGCAGGTAATGAATTCAACCAGGATTTAGCTTTGTCTCTCAATGAAAAAGGGAAGAGCCTTAACCTGGTGGCATCGTCGGAGACACCATTATGTTTAAACGTGTCACAGATTTCCAAGAAGTTGGAGATGTAGTGTTTGGGTCGTCCGTGGCAGCTCCCCCAAACATTACAGAGTGCTGTATCATTTGGATAATTGCAGGCTTGATCTCGAAGTTATTCGCCTGGATTGTCGGCCTAGTCATACTGGATAAAGATCCATGAAACGCTGGTTGTGCAAAGTCCATCATCGATCTCGGGTTCTGTGCATCGTTATTGTCGGCCATTGCTCGAGCTTCTCGTAGTCTTCTAAGTAAAGTTCTCTCTATTTCAGGATCAAAAGGCTCGAGAATCGGCTCCTCTCTTCTGAACATGCCCTAGAGAAATGGTTCCTGTACTGGATCAGACAAAATGAGACAACAACAAAAATACAGAATCAAAAACAAGAACAACTAACTAAAACGAAAGAGAAAAATAAAAACGAAATAATACAAATTGGCTAAATTACAATTAACTAATCTCGTATGATATTATACAGATTAGTCCCCGACAACGGCGCCAAAAACTTGACCGCGTTATTTTTAAGCAAAAAAAAATATTTTAGAGTGTGACGCGATACTACCGCAAGTGCACGGTGTCAAGTTTTAGTATAGTTCAATGAAAGTAAGGGTTGTCGAATCCACAGGGACTAACGTATAAGTACCAAATAAAACTAGTAAAATTATATTTAGCCTACGATTAAAGAGGGGGGTAGATTAACTAATGCAAAATTAAATCTAAAGAACAAAAATGAAAACAAGAATAAATAAAATGAATGGCTTCCGGATATGCAAAGGAAATTCGCTCGAGAAATTTATCTAGCTCTTCGTTCAACTGTGTTTTCTTCAATGATTCGTTTGAATAAGCAATTGCTAAACAATTGATTCTTAAGGTGAAAGGTTTTCGCTGTTATTCAATACACTAGAAACTAATATCAAATTAGAACAAGTAACTCTCGTTCACTTATTTACTAATCCGATATTGCATAAATCTTCAAAACTAGTTACTCTAAATCTCTCGATTCAAAGTGCTCACGTATGTGATTTTATCTCTCAATCTCAATCTTAAACATACATCATGAATTAATGTAGCGTATTATAATGTTATCTCTCGATCTCGGTTATAACTCACAGAATTCAATCAAAGTTAGCTAGGCTTTGATCTTAATAAGCATTTAATTCATGAACAATAAGATATCAATACACTCAAACACATTCGAATCAATAAATCAAACACAATTATAATTAAACTCGATAAAATAAACTCAATTTAATTCAAAACAAATCAATAAGACGTTTAATTGTTTCTCAACCTCAAAAACATCCGATTAAAATGAAAATCAAATAAATCCGAGTTTAGAAATACGATAAATGCTGGAACGAATCCGTGCGTTGCACCGTAATCTCTTCTCTTGCTCCTTCCTTGCACTCCGGAAATGGTTCGCTCAAGCTTGGACAAAGAACGGAGGAAGATGGCTTTTCCTCCTTCTTCTAGGCGGCGGCTACTAGGGTTTTTAGGTGATGAAAATTGGCTCTCAACCCTCTCTGATATGATATGATATGGTATGGAAGAGATTTGCCTTTTAAACCACCGAGAATCAAGTTAAATTTGGAAAATAAGATTTGCAGAAAATCGCGTATCGATCGATTGAAAAGATTTTTCGATCGATCGGCGCACTGTTCACTTCAGCCTTTAAAACTTTCTGCCTCGATCGATCGATCGAGATTTTGGTTCGATCGATCGATCCTTCGATAAAATTGTTGCTGAACTCTCTGCCCGGCTCGATCGATCGATACATATTCTCGATCGATCGAAATTTTGCAAAATCTGAATTTTTCACTTTTTCGCCTCGATTTCACCCGTTTCTTTCATTTTAGCTCATTTCTTCCATTTCCGACCTATTTTCCTGAAACAAGCAAATAAATACCAAAAAGCGTAATTTCATCCAGGAAAAAGTACGAAAAACGGAAAGAAATTACAGCTAAAAACACTTAAAATCTAAGCCTATCATGACCGATCGATCGCGAGCATTATATATCGATCGCTAAAAGAATACCGATCGATCGCTAGGACATAGCATAGTATGAAAATCAGACTTTAATAGCGATCGATCACTAGCTTTTGGCTAATCAATCGCTAGGGTTGCACGATTGAAGTGATCGAACGCGAGTATGATCGATCGATAGCTAGAATGAAAATGTGGAAAAATGTTATATT
This sequence comes from Haberlea rhodopensis, assembly GCA_907163345.1. Lineage (NCBI taxonomy): Eukaryota > Viridiplantae > Streptophyta > Magnoliopsida > Lamiales > Gesneriaceae > Haberlea > Haberlea rhodopensis. Next base: position 620,275 of record CAJQUN010000160.1, read on the forward strand.
TTGTGGGATTTGATATTGAAGCCTATGATGATATTGTATATTGTTGATTTTTCATGTAGCATCATCACATGAGACAGGACAGAGATGCGGTTAAATACTGACGCCTGGTTTTATATCTTTTGTATTACCCAACATGTACGTGTTGACGTTCGAGCATGTATTGTTATTCATATTGATGTTGTTATGATATATCGATTACGGTAAATACCTGACGATGTTGAGGGTCGCCGGAATGAGCGACGTGTTGATATTATAATTGTTATTCTTGATTGTGTCGCAGTAGTAGAGAAGCGACGATGGGGTATAGTAGGCATGGTAATGACATTATATCGATTATATAGATGGGTTGCAGTAGTAGGGGAGCGACGATGGGGTATAGTAGGCTGGGTGATGCCACTATATCGATTATATACGATGGGTCACAATGATGATGCGACGATGGGGTATAGTAGGCTTGGTGTTGTCACTATATCGATTATATACGATGGGTCGCAATGATGATGCGACGATGGGGTATAGTTGGCTTGGTGTTGCCACTATACCAATTCACACATCAACTGTGATATGGTTGAGGTAATGATTGATGGATTGTGATTTGATGTTGGAGAATGGTATTACAGAAACAGTCAAGAAATCTTCGTATTGTTCTTATTGATTTCAGGGAGTATTTCTGTTATATTTCCAGCATGTTATATGTAAGACCCCAACCCCTTATACTCGTCATTAGTGCATTTATGACATCGTAGGAGTATAAAAAAAATTTCATTCTTTAAAAGAATCCTTACATGCTTCACATATTATCCATGACATTTATAATTCTCAGCAATAAGACTCAAGGTTCACCCATTATCATCACCATTGCACCACTTTTACATTGTGGGTTTTTATAAAAAATTGGGCAGAGTCTCCCCATAAATTGAGCTATCCCAAAATAAAACACATCACCAAAACAATTCCCAGCCAGGGAAAAACACAATACGAAGAAGACATCAAAAGTGGGCTTCAACACCCTTATACAGTCCATATACATGCTTCCAGTTGCTCACATACGAGCAACAAATAAATGAATACCAATCTAACTGAATAAATAGCGTCGACTATTTACCCACACTCATATACGCTTCTGGAAGCGACATGATCCAACAAAGCTCGAACCAATATCCCAAAATAGCTTAGTACCTGTTGTACCTGTTTCAACAGAAACAACCCCCACACGGGTGAGCATACTCCAACTCAATATTCATTCACAAATCAATATACGAAATTGTAATGCAACAATTTAGCTTATTCAAAACTCATAAAGTATACTCCCTGTTACAAATTCCGAACCGGCATAGCTATCACGAACTGTTCTGTTTCAATCTTATATACTTGCATAAACATCATGTTCAATATCATTATTCAAAGCATGATACTCATCAATGCAATAAATACTACATAACCACAATTTATCATTTATACTTAATCATGACGAATCTTATCTCGAAGGCAGCTCTACCTATCAATTAATCTCCTTCTCAACCACTTCGCATATCGATCATGCCAAAGGCATCAATAATCAACTCGTATACCCGGATCACGTACATCGACGTATCCACCATTCCACGTGTATTAAACTCAATTATCAAACTCAATCACTGAACTTTAAAACATCACATTAAAATACATGTATGCATGAATATATAAATACTGGGTATACCTGCTCGTACGTCACCACGTACCTTATAGTCGACAACATGATGGGCTATCCCGACATCTTAGGAAGCATGAAGAATCTATATCGAAATTATCACTTAATATTAGTTCATTTACAATCCAATTGATATCATTCATATCGATTCAATATCTTAATTCAACAACTCAATATTATCATCAGTAACTCATCCAAGTGATATAAATCACCAATTTATGCTATGTCACATATTCAAGCATATTCATAAGTATACAATTTAATACTTGCTTATAACACACATTGACATGTATCTAACTCTCCTATGGACATAATGACACAGGCTCGAAGTCATTAGCATCTCAAATCATAGCTCAACACTCACCAAAACACTACAATATTCTAAGTCATAAAAGTAGACTTTCCTACTACACAACTTATAGGGCTTTTGAGCCAACACTTGAATATCACTTAAGTATATGAACAAACATCATACAGACATGATTTTCAAGCCCAAACAACCCAAAAATTCAACAGTTACGTCCCTTAACTTTCGGCCATGTAAACCCCAAAATTCAACAAGAATTTGGCCCAAATACCAGGTTAATTCAATTCTCTACAGCAGTCTATTTTAACTCATTTCAACAGCATAGATAGACTCATTCAGCAGGAAGGTGAAACCAACATAACAAGATTTGAATCAATTGCAGCAGATTTTCAAGCAAGGATAGCAGCTCATTTACGAACTCAAATTAACTGGTAATTACCAAAGCAAAGTCGGAAAATCGGATATCAAATTTTACCAAATTTCTCACACAGTTCACGCACACATTTCCTCCGATTCCGGCGACCTCCGACGGCGGTAGTGGCGGAGACCGGTGTAGAAATCTTCGTCCATGTGAGGGGAAGAGATTTGGTATATAGCTTCGTCCAATTTGGTGTAGAATCGAAGAAATCGAACAAAAGATGCTCAAACCCTAGTCTGTGCGATTTCGTCCGTTCCAGATCAAAATCGAACCACTTTTCGAACACCCAAATTTGATTATCTGGTATGGAAAGATGCGCCTCTGAGTTGTGAACACGGTGGTAGGTCGGTCTTGTCTAGAGGTGGTCGGAAGGCGGCGAACGGAGCGGATAAGTACACGGTGGTCTGTGATCGCGCGAGAAGTGTGTGTTTTCGCACGTTTTAGTGTGTGTCCGTGATATGTGTGTGTTTTACACGTTTTATTATGTGTTTTACATCCTACACCGATATATATTAATTCCCGACCAATTATGAACATCGGGGTGTCACCGGTGTACTGGTGCATGTGCATCACATGTACAGTCCACACCTACCTTCATGTCCTTATTTGAATCACAAAATTAAATCTTTCGATTTAATGCAAATTTTATATTAATAAAATTTTGGTGTTAATTAGCATGATAAATTCGAGCCCAAAATTATTTATCCCAACTCCGCTCCGAAATCCGATACCCAAGCATTAAATCTCGACATATCATATAACCACCATAATTAACTCAATTGCACAATTAATAATTATTTCGGACATTACATTATACTGTTGATAAAATACTGTCTTTTTATGCTGTTATTATTGCTGGTGTGTGCTCACCCATTTTTGGTGGCTGTTTCTGTTAAAACATGTATCAGGCCTAGACGTTAGACTTGGAGACGGGATTAGAAGCTGTTGAGTCTGAGATGTCTAAGTCCTTATCACTTAGAATGAAGTTGTCATAGGATAATACATATGTTTTCACTAGTTGTGGTTCGTATGCGAGCTTGTTTACATTTGTATATGATCTGTATGTAGTATCCTATGATTTGGTTATCTTGTGTTGGTGCACGTGACTTAATGTCATATTTAAGTTGGGTATACGTCGTATATTTTTGTGGACTTTTATATGTCACGTTGTGTGTCGTTGGGAGGTCTAAGTAAGGGGAGATTACACCAAATTTGTTTTTTACACAATGACGTCATGTGTTGTCTGTTTACGTGGTGACGTTTGGGGCGCCACATTTGTTGGTATCAGAGCAGTGGTTAGTTGTCTGGGATGGTTAGGAGTTGAGATTGTGTAGAGGGAGTTGGATGGTGAATTTACTTGCGCATGTCTATGCATTGGTTTGTCTCTATGTTACATTGATGCGATTGATTGAAACTAGTTGTGTGTGTTGATGCGAAGAATGCGATTGATTTACTATTGGATTATAATTGGTAAATGTTATGGTTAACGAATGACTTATCAGTATGGCAGCTAGGGAACTAGGACAACATGGAGAAGAAATTGGGGACACAACCAATGTTAGTAGTATAGCCGGGCAGGTGAATACTTTCCACCACCACCTCTTGTGGCTCAAGCACTAGCAGAACATCTATTATTGTCGGGTGAGTTGAGTTTGGCACAGTTTACCAGTTATCATTAGCCTATGTTTTGAGGGGACGGAATCTGGGGGAACAAGCAGAAGATTGATTTGAACGTATAGAACAGATTCTAGTTACAACTCCGTGTGCCAAATCAGCTTGGCTCTGTTTGGCAGAATTCCAACTTTCTCGAAAAGTATATCTGTGGTGGACGATGACTGAGACTGCAATGATAGCTCAGGGGTATACGGTGGATTGGGATGCTTTTTTGACACGTTTTCTAGACATATTTCTCTATGGCTGCTAGACAGAGAAAAGAGAAAGAATTTGAAAAGTTGAAGCAAGGAAACTTGTCTGTATCAGAGTATGCATTTCAGTATTCTTCCTTACTGAAATCTATGCTGCATATTGCTACTAGTCCTCATGCCAAGATGCGACACTTTATTCAGGGGTTGAGGATGGAAATATATGATCGAGTGTTGTCAAATAAACCTGTGTTGTTCGAGGATGCATTGCAGCGAGCTGAATTAGCAGAAATCATAGTACAAGCTTATGGTACTCCGACACAATCACAACGGCAGAGTAGAGAATATTTGTGACCTCGGGGGGGGAGACATTTAAATTCCAGAAAGGTTCTTCATCATCATCATCGTCTTAGTCATTTGGAAAACGATGTTTTGATTCACGTCGTATTGGAGGTCGTAGTGGTGATTTCCAACCTAGTCAGGGACGAGGCAGTGGGTCCCAGGAGTTGAGATGTTATCGATGTGGATGACCTTATTTGGTTCGAGATTGTACTCAGACTGATATTACTTGTTACGAGTGTGGAGGCACTGGCCATATGGCGAGACAATATCCTAGCCTTGGTAGTCGGCAGGATTCTAGAGCCGGCAGAGGTAGTTCTTCGGAGAGAACGGTTCAGCAACAATGGTTTGCACCTCGACCACCTGGAGGACAGACACGAGGACGGGGGTCTGGACCACCTCAGGGGTAGGTACATGGATTGACGAGGGAACAAGCTGAGGAAGCAAGAGATGATGTGATAGTGGGTAAGTGTTATTTATGTTCTTACCCTTCTTTTCTTATTGATCGGGTGCTTCCTCTTCTTTTATTTCATGGCGACATGTTATGATGTATCATATGAGCTCGTCTCCTTTGTCTACACCTCTATTTGTCTCGACACCAGTGGGAAAAACATGGTAGTTACATCAATGGTACCAAATTGTATTCTCTCATATGAGGGTAATGAATTACGGGCTAATTTGATTATTCTTGATATATTTGATTTTGACGGAATTGTGGGTATTGATATTCTGTGGAAATATCAGGCTACTGTTGATTGTTATCAACGGACAATGCACTTTGAGTCTGAGCAGGGAGAGCGGTGGGCATTCTATGGGCAGGGTTCTCGTCCACAAATTCTGTTAGTATCTGCTGTCAGAATGTCTAGGTTATTGGAGCTGGGAATCGATGGATATCTTATTTATGCAGCTGGTGGTTTGTGAGTTTACTGGTGTATTTCCTGATGAGATTTCAAGATTTCCACTGGTTTTGGAATCGAGTTGTTGCCAGGTACGTCCCCTATTTCTCGTATACCATAGAGGATGGCACCAACGAAATTAAGGGAGCTGATACTCAATTACAAGATCTTCTTGAAAAGGGATACATACATCCTAGTGTATGGCATTGGGGTGCTCCGGTCCTATTTGTTAGAAAGAAAGACGGCTCGATGCGATTGTGTATCGATTACCGACATCTGAATAAGGTAACAATAAAGAATAAATATCCCCTCCCACATATTGATGATTTATTGATCAGTTGCATGGGACCTCAATTTATTCAAAGATAAATTTAAGGTCCAGATATCATCAGATACGGGTTAGGGAGAAGGATATACATAAGACAACTTTTCGAACCAGATTGGACATTACGAATATCTGGTCATGCCATTTGGATTGACGAATGCTCCAGCTATATTCATGAGTTTGATGAACTGGGTATTTCGGTCTTACCTTGATCAGTTTGTAATTGTGTTTATTGATGATATTATTATATATCCAGGAGCGATGAGGAGCAAGTAAGGCATTTACATGCCGTATTACAAATTCTTCGAGATAAGCAATTGTATGCTAAACTCAGTAAATGTAAGTTTTGGCTGGATAGGGTGGTATTTCTTGGCCAAGTGATATCAAAAGATGGAATCTCAGATTATCCAAAGAAGGTAGAGGCAGTAGTACAGTGGTTTGCGTCTACCTCAATAACTGAGATTAGAAGTTTTCTAGGTTAGCATGTTATTATCGTCGATTTATCGAGGGATTTTCAAAGATTGGAAAACCATTGACATAGTCTCAAAAATGGGTGTGATTTCAGTGTTCTGAAGTATGTGAACAGAGTTTCCAGGAATTGAAACATCGATTGACTACTGCTCCAGTATTGACAATTCCGAAAGAAAATGAAAGGTTTGTTGTTTATACTGATGCATCATTACAGGTTTTAGGTTGTGTATTGATACAGGATCGACATGTAGTGGCGCATGCCTCGAGACAATTGAAACCCCATGAGACGAGGTATCCAGTATATGACTTGGACTGGCAGCCATTATCTTTGCATTGAAGATATGGCGACACTATTTACATGGTACCTCATTTACATCTTTACTGATGACAAGAGTTTGAAATGCTTGTTTACTCAGACTGAATTAAATATGAGGCAAAGAAAGTGGTTAGATCTGCTAAAGGACTATGTCTGTGAGATTGAGTATCATCCTGGCAGAGCCAATCTCACAGCCGATGCTTTGAGTCGTAAAGTGAGCTGCACTGCTAAGGATATAGGCCACTTGTCAGCCTTAATGATGTCTTATTGTCATCTGGGCTACGATTTTAATGTCTCCACATCTCCTGTACAGGTACGACTCTTTTAGCTGAACCTGATATTTTTGGTTGTATTTGGGAAGCGCAAGGAACAGATGAGGAGGTTCATCGTTGGAAAAGACTAGTTTTACGGGGGTAGAAGTCTCGTTTCAGGATAGCAGATGATGATAGTATGCGATTACATGGTCGATGGGTAGTAATACATCTGGATTGCGCCAAGGATTGCTACAACGTGCTAATTGTAGCAGGTATTCTATTCATCCTGGTGGCAAAAAGATGTGTAGGGATTTAGGTTCACAATTTTGGTGGAAGAGGATAAAACGAGATGTGACTGATTTTGTAGGAAAATGTTTGAATTGCCAGCAAATAAAAGCTGAAAGAAAAACCAGGAGGTGAGTTGATGAGTCTGGAGGTACCGACTTGGAAATGGGACATATATCGATGGATTTTGTGACCCATTTTCCAGGAACTGGTCCAGGGTATGATGCAATTTGGTTTGTGTTAGGATCGGCCCGGAGTGTTTAGAGGGGGAGGGGGTGAATGGACACTCCTTGTAAAATTTAATCCCTTGTGATTTCTTTCGGATTAGTGAAAGAAATCTGTTTCTTAATCAACTCTTTTATAGAACAGACCACTGAATGTATAAGTGCGGAACGGTCTGTTTTTATATTAGTAAGAACTGCTCGATGGCTTGAATGAAAGAACGAGTGCAGAAAGATAAGACACAGGATATGTTTCTGGAAGTTCGAAGGTGGTGTAATCCTTCTACGTCTCCCCTTCTTCCAATTAAGGAAGGTTTCTACTAGAAGACTTTGATTTATACAATCCTGTTGTACAAACCCGATTCAGCTGGATTTACCTCACTACCAGACTGAAACTCCTAGTCACTCGATCTGTTCAGACACTCTCTGTCTGACAGTTACAATTTGTTTCTCACTTCTATTTTTCAATACAGAATACACAAGATGCGCACAGTGATCCTAAATTATCAAATATTACAAAGTAATCGTGCTTAAGAATAATTTCAGCTTCAGAGATTCTGAGCTTGAACGCTTGTGCTGTTTTTGATTGATCAGCGAGAGTCTTGTGTTGTTATCTGTATTGTTGTTGCATCCTTTTATAGTTGCATGTACCAACGACATTATTTCCCTTAATGTGCAACTCTTGACTCTGCTTAATCTCTGAGTAAGCTACAGTCTTCTTCTTCAGGATACTTGCCGTTTTGGTTCATGCTTTCGGCGACTGTCAGGTAAGCTCTTCTTTGTCTTCTTACCTTTTATGGTAATCTTCATTCTTTGGTCCTTTGTAGCATTAATTGCGACATTAAATGCTACAATAAATAGCCGTTAATGATTCGGACTGAAGAGCCACTCTTTATGCATCCTTGACTGCTCTGATCTGATAAAGATTGAGATCGATCTGAAGCTTAGATCTAGTCAGTCTGATATCTATCGATTCGGTCTGATATGTGATATGCCTTATCAGCTTGATCTGTTTTGAGCTATCGATCTGGTCAGTCTGATTACCCTCGATCCGGTCTGATATGCTTTGTCATCTTATCAGCTTAATCTGTTTTGGGCGATCGATCTGGTCAGTCTGATTTCTCTCGATCCGGTCTGATATGTTTTGTCATCTTTAAAATCTCATCGATAAAGTTCGGAACTAACAAATTCCCCCTTTTTGATGATGACAAAACCTAGCGTCTAAGTCTTTTTAACCAGTCTGATAAGAACTCTGAAGCGTATACTTTCGGATCGATTACTTCTTCTTGTTCAAAATAAATGAACATTATTAAGTTGGATCGATTAAGCCTTTTATTATTAAGCCTTTTATTTTAGTTCAAAATAAATGAACAAGGACTTATCAAAGAAAGATTTCTTTATTGATCACTAACAATCTTGCATACAGACAGTCTGAATATTTAATCAATCTATTTTCTTGAAGACTGAGACTGATGCGGCTTGAAGTCTTTTTTCTTTTCCCCCTTTTTGTCAGCAGCAATCTGTTGGAGAAAATCTACAACTTGTGCTAACTGAGCGCTGATAGCGTCAAGACGAACGTCTTGAGCGCGGAGGGAATTGGCGACGGATGCTCTAACTTCAGTGGCCAGCTCGATCTGCTCTTTTCTCAGGCTATTTTTATAGGAAGCTTGCTGAGAGAACATATCATTTAGTCCTCGCTGAAGGCTGCCGATACTGACTGTCATCTTCTCTTTGAATGAATCAAAGTCCAAAGCTGTAAGCCTCTGACCTTGATGAACTTCTATAACACGTTGAGAGAGTGACAGGCAGTTGTCAGATAAGTGCTGAAGGGTCCTTGCCAGGGATGGATGTGCATCAGATAGTCGGCTTGTAGAATGAGCTGATGATGACAATGCATGATCATCTTCTTCAGCAATCGGTACAAGTGAAGATACAGCAGCTTGGTGACTTTCAGACCAGATCAAAGTGACCAGAGCCGAAGAAAATGCTTGTATGAAAGCCATATCTTCATCTAATTGGACTGGAGGAGTGCTGGGTCTGGAGGGCTCCTCAATTTGTAGAGCTGCAACAACTGTGGACACCACCAGATCCGGATCGACGAACTCTGGTGCGCCAACTGTTGCAAGTTCTGCGGTTGGACTGATTTGAACGTGGGAGACTGATGATCCCAAAGGAATAGATGTTGTTGGAGAGTCCAACAGGACATTCAATGGTTCATCTTCTGTAACAGACGGAGCATTAGGCAATGGCTGCTCTGCTGTCTGATCGGCTACGAGGTCTGCAGTCTGATCTGCTGCGCGATCTGCTGGCTGATCTACTGCTCTAGAGGGAATAACCTCAATGAAAGGTTCTGCCAGAGTCTTGCTTGCAGAGGGATGATCCGAGCTGGTTGCTGGAGTGGATATGCTGATTTTTTGTCGTTGAAATCGGACAGCTAAATGGAGAGCATGAATATCCATCTCTAATTGAGCAATAACAGCCCCATCATCTTTGGCAGTTGGAGCATTCGGATCGAAGTTTGCTTTCTTAGCAGCTAAGAGCAGAGTCGCCAGTCTGAATCTTTGATTGGCCTTAAATAGCTCTTTGCGCTGAGCAATCCGAACATCATCGGTCTCTGTCCCCTTCAGAACTTCTTCTTCCATTTTCTGAAGGCGTCTGAGTTTGCCCAAGAACATCTCAATGTGGTTGATCGTTCTGTACTCGACGTACTCATCAAAAACCACAATGAGCTCCTTCACTTGCTCTTCAACGTCCTCCATAGCAATGTGAATTGTTGTCTGCGCTGCAGATTTGGGCTTAGAGGAGAGTGGTTCGGAGAGAATGGCTTTGCCCTTGCCGGTGGAGGAAGGGGACTTGATCCCTGATTGGGTATAGTCTCCCAACTCAGTGATAACAATCCCTTTGACCACGGGAATGGCAGAGGCGACTCGGATGGTTACTTTGGGTGCAGTGGTTGAAGTGGTTGAAATTTGGGTTGTAGGTTGGGGTGCAGGGGTGGCTTTTGTTGGAGGCAATATGGGTAAAGTTTTGAGAGGTAGAGTTTTGATTGGTTTGGTAATCTGGGTTCTTGGCTTCTTGGGAAGGGGCTTGGTTGGTGGCGAGGGAGCAGACTGAGTGTCTTCAGAGTCAGTCTGGATAGTTAACTTTCGCTTGACCCGAGGTTTGCGAGCAACAACCTGTTCTTCTCCCTTCTCAATCTTGACTGCCACCAGATTGGTAGGGGTAGGTGGAGCACTCTTGGACTTCAGCAGTGCTAGCCCTTTGGAGTTGAGAATTTTGAAGGGACTCAGAGCAGACTGCTTCCCCAGCTCAATGTCCAAAGTTTCCAGTAGCTTGCTGAGAGGAACAGCAAAGCAGACGGCCTGTTTGGAGGCAATCACTGTTTCCATCAGGACTCCAAATAGAAACACGTACCAGTTCATCTTCTGTCCGGAAACAATAGCAGCCATGGCCCTGAACTTCTCGGCAGTGACGACGTCAAAACTTCCAGCTTTGCCCAATAATGGCTTGCCCACAATTTCGCACAGCACCTGGAAATGAAAGAGCATTTCCTTCTTTTTGAATGAGGGTTGCAGGCGGTGGCCAAATATAGAAATCTTCCCCTGAAGAGCTGTGAGAGAGGCTTGAGGAATCTGCCCAAACTCAGTCAGTCCGGAGTTGGGAAGACCAAAGGTCTTGGCCAGCGTCATCGGCGAGATTTCAAATGTTTTGCCCTTTACAGAGGTGGAGATAGATGTCTTTTGGGATACAGCATTGGCAAACATTTCACGAATCTCTGATTCATAAACCACCATGCCACACTCCAGAAAATTCCGTAATCCAGACGATTCCAAAGCTCGGAAAATGGAGACCATCTCTGCATCTTCAGCCCTGTAAATATCATTGAACTCAACGGAGAGAGAGTTGTGAGTTATGGTAGCCATTGGAGTAAAATGGAAGAATATACGAAGAGTTTTGAGAGGTTATGAGAGACTTAGAAAGCAGACAGCGGTAAATGGTAAAAAGTGAATGAAAATGAAATGTTCAGCCCGCTAAATAAGAGAGAGAAGACACGTGTCTTTATCTCGAAGACTGATAACTAAATAATTCAAAATAAACGGTCAGGATAAAAGAAGATAGGCGGTTAAAATTTGCAATCAGTCCGGGCTGTTTTTGTTTTAAACAAATACAAAATAAAGGATTTATTGTCCAGACAGATCATAGGATAACATCAGATTGACATAGATCGGTCTGAAAGTTCGGACCGGTCTGTGTCTTTCTGAACATTGTATTATCGATCTGTGCCAACGAAAATCTTTAAACGCGAAAAGAAGAAAACATCTAAACTATCAAGATAAGTCAATTAAACCAAGAATTTGACGGAAATAATTAAACTTAGCCTCAGGGAGCGGTTTGGTGAAGATGTCTGCTGCTTGCTGCTCTGTTGAGATGTGCTCGATCCGAATCTCCTTTTTACCAACATGATCTCGAATAAAATGATGTCTTATATCAATATGCTTTGTTCGAGAGTGCACAACTGGATTATATGTTATAGCGATTGCACTTGTGTTGTCGCAAAATATCGGAGAGTCAACAACTTGGATGCCATAGTCTTTGAGCTGGTGTTGAATCCAGAGCATTTGAGCGCAACAGCTTCCAGGGCAAGATATTCTGCTTCAGCTGTAGATGTGGCAATTGATGTTTGCTTCTTACTGAACCAAGAGATCAATCTTTCACCTAGAAATTGACATGTTCCACTGGTGCTTTTACGATCAATCTTACAGCCAGCGTAGTCTGCGTCTGAATATCCGATCAAGCTGAAGTTAGAATCTTTGGAGTACCAAAGACCAACGTTCTGAGATCCTTTCAAGTATTTCAGAATACGCTTAGCAGCAATAAAATGTGATTGCTTTGGTTCTGACTGAAATCTGGCACACATACAGACTGAGAACGTAATATCAAGCCGGCTCGCTGTAAGATATAAGAGCGATCCGATTAGTCCTCTATACATAGTCACTTCGACTGCCGTTCCCCCTTCGTCTTTGTCTAACTTGATTGTAGGACTCATTGGAGTGGATGCAGTTGAGCATGTTTCGATTCCGAATCTCTTAAGCAGCTCTTTGGTATACTTGGTTTGGTTGATGAAAATACCATTGCTGAGCTGTTTGACTTGGAGACCCAAAAAGAATGAGAGTTCTCCCATCATGCTCATCTCAAACTGTCCCTGCATCAACTTGGAAAATTTCTTGCATAGTTTGGGGTTAGTTGACCCAAAGATTATATCATCAACATAAATCTGAACTAACAGGGTATGTTCCCCCTTAATAAATTTAAAGAGAGTTTTATCAACTGAGCCGATCTGAAAATCATGGTTCAGCAGAAATTGAGATAGAGTGTCATACCAGGCTCTTGGTGCTTGTTTCAGACCATATACTGCTTTATTCAGTAGGTATACATGATTAGGGAATGAGTGGTTTTGAAATCCAGGAGGTTGTTCAATGTAAACTTCCTCCTGAAGCTTACCATTAAGAAAGGCGCTCTTGACGTCCATCTGATATACCTTGAAGTCTTTAAAGGCAGCATATGCAAGAAAGATTCTGATTGCTTCAAGTCTGGCGACTGGTGCAAATGATTCATCGAAGTCAATTCCTTCTTCTTGTCGGAATCCTTGTGCCACCAGTCTGGCCTTGTTTCTAACCACAGTTCCATCTGCGTCCAGCTTGTTTCTGAAAACCCATCTGGTTCCAATAACAGGCAGATCGTTTGGTCTGGGGGTTAGACTCCAAACTTGATTTTGTTCGAATTGATTAAGCTCTTCTTGCATGGCCTTAATCCAGTTGAAATCAGTCAGAGCTTCATCGATCTTCTTAGGTTCCAGAGTTGAGATGAAGGCAGCATGAGTGAACTCATCCATCATCTGTCCTCTGGTTCTAATCGGTGCAGAGGGACTTCCAATCACTAGATTAGGTGGATGCCTCTTAGTCCATCGATAGCTTGACTCTGGATTGTCTGGTCCAGCCGGATGAGTAGTAGTAGTGGTATGATCAGCATCTGCTTTGATATGAGAGTTTGGATCATCCGGATCGGCTCGATCTGAAGAAGCTTCATTGCCTTGATCCGATCTGGCTGGTACTTCAGGTTCTGTTGGATTGTCTCTTGACCTGTTAGCTACAATCTCATCATCACTGTTAGCTTCGAGATGGATGTTTTCCATCTGATTTTGAATTGATTCTTTGTTACCCTCAACACACAAAGATTCATCAAAAACTACATGAACTGATTCTTCTACAGTTAAGGTTCGATTATTAAAAACTCGATAAGCTTTGCTAGTTGATGAATATCCTAAGAATATTCCATTATCTGACTTAGCTTCAAATGCTGTAAGATGATTCTTACCATTGTTGTGAATGAAGCATTTACAGCCAAATACATGAAGGTGAGAAATAGACGGTCTGTTACCAGTCCATATTTCATATGGAGTGAGATTCAGCTTCTTGTTAATCATAGACCGATTTTGAGTGTAGCATGCAGTATTTACAGCTTCTGCCCAGAACTTTTGTGAAATTCCAGAATCAGCAAGCATTGTTCTTGCTGCTTCTTTGAGCGTTCTGTTTCTTCGTTTTGCAACTCCATTCTGTTGAGGAGTTCGAGCGGCTGAAAACTCATGCTTAATTCCATGATCTTCTAGAAAGGATTCAAGATTCTGATTTGAAAACTCAGTGCCTTTGTCACTTCGAATCCTGTCTATGCTGGATGATTTCTCATTCTGAGTGCGTTTCAGCAGCTTGATTAACTTCGGACCGATCTGATCTTTACTGCTCAAAAATATAGTCCATGTAAAGCGTGAGTAATCATCAATAACAACAAGAGTATACCGCATTCCCCCTAAACTTGTTATTGTCATTCTTGTTTTTGAAGGATGATCTGATCTGTTTGCCCATTTGGCAAGCTTCGCAGATCTTATCCTTAGCAAAATCGATCTTGGGCAGACCGATAACTAAATCATGTTTACACAGGCTAGAAATAGTCTTAAAATTGATATGATTCAAGCGTTTATGCCATAGCCAGTGTTTATTATCATTGTTAGCGATGAAGCAAGTAGGATTATCAGGTTGAGCATGATTCCAGTTAATCTTATATGTATTTCCATTTCTGATTCCTACAAGCATGGTCATACCATCTGACGGTTTAACAGTGCAAGTGTGTTTGTGAAATTCTACAGCATAGTCATTATCACAAAGTTGACTTATACTAATCAGATTATAGCACAGATTTTCAACTAACAGCACATCATTGATAATAATGTTACCATGGACAATCTTACCCTTGCCCACGGTCTTACCCTTTGAGTTATCTCCGAAAATGATCTTGGGTCCAGTACATTCTGTAACTTCAGACAGTAGCTCGATGTTTCCAGTCATGTGACGAGAACACCCGCTGTCCAAGTACCAGTCTGATGCAAGTTTCTTCGGTACCTATCATCAAACATAATTATTGTTGGTACCCAATCCTATTTGGATCCAGAACGGATTAGCCCTTTGGGAACCCACACCTGTATCAGCTTTAATGGCTTGTGTGTGTGTGGTGTGCTGTGAGCTGGTCTGTTTCGATGTTGTGTGTGATAATGTGTGCGATATGGAAACCTTTTATTCTCATTGGGTAGTCTATATCTTTGTTGAACTGGTTTTGAATTATAGTAATTGTATTGTCTTCCTTGCCTTCGATCTTGCACCCTTAGATTTGGTCTGAAAGACGCAAAGCTTGCTGGTGCCTTTTCTTTGGCTTGGTTGACATATCCAATTCCTTTTCTCAAACCTTGATTCACGAAAGAGACTCCCGTTTGAATCGTAGGTGCTTCAGTCTCATATACTGTGCTGGATTTAACAAATGTCATTTGTTTGATTTTGTTCTTTACCAGCAACAGTTCAGATTCATCTTTGGTGGATTCTTTGGTGTCAAAGCCTATGCCGGTGAAGTCACCAACGTTTCTTTGTAGCTCTTGTAATTCTTCCAAAGATGTTCTGGATTGTGTCCATGTTTTGAATATATAAGAAAGCTTAGCATTTTGTGTGCTAATTCTCTTATTTTCTTCATGGAGCTGATCATAGGAGATTTTCAGCTTATTCAGCTCGATCTGGAGATTGTTGCACTCACCCTGCTCAGAGCAGCTTGGTTTGTTGTGCTCATCCATTTGATCATTGACTTTAGCTTTATTTTTCTCAAATGATTCAGCTAAGATCCTATAATCATTAGCCATGTCTTGCAGTGCGGACATGAGCTCTTCACGTGTAAATTCATTTGAGTCAAAATCAAATACCTCGTCTGTCTAACTCATCTCTTCGTCTGCCATTAGACATTGAATATCTTCTTCGCTTTCGCTGGAAGAATATTCGGAGCTTTCTGAATCGGAGTCAGTCTGAGCCCACTTGCTGTTTCCTTCTTCAGCTACTAGGACCTTTTGGGACTTTCCATGATTTTTGCGGTCTTTGTAGTGCTTCTTTTTCCTGTCATCGCGATGCTTCTCCTTCCGTTCTTCTTTCTTCGGTCTGGTGCAATCTGCAATGAAATGTCCGGTCTTACCACAATTGTAGCAAGCCTGATCATTAACAGCATCGTCCTTTCTTGATTTATAATGAGAAGGTTTAAAATTCCTCTTATTTTTAGACATGAATTTACCAAATTTCTTGATAAATAATGGCATAGCATCATTACTTATCTGTTCGATAGATCGATCTGATATGGAGGCGATCTGGTCTGGAATAGCTGCCAGTGCTTTGTTTGGTTGAGAGATGAATGGCTCTGCTTCACCTCTGCTTATCAGTTCGAACTCATATGCTTTAAGATCTGCGAACAGATCATGAAGTTCAACCTTGTTCAGATCTTTGGACTCCCTCATTGCAATGGTCTTAACATCCCATTCTTTTGGCAGGGCTCTCATAACTTTCAGAGCGATCTCTCTGTTTGAGTATTCTTTGCCCAGACCATTCAGTTCATTAATGATACCAGTGACTCTTTCATCAAAGTCATTTAGAGTTTCTCCACTCTTCATCTTTATGCTCTCAAATCTTTGAAGAGCAACAGTCAGCTTGTTTTCTTTGGTCTGGTCGTTGCCTTCACATAGCTGTGCTATCTTCTCACAAATTTCTTTGGCAGTAGAGCACATTTTGATTTTGCTGAACATGTTCTTGTCCAATGTTTTGAACAAGATGTCTTTGGCAACGCTGTCGAGATTTGCTTTCTTGCTTTCCTCATTCGTCCAGAGGGATCTGTCCTTCTCTACCATTTGTGGTTCTCCACCAGTAATGGCGACTGCTGTATTGACTTTCAGAATCTTCATTGGTCCATCAGTGATGACGAACCACATATCGTCATCCTGAGCTGCCAGATTTGCTTGCATTCTGATTCTCCAGTCATCATAGTCTTCTTTTGAGAACATAGGAATTTTGTTGAATGATGCCATCAGCTCAAGTGTCTTTATGCTGATTAAGATGACCTGCTCTGATACTGTAGGGTCTTACTACCTTAACAGTGTTTTAATAACATAAAATGTACTAAACATGCATTAAGGACATCTTACAGTTCCGGTTGTTACGTGAGCTATTAGGATTACATGCCAAAAATAAAACTTCAAAAACTTAACAGTTACATTCCCTTAACTGAATGCTAATATTTAGATTTATACTACTCCTAGAGTAGATACTAATCATAACATCATTCCTATCCATCCTTGTGCTCCTTTAGCTCACTGTCTCAACCCGACCCTTAGCCCTTCAATCCAAAAGCGTACCTACAGGGACAACACATCATGAGCATAAACATCCTTACTTAACATCATACAAAAAAAACATAATAGTAAATGCATGAAATCTTAGTTAAGTAAACTTGCTGGTTATTCGTTCACTTCTTTTTGTTGTCCCTGATTCACATTCATGCATATGGGCATCTTACCCTATCGTATGGCATCTTACCATTTGGGCATCTTACCCAATCATAAACATCATATGGCATCTTACCATATCATAAACATCGTATCACATCATCATAAACTTACTTATCATAAACATCGTCATCATAACATCATCATCATAAACTTACTTATCATAAACATCATCATCATAAACTTACTTATCAAAATCATCATCGTAAATATCATCATCATAATCATCATCATCATAACTTACTTATCATAATCATCATCGTAAACATCATCATCATAATCATCATCATCATAAACATCATCATTATAAACATCATATGTAGGAGTATGGTTTACCGTCCGATGCACGTACGTTTCTTACGTACCTTAATTCCCAAAAGTGGAGAAATCGGAGAGCTTCATCTCCTTGAGGTTGTGGGTACTTGGGATGGTTCTACACAACCATACAAATCAATATTAGGAGCCAATTATGGTCCAATATTCAAAAATCCCACAAAACAATCAAAAAAACATATTTTTACAACTCGCGATCGATCGCCGCCCAGGCCCGATCGATCGCGAGATCATACTGGAAGAAGGTGAAAAATTTCATCTTCGGCGATCAATCGCCATACTTGGCGCGATCGATAAAGGCTTCTGGAGCCTACTGTTGGCTCGCGATCGATCGCCAAAAACGGGCGATCGATCGCCAGCCTCTGCACTTCGAAAATCCACCATTTTTACACATTAAAACTTCTCCAACCTCAACAACATTTATTCCAACAACTCAACAACATAAAAACACTCAAAACCTTCCTCAAACATCATTAAACCACCAAAAATCAAACATCCTTTCAAAAATCATACCAATCCCAACAAACCCATTTCAAAACCCTTCAAAACCATTCCAAACTCAAATCAAACACTACAAGATCAACAAGGAGTGATATATATACATCCTAGGTCTTAAATCTTACCAAGAATCACAAGAGTGAAGCTTTTACAAGGACTTCTTGTCCACCTTGAAGGCAAAAACGAGTTTGAGGGGAGAGAGGGTTTTTGGGGAGATGATTTGGGGATTTTGAGTGTTAAAAGGTAAAGTGAAATGAAATGTGGTGGGGGGTAAAGGTTTAAAGTCCTTTAATTAACTTGTACCCCAACATTTAGCATGATGAATAAAATATCACAACATGACACTTTAAAAGCACCTCACCACAATGCTAATTACATCCTCATATAAGATCAATTATTACAATAATTAATCACATGAACATAATTAATGTCTTAAAAGCAATTAATCAATTCGGGGCATTACATTACTCCCCTACTTATAAGATTTCGCCCTCGAAATCGCATGCACTTACCCAAAAGAAATTTAAACATAAATCATACCAGAGAATAGTTCCGGGTAGTGCTGCACCATATGCCGTTCCGTCTCCCACGTAGCCTCCTCGACACCCCGACAATCCCACTGAACTTTGACCATCGGTATAACCTTGCTTCGTAGCCTGCGATCCTCACGATCCAGAATTCTAACCGGTCGTTCAATATAGGATACATCTGAACTCAACTGAACCTCTGAAGGCTGCAATACATGAGACGGATCTGGCTCATACTTCCTCAACATAGAAACGTGAAAGACATCATGAATACCGGATAAAGACGGTGGTAGAGCCAAACGGTAGGCCAAAGTACCGATGCGCTGCAATATCTCATATGACCCAACATACCTCGGAGATAACTTTCCCCGCATACCAAACCAAACCACACCCCTGAAGGACGAGATCTTTAAGAAGACCCTGTCTCCTAACTGGAATTCTAGCGGTCATCGCCGCTTATTGGCATAGGCTGCTTGCCTATCCTGGGCCGCTTTCATCTTTTGGCGTATCAACTTAATCTTGTCTTCCATATCCCTGATCATATCCGGTCCTCCGACCGCTTTACTAGTCAAGTCCTCCCAATACAGCGGTGACCTACATCGTCGTCCGTACAGAGCTTCAAAAGGAGCCATTTGAATGCTCGCCTGATAACTGTTGTTATAGGAGAACTCTACCAGTGCCAGTGAATCCTGCCATGGAGTATCAAACTCCAAAACACATGCCCTCAACATATCTTTGAGCGTCTGAATGGTACGCTCCGTCTGGCCGTCTGTCTGAGGGTGATAGGCTGTACTCAGTCTCACCTCTGTGCCGAAAGCTGTCTGGAGACCCTCCCAGAAATGGGATGTAAAACGTGGGTCCCTGTCAGACACAATCGAGACTGGTATACCATGAAACCTCACTACATCCCATATATATAAGTGGGCCATCTTTAAGTATGTAAAGGACATACAATAAGGGATGAAATGAGCTACTTTCGTTAGCCTATCTACGATCACCCAGATCGCATCAAATCCTGAGGCCGTCCTTGGCAAGTGGGTCACAAAGTCCACAGAGATATGCTCCCACTTCCATTCGGGTACCTCTAAGCTCTTCAGCTTGCCAACAGGCCTCTGTCTCTCTGCATTTACCTGCTGGCAGATCAAACATCTTTTAACAAAAGTTATAACATCACGCTTCATGAGTCTCCACCAGAATTGACCGCATAGGTCCTTGTACATCTTCCTTCCTCCTGGGTGGACACTGAACCGACTATTGTGGGCTCGCTCCAATATTCCTCTACGCAACTCTTGTGTATCTGGGACTACCCATCGGTTGCCCAGCCTCAAGGAATCATCTTCTGCCATTCTGAACTTTGATGGTTGTCCTCGGAGTACTATCGATGACCATCTCTGAACCTCATCATCTAACCTCTGGGCTTTCTTGATAGCCTCAAATATGTCTGGTTCAGCCAACAAGGTCGACACTCGCACCGGCGACCTCTCCACATTGAAATCATAGCCCAGATGGCAATAAGAAGTCATCATAGCGGATAAACACATAGCGTCCTCAGCAGTACTCTTCACCTTCCGACTTAAGGCGTCTGCTATCAAATTTGCTTTACCAGGATGATACTCAATCTCACAGTCATAATCCTTGAGTAGATCCATCCACCTTCTTTGCCTCATATTCAATTCAGCCTGAGTGAATAGGAACTTCAGGCTCTTATGGTCCGTATAGATGGTGAACATCGTACCATAAAGGTAATGACGCCAAATCTTCAAGGCGAAAATGATGGCCGCCAGTTCTAGATCATGAACTGGGTACTTGGTCTCAACTGCCTCGAAGCATAAGCCACCACGTGCTTATCTTGCATCAACACACAGCCCAAACCTTGTAGTGATGCATCCATGTACAAATCAAATCTCTTATTCTCAGAAGGAATCACCAACACTGGCGATGTCGTCAAACGACGCTTCAACTCTTGGAGCTTTCCTCACAAGCTTCGGACCAATAGAACGAGACTCCTTTCAAAGTCAGCTGTGTCATTGGCTTAGCGATCTTAGAGAATCCCTCGACGAAACGTCGGTAATAACCCGCTAAACCAAGGAAGCTCCGTATCTCGGGCACAGAAGTGGGTGCAGCCCACTCCATAACAGCTTCAATCTTCCTGGGATCCACAGATATCCCACTGCTAGATATAACATGGCCCAAGAATACCACACTGTTCAACCAGAACTCGCACTTGCTGAGCTTTGCACATAACTGATGATCCCTCAGGATCTGAAGTACTGTTCTCAAGTGCTTCGCGTGTTCCTCTTCAGTCCGGGAGTAGATGAGTATATCGTCAATGAAAACTATGACGAATTGATCCAAATATGGCTGGAACACCCTGTTCATCAGACTCATGAAAACAGCTGGGGCATTCGTCACCCCAAAAGGCATGACTAGGAATTCATAGTGCCCATACCTAGTCCTGAAGGCTGTCTTCTGGACATCATCTTCCCTTACTCGAATCTGATGGTACCCCGACCTCAGATCGATCTTACTGTAGAGCCTCGTACCCTGTAACAGATCAAACAAGTCATCAATCCTCGGAAGTGGGTACTTATTCTTCACTGTAGCTTTGTTCAGTTGTCTGTAATCGATGCACAAACGCATCGAACCATCTTTCTTCTTCACAATTAAAACTGATGCACCCCAGGGCGATACGCTAGGGCGTATATTGCCCTTATCAAGGAGCTCTTGCAACTGACTCTTTAACTCCCTTAGTTCCGCTGGTGCCATCCTATATGGGGCACAAGAAATGGCAGACGTCCCCGGTAATAACTCAATCCCAAACTCGACCTCTCTCGTCGGTGGGAATCCGGGAATTTCCTCCGGAAAGACATCAGGGAACTCCGCCACTACGGGTACATCCTCAACTTTTACTTCTTCTTTCATTTTCGTAACATCAACGGCATATATGAGATATCCTGTATTGCCTCGTTCCAACATTTGCGCCATCTTGACAGCAGATATCAACGGGATCTTAGAACGAGAACCATCCCCAAAGAATGTCCACTGGGCTCCCATATCAGATCTGAATCGGACAGTCCTCTGCCTGCAGTTCACAACTGCCTGATACCTGTTCAGAACATCAATGCCTACAATGCAGTCAGAGTCTGACATCCCCAGAACAATCAAATCTGACCTTAGCTCGTTATCCTCAAAATAAATGAGGCCATCATAGACAATCTGATCAGTAATCATACTTCTTCCTGCGGGGGTCGAGACTATAAGAGGCGTGGGCGACGGAGAAGTGCATATGTGGTGCCTTTCAACAAAACTCGTCGACACAAAAGAGTGTGACGCACCTGTGTCTATCAATATAAAAGCAGGGTGCGTAAATAAAAGGCACGTACCCGCTATAACCTCCTCCGGAGCCGCTGTAGCCTGCTCCCTCGTCAAAGCATAAACCTGCCCCTGAGGTGGCCCCATGGGCTGACCTCCATACTACCTCGGTGCAAAAGGTGGTCTGTGCTGTGCTGCTCTGTCCGCAGGCCTCCCCGCAGAGTTCTGTTGTCTTCCCCTGTTGGGACACTGCCGAGCAAAGTCGCCTTTGTCGCCACAAACATAACATCCTACACAGTCTTTCGTCAAATGTGGTTGCCCACAAAGAGTGCACTGGACCTTCCCGAATCTGTCTCCCTGAGACTGCCCTCTTCCAGATGGGGCATCATTCCTACGACTTCATTTCCAACGATTCTCGGGCCTCTTACCACTGAATCTCGAAGCTGATGTGTTCCCCCTTGGCTTGAACTGATCACCCCTCGGCTTCAAATTATCAGAAGTAGATTTCTGAGGGGGTGCTGGAGGTGGCACGGCATTAGGATATGCACCAACTCCCAGTTCAACTAGCTCAGCCCGTGACAGGGCATCATCAAAACAAGCAGGGCCATAAGTAACCACCCTGTCATACAGTTCAGGCCTCAATCCTTTCATGAAGTTCCTCATCTTTGCTTGAGTACTTGCAGCGATG
This sequence comes from Haberlea rhodopensis, assembly GCA_907163345.1. Lineage (NCBI taxonomy): Eukaryota > Viridiplantae > Streptophyta > Magnoliopsida > Lamiales > Gesneriaceae > Haberlea > Haberlea rhodopensis. Next base: position 642,933 of record CAJQUN010000160.1, read on the forward strand.
TGTGGTACATATCTGAGCAAAGAACAGTAATTAAGAGCATAATCTGATACAGGCATGTTACCTTGCTTGAGGTTAGTAAACTCATCTTCCTTAGCCTGTCGTGCAGCAGCTGAAAAGCAGCGGGTCAGAAAGCGAGTTCTGAACAGTTTCCAATTTATTTCATGACCCTGAGCCTCTTGCTCTATCACTGTGGTCTTCCACCACATCAGCGTCTTCTTGGCTAATTGGAACTCCGCTAGTATTATCCAGGCTGTCTTAGCACAAGGAGCTGCCACCAATATCTGTTATATCCTCTCTAACCATTCCTCAGCCATTTCCCCTGTTTCAGTTCCTTGGAACATCGGGGGTCGGTATGCCAAAAACTGAGCCAAGCTCAACTCCCCAGGTAATAAGTGCTGCTCAGAGGGTTCCTCGCCTAAGGCTGGCGGTGGTAGGGGATTTGTACGCCTAGCACTTGCATTGACGCTAATAGCATCACCTACTTCCACATTTGCTGCCATAGCAGTTGATATAATACATCGTTAGAGAAACAAAACATGTTAGTATAACATCATATACTTCATATGCAACATACATATAAAACATGTTTAAAAGTAAGCACCTAGCTAACTTATTGCTAAGGCTACCTTTCACTCATTCCCGGGTTATCTAACCACTGCTCTGATACCACTAATGTAGGGTCTTCCTACCTTAACAGTGTTTTAATAACATAAAATGTACTAAACATGCATTAAGGACGAGTTCCGGTTGTTACGTGAGCTATTAGGATTACAGGCCAAAAATAAAATTTCCAAAAGCTAATTAATTACATTCTCAACAATGAATGTTAAAGCTATAGGGTTACACTACTCCTAGAGTAGATACTAATCATAACATCCTTCCTATCCATCCTTGTGCTCCTTTAGCTCACTGTCTCAACCTGACCCTTAGCCCTTCAGTCCAAAAGCGTACCTACAGGGACAACACATCATGAGCATAAACATCCTTACTTAACATCATACAAAAAAAAAACATAACAGTAAATATATGAAATCTTAGTTAAGTAAACTTGCTGGTTATTCATTAACTTCTTTTTGTTGTCCCTGATTCACATTCATGCATATGGGCATCTTACCCTATCGTATGGCATCTTACCATATGGGCATCTTACCCAATCATAAACATCATATGGCATCTTACCATATCATAAACATCGTATCACATCATCATAAACTTTCTTATCATAAACATCGTCATCATAACATCATCATCATAAACTTATTTATCATAAACATCATCATCATAACATCATCATCATAAACTTACTTATCAAAATCATCATCGTAAATATCATCATCATAATCATCATCATCATAACTTACTTATCATAATCATCATCGTAAACATCATCATCATAATCATCATAAACATCATCATTATAAACATCATATGTAGGAGTATGGTTTACCGTCCGATGCCCGTACGTTTCTTACGTATCTTAATTCCCAAAAGTGGAGAAATCGGAGAGCTTTATCTCGTTGAGGTTGTCGGTACTTGGGATGGTTCTACACAACCATACAAATCAATATTAGGAGCCAATTATGGTCCAATATTCAAAAATCCCACAAAACAATCAAAAAAACATATTTTTACAACTCGCGATCGATCGCCGCACAGGCCCGATCGATCGCGAGATCATACTGGAAGAAGGTGAAAAATTTCGTCTTCGGCGATCGATCGCCATACTTGGCGCGATCGATCGCCATCGTCACCGATCGATCGCCCAAAAGTGGCGATCGATCGCCAAAGGATTCTGGAGCCTACTGTTGGCTCGCGATCGATCGCCAAAAACGGGCGATCGATCGCCATCCTCTGCACTTCGAAAATCCACCATTTTTACACATTAAAACTTCACCAACCTCAACAACATTTATTCCAACAACTCAACAACATAAAAACACTCAAAACCTTCCTCAAACATCATTAAACCACCAAAAATCAAACATCCTTTCAAAAAATCATACCAATCCCAACAAACCCATTTCAAAACCCTTCAAAACCATTCCAAACTCAAATCAAACACTACAAGATCAACAAGGAGTGATATATATACATCCTAGGTCTTAAATCTTACCAAGAATCACAAGAGTGAAGCTTTTACAAGGACTTCTTGTCCACCTTGAAGGCAAAAACGAGTTTGAGGGGAAGAGAGGGTTTTGGGGAGATGATTTGGGGATTTTGAGTGTTAAAAAGTAAAGTGAAATGAAATGTGGTGGGGTAAAGGTTTAAAGTCCTTTAATTAACTTGTACCCCAATATTTAGCATGATGAATAAAATATCACAACATGGCACTTTAAAAGCACCTCACCACAATGCTAATTACATCCTCATACAAGATCAATTATTACAATAATTAATCACATGAACATAATTAATGTCTTAAAAGCAATTAATCAATTCGGGGCATTACAGATACCACTTGTTAGGATCGGTCCGGAGTGTTTAGAGGGGGGGGGGGGGGGTGAATGAACACTCCTTGTAAAATTTAATCCCTTGTGATTTCTTTCGGATTAGTGAAAGAAATCTGTTTCTTAATCAACTCTTTTATAGAACAGACCACTGAATGTATAAGTGCGGAACGGTCTGTTTTTATATTTGTAAGAACGGCTCGATGGCTTGAATGAAAGAACGAGTGCAGAAAGATAAGACACACGATATGTTTTTGGAAGTTCGAAGGTGGTGTAATCCTTCTACGTCTCCCCTTCTTCCAATTAAGGAAGGTTTCTACTAGAAGACTTTGATTTATACAATCCTGTTTTACAAACCCGATTCAGCTGGATTTACCTCACTACCAGACTGAAACTCCTAGTCACTCGATCTGTTCAGACACTCTCTGTCTGACAGTTACAATTTGTTTCTCACTTCTATTTTTCAATACAGAATACACAAGATGCGCACCGTGATCCTAAATTATCAAATATTACAATGTAATCGTGCTTAAGAATAATTTCAGCTTGAGAGATTCTGAGCTTGAACGCTTGTGCTGTTTTTGATTGATCAGCGAGAGTCTTGTGTTGTTATCTGTATTGTTGTTGCATCCTTTTATAGTTGCATGTACCAACGACATTATTTCCCTTAATGTGCAACTCTTGACTCTGCTTAATCTCTGAGTAAGCTACAGTCTTCTTCTTCAGGATACTTGCCGTTCTGGTTCATGCTTTCGGCGACTGTCAGGTAAGCCCTTCTTTGTTTTCTTACCTTTTATGGTAATCTTCAGTCTTTGGTCCTTTGTAGCATTAATTGCAACATTAAATGCTACAATAAATAGCCGTTAATGATTCGGACTGAAGAGCCACTCTTTATGCATCATTGACTGCTTTGATCTGATAAAGATTGAGATCGATCTGAAGCTTCGATCTAGTCAGTCTGATATATATCGATCCGGTCTGATATGTGATATGCCTTATCAGCTTGATCTGTTTTGAGCTATCGATCTGGTCAGTCTGATTACCCTCGATCCGGTCTGATATGCTTTGTCATCTTATCAGCTTGATCTGTTTTGGGCGATTGATCTGGTCAGTCTGATTTCTCTCGATCCGGTATGATATGTTTTGTCATCTTTAAAATCTCATTGATAAAGTTCAGAACTAACAGTTTGTGATTGACCGATTAACAAAAGTTGCTCATTTTATACCCTATTGTATGCATTACACTTATGTGAAGATGGCACATCTGTATGTCAGGGACATAGTGAGATTACATGGTATTCATATATCTATCATTTCTAACCGAGATCCAAGATTTACATCACATTCTGGGTGGGATTACAGACTGCGATGGGGATAGAAGTGAAATTGAGTACATCATATCATCCACAGACAGACGGTCAGACTGATCGTACTATATAGACTTTGGAGGATATGTTACGTGGATATGTTATGGATTTTGAAACTACTTGGCCTGATACAATAACATTCGTGGAGTTTGCATATAATAACAGCTATCGAACAGCTATTCAGATGGCCCCATTTGAGGCATTGTATGGGCACGTTGTAGGTCTCCACTATGTTGGGACGATATTGACAGAGCAGCTGTTGGTGAACCTGAGATGATCCATGAAATGGCAGATAAAGACAAATTAATCCAACAACGAATGAAAGCAGCTCAGAACAGACAAGCTGCTTATGCAAACAAACGACATCGACCCTTGGAATTTCAGGTTGGTGATCATGTGTTTCTGAAAGTGTCACCTTTCAGTGGAACAATGCGATTTGGTATGCGGGGAAAATTATCACCGAGATATGTTGGTCCATATGAGATATTACAGCGGATTGGTAGCATGGCTTATCGATCAGCTCTACCTCCATCTTTATCTAGTATTCATGATCTATTTCATGTATCTATGCTGCGAAAGTATGAGCCAGATCCTTCACATATATTGGAGCCATCAGAGGTACAAATAGATCCTACTATATCTTATATTTGAACGATCTATTTGTATTCTATATCGACCTGATCGGAAACGTCATAGTAAAGTAATCTGATGGTAAAAGTTCAGTGGGAAAGACGAGGTGTCGAGGAGGCAACTTGGGAGATGGAGCAACATATGAGGGATCTCTACCCTGACTTATTTTGTTGGTATGCATATTTCATATTTATGGTTTATTTACAAATGTTGCTGAGTGGAATTTTGGGGTAGAAATTCGTTAAAGGTGGGTAGAATTGTAACGCCTCGTTATAACTGAGACATGTTTACTATGATTATGGCATAATTATGTGCTAAGTACGATATAAGGTGGAACCTAGTTTGGGTTGCACCGAGTGTGTTAAAATGATAAGTATGTGAAGACATGTTATATTTTGAGTTGAGAACATATAGTTGGCCATGTTGGTACATGTCTTGTTGTAGTATGACCAAGAGCACTTAGATACATGAGGTGTGTAGTGGACTATTATGTTGCGATTGGAGGGATGAATTTCACATGCATGTAGACCTGAATTTGCATTTGATTTGGAAGCTATTATACATAGAGAAAATCAGATTCATAACACATAGATCCACCAAAAGACACCTAGTAATCTCTACCAACTTCCTCTCCTCTTAGGTGCTCTTGTCACTCTTGTTGAAGGGAAAGATTGGAAAACAAACTACAACCTGAAGTTAGAAGTGAAATCAAAGTTAGTTGGTAAGTATGAACGCTTGTTGTTCAACCATATGCATGTGTAGTTTGAGTTGTTGAACATGGAAAAACATGCTTATGCTTGTGTAAATTGATACTTGATATAATGCAAAGAAATGAATTGAAATATGCTAGAAAGACGTTTATATGATGCTAGCTAATCATGTGACTAAGTGTATATGCAATAAATTGAGGTGTATGAGAAACACCAGAAAGATAAGCATGAAACACCATGTTCTGAAACTTTTGATGTCGAGCGATCGATCGCTAGGATCGTATCAATCGATAAGCAGAGACAGGGAAACTATAAAGCGGTTTATTCTTGTAGAGATCGATCGCTAGCATGTAACCAATAAGCTCGCGATTGCTAAAAGAGTACCCATCGATCGCTAGAAAGCCGTTGTAAGGACCCCAAGCCCTTAACCCTTAATTAGTGTATTAACCACTATGTGTGGCACATGCTTTCAATAAAAAGCCAATCGAGAAGCTCAGATGATACTTTATCATTGCATGGCAATTACAAAAAAATTCCTTTAACACTCAATGTTATAAGGTCGTCAGCCTAACAACGAAATAGACTCACAAAGTTCGCCCAATACCATCCCTTTTTGCCACTTCACATTGTGGACTTTTATAAAAATTTGGGCAGAGTCTCCCCATAAATAGAGCTATCCCGAAATAAAAGCACAACACACAAACATAATTCCCGGCCAGGGAAAACATAATACTCATCAGAAAGCAGTAATACCAAGTAAATTCCCAGCCAGGGAAGACACCACACATATGACGACATAAATGGGTCTCAACACCCACATAATACACTAACGACTCTCATATCATTAGCAATTCTACCACAATTGCATGCAACATATAATGAAAGAGAGGAAGGCTCATGCCTTTATATACTACCCATATACAAGAATGTCCGTGCTCACATGCGAGCATCATAAATGTGTATATAAACCTCGGGTGTATATAAGTACTCTATACGATACCGTGCTCCATCAAGCCCTGGTACCACGATCCTGTGAGTACATCCAATCAACAGCTCGAGCTCAGCTCCACAGCCATCGATGCACCTGTTCACCTGCCCCAACAGAGACAGCCCCCAACGGGGTGAGCATACCAATACACAAAATCTCATAATCACAATAATGAAATTCATAATTTACAACACAAGTAAATATAAATGAATTTTAAATGATACTCCCTGGATGGCAACATCCTCATCCGGGATTCCGTGTACTGTCCCTGTTCTCACAATCATCAAACTCATCAAATCTCAAAAATCAGTAAATCAACGCATTGATTAACTCATCGCATGCCTAATACTCGAATATCAACAGATAGTGGTTGCAAACTCATTAAACATGCAAATATAGATATCTCAATATCTAATACTGATTTCACAACCTCGCTATCAATCACAGATAGCTCAAATGCCTAGCATTTATTTTACCAATTCTTCATTATACCTAGACATCTCAAATGTCTTATAATGAATACATGATCCCACGATCATTCTCAGGCATCTCAAATGCCCTACAATGGTCATATAAACCCAGTACCCCATATATCATGTAAGAGTTATCCTACTCTAGTGTCACGCACGCTACAAGCGGCGATATCAAGATTTGGGTCATTCCTTGGCTATATCAACATATATATATATAATCCTCATGCGCGATTATTCAATGAAATCAAATTTCATTATGCATTCACAAATGCCCTAATATATAGAAATACTCGTACGTCGCACGTACCTTAAATCTCCGAAGTCCGAGCCAAACCTTGCTCGAGTTCCATGCCCCGAGGAATGATGTGCTAACACGATAAATAATTCACAATTATTTACGAACATGTAACCCATGCTCAAGCACACCTATAGCCCTCAAAATATTGTCAACACACGACAATTAACCTCTTAAAAGACCCGGGGCAGGGTACATGCAGGGAGGGAAATAAATGAGACAATATCGAAATTTGTTCAAGAATACCCTACAAAAATCGAACCCGAATCTCACAATTTCGAACCCAAATAATACCATAATTCATCTAAAATGAGAATTAAGCTATCCAAGCAAGAATCAACACCCCTTGCCAAAAACCCCCAATTTTCGAACTCAACCCCCTTAAATTCGAACCCTTAAAATTCATCAAATTCGAACACAATAATGGCAGGGAAATACACGAAAATGACGAAAAAGGGGTAAGGGAGGTTACCCAATCGAAAATCGGAAGAAATTGGACGAAAATCAAAGAACCCTAGAAATTGGGGATCGACGCCTCCAGCCAAAATTCGAACGAGAAACGCGATGAAACTTCAAATTGACGGAGGGGAAAGCTGCGCCTCGACGAGACAAAGCCGGTGATAGGTCGCACGCGGCGAACGGCGGCCGGACGGCGGCGGACGAAGCGCCTGAAGCGGCGAGGGCAGGGGAGGTCGGGAAATCGCGCGCGGGAGGGAGAGAGAGGAAAGTGGGCTGAAATGAAATTTAATGCAAAATTTTGGGTTCAAATGGTATTTATAGCAAAAATACACCGAAAAATTAATAGCCCCACAAATACATCATGATTCCTTAAAAATCATCTGTTTTCAAAAACTCTCTCTCTAACTCCAAAATCCCCTACCGGTGCTCACACAGCACCCGAGATCCCGAGACACAACAAAAAACCCAACTCTTAGGTTTTTCACCGAAATGTGAATACAATCTCAACCTCTGGATCCAACGATCCCAACTAACCAATTAAACGAGCCCAGAAGGCCCAACACCTCGATTAAATTCCAAATCGCCACGTAAAACCACTTTAGGGATTATTAACACTACGGGATTAACACCTATAATCCCTGGTCATCACAATATCCCCCACTAAAAGAATTTCGTCCTCGAAATTAGCACTGGTGTATCACGTAACACCCGGGCTACCCCACAATATGAAGCCATAACTTCGATGCGGGTCATCCCAAAAGTCAGTCCCTCATGACTGCGAAACAACCGATTACTTACGACTGTAGATCGGACAGTCATCCTTAGTTCTAATACAACTAGTAAGAACGCATCCTGAATGACACCTCAACCGTGAGAACGTTGACCTCGTGTCAAACTCTGGAGTGGAATAAACTTCCAAATCCATCATAACGTCAAAGAGCGTCAGCACAGCTCAACGCTAAAAATCCAAAAGCAGTTAGTCAACTGAAACTGTAAGGATTCGAATCGCTCCTGATTCTATCGTAGATATCATTCCATGACATCTCTATCAAGGCTCACGATGTCTAACATACATCGTTACGAGGGAAACACTAGTACACCACGGTGTACACATATCAAACCTGACTTCCCGCTATACAGACCACCTCCATCCAAGGAGCAGTTGCACCCTCTACAACTCGGATCGGGCAACTCACGGCCACCGATCCACACAAAAGACATCTCACAAGATGTCCACCTCCGGATATCCCAAGAACCACATCTTGGTCATAAATAAACAATCGAGACTCCACAGAGTTTCAAATTCTGAAAGGGCATGCAATAAACCCATTGCATCCTCAACGCTTGTGTCGACAGTGACACCCAACCAATCCGAATTCCTGCCATCCCTTGATAATCCTAGGATTTAACAATCCAAACTTGGGAAGGCTATCGCATAACTCGGAGGGAAACACCAATAATGAAATACCTTAACCCTCACAAGATATTCCCTCCTCAAGGTAAGTCAACTAACTTCACGATTATCCCTCATGATCATCGTGCCATGGAGATTCCCAATCTCAAGGTGTTCCATATCTCTCATCAGAGATTTAACCATCCTAAAATAGCATAACTCTATGCTTGACAGGAAGGAAATCAACAACTGGCATCCGTATACTCATCGGTATACCTGCCTCAGCACGAACACCACATGCATACTCAATGCACTTGGCTCAGGTATCTACAACATACCCTTAAGCCGCAAACACAACCGTCAATCCTGAGTCATTCCCATCCAGTGGAGAATGAAAATCGACGATCAACAACACGGCGTGATTCTCAAAATCAACACCACATGCACCAACTTACCGAATCTTTCAAAGATTCCCCAAATAGGTATAGTACTACCCCCCTTCCTCACAAGGGAAGTGCCATCGAACTCGAGATCCACTAGTCTCGAACCACTGTTCGGAAAAACTGGATACAATAACACCCATCGCATCCCAAATACACGGATTCCCTTAGATTGAGTCAATAACGACCTGATGACTCTCTTGTTGGTACTCCAACATCCTGAGCTGTCCCAGACAAGTCTCACCAAGATTAAACACAAACGTATACACGTTTCAGTGAGGCATGCACAACCTCAGTCTCAAATGACATGGTGACTACTAGGGTCCACCACAATCCACATCGTATCACCTTACGATTTGCCGAACTTGGTTCCAACGAGCAGTATAACGGCTCTAGCAAGCCCCTCATGGTGCTGCACACACACGGCAGACAAACTGGTCGCTGCCTCTCTAGGTTCACCTCAAACCTACCAATAAGATGGATGTTTCCGCACGGCATACCATATTGTGGGAAGAAAACTCAATAGAGTAGTGGGTCTTTATCCAACATTCCTCTAATGTCGATACACCCTGGACACTTCAATGTCCCTATGTACTTAACATAACCTGATCCTACTCCCTTAGGACCCATCCTACACCCTCAAGGGTGGTGTGACCATGTCTACCACATGTCACATCGACAGAAAGCGAGTAATTTCCTCCATGATTACTCCTGTCGTCAAATTACATGGCCAAAAGCCATTCCAACGAGCATACCTCAAGGGTATCACCACTCGTAAAATGATCACCCCAAACGTAAGCTGCGGTACAATCACACGTACATCGCATCCAACCATTCCTCGAGCAACCCGCTCGGTATAAGGGTCACGTCAATCGGTGCCGCACACACCACCTTGTGCTCGGTACTGGCACCCAAGGCATACCACTGAATACGTATACTCAACGCATCGATCATCGTAACGATGATGCATGTCTAATAAGACATCTCCTACACCATCGTCATCGTCATCCCGTGACGATACATGCCAACTCATGGCATCTAAGGCATTGTCAACTAGTGACGATACATGTCATCCACCATCATGCTAGTAAAATAGGAATAAGACATGTATATCTACGCATGCCAGCTACAATAAAGCTAATAGAATAGCAATATCTCATACCTCATCGCTAACAATATGGCGGTATACCTGTCTCCTTCGCTCAATAATAGTACGTAATCAGCACCCATCGCTCGAAGGCGGCAAAATCCTGTGCTGAGTACATAGCGGCACAATCCCTCGCTATAGAATCGACGGCATGACACCTCGTCATATAATAAGTGGCATGAAACCTCGCTATACACCTGAGCATGAATCATCGTCCACATAATAGCGGAAAGAGGCATCGCTATCTATATATACGGCGGCACGAATCATCACCAATAATCACAAAGAGGTGAATCATCATCATCGACACAGCGGGACACATCACCGCTATCATCGGTGTCCGGCGGTATAAACCATCGCCAATCAATATAGCGGAATGAACCGTCGCTATAAATACACCTGGCGGAATGAACCCTCGCCAATCAATATAGCGGAATGAACCATCGCTATAAATACACCTGGCGGAATGAACCCTCGCCAATCAATATAGCGGAATGAACCGTCGCTATAAATACAAATCGACACAGCGGAACACATCACCGCTACCATCCGTGTCATCACAATGGAATGAATATAAATCGACACAGCGGGACACATCACCGCTATCATCCGTGTCATCACAATGGAATGAATATAAATCGACACAGCGGGACACATCACCGCTATCATCCGTGTCATCACAATGGAATGAATATAAATCGACACAGCGGGACACATCACCGCTATCATCCGTGTCATCACAAAGGAATGCACCATCATCCTTTCTTGAGTCAGTCATCATCAGTTATGTTAATGCTTCCCCGCTCAGTATGGTATACCTCGCCTCCATGTGCCCGCGGGTCTCCCCCCTCCCGCTCCACATGCGCAGCGATAAAGCGTAAGCATTAAAACCTTAACTATGATCGCCCTGACTCGTGGAATACACCTCTTTATTCCACATCACAATATGCAACAACAATGCATAATATGCAACAACAATGCATAATAACATGTATCATAACAGTAATGCATCACATTGCATTCATCATGTGTCACACAGACAAACATGAATACATGTTACCGTTGGGATACCCGTACGTCGCTTACGTACTCCATATTTCCTGTAACCTGCAACCATCATGGTTAGCAACAATAGCCATATACGCTATGCAGCAATCATCCAATGCATAAATGCAACCACTTGCAGTCAATACGTATACCAAGACATGTTACCTCGGAAATATCCCTTTACCTGATTCTCTTACAAAATCAGATTCCTTGGCACATAACACACGGAGTGCCAGACATCACTATTAATGCCATCCTATCGTGTTCCACACGATTCCTGCAATCACACTGATTAGCAATACCACTTTTTATATCATAAAAGCACATAAACAATTCGTTATGTCGTACAACATTAATGTCATCATGCATAAGTATGTGCTATCAATAACTTCTTAGGCCCTTAACAGCCCCAAAGAGCAACCACTGCTCTGATACCACTAATGTAAGGACCCCAAGCCCTTAACCCTTAATTAGTGTATTAACCACTATGTGTGGCACATGCTTTCAATAAAAAGCCAATCGGGAAGCTCAGATGATACTTTATCATTGCATGGCAATTACAAAAAAATTCCTTTAACACTCAATGTTATAAGGTCGTCAGCCTAACAACGAAATAGACTCACAAAGTTCGCCCAATACCATCCCTTTTTGCCACTTCACATTGTGGACTTTTATAAAAATTTGGGCAGAGTCTCCCCATAAATAGAGCTATCCCGAAATAAAAGCACAACACACAAACATAATTCCCGGCCAGGGAAAACATAATACTCATCAGAAAGCAGTAATACCAAGTAAATTCCCAGCCAGGGAAGACACCACACATATGACGACATAAATGGGTCTCAACACCCACATAATACACTAACGACTCTCATATCATTAGCAATTCTACCACAATTGCATGCAACATATAATGAAAGAGAGGAAGGCTCATGCCTTTATATACAACCCATATACAAGAATGTCTGTGCTCACATGCGAGCATCATAAATGTGTATATAAACCTCGGGTGTATATAAGTACTCTATACAATACCGTGCTCCATCAAGCCCTGGTACCACGATCCTGTGAGTACATCCAATCAACAGCTCGAGCTCAGCTCCACAGCCATCGATGCACCTGTTCACCTGCCCCAACAGAGACAGCCCCAACGGGGTGAGCATACCAATACACAAAATCTCATAATCACAATAATGAAATTCATAATTTACAACACAAGTAAATATAAATGAATTTTAAATGATACTCCCTGGATGGCAACATCCTCATCCGGGATTCCGTGTACTGTCCCTGTTCTCACAATCATCAAACTCATCAAATCTCAAAAATCAGTAAATCAACGCATTGATTAACTCATCGCATGCCTAATACTCGAATATCAACAGATAGTGGTTGCAAACTCATTAAACATGCAAATATAGATATCTCAATATCTAATACTGATTTCACAACCTCGCTATCAATCACAGATAGCTCAAATGCCTAGCATTTATTTTACCAATTCTTCATTATACCTAGACATCTCAAATGTCTTATAATGAATACATGATCCCACGATCATTCTCAGGCATCTCAAATGCCCTACAATGGTCATATAAACCCAGTACCCCATATATCATGTAAGAGTTATCCTACTCTAGTGTCACGCACGCTACAAGCGGCGATATCAAGATTTGGGTCATTCCTTGGCTATATCAACATATATATATATAATCCTCATGCGCGATTATTCAATGAAATCAAATTTCATTATGCATTCACAAATGCCCTAATATATAGAAATACTCGTACGTCGCACGTACCTTAAATCTCCGAAGTCCGAGCCAAACCTTGCTCGAGTTCCATGCCCCGAGGAATGATGTGCTAACATGATAAATAATTCACAATTATTTATGAACATGTAACCCATGCTCAAGCACACCTATAGCCCTCAAAATATTGTCAACACACGACAATTAACCTCTTAAAAGACCCGGGGCAGGGTACATGCAGGGAGGGAAATAAATGAGACAATATCGAAATTTGTTCAAGAATACCCTACAAAAATCGAACCCGAATCTCACAATTTCGAACCCAAATAATACCATAACTCATCTAAAATGAGAATTAAGCTATCCAAGCAAGAATCAACACCCCTTGCCAAAAACCCCCAATTTTCGAACTCAACCCCCTTAAATTCGAACCCTTAAAATTCATCAAATTCGAACACAATAATGGCAGGGAAATACACGAAAATGACGAAAAAGGGGTAAGGGAGGTTACCCAATCGAAAATCGGAAGAAATTGGACGAAAATCAAAGAACCCTAGAAATTGGGGATCGACGCCTCCAGCCAAAATTCGAACGAGAAACGCGATGAAACTTCAAATTGACGGAGGGGAAAGCTACGCCTCGACGAGACAAAGCCGGTGATAGGTCGCACGCGGCGAACGGCGGCCGGACGGCGGCGGACGAAGCGCCTGAAGCGGCGAGGGCAGGGGAGGTCGGGAAATCGCGCGCGGGAGGGAGAGAGAGGAAAGTGGGCTGAAATGAATTTAATGCAAAATTTTGGGTTCAAATGGTATTTATAGCAAAAATACCCCGAAAAATTAATAGCCCCACAAATACATCATGATTCCTTAAAAATCATCTGTTTCCAAAAACTCTCTCTCTAACTCCAAAATCCCCTACCGGTGCTCACACAGCACCCGAGATCCCGAGACACAACAAAAAACCCAACTCTTAGGTTTTTCACCGAAATGTGAATACAATCTCAACCTCTGGATCCAACGATCCCAACTACCCAATTAAACGAGCCCAGAAGGCCCAACACCTCGATTAAATTCCAAATCGCCACGTAAAACCACTTTAGGGATTATTAACACTACGGGATTAACACCAATAATCCCTGGTCATCACAGCCGTAACATATTATGAAAATCAGACTTTAATAGCGATCGATTGCTAGCTTTTGACCGATCGATTGCTAGGGTTGCACAATTGAAGCGATCGATCGCGAATATGACCGATCGATCGCTAGAATGAAAATATGGAAAAATGTTATATTTTGTGGGATTTGATATTGAACCCTATGATGATATTGTATATTGTTGATTTTCATGTAGCATCATCACATGGGACAGGACAGAGAGGCGGTTAAATACTGACGCCTGATTTTATATCTTTTGTATTACCCAACAGGTACATGTAGACGTACGAGCATGTATTGATATTCATATTGATGTTGTTATGATATATCGATGATGATAAATGCCTGATGATGTTGAGGGTCGCTGGAATGAGCGACCTGTTGTTATTATTATTGTTATTCTTGATTATGTCGCAGTAGTAGGGAAACGACGATGGGGTATAGTAGGCATGGTGATGCCAACAAGAAATCTTCGTATTGTTCCTATTGATTTCAGGGAGTATTTCTGTTATTTCCAGCATGTTATAATATTGATAAGATACTGTCTGGTTATGCTGTTATTATTGTTGGTGTGTACTCGCCCATTTTTTAGGGTTGTTTCTGTTGAACATGTGTCAGGCCTAGATGTTAGAGTTGGAGACGGGATTAGAAGCTGTTGAGTCTGAGATGTCTAAGTCCTTGTCACTTAGAATGAAGTTGTCATAGGATAATACATATGTTTTCACTAGTTGTGGCTCATATATGAGCTGTGATCTGTATGTAGTACCCTATGATTTGGTTATCTTGTGTTGGTGCATGTGACTTGTGTCATATTTAAGTTGGGTAGAGGTCGTATATTTTTGTGGACTTTTATATGTCACGTTGTATGTTGTTAGGAGGTCTAATTACGGGGAGATTATGCCAACAAAATTTTATACAAGTGACGTCACGTGTTGTTTGTTTACGTGGTGACGTTTGGGGCGCCACAACATTTGTGCAACACAATCTGGAAATATTGTATGAAGCATGGAAGCGATTCAAGGACTTACTGAGGAGATGCCCGCATCATGGCCTTCCCATCTGCTGCAGGTACAAACAATTTATAACGGTTTATTTTCTCATAACCGTTCTATGATTGATGCAACATTTGGAGGTACTGTTATGAGGAAGATGCCTGGGGAGTCTTATATACTGTTGGAGGAGATGGCTGCTAATAGCTATCAATGGCAGTCCGAAAGAAATGTGCCAAAAAAGCAGGCTGGAATCCATCAAGTGAGCGATGTCACTGCCTTGCCGTTCAGTTGGAAGCATTGAATAAGAAAGTTGACAGCTTGAGCATGCATGCACTGCAAGTTCAAGCCGTTACATGCGAGTTATGCCAAGGAGGACATCCGAGCACTGAATGCCAAGTAGGCAACCCTTTTGTCCAATCTGTTGAAAGTGCTAACTTTGTAGGGAACGGGCCCTCATCCAACTACCCCTACCCAAATTAATACAATACGGGGGTAAGGAACCATGCACAACCACCACCAGTGTATGCACCTAAACCAAGCATGGATGAGCTACTAGCCAAGTTCATGACATTGACCGAAACAAGGATGAACAATCATTAGGCATCAATACAGAATTTGGAAGTACAAGTGGGGCAGTTAGCAACCATCCTACCTGGGCAAGCACAAGGCTCATTACCTAGCGACACTGAAAAGAATATTAGGGAGCAAGTCCATGCATCACAATGAGGAGTGGAAAGGAGGTTGCTGAGAAGAAGTTGGAGGCCGACGTCAAGCAAGAAGAGGATCAAACATGTGACAAAGGTAAGTACTAAGACAACTATACCCATCTCACCACCTGCTAAGGTAGACATCCCACTCTCATTTCCCGCTGCATATAAGAGAGCAAAATTAGATGCTAAGTTTGCTAAGTTTCTAGATTTGATTAGAATCTCCACATTGATATGCCTTTCATTGATGTTATACGACAAATGCCGAATTATGCTAAATTTTTAAGGAGATTTTTTCCAAAAAAAAAAACAAAAATTGGGAGAGCATGAGACTATAAATTTAACCAAGGAGTGTTCTGCTATCATTCAAAACGATTCACCTCCAAAGTTAAAGGGCCAAGGGAGTTTCACTATACCTTGCAAAATTAATTCTATGTCTTTTCATAAATCTTTATGTGATTTGGGTGCAAGTGTAAATCTGATGCCTTTGTCTATTTATAGGAAGCTGGGTTTAGGAGAGCTCAAACCGGTCAACGTGTCACTGCAAATGGCGGACAAGTCCAGCAAGTACCGTCAAGGGATAGTTGACGATGTGCAGATCAAAGTCGATACATTCACCATTCCGGTGGATTTTATAGTGTGGGACAAGAAGGAGGATGCTGACATGCCATTGATCCTAGGAAGGCCATTCCTAGCAACTGGAAGAGCACTGATTGACGTCCAAGAAGTGAAGTTGATCCTCGTATAGGGGAGGATCAAGTCATCTTTGATATGTTCAAATCTTTGAACAGTACACTCACTGAGCACCGATGTTTTAATATCAATATTATTGATACATTATCTGTTGATGCGGCGCATGTTAAGAGCAAGACGAAGTTGGAAGTCACATCAAATGCCCATCAAGAAGGAGGCAAATTCTGTAAGGAGGACATGGTCGAGCCAAGCTGCGACTATTTCCATGGAAGTCGGACTCACCATGGGCTGGACCTTTCAAAGTGGCCGATATTCTACCATGCTACACTATCAATTTGAGAGATGACAAAGGGGCACTGTTCATGGTGAAAGAGAAGTGCGTATGACATTACTATGTGGATGACGGAAAATCGTCCCCCCACTGTCCCTTGCGGCACTTGAGCTTAAATGGTACATAGTCCAGCTTGGGACTATAAATCAAGAACGTTTCTTATCCCTTTGAATTCTATTTGGTTTGCATTTTGTTTTAGTTTTTTTATTTTTGGTGAGCAACTCCATGCGTGCTGTCATATTTCCCCGTATGCCCCACTAGTTGATGAGGATTGAACGACGATCACTGACGGTCGTCGTCTAAGGTAAGTGCTTTGTCTTATTTTCCATGATTATGACATTGAGGACAATGCATGAATTAAGTTGGGGGAGTGCATTACTATGTCATGCTTTTTCTTTAGAATTGTATCGTTCTTTGAGCACCAAAATTTCTTGATAATGAGTTCATTAGTGAGAAAAGAATGAAACATAGTAGTGATCTCTATTCCATGATGACATTGATCTCACTATGCATGTCGACTTGAGTTTTGAGGATTGTAAGACTTGTTTGTGAATATCTTGTTTGGAGTTAGCATGTCAAAGAGATGAATATTTTGAGCACCTTTGAGTCATAATCTTGTGAATTGCATTTGGAGTATTGAAAATCTTTGTAAACTTGATGAATTTTTGAGCATCTTAGAGTACCTTAGAACCTATTTGATGATGACACTTTGAGGTGAAATTTTATAATTATGAACTTGCCTTGGAAATGATCTAGGTGATCTTTGGAACGTTTGAGTCTTTCAAGTTTATCATATATACATCAATCTATATTGTCCCATTTTGAGCCTAATTAAAAACGAATGGAGTATGTTTCATTCAACATAATTTTTTGGCAAACTCATTATACCCATTTTATGAGCCTAAATTGAAAAAAATTATCCTTACTTAAAGGGAGTATAAGAATCTCATTAGATGCACATGAATTGCTATATTTTGATGAGCTTATTGTTGAAAAAAAATTATGAATGAGAAAAGAAAAGAATAGAAAGAGCCTTGATAAAAAGTACCTCAATAAGACCCAAAGTAGCCAACGCTACAGAAGAAAAAGAAGAGAAGTTAAAATTTGTGCTAAATTATGAACAATACATGATTATACTATCTTCTTTGTGCTATACTATCTTGTCTTTAAAGCCAACACCTAGGTCTAACATTACAAGCTTATAGACCTTTTGATCCAAGTCTAGGGAGTGACTACATTAGTGGAGAAGTGTTTGAGAATAGGTCTATCTGGTGCTCAACGATAACTTTAAATTTCATTGACTAGCATGATTTTATCTATGAAATTTATATGAAAATTGAAAGTGACAATAACACACACGCACGTTTTGATTTGGAAACATGTTGCTTGATCTAGGAGAAAACACGACTTGTTAAACATTTTTGATTGACTCTTGTTTGTCTGTAAGTGAGATTTCTGAGCAACAAGATTGATTGCAAACTGGTTTATTTGAATTATCAATATTGAACTCTACCTTTTGATCTTATTTCTTGCTCAAGACGATCAAGTTTAAATTTGGGGGAGTTGATAAGTGTGATTTTTACACTTATTTTGCTGTGTATTTTAGGTGTTTTTATATGGATACCTGGACGATTTTACTCTTTCTGGTATATTTTCATTGATTTCAAGAATCTAGGTCCACTTGCCTAAAAGTGGAGGAAATGAGCTAAAAATGTTGAAAAAGGACCAAACCTAGCGAACACGTTGAAAGAATGACCGGAATCTCAAGATTGAAGATTTTGAGCACCGCGATCAAACTACAGCATTACCACGATCGATCGCGGAGTTGTTATTTGAGGAACAAAAATTTACGAACTGGTGATCGATCGGCAATCCATGGCGATCGATCGCCACCTTCCAGAAGGTTCCTGCGATAGATCGGTAATCCATCACGATCAATCGTGGATATGAAAAATTTGGTTATTAAGTCCAGAATGTTGTGGCGATCGATCAACAACTTAAGGCGATCGATCGCCAATCCCGAAAAAGTCGAGATTTTGTTTCTTTGTTGGGAATTTTGTGTCCAATTTATGGTAAACTCCTCCAGTACTATATAAGGATGACTTTGGACATTTTTTGGGGATTTTTTGGCTCATAATTTACCCTACTACATCAATCATCAACCATACTCCATCCCCACCATCATCCATACACTTCAAAACTGTTGAAGAATAAGATACCTCGAGGGAGACGGGATGACGCAACAACATAAGTAGTCAACGCCTAGCGTTATTTTAGTATTCCTAAATTTTGCTCTTCGTTTTTTCTCAAATTTTTAATGTTTAGATTGTTGCAGAACATGGTTTTTCATTATTACTTGATGACTATTGTTGGCTAAGTTTTGTTGTCAAGACTTAGGGAGTCCCGTGTTTTGAACCCATGATTTAAATTAAGTTTTGATTGATTCTTACATTTCTAATTGCATAATTTATTGTTGCTCATGCTTTTAAGGGATTGATCACCCTTGATTGATTATTTATTCTATTGAATTGACCATAGGATATTGCAATACGATATAGTAAATTAGGTCGTGGATACTGAGATCGAGAGATAAAGTCAAATACACGTGTGATAGCTATAGATATCTAGTAATCGAAGGCTAGTAGTTTTCATAAATCTACATACAGTGTCTGCTCAGCCATTTAAAGCTTGGGTCCCAAGGAGTTGAGCACAGCCATGTCATGGTTGGTTGTACCTGAGTCAGACTTGAATTCCTTGAGACGAGACTGGACCAGAGCGTGAAGTTCACTGACATATTGCATCATCCTAAAGACTTCCCTCAGTTTCAGACCCTTTTCCACGTCTTGGATCTGAAGGTATTCGAGAATGAGATTCTCATCAAGCCTCGCTTGGTTGAGAATCGGGAGAAATCATCGAATCTTATTTTTAGACGAGCTTTCACCCATCTGTCAAATATCTCCATTTGCGGTTACAGCTAGGCTTCTATTTCTGCAATGACCAGATCGATTTTAGTTGCCACTGGCGTGGATACCGTTCCATTGCATTTTTGCCTTTCCCAACAGGAGTGAATAGAGGGTGGTAGAAAGCACAACCTATCTCGGCGGTCTGATACTCATGGTAAGTGAACCTGCCCCTTGATGAAACTCAATGACATGTTGGTGGGGTTGACATCAGTAGATGATGGCATGGCATAGACAATGGCCAAAGATGCAGCAACCTCTACTGGTTCCACAATTGGAATAATGTCAGGGCTGATATCTTGATCAGCATCGGTGACTTCTGCTGGAATTTCAGCAGCAGCAGCAGGTACTTGCTTCTTGGAGAAAGTAGGATTTCTTTTCTGGGTCCTTGGCTTCTTCGATGGGGACGCAGTGATGACTCATCAGATTCTGAGAGAGACCGCTCAGAATCACTCACCGCTTGAGCTTTCCTCCTCTTAGTGGTATCGACTTTGGACGTACCACCGTCTCCACTGATTGGCTTCCGGTGAATTTTGCAAATATTTTGCATTGATCCGAGTGGGATGGAGAGTGTAAATAGCTCCCACTGGGACATTCCTGCATTCAAGGATTCGACTGAGTGGGAGAGCGAATCCAGAGTGATCCTTTGCCGAGTTAACTAAATCAAAGGATCCAGGTTTGCACAGTAGCCTTGGTTATAATATCGGCAAGCTGTTGGAAATGGTTCTTCATCAAAATCTTTTTGAACGGAGGACGTTTCAGACGAACGTTAGATCTTGAGAGCACTGTACGCATTTCGTCTCGCACAATGACTGATATGGTGGGAAGTTCAGTGAGTCCGGTAGTAGGGAGACTTAGTTGAGTTGCAAAATCCTCCTGAGTGATTGTGACAGTCTGGCGAGAGATGGAGGATACCACTAAGTTGTCGACCACCCTTGCAGTAGCATAAAACTCTTGGAGAGTTTCTCTATAGAGTGTAGGTGCAAGGCTCAGCATAACCAGTAGGCCGGAGTTGTCCAAGTATTGGAATACATTCTTCATCTCCGCAAATGCAGTTGTGTAGAGTGAGTTGAAATCCACATGAATGGTGTTTGTAACAAAGCTAGGTTGGCTAGTCTTTGACATTTTTGAGTTGCGAAATGCTGAGAATCTTGTTATCTGTGAAAGAAAATTCTTCGACAAGATGTTAGAGCAGTAAATTTTGAAATGGCAAAAATGAGAAGTGAAAATGGTAATGGTGGTTAAAGAGAGTAGATGTAACGTCGTACTATAGATGAGCGAACACATTGACACGTGGCGTTCATCTAACCAATGAAAATTTTGAAATAAAAATAGAAACGGATACGATTTGAGCGGGACCGAAATAATTCACCATTAATACAAACTTTAAATTTGAATTTCGATGCTCCAATTTGTTGCTAATTAACGAAGGGTATTATTGGCAAAGCATATATCATAATGTCTACTGGTATGCAAAGTCTACTGTTAAAGTAGCATCTACTGCAGCAGACATTTGTTTTACCAGCTGAGCATTAGTAGACCTTCCAAAAACACACAAGTTCCCCCTGAATTAAGATCCCCCTACATTCAAGCAATATCTAAAACATAATTCCCAATGAATTCATTATACATAAAAAAATTAAGCAGATAAGACCATTTGTTATATCAATTAACCAAGTATATTGCGAAAGTATGAGAACTTAGTGTCCGGTATGGGTTTTGTGAAGATATCTGCTGCTTTTTGTTCGGTGGATATGTATTCCAGCCGAATCTCCTTCTTTATTACGTGATCTCCGATGAAGTAATGACGAATGTCAATTTGCTTGGTCAGAGAATGAAGAACTGGATTATACATGATAGCTATGACAGATGGATTGTCACAAAAAATCGATGTCTCAGTGGACTCAATTCCATAATCTCTTAATTGCTGTGAATCCATAGCAGTTGAGCCCAGCAGCTTCCAGCAGCAAGGTATTCTGCCTCTGCAGTAGACGTTGTGATGGATGTCTGCTTTTTACAACCCCATGAAATCAATCTATCCCCTAGGAATTGAAAATATCCACTGGTACTTTTCCTATCAATCTTGCATCTTGCATAATCAGCATCAGAATATCCAACTAAATTGAACGGTGAATTCTTTGGATACCAGAGATCAACATTCTCAGTGCCTTTTAGATACTTGAGAATCCTTTTTGTAGCAGTAAAGTGCGATTGCTTAGGCGTCGTTACTTTGACTGGTATGCCTGCTTCTAAGTCTAATTATGAACTCATAGGAGTGGCAGCTGTTGAACACTATACTCATTCCATATTTCTTTTGCAGCTCTTTGGTATACTTTGACTGATTTATCAGGATTCCCTCACTGGACTGCTTGACTTACAATCCTAAGAAAAATGATAACTCTCCCATAATGCTCATCTCAAAC
The DNA here is from genome assembly GCA_907163345.1 of Haberlea rhodopensis. Taxonomy (NCBI): domain Eukaryota; kingdom Viridiplantae; phylum Streptophyta; class Magnoliopsida; order Lamiales; family Gesneriaceae; genus Haberlea; species Haberlea rhodopensis. Next base: position 665,342 of record CAJQUN010000160.1, read on the forward strand.
TGATTCTGTATGATTTTGGAAAATCTTTCGCAAAGTTTTGCGTGAGTACTGCCAAAAATAATATCATCAACATAAATCTAAACCAGTAGGGTATGGTCACCCTTTGTGAATTTGAAAAAGGTCTTGTCCACCTTGCCAATGGTAAAGTTGTGCGTAGTCAAGTATTTTGACAGAGTTTCATACCATGCTCGGGGAGCTTGTTTTAAACCATACAAAGCTTTGTTCAGTTTATAAACAGAGGAAGGCTGTTGATGGCTTTCAAATCCAGGAGGTTGTTCAATATAAACTTCTTCCTGGAGTTTGCCATTAAGAAAAAGCACTCTTAACGTCCATCTGATAGAAGTTAAAGTCTTTAAAGGCATCAAATGCAATAAATATGCGAATGGCTTCTAATTGAGCTACATGGGCAAAAGTTTCACCGAAATCAATGCCTTCTTCCTATCTGTATCCCTGTGCAACTAGTCTTGCTTTATTCCTGATAACAGTACCATTCTCGTCCAATTTATTTCTAAATACCCACTTGGTACCTATAACAATGTGATGTGGTGGACGTGGTGCTAAGTGCCATACTTTGTTTCTCTCAAATTGATTAAGTTCTTCTTGCACAGCTTTTACCAAGCTTTGGGTCTGATATAGCGTCATCTATCTTCTTAGGTTCTTTATGAGAGTTGAATACAACATGAAGAAATTCATTAATCATTTGTCCTCTGGTGCGTAGAGGACCAGCAGGTTACCTATGACTTGCCCGGGTTGATGATCCTTCTTCCATCGGAGCGAAGGTCCAATAGGATTTGCTTCTTGGTGTGAATGTGAGTTGGTAGCTCAGTAGATTGAATTGATTCATCATTGACATTTTCTCTATCTACTGCAGTAGGAGTGTGCATAGTAGTATCCTCGTCAGTATGATTCAGTGCTTGTGGACTAGCAGGTACCTCCGCTGGTGCTTCTGGGACTTCTGGTTTTAAAAAAGCAGTAGACCATACTTCTGTAAACCAACTCATCATCATGATTATCATCAATATGAGTATTTTCTAATCAATTGCTTAGATTATTTATTTGCAGTTCAGATACACTGCTATCAGCAGATTCATCAAATTTTACATGAATAGATTCTTCTACCGAAAGTGTTATATTGTTAAATACTCTGAATGCCTTACTAATAGCAGAGTAGCCAAGAAATATTCCGGTATCTTATTTAGCATCAAAAGCAGTGAGATGAATCTTTCCATTGTTGTGAATAAAACATTTGCAACCAAACATATGGAAATAAGAAATATTTGGCTTACTGCCATTCCAGATCTCATAAGATGTTTTATTTGCTCGCTTATTAATCATCGATTTGTTCTGCATATAACAAGTTGTATTAACTGCTTCTGCCCAAAATCTCTGCAAGATTTCTGATTCTGCAAGCATAGTTTGCGCAGCCATTTCAAAGTGCGGTTCCTACGCTCAGCAACTCCATTTTGCTGTGGGGTTCTAGCAACAGAGTATTCATGTTTAATACCAAGGTCATCTAGATATGATTCGAGTATTTGATTGGTAAACTCAGTACCTTTATCACTACGAATTCTATCTATCCACACTATTTCTCATTTTGTAGTCTTTTTAATAGTTTGATCAGCTTTGGAGTAGCCTGATCTTTGCCAATTAGAAACAAGACCCACGTAAAATGAGAGTAATCTTCTATTAACACCAGGGTATACTTCATTCTCCCTAGACTTGTTACTGGTATAGGACCAAAAAGATCAATGTGCAGCAACTTTAGGCACCAAGAAGAAGATTTACTCTCTTTGTTCTTAAAGGTAGATCTGATTTGCTTACTGTTGGGATATGCCCTAAGACATATCATTAGATGATTGTTTATGACATACAATGTCATATGATTTTATGAATGGCAATTCATTATTATATATTATTCTTTTAACTGTGCAATGTGAATTAATATATATGTTAATGTCCTTAGAATAATATTGTATTATTCTTAAAGATGTCCCTAGTCAAGTATTATCATGAATAGGGATAATGATAATACGCAGAGACTAGTATGTGTTGATTGATGAATTGTTCATTGATATGAGATATAAAATCAACACATGGGTACATGTTAGAGAACGATGTACTGGACAGACCCACCATGAGAATGCAACATGGATAGTTATATGATCGTCATATGCAATTCTCATAGTGATAATAATGTATGTAATCCTTACGACTTGTGATCATCAGAGATCCCAACATAAGGAGTTATGTATCTTGATATCGTCAAACGTTACCCGTAACAGGGTAATCTATAAAGGCGACTATTGGATACACTACGAATTATGTAGAGGAATGTTGACTGATCGAGATAGGATTTGTCCCTCCTATATAACAGGAGATGTGTTTGGCCCTTGATCAAGTGAGAACTAAAATGCATGGCCATGCTCGAATGAGTTGATATGAGATATCGAGCTTATTCGTTTATTCTAGTTCTACTTGGGGATCAAGAAATAGAGATTGAATATACGAGTATGACTATTACATGACTCGTGTTCAATTAAACACGAAGGACAAAGGGATTAAGTTACATGGTTAATATTATCACAAGTTCTAAAGGTTATGTCGAGTCATTGACATTCTTGTAATTTGGGTAGCCTCGATGTGTTGCTAGACACCGCTCCTTGCTTGTAACGTAAAATAAGATTTTATGTCACTGCCAACATTACAAGATCCTATCGGGTCGCACAAAAGATTAAATCGAGAAGGGAAATTAAATTCATTGGATGAATTAATTAATTAAGAAGAGTCTTAATTAAAAGATTATGAAGATTTAATTAAATCATGGGTTTGGGCCCATGAGGCTTTAAGAAAGCCTTAAACCTTAATTAAATCTTATAATATAAATACAAGGTTATGATTAATTGTAAGACATACTTTATATCATTCCAACCTACAAAGAAAAGGGAACACGCGGCCGCCTCTCTCCAAGCTCTCTCGGCTTCTTCATAGCCGAAGTGGGTTGTGGTGATTTCCGGTGATTATTCGATTTAGAATCGAGTGTGTTTCTTGTTCCGGTTTAAGAACTTGTCTAGCAACTTGTTATTAAACTATCCCTTCACCCGATTTGATCGTGTGGATACCGTTGAGGCAAAACTAGACAAGTTTTGCTAGTGACTCGAAGGAGACGTTGGACGTGGTGCTGCTCCGTGGAATCTGCTCAAACACGCTACAAGGGTGAGACCTTTATTCCTTTATCCGATATGAACAACCTATGTATAGATCCGGTGTTTAGTAATCCATAAAAATTTTATTCCGCTGCGTTGTATGCTCATTGGATTACTAACAGTGGTATCAGAGTCGTGTACAAGGCTCATATCGGATTTATGTGGTTAAATAGTTTAATCATATTAGAATTAATATTGCATGCTATTTAAAACTGTATGAACATATATGATATGTTAATTTTTAGTTTGTGAAATTATCATGATATTATATTTGATATAATTGATGTTTGATGTATACGATACACAAAGCGAATAATCAAAATTTTAATCAAAGTTTCGGCCACCCCTAGCATATTGACCCACGGCTTAGCCACATGAGGGCTAGGGTTTTCGAACCCTTGGTTCGAGATGGCCTAGTCGTTGTGGCTCATGTTCATGCATGGAGGTTTTGAGACGTGGATGAGTTTTGAACTCTTTGGCTCGATAATGGTTCACGCATGCATGGATTAGTAGCTTTACCACATGAGAGCAAGGTTTTTTCGAACCCTTGGCTCGAGATGGTTGAGCTAACCCTGTGCATGGCCTGACCGTGACTCGTGGCTAACAAATTCCGGCGTTTCGAACAAGATGGCTCGATGAAAACCCAAGGTGGTGCGTGGCGGCTAGGGTTTGGAACCCTAGTGCCACCGCCGCTCGCTCAAGGCTCGGCCATGGGCTAGGGTTTCGAACCCTAGGCCCATAATTGGTCCAGCCGTGAACTTTTGTGGTTCGAACCATGGTGGTTAGTGGCTTAGTCGCTTTAGTTCGTGGCATGTGATGTCCCGAGCGTACGATAATTTTTCAAAAATTATTTTACAGTTTTAATTAGAATTAAATTTAAAATGTTTTGAATTTAATTAATTAATTGTTAAAGCATGCTTTATGTGTTGTTGGAGCATGGTGCATGGTTATAGCCCTTTGACCTATTAGATAGGATTTGTGATTGTTTGTAATTTATAATACGACCTGCGAGTCGTGCCTTCTCTATTTCATTCTAAATGTAATCCCTCCTCTATGTTCCCCTCGAATGTGAATCGAGGAATTCTATATCTTGAAAATAGTGTAGTTTATTTTATTGATGGTGATCAATGAAGATGGAGCATCGTGCCGGGATGAGGAGGCCATTCACAAATTGGAGCCAAAGGAAGGTGCTTGTGAAGTTACCTTAGGTTGACTCTTAGGATTTTCTCATTGGCTTGAGAAAATCGTTAGTAGGGGCTATAACCATGTCACATTTAATTATGTATATTGATGCATGATTTATCTTATGTTTTAGATTGATAATTGTATTACACATATATGTAGATATGTATACAACTATATGTAGTGGACATTATTTAAATTATCAAACTAATCATGAGATCAATAAATCCCTCTAAAATATTAAGTTTTAGATCCCTTCCAAAATTAAAAGTACTCGTCAAAAACTTCGATTGTACATGTGTGGGTTTGCCAAAGCAAAGCACCGTGGCAATCTTAGTAAGGCACGAAAGGATAAAAGTGATATCCGTTATACTTTAAATTGGGTACGACTTAACTAAGTTATCTCAATAGGATTGGGAACTTAGAGGTATGGGTTGGATTATAATTCATTTGATGAATTGAACAAAGTGTTGTTCGTCCAACTATCCAAGAATTACATGTGATGTAATTGACAAAGTGTTGTCTACCCAAATAACCGAGTCTTGGGCGATTAGCCAAAGCTAACTCAAGATTAGGCGAAATATGGATCTTGGCCCACTAAAGGTTTCGATGGTTGATATTTTTTAACAAAATAGTGGGAGTATCATTTAATATAAGACCATGTTAAATGATTAAATCATAAACTTATTTTGCATATTTATATTGTAGATATCCATGGCAACTAACAACGTAACAAGCACTTTATCACTGCAATCGGTCCTTGAGAAGGACAAATTAAATGGGACAAATTTCCTAGACTGGCATAGGAACTTGAGGATAGTCCTCAAACAAGAAAAGAAACAATATGTCCTAGAGGAACCCTTACCTGCTGAGGAACCTCCCCTAACGGCTACAAGAGCCGAAAAGGATGCTTACAAGAAGCATCAAAGTGACGCACTTGATGTTGGCTGCCTTATGCTTGCCACCATGAACTCTGAGCTTCAGAAGCAACATGAGGAAATGGAGGCGTTTGATATGATCGAGCATCTTAAGCAACTGTACCAACAACAAGCAAGACAAGAGAGGTATGACGTCTCTAAGGCGTTATTCCAGTGTAGAATGGTAGAAGGAAGTCTGGTTGGTACTCATGTACTCAAGATGATTGGGTATATTGAGAATCTAGAGAAACTTGGTTTTCCTTTGGACCAAGAGTTGGCCACTGACGTGATCTTGCAATCATTGCCTGAAAGCTTCAGTCAATTTGTCTTAAATTACAATATGATTGAAATTGAGAAGACACTACCACAGTTACTTGGCATGCTTAGAACTTTTGAAGCAAATAGCAAGAAGTCTAAACCAACAAATGTTCTTATTGTGAGTAAGAGCAAAGGAAAGACTAAAGCTAAGAACTTCAAGAAAAACAAGAAGGTCTTTGTTAAATCTAAGCCAAACTCATCTGCACTGAAACCAAAGGGAGGGATAGCGAAGGAAGGGAACTGTTTCCATTGCGGTGAGACCGGCCATTGGAAAAGAAACTGCAAAGTATATCTGGAGGATCTAAAGAAAGGAAGTGTGACTTCCACTTCAGGTATTTTTGTTATAGAAGTCAATTTCTACTTCTTCATCATGGGTATTAGATACTGGATGTGGATCTCACATTTGTGTAAATGTGCAGGACCTCAAAAAGAGTAGATTGTTGGCGAAAGGCGAAGTTGATCTCCGAGTTGGAAATGGAGCAAGAGTTGCTGCATTAGCTATAGGAGATTATTATTTATCTTTGCCTTCCGGTTTATCATTGATTTTAAAAGATTGTTATTTTGTGCCTTCAATTACCAAAAACATTATTTCTATTTCTTGTTTAGACAAGTATGGATTCTCATTTATTATAATGGACAACTATTGTTCTATTTATTTAAATGATATGTTTTATGCTAGTGCACAAATGGTGAATGGTCTTTATTTATTAAATCTTGATATGCCTATCTATAACATAAAAACTAAAAGGATTAAAAATAATGATTGTAATCCGACTTATCTCTGGCCTGTCGCTTGGGCCACATAAACGAGAACCGCATATCTAAACTTCATAAGGATGGAGTATTAGATTCATTTGATTTTGAATCATATGAAACATGTGAATCTTGTTTAATGGGCAAGATGACTAAAGCCCCTTTCAAGGGACATGTTGAAAGGGCAAATGTTTTATTGGGACTAATACATAGTGATGTATGTGGACCAATAAGTACACAAGCTAGAGGTGGTTTTCAATACTTCGTTACATTTACTGATGACCTCAGTAGATATGGGTATGTGTACCTAATGAAGCATAAGCATGAAACATTTGGAAAGTTCAAAGATTTCAAGAATGAAGTACAAAACCAACTTGGCAAAAGTATCAAAATCCTTCGATTAGATCGATGAGGTGAATACTTAAGCCAAGAGTTTCATGACTATCTAAAGAAGTGTGGGATAGTCCCACAACTCACTCCTCCGTATACTCCACAATGGAATGGTGTATCCGAGAGGAGAAATCGAACCTTGTTAGACATGGTTAGATCAGTGATGAGTCATGCAGATCTTCCGATATCGTTTTGGGGACACGCTCTAGAAACAGCGATTTTCTTACTGAACCGTGTTCCATCTAAATCAGTGGAAAAGACACCATATGAGATATGGACTGGGAAGCGTCCTAGTATGTCTTTTATGAAGATTTGGGGTTGTGAGGCTTTCGTTAGACGTCACGCCACTAACAAACTTGGACCCAAATCTGATAAGTGTTTATTTGTGGGGTATCCTAAGGAAACGAAAGGATACTATTTCTATTATCCCACCGAGAACAAAGTAGTTGTTGCTCGGACGGGTGTATTTCTTGAAAGAGAATTTATTTCTAGAAAAACCAGTGGGAGAAAAATAGAACTTAGTGAAGTTCAACCACAAGAAAACACTGAACCTGAGATTGAGATGGAAACAGAGCAGGCAACGCAATCTGTTATGGAAGAAGTACCTGCTCAAGAGACACAAGCCCAGCGTAGGTCTGTAAGAGATCACCGGGAGCCACAGAGATATGGATTTCTTGCGACTCAACAAGGTGACTTACTACTTATTGATGAGGATGAGCCGTCATCTTATCAACAAGCTATAATGGGCACTGATTCTGAGAAATGGCAAGAGGCCATGAAATCTGAGATGGAATCCATGTATGCAAACCAAGTATGGACTTTGGTTGATCCACCTGAAGGGGTACGACCCATAGGGTGCAAATGGATTTTCAAGAAAAAGACCGATATGGATGGTAAGGTACAAACCTATAAAGGTCGGCTGGTTGCAAAAGGATTCAAACAAATTCATGGTATTGACTATGATGAAACCTTTTCACCAGTGGCCATGGTTAAATCCATAAGGATCTTACTTGCAATAGCTGCATTTCATGATTATGAAATCTGGCAGATGGATGTCAAAACAGTTTTCCTTAATGGAAATCTGCTCGAGGATGTGTACATGACACAGCCCGAGGGTTTTTGTCGATCCAAAGGATGCTGGAAAGATATGCAAGCTACAACGATCCATTTATGGATTGAAGCAAGCTTCTCGGAGTTGGGATCTTCGTTTTGATGATGCAATCAAAGAGTTTGGTTTTATCAAAAACGAGGATGAACCTTGTGTCTACAAGAAGGTCAGTGGGAGCGTAATCATTTTCCTAGTGTTGTATGTAGATGACATACTTCTCATTGGAAATGATATCCCTGCCTTGCAATCTGTAAAGATTTGGCTAGGGAACTGCTTTTCGACGAAAGACTTGGGAGAAGCCACCTATGTATTAGGAATCAAGATCTATAGAGATAGATCGAGAAGGCTTCTTGGCCTAAGTCAAAGTACATACATAGACAAAGTGCTTAAAAGGTTTAGCATGCAAGAATCAAAGAAAGGATTCGTGCCTATGACACATGGTATATATCTCTCGAAGGAACAGTGTCCTTCAACACCAGATGAGAGACAACGCATGAGTAAGATCCCATATGCGTCAGTTATTGGATCTATCATGTATGCCATGATATGTACTCGTCCCGATGTATCGTATGCTTTGAGCATGACGAGCAGATATCAAGTTGATCCAGGTGAAGGTCACTGGATTGCTGTCAAGAACATCCTGAAGTACTTGAGAAGGACTAAGGATACATTCTTGTTTTATGGAGGTGAGGAAGAGCTCAATGTAATGGGTTACACTGATGCAAGCTTCCAAACTGACAAAGATGATTTTCGATCGCAATCTGGATATGTGTATTGCCTAAATGGAGGTGATGTGAGCTGGAAGAGTTCAAAGCAAGAAACAGCAGCCGATTCAACAACGGAAGCTGAGTATATTGCTGCCTCGGATGCAGCAAAGGAAGCTGTTTGGATGAGGAAGTTCATTTCTGAACTTGGAGTGGTGCCTAGCATTAAAGATCCGATAGAACTCTATTGTGACAACAATGGAGCGATCGCATTAGCTAAGGAACCTAGATCTCACCAAAGATCCAAGCACATACTTCGGCGTTTTCATTTCATTCGAGAAATCGTTGAAAGGGGAGATGTTAAAATATGCAAAGTACCAACAGATGATAATGTATCTGACCCATTGACGAAGCCACTGTCACAGCAGAAGCATGATCGTCATACTAGATCTCTAGGTATTAGGTATATGTCTGAGTGGTCTTAGTGCAAGTGGGAGATTTGTTGGGATATGCCCTAAGACATATCATTATATGATTGTTTATGACATACAATGTAATATGATTTTATGAATGGCAATTCATTATTATATATTATTCTTTTAACTGTGCAATGTGAATTAATATATATGTTAATGTCCTTAGAATAATATTGTATTATTCTTAAAGATGTCCCTAGTCAAGTATTATCATGAATAGGGATAATGATAATACGTAGAGACTAGTATGTGTTGATTGATGAATTGTTCATTGATATGAGATATCAAATCAACACATGGGTACATGTTAGAGAACGATGTACTGGACAGACCCACCAGGAGAATGCAACATGGATAGTTATATGATCGTCATATGCAATTCTCATAGTGATAATAATGTATGTAATCCTTACGACTTGTGATCATCAGAGATCCCAACATAAGGAGTTATGTATCTTGATATCGTCAAACGTTACCCGTAACAGGGTAATCTATAAAGGCGACTATTGGATACACTACGAATTATGTAGAGGGATGTTGACTGATCGAGATAGGATTTGTCCCTCCTATATAACAGGAGATGTGTTTGGCCCTTGATCAAGTGAGAACTAAAATGCATGGACATGCTCGAATGAGTCGATATGAGATATCGAGCTTATTCGTTTATTCTAGTTCTACTTGGGGATCAAGAAATAGAGATTGAATATACGAGTATGACTATTCCATGACTCGTGTTCAATCTAAACACAAAGGACAAAGGATTAAGTTACATGGTTAATATTATCACAAGTTCTAAAGGTTATGTCGAGTCATTGACATTCTTGTAATTTGGGTAGCCTCGATGTGTTGCTAGACACCGCTCCTTGCTTGTAACGTAAAATAAGATTTTATGTCACTGCCAACATTACAAGATCCTATCGGGTCGCACAAAAGAATAAATCGAGAAGGGAAATTAAATTCATTGGATGAATTAATTAATTAAGAAGAGTCTTAATTAAAAGATTATGAAGATTTAATTAAATCATGGGTTTGGGCCCATGAGGCTTTAAGAAAGCCTTAAACCTTAATTAAATCTTATAATATAAATACAAGGTTATGATTAATTGTAAGACATACTTTATATCATTCCAACCTACAAAGAAAAGGGAACACACGGTCGCCTCTCTCCAAGCTCTCTCGGCTTCTTCATAGCCGAAGTGGGTTGTGGTGATTTCCGGCGATTATTCGATTTAGAATCGAGTGTGTTTCTTGTTCCGGTTTAAGAACTTGTCTAGCAACTTGTTATTAAACTATCCCTTCACCCGATTTGATCGTGTGGATACCATTGAGGCAAAACTAGACAAGTTTTGCTAGTGACTCGAAGGAGACGTTGGACGTGGTGCTGCTCCGTGGAATCTGCTCAAACACGCTACAAGGGTGAGACCTTTATTCCTTTATCCGATATGAACAACCTATGTATAGATCCGGTGTTTAGTAATCCATAAAAAATTTATTCCGCTGCGTTGTATGCTCATTGGATTACTTACACTTACTAAACTGGCATGCTGAACATATCTTAACTTTTGAGAACTTATGGGGCAGTCCATCAACTAAATCAAGCTTACGCAGACTGGCAATTGTTTTAAAATTTAAGTGACTTTGTGCCAAAGCCAGTTTTTGGAACTATTCAAGGCAGTAAAGCAAATAGGTGAGGCAGGCTGATCAAAGTTGCAGTCAATTTTATAAGTGTTGTCATGCCTTCTACCTACAAGCAGGGTAATACCATCGACAGACTTGATTGTGCATGTGTACTAGTTGAATTCTACTGAGTGACCATTGTCACAAAGTTGACTAATGCTGATCAAGTTATAGCTAAATTTTCAACTAACAATATATCTTTAATAACAATGTTACCGTGGATAATCTTACCCTTACCCGCAGTTCTATCTTTCGCGTTGTCACCAAAGGTTATTCTTAGTCCGGTGGTGTCTACAGGTTCGGACAACAGACAAGCATTCCATGTCATATGTCTAGAACATCCACTGTCCAGAAACCACTCTGAGCTCCGAACTTGCTGGATTCTAGATCTCTGCAGTTAAAGCGATGAATTTAATGGTACCCAATCCTACTTAGGTCCAGTTAGGATTAGTCATTTTGGGACCCACACTTGGATAACCCTGAATCATTTGGGTCTTTGTGTGTCCTGAAATGTGTGTTGTAAATGGTGATGGTGTTCTAGGGTGTTGCGTGTGATAGTGAGTATATGCATGTTGTTTTTGTTTTTGGTTTCTGTTGGAAGCATGTATCTCTTCTGGACAGTATCAATTGGGTTTCACCTCTCGAGTTGCTTCACCATTAGGTTTATGTCCATTTCTGAACTTTTGCACAAGTCTAGCTTTCTCTATTGGCTCAACGTAACCAATACCTTTGTGTGATGCTCCCTCCTTCATGAGGGTTGGCTTAACAGGTTCCTTAACCAATTCACTTGGTTCATATATTATGTTGGATCTAACAAAATTCATTGTTTGACCTTGTTCTTCTCCAGACACAGCTGAGATTTAATACCAGATGAGTTACTGCCATTGTTGATGTAGCCTATACCGGCAAGATCACCAGCAAGCCTTATCGACTCAAGCATTTCATCTTCTCTGGCAGTTGAGGTGTTCCATGTGCGACCTAACTTGATGAGTTTCTGGTGTGCCCACTTAGCTTCGTCCCCTTCTTTCTCGAGCAGACTTACTTTCTCCCTTAAGCATTCCAGCTCCCTTGATTGTTCACAATCAAGTTTACTGTCCTGCTGTTCGATTGAGTTTTATTGTTCAGTCTTATACTTCTCGAATGACTCATACAACATTTGATACTCATTGATCATATCCGCAATGCGTTAGTGAGTTCATTATGTGAAAATTCAGAAAGATTATAATCAGTTACCTCACTGTCATCATTGGCCATGAGACAGTGGACTCCTTCATCTTCACTCTCACTGGACGAGCTTGAAGATTCTATTCTAATTCTGAATCAGCCCATTTACTCTTGTTTTCCTCCGCAACAAGTACTTTCTGATCTCTGTCTCTTCTAGATGATCTTCTCTTTTTCTTGGACTTCTTGTAGTCATTGGATCCTCTCTTTTGATCATCCTTCATTGGCTTAGACAGTCAGCAATAAAGTGTCCTGGTTTGAGGCAGTTGAAGCAAACACGATCATCCTCTTCTGACCTATTTTTGAAATTCTGCTTCCTTGGATAGGACTGGTAAGTCTTCTGATTTTTCTTCATGAATTTGCCAAACTTCTTGACAAAAAGCGTCATTGCATCATTACACATTTGTTCGGGAGTCATCTCTGTTGTGGTGGACAGGGACTCTGATGCAGCAAGGGCTTTAGTTGGTTGACTGGTGCTGGGTTTATCTTCAACCCGAATGCCTTGCTCAAACTCATATGCCTTTAAGTCATCAAATAGATCATGTAGATCTATATTGTTTAAACTTTGCATTCTCTCATGGCAATGGTTTGCATATCCCATTCTCTTGGAAGACCCCTCATGACCTTTATGGTGAATTCTCTATTTGATAGATCCTTGCCCAGGCTATTGAGTTCATTGCTGATTCCACTTGCTCTTTAATCATATTCCTTGATATTTTCTCCGGACATTATGTTGATGTTCTCAAATTTCTGTAGAGCGACAGTGAGCTTATTTTCTTTGGTTTGATCATTTCCTTCACACAGATGGGCAATTTTTTCCCAAATATCTTTAGCGGTGGGACACATCTTGATTTTATTGAACATATTCTTGTCCAATGTTTTGAACAATATGTCCTTAGCTACATTGTCCAGATTTGCCTTTTTCTTTTCCTCATTGGTCCAGGATGCTCTGTCCTTTTCAACCATCTGAGGTTCACCACTGGTAATGGCAGTTGTTGTGTTGACCTTCATGATCTTCATTGGTCCGTCAGTGATGACAAACCACATATCATCATCTTGAGCACTCAGATGTGCTTGCATCGTTATTCTCCAGTCATCATATTCATCTTTCTTGACATTGGAATCTTGCTGAATGAGGCCATCAGTTCTTAGTATTTCTCATAATTGAGAAGGTTTTGCTCTGATACCACTTGTTAGGATCGGAGTAGTGTTTAGAAGGGGGGTTGAATAAACACTGGACTCAATTTGATTCTTCTTCTTACAGCAGACTGTTAAGTACTCCAGTAGCTTCTCAATAGTTGGCAAGTCAGTATACACTGGTGATAGTGTGGATGATGTCTGCTAGACTTGTGAGTTAAAGTAACTGAATGGTAAAATGCATGTCATGCCTCGATATGCCGAATACATGTGTGATATGATTATGGTGTAATTATGATTAATTACAGTACGATGTAGACTCGGGTTCGGATTGAACCGAGCAGGAGTAAAACCATGTGTGAATGAAATTTAGTTGGAATTAACAACATGAATATGTACACGTGAGAAATTAAAGAAGGTGAGGTCATAACATAGACATATGCTAATGCATCACATAGTTGGTTATGTCTTTACATTACCATGCATTTGAGGGGATTTGCATTTGAAGTTGAGGTTACATGTGGTGTGTATGTGAGTTGCATGTCATGTGAATTTGAGTTTGAGGTAGAGGAGTTTATATGAAGGTATAATCAGATTTATAAAAACATATAACACCAAAACTCACCTAGTAATCTCTACACAAGCACCTCTCCAAACCCTTGTTGATTCTTCCATCTTTTGCTTGGATTTCACTTGGTAATTAAGCTAGGAAGTAGAGCAAAGTGATTTCATAACTTCTTGGTAAGGAATTTATGATGTTAAGCTAGGATATGTAGTTATCTACGCATGATGTGAACTTAAGTACCAAGTGTTCATGGTTGGAATTACTACTTGTTATTATGCAAAGAATTGAGGTCTATGATAATGAAAACATGTTAATATGATACTAGAGATTTCATGGAACATGTTTGAATGTGAAATTTTGAGTAGTAGAAGAAGAACCATGAAGATAAGCTCAAAATCGTCATGTTCTGAATTTTCTGGACATCGGCGATCGATCGCGAGCCCTATGGCGATCGATCGCCGAGAACAGAGAAATTATAAGGCTGAAAACATATGGCGATCGATCGGTGAAAACCAGGCGATCGATCGCGAGGAAACAGAACAGTTAGGCGATCGATCGCGAGATAGTGGCGATCGATCGCGATGGAACAGAACAGTATGGCGATCGATCGGTGAAATGTGGCGATCGATCGCCAAGATCAAGATTTTGAAAAATGTTATATTTTTGTAGCATTTGATTTTGAAGCCTATTTTAACATGTTATATTGTTTATATTGTTGTAGTATCATCACAGGTGATGGGGCAACGAGGCGGTTAGACATTGACGCCTAATTTATATCGTTTGTGTCGCAGAACAGATACGTTTTGACGTATGAGTATATGATATTGTTGTGATGATGATGTGAGCATGGTATCATATTATTAGTGACATCATATGCATGTGCATTCATGATATTATATTGTTGAGACGGATGCCACGATAGATGTGTAGCATATGCTTTGGCTGAGATCGGTGCCACGATAGATATGCCAGTGTTGAGCATATGCTTCGGCTGGGATTGTTGCCACGATAGGTATGCTGCATATGCTTTGGCATGAGAGATATACGTCGGTTGGGTATATGCTCTGGCTGTTATAACATGTAAGGATGGTACTATGATATGTGCTGCTAATATGAAGATGTGAGGAGGTTCCACTAACATATTGAGCTGAGATAGACATATCATATTGGTCTGGTTATAACAGGATGTGGAATGAGGAATGTCATGACATAATTGCATTTGATGATGCATGATACAGGACAATCACATTTGATGATTATAGTGCTTTATATTTTATGTTTTGTATTGATATCTGATCGCTTTTATTTTAAACAATTAATTCCAATCTAGCGATTTTAGACCGCAAGTGCACGGTGTCAAGTTTTAGTATAGATAGGAAGATACGGATTGTCGAACCCACAGGGACTAACAAGCAAGTACCAAATAAGATACCTTTTAACTATATTTAACCTACAATAATTAATTTATAATTAACAACTAATTAATTAATATAAACTACTAACCCAACCAAGTCAATAAAAGTAAACGAGAAAAATCCACTAGAGAAGATTATCGAGACTTTGGCTCACCAATGCAATTCCCTACAATTCTCGATTGAATATTCAAATATTTCTAAGGTGACGAGTTCTCCCAATTTATCTAATACACTCTCTCGAGCTATATTAAACCTAACACCGAATTGCAGTAAGTAACTCTCGTTCACTTATTTAACAATTCAATGTTGCATAAGATCCATGAAAACTCCTAGCTTTCAATTACTAGATATCTATGGCTATCACGCATGTATTTAACGTCATCTCTCGATGTCGGTCTTAAATCCATGGTATGAGTTATTAATTCAGTATCATAAAATCATCTCTCGATCTCAATTATGCTACTAACATCATTCAAAGGTGATCAAACCTCTAAAAGCATTAAGAACATAAAACATACGCAAAGAACTATAAGAATTCAATCATTAAATCATCAAATCGAAGGTTCATAACAAAGGACTCGCCTAGCCTCGATAAATAAATTAGTTCAACATAGTAAATCAAAACAAATCAAAACTAATATTAAAATACAAGAATAAACTCCCGATGTCGACTTCGGTTGTAGATCCTCGCTCCTTCTCTTGCTTCCTTCTCGATCGTCTCTTTTTATCGCCTTGTTGGGTTGTTCCAAATCCTAGGATGAATAGGTGAAGATGGATGAAGGTTGAATGGTAGAAGGATGGAGGCTGGACATGTGAATTGTGAGTGGAAGAATGATGGAGGCCTATATTCTGGATGTTTTTTGGGAGTGAAGGAAGGCGTATGGTTTTAGTGGAGAATGATGGAGGTATATGCCTGGATGGGGTGAAGGAAAGAGATGTGTAAAGAGGCGTATGGTTTGGATGGTGAATGGGTGTATGGAGGTGTGTAGGCTTTTCCTAGGGTTAAAAACCTGATATCGGGTTGAAAATCTTGTGTATAATATATAGGGGAAAGAATTATGGACTTCCTTTTTGCATACAAACTCTACAAGGAAGGTATTTTATTGAAAACTCCTCGTCCCGATCGATCTGGAAAAGTGGCCGATCGATCCAGACTTCCAGTAAGAATTTCGTGGCTTTTTCAGCCCTTCTCAATCGATCGGAAATGTTAGCTCGATCGATCGAGCTTCACAGAAAGTTTTCTTCGCCTTTTTCAGCTTCTGGCGAGTTTTGTATTTTGGCCGTAACTTTCTCATACAAACTCCATATTTGATGAATCAGATGTCCACGCGAAGATAAGATACAGTTTTGGACCACATTTCCAAAACATGTCTCGAACATATAGTAATTTGAAGAGAAAGGAGCAACATGTGTCTTGGATTCTGGTTTTTTCCTCTTTTCTTCAACTTTATTCATTTTTTCATCATTTTAGCTTGATTTCTTCCCCTTTTATGAATTTCAACATTGATTCCTGAAATATAGAAATAAATACCATAAAACGTAAAATAATTCAAGAATCAACACGAAAACATATACAAATCATAGCATAAAAACGCGTAATAATCAACACTATCAACTCCCCCAAACTTATCACTTAATCGTCCTCGATTAAGTATTAAAATCATAAGGTAGAGTTCATTCTTGATATTTGAAACAATTATTTCATGACTTGCTTATTCTCAGAAATCTCATGCACATATACAAAAGTTGACAAGACGTGTTTTCTCCTAATTCAAGCAACACATCTCAAAATCGGAACGTGTGTGTGTACTATATTCAATCTCAAGTTTCATGCACATATTCAAGATCAAATCATGTTAATCAACTCAAAGTCGAGATTATCATCAAGCACCCCTTAAGCCTATTTTCAAACAACTTCTCCACTAATGATAGTTACTCCCTAGACTTGGATCAAAAGGACTTTTTAAGCTTGTAATGTAAGGCCTTTGGTGTTGGCTTCAAAGAAAAGATAGGATAAGCGCAAAGAAGAGAGTATAATCATTTACAGTTCAAATTTTTCGCACACATCGAGCTTCTCTTCTTTTTCTTTTATAGCCTTGGCCACTTTGGGTCTTATTTAGTCAATCTTTTTCTCAAGGCTTTTTATCTATCTTTTTCTTTTCTCATTCATCATTTTTTTTTTCTTCAATAAGCTCATCAAGATATAACAATTCAAGTGCATCGAATGATATTCATTATACTCCCTTAGGGTAAGGATAACTTTTTCATTTAGGCTCAAATAAGGGCAAGTATAATGAGTTTGCCAAGAATGTCGAATGAGGTCTAATTATATGCAATGCATATACCATTCTTTTTTCAGTAAAGCTCAAATGGGACACTAGGGATTGATATGATGGTAAGCTTGAAAGGCTCAAACGTGTCAAAGATCGCCTAAATCATTTACAAGTCAAGTTTGTAACTATAAAATTTCGCCTCAAAGTGTCATCATCAAATAAGTTCTAGGATAACTCTAAGATGCTCAAGACAAATCATCAAGTTCACAACAATTATCACTATTCAACATACAATCCACAAGATCATGACTCATTGTGCTCAAAGTATTCCTCATTCTTGACATGCTAACTCAAATTAGGATATTCATGTACAAGTCCAATCACAAATCAAGTTCATATGCATAGTGAGATCAAAATCCTCATTGAATAGTCACTACTATAATTCATTCTTTTCTCAAGTTTGAACTCATAAAAAAAAAATTTAGCTCATAATAATCGGACGATTCAAGTGTCATTCAAGCACACGACATGTGGTTAAAACAAGTAAAACATGCAAGCTACTACTCCCCCAAACTTAAATCAAACATTGCCCTCAATGTTTAAAAGAATCAAAAGGGAAACAGTAAACTCCCCTGATCAAGATGCTTACATGAGGGATGAGGAAGATTTGCTTTTGAAAGCTCCACTGTTGTAGGGGTTCATCGCTCCAACCAAGTACATAGCAAGAGAAGAATGCATAATGTAAAATATTCGACTTGAGAAATAAACAAAACTAAAATGAAAACTGAAAAATAAAACAAAACTAAATAACAAAAAGATACGCTTGGGTTGCCTCCAAGAAGCGCTGATTTTTGGTCTTCGGCTTGACCATCAGAAGCAACCATCAAAGAGTGGCTGCCGCCCATAGTAAGTATCGTATGATACCACTAATGGGTCTTCATTCAATATGCCCTCAAGATTGGCAAGATTGTAACAGTGTAAGCTCGTCGCTCCAACAACATTCTTGAATAGGTAGGCATGGGAGAATGACTCTTGACTTGGCTTCAAATCTTGGAGGATGTAGTGCGGTGAAGTTGGCATCGATGAAAAATACGGATCCACATATGACATAGAACATGTCTCCATCGATGGACTCAGATCGGAATCTTCGACAGTCTCTTCCTTCTCCAACATCACACTCGACTCATCTTCATATAGGAACTCCTCGGATGACATCTCTGAAGTAGGCTCAATCTCTTGAAGAGGCTCAAGTTCCCTTGACTTTTCCACACTAGTAGGATCACTCCCCCAAACTTGGTTGGTTGAGTGATCGTCATCAGATAACCAAACTCGATCTGTCGCCTCTTGATTTGTAGCCCTCATCTCTTCCTCTTGGCAGCTAGTTGAAATTGTTTCAATGAGGACCGCCATTTGCTGCTCCATGTGACACATAGAGTTGGTTTGGCACTCCAAACTATTCTCAGTTGATGCCATGAATCTTGCTAAGGTATCCTCTAACTGAGTCGTGACGTTTGCAGAACTATCTCTCCTCTCTTCGTGATGTTCAAATGGTTGTGGCGTATCAATAGGGTAGTGAGGCTCCGGTGGGTATTGGTGACTCCAACCTTGTAGTGAAGGATCACAATGCCAGTGATGATAGAAGTCCGCCATATCATTGAATAGGTGCACCACACTGTTCTCATCTCTATCAACCAGGGGACTCCCAGTCACCAGTGCTCCGCTCAATACCAATTCTCGTGTCTGTGCATCCAGCCCTTTGAAGAAATATTGCATGAGAGTATAGTTCAAAAAATTATGATACCGGAATGTGTTAGCCAATTCATTGAATCTCTCCCAAACAGCGTAGAACGGCTCGGAATATTGTTGAGCAAATCTTGTGAAGACTTATTGATGAAGCATCACAAGTACCTCGCAAAGAAAACAAATAAAACAATTAAAACAGTTTTTTTTTTTATAAATATATACAAAGAAAAAAAATGGTTAAATTACAGTCAAATCTTCTCGTATGATATTACTAAAGTTAGTCCCCGACAACGGCGCTAAAAACTTGATCGTTTTATTTTAAACAATTAATTCCAATCTAGCGATTTTAGACCGCAAGTGCACGGTGTCAAGTTTTAGTATAGATAGGAAGATACGGATTGTCGAACCCACAGGGACTAACAAGCAAGTACCAAATAAGATGCCTTTTAACTATATTTAACCTACAATAATTAATTTATAATTAACAACTAATTAATTAATATAAACTACTAATCCAACCAAGTCAATAAAAGTAAACGAGAAAAATCCACTAGAGAAGATTATCGAGACTTTGGCTCACCAATGCAATTCCGTACAATTCTCGATTGAATATTCAAATATTTCTAAGGTGACGAGTTCTCCCAATTTATCTAATACACTCTCTCGGGCTATATTAAACCTAACACCGAATTGCAGTAAGTAACTCTCGTTCACTTATTTAACAATTCAATGTTGCTTAAGATCCATGAAAACTCCTAGCTTTCAATTACTAGATATCTATGGCTATCACGCATGTATTTGACGTCATCTCTCGATCTCGGTCTTAAATCCATGGTATGAGTTATTAATTCAGTATCATAAAATCATCTCTTGATCTCAATTATGCTACTAACATCATTCAAAGGTGATCAAACCTCTAAAAGCATTAAGAACATAAAACATACGCAAAGAACTATAAGAATTCAATCATTAAATCATCAAATCAAAGGTTCATAACAAAGGACTCGCCTAGCCTCGATAAATAAATTAGTTCAACATAGTAAATCAAAACAAATCAAAACTAATATTAAAAGACAAGAATAAACTCCTGATGTCGACTTCGGTTGTAGATCCTCGCTCCTTCTCTTGCTTCCTTCTCGATCGTCTCTTTTTATCGCCTTGTTGGGTTGTTCCAAATCCTAGGATGAATAGGTGAAGATGGATGAAGGTTGAATGGTAGAAGGATGGAGGCTGGACGTGTGAATTGTGAGTGGAAGAATGATGGAGGCCTATATTCTGGATGTTTTTTGGGAGTGAAGGAAGGCGTATGGTTTTAGTGGAGAATGATGGAGGTATATGCCTGGATGGGGTGAAGGAAAGAGATGTGTAAAGAGGCGTATGGTTTGGATGGTGAATGGGTGTATGGAGGTGTGTAGGCTTTTCCTAGGGTTAAAAATCTGATATCGGGTTGAAAATCTTGTGTATAATATATAGGGGAAAGAATTATGGACTTCTCTTTTGCATACAAACTCTACAAGGAAGGTATTTTAATGAAAACTCCTCGTCCCGATCGATCCGGAAAAGTGGCCGATCGATCCAGCCTTACAGTAAGAATTTCGTGGCTTTTCAGCCCTTCTCGATCGATCGGAAATGTTAGCTCGATCGATCGAGCTTCACAGAAAGTTTTCTTCGCCTTTTTCAGCTTCTGGCGAGTTTCGTATTTTGGCCGTAACGTTTTCATACAAACTCCAAATTTGATGAATCAGCTGTCCACGTGAAGATAAGAGAAATTTCTACAACTTTTATATGGACCGTATTTCCAAAACATGGCTCGAACATATAGTAATTTGAGGAGAAAAGAGCAACATGTGTCTTGGATTCTGGTTTTTTCCTCTTTTCTTCAACTTTATTCATTTTTTCATCATTTTAGCTTGATTTCTTCCCCTTTTATGAATTTCAACATTGATTCCTGAAATACAGAAATATATACCATAAAACGTAAAATAATTCAAGAATCAACACGAAAACATATACAAATCATAGCATAAAAACGCGTAATAATCAACCCTATCAATATCGCACTAGGATGGTTGTTTATCTATACTCATGTTGTGTGATTGTTTATGTAGGGACTCATAGACGTGGGAAGACGGGATTGTGAGTCTATTCCGCTGCGAGTTGAACCACTGCATAGGAGTTGTACTAGTCTAGGTTGTTGTGACGGTACATATGATGTATATTATGATAGGATGTGTGTAAGTATTGTAACAACCTAACATGAGTAAACTCTTAATCAGTGTATGTTTACTTATTCTTACTCACATATGTATAATGAACTAATACATAACGGATTAAGTAACGAGGACCCCACATTAGTGGTATCAGAGCATTGGTTCGAGAACGGGGTGAATAAGGGTAGATGAAGTGTATTAGGGAGTTGCCTAATCACTTGAAAGCATGTTTGAGAGTATTGAGATGATGTTATACTAACATGCTTTATATATTTGTTTGTTGTGATAACCCTGTATTTGCAGTAATGGCAGACAGAGTACCTCATGATGATGTTGGGGATGCCACGAGTGAAAACACTAGTGTTGGATTGGCGCCTGTGCCACCACCACCATTTGGGCAAGGGCCAGTAGAACATGTATTGTTACCTGGTGAGTTGACTTTGACCCAGTTTCTAAGTTATCAGCCACCTCGCTTTGAGGGTACTGAATCAGGGGAACAAGCAGAGGAATGGTTGGAACGTATTGAACAGATCTTTGTGTCAGCACCATGTGCTAAGTCCACCTGGATACGTTTGGCCGAATGGCGAAGAAAGCTATGATGTGGTGGAAAGCCACATTGATTGAGCTGAGAGCTCAAGGACAGACAGTGAATTGGGATGTTTTCAGAACTCGGTTTCTTGATCACTATTTCTCTGTGGCTGCAAGGCAGAGAAAAGAAGATGAGTTCACAAATCTTGAAACAGGGGTCAACTATCAGATTATGCTTTGCAGTATTCTTCATTGTTACGGTATGTACCACATATCGCTGCAACACAAAGGCAAAGATCAGACAGTTTGTGAAGGGCTTGAGGCCTGAGTTGTTTGATAGGGTGATTTCTAATAACCATACGTCATATGAAGAAGCATTGACTAGAGCTGAGATGGCTGAGATTGCCGTTGGAGTGTACAAGGATGTAGGACAATCCCAACCACCTACATCAGAGAGCATGAGACCTAGAGGAGAACCGTTTAAAGCATCACGAGGAGGTGCATCTTCCTCTAGATTTAGTGGAAAGCGATTTGCTATGCGAAAGGGTGGTGAACGAGGTACCAAGGGACAGTCCCAAGGCAGTAATAGTAGCAGTGGTCGAGGGTTACAATGTTTTAAATGTGGAGGGCCACATTTTAAATGAGATTGTCCACAACTTGATACTCCGGTTTGTTTCCATTGTGGGAGGATATGACATATGATCAGAGATTGCCCTCAACTTGGAGGACAATAGATGAGAGGGAATATGTCAGACAGTACAGTGCAGCAGAGACCACAGGGTGTTCCACGGACTGGTGGAGGACAGAGACCAGGACCACCTCATGCTCAGGTGTATGCACTGAACAAGGAGCAAGCAGAGGCAGCTCCTGATGATGTGATTCCAGGTAAGTGTAGTATATTTACTTATCCTGCTTTACTTTTGATTGATACTGGTGCATCACATTCATTTGTTGCACAAGCGTTTATTGACCGATATCATATATGCTCGTCTCCACTATTGATGCCTCTATATGTCTCGGGACCCATGGGAACGACTGTGATGGCTTATCAAAGTGTATCTGATTGTGTTATTCAGTTTGTTAGGATCGGGGTAGTGTTTAGAAGGGGGGGGGTTGAATAAACACTAGATACAATTTCGATTTCTTTTTCTGGTTAACTGTAAACTGTTAAGTATTACAGTTGCTTCTCAATATCAGGCAAGTTAGTAGACACTTGTTATAGTGCGGAAGACGTCTACAAAACTTGTGAGGAATAAAACTGAAGTAATAAAGCAATAAACAAATAACACGAGAGTTGTTTCTGGAAGTTCGAAGCACAACGCTTCTGCGTCTCCCCTTCTTCCTTTGCAGGAAGGATTCACTAGAAGACTTGGTTTACACTTTTACAGTATACAACCTTCTTAGGCACTAACACACTTGGCCTAAACTCCTAGCAATCACACACTTCTTAACTTTTTGGTTACAATGGATTCTATGACACTCTTTACAGAATACACTTTCTAGCTTTGAGAGTTTTTGAGCAGCAGACTTCAATTGAAGATAATCTGTCACAGATTCAGTTTTGCTGTTTGTCTGCTCTTTGCTGAACGTTTGGAATATCAGTCGTATGACTTTAGTGTTTGCTTTGAAGTATATCTCTTAGTTGAAAATCGCTCAGCACTTCTTCATTCTCTGCTTGGATGTATTTATAGGTTTGGATGACCGACGGTAGCCTTTCTGTATATGGAAGAGATTAGCTTTCCAATTTCATATTGTCTTCTTTCCTATTTTGTAAAGCAACGGCTCTTTTCACTCTGACGGTAATGGTGGCGGAGATATAGCATGGTGCGCCGCTCTGTTGTACCTTTGTCAGAGAATGTTGTACTGATTTTGTCTCGTTGCTTAGTGCTCTAACTGGAAGCTCAGACTTCTGCTGGTTCTCTTTGTTCAACTGGTCGTTCATCCTCTTATGACCAGTTGATGTCCTTGTACAGTGAGAGACTATTCAGTTGATAGTTGTCCAGTAGATGTCCATCCAGTTTAAGTTTATCCGGTTGATAGCTTGCACTGTTGATGTCTTCATCCGGTTGATGTCTATCTAGTTGATGTCTTATCCGGTTGATGACTTCATCCGGTTGATGTCTATCTAGTTGATGTCTTATCCGGTTGATGACTTCATCCGGTTGATGTCCATCCAGTTGATGTCTTATCCAGTTGATGACTTCATCCGGTTGATGTCCATCCAGTTTATGACTTCATCCGGTTGATGTCCATCCAGTTGATGTCCATCCAGTTTATGACTTCATCCGGTTGATGTCCATCCAGTTTGAGTCTTGTCCAGTTGGTAGGCATCCAGTTTATGTCTTGTCCAGTTGGTAGGTATCCAGTTTATGTCTTCACCCGGTAGGAGTCTTTTTCCAGTTGGTCTTTAATATCCGGTAGGACTTCATCCAGTTTGTCTTTAATATCCGGTTTGTAATTACCAAAACTTTAGAAACGTTTTCCCAACAATTTCCCCCTTTTTGGTGATGACAAAACTAAGCAAAGATCTATTTCCAGTTTGAGTAAATAAGATGAGAATCCTGAAATTACTTGAAGACATAATGGAAAAGAAATTTTCATTAAATATAAGCAGATTACAAGTTGTAATCAAACTGGACAATTGAGAGAGATTCATCTTTATTTAAGATGAATTCTAATAACTTGACTAGAATCTAAGACCAATTTAGTTTACATAATTTAGCTGATACATGACAAATCTTTAAACAAGTATTGTAGACCCGGAGAGCTTCGATCCACCTGGTGTCAGAGAGGAAGAGCTCGATCCACCTTATTTCAGAGAGGAAGAGCTCGATCCACCTTGTTTCAGGGAGAACCTAATAAGAATACTCTATCTCTGTCGGTCTACCTTGTTTCAGAGAGAAGGTCGGGAAGAGTCATACGTATATTCATCAGGCAGCTTCCATGGTTCATGGATTCACCTAACGAGAATAGTCTATCTCTGTCTTCCCCCTTTTTGTCATCAGCCCCCAGACATCTGCTGTTAGTAGGTCCTGACTGATGAGGAGCACCAGAACAGGATCAAAGCGCTGAAGCTTAACAGAGCTGGGTTAGATAAGTAATCAACCCATGAGGGGTTGATTTAGATAAGTAATAAACCCATGAGGCGGAAAAAGATCTAACAGAAAACCAGAGAATTTTGAATAGCTTGAAAGTAAGCATGTTGAGTGAATGTGTGTTCTGTGAACAAACAAGAGTCGCTATTTATAGAAATGAAAAGGTTGCAATTAATGTGAATGTATTTAAGTGGAACAGTAAATACAAAGAAAAAGTCAATAAAAACAGTAAATAGATAAGAGTAATTAAAGGAGGAGTCAGAAAATGATACTATTTGCGCCCGAACCAATGTTTGGAATAGTCGCGTTTTTCGGCAGGCGGTTGGCGGGGACTCCGAGATCTTGGTTGAGCAGTTGGTCTGGACTGAGTGGGTGCTCCAGTTGCAGGGGATGAATGAGCAGCTGAACTTGAAGCTCGCTGCGTTGAGGGAGCAGTTCGGCTGGGTTCAGGTAATCTGCGAATAATTTGAGGAGCTGCAGGCAGACTGTTGCAAATATCTTGAATTTGAGAGGCAAATGCTGCCTGCATAGTGGCCAACTGATCGGTCAATGTTTTCTTGGCGTCGTCAATCTTTTCTCCAAGAGCCATTGAGGTGGCAGCATGAAGAGATTCATTGTTTTGATTGATCTGAAGACGCGCCTGGCCAATTCTAGTAAAAGCATCCGCCACTGCATTCTCAGCAAATGTTTGAAGTCTGGTGACGGTAGTCGTTAAACTACTTAAGTCCCGGTAGACTTGCTGGAATTGTGAGTCCGTGTGCTGCTGATGAGTGCCTAGAATGAGAGTTGCAGTTCGTTCTTCCTGTTTAAGCTTATGAACATCGCTGGCTAGTGCTGATATGGCAGTGGATAGATTGGCTAGCTGTGCAGCAATGTTCGGAGGCTCGTCCATAGGGTTGGTAAAGACAAAAAAATCTTCAGAAAGCTCTTGAACCATGGACGGATCTGCAGCAATCAGTGGAGCATCAGTAGTAGGGACAAGAGCGCTGAGGTGAGCATCGTCAACTGCAGCGGATGGCAACATAGAAGCTTCAACAATTTGTGCAGCTGGAGACTCTGAGATAGTGACAGCCAATTGGGCAGTTTCTTCATTTGGTGGAGCAGCCAAAGTAGTTGTGGGTTGATCAACCACAGCAACTGACATCTGGGTGTGATCATTTGAGTGGGAAGACTCGCTAGGTTCATGATTGGCAGAGGATATAGTAACCTGCTGAACCACTGTCTGTATGACTGCATCCACATTGGTGTGATCAACAGCCATTGGCTGGGGCTGTTGATCATTGTGAGAGCTGGGAGGAGAGGAGACGCCGAGAGCAGTTGGAGAGGAGAGTTCTTGAACCGAGGAGGCTACCTCCAAGGCAGTTGGTGCGGCCTCCGCTCCAGGGGAAGTAGTCTCCAGAGCAGTAGAAGTGAGCTCCACAGAAAATGGGACAATCTCCAAATTTGCAATGACGGAGTGTAGATCCTGCTGATCAGGGCTGGCAACAGTGTCAATAGTGGAGCAAGAATGCATACCAGTGGATATGCGAAGGTCATGAAGAGCAAGCTCAGCCATTTCGAGCTTTGGTCCAAGAGCATTTAGAATAGCTCTATCATGATTCGCTGTTCCCGAATTACCGTCAAATAGTTGAAGGCGAGTTTCAACCAGGGCCTGAAGTTCACCCACATAGATCATCAGGCTAAAAACATCTCGCAGCTTCAAGCTTGTTTCAGGGTTCGAGATTTGAAGATATGCTAGTATTTTGTTCTCATCTGCCCTAGCCTGATCCAGAATTTGATCAAAATCATCTAGTCGAACCTTGATACGGGCCTTTACCCATCGATCAAAAATCTCCAACTGTGGTTGCAGTTTGGCTTCCACTGTATCCATTACCATTTGAATCTCGAATGCAACAGGAGTGGACACTGGAGCCGTAAGAGATTTTCCTTTTCCAGCAGGGGTGGTCTTGGGATGACAGTATGGACATAATGACTTGGGTGTCCTGAAGCTGATAGAGCCCGGTGCTTGCTGAGTGCTCATCAGTGCTGACTGAGTGTCAGCTGGAACCACCGAAGGAGCAGGCACCATGGCTAAGGAAGCAGTTGGTTCCTCAGTTGAAGGGATGGCAGGGCTGGGTTCCCTATCAGGATTTACATCTGTAGGACCGGCGGAGGAGATAGTGTCGGAGGCTGCAATGTCTAGTTGTCGGGCGGTCTGAGGAGCAGCTTTTCGTGTTCTTGGCTTCTTAGGAGGCGGAGGAGGGGGGAGAAGACTCAGCGGATTCCGATACAGTCTGTTCAGAGTCACTTATTACCTGAGTCAAGCGACGCTTTGTCACTCCGCCTTCTCTGCCACTTCGTTGGCGATGAAGCTGAAGATACTTGTGAGTGATGAGCCTCCCTGGATGAAGGTGAGAAAGAGACCCTGTCTTAATGTTTTTGCTCTCAAAAAGACTGCTGAGTGGGAGAGCAAAACCTGATTGACCCTTGCCAGATGCTACCAGACTAGTCAGTATTTGAAATAACACAGCTGACCAGTTTATCTCCAACCCTTTGCATATAGCGCTCATAACGTCAAACTTCTCAGGGGTAATTATATCAAATGATCCTGCCTTACAGAGGAGCCCCTTTGAGATTATGTCAGCTAGTTGTCTATAATGACTCTTCATCAATACTTTCCGGAAAGGCGGTCGTGGAAGGCGATGAGCAGAGTCCGAAACTGTGAGACGCATCTCTTCTCTTAGTTCTGCCGGAATAGTCGAAAAATCAGTGAGTCCGGTAGAGGGTAGGCACCGGTGAGTGGCAAATTCTGGTTGGGTGATGGTGACTGATTGTCCAGAGACGGATGCCACCACGGTGTCATCCACAACTTTGGCAGTAGCAAAGAACTCTTGTAGTTCGTTCTTGTAAAAGGAAGGGGTCTGGCTCAAGATTACCAGGAGTCCGGAGGTATCCAGCCTTTGTATCAACTCTTTGGTTTCATCATCAGAGGATGTGGATATTGAATGAAAATCGACGTGAATAGCATTGGTGATGAAACTTGGCTGAACATTCTTCGACATGTTGAGTGAGTAGGAGGAAGAAGCAGCAGCAGTTTGTTAGAGTAAGTTTTCTGAAAGAGAAAAATAATCGCAGTGATTTGTTGGAGAAGAAGAGTAGTGAAACTAAAGGTGGTGAAAAAGGAAGTATATGTAACGTCGTACTGTAGATGAGCGGACACATGTATACGTGGCGATCATCTAACGGTTTAAAAAGATTTAACAAATAAATGAAAGAACAGGATTTAGGCGGGAGTGAAATAATTTATTTTTAACCAAAAGTAATTTTGAATTCCGACGTTCATTAGGTTAATAAGTATCGAGGGTTATTTTTGTCAAAGCATATTTGGTAACATCAACTGGTATGTAGGGTTCGACTGGTAGGAAAACATCCACTGGTTGTGGAGTCCTACTGGTTCGGATACACCTACTGCAGCTGACCATTGTATTACCAGCTGAGCTAAAATAACCATGATAGAATTATAACAGAAATTCCCCCTAAATTTATGCACAATAAACTAACTAATTCCCCCTGAACTCATTACCCAAAACAAAATAATCAAGAAGTAATTTCAATTAAACCAAGAATATTTCGAAAGTAAGAAAACTTAGCGTCCGGTAGGGGCTTTGTGAAGATGTCTGCTGCCTGTTGTTCTGTAGAAATATACTCCAGCCGAATTTCTTTCTTCATGACATGATCTCTGATAAAATGATGACGGATGTCAATATGTTTAGTACGAGTATGAAGAACTGGATTGTACGTTATGGCAATGGCAGATGTATTGTCACAGAAAATGGGAGCCTCTGTAGACTCAATTCCATAGTCTCTGAGTTGTTGCTGAATCCAGAGCAGTTGAGCACAGCAGCTTCCAGCAGCAAGGTATTCTGCTTCTGCAGTGGAAGTTGCAATGGATGTCTGTTTCTTGCAACCCCATGATATCAATCGATCACCAAGGAATTGACAATACCCACTGGTGCTTTTCCTGTCAATTTTGCATCCAGCATAGTTAGCATCTGAGTATCCGATAAGATTGAAGGTTGAGTCTCTTGGATACCATAGACCGACATTCTCAGTGCCTTTCAAATATTTTAGGATCCTTTTGACTGCAGTGAAGTGCGACTGCTTGGGATTTGCTTGAAACCGGGCGCACATACACACTGCAAACATAATATCTGGTCGGCTGGCTGTCAAATATAGTAAAGATCCGATCATGCCTCGATACATTGTAACTTCGACTGGTATTCCTGAATTATCCAAGTCGAGTTTGGCAGATGAGCTCATTGGTGTAGCAGCAGCTGAGCTGGTACTCATTCCATATTTCTTCAGTAGCTCTTTAGTGTATTTAGACTGATTGATCAGGATTCCTTCACTAGATTGCTTGACTTGCAATCCTAAGAAAAATGATAGTTCTCCCATCATGCTCATCTCGAACTGGTTCTGCATAATTTTAGAGAATCTTTCGCACAATTTTGAGTTAGTACTTCCGAAAATAATATCATCAACATAAATTTGAACAAGCAGAGTATGGTCTCCCTTTGTAAATTTAAAAAGGGTCTTGTCCACCGTGCCAATAATAAAATTGTGTTCTGTCAAATATTTTGATAAAGTTTCATACCAGGCATGGGGAGCTTGCTTTAGACCATACAAGGCTTTATTGAGACGGAAAACATGAGATGGCTGCTGATGGTTTTCAAATCCAGGAGGTTGTTCAACATAGACTTCTTCCTGGAGTTTGCCGTTAAGAAATGCACTCTTAACATCCATCTGATAGACTTTAAAGTCTTTAAACGCAGCAAATGCAAGAAATATGCGAATTGCTTCTAGTCGAGCTACAGGGGCAAAGGTTTCATCGAAATCAATGCCTTCTTCCTGTCTGTAGCCCTGTGCAACTAATCTTGCCTTATTTCTGATTACTGTATCGTTTTCGTCTAATTTATTTCTAAACACCCATTTGGTGCCAATTACAGTGTGATGCTGTGGTCGTGGTACTAGATACCATACTTTGTTTCGCTCAAACTGATTTAGTTCTTCCTGCATTGCTTCTACCCAACTTGGGTCTAATATAGCGTCATCAATCTTCTTAGGTTCTATATGAGATATGAATGCAGCATGAAGAAATTCATTAATCATTTGTCCTCTGGTGCGTAGAGGAGCAAGAGGGTTACCGATGACCTGCTCAGGTGGATGATCCTTCTTCCACCGGAGCGAAGGTCCAAGAGGATTGAGTTCTTCAGTTGACGGGATGTGAGTAGGCAAATCAGAGGTTCTGATTGACTCATCTTTCTCATTTGTTCCTTCTGCTGCAGCAGGGGTAGATACTACTGTTTCATTTGAAGCTGGCTGCAGTGCTTGTTGGCCAGCAGACTCTTCTGCTTGAGCTTCAGGAACTTCTGGTTCTAAGGAGCAGTCAGTCCTGCTTCTGTAATCAATCTCATCATCAACATTTTCGTCAATGTAAGTACTTTCCAGTCGATTACTCAAGTTGTTGATTTGTATATCAGATAGCATACAGTCAGTAGGTTCATCAAATTTTACATGCACTGATTCTTCTACATTAAGAGTTCTATTATTAAATACTCTGAATGCCTTACTAACTGTAGAATAGCCAATGAATATTCCAGCATCAGATTTGGCATCAAAAGCGGTGAGATGAGTCTTTCCATTGTTGTGAATAAAACATTTGCAACCAAACACATGGAAATAGGAAATATTTGGCTTACTCCATTCCAGATCTCATAAGGGGTTTATTTGCTCGCTTATTAATCATTGATCTGTTCTGCGTATAACATGCTGTGTTGACAGCTTCTGCCCAAAATCTCTGCGATATTTCTGATTCCGCGAGCATAGTTCGCGCAGCTTCTTTCAAAGTGCGGTTCCTACGCTCAGCAACTCCGTTTTGTTGAGGAGTTCTAGCTGCAGAGTATTCGTGTTTAATACCAAGGTCATCTAGATATGATTCGAGTGATTGATTGGTGAACTCAGTACCTTTATCACTGCGAATTCTATCTATCCCACACGATTTCTCATTTTGGAGTCTTTTTAGTAATTTGATCAGCTTTGGAGTAGCCTGATCTTTGCCACTTAGGAACAAGACCCACGTGAAACGAGTGTAATCGTCTATTACCACTAGAGTATACTTCATTCCCCCTAGACTTGTTACTGGTATAGAACCAAATAGATCCATATGCAGCAACTCTAGGCACCGAGAAGAAGATTTACTCCCTTTGTTCTTAAAGGAGGATCTGATTTGCTTACCAAGTTGGCATGCTGCACAGATTTTGTCTTTTGAGAACTCAATTTGGGGCAGTCCAACAACTAGATCAAGTTTACGCAGACTGGCAATAGTTTTAAAGTTTAAGTGACTCAACCGTTTGTGCCAAAGCCAATTTTTGGATGAATTCAGAGCAGCTAAGCAAGTAGAAGAGATAGGCTGATTAAGATTCCAATCAATTTTATATGTGTTATCATGCCTTCAACCTACAAGTAGTATACTACCATCAATAGATTTGATTGTGCATGAGTGCTGATTGAATTCTACGGAATGACCATTGTCACACAATTGACTTATGCTAATCAAGTTGTAGCATAGATTTTCAACTAAAAGAATATCTTTAATGATGATGTTACCGTAGATAATCTTACCCTTACCCACGGTTCTACCTTTCGCGTTGTCTCCGAAAGTTATTCTGGGTCCGGTGGAGTCCACCAGTTCAGACAATAAGCTCGCATTCCCTGTCATATGTCTAGAGCATCCGCTGTCCAGAAACCATTCTGAGCTCCGAACTGGATGCATTCTAGTTTCCTGCAATTAAGGCGATAGAATGATTGGTACCCAATCCTACTTGGGTCCTGGTAGGATTAGTCCTTTCGGAACCCACACTTGTATGACCCTGAATGACTTAGGTCGGTGTGTGTTCTGAAATGTGTGTGCATTTATAGATATAGGTGATGATTTTGACTGTGGAGTGTGATAATATGTGTATGCATGTGCTTTTGGTTTGTAGTTCCTGTTATTTAGCATATACCTCTTCTGGACAGGTTTACAGTTGTAGTACCAGTTGGGTTTAACCTCTCTAGCTGCTCGACCAGTGGGTTTAAGTTCATTTCTGAACTTTTGTCTCGGTTTAGCCTCTTTGAGTGGTTCTACATAACCGATACCTCTGTGCTGTGCCTGTTCCTTGATGAGTGTTGCTTTAACGGGTTCTTTAACCAGTTCGTAAGGGTCATATACTGTGCTAGATCTTACAAAGTTCATTGATTGAACCTTGCCTTTTGTTAGACACAGTTGAGGTTCATTACCAGATGAACTGCTGTCATTGCTATTATAGCCTATGCCTGTTAAATCACCAGCAAGCCTTATAGACTCAAGCATTTCATCCTTTCTGGTAGTCGACGCATTCCAAGTGCTAACCAGTTTGCTAAGTTTCTGGTAAGCATTCTTGGCTTCATCTCTTTCCTTCACTAGGAGACTGGCTGTTTCCCTTAGGCAGTTCAACTCCCTTGATTGTTCACAATCAAGCTTGTTTTCATGCGTTTGGGTTGTATGCTCAGTCTTATAGCTTTCAAAAGATTCATATAGCGCCAGATACTCATTTATCATGTCCTGCAATGCATTGGTGAGTTCACTATGTGTAAATTCAGATAGGTTTGATTCATGTACCTCATTTTCATTATTTGCCATTAAGCAGTGGACTTCCTCGTCTTCACTCTCGCTGGATGAGCTAGTTAACTCTTCTGATTCTGATTCAGAATCAGCCCATTTGCTCTTACTTTCTTCTGCCATCAAGACCTTTTGATCTCTGTCCTTTTTGGATGATCTTCTGGTTTCTTTGGATTTTCTGTAACCTTGGATCCTCTTTTTTGATCATCCTTCTTGGGTTTAGGACAGTCCGCAATGAAGTGCCCTGGTTTGAGGCAGTTGAAGCATACTCGCTCTTCTTCTTCTTAATTTCCTTTGGAACTCTGCCTCCGAGGATATGATTGATAAGATCTCTGATTCTTCTTCATGAATTTCCCAAATTTCTTTACAAACATTGCCATAGCATCATTACACATCTTTTCTGGAGTAATTTCTGTAGGAGTGGGCAGAGACTCCGATGCAGTGAGAGCTTTTGTTGGTTGACTGGTACTTGGTTCATCTTCAACCCGAATGCCTAATTCGAATTCATAGGCTTTTAAATCAGCAAACAGATCATGTAGATCTATTTTGTTGATGTCCTTCGATTCTCTCATAGCAATGGTCTTGACATCCCATTCTCTTGGTAGACCTCTCATTACTTTGAGAGTGACTTCTCTGTTGGGTAATTCCTTAGCCAGACTGTTTAGTTCATTGATTATTCCAGTCACTCTTTCATCGTACTCGTTGAGAGTTTCTCCATTTATCATTTTGATATGCTCAAACTTCTGTAAAGCCACAGTAAGCTTGTTTTCTTTGGTTTGATCATTTCCTTCACAGAGTTGAGCAATCTTCTCCCAGATTTCTTTGGCTGTAGGGCACATCTTTATTTTGTTGAACATATTTTTGTCCAAAGTTTTGAACAGAATGTCCTTAGCAACGTTGTCTAGATTTGCTTTTTTCTTGTCTTCATTTGACCATTGAGATCTTTCCTTTTCTACCATTTGTGGATCACCACTTGTGATAGAGGCAGCTGTATTGATTTTCATGATCTTCAAAGGTCCTTCAGTGATTACATACCACATATCATCATCTTGAGCACTTAGATGTGCTTGCATACGGATCCTCCAGTCATCATATTCGTCTTTCTTGAACATTGGAATCTTGCTGAATGAGGCCATCAGTTTTTGGTAAATGATAATTTCTCAAGATTGAGAATACCTAAGCTCTGATACCACTTGTTAGGATCGGGGTAGTGTTTAGAAGGGGGGGGGGGGGGGGGGGCGGGGGTTGAATAAACACTAGATACAATTTCGATTTCTTTTTCTGGTTAACTGTAAACTGTTAAGTATTACAGTTGCTTCTCAATATCAGGCAAGTTAGTAGACACTTGTTATAGTGCGGAAGACGTCTACAAAACTTGTGAGGAATAAAACTGAAGTAATAAAGCAATAAACAAATAACACGAGAGTTGTTTCTGGAAGTTCAAAGCACAACGCTTCTGCGTCTCCCCTTCTTCCTTTGCAGGAAGGATTCACTAGAAGACTTGGTTTACACTTTTACAGTATACAACCTTCTTAGGCACTAACACACTTGGCCTAAACTCCTAGCAATCACACACTTCTTAACTTTTTGGTTACAATGGATTCTATGACACTCTTTACAGAATACACTTTCTAGCTTTGAGAGTTTTTGAGCAGCAGACTTCAATTGAAGATAATCTGTCACAGATTCAGTTTTGCTGTTTGTCTGCTCTTTGCTGAACGTTTGGAATATCATTCGTATGACTTTAGTGTTTGCTTTGAAGTATATCTCTTAGTTGAAAATCGCTCAGCACTTCTTCATTCTCTGCTTGGATGTATTTATAGGTTTGGATGACCGACGGTAGCCTTTCTGTATATGGAAGAGATTAGCTTTCCAATTTCATATTGTCTTCTTTCCTATTTTGTAAAGCAACGGCTCTTTTCACTCTGACGGTAATGGTGGCGGAGATATAGCAGGGTGCGCCGCTCTGTTGTACCTTTGTCAGAGAATGTTGTACTGATTTTGTCTCGTTGCTTAGTGCTCTAACTGGAAGCTCAGACTTCTGCTGGTTCTCTTTGTTCAACTGGTCGTTATCCTCTTATGACCAGTTGATGTCCTTGTACAGTGAGAGACTATTCAGTTGATAGTTGTCCAGTAGATGTCCATCCAGTTTAAGTTTATCCGGTTGATAGCTTGCACTGTTGATGTCTTCATCCGGTTGATGTCTATCTAGTTGATGTCTTATCCGGTTGATGACTTCATCCGGTTGATGTCTATCTAGTTGATGTCTTATCCGGTTGATGACTTCATCCGGTTGATGTCCATCCAGTTGATGTCTTATCCAGTTGATGACTTCATCCGGTTGATGTCCATCCAGTTGATGTCCATCCAGTTTATGACTTCATCCGGTTGATGTCCATCCAGTTGATGTCCATCCAGTTTATGACTTCATCCGGTTGATGTCCATCCAGTTTGAGTCTTGTCCAGTTGGTAGGCATCCAGTTTATGTCTTGTCCAGTTGGTAGGTATCCAGTTTATGTCTTCACCCGGTAGGAGTCTTTTTCCATTTGGTCTTTAATATCCGGTAGGACTTCATCCAATTTGTCTTTAATATCCGGTTTGTAATTACCAAAACTTTAGAACTCGTTTTCCCAACACAGTTTAATACTGAGTATGAGATACATGCCGATTTGATTGTGTTAGACATGATGGATTTGGATTGTATTTTGGGTATTGATGTGTTGAGCAGATATAAAACTGTTGTAGATTGTTGTCAAAAATGTTTTATGTGTTGTTTGAGCATGGTGCATGGTTATAGCCCTATGACCTATTAGATATGACCTATTGTATTTAATACGGCCTGCGTGTCGTGCCTTCTCTATTTTTCCTAAATGTTATCCCTCCCCTATGTTCCCCTCGAATGTAACTCGAGGAATTCTCTATATCATGTAATTGTTATATAGTATAGTTTATTTTGTTGATGGAGATTAATGAAGATGGACCAAGGTGCCTGGATGAGGAGGCCATTCACAAAAGGGAGCCAAAGTGGTGCTTGGAGAAGTTACCTTAGGTTGACCTTTTAGGATTTTCTCATTGGCTTGAGAAAATCTTTAGTAGGGGCTATAACCATGTCAAGTTTTATTTAAGTTGATGTATGTGATGCATGTTTATCTTATAATGTTTATATTGATGATTGTTATACATATATGTAGATATGTTTATGTGTATATGTACCAAACATATTTTAATTATCAATAAAATCATGAGATCAATAAATCACTCTAATAATTTTAAGTTTTAGATGCCTTCCAAAATTAAAAGTACTCGTCAAGACTTCGATTGAACATGTGTGGGTTTCCCAAAGCAAAGCACCGTGACAATCTTGGTAAGGCGCAAAAGGATAAAAGTGATATCCGTTTTACTTTAAATTGGGTCCGACTTAACGAGGTTATCTCAATAGGATTGGGAACCTAGAGGCATGGGGTTGGATAATAATTCATTAGATGAATTTGAACAAAGTGTTGTTCGTCCAACCATCCAAGAATTACATGTGATGTAATTGACAAAATGTTGTCTACCTAAATAACCGAGTCTTGGGTGATTAGCCCAAGCTAACTCAGGATTAGGTGAAATATGGATCTTGGCCCACTAAGGTTTCGAGGGTTGATAATTTTAAACAAAATAGTGGGAGTGTCATTTAATATAAGACCTTATTAAATGATTAAAATCGTAAACTTATTTTGCATATTTATATTGTAGATATCCATGGCATCAAACAATGTAACTAGCACACTGTCATTACGATCGGTCCTTGAGAAGGACAAACTGAATGGGACTAATTTCCTAGACTGGTATAGGAATTTGAGGATTGTCCTCAAACAAGAGAAAAATCAATATTTCCTAGAGGAACCCTTACCTGCTGAGGAACCTCCCGTGACAGCCGCTAAAGCCGATAAGGATGCTTACAAGAAGCATCAAAATGATGCACTTGATGTTGGTTGTCTTATGCTTGCCACCATGAACTCTGAGCTTCAAAAGCAACATGAGGAAATGGAGGCGTTCGATATGATCGAGCACTTAAAGCAACTCTACCGGTATTATTTGTCAAGAAGAAGGATGGTTCAATGCGACTATGCATTTACTATAGACAGTTGAATAAGGTAACCATAAAGAATAAATATTCTCTTCCTCGTATTGATGATTTGTTTGATCAGCTACAGGAATCTACAATATATTGAAGATTGATTTGAGATCTGGTTATCATTAAACATGTGTGAGGAGAGGAGATGTACAGAAAACAGCATTCAGAACTCGCTATGGCCATTATGAATTCCTAGTAATGCCATTTGGTGTGACGAATGCTCCAGCTGTCTTCGTGAGCTTGATGAATAGAGTTTTTTAGGAATATCTTTATCAATTTGTCATTGTATTCATTGATGATATCTTGATCTATTCTCGGAGTGAAAAAGAGCATGTCCAACATTTACATTTGGTGTTACAATTATTGAGAACACATCAGTTATATGCCAAACTCAGTAAGTGTGAGTTTTGGTTGACCAGTGTAGGATTTTTGGGATATGTGATCTCTAAAGATGGTATATCAGTTGATCCGAGAAAGATAGAAGTGGTGTTGAATTGGTCATCACCTACCTCTGTGCCAGAGATTCGTAGTTTCTTGGGTTTGGCTGGATACTATAGATGGTTTGTTGAAGGATTTTCAGCAATTGCCAAACCACTCACACAACTGACACAGAAGGGAGTACCATTTAGATGGTCAGAAGCATGTGAGTATAGTTTTCAGGAATTGAAACATCGGTTAACTACTGCTCCAGTATTGATTATTCCATCAGAGCATGACAGGTTTGCTCTTTATACTGATGCATCATTACTTGGTTTGGGTTGTGTTTTTATGCAGGATAAACATGTGGTGGCTTATGCATCACGACAATTGAAGCCACATGAAGTGAAATATCCAGTGCATGATCTGGAGTTGGCAGCCATTGTCTTTGCCTGGCGACACTATTTATATGGTACGTCGTTTACCATATATACTGATCATAAAAGTTTAAAGTTTTTATTCACTCAAGCAGAGTTGAATATGAGGCAAATGAGATGGATGGATCTCTTAAAGGATTATGATTGTGAGATCGAATATCATCCAGGAAAGGCTAATCTCACAGCAGATGCCTTAAGTCGAAAAGTCCACAATACTGCTGATGAGATGATGCATTTATCAGCCTTGATGAATTCTTGTTGTACCTTGGGTTATGAATTTGATGTAGATACAGAGCCAGTACGGGTATCAACATTGTTGGTTGAACCCGATATGTTTGAAAAGATCAGAACGGCACAAATCACTGATGATGAGGTACAACATTGGAAGGAAATGATAAGTCAAGGACAAACATCTCAGTTTATACTTACAAGTGATGGAACGTTGAAATATAGAAATTGTTGGGTAGTACCTGCGGCATTAGGACTACGCCAAGAAATACTACAACGTGCGCATTGTAGTAGATACAGTATACATCCTGGAGGAAAGAAAATGTATAAAGATTTGCGTACCCAATTCTGGTGGAAACGCATGAAACATGATGTACTGAACTTTGTGAAACGATGTTTGATCTGTCAACAAGTAAAAGCAGAGCGACAAAAACCAGGAGGTGAATTGAGGAGTTTGGAGATTTCTGAATGGAAATGGGAACATGTTACAATGGATTTCGTTACCCATTTGCCACGGACTTCCTCTGGCTTTGATGCAATTTGGGTAATTGTTGATAGACTGACGAAAGTAGCTCACTCCATACCTTACAGTATGATATTTACTTATTTGAAAATGGCTCAGTTATATATTCAAAATGTAGTGAGACTACATGGCATACCAGTTTCAATTGTATCGGACAGAGATCCGAGATTTGCTTCTCATTTTTGGGAAGGATTATAGTCAGCATTGGGAACAGAAGTACGATTGAGTACAACATATCATCCTCAGACAGATGGCCAGACAGAGCGTACGATACAGACGCTTGAGGATATGTTGCGAGCCTGTGTATTGGAGTTTGATAACTCGTGGCAAGAGTCGCTGCCATTGGTGGAATTTTCATATAATAACACAAGTATACAGATGGCACCATTTGAGGCACTGTATGGGCGACGCAGTAGATCGCCATTATATTGGGATGATGTTGATCAGACTGCACTCCATGGACCATAAATGCTACGTGAAATGGAGGAGAAAGTGAAACTGATCAGATTAAAATTGCAAGCTGCTCAGGATAGACAGACTGCTTATGCCAATAAGCGACGTAGACCACATGAATTTCAAGTTGGTGATCGAGTATTTTTTTAAAATCTCACCTTTTAAAGGTGTGGTACGATTTGGTAAACGTGGAAAGTTGTCTCCACAATACGTTGGTCCTTATGAGGTGTTACAACGTATTGGTACGTTGGCCTATCGATTAGCACTACCGTCAGCATTGAGTAGTATTCATTATGTGTTTCATGTTTCACTGTTGAGGAAATATGAACCAGATCCGGGTCATGTATTGCCACCATCTGAAGTACAGTTGAATACAGACGTATCATATATAGAACGACCTGTGAAGATTTTGGATAGAACTGAGAAGACATTGTGTAACAAAGTGATACCAATGGTAAAGGTACATTGGGATCGACAGGGTGTCGAGGAGGCAACGTGGGAGACAGCGCAACATATGATACAGCAGTATCCTGAATTATTTTTTGGTATGGATTTATTTATATTCTTATGATACTGTTGGTGAGTATTTACTGCAATGTTATAGATATGTTTATGCTTTTTGCTTTATTGCAGTAGGATTGTTAGTTTGAGAATATATATATATATATATATATATATATATATATATATATATATATATATGCATGTTATGTATATGCAATTTTGAGGATGAAATTCAATGAGTAGGGGAGAAATGTCATGCCTCGATATGCCGTATACATGTGTGACATGATTATGGTGTAATTATGATTAATTACAGTACGATATAGACTAGGGTTCGGATTGAACCGAGTAGGAGTAAAACCATGTGTGAATGAAATTTAGTTGGAATTAACAACATGAATATGTATATGTGAGAAATTAAAGAAGGTGAGGTCATAACATAGACATATGCTAATGCATCGCATAGTTGGATATGTTTACATTACCATGCATTTGAGGGGATTTGCATTTGAAGTTGAGGTTACATGTGGTGTGTATGTGAGTTGCATGTCATGTGAATTTGTTGAGGTAGAGGAGTTTATATGAAGGTATAATCAGATTTATAAAAACATACAACACCAAAACTCACCTAGTAATCTCTACACAGGCACTTCTCCAAACCCTTGTTGATTCTTCCATCTTTTGCTTGGATTTCACTTGGTAATCAAGCTGGGAAGTAGAGTGAAGTGATTTCATAACTTCTTGGTAAGGAATTTATGATGTTAAGCTAGGATATGTAGTTATCTATGCATGATGTGAACTTAAGTACCAAGTGTTCATGGTTGGAATTACTACTTGTTATTATGCAAAGAATTGAGGTCTATGATAATGAAAACATGTTAATATGATACTAGATATTTCATGGAACATGTGTGAATGTGAAATTTTGAGTAGTAGAAGAAGAACCATGAAGATAAGCTCAAAATCACCATGTTCTGAATTTTCTGGACATCGGCGATCGATCACGAGCTATGGCGATCGATCGCCGAGAACAGAGAAATTATAAGGCGGTGAAAACATATGGCGATCGATCGGTGAAATCAGGCGATCGATCGCGAGGAAACAGAACACTTTGGCGATCGACCATGAGATAGTGGCGATCGATCGCGATGGAACAGAACAGTATGGCGATCGATCGGTGAAATGTGGCGATCGATCGCCAAGGTCAAGATTTTGAAAATTGTTATATTTTTGTATCATTTGATTTTGAAGCCATTGTAACATGTTATATTGTTTATATTGTTGTAGTATCATCACAGGACGGGGCAACGAGGCGGTTAGACATTGACGCCTAATTTATATCGTTTGTGTCGCAGAACAGGTACGTTTTGACGTATGAGTATATGATATTGTTGTGATGATGATGTGAGCATGGTATCATATGATTAGTGACATCGTATGCATGTGCATTCATGATATTATATTGTTGAGACGGATGCCATGATAGATGTGTAGCATATGCTTTGGCTGAGATCGGTGCCACGATAGATATGCCATTGTTGAGCACATGCTTCGGCTGGGATTGTTGCCACGATAGGTATGCTACATATGCTTTTGCATGAGAGATATACGTATATGCTCTGGCTGTTATAACATGTAAGGATGGTACTATGATATGTGCTGCAAATATGAAGATGTGAGGAGGTTCCACTGACATATTGAGATGAGATAGACATATCATATTGGTCTGGTTATAACAGGATGAGGAATGAGACATGTCATGACAATTGCATTTGATGATGCATGATACAGGACAATCACATTTGATGATTATAGTGCTTTATCGTTTATGTTTTGTATTGATATCGCACTGGGATGGTTGTTTATCTATACTCATGTTGTGTGATTGTTTCTGTAGGGACTCATAGACGTGGGAGGATGGGCTTGTGAGTCTATTCCGCTGCGAGTTGAACCACTCTATAGGAGTTGTACTAATCTAGGTTGTTTTGACGGTACATATGAAGTATATTATGATAGGATGTGTGTAAGTATTGTAACAACCTAACATGAGTAAACTCTTAATCAGTGTATGTTTTACTTAATTCTTACTCACATATGTATAATGAACTAATACGTAACGGATTAAGTAACGAGGACCCCACAATGCAGTAAGTAAATGACAAATAATATGTTCTGGAAGTTTGAAGCACAATCCTTCTACGTCTTCCCTTCTTCCTTTGCAGGAAGTTTACACTAGAAGACTTTGGCTTACACTTTTCAGTATACAACATTCTTAGGCACTCACAAAACTTGGCCTAAACTCCTAGCAACACAACTCTCTTAGTTGTTTATAATGTGTTTTACAACACTCACACAAAATTACAAATCTCTTAAGCTTTGAGTGTTCTTTGAGCAGCAGACTCAGTAGGCTTTGATCTTCAAGATCACAATAAGGCTGCTTTGCTGCTCTTGCAAAACTTCAGATGCTGCTCTTGCAAAACTTCAGAGTATCTAGGTAAAGCGTTTTTGGTTTGGCTTGAATGAATGAAGTTGACTTGTGTCTTTTGAAGTGTAGCGGATTAATTAGCAACACATTTCATTCTTCGCTTCGTATTTATAGACACAGCGGTCTAACAACAACTTTCTTCAATTGGAAAGTTCTGCTTGAAATCAGCTTCTTGATTTCCTTCCAAATTCTGTTTGTCTTCTTTCCAATTTTGTTAATTAACGGCTCTTTCATTCTGACGCTAATGGTGGCGATGATATCGTAGTGGTGTGGCTCTCTGTTGTACTTTTGTCAGAATGAGTTGTACTTATTTTGTCTTGTTGCTTTATGCGTCTGCTGACTTCACCTTTGCTGTATATCTGCTGGTTGCACGGTCAGCTGATGTTCATTTCATCATCTGCTGAATAGTTGTTAGTTACTTAGCCTGATGGACAGAAGTCATTTAGTAACTCCTTAGACGTCTGTTGGTACTCTTGTTTCAGTGGATGTTCACTCTTTTGTATCCGGTAGAAGATAACTCTTGGTCTTTGGATGTGATGACCAGAGATTATGGATGTTAATCCCGGAGTGTTAATAACACCTAAAGTTGTTTTACGTGGCGATTTGGAGTTTAATTGAGGCGTTGGGCCTTCCGGGCTCGTCTATTTGAGTAGTTGGGATCGTTGGATCCCGAGGTTGAGATCGTATTCTCATTTCGGTGAAAACCTGTGAGTTGGGTTTTTAGTGTGACTCGGAATCTCGGGTGCTTTGTGTGGGCACCGGTAGGGGTTTTTGAGTTAGAGAGAGAATTTTTGAAAACAGATGATTTTTAATGAATCATGATGTATTTGTGGGGCTATTAGTATTTCGGGGTATTTTTGCTATAAATACCAGTTGAACCCGAGATTTTAATTATCGAAACCATTTTTTCCCCACTTTTCCCGTCACTCTCTCTCTCCCCCGCGTACGCCTTCCCGATCCCCTTTGACCCCCGCAGCTTCAAATGCCGCGCCCGCCGCCGTTCGGCGCGTCGACCCGCCGCCAGCTTCGTCTCTTCCAGGCGCTCCTATCCATACCATCAATTCGAAGTTTGGTCGCGATTTGAGCTCGGATTTCTGCAGAAAGCGCTAGGGCTCGAACTGGATTTCTGTCCGATTTTGGGGCTCGATTTTGGTACGATTTTGGTACGATTATTCTGGTGTTTTTGGGGCGTTTTTGAGCTGGTATTGAGTCGATAATTTCAGACTTTAATGGTTCGAAAATTTGTTGCTTTATGGTTCGAATTTCATCATTGCTTGCGTGAGGTTAGGGCTCGATTTTAGGGGTTTATGTTCGAATTTTGGGGAATTTTGGCAAGGGTGATGATTCTTGTTAGTAATCGATTAATTCATGTTTTAGATGATTTGTGGTGTTTAGTTTGGGTTCGATTTGTGTTGTGAAGGTTCGAAAATTTGTGGGGTGTTCTTGAGCAATTTTCGATAATGGTTAATTGTCGTGTGTTGACAATATTTTTAAGGGATATGGGTGTGCTTGAGCATGGGTTGCATGTTCGTAATTAATTGTGAATTAATTTATCGTGTTAGCACATCGTTCCTCGGAGCATGGAACTCGAGCAAGGTTTGGCTCGGACTTCGGAAATTTGACGTACGTGTGACGTACGAGCATTACTTTATATGAAAGCATTTGTGAAATGCATAATGTGTTTTAATTGCATTAGATGGTTGTGGGTATGGTTATATATATATGTGTGTCGATATGACTATGGGACGACCTAGTCTTGATATCGCTGCCACAAGTATGTGTAATACTAGAGTAGTATGACCTTATATGAGATATGGGGTACTGGGTTTATATGACTATTGTAGGGCATTCGAGATGCCTGAGAATGATCGTGGAATCATGTATTCATTATAAGACATGTGAGATGTCTAAGTATAAATGGGAATTTGTAAAATAAATGCTAGGCATTTGAGATGCCTGAGAATGATCGTGCAATCATGTATTCATTATAAGACATGTGAGATGTCTAAGTATAAATGAGAATTTGTAAAATAAATGCTAGGCATTTGAGCTATCTGTGATTGGTAGCAAAGTTGAAAATCAGTATTAGATATCGAGATATCTATGTTTGTATGTATAATGAATTTGGAATCATTAATTATTGATACTTGAGAATCAGGCATGCTATGAGTTAAATCAATGTGTTGATTTACTGATTTATGAGATTTGATGAGTTTGATGATTGTGAGAACAGGGACAGTACACGGAATCCCGGATGAGGACGTTGCCATCCAGGGAGTATCATTTAAAATTCATTAGTATTTACTTGTGTTGTAAATTATGAATTTCATTATTGTGATTATGAGATTTTGTGTATTGGTATGCTCACCCCGTTGGGGGCTGTCTCTGTTGGGGTAGGTGAACAGGTGCATCGATGGCTGTGGAGCTGAGCTCGAGCTGTTGATTGGATGTACTCCCAGAATCGTGGTACCAGGGCTTGATGGAGCACGGTATCGTATAGAGTACTTATATACACCCGAGGTTTATATACACATTTATGATGCTCGCATGTGAGCACGGATATTCTTGTATATGGGTTGTATATAAAGGCATGAGCCTTTCTCTCTTTCATTATATGTTGCATGCAATTAAGGGTAGAATTGCTAATGATAGGAGAGTTGTTAGTGTATTATGTGGGTGTTGAAACCCACTTTTGTCGTCTTATGTGTGGTGTCTTCCCTGGCTGGGAATTTACTTTGTGTTCTATATTCT
This sequence comes from Haberlea rhodopensis, assembly GCA_907163345.1. NCBI lineage: Eukaryota > Viridiplantae > Streptophyta > Magnoliopsida > Lamiales > Gesneriaceae > Haberlea > Haberlea rhodopensis. The sequence continues at coordinate 709,853 of CAJQUN010000160.1, forward strand.
GTTGAGTATTGTGTATTCCCTGGCCGGGAATTATATTATGTGATGTGCTTTTGTTTTGGGATAGCTCAATTTATGGGGAGACTCTGCCCAAATTTTTATAAAAGCCCACAATGTAAAAAGTGGCACCAAGGGGTTGGTAAAGGGCGAACATATGAGTCTATTTGTTGTTAGGCTGATGATCTTATGACATTGAGTATTAAAGGAAATTTTGTAATTGCCATTCAATGGTAAAATATCATCTGAGCTTCCCGATTGACTTTTTATTGAAAGCATGTGCCACACATAGTGGTTAATACACTAATTAAGGGTTAAGGGCTTGGGGTCCTTACATTGGATGCGGTAGATCTCTTTTTTTTATCCTTTCACTCGGTAGATAACTCCACCTGGTAGATGACTTTTCATCGGTAGACCTTTGTATAGTTAGTCATTATTTCAATGCAGTGAATACTTCAAGCGCTAGATATTTGTGATCATCAAAACTTAGAAATGTTTTCCCAACATAAGGGATCAAAGTAGACCAAGAAAAATGCATAAAAGAGGACTAAGACTCGCTATCCATCGTGCCCCGAAGTCCGATCCATCGCGCCTAGCAGAAAGTTTTACGCAATAAAAAAATCACGTGATCGATTGATCGCGAGTTTGGGTGATCAATCGCCAGCCGGAAAAAAATAAAAATAAAATAAGGAGCGATCGATCATGGGTGGTCGATGTATCGCCCTAGAATCCTGAAATTTTAGGAAACTTGATTTTTTACCATCTTGGATAGATTTTGACCTAACATATCAGCCTCCACACCATATACACGAAACTTTGGCCTCATAACTGAAAGATACATCGAACTTTAGACCTTAGAATAATTTTTCGCTTAACTTTCAAAGAAGAACTTGAAGATCCAAAGGCATGAAGACAGGAGTGACACCCTGGAATCTTGCTACTCTTTAGTAACTTTGTATTTTGCTTTTATTTTATGTTTCTATATTGAATTTTGATTATTTTTTCGTTGAGCATGAATGGCGTAACACTTTGTGATTCTTGGTTAAGGAAGACAATATATTGTAGTTTTATGATTCTCGTGAGATTGGGTTTTTAATTATCGATTTTCATTGAGTATTCTAATTTTATTGCCATTATTGTTGTGTTTGATTGTTAGATTGATCATCTAATTATTGTTCATACAATCTAATGCTAAATTTAATATCAAATCGGAATTGTTTGATCGCTCTAATTTATGAAGCAACTAAGATTAATAAATTTCCGCTTGTGAGCTTGTTAAATTCTTAGGAAAAACGCTGGACTAAATTAAACATAAACGCTTGGATTATGTAGTTTAGCTTTATCGATCTCACTAATTCTTTATACTATCATCGATTTAAATCTTATTCGCTTGTATTTGGTTTGATTGATTGATAAGGGTTAAACTAGAACGCCTGTGCTACTTAACTAGTATTAAGGTGAGATATGAATTTAATTTAGGAATTAAATGTCCAACGATGCATATTCATATAAAGTTGAACCTTGTGTGAAGGTCGATAATCGAGTTAGTAAACCCCAATTGTAAAGTCGACCGAAAGCCAAGAATCGCCTTTCTCATAAATTAAGTCATCTTAGTTTAATCTTGCTTGTTAGTTTAATTCATAGTTTTCTTATATTTTGCATCATAGTAGTAATAATTTCAAATTCAAATTTCCCCCTTCTATTTTGTTTTGCATAAGTTAAAATAAGTTACATCCTTCCTCATGGAATCGATCTCTACTCATGCTACTACATTTTTATTATTGTTATTATCTGAAAGGGTTAATTTGGGCATACATGATAAGCGCTACCAAGTTGGTTGTTGGTTCAAAACTCATTTTTCTACCTGGAGGCTGGTTTCAAAGCATGCCAAGCTCAGTTCAAAGCTGAGGTTACCCTCCGGAAGACGCCTCTACTAAGTTTCTGGATGTAGATAAAGGATCTCCCAACCGAGCAAGATGAGAAATGCCCCGAAGACTCTCCTCCTGAGCCGATGGGGCGAGCAATGAAGCATCTTCTTCTGGGCAGGTTCATAGGGGCCCTGGCGATCTCCCCTCCCAGCATATTTAGGCTATAAATTTTGGAATGTATTCATCTTTAGACAAGAATTCCCCCTAATGAAATGTTTATGTTGTTACCTCAGCTTATATTTACTTTGAAGCAAGCAATGAGTTCGTAAAGTAATGTGAATTAGACTGGCTCAAGCCAGGTCGAGAATAATAATAAACCTTGTAGAGGATAAGTTGTTTTTGGTCAGATAAGCTCATAGAGCTCGACCAAAATGTAAATAATGAGTTGTAAATGATAAATTATTTTAGGTCGGCCTACGCTCGTAGAGCTTGGCCAAGGACTTAAATAATGAACCTTGCAAAGAATAAGTTATTTTAGGTCGACCCAAGCTCGTAGAGATCCACCAAGGACTAAATATTGCCCTGCAAAGGATAAGTTATTTTAGGTCAGAGAATCTTGTCCCAAGGAAATTTGGCCAGTGCTGATCTGGCTTAAGAAAAATCCTCATCTTTAGATGTCGTGCTCATTCTGTAATAACCTTTATCATAGCTTAGACTCGGCAAGGCCCTTTCGGGGAATTCGATCCTAATACCTGGGCCAATATATGACTCCTGCATTGAGGCAAAAAACCCCGTGATCTGACGTAACCAAGACCGAGGTGAGCTTAAAGCTCCTGAGGTCGGGTAAAACATGTGGTATGGCGTAAACAAGACCGAGGTGAGCTTCAAGCTCCTATGATCGGGTGGAAAACCTTTGGTCTAGCGTAACCAAGACTCAAGCTCCTTAGATCGGGTGAAAACACTTTGTTCTGGAGTAACCAAGAGCGAGGTGAGCTTAAAGCACCTTGTGTCGGATGAAAAACCTTTGGTCTGGCGTAACCAAGACTGAGGTGAGCTTAAAGCTCCTGAGATTGGGTGAAAACCCTTTGGTCTGGCATAACCAAGGTCGATGTGAGCTTAAAGCTCTTGAGGTAAGGTGAAAACTCTTTGGTCTGGCGTAACTGACCGCACTTTTCTTTAGCAAATAATATTAAGCTGTGCATGATATAAATCAACTGCACAAATCGATCGCAAGCGTATGGTGCCAAGTTTTAATATAGTGATTCATAAGTATGAGTGTCGAACCTTGGACTAACAAACAAGTACCAAATAAGATTTCTTTAAACTATATTTAACCTACGATAATGAATAATAATTAAACTAATAACTAGATTAAACTACTACTAGTCCAACCAAAACAACAATGGCCACGAGAAAAATTCACAGGAAATAATTATCAAGACAGTTATTCACCCAACTAATACCCTATAATTCTTTTTTCCAACCATCTCTAAGGTGACGGGTTTTCCAAATTTATTCAATATACTCTATCGAGCTATATTAAACCTAATATCAAATTGCAACAAGTTACTTTCATTCACTTAATTAACATTTCGATATTGAATTAAACTTTATGAAAACCACTAACTTTAGATTAAATAACCTAAAGTTATCACTCGTATATTATTTTGTCTTTCGATCTCAATCTTAAACACACAGCATGAATTACTATGTCGTATTATAATATTATCTTTCGATCTTCGAAGATGGCAAAACCTTCGAAAGTATTAGGAACATAAAACATGCACATAGAAGATGTAGGAATTCAATCACAATATTAAAGGAAAAACTATGTTTAAGATATCTTTCAATCATCTAAATCACATTAAATCCAATAATCATTCAAAACTAAAACAGAAAAGTTAGAGGAAACTCCCAAGTCGACTTCATTCGTTGATTCTTGATCCTTCTATACCTTCTTTCTCGATCGTGCTCCCCGATTATCTTGTTGCCATTGTTCCAAAATCCTAGTACGAATTTGTGGTGGAGGTGGATGATGGTGACATGGAAGATGGATGGAGGCTACCTAGGATGAAAATTCTGAATAATTGTGTAATTTTCGTCCATGGTATTTATAGAGGATGGAAAATAATAAGCTTCCTTGTTGGACGCAAACTCTAAAAGATATTTTTTTTCAAAGATTCTCGGCTACATCGATCAATCGGTACTCGGTAGCTCCAACCTTTTTTTTTTCAATGCACGGCCTTCGGCGATCGATAGTCTTTCCTTCCGCTATCGAGCGGCGATGAATCAAAGATCGATTGCTGGTCTTGATTTTTCAATTTTTGAGATTTCGTCTTTCTTCGACTTGTTTTCTCGGTTTGGTCATTTTTCATCGTTTTTAGCTCTTTTTCTTCATTTCCTCGCATTTCTACGTAAATTCCTAAAACATACAAATTAATACCAAAATACATAATATCGTCCAAGAATCACTGTAAATATAACGAGAAAATATATAAATATAAGTGTAAAAATGACATTTATCAGTAACCAAGATCGAGGTTAGCTTAAAGCTCTTGAGGTCGGGTGAAAACCCTTTGCCACACAATGCTAAATTAAAAAAAGCCAATTTTAGTGAAATAGAATAGCAGAATTGTCTAAAAACCTAATTGAGAACATAAATAAGAATTAAGAGTAACATTTGTGAAGGTGGTAGGCGTTTCATGGTCTTTTTAATTTCTTTCCAGCCAGATCTTGTAGATAGTAGGTCCCGAAACTAACTTTCTCAATTATTTTGAAGGGGCCCTCCCACTTTGGTCCAGCTTCCCAACCTACGTTTCCTACATCTTTTTTAGTACTAACTCCCCCACTTGAAAATTTCTCTGGATGACCGTGTGATTATATATCCGAACAATGCGATTGCGATAAGCCTACATCCTGATAGATGCAGTTTCTCTTCTTTCTTCAATTAGGTCGAGATCAGCAGCTCTCTTTTCATCATTCTGATCATCATAAAATAGGACTCTTGAGGACTCTGTCCCTATCTCAGCTGGTAATAGAGCTTATTTTCCATATACCAAGATGAATGGGGTCTCCCCCGTTCCCATGCTTGGTGTAGTTCGATATGACCATAGCACACTAGGGAGTTGTTCCTCCCAGTTTCCTTGAGCTTTGCCCAATCTGGTATTGATGCTATGTACCAGAGACATGTTACTGACCTCTACCTGACTATTGCTTTGGGGATAGGTGACAGATGTGAAAGCATGATGAATTTTCATTTCCTTGCACCATGCTTATTCGAGCTCCTTGGAATTGTCTTCCATTATCTGAAACTAGCTTTCTTGGGACACCGTATCTGCAGACAATATTCCTCCATATAAACTTAAGCTCCTCTTGTTCAGTCATCTTAGCCAAGGGTTCGGCTTCCACCTATTTAGAAAAATATATAGCGATGGTCAAGAACTTTTCTGAGCTCAAGCTGACGGAAAAGATTTGACGATGTCTATGCCCCCACTGATCAAAGGGACAAGCTGCCACTGTGGCTTTCATCCATCATTGATGGCTAAAGATGGAGTCTAGCATGTCTTTGGAAACTGTCACATGATATATCCAGTGCTAAAGAATCTTTTTGTATAATTGGCTAGAAGCATCCAGCCAAAAGGACTTTATTGGCCAAGAAGAAGGCTCCCTTCATGAATGTCTTTGAGCACATAGCTTGACTCTTTAGGTCCTAACCACCGGAGGAGAGGTCGGGCGAATGATCTTTTATACAAGGCCTCTTCTATAAGTATGAACCGGAGACTTTGTCGTTTGAGCCGATAGCCCCTTTTAGGGTCGGAGTGAAGCTTTACCTCCTTCATTTAGCTCATTAGGTCGGTTCTCCGATCGTTTTCCTCTAGTTCGGGAGATGAGTTGCCGAGGTGTGGGACAAGTTCCACCTGAACAACCACCTCCCTATCTTTCTAAACCTGAAGAGCACTGACATCTTGGCTAGGTAATCAGCTTTTTCATTTTCTTCCCTTGGGATTTTCTCAAATAAAACTTCTAGAAACATTTCCTTAGCCTTACCGATTGCTCAAGCGTACTCAATTAATAGTTCACTTTGAACCTCATAATTTCCATTCATCTGCTGAGATACTTATTGTGAATTTAAGAAAATATGGAGGCGAGTAGCCCCACACTTTGTGCGGCCTTTAGGCCTGCCAACACAGCTTCATACTCTGCTTCATTATTTGATGCTCGGAAATCCAATATCATGGCTAGCTTGACTTCGTCCCCACTCGGGGAGATCAAAACTACCCCTACTCCGCTACCATCATTGGTAGAAGAGTCATCTACAATACTTTCCAGAACTCTTCTTTTTCTCGGTGTATTGTTTTAGCTATAAAGTCCGCCAGAGCCCGAGCTTTAATTGATGCTTGGGGTTTGTACAAAATATCATATGCACTGAGTTCTATTGTCCACTTAATGATGAGGATTTTTCCAAGGGAACTATTGACTAGTACTGCAACTGGGTGTGATAGAAAGTATGGTCTGAGTCGTCTAGCTGTCATGACCAGCATTAGGGCCAACCTTTCCATTTCTGAATATTTTAACTGAGGTCCTTTCAGTGCATAGGACAAGTAGTATATAGGTTGCTTACAAGAATTCAGCTATTTTATTAGGACCGAGCTGACAGCACCTTCAGTGGTGGATAAGTAAACAAATATGCGCTCGATAGGAGTTGGCTTAGCTAATATAGGGAGTTCAGCCAAGTACTTTTTTAGCTCGTCGAAAGCGTCGTTGCATATTTCATTCCGCTCAAATTTTCCTTCCTTTTGAAGTATTTTAAAGAAAGGCAGACTCAGATGAGCTGATCTGGATATAAATCTCGATAAAGCAACAATCCTACCTGTGAGCCGTTGCACATCATGCAGATTCTTCTCAGGGGACATATCACAAATGGCTCTGACTTTATCTGGGTTGTTGATGCCTCTTTTTGTTACTATGTATCCCAGAACTTTTCCACTTTTTGCACCAAACACACATTTTTGAAGGTTTCGCTTCAGCCTTTGAGTTCTGAGAGTAGAGAATGTTTCTGCCAGGTCGGCAATGAGGTTAGGCCCTCTTTTAGATTTAACCAAAATATCTCTGACTTATACTTCCACATTCCTGCCCATCTGCTCGGAAAATACCATAAACATCAACCTCTTATAGGTGGCCCCATCATTCTTGAGCCTAAGGGCCATAACAATAGCAGAATATTCCATCTGATGTGACAAAACTAACAATACGATGGTCCTCTTTAGCCAAGGGTATTTGGTGATGACCTTGGTAGGCATCTTTTAGGCATAAGTACTAGAGACATGTAGTGGAGTCGACTAGCTGATCTATCCGAGGTTATGGATAACAATCTTTCGGACAAGCCTTATTGAAATCTCTGAAGTCAATGCACATCCTCCATTTTCCCGAGCTTTTTGGAACAAGGACCACATTGGACAGCCAGGTTGGGAATTGGACTTCCCAAATATGTCCTGCCTTAAGTAACTCTTCCGCTTGTTCCCTGATTATCTTATCTTTCTCCGGTCCTAAGTGCCACTTTTTCTGTTTGATTGGCCGATCTCCTGGGATTACATTTAGACGATGTTCCAAGACATTCGATCCAATTCTTGTAAGTTCTCTGGCTGACCAAGCAAAAATATCTTCATTTTTTTTCAAACACGAAATGAGCTAGGCTTGGGTTTTAGGATCTAAATCGTTGGCAATTTTGGCAAACTTATGAGGAGAGCTGAGCTTGACAACCTCAGGCTCCTCGGTTATGTCATCTAGTATTTCTTTTATGAGGTGCACGGGATGTCTGTATCTATGAATTCTATTGGCCTCTCGATGAGTGTTCTTTCATTCCTTTTTTACTTCATCCACATAACACCTGTGGGATGCTTTCTGGTCCCCTGACAAAATACCGACCTCCTTCCCAATCGGAAATTTTAGATTCTGATGATATGTAGAAGCTACGGCCCTTAAATCTTTCATTACTGGTCGGCCTAAAATAGCATTATATGAGGAAGGAACATCAACTACGGTAAAGCTAATCATCTTTGTCACTCGCTTTGGATCACATCCCATTGATAGAGGAAGCATGAGCTGTCCCAAGGACTGTATGGCATGACCTGTGAATTGTACAGGGGGTAGTGATATTTTTGAACTAAGACCCCTATGTTTGCATCTGATCTAGAGTTTGTTTATAATAGGACATTAACCGAGCTCCCAGTGTCAACAAAAAACATGGAAACGTCATAATTGGCAATAGTTACTGTTACTAACAGAACATCATTATGAGGTGATGAGACCCCTTTCATATCCTCAGGTCTAAAGCATATGACGGGATCATTTTTTTTTTTGTTCAGCTTCAATATTTATTTCATAATTCTCCAACCTTCTGCCATGGGCTTTTCAAGCTCGGCCTGAATCACTATCTGTAGAACCTCCGGAGATCATATGTATCATTCCTCGGGTTGGATAATTTTCTATCTGTTCAACTTTTCTCCTCTGATTATCTGTCTCCCGCAGGTGATCTTCCTGACTTCGGGCTCAGAATGGTGCCTTCTCTGATCGTTTTCCCATCTGTGGTACTTTGATTTATTGTTTCCCCGATGACCTCCGTCAGATCGGTTTGGCTGAGAACCTGTATCCTTTGTCAAGATAGATTTTGTTTGAGGATCTATTTGTATGATTCTTTCCACTCCATCCTCTAACTTTTGGCATTCATTAGTGGAGTGTCCACACTCTCTGTGAAAAGCCACATATTTGTCAGAGGGAGGCAATCAGGGACCTCGGATAGCTTTCTTCGGCCTTTCTAATTTCCTCTTCTCATCATAAATTTCCATGGCTCTTTTGAGACTCATGTCTAGAGGTGTGCGAGACCCAAATCTCTCCCGAGGGTGACTATGATCCTCATACTTTCCCATAGGCCTCTTTTTCCCCACTTCTATTCTATATTTTTTCTTAGTAGGTCTCGTTTCTACTCTCGTATGTTTCTGAGCATCTTCCAAATTAACATATTTCTCGGCTCTGTCGAGGAGCTAGTCATAGTCACTGGGAGGCTTATTTACCAATGATTTGAAGAATTCACTGACCCTTAGGCTTGCATAAATGCATTAACGAGGACATCAGTTTTGGCATATGGTACTTCAAGAGCCGTTTTATTAAAGTGTTGCACGAAGTCTCTGAGTGACTCCTGCTTCTTTTGCTTAGTCGTGAACAAACTTAAAGAGGTCTTTTGATACCTCTTACTTCAGGCGAATTGATTCAAGAATACCGAGCTGAATTTTGAAACTTTTGATGCTATTAGGCTTCAGAAGATTGAACCTCACCAAAGTGGTGAGAAAAACTCGACATTTCACACCATCTGAATATCTATGCAACAAGGCTGCATTTTCGAACCTACCGAGGTGATCCATTGGGTCAGCACAACCATCATATTCTCGGACCATCGGTTGTTTGAAGTTCGCTTGCAAGTCTTCCCACTAAATAATAGGAGAGAAAGGGCTTCCCTTTTTTCTGAACGGGAGCTCTGTCCCCTAATTGTTGGCTTAACCTTCTGATTTCTCCCCACATTTCGTCTACATGATTTGAGTGTGGATCTTAGGAAGGCTGGTTATTTGGAACTTCTGGCATGTTGCGGAGGGGGGTCCGATCATTCTGTTGAGGAGGCTCTGACTGAACTCCCGGTGGAGGCTGTGGTTGTGCCTCACGTCGATTTATAGCACTGTCTACACTCTGATTAATTAGCTGAGCTAGTTGTTCCATCGTGAAATTTCCAAAGCCCTTCCCGACGGGGGAGGTGGTGGATTTGATGGTGCTGGCTCTTGAACATTAGGTTCAGGCTCACCACTTCTAACAGCGACCCTACTTCCTCCACGTCCACATCTTCTAGCCATATCAACGTCTTCAACTCAGAACTTTCTCATAGACGGCGCCAATTGATATCACCAAAAAACGGATCTTCAATAGGTATCAATTAAAGGTGAAGTACTACCTCTCTGCTCTTCAACGTGGCAATAATATCATCATTTTTATTCTCAAGAATCACCTGAAAGTGAGGAACAAACGTGAGACAGAAGATTTTTCCGACGTGCCCCCTCCGATGCTCAAGTCAGACGCTAGGATAGGAAAACAAGAATTCTTTAAAGTGAGCAAGTTATTCTGTGAATGAACAAAAGTGATAGGCAAACCTGATATTTATGGACGACGAGTTACATTATGACTTGGAGTATTACCAAGTTTATATGAATCTATCGGAGATATGATAATATCTCCTCATATGTGATAATATCTCTTCAGATATGATAGTATCTCCCAGATACGATATTATCTTCTAAATCTTTTAAGATCAAGTTAATCTTTGGGGATTTTGCTTGGGGTCAATCCCGTGGATTAAAGGATTAAATAAAAATCCTGGCCTGACCAGATCATGGAGCTCGGGAGGTCATGCTGCCTCTGCCGTGGATATCGAGAAAGCAGATGTAAGAAATAAGTTGGGAGTTCGGGCTTCGCTGATCGGGAGCTCGGCTCTACCTACGGCTGTGGCCAGTTGCGGGCCGGTTTGGGTATGTCCAAGCTATTTCCTCAGTTCGGTTCAAGTTTTTTCATAAACGGGGTACCACTAGCTATAATTTTTTGAAAACGGGAATTGTATCCTACAATTGGTATCAAAATCAATGTTATATATTCGGTTATCAAGAGTAGATCTGTTATTGGGATAGAGATAGTTGGGAAGCAATAATTGCCCATGTTATGAGTGCGATCAAAACGTTACGCTTGAGCTGCTACGCATTTTAGAAAAATTGGAATTGTACTGTTACCACTAACGATGATTTTTTTGTAAACGGTAAGTGCTTGATCGTACATTGAGACTCCATATTGTACAACATGCTATTTAAATAGAGATCTTCCAAATATAATATCAAATTGGTTTTTAAAAATAAAATTACATAAGAGGGCTTGAACGTGAAGCAAAGGTCACAAGCTCGACCTATGCGAAAGAAGTATTTTTTTCTTTTTGTTTTTTTTATAAATTGTATCATAAAATAAAATTATTATTGAAAATACCAATTGCTCAACAAGAAAAATTAAAATAAAGTATAAACATTTATACGTTAGACAATTATCAGTTATGCAACTCTTAACGAGCACACCCTTCAGTTTGGTCCTATAGAAAGGATAGCTGGCCTTCTTGGTTTGTGCTACTATCGTGCAATCGATGGAGCTAGTCTCGCTTATGACTTCTTTCGCTCCAAATATCCTCGTCGATTTTGGCTCTCAGTGGTTCGGCATAAGAATTATTTGTCTTTTGTCCTCTGGCTTCGGGCACTAGGCAAGTTTCTCAGGAGACAGTAATTTACCTTCTGGATACTCTTTGTGCTTTCCTTGGAGCAGATATTGAGTCTGTAAAGTACCTGTTTTTTGGCCATGGTTTTCCTTTGACATTCCAGATGGCGATCATAGCTTGACTTGCTATTTCTTAGGTTAACTTGACGCTTAAAAATGCATTAAAAATGTTCAAGAAGAACTTCAGTGGATTCTTTCTTGTGTAGGACAAGGCTTGTTTCCAGGGAACAAAAATGCATTAGACTTTTTTTTATATTGATTTATTTATTTACCGACAAAAACGTAAAAGTAAAAAAGTTCTATCATTCAACCATTTAATTGGCGTCAAAAGGAAGAACTTTTTTCCCACCTCTTATCGTTTCATGCTTTCAACGAGATTCATCTCAAGGCATTTTCGATACACATTCAAAGAACAGTGCAGCAAAAAAATCTCTGCACACATTTTTTCGTTGGGATGATTATCATGCAGCTCTAGATGTTGATTCTTGTTTCTCTCACTCTGCAACAATCAACCAAAACCAACAAATTATTCAAACATATATCACTCATTCACAGAACTTTTCAAGTTTCGTCTAAGATAGTAAAAATACGCATTCTTTTTACAGTCTCCGGGCGGCACATAGTCTTCTCAAATACTCCATTTGTGAAGGCAACGCCCCTTGAATTCTTGCAAGTTTACAAGACTGTTCTGTGAATAACTGATAGGTCGACGGTCTCTTCCACGGGATGATCCCAAACTCATCGTTGAACTCTTCCATCCCATCAACCAGGAACTGCCAGACTAAAGATCCTGCACCGGACTTGTTTAATTTGGCAGATTTGTATATGATATCAAGAATCACTTTGTAGAATCTCTCTCGCTGTGAATGGTCAAAGTCCTTGTTCTCGTTGGATAACCCGAATTCTGTGAACAGTACTGGCTTTTTCAGCTCTTTGTCACCATCTTCAATGTGAGATAGCATCCACCTGGTGGCAAATTTTAATTTAGATTCGAATCCCGGATCGTGCGACCTACAAACAGGGAGTGGTGAATCGAAAATATCAAATAGCAGATAAAAGTAAAATCTTGAAACATTTATGTTATAGATGAATAGTGAAGCTCACCAATGGTCGGGGTAAATATGAACTGATGCAAAATCAACAGTTGAAATCTTTGAGTTACGAATAAAATCAGTTCCTACATCAGATGCCCACCATTCTGGATTGACAGTTAAGCGTTTAGTACTTTTCGGTCCATAAAATCCTTCAAGACCAACCGTCAGTAGATGTTTCCTGTCAACCGACTTTACAAAGGTTGACATTTCTTCTATCCAATCCTGCAGTTAAATAAGACATCATTTAAATCCAGACAAACCTTAATAACATACATATACAAGAATTGCTTGCTGAGTAATTTCATCATGTTGGATCATGGATGGAACAGACACAAAAGCAAGAGAGATGTGGAGGTCTCACGCCAAGAACCCGTGATCCTGTTGGGCACAAGACATGCAACATTTATTCAACCTCAGGTTATAGGTTGCTCAAAATTTCCATGCACATTCGATTTGAATTGGATTAGCGTATCACAATAAGATGGACAAGATATTATTTAACTGTTTGTATGACAAGTCCGGCGTGATGACAAGGAAATAATGTTTTACAGGCTTAGTCAAGAGAGGTAGCAAAAAACTTTTTGCATGTAAAAGTGACATTACAAAAGCAATGTTTGAAACAACGTAACTGGAGTTTCCAAACTAACTGCAATCTAATAAAAGATGGCACTATCTCAGACACCCATAAGGAATTCGGCATCGTGATAGTTAATATCCTATCTCACGATAGCCATTGCTCCTCGTGGAAAAAACATAAAAGCCGATTGAACTGGAGAACAGAAAATGTCTTGACTTGACAGGCAGAAGATCAAAGCCAAAACTAAGTTCGAAGAAGCTTAAACTGATCATCCTTCACTACACTGTGCACATTCTTGAGTATTAAAAGACGTTTCTCAGTGAGTTAACTACTTGCCTGAAGTGTATCTCCAGATTTATCAGTCATACAGCGGGGTTCATTAATTAGCTCCCAAGCAAAAATGGTTGGATCGTCCCTGTACTCAACCCCTGTGATGGTGTTCTTCCTTGTTAGAACAGTCTGCCACAGAGGAAATCAGAAATATAAAATTAAATGGCAAAGCTAACAGTTCATCAGTTTTGAACCGTGTTTGGCAATAAAAAAAAAAAAGAAGAAAAAGAAAGAAAATTTGATATTTTCCCTTAGGTTTCAGTTCTTTAAGAAGGAGAAAAGGTGTATATGAGTGTGCGGCTAAGTTTTTTCCTTCTTTTGTTCTCGGTCCTTCTCAACTGGATTTGTCCCCTCTTATTGACAGAAAACATTGGTGCCAAGATGCCCCTTCCAATAAAAGAAAAGGCTCGATATATGATACTTGCAATTTGGTCACTAAACATTTGAGAAAATAAAAATAAATAAATAATATAATACTCGTACAATATTTAATGCAATTCTTTATACGGAACATCTCTAAGCTGAATATTATGACATCAAAATTAAGGTAAGCTTACAAATTTCAGAGACAACACTTGGATTTTAAGATTCAAGTGTAAGTTAATAGGCATCAGCAGTAAGCCAATGGCTTTATTAACTATTTTGATTGGTCTGAAAAAAACAATAATTTTCACTATCCTTCCAAGTGATGGGAGGTGAAAGATGAGTCTAACATGACATATTTTTCATACTCTGGACGCATTAAAGATACAGAGGCAGGAATGACTTGATAAGAATAGTCTGATGATTAATAGTTAAAGAGGAGTTTCATATAGGATACTAGAAATTAATTTCGGATGGCTAAATTGTGAATCTAATATTTTGAGAGAGAGAATATATGGTTGTTGCATGAGAATTCCAAAGGTTATTCTTAGTTTAAAATTAATGAAGTTCTCAGATTTCCTATTGGTGCTTCTTTTTAGAATAAGCTCTTTATTCTTGAGTAGGATATTGGTGATAGACAAAATGATTTTGAAAAAATATGAATTAAGGCATCGCATGAGTTAACCATTCGAGTTCCCCTTTTTGGTAACTATCGAAAGACAGCATTTCTAGTCCGTCGTTACTGAAGATAAAGACTAAATTTTATAGTTGCATTTATGTGTAACTACGTGTAACCATAAATATCATCTTTGCAGAATGGAACTGGATGTGGGACTGATGGTTAAAGCAAATCGTTTACCTCGATTCCATAATAAAAATATAAATAGTTAGGATTCAAGGAAATGAGAAAAGCAGACAGCAAAATGTTTTCCAATCTCAAAGTATCTTTGTTTTTAACCAAAGCTTTGAAATTGAGTGAAGAGCTGATATCGATAAAATCATAAATAAAAAAAAATCAGAATTTGCAGGCTCCATGACGTGAGAGAACAATTTGTAACATTCTAAATTTGGAAAGAAAATCCAAAATCATACACATATGGTGTTCACTACTTCGCAGCTTCCAAGTAAGGCAAACTAAATTTTTAGTTTTAAATCCATTTGAAGCGGTACACAATAAATTTCAATTATAATATTAACAGAGAACAGATTATCGTAATTAAGTTACCTTAATATAATTCTTGAAATAGTGCCGTATAGTTGGATCGTAAAAGAAAGAGTCATTGGAAGAACTTAAGCCAGCATCCTCTTCCCACGCCCACTTAACATATTGAGTCTTTCCACCATAAGCTTGCAGGTTATTAACCAAGCACAGTATTAGCCGTATCCCGTATCTCCTAGCTTCAGCAATAACATGATCCAAGGCCTGAGGTTGCATATGGACTCCATACATAAGTTCATCCAAATCAAGATAACAATATTACATTACCAAATCAAAGAATTTGTGGCCCATCATCATAAAAAACATATTTGATAAACAGAGGAAAGGAAAACAAATGCAAACAAGTACAAGATTGGCGAACATGTATTGGTAGTCTAGCCCTTCATTATTGAAATTCTAATTTCTAAATATGTTAAGACATTCAGAGATGGAAGAGAGAAATAATATCATTCTTTAGAATAAACGGCACATGTGAATTTGATAATCCTATCAACCAGAATTAGAGTCTGCATCTATTTTTTTTCAAATAATCCTGACAGAAACAGACAAATGAACTCCATATTAAATAGACCATCTAGCTATGTATCCAAAAGGCGTTGTTTATTTAAATCAAGAAAAGTGGAGCTATCATCACTAAAGTCAAATTAAACAAACATCTAACTTAGACGAACATAAACCAGAAACGAAATCTTGAATAAAAATATTTAACTATTATAATTTGAGAAAGTAAGATCAAACTCTATTCAACTGAAGAGATTGACTCTGCTCTGACAAAACAATTATACAAAAAAAAAAAAATCATCTTACTCTAAAAACTTTTTCGTTGAACCGGCCAGGGGAGATTTGGAGAGCATTGTAATCACCATCATTGAAAGCCCAAGTTCTACACACAGTGAGTCCCATTTTGGCACCAGCTTGCAGTACTGCTCTGATCCTAGGTTTTCCTGATTCATCAACAGCATGATCCATCATCCAATAAGAGTTCCATCCATTAAAATAGAAAGGCCTACCATCCACAATGAACTGGCTGCCATTTCTTTCCACAAAGCTCAGCTTCGTGTCACTATGAATATCGATCCAAAAGTCCCCAAAAGACAAGTAAATAAAAGCCGCGCAAGAAGCAAAACCAACGATTGGGTAGAAAACCCCATTTCCCCCAACCATTCCACTTTTAACCATCAAAATGACTCAACCAGTATCACTCTGCAAGCAAGACAACGTGCGTGTAACGCACAATCTTCGGCTACAAATCAAGAAGCTCCTGAAGATATTGGTATAGTTGATGACACCTTTGAGCCAGAAAACAGAAATTGCAAGAAAACATCAAAACACCAAATGGGTCTTTTTTTACACGTTTTCAGATCTAATTAGTTTCTTCCCAGAAAATCTTCGGGTTCAAGATAATGACAAAACATTGAAAGCCAACCCAGATCCCTTTCTGCAAAAGGGTCTACCAAATATTAGCTATAAAGACAGCCAAAGTCCAAGAACAATAAAAAGGACTCCAAATTTCTGCTACCCACTAAACAAAAACCTGCATCCAAAAGCTTTCTTGATTATGTTAGATTGAGAAGAGGGAATTGAACGAATACCGGGTGTCAATTGTATGTTTTCTGTGCTTTGATAATGGAAGTTTAATAGATTTTATATCATATATACAAAGTAATGTGAACCAATTGGCAGTTGATGGTGGCAATGAAAGAGGGTGAGACAAGACCACATTTGAGAGAGACACCTAGTCCTGACCATAACTATCGGTTCGACGGTTTAAAAAACTTTAACCCTTAACATTAATCATCTTTGACGGTTACGGTTACGATTTATGAACCGAAGGTTACGATTTATAGTTATGGTTAACCAACAGTTATGATTACAGTTTAACCCTTATTTTTTTAAAAAAATTTAAAAATATTATTAAAATTTGAAATGAAGTTTAAAAAGTATTTGAATGTCTTTTTATCCATGGATTAAACATAAAATAACGTGAAATAAATTTAAGCCTAGATAATCAAAATATGAAAGATATATTTGTTTGGTTAGTATATATAAATTATAACATTATATTTAGATCAACAAGGTTCTTATAACTTAGTGGTTGAAACTAATTATTCAAGTTGGAACTCATGAGTTCAAATCTATACCATAACATATATTTTAAATTTTAAAATGTAAAATGTAAAAAAAATTAAAATAAACCCTTGAACCGCCGGTTCACGGTAAGAAAAATCATGCTCTTAAACCACCCGCCTATAGAAGGTTCGATTACCGGTCGTTTATTGGAACCGTTGAACATGGGCCGATTCCGGATCGTTCATGACCCTTGGTCAGATCTAAGAGACACCAAAAAAACATATACCAACAATAACGGGAATCAAGAGTAGATGGCAACAAAATTTAGGAAAATTCCTAATGGATATGAGGATGAAACGGCGATGGAAATCAAATTGCTATATGCAAGGATTAGATCTGATTGTTCTTGAATTCAGTGTTTGTTGTAATTAATCAATAATTGAATTATGGGCCGATTCCGGATCGTTCATGACCCTTGGTCAGATCTAAGAGACACCAAAAAAACATATACCAACAATAGCGGGAATCAAGAGTAGATGGCAACAAAATTTAGGAAAATTCCTAATGGATATGAGGATGAAACGGCGATGGAAATCAAATTGCTATATGCAAGGATTAGATCTGATTGTTCTTGAATTCAGTGTTTGTTGTAATTAATCAATAATTGAAAGAGGGTGAGACAAGACCACGTTTGAAAGAGACGTCTAGTCCTGACCACAACTACCAGTTGAACGGTTAAAAAAACTTTGACCCTTAACATTAATCATCCTTGACAGTTTTGGTTACGGTTCATGAAACGACGGTTACGATTTACGGTTATGGTTAACCAACGGTTATAATTACAGTTTGACCCTTATTTTTTTTAAAAAAATTAAAAATATTATTAAAATTTGAAATGAAGTGTAAAAAGTATTTGAATGTCTTTTTATCCATGGATTAAACATAAAATAACGTGAAATAAATTTAAGCCCAAATAATCAAAATATGAAAGATATATTTGTTTGGTTAGTATATATAAATTATAACAGTATATTTAGATCAACAAGGTTATTATACTTAGTGGTTGAAACTAATTATTCAAGTTGGAGATCAAGAATTCAAATCTACACCATAACATATATTTTAAATTTTAAAATGTAAAAAAAATTAAAATAAACCCTTGAACCGTCTGTTCACGGTTAGGAAAATCATGCTCTTAACCGGCCCGCCTATAGACGGTCCGATTACAGCTCCGATTATTGGAACCGTTGAACACGGGCCGATTCCGGGTCGTTCATGACCCTTGGTCAGATCTAGAGACACAAAAAAAACATATACCAACAATAGCGGGAATCAAGAGTAGAGGGCAGCAAAATTTAGGAAAATTCCTAATGGATATGAGGATGAAACGGCGATGGAAATCAAATTGCTATATGCAAGGATTAGATCTGATTGTTCTTGAATTCAGTGTTTGTTGTAATTAATCAATAATTGAATTACGGGCGGGTAGGCATTATATCCTTGTCGCAATAACATTCATTTCATTTAATGTTTGGTTGGTTGGTTGAAAAAAAAAAATCTTTATCTTGATCTTGATTCTATACTTGTTGATTTCTACAAAGAAAAGGTCTTGTGAGTTGGTGACTTTTTGAAGCTTTTGATATACAGCTTGGTGTAGTCTTGTATATAATATGATGGTATCATTATATACATATTGATGTCTATTGTACACGTGTTGCATATTTGTACATTTGATTTTTATGAATACTATCAATTTTTATATTAAATTTTGAATAATTATTTTACAAAGTTATAATTATGTTGTTATAGTTTCTAGATATTGTTTAATTCATCTATAATTTGTTTTAAAAAAGATAATATTGTAATTGTAGTAAATATAGATAATATGAACTTTTGAATTTTTGTGTAAATAATTTAGCAATTATATTAAATACATTTGCAAATTGTTTTGGGGAATAGAGGTGATATAGTAATTTGCAAATTAATTTATTTAAACTGATATGTGTAGTATTGTCGTTTTAAAAATGGTCATACAAAAAGACCAAGGTAATTAGTATATTTGGTTGATTGTTCATAATATAGTATGGAAAAACATAGACCAAAACATTATATATCTAAAATGAAAATGATACACATAAGAAGAATACTGAAAGAACCAGCCGATGATCTAGTAAAAAAA
Source organism: Haberlea rhodopensis (assembly GCA_907163345.1). Lineage (NCBI taxonomy): Eukaryota > Viridiplantae > Streptophyta > Magnoliopsida > Lamiales > Gesneriaceae > Haberlea > Haberlea rhodopensis. The sequence goes on from CAJQUN010000160.1 coordinate 728,895, forward strand.
CCAACAAATGATCTAGCGAGCACGGTTCAAGAACAAGATGTAAGTAATTCTTAACGATCTACACATGCTTTAGTAGATCAAATGCATAATAAAATGGAGTAAATAATATACTTCTGGCCATTGTTTGCTTATTTCATGAGAATGCTTTGTTTTTGGGTTTAGGCTCTACTAAACCTTTACAACATCACTGCAGATGGTGTTTTGTGACCGGAATAGATTATAGGCTTAGGGACCCAATCGATATGATATATAGACTCATTACATCAAATGAACACGTTTCATAAACGTCGGGGAAATTTGTGTGGGAGTTGTGAACATATTAGAACACATGGACCACACTTGCCTGGTGGTTATAAAAATAAAACCAATATTCTCCCACTTGGTTCTTATATTTTATCATTCACCATATTAAAACACAAAAAATAATTAATCATGGCGATAGGTTCTCTATACATACGAATATTTTCTTCCATATATCATGTCTCTCAAACACTAGTCCATATTAGTGGATAAACCATATGTTTATTCAAAATCCAAACATCAATTATATTGCTCAAAATAAATGTGTGCACAAGTCAAAATATGAGAAAACATCACAATTAGAGATTTTAAATTAACATTACAACGAAAATCACATAAATGAACCAAGTCACATTCTTTCTACATATGAATTTTAATGGTGGAATGCCTTTTGTCGAAGGATCAACAATAATAAATTAAGTACTAACTATTCAATTATCACTGTTTCATCTTTAACACGTTCTCTTATGGCTAGATACTTTATGTCGGTGTGTTTGCTTCGACTACCACTTTATTGTTCATAGCCATAAAGACTGTAGGTGAATTATCACAATACATTCTCAATGGCCTAGAAATGGAATCCACAGTTCTAAGTCCAGAAATAAAACTCTTCATCCATATACAATATAACAATGTACGAACTCAGCCTCCATAGTGGAAGTACCAGTCAAGGTCTGCTTTGTGTTTCTCCAAGATACAACTCCACTAGCAAACATAAAAATGTATCATGATGTTGATTTCATTGAATCAACACAACCAGCATTCCGAATCAGAGTAGCCAATCACTTCCAGATTATCAGTTCGTCTATAAATAAGCATGTATCTTTGGTCCCCTTAAGGTACCTCATTACTTTCTTTGCAGCTCTCCATTGGTCCATACCTGGATTACTCTGATATATTCCCCCAACATCCCGACAACAAATGCAATGTCAGGTCTTGTGTAGACCCGAGCATATATTATGCTTCCAACGAAGAAGCATAAGGAATGTTTTTCATTCGTCCGGGGAACCAGGTAGGGTGTTTAGGCAACTATCTCATGCTCTTGAAGAAACTTCACAAATGGACCATGTGCTTGTCCATTCTCGGTATATATACCATAATATTATCCACATCTATATGTTCTCACGATCGTAATTTGCTTTCCGTATTGTTTCTCTACTTCGGCCTTAAAAGTTTTAAAGACATCTAGTGCTTCGTTCTTATTATGAAGCAAGTAGATATACATATATCGTGAATAATAATCAATGAAAAATGAAGTATTTCGGACCATACGAGTTCATTAATGGACTACAAATATCCGAATGTATGATCTCTAATATGATGTACTCCTCTTAGCACCTTTCTTGGACTTGTTCGTCTGCTTTCCTTTAATGCAGTCCACACGTGTATTGAAATTAGTAAAATCCAAAGTACTAGGTACTTCATCATTTACTAATCTCTTAATCCTTTCTATGGAGATATAAATATCTGGTGCCACAACATAGAGGAATCTTCATTCAAAACACATCAGTTCAGTGTAAACATGTATAGCTTCATAAGTAGTAGTATTTTGTAAATAAATAGAGAAAAGACCATCAGACAATGTACCATTCCCAACAAGATCAGATATATATGATAAAGTAAAGATGTTTATGAAAAACTAAAGTATTATCCAAACGTACAAGTCTTGAAATTGAAATTAAATTCCTAGAAAAACTTGGAATATTAATGCCTTTTCTAAATTCAAAATATAACATTGACTTAAAACCAGACTGCATGCTCTAACAGATTCCACATGTGTGCGTATCTTATTTTCTAAATAAATGCATTACTCACTTTCTATTGGTTTCCTTAGATTTCACATACCCTGCAAGGTATGCGAAATATGGATTGTAGAACCATAATCAATCCACCATGTGTTATAAATAACATCAACCATATTAGATTCATAATAGATAAATGAGATTGATTTGCATTTCCCTCTCAAGCCAGTTCTTGAACTTGGTGCAACGTGTCCCTTCTCTTTAGAGAAGAAACACTTGAATTCCTTTTTTATCTTGTCATGCCTCGATCGGACGTATACATGTATAACATGATTATGTGTAATTCTGATTAATTACAGTACGATGTGGACTCGGATTCGGGTTGAACCGAGTGAGGATCGATGTACTAATAGATTGAAGTATGTATGAAAGTTCAATACAAAGTTGTAGCAAGTATAAGGTTATATAAACCAAGAAACATGGGAGATATGTGAGTTGTGAACAAATATATCTATGTTCTTGAAATGTTGATGCATGTTTTATTTTATATGCAAGAGAATAAAGAGAGAAAGAAGAGACATGAAGTGGTAGTGGGATATGACCTTGGTGTGCATTGCACTTACATTTGAGAAGCATTAAAATTTGCATATCATGTGAATTTGAAGTTGAAGTAGAGGAGTTTATATGAAGGAATAATCAGATTGTAAAAACATACAGCACCACATCTCACCTAGTAATCTCTACACAAGCACCTCTCCAACCCTTGTTGGTTCTTCCATCTTGGCTTGGATTTCACTTGATAATCAAGCTAGAAAGTTGAGAGAAGTGATTTCATATCTTCTTGGTAAGAATTTCATAGCATATGGTGTCTTTGTATTTAGTTGATGGAAACTTGAAGCATGGTATTATTCTTCTATGACTTGAACTGAAACTTGTTATTATGTAAAGGAATGATTGGAACTATGTGGTAGCGTTTATCGCGTACGCCCAAATTAACCTTTCTCAAGTTAATAGCAAAAGTATGTAGTAGCGAGAGTGATCGCTTTTATTTTAAACAGTATTTTCAAGTGTAGCGATTCTATACCGCAAGTGCACGGTGTCAAGTTTTAGTATAATGAAATTAGAAGTACGAGTGTCGAACCCACGAGGACTAGGAAATAAGTATCAAACTCCACTAGTTTAACTATATTTAGCCTACGAAAAATGGTTATGACTAATTAACTAAAATAACTAATTAACTCAATATTTAATCAAACAAACAATAGAGAAGAGAATGAAATCAATAGAGACAATTATCAAGACTTTCGGTTCACCTATGTAATCCCCACAATTCGCCTATTAGTTAAGAATTAATTCAAACAATCTAAGGTGACGAGTTTTCCTAATTCACTTGCTATACCTTGGTCCGGCTATAACAAATCTAATACTAACGTAACAATAAGTCACTCTCGTACCCTTATTGAACAATTAATATTGTAAATCGATCTATGAAAACTTCTAGCCTTCGATTTTGGTAAATCTATTGCTATCACACGTGTGCTAGATTTTACTTGGTCCGTCTCAACCTAAAACCCACGGCAAAGATCACTTTATCGAATCACAATATCCTATGGTCAATTCAATTGCAATTTAATATCATTCAAGGATGGCCAAACCCTTAAAAGCATGAAGAACAATGATCTAAACACATAGATATATAAGAATCAATCAAAACATTCAAATTAAATCATGGGTTCATAACATAGGATCCCCTAAGTCTTGACAACAAACTTAGCCTAGAAACATATTTAAAATCAAATGCAATATCATGTATTTCAATATCAAAAGCATAAGGAAATTAAATAGAATCAAACAAAGTTTAGAAATACGAAAAAACTAGCGATGTTGAATCGCGTCGTCAACTCCGTAGCTCCGTCTCTCCCTTTGTAGTGCTGTACTGTACCAGAAGTTCCTCTACGTAAATCTATCTCTTCTGCTATCTACTCACTTTTTATCAGCTTGTTCACGTAATAATATCTGCTGCACCTTTCTTCCGGAACGTGAGTTTTCTCTCTTTAATCTGTTCTCACGTGATTCCCCTCTCCGAATTTTTCAATTCCCCTACGTTCTGATATCTTGCTCACGTTCAAACCTCTTCTTTGATTCTGTCGCTTTTTATCTTCGTCCCTCTCTCTCAATCTGATCACCTTTCTCCTCTTCCTCTTAGTCCAAGTCACGTACGCTACTTCCCTAATATATTTGCTTCTGTTTCTGTTTTTCTTCACGTAACTCGCCTCTCCCCTCGTCTCTCTCTGCTCTCGTTAATATCTGTTCACGTTGTGAAGCTTCCAATCTGCTCTTATCTTTATTCACGTGAATGATGCATGTATTCTCCCAGCCAATGAAAAACTCTTCTCCTTTTTAATAAATCTGATCTCATGTATTATAATATCAAATCATATATTATAATTTAATATTTCATCCATATTCGATAATATCCGGTTGTGCTCGGTTTCGTCCTTTTTATCATTAATTAAACTTAATTCTTCCAATTTTATGCATTTGAACCTGGATTCCTGAAATATACAAATATATACCAAAACACGTAATATTTTCCAGGAATCACTATCAAAACGCCCCTAATTATATATCAAATTAAGTGTAAAAATCACACTTATCAACTCCCCCAAACTTAAACTTGATCGTCTCGAGCAAGAAATAAGATCACAAAGTAGAGTTCAATATTAAAGACTAAAATAAACCAACTCGTAGTCAATCATGTATCTCAGACATCTCACTTACAGACGAACAAGAATAAATCAGAAAGTTTAACAAGTTGTGTTTTTTCCTAGATCAAGCAACATGTCTCCAAATCAGAACGTGCGTGTGTGCTATTGTCACTTTCAAGTTTCATGCAATTTTCATAGATCAAATCATGCTAGGTAATGAAAGTTAAGATTATCATTGAGCACCTCATAGTCCTATTTTCAAACACTTCTTCACTAATGTAGTCACCCCCTCAACTTGGATCAATAGATCTTTTTAAGCTTGTAACGTTAGGCCCAGGTGTTTGGCTTCAAAGAAAAGATAGGGTAACACAAAGAAGAGAGTATAATCATATAATATTCAAATTTTAAGCACAACTTTGAGCTTCTCTTCTTTTTCCTTTTATAGCCTTGGCCACTTTGGGTCTTATGTAGTCACTTTTTCTCAAGGCTTTTTCTATCTTTTTCTTTTCTCATTCATCAATTTTTTCAACAATGAGCTCATCCAAATTTAGTAATTCAAGTGCATCTAATGAGACTCATTATACTCCCTTTAGGTAAGGATGAATTCTTTCAAATTAGGCTCATAAAGGTGGGTATAATGATTTGCCAAAAAAATTTTGAATGGGGGCTAATAGTATGTTAAATATACTCCATTCTTTTTCAATTAGGCTCAAATTGGGACTAGAGATTGATGTATATCATGGTAAGCTTGAAAGTCTCAAACGATCCAAAAATCGCCTAAATCATTTCCAAGTTAAGTTCATAACTATAAAATTTCGCCTCAAAGTGTCATCATCAAATAGTTTCTAAGGTACTCTAAGATGCTCAAAACAATTCATCATGTTCACAAAAAAATTTCACTACTACAAATGCAATTCACAAGATTATGACTCAAATGTACTCAAAATATTCCTCATCTTTGACATACTACTTAAAACAAGATATTCACAAACAAGTTTTACAATCATCAAAACTCAAGTTGACATGCAAAGTGAGACTAGTATCATCATGGAATAGAGACCACTACTATGATTTATTCTTATCTTACTAACTGAACTCATAAAAAAAAATTAGCTTATAGTAATCGGACGATTCAAGTGTCAATTAAGCACACAACATGTGGATAAACAAGTAAACATGCAAGCCACTCCCCCAATCTTAAATCAAATATTGTCCTCAATGTTTAAAAGAATCAAAAGGGAAAAAGTAAACTCCCCTGATCAAGACGCTTGCATGAGGGTTGAGGAAGGTCGGCCTTTGAAAGCTCAACTGTTGTAGGGTTCATCGTTCCAACTGAGTACCTAGCAAGAGAAGAACGCAAATAAATAGTCGACACGAGAGATAAACAAACTAAATGCAAAAACTGAAAATAAACAAAACTAAAAGCAAAAGGATACGCTTGGGTTGCCTCCCAAGAAGCGCTGATTTCTAGTCGTCGGCTTGACCATCAGAAGCAACCATCAAAGAGCGGCTGCCGCCCATAGTAAGTATCGTATGATACCACGAATGGGTCTTCATTCAGTATGCCCTCAAGCTTGGCAAGATTATAACAGTGTAAGCTCGTTGCTCCAACAACTTTCTTCATGAAATGGTAGGTATGAGAGAATGATTCTTGACTTGGCTTCATATCTTGGAGGATGCAGTGCGGTGAAGTTGGCATCGATGGAAAATACGGATCCACATATGGCATAGAACATGTCTCCATCGATGGGCTCAAATCGGAATCCTCGAAAGTCTCTTCCTTCTCCAACATCACACTCGACTCATCTTCCTTTTGGAATTCCTCGGATAATTCCGCCAATGTAAGCTCAATTTCTGTAAGAGGCTCGCATTCCCTTGAATCTTCAACACTAGTAGGATCACTCCCCCAAACTTGGTTGGTTGAGTGATCATCGTCTTGAAACCCAACTTGATTCGTCTCCTCTTCCCTAGTAGGTATCGTCTCATTCTCTTGGCAGCTTGCTGATAAGGTTTCCATGAGGCTCACCATTTGCTGCTCCAGATGACGCATTGAGTTGGTCTGACTTTCAATCTTTGTCTCACATGATGCCATAAACCTGAGTAACGTATCCTCTAAATGAGCACTGACTTCCGCAGAACTGTCACTCGTCTCTCCCTGATGTTCAAGTGGTGGGTCTGTAAAATGAGGGTGGTGCGGCTTTGGTTGGTATTGGTGGCTCCAACCCTGGAGTGAAGGATTCCAATGCCACTGGTAGTCAAAGTTCGCCATCTCATTAAACAAGTGCAAAACACTGTCTTCATCTCTATCAACCAAAGGACTACCAGTTGCCAAAGCTCCGTTGAATATCCATCCTCGTGTGTCCGCATGCAAACCACTGAAGAAATATTGCAGACGAGTGTAGTTTGGAAAGTCATTATATCGATACGTGCTTGCCAAATCGTTGAATCTCTCCCACGCTGCGTAGAACGGCTCAGAAGGTTGTTGGGCAAATCTTGTGGATGCTTGTTGATGTAGCATCTCCAAGTACCTCACAAGACAAACAAAACAAAAACCAAAAATAAAAAATAAAAAAACAAAAAAAAACAAATGACTAAACTACAGTCAACTAATCTCGTTTGATATTATTAAAACTAGTCCCCGGCAACGGCGCCAAAAACTTGATCGCTTTTATTTTAAACAGTATTTTCAAGTGTAGCGATTCTATACCGCAAGTGCACGGTGTCAAGTTTTAGTATAATGAAATTAGAAGTACGAGTGTCGAACCCACGAGGACTAGGAAATAAGTATCAAACTCCACTAGTTTAACTATATTTAGCCTACGAAAAATGGTTATGACTAATTAACTAAAATAACTAATTAACTCAATATTTAATCAAACAAACAATAGAGAAGAGAATGAAATCAATAGAGACAATTATCAAGACTTTCGGTTCACCTATGTAATCCCCACAATTCGCCTATTAGTTAAGAATTAATTCAAACAATCTAAGGTGACGAGTTTTCCTAATTCACTTGCTATACCTTGGTCCGGCTATAACAAATCTAATACTAACGTAACAATAAGTCACTCTCGTACCCTTATTGAACAATTAATATTGTAAATCGATCTATGAAAACTTCTAGCCTTCGATTTTGGTAAATCTATTGCTATCACACGTGTGCTAGATTTTACTTGGTCCGTCTCAACCTAAACCCACGGCAAAGATCACTTTATCGAATCACAATATCCTATGGTCAATTCAATTGCAATTTAATATCATTCAAGGATGGCCAAACCCTTAAAAGCATGAAGAACAATGATCTAAACACATAGATATATAAGAATCAATCAAAACATTCAAATTAAATCATGGGTTCATAACATAGGATCCCCTAAGTCTTGACAACAAACTTAGCCTAGAAACATATTTAAAATCAAATGCCATATCATGTATTTCAATATCAAAAGCATAAGGAAATTAAATAGAATCAAACAAAGTTTAGAAATACGAAAAAACTAGCGATGTTGAATCGCGTCGTCAACTCCGTAGCTCCGTCTCTCCCTTTGTAGTGCTGTACTGTACCAGAAGTTCCTCTACGTAAATCTATCTCTTCTGCTATCTACTCACTTTTTATCAGCTTGTTCACGTAATAATATCTGCTGCACCTTTCTTCCGGAACGTGAGTTTTCTCTCTTTAATCTGTTCTCACGTGATTCCCCTCTCCGAATTTTTCAATTCCCCTACGTTCTGATATCTTGCTCACGTTCAAACCTCTTCTTTGATTCTGTCGCTTTTTATCTTCGTCCCTCTCTCTCAATCTGATCACCTTTCTCCTCTTCCTCTTAGTCCAAGTCACGTACGCTACTTCCCTAATATATTTGCTTCTGTTTCTGTTTTTCTTCACGTAACTCGCCTCTCCCCTCGTCTCTCTCTGCTCTCGTTAATATCTGTTCACGTTGTGAAGCTTCCAATCTGCTCTTATCTTTATTCACGTGAATGATGCATGTATTCTCCCAGCCAATGAAAAACTCTTCTCCTTTTTAATAAATCTGATCTCATGTATTATAATATCAAATCATATATTATAATTTAATATTTCATCCATATTCGATAATATCCGGTTGTGCTCGGTTTCGTCCTTTTTATCATTAATTAAACTTAATTCTTCCAATTTTATGCATTTGAACCTGGATTCCTGAAATATACAAATATATACCAAAACACGTAATATTTTCCAGGAATCACTATCAAAACGCCCCTAATTATATATCAAATTAAGTGTAAAAATCACACTTATCAGAGAGTAGGGATCGATCCCACAGGGAAGGTAGTATTTTTTTCGTGCCAAAAATGAATAGTAACAAGGGGGTTTTGGATTGGATTATTACTACTTAACAAAGATTAAGAATTAAACTAATACGCACAATTAACTAAACGAATTAAGACTTATGAGATTAAAGCGATTCTTGGTTTTCAGGTAACCGTACTTTTGGAAAATTATCTTTTGGTCATCAAATCAAAACATTCGAATTCTTTCGATTATCTATCGATTGGAAATTCAATTCCTACTCATCTTATTCGTAGTCAAAGAGAAAACAGCATTCAATTCAACCCTTACCAAATCTCTAATCACCACTACAGTCGTTAATGATTAAATCAATGATAGTTTTCAAAACTAATGAGTTCGATAAATCTAATCAACGAAAACTACAGCCGTTAAAATCAATTACTCAATCGTTTCTCCTAAGAATTCAATAACACCTACAGCCGGTTAATTATTAATCTTAGTTGTTTCTTAACAAACTATCGATTATGCATTTGAATATTAGGTGATCAATCTAATACACAAACACAACAATCATGGAATTCGAAATCTGAGAAACACATTGAAATCGAAATCTAATTCAACAATCAAACCGAATTCTCATAAAAGATTTAAATCCAAAAGTAGGTATCCCTTCAACCAAGAATCGAAGGGTTTTAGCCTATCATATTCAAATCTAAAAACATAATAAATTGTACCGAAAACATTGAATTAAATAAAGGAAAAGAGATTACTAAGACGAATCGCGATTCCGGCTTGTCAGTTCCCGCTCCGTTCTTTGTTGTTCTTGAAGAAAACTTGAAAGAAAATTATTCTAAAAAACTAAATTAATTCTAAAGTCTGGAATAATATGCTTAAGAACTCAATAATCTCGAGTTATGGGGGTTGGTGGCTGATAAAATAGGTTACAATCTTTTAAACATGGTAAAAGACCTAATTTCCCAATTTTCGGACTCTTCGGCGATCGATCTCCTAGCATGTGGCGATCGATCGCTTGTTTATTTTTTTTTCCAGCAAATTGCTTGAGGCGATCGATCGCCACTTTATCGCGATCGATCGCTTGGCTCCAGTGGACTTTGGCGATCGATCGCCTCGCTGGCTCGTAAATTTTGTTGCAAAAGTTTCTGTCCATAGGCGATCGATTTCCTCTCCCAGGCGATCGATCGCCACCTCTAAAATTACGTTTTTGCCCTTTTCTTGATCAACTTTGAGTCCTTGTCATGTCCATATCTTTTCTTGGTCTTTACACATCATTTTTAGCTCGTTTTCTTCGATTGTACCTACAATTACACAAATATACGATTAGGTAGCATACGTATCAAATTATCCATCAAAATCTACCAAATCGTATACAATTAAGCACTAAAGATGTGTCTATTTCTAGTCACATCAAACTCCCCCATACTTACTCTTTACTCGACCTCGAGTAAACCAAATAAAACTACAATATTTTTGGTTGGCTCATAGTATCATAACAAAGCAACTTGTCCTCACTTTAATGCCTCAACAATTTAAACATGCACAGTAATGAAAGGCGTTGAAAAGTTAACAGTGGAACAAGTTCAATCCCTAAACATTTCATACTCAACAAAGTAGTGAACGTGTGTGTGTGGTCATAGACGAGTGTTGTGTACAAATTATAGATCCAAAATATGCAAAGCCATAATAGTTCAAGTTATACACTAACACAAGTATAAGCTCACTTGCACACTCTTCTCCACTATCTTAGCCACTTTGCAAACATAAATCAAGTAGGTCTTTATTAGCTTGTAGCTTGGCCTAGGTATTGGCTTATGAAGAAAGGATAAAGATATATCAAACAAGAGAGTATGATGAAATGCACACTAAGACTTCCCTTCTTGCATGAATTTTTCTCAAACCTTGTTCAATTTTTTTCAAGGTTTATTTCAACATTTTTTTCTTCTTTTGTGCCTTGGCTCCCCTTGGAGTCATGTTTTTTTTTCTCAAATTTCTCAAGGCATTCCTTTTCTTTCATGTATTTTATTCTTTTGACAATAAAGTCACAAATATACTTCAATGATTACCAAGTGCATTTGAATGAAATACATCATACTCCCTTAAAAGGTATGGATTGAAATCATATTTAGGCTAAAAGGGTAGGATGATAAGCTAGTCAAGGAATGTTGAATGGGGGTCTTTAGTATGCTTAGCATACTACCATTCTTTTATATTAAGGCTCAAAAAGGGTACTAGAGATTGATTTTATTTACATGGTAGGCTTGAAAGGCTCAAACGCATCAAAGATTGCCTATATCACTTTCATGTTTGCAAGTAGTCTAGACATACGCCTCAAAGAGCATGTAGTTAAGTTCTAGCATGTATTAGAGACTTCTTAAGACTATCACAAGCTTCACACAATCTTCACTAAGCTATGCACACTTCACAAGTCATGACAAAACCGTGCTCCAAATATTCAACTACTAAGTTGAAGTAAACTTTGTATTAGAGTTCAAAGTGTTCCAAAGTTAACAATTCACCTATGTTCAACAGCATGCATGATATCAATTAGGTTTCATAATGGGCTAGTGATTCTAAGCATGTGTTCATTACTAACTATGAGCTCAAAATTTTTGTATTTTTCGATTTTTTTTTTTTTTTTGTATTTTTGAAATAAGAAAAACAATAACAAGCCACTAATCCCTCCCCCATACTTAAATCTTACATTGTCCCCAATGTAAGGCAAAAATACAAGGAAAGAGAAAAGTTTAAACTAAAAAGAAATAAAACTAAAAAGGTAAAAGGGAAACTAACTCCCCTTGGGTTGCCTCCCAAGCAGCGCCTCTGTTTAACGTCGGTGGCCCGACGCCAGTCCTCGTGCTCAGTCAAAGTGGGGTGGATCCTCTAGAGCCACCTTGATGTCTACGTTCCCTCCTTCTTCATGTTGGACACCTTCAAAGTAGTGCTTCAATCAGTGACCATTCACCTTGAATGTTTTGGTGGTGTCCAAACTTTGAATTTCCACTGCACCATGGGGATACACATGAATAACTAAATAAGGACCATGCCACCTAGAACGAAGCTTACCTGGGAACAGGCGAAGGCGGGAACGGTAAAGGAGAACTTTTTGACCAACTTCAAAGGTTCTCCGTGATATCATCTTGTCGTGAAAATCCTTCGTCTTTTCTTTGTAAAATCTAGCACTCTCGTAAGCTTCATTTTGTATATCCTCTAGCTCTTGCAATTGCAGCTTCCTATGCACGCCACTCTCATCATAGTTCATGTTGAAATTCTTCACTGCCCAGTATGCTTTGTGTTCCAACTCTACAGGGAGATGACATGGTTTACCAAAAATCAGTCGATAAGGAGACATACCTATTGGAGTCTTATATGCGGTTCTGTAGGCCCACAGTACATCGTCTAGTCGCAAGCTCCAATCTTTCCTTGTCGGGTTGACCGTTTTTTTCCAATATGGCCTTGATTTCTCGGTTAGAGACCTCGGCTTGGCCATTTGTTTGCGGGTGATAGGCAGTGGAGACTTTGTGAGTCACGTGGTATTTCTTGAATAGGCTTTCCACTGTCCGGTTGCAGAAGTGTGTCCCTCGATCACTGATGATGGCTCTTGGGATTCCAAACCTAGAGAAAAGGTTATGTTTGATAAAATCTGCAACAACCTTGGAATCGTCAGTACGGGTGGCTATAGCTTCCACCCATTTCGACACATAATCAACAACAAGCAGTATATAAATATGACCATAAGACATAGGAAAGGGTCCCATAAAGTCGATGCCCCAAACGTCAAAAATTTCAGAAATGAGAATGTGTTGTTGAGGCATCTCCTTTCTTTGGGAGAGATTACCGGTCAGTTGGCATTGTGCACATTTCTTGCAGAAAATATATGCGTCACGAAATAGGGTGGGCCAAAAGAATCCACACTCGAGTACCTTCCTAGAGGTTCTCTTGGCTCCAAAATGTCCACCACAAGCATATGAATGGCAAAACATTAAAATGTCATTTACCTCAATCTTGGGTATGCAACGTCGAATGATTTGGTCCGCGCAGTTCTTCCATAAGTAAGGATCATCCCATACATAATACTTGGCATCACTCCTGATCTTAGCTCGTTGAGACCTAGACAATTCAGGAGGTAGCACATTAGAAGCTAAAAAATTCACAATATGAGCATACCATGGAAGATTGTCGTTTATGGAGAACAGATGCTCATCCGGGAATTCCTCCTTCAAAAAAAGCTCATCCTCTACATGTGGTAGACAGCTCAAGTGATCCGCAACTTTGTTCTCGCTGCCCTTCTTATCCTTGATTTGTATGTCGAATTCACTCAAGAGCAAAATCCATCTTATTAGCCTTGGTTTAGCCTCCTTCTTCGTCATCAAATAGCGAAGAGCTGCATGATCAGAATAAACAATAACTTTAGTACCAAGTAAATACGATCGAAATTTTTCAAGAGCAAAAACAACTGCTAAGAGCTCTTTCTCAGTAGTAGAATAATTTCGTTGGGCATCATTCAAGGTTTTTGATGCGTAGTAGATGGCATGTGAAGCATCGCCCTCTTTTTGTCCCAAGACAACACCAACCGCATAGTCACTTGCATCGCACATGATCTCGAAGGGCTGACTCAGTCTGGTGGTTGGATGATGGGGGTAGAGGTCAATGACTTTTTCAGTGTATCAAAAGCTCTCTTGCTTTCGGCATCCATCTCAAAAGGGACATCCTTTTGTAGTAGCTTACACAAAGGGGTAGCTATCTTGGCGAAATCTTTGATGTACCTCCTGTAAAAACCTGCATGACCAAGAAAAGAGCGCACATCCCGGACACAAGTGGGGTAGGGTAAAGATTGCATAACATCAATTTTTGCCTTATCTACCTCTATACCATTAGCAGAAACAACATGACCCAGCACTATACCTTGTTCAACCATAAAATGACACTTTTCAGAATTTAACACAAGGTTAGTATCAATGCACTTTTTCAATACCAATGTAAGGCTAGATAGGCAATCCTTGAATGAGTTACCATAAACAGTAAATTCATCCATGAATACTTCTAAAATATGTTCAATAAACTCAGAAAAGATACTGACCATACACCGTTGAAAAGTGGCTGGGGCATTGCAGAGTCCAAAGGGCATGCGACGGTATGCGAATGTGCCGAAAGGACATGTGAAAGTTGTCTTCTCTTGGTCCTCCGGAGCGATTGCAATCTGAAAATAGCCTGAGTAACCATCAAGAAAACAATAATAAGAATGTCATGCTAACCTCTCAAGCATCTGATCAATAAAAGGTAGAGGAAAGTGGTCCTTTCTAGTCACAGCGTTAAGCTTCCGGTAGTCAATTCACACTCGCCATCCATTTTGAATGCGTGTGGGCACAAGTTCATCGTCCTTATTCTTTATCACAGTGATACCGGTCTTCTTTGGAACCACTTGAACTGGACTAACCCATTGACTATCTGATATAGGGTATATCACACCAACCGATAGAAGTTTCAGAATCCCCTCCTTCACCACCTCCATCATGGGTGGGTTTAGCTTCCTTTGGGGCTGACGTGTCGGGCTCCCTCCTTCCTCTAGTAGAATTTGGTGCATGCACGTGGAGGGACTGATTCCCTTGATGTCTGTGATTGTCCAGCCTATAGCAGTCTTGTGCTCCTTGAGCACATGAATCAAGTCCTTCTCTTGATCATCCCCCAACTTGCTGGAGATTATCACTGGTAATGTATTACCTTCACCAAGGAATACATATTTAAGGTGGGTGGGCAGTGGCTTCAGCTCGATGGTGGGTGCCTGCAAAACAGATGGGAGAGGTCTAGCGTTAGAAACAGGCAATGATATGAAAGAAACGTCACCTGACTGAAATAGCTCAGGTGTATCATCCAGCGCATCGATGGTGTGCTTCACTTCGTCCATGAGGGGTATGTCCGCTTCTTCCTTCTCCAAATCCATGGTGAGAGTGCTTTCCAATTCTTCGTTCCTCCTGTGACAGGTAATCAATAACATCATTAGAGTACACAGTATCATCATTATTGCAAGGATATTTCATGGCATCATAGATGTTAAATGTAACAATCTCACCATCAAATTCCATAGTGAGGGTACCACTATGCACATCTATCTTTGTTTTAGAAGTTTTGAGAAATTGTCTTCCTAACAAGATGGGGCTACTTTTATCACCATTCTCCATGTCAAGGATATAAAAATCAGCTGGGAAAACTAGTTCATTCACTTGCACTAAGACATCTTCAATTAAACCCCTAGGGTATGCACTAGATCTATCTGCTAATTGAATCACCACTCCCGTAGGGTTCAAAGGACCGAGTTGTAAGGAAGCATAAATAGAATATGGCATGACATTAATTGATGCTCCTAAATCTAACATGGCCTTTTCAAGGCGAGTGTTTCCAATAGTGCACGGGATAGAGAACATACCTGGATCCTTACATTTGGTAGGGATTTTTCTTTGTATCACTGCTGATACGTTTTCACTCAGTTCAACCTTTTGAGGTCCCTTCAATCTATGACTCCTCTTGGCAGTGCATAATTCCTTTAGAAACTTCGCATAGCGAGGTACTTGTTGGATGGCGTCCAACAATGGATGTTTATCTCACATCTTCGGAAGGTCTCATACAAGCCTTTGAGTCCAGCGTCTTTCCTGTTGTCTTTTAAAGCTTGGGGAAAAGGGGGTGGCACTTTATATTCAGAAAAAGAAGGGGGCTTACCTTTTGGTGCCTCGTGTGCTATCTCGAGCTTTTCTCCAACTTCCGCTTCCTTTTCTTCCTCACTCTTGGGCGGTTCTTTCTCCGTCGTCTCCGGTGTCTCCAATTCCTTCCCACTCCTAGTTGTGACTGCATTTACATTTTCTCTCGGATTCACCACTGTTTGTGATGGTAGAGTGGTTGATTCGTTTGCTTCAACTCGATTAAGAGCAGTGGCTAGTTGACCCACTTGGGTGTTCAAGGTTTGAATACTCGATCTTGTTTCCTGTTGAAATTTAGTAACATTGTGAGCAAGATCTTGAATGATAACCTCTAACCTGTCAGTAGTAGAAGAAAAATTGGATTGTTGTGCCCTCTGAAAAGGTGGTCTGTATGGCGGAGGGTGTTACAACGCTTGAGGAGGAACATGATTTATCGATTGTGGTCCATAGCTCAAGTTAGGGTGGTCTCTCCATCCTGGATTGTATGTGTTGGAGTAAGGGTCATGTCTTCGTTGGGGTTGTCCCGAAAATCCCCCTGCTGCATGTACTTGCTCGGCTGATGTCTCTTGAAGTGTCGGGCATGCATCAGTGGTATGACTTATCTCCAAACATATTCCACATGGCTTTGTCTTTCCTACATTTCCACCTGCCATACCACGCACAAGAAAAGTGAGGTCTATCAGTTGTTGTTCTAGGTTTGATACATTTACCTCTTTTCTTTGTGGTTGTCCATGGTACAGAGATCCGAATTGTTGGGAGTTGGCCGCCATGTTAGCTATCAACCTACTAGCTTCCTCCGCTGTTTTATCTATAAATGCTCCTCCGCTTGCCGCATCCACCAAGTTCATGTCACCAGAAAGCAAACCTTCATAGAAGTATTGGATTAGAAGGTGTTCACTTATCTGGTGTTGTGGACAACTAGCGCACAACTTCTTGAATCTCTCCCAGTACTCGTGTAGTGATTCCTCGTGGAGCTGCTTCACACCATATATCTCTTTCCTCAAGTTCGTTGCCCTTGAAGCTGGGAAGTATTTTTCTAGGAATACTCTTTGTAAGTCAGTCCACGTGGTGATCGATCCGGATGGTAACTAGAAGAGCCAGTCTTTTGCAGCGTCCTTTAGAGAAAACGGGAAGGCTCTTAACTTTATTTGATCCTCAGTGATTCCGGTCGGCTTCATGGTAGTGCACACCACGTGGAACTCCATCAGATGCTTTTGCGGGTTTTCTCCTGCAAGACCATGAAAAGCTGGCAATAAGTGAATTAAACCAGACTTAAGTTCGAAGTTTACATTATTGGCCAGAGCAGGGAAACTGATGCAGAGCGGTTGTTGATCCAAGTTAGGATTCGCCAGTTGCCTCAAGCTTTGATTTGCAGCCATCATGGACCTCTCTTCTTCTTCTTGTTCTATAATCCTTCGTGCTTCTCGTCTCCTCTGATGTAGCGTCCTCTCAATCTCAGGATCGTAGTGAAAGTTATCTTCGTGATTGAACGATCCACCGGAACTCATTAACAAACCAAAGTAGTAATGCGGGATAAAAATAAAAAAAACGACACAAAATAATACCAATGCCTTCCCCGGCAACGGCGCCAAAATTTGGTAGCGCTTATCGCGTACGCCCAAATTAACCCTTCTCAAGTTAATAGCAAAAGTATGTAGTAGCGAGAGTAGGGATCGATCCCACAGGGAAGGTAGTATTTTTTTCGTGCCAAAAATGAATAGTAACAAGGGGGTTTTGGATTGGATTATTACTACTTAACAAAGATTAAGAATTAAACTAATACGCACAATTAACTAAACGAATTAAGACTTATGAGATTAAAACGATTCTTGGTTTTCAGGTAACCGTACTTTTGGAAAATTATCTTTTGTTCATCAAATCAAAACATTCGAATTCTTTCGATTATCTATCGATTGGAAATTCAATTCCTACTCATCTTATTCGTAGTCAAAGAGAAAACAGCATTCAATTCAACCCTTACCAAATCTCTAATCACCACTACAGTCGTTAATGATTAAATCAATGATAGTTTTCAAAACTAATGAGTTCGATAAATCTAATCAACGAAAACTACAACCGTTAAAATCGATTACTCAATCGTTTCTCCTAAGAATTCAATAACACCTACATCCGGTTAATTATTAATCTTAGTTGTTTCTTAACAAACTATCGATTATGCAATTGAATATTAGGTGATCAATCTAATACACAAACACAATAATCATGGAATTCGAAATCTGAGAAACACATTGAAATCGAAATCTAATTCAACAATCAAACCGAATTCTCATAAAAGATTTAAATCCAAAAGTAGGTATCCCTTCAACCAAGAATCGAAGGGTTTTAGCCTATCATATTCAAATCTAAAAACATAATAAATTGTACCGAAAACATTGAATTAAATAAAGGAAAAGAGATTACTAAGACGAATCGCGATTCCGGCTTGTCAGTTCCCGCTCCGTTCTTTGTTGTTCTTGAAGAAAACTTGAAAGAAAATTATTCTAAAAAACTAAATTAATTCTAAAGTCTGGAATAATATGCTTAAGAACTCAATAATCTCGAGTTATGGGGGTTGGTGGCTGATAAAATAGGTTACAATCTTTTAAACATGGTAAAAGACCTAATTTCCCAATTTTCGGACTCTTCGGCGATCGATCTCCTAGCATGTGGCGATCGATCGCTTGTTTATTTTTTTTTCCAGCAAATTGCTTGAGGCGATCGATCGCCACTTTATCGCAATCGATCGCTTGGCTCCAGTGGACTTTGGCGATCGATCGCCTGATACACGCGATCGATCGCTGGCTCGTAAATTTTGTTGCAAAAGTTTCTGTCCATAGGCGATCGATTTCCTCTCCCAGGCGATCGATCGCCACCTCCAAAATTACGTTTTTGCCCTTTTCTTGATCAACTTTGAGTCCTTGTCATGTCCATATCTTTTCTTGGTCTTTACACATCATTTTTAGCTCGTTTTCTTCGATTGTACCTACAATTACACAAATATACGATTAGGTAGCATACATATCAAATTATCCATCAAAACCTACCAAATCGTATACAATTAAGCACTAAAGATGTGTCTATTTCTAGTCACATCACTATGCTAGAAAGATGTTTATATGATGCTAAGAATTGTAGTGAGCAAAGTTTCATGGTTGGAATTGAGTTGTAGAAGGAGAACCAAGAAAATAAGTAGAAAATCGTCATGGTTTTTCAGAAAACAGAGGAGGCGATCGATCGCTACGTTTGAGGCAATCGATCGCCTGTGGCTAAACATGAGAATGGCGGTGCTTGAGCGATTGATCGCTTCAAGTAGGCAATCGATCGCCTCAAGGCAGAATGTTTTCTAAAGGGGTAGGCGACCGATCGCGTGAAAATAAGAGATCGATCGCTTAGGACCACATCTTTAGGCGATCGATCGCCTCAAAACATGAGATCGATCGCCAGGGTTAGGTTTTGAAAATGTAAGAGTTTTGTGTAGAATTTAATTTGAAGCCTATTGTAAAATGTTATATGGTTCATATTGTTGTAGCATCATCACAGGGGACGAGGCAACGAGGCAATTAGACATTGACGCCTAATTTATATCGTTATTATCGCAGAACGGGTACGTGTTGACATACGAGTATATGATATTATTGTGATGATGCTATGAGCATGTTATCATATGATTAGTGGTATCATATGCATGTGCATTCATGATATTACATTGTTGAGATGGATGCCACGATAGATATGTAGTATATGCTTTGGCTGAGATCGGTGCCACGATAGATATGCCAGTGTTGGTATATGCTTTGGCTGGGATTGTTGCCACGATAGGTATGCTACATATGCTTTGGCATGAGAGATATACGTCGGTTGGGTATATGCTCTGGCTGTTATAACATGTAAGGACGGTACTATGATATGAGCTGCTAATATGAAGATGTGAAAAGGTTCCACTGACATATTGAGCTGAGATAGGCATATCATATTGGTCTGGTTATAACAAGAGATGAGATGAGACATGTCATGACATAATTGCATTTGATGATGTATGATACATGACAATCACATTTGATGTTTATAGTGCTTTATTGTTTATGTTTTGTATTGATATCGCACTGGGATGGTTTTGTATTTATACTCATGTTGTGTGATTGTTTTTTTGTAGGGACTCATAGATGTGGGAGGACGGGATTGTGAGTCGTTTTCCGCTGCGAGCTGAACCGCTGCTTAGGAGTTTTTGGTTTAGGTTGTTGTTATGTATATATGATGAGTAGTTTTGACATAGTTTTTGTCAACTTGTAACAACCTACATAAATAAACTCTTAATCAGTGTATGTTTTACTTAATTCTGACTCACATATGTATAATGAATTGATACATAATGGATTAAGTACGAGGACCCCACATTAGTGGTATCAGAGCAGTGGTTTGAGAACGGGGTGAACAAGGGTAGAGGAAGGTATTAGGGATTTACCTAATACATTGAAAATATGTTATGAATGAGGATGTGATGTTATACTGACATGCTTTATATATTTCTTGTTGTTGGTAACCTGTATTTGCAGTAATGGCAGACAGAATACCACATGATGAGGTTGGGGATGCCATGAGTGGCAATGCGAGTGTTGGATTGGCGTCTGTGCCACCACCACCATTTGGGTAAGAGCCAGTGGAACAGGTACTGTTACCTGGGGAGCTGACTTGACACAGTTTCTGAGTTATCAGCCACCTCGCTCTGAGGGTACTGAATCAGGGGAACAAGCAGAGGAATGGTTGGAACGGATTTGAACAGATTTTTGTATCAGCACCATGTGCCAAGTCTGCTTGGATACGTTTGGCAGAGTTCCAATTGGCGAAGAAAGCCATGATGTGGTGGAAATCCACCTTGATTGAGCTGTGAGCTCAAGGACAAACAGTGAATTGGGATGTATTCAGAACTAAGTTCTTGATCACTATTTCTCTGCTGCTGCAAGGCAGAGGAAAGAGGATGAATTTACAAATTTGAGACAGGGATCAATGACAGTGTCTGATTATGCTGTACAATATTCTTCATTGCTAAAGTATGTACCACATATCGCTGCAAACACAAAGGCAAAGATTAGACAGTTTGTGAAGGGCTTGAGGCCTGAGTTGTTTGATAGGGTAATTTCCAAAAACCCTACATCATTTGAAGAAGCATTGACTAGAGCCGAGATGGCTGAGATTGCAGGTTGAAGTGTACAAGGATGTAGGACAATCCCAACCACCTACATCAGAAAGTATGAGACCTAGAGGAGAACCTTTTAAATCATCACGAGGAGGTGCATCTTCCTCTAGATTTAGTGGGAAGCAATTTGTTCAGCGAAAGGGTGGTGAACGAGGTCCAAGGGGACAGTCCCAAGGGAGTAGTAGTAGCAGTGGTCGAGGGTTACAATGTTTTAAATGTGGAGGGCCACATTTTAAAAGAGATTGTCCACAACTTGATACTCCAGTCTGTTTTCGTTGTGGGAGGACAGGACATATGATTAGAGATTGTCCTCAAGCTGGGGGACAACAGATGAGAGGGAATATATCAGAGAGTAGAGTGCAGCAGAGACCACAGGGTGTTCCACGGATTGGTGGAGGACAGAGAACAGGACCACCTCAGGCTCAGGTGTATGCACTGAACAAGGAGCAAGCAGAGGCAGCTCCTGATGATGTGATTGCGGGTAAGTGTAGTTTATTTACTTTATCCTGCTTTACTTTTGATTGATACTGGTGCATCAAATTCATTTGTTGCACAATGCGTTTATTGACCGGTATCATATATGCTCGTCTCCACTGTTGATGCCTCTCTATGTTTCGACACCCATGGGAACTACTGTAATGGCTTGTCAGAGTGTGTCTGATTGTGTTATTCAGTTTGATACTGAGTATGAGATACATGCTGATTTGATTGTGTTAGATATGATGGATTTTGATTGTATTTTGGGTATTGATGTGTTGAGCAGTTACAAAACTATTGTACACTGTTGTCAAAAGACAGTGAGATTTCAGTCTAATACTGGAAATCAATGGATCTTCTATGGACAAGGATCAGCGTGCCAAGATTCCATTGATATCTGCTCTGAGGATGTTCCGTTTGTTAGAACGTGGACATACGGGATATGTCATTTATGCTGTGGATGTCACAGATAAGAAAGTAGAAAGAATAGTGGAGGATATACCAGTGGTTGCAGAGTATGCAGATGTATTTCCAGATGAGATTCCTGGATTTCCACCAAGTCGATAAGTAGACTTTGGTATTGAATTAGTACCTGGTACTTCTGCAATTTCACGAGCACCATATCGAATGGCACTTTTGGAATTAAGAGAGTTGAAGACTCAATTGCAAGATCTATTGGACAAGGGTACATATGTCCTAGTGTATCGCCTTGGGGTGCTCCGGTATTGTTTGTCAAGAAGAAGGATGGTTCAATGCAACTTTGCATTGACTATAGACAATTGAACAAGGTAACTATAAAGAATAAATATCCTCTTCCTCGTATTGAGGATTTGTTTGATCAGTTACAGGGATCTACAATCTATTCTAAGATTGATTTGAGATCAGGTTATCATCAGATACGTGCGAAGGAAGGAGATGTACAAAAGACAACATCTAGAACTCGCTATGGACATTATGAGTTCCTAGTAATGCCATGTGGTGTAACGAATGCTCCAGCTGTCTTCATGAGCTTGATGAATCGAGTTTTCCAGGATTACCTTGATCAATTTGTCATTGTATTCATTGATGATTTATTGATCTATTCTCCGAGTGAAACTGACCATGTCCAACATTTGCATCTGGTGTTACAGTTATTGAGACAACATCAGTTATATGCCAAACTTAGTAAGTGTGAGTTTTGGTTGACCAGTGTAGGATTTTTGGGACATGTGATCTCTAAAGATGGCATATCAGTTGATCTGAGAAAGATAGAAGCGGTGTTGAATTGGTCATCACCTACCTCTGTGCCAGAAATTCGTAGTTTCTTGGGTTTGGCGGGATATTATAGACGGTTTGTTGAAGGATTGTCAGCAATTGCCAAACCACTCACACAACTGACACAGAAGGGAGTACCATTTAGATGGCCAGACGCATGTGAGCATAGTTTTCAAGAATTGAAACATCGGTTAACTACTGCTTCCGGTGTTGATTATTCCATCAGAACATGATAGGCTTGCTCTTTATACTGATGCATCATTACTTGGTTTGGGTTGTGTTTTGATGCAGGATAAACATGTAGTGGCTTATGCATCACGACAGTTGAAGCCACATGAAATGAAATAACCAGTACATGATCTAGAATTGGCTGCCATTGTCTTTGCCTTGAAGATATGGCGACATTATTTATATGGTACGTCGTTTACCATATATACTGATCATAAAAGTTTAAAGTTTTTATTCACTCAAGCAGAGTTCAATATGAGGCAAAGGAGATGGATGGATCTCTTGAAGGATTATGATTGTGAGATCGAGTATCATCCAGGAAAGGCTAATCTCACAGCAGATGCCTTAAGTCGAAAAGTTCATAATATTGCTGATGAGATGATGCATTTATCAGCCTTGATGACTTCTTGTTGTACCTTAGGTTATGAGTTTGATGTAGATACAGAGCCAGTAAGGGTATCAACATTGTTGGTTGAACCCGATATCTTTAGAAAATCAGAACGACACAAGTTACTGATGACGAGGTACAACACTGGAAGGAAAGGATAGGTCAAGGACAAACATCTCAGTTTGTACTTGCAAGTGACGGAACTTTGAAGTATAGAAACTGTTGGGTAGTACCTACTGCATTAGAACTACGCCAAGAAATACTACAACGTGCGCATTGTAGTCGCTATAGTATACATCCTGGAGGAAAGAAAATGTATAAAGATTTACGTAACCAATTTTGGTGGAAACGCATGAACAGGATGTACTGAACTTCGTAAAATGATGTTTGATCTGTCAACAAGTAAAAGCAGAACGACAAAGACCAGGAGGTGAATTGAGGAGTTTGGAGATTCCTCAATGGAAATGGGAACATGTTACAGTGGATTTTGTTACCCATTTGCCACGGACTTCCTCTGGCTTTGATGCGATTTGGGTCATTGTTGATAGATTGACGAAAGTAGCTCACTTCATACCTTACAGTATGACATTTACCTATGTGAAGATGGCTCAATTATATATTCAAAATGTAGTGAGACTACATGGCATACCAGTGTCAATTGTATCGGATAGAGATCCGAGATTTGCTTCTCATTTTTGGCAAGGATTACAGTCAGCGCTAGGAACTGAAGTACGATTGAGTACAGCGTATCATCCTCAAACAGATGGACAGATAGAGCGTACGATACAGACGCTTGAGGATATGTTACGAGCCTGTGTATTGGAGTTTGATAACTCTTGGCAAGAGTCATTGCCATTAGTGGAATTTTGGTACAATAACAGTTATCAAACTAGTATACAGATGGCACCATTTGAGGGCGACGATGTAGATCGCCATTATATTGGGATGATGTTGATCATACTGCACTCCATGGACCAGAAATGCTACGTGAAATGGAGGAGAAAGTAAAAGTGATCAGGTTGAAATTACAAGCTGCTCAGGATAGACAGGCTGCTTATGCCAATAAGCGACGTAGACCACTTGAATTCCAAGTTGGTGATCGAGTATTCTTGAAAATCTCACCTTTTAAAGGTGTGGTACGATTTGGTAAGCGTGGAAAGTTGTCTCCACGATACGTTGGTCCGTATGAGGTATTGCAACGTATTGGTACGTTGGCATATCGATTGGCACTACCGCCAACATTGAGTAGTATCCACGATGTGTTCCATGTGTCACTATTGAGGAAATATGAACCACATCAGGGTCATGTATTGCCACCATCTGAAGTACAGTTAGATACAAACGTGTCTTATGTGGAACGACTAGTGAAGATTCTGGATAGAGCTGAGCGGACTTTACGGAACAAAGTGATACCAATGGTAAAAGTACAATGGGATCGTCGGGGTGTCGAGGAGGCAACGTGGGAGTCGGAGCAGCATATGATACATCAGTATCATGAATTGTTTACTGGTATGACTTTACAGTTTTATGATACTGTTGGTAAGTAATTACTGCAATGTTGCTTATATGATCATGTTATTATCTTCTTGCAGTAGGATTATTAAGTGGTATACGTATGCATATTATGTATGTGCAATTTCGAGGACGAAATTCAATGAGTAGGGGAGAAATGTCATGCCTCGATCTGACGTATACATGTATAACATGATTATGTGTAATTCTGATTAATTACAGTACGATGTGGACTCGGATTCGGGTTGAACCGAGTGAGGATCGATGTACTAATAGATTGAAGTATGTATGAAAGTTCAATACAAAGTTGTAGCAAGTATAAGGTTATATAAACCAAGAAACATGGGAGATATGTGAGTTGTGAACAAATATATCTATGTTCTTGAAATGTTGATGCATGTTTTATTTTATATGCAAGAGAATAAAGAGAGAAAGAAGAGACATGAAGTGGTAGTGGGATATGACCTTGGTGTGCATTTCACTTACATTTGAGAAGCATTAAAATTTGCATATCATGTGAATTTGAAGTTGAAGTAGAGGAGTTTATATGAAGGAATAATCAGATTGTAAAAACATACAACCCCACATCTCACCTAGTAATCTCTACGAAAGCACCTCTCCAAACCCTTGTTGGTTCTTCCATATTTGGCTTGGATTTCACTTGATAATCAAGCTAGAAAGTTGAGAGAAGTGATTTCATATCTTCTTGGTAAGAATTTCATAGCATATGGTGTATTTGTATTTAGTTGATGGAAACTTGAAGCATGGTATTATTCTTCTATGACTTGAATTGAAACTTGTTATCATGTAAATGAATGATTGGAACTATGCTAGAAAGATGTTTATATGATGCTAAGAATTGTAGTGAGCAAAGTTTCGTGCTTGGAATTGAGTTGTAGAAGGAGAACCAAGAAAAGAAGTAGAAAATCGCCATGGTTT
Source organism: Haberlea rhodopensis (assembly GCA_907163345.1). Lineage (NCBI taxonomy): Eukaryota > Viridiplantae > Streptophyta > Magnoliopsida > Lamiales > Gesneriaceae > Haberlea > Haberlea rhodopensis. Next base: position 754,614 of record CAJQUN010000160.1, read on the forward strand.
TTCAGAAACAGAGAAGGCGATCGATCGCTACGTTTTAGGCAATCGATCTCCTGTGGCTAAACATGAGAATGGCGGTGCTTGAGCGATCGATCGCTTCAAGTAGGCAATCGATCGCCTCAAGGCAGAATGTTTTCCAAAGGGGTAGGCGACCGATTGCGTGAAAATAAGAGATCGATCGCTTAGGACCACATCTTTAGGCGATCGATCGCCTCAAAACATGAGATCGATCGCTAGGGTTAGGTTTTGAAAATGTAAGAGTTTTGTGTAGAATTTAATTTGAAGCCTATTGTAACATGCTATATGGTTCATATCGTTGTAGCATCATCATAGGGGACGGGGTAACGAGGCAATTAGACATTGACGCCTAATTTATATCGTTATTGTCGCAGAACAGGTACGTGTTGACGTACGAGTATATGATATTATTGTGATGATGAATGTTATCATATGATTAGTGGTATCATATGCATGTGCATTCATGATATTACATTGTTGAGATGGATGCAACGATAGATATGTAGCATATGTAAGGACCCCATGCCCTTAACCCTTGATTAGTGTATTAGCCATTATGTGTGGCACATGCTTTCAATAAAAAATCAATCGGGAACTCAGATGATACTTTACCATTGAATGGCAATTACAAAATTTCTTTGATATTCAACGTTATAAGGTCATCTCTACCAACAAATAGACTCAAAGATTTCGCCCATTACCATCCCCATTACACCACTTTTAACATTGTGGACTTTTATAAAAATTTGGGCAGAGTCTCCCCATAAATTGAGCTATCCCGAAATAAAAGCACATCACATAACATAATTCCCGGCCAGGGAAAACACAATACTCAACAGAAATAGAAACATTAATTAAATTCCCAGCCAGGGAAGACACCGCACAATAAGACAACAAAAGTGGGTCTCAACACCCACGTAATACACCAATGACTCTCATATCATTTAGCAATTCTACCACTAATTGCATGCAACATAGAATGAAAGAGAGAATGGCTCATGCCTTTATATACAACCCATATACAAGTATAACCGTGCTCACATGCGAGCATCATGAATGTGTATATAATCCTCAGGTGTATATAAGTACCCTATACGATACCGTGCTCCATCAAGTCCTGGTACCACGATCCTGGGAGTACCTCCAATCAACAGCTCGAGCTCAGCTCCAAAGCCATCGATGTACCTGTTCACCTGCCCCAACAGAGACAGCCCCCAACGGGGTGAGCATACCAATACACAAAATCTCATAATCACAATAATGAAATTCATAATTTACAACAAAAGTAAATACTAATGAATTTTAAATGATACTCCCTGGATGGCAACGTCCTCATCCGGGATTCCGTGTACTGTCCCTGTTCTCACAATCATCAAACTCATCAAATCTCAAAAATCAGTAAATCAACACATTGATTTAACTCATCGCATGCCTAATTCTCGAATATCAATAGATAGTGATTCCAAAATCATTATACATGCAAATATGGATATCTCAATATCGAATACTGATTTCTCAACTTCGCTATCAATCACAGATAGCTCAAATGCCTAGCATTTATTTTACCAATTCTCCATTATACTTAGACATCTCAAATGTCTTATAATGAATACATGATTCACGATCATTCTCAGGCATCTCAATGCCCTACAATGGTCATATACATCCAGTACCCCATATCTCTTATAAGGTTATACTACTCTAGTATCACGCACGCTTGTGGCAGCGATATCAAGATAAGGTCGTTCCATAGCTATATCAACACACATATATATAACCATACGCACAACCATCTAATGCAATCAAAATACATTATGCATTTCACAAATGCTCTCATATAAAGTAATGCTCGTACGTCGCACGTACCTTAAATCTCCGTAGTCCGAGCCAAACCTTTGTCGAGTTCCATGCCCCGAGGAATGATGTGCTAACACGATAAATAATTCACCATTATTTACGAACATGCAACCCATGCTCAAGCACACCCATAACCCTTATACAAAAATATTGTCAACACACGACAATTAACCATTTAAAAGACCCGGGGCAGGGCACATGCAGGGAGGGAAATCGAATGAGACATCAACGAAAATTGCTCAAGAACCACCCTTCAATTTTCGAACCCTAACATCACAATTCGAACCCAACCAAGCACCATAATTCATCTAAAACATGAAATAAACGACCAACATCAAGAAAAATTGCCCCTCCTGCCAAAACCCCAAAATCGAACCCAAACCCTCACGCGAACAGGGAATAATTCGAACCATACATCACAAAATGGCAGGGAATTACAGGAGAAGGACGAAAAAGGGGTAAGGAAGGTTACCCAATCGAAAATCGGAAGGAAATCGATCGAAAATTGAAGAACCCTAGAAATGCACCTCTGCGCTTTTCTGGTAAATCCGAACGCGATTCGTGACGAAACTTCGAATTCCTGGTGTGGAAAGTTGCGCCTGGAAGAGACGAAGCCAACGGCGGTCCGGACGCGCCGGATGGTGGCCGGACGGCGGCGGGCGCACGGCTTGAAGCAGCGAGGGTTGAGGGAAATCGGGAATGAGGCAGAGGGGGAGAGAGACAGGCAAGGCGTGACAAAAATGGTTTCCAAATTAAAAATATCGGGTTCAACTGGTATATATAGCAAAATTACCCCAAAATACCAATAGCCCCACAAATACATCATGATTCATTAAAAATCATCTGTTTTCAAAAACTCTCTCCCTAACCTCAAAAACCCATACTGGTGCCCACACAAAGCACCCCAGATCCCGAGTCACACTAAAAACCCAACTCATAGGTTTTTCACCGAAATGAGAATACAATCTCAACCTCGGGATCCAACAATCCCAACTACCCAAATAGACGAGCTCGGGAGGCCCAACACCGCGATTAAACTCCAAATCGCCACGTAAAAACAACTTTAGGGGTCATTAATACTCCGGGATTAACACCAATAATCCCAGGACATCACATTATCCCCTACTAAAAGAATTTCGTCCTCGAAATTGCACCGGTGTAATACGTAACACCCAGGCTATACAACAACATGAAGCCATAACCTCGATCCTTGACCATATTAGAATCGTATTAATAAACGCGAGGGTACCTACCTCGCACCAAACTCTGGAATGAAATAAACCTTCCAGTCCACCAAAAACAAAAGAGCGTCGGCACAACATAACGCTAACAATCCAAAAGCAGTTAGTCAACTGAAACTGCAAGGATTCGAATCGCTCCCGATTCCATCGTAGATATCATTCAATGACGTCTCTACCATGACTCACAATGTCTAACATACATCGTTACGAGGGAAAATACTAGTATACCACGGTGTACACATATCAAATCTGGTTTCCACTTTCAAACCTCCTCCATCGAAGGAGCAGTCGCATCATTGCAACTCAATTTGGGCAACTCACGGCCACAGATTCACACAAAAGACATCTTCACAAGATGCCCACCTCCGGATGTTCCAAGAATCACATCCTGATCATAAATAAACAATCGAGACTCCACAGAGTTTCGAATTCTGAAAGGACATGCAATAAACCCATTGCATCCTCAACGCTTGTGTCGTCAGCGACACCCAACAATCCGAATCCCTGCCATCCCTTGATAACCCTTGGATTTAACAATCCAAACTTGGGAAGGCTATCGAATAACTCGAAGGAAAACACCAACAAGGAAACACCTCAACCCACACAAGATAATCCCTCCTCAAAGGGAGTCAACTAACTTCACGATTAGTCCTCATAATTTATCGTGCCCTGGAGATTCTCAATCTCGTGGTGTTCCAAATCTCTCTTCAGAGATTTAACCGCCCAAACATAGCATAACTCTATGTTTGACAAAAGGAAAACAACAACTGGCATCTGTATTCTCACCGGTATACCTGCCTAAGCACGGATACCACATGCATACACAATGCACTTGGCTCGGGTATCTACAACATACCCCTAAGCCCCAAACACAACCGTCAATTCTGAGTCATTCCCATCCAGTGGAGAATGATAATCGACGATCAACAACACGATGTGATTCCCAAAATCAACACCACATGCACCAACTTACCGAATCTTTCAAAGATTCCCAAATAGGTATAACACTACCTCCTTCCCCACAAGGAAAGTGTCATCGAACTCGAGGTCCACTAGTCTCGAACCACCGTTCGGAAAAACTGGATACAATAACACCCATTGCATCCCAAATACACGGATTCCCCAGATCGAGTCAACGACGACTTGATGACTCTCTTGTTGGTACTCCAACATTATGAGCTATTCCAGACAAGTCTCACCAAGATTAAACATAAACGTATACACGTTTCAGTGAGGCATGCACAACCTCAACCTCAAATGACGTGGTGACTACTAGAGTCCACCACAATCCACATCGTAGCACCTTACGATTTGCCAAACTTGGTTCCAACGAGCAGTATAACGGCTCTAGCAAGCCCATCATGGTACTGCACACACGCGGCAGACAAACTAGTCGCTGCCTCGTTAGGTTTACCTCAAACCTACCAATAAGACGGACGTTTCCGCACGGCATACCACACCGTGGGAAGAAAGATCAATAGAGTAGTGGGTCTGTACCCAACGTTCCTCTAATGCCGATACACCCTGGACACTCCAGTGTCCCTATGTACTTAACGTAACCTGATCCTAATCCTTTAGGACCCATTCTACACCCTCAAGGGTGGTGTGACCATGTCTACCACATGTCATATCGACAGAAAGCGAGTAATTTCCTCCATGATTACTCCTGTCGTCAAATTACATGGCCAAAGAGCCATTCCAACGAGCATACCTCGAGGGTATCACCACTCGTAATATGATCACCTCAAACATATGCTGCGGTACAATCACATGTACAGCGCGTCCATCCATTTCTCGAGCAACCCGCTCGGTATAAGGGTCACATCATCGGTGACGTAGACACCACCTTGTGCTCGGCACTGGCACCCAAGGCATACAACTGAATACGTATACTCAACGCATTGTTCATCGTAACGATGATGCATGTCTAATAAGACATCTCCTACACCATCGTCATCGTCATCCCGTGACGACACATGCCCACTCATGGCATCTAAGGCATCGTCAACTAGTGACGATACATGTCAACAATGACATTTAAACAACCTAGTCAACTCGTGACGGTCCATGTACATCAACGTATGCCATCCACCATTATGCTAATAAAATAGTCATAATAAAACATGCATATCAACGCATGCCAGCTACAATAATGCTAATATAATAGCAATATCCCATACCCCATCGCTAACAAGATAGCGGCATACCTATCTCCGTCGCTCGATAATAGTGCGTAATCAGCACCCATCGCTTGAATGCGGCATAATCCTGTGCTGAGTACATAGCGTCACAATCCATCGCTATAGAATCGACGGCATGATACCTCGTCATATAATAAGTGGCATGAAACCTCGCTATACACCTGAGCATGAATCATCGTCCACATAATAGCGGAACGAGGCATCGCTATCAACATATCCGGCGGCATGAATCATCGCCAATCCTCATAGAAGAATGAGTTATCATCATTGACACAGCGGAATGAACCATCGCTATCATCCGTGTCATCATAAAGAAATGAATCATCATCATCGACACAGCGGAATACATCACCGCTATCATCCGTGTCCGGCGGTATAAACCATCGCCAATCATCATAGAAAATGTACATAAATAAAGGAATGCATGAATCTTAATTAAGTATACTTCTTGGTTAAACACATTAACCCACTTTTATTGTCCCTGTTTCAAATATTCATGCACGTAATCATTAGATCTTAACGTAATTGATTAACATCATAGCATCATATGGTATCTTACCACATCGTAAACATCATAACGTCTTATGGCATCTTACCACATCATAAGTATCGTATGACCTCTTACCATATGGGCATCTTACCTCGTGGCATCTTACCACATAATAACATCGTATGGCCTCTTACCATATGGGCATCTTACCCCGTGGCATCTTACCACATAATAACATCGTATGGCCTCTTACCATATGGGCATCTTACCCCGTGGCATCTTACCACATAATAATATCGTATGGCCTTTTACCATATGAACGTCTTACCCCGTGGCATCTTACCACATAATAATATCGTATGGCCTCTTACCATATGGGCATCTTACCCCGTGGCATCTTACCACATAATAATATCGTATTCAACATAATATGAATGCAAACGTAAATGCATAAATCATAAATACAAACCACAACTCATAAATAATCAACATATGAAATTATGGTTCCTTAGTAATGTCATGACATATCTTTACTTCTTAAATCCTTACTTCCATCCTGAGTCATTTATCATTAGTGTATTTCAATGCTTCTTACTTCTCCACGTAAGCGGAATTCTTCCTCGCTTCTTATGGAAATCCACGTAAGCGGAATTCTTCCTCGCTTCTTATGGAAGTTAGCGTAAGCATTAAAATCCTCACTAGGATAACCTTGACTCGTGAAATACACCTCTTATATTTCACAACATACATATGCAAAAACGATGCATATCAACATGTATCATATCATAATGCACTATCTTATGCATATCTTGCTTTACCTTGTGTTAAATAAATAAACACATAATATATGTTACCGTTGGGATGCCCGTACGGTGCTTACGTACCTTCCTTGCTTGAACATAACATGAACAAACGCATTAGTACATTCAATAATAATTGAGACCATACCGGAGTATTCCATTGTCGGTTGTCTACCCAGTCTGTCCTCAGACAATACATCATATCTTTCTTTTCCCTGATTTTCTTACCAAAATCAGATTCCTTGGCACGTAACATATAGAGTGCTCACTATTAATGCCACCCTATCGTGTTTCACACGATTCCTGCAACCACAATGGTTAGCAATACCACTTTTCATATCATAAAAGCACATAAACAATTAGTTATGTCGTACAACATTAATGCCATCATGCATAAATATGTGCTATCAATAACTTCCTAGGCCCTTAACAGCCCCAATGAGCAACCACTGCTCTGATACCACTAATGTAAGGACCCCATGCCCTTAACCCTTGATTAGTGTATTAGCCATTATGTGTGGCACATGCTTTCAATAAAAAATCAATCGGGAACTCAGATGATACTTTACCATTGAATGGCAATTACAAAATTTCTTTGATATTCAACGTTATAAGGTCATCTCTACCAACAAATAGACTCAAAGATTTCGCCCATTACCATCCCCATTACACCACTTTTAACATTGTGGACTTTTATAAAAATTTGGGCAGAGTCTCCCCATAAATTGAGCTATCCCGAAATAAAAGCACATCACATAACATAATTCCCGGCCAGGGAAAACACAATACTCAACAGAAATAGAAACATTAAGTAAATTCCCAGCCAGGGAAGACACCGCACAATAAGACAACAAAAGTGGGTCTCAACACCCACGTAATACACCAATGACTCTCATATCATTTAGCAATTCTACCACTAATTGCATGCAACATAGAATGAAAGAGAGAATGGCTCATGCCTTTATATACAACCCATATACAAGTATAACCGTGCTCACATGCGAGCATCATGAATGTGTATATAATCCTCAGGTGTATATAAGTACCCTATACGATACCGTGCTCCATCAAGTCCTGGTACCACGATCCTGGGAGTACCTCCAATCAACAGCTCGAGCTCAGCTCCAAAGCCATCGATGTACCTGTTCACCTGCCCCAACAGAGACAGCCCCCAACGGGGTGAGCATACCAATACACAAAATCTCATAATCACAATAATGAAATTCATAATTTACAACAAAAGTAAATACTAATGAATTTTAAATGATACTCCCTGGATGGCAACGTCCTCATCCGGGATTCCGTGTACTGTCCCTGTTCTCACAATCATCAAACTCATCAAATCTCAAAAATCAGTAAATCAACACATTGATTTAACTCATCGCATGCCTAATTCTCGAATATCAATAGATAGTGATTCCAAAATCATTATACATGCAAATATGGATATCTCAATATCGAATACTGATTTCTCAACTTCGCTATCAATCACAGATAGCTCAAATGCCTAGCATTTATTTTACCAATTCTCCATTATACTTAGACATCTCAAATGTCTTATAATGAATACATGATTCACGATCATTCTCAGGCATCTCAATGCCCTACAATGGTCATATACATCCAGTACCCCATATCTCTTATAAGGTTATACTACTCTAATATCACGCACGCTTGTGGCGGCGATATCAAGATTAGGTCGTTCCATAGCTATATCAACACACATATATATAACCATACGCACAACCATCTAATGCAATCAAAATACATTATGCATTTCACAAATGCTCTCATATAAAGTAATGCTCGTACGTCGCACGTACCTTAAATCTCCGTAGTCCGAGCCAAACCTTGCTCGAGTTCCATGCCCCGAGGAATGATGTGCTAACACGATAAATAATTCACCATTATTTACGAACATGCAACCCATGCTCAAGCACACCCATTACCCTTATACAAAAATATTGTCAACACATGACAATTAACCATTTAAAAGACCCGGGGCAGGGCACATGCAGGGAGGGAAATCGAATGAGACATCAACGAAAATTGCTCAAGAACCACCCTTCAATTTTCGAACCCTAACATCACAATTCGAACCCAACCAAGCACCATAATTCATCTAAAACATGAAATAAACGACCAACATCAAGAATAATTGCCCCTCCTGCCAAAACCCCAAAATCGAACCCAAACCCTCACACGAACAGGGAATAATTCGAACCATACATCACAAAATGGCAGGGAATTACAGGAGAAGGACGAAAAAGGGGTAAGGAAGGTTACCCAATCGAAAATCGGAAGGAAATCGATCGAAAATTGAAGAACCCTAGAAACGGACCTCTGCGCTTTTCTGGTAAATCCGAACGCGATTCGTGACGAAACTTCGAATTCCTGGTGTGGAAAGTTGCGCCTGGAAGAGACGAAGCCAACGGCGGTCCGGACGCGCCGGATGGTGGCCGGACGGCGGCGGGCGCACGGCTTGAAGCGGCGAGGGTTGAGGGAAATCGGGAATGAGACAGAGGGGGAGAGAGACAGGCAAGGCGTGACAAAAATGGTTTCCAAATTAAAAATATCGGGTTCAACTGGTATATATAGCAAAATTACCCCGAAATACCAATAGCCCCACAAATACATCATGATTCATTAAAAATCATCTGTTTTCAAAAACTCTCTCCCTAACCTCAAAAACCCATACCGGTGCCCACACAAAGCACCCCAGATCCCGAGTCACACTAAAAACCCAACTCGTAGGTTTTTCACCGAAATGAGAATACAATCTCAACCTCGGGATCCAACAATCCCAACTACCCAAATAGACGAGCTCGGGAGGCCCAACACCGCGATTAAACTCCAAATCGCCACGTAAAAACAACTTTAGGGGTCATTAATACTCCGGGATTAACACCAATAATCCCAGGACATCACAATATCCCCTACTAAAAGAATTTCGTCCTCGAAATTGCACCGGTGTAATACGTAACACCCAGGCTATACAACAACATGAAGCCATAACCTCGATCCTTGACCATATTAGAATCGTATTAATAAACGCGAGGGTACCTACTTCGCACCAAACTCTGGAATGAAATAAACCTTCCAGTCCACCAAAAACAAAAGAGCGTCGGCACAACATAACGCTAACAATCCAAAAGCAGTTAGTCAACTGAAACTGCAAGGATTCGAATCGCTCCCGATTCCATCGTAGATATCATTCAATGACGTCTCTACCATGACTCACAATGTCTAACATACATCGTTACGAGGGAAAATACTAGTATACCACGGTGTACACATACCAAATCTGGTTTCCACTTTCAAACCTCCTCCATCGAAGGAGCAGTCGCATCATTGCAACTCAATTTGGGCAACTCACGGCCACAGATTCACACAAAAGACATCTTCACAAGATGCCCACCTCCGGATGTTCCAAGAATCACATCCTGATCATAAATAAACAATCGAGACTCCACAGAGTTTCAAATTCTGAAAGGACATGCAATAAACCCATTGCATCCTCAACGCTTGTGTCGTCAGCGACACCCAACAAATCCGAATCCCTGCCATCCCTTGATAACCCCACAATTACCCCGAAATTACCAATAGCCCCACAAATACATCATGATTCATTAAAAATCATCTGTTTTCAAAAACTCTCTCCCTAACCTCAAAAACCCATACCGGTGCCCACACAAAGCACCCCAGATCCCGAGTCACACTAAAAACCCAACTCATAGGTTTTTCACCGAAATGATAATACAATCTCAACCTCGGGATCCAACGATCCCAACTACCCAAATAGACGAGCTTGGGAGGCCCAACACCGCGATTAAACTCCAAATCGCCACGTAAAAACAACTTTAGGGGTCATTAATACTCCGGGATTAACACCAATACTCCCAGGACATCACAATATGCTTTGGCTGAGAGCGGTGCCACGATAGATATGCCAGTGTTGGTATATGCTTTGGCTGGGATTGTTGCCACGATAGGTATGCTACATATGCTTTGGCATGAGAGATATACACCGGTTGGGTATATGCTCTGGCTGTTATAACATGTAAGGACGGTACTATGATATGAGCTGCTAATATGAAGATGTGAGGAGGTTCCACTGACATATTGAGCTGAGATAGGCATATCATATTGGTCTGGTTATAACAGGAGATGAGATGAGACATGTCATGACATAATTGCATTTGATGATGCATGATACAGGACAATCACATTTGATGTTTATAGTGCTTTATCGTTTATGTTTTGTATTGATATCGCACTGGGATGGTTTTGTATCTATACTCATGTTGTGTGACTGTTTCTGTAGGGACTCATAGATGTGGGAGGACGGTATTGTGAGTCGTTTTCCGCTGCGAGCTGAACCACTGCTTAGGAGTTTTTGGTTTAGGTTGTTGTTATGTATATATGATGTGTAGTTTTGACATAGTTTTTGTCAACTTGTAACAACCTACATAACTAAACTCTTAATCAGTGTATGTTTTACTTAATTCTGACTCACATATGTATAATTAACTGATACATAATGGATTAAGTAACGAGGACCCCACAGATCTCCCTTGAAGTGATATTTTACATTTCCCTTCCCTTAACGTCCTTTCTTTCCATTGTCATAAATGCACTTTCTCCAATTTCCACACCTTCCTCTTGAACACACATAGTCCGAAGTTCATTAATTGACCACTTATCATTATTTGTGTTGTTGAATACTTAAAGGGTTCCTATTGACATGGAGTGTTGAAAATATAATGCACAAGGAAATGCTCAGACATTTCAACCACGAGAGTCTTTAATTGAGCCACAATGTCCTCATTTGCATGATGTGCCTACGTACACTTTTCACAGTAGTGATCCTCATGGATTGGAAACTTCATAATTAGGGTGCTGGATATTGCTATATCTGAAGCAAATTGCTCATAAATAACCTCCAATAATACCTTGACATCTTATGCTCTTCGACAGAACCCGAATACCGTCAGAGATTTTAGTTTTACGAACATTATGCAGAGACGATGAGATCATTCTCACTTTTCATAAAGATCAACCTCATCATGAATTTTGATTTCAGTAATCAGAGATGATTCGTCTTTCCTTATGGAGACACCACCTGATGAGCCGACCTGATTCGCGTTTCAGTTGCTCGACCTTCATCAAAAGACCTCGCCTCTTGTTCCGTGCTCTTTGTCATGGCCGACCTGTTTGGCCGACGTGTTTCGCCCCACCTGTTGGCCCTCCGCCAAATGCCCTGGCGACCTCTTTCGGGACCCGAGCTTATGGGCCGAGCTCGTCTCATTCCCGGCTTAATACGTTTGCTCAAGAAGGAAACTAAATCTCCTGAACTAGGTAAGTCCTAGATCTGCGGAGCAATATCGGGGATTTGATTGTATTCAAAGGATCTTAACATATATGGGTAAGATTTGGATAAACATGGAAGGAGTCTTTGTTGCATGGTAACTCTTGAGTCTCTGCCTATAAATACCAGGTTTGGGGTATCAATTAATGATTCATAATTACCTTTACCTACCGCATATATTTCCTCATATTCTCTCGCCTGACTTGAGCGTCGGAGGGGACCCGTCGGAAAAACTTCCGGCCCCCTTCTCACTGTTGCTTCATATTTTCAGTTCATCCCAGAAGATATTTACTGACATCCTTGCCATTATTTTGAATATTGGAGAAGAAAGAGAGGTGAACCCCCTCTCTATTGATATCAGCAAGTCACCGCAATTTTAGGTGATATCAATTGGCGCCGTCTGTGGGTAATTTCTGAGTTGAAGACGTTGATATGGCTGGACGACATGGACGTGGGCGTGGAGTCGGGAGGAACCTGGGAGAAAGAGAAACTCCTAATATGAAAAATCATGATATCCCTCCACAACAGGAAGATCAAGCACCTCCTTCTGTTATGAATGTGGGAGATCTGACTATGGAGCAGCTAGCACAATTCATCAATTGGACCATGCGAAATACTTTTTTCCAACACCAGGTTCCACCACCAACGGAATCTAACCAAGCTCCACTCCCTCCACAAACAAATTAGGCGCCTCCGCCTGTTCAACCAGAGCAGGTCCCTGAAAACAATAGGGTAGCAAGTGCTGAGGCAGATACACAAGTAGAGCCTCCGCTAATAGATCCAATGGAAGCTGTATGGGGAGATATAAGACAATTGGGTCAACATCTTGGTGGCCGACCTCCAGTGGCTAGGAGAGAAAGTCCATTCTCCCATACTATTTTAGGAGAGGAACTCCCGCCAAATTTCAGACAACCCGCAGTGGGAGAATATGATGGAAGCACAGACCCAGAAGAGCACCTTGGAAGATTTGAGAATGCTGTTCTGTTGCATAGGTATTCTGATGGGATCAAATGCCATGTTTTCCTTACCACCCTGGATAGATCGGCACAACAATGGTTTAATTTAATTAAACCAAACACTGTACGCTGCTTTGAAGAGTTCAGTTCGGCTTTTCTAAACCAATTCGCCAGCAGCAAGAGGTATCAAAAAACTTCTTTAAGTCTGTTCACTACCAAGCAGAATGAACATGAGTCCTTGAGGGAGTTCGTACAACGCTTTAATGGGGCAGCCTTAGAGGTCCCTACTGCAACGATAGATATCCTTATTAACGCCTTTACACAGTGGCTTAAGGCATGAGAGTTATTTAAATCGTTGGTAAAGAAACCCCCTCGAAGTTATGGCGAACTTCTAGGAAGAGCTGAAAAGTACATCAATCTAGAAGATGCTCAGAGACAGAGAAGGGTTGATGTGCGGCCATCAGAAAAGAAAGATAAGTTAGAGTTAAGCAAGAAAAGACCGACTGATAGGACCGATGAAAGGAGTCGAACTAGAAATCAATTTGCTTCACGCATACCTCTATCCATGAGCTTGGAAAGAGCTATGGAAATATGTGATGATAGAAAGAAACTGGAAAGACCAAGGAAGTCGGATAAGGGACCCCGTAGGCCTCCCTCTGATAAGTACTGTGAATTCCATAGAGAGTACGGTCATATAACTAATGAGTGTCAGAAGCTTGAAGATGAGGTATAAAGAATCATCAAAAGAGACTCTGAAATAAAAACTCTCCTAACAAGGACTCAAGAACCTTATCAAAAAAATCATGGTAGAAGTCGTTACCGAGGTAACAGAAGAGAAAAAACACTGTATAAGGGCCGAACCAGGTCCCGTGAAAGGGAAATTGCTCATAAAGAAACAGATAATCAAAGGAGAAGGGTCGAACAGGTGGATAATAATCCCACCCGAGGAACTATTAATATGATCTCTGGGGGACCCACTGATGGAGATTCGGGCAGAGCTCGGAAAAGTCATGGTAGAAGATTGGAAAATTTCGAAGTATCGGAAGAGCTAATGTCAAGGGATGACCCTGTCATAAGCTTTGGGCCTGATGATCTGAAAGGAGTTGCAGCACCGCACAATGATGCCCTAGTAGTCACTGTAACCATAGCTAATTATGACGTAGCAAGGATCTTCATTGATACCGGGAGCTCAGTTATGTCTTGTTCAAAGACACCCTAGAAAAGATGCGGATAGAGGGGTCAAAGCTTGAACATATTACAACTCCTATGTACGGGTTCACCGGGCACGCAATTCAACCTCTTGGAAAGATCATCCTGCCCTTATCTCTTGGTCATGGGATGTCCCGTATAACAAAAATGGTTAATTTCACTGTGGTAGAGGCACCTTCATCATATAATGCAATCTTAGGCCGACCTGCTATGAAGGACTTCAAGGCAGTAGCTTCTACCTATCATCAGAAACTAAAATTCCCAGTGGGTAGTGAAGTTGGGGTTCTTTATGGTGATCAGAAGGCAGCCCGCCGATGTTATGTGGATGAAGTAAAAGAAGACATAAAGCGAGCTCGTCGAGAGGTTGGTTGTATTGAAAGAGCTGGGTATAAGGTTCCGATTGACAAAGGCATTCCAAACAGCTTGGATGAAGAACCAGAAATAGTTGAGCTCGTCTCTGCTGATCAAAAAGTAAAATAGCCAAGGACTTGGAAATAAATAAAAGCAGATCTCATCTCATTTTTGATCAAAAATGAGGATATCTTTGCCTGGAGTGCTCGGGATCTAAGAGGAATTAGACCAGACGTCCTAGAACATAATTTGAATGTGCTTTCGGGAGTCCAATCTGTAAAACAGAAGAAAATACACTTTGGACCTGAAAAGGATAAGGTCATAAGAGAGCAAGTGGAGGAGCTCCTTCGGGCAGGTCATATTCGAGAAATACAATTTCCAACATGGCTCTCAAATGTGGTTTTGGTACCAAAGAGCTCGGGAAAGTGGAGGATTTGTATAGACTCCCGAGATCTTAATAAGGCATGTCCGAAGGATTGTTACCCATTACCAAGGATTCATCAGATGGTCGATTCAACAGCAGGACATCAGTACTTGTGCTTAATGGATGCTTACCAGGGATATCATCAAATCCCTTTGGCTAAAGAAGATCAAGATAAAGTTAGTTTTGTCACCTCAGATGGAACTTTTTGCTATGTTGTTATGCCATTCGGGCTCAAGAATGCAGGAGCTACTTACCAACGTTTGATGGAAAAGGTGTTTTCAAAACAGCTAGGCTGAAATATGGAAGTATATGTAGACGACATTCTGGTAAAATCAAAAAGTGGCACCGATCTAATTGCCGATCTGATTGAGACTTTCTCCACTCTTAGGTTTTATCGATTAAAGTTAAACCCCCAGAAATGTGTGTTTGGGGTAAAAAGTGGAAAGTTTCTAGGCTATATGGTGACAGAAAGGGGTAGTGAAGCTAATCCAGAAAATGTGAGAGCTATCTGTGAGATGTCTCTTCCAAAGAACCTTCAAGAGTTGCAACGCCTTGCAGGAAAAATCGTTGCTCTATCACGATTTATCTCTAGATCCGCTCATAGAAGTCTCCCCTTTTTTAAGATACTCCGGAAGGCTGATAAATTGGAATGGAACGAAAACTGTTGGGAAGCATTTGAAGAATGAAAAAATACTTAGCTGAACTCCCTATATTAGCTAAGCCTCTGCAGGCAGAGAGGTTATTTGCCTACTTATCAGCAACTGAGGAAGCAATTAGCTCGGTTCTAGTTAAAGAGGTGGAATCAGAACAGCACCCTATATATTACTTATCTCATGCCTTGAAAGATGCTGAGCTGTGGTATTCAGAGATCGAAAAGTTGGCTCTAATGTTGATCATAACAGCTAGGAGACTCAGGCCTTATTTCCTATCACATCCTATAACGGTGCTAACAAACAGCTCCTTGGAAAAATACTCAGTCGCGTAGATATCTCTGGACGACTTGTCAAATGGACAACTGAGCTAGGAGAGTATGATATACAGTACGAGCCACGCACAGCTATCAAAGCTCAGGCCTTAGCAGATTTCATTGCGGAAACTGTGCATCCCGAGAAAGAAGAATTATGGAAAGCATTTGTAGATGGTTCTTCTTGTAATGAGGGAAGCGGGATAGGAGTTGTGCTGATTTCTCCAACTGGAGATGAGGTATGTTTGGCAGTACGATTGGATTTCCGAGCTTCCAACAATGAAGTAGAGTATGAGGCAGTATTGACTGGATTAAGGGCTGCTCGAAATGTTGGAGCTAAGCATATACAGGTCTTCTCTGACTCTCAGCTAGTAGCCCAACAAATGAATGGGGCCTATGAGGTTAGAAATGAGAAGTTAATCCATTATGCAAGTACCATAGAGAAGATCAAGGAGGGATTTCTAGAAGTAACATTCAAACAGATCCCAAGAGAAGAGAATAGAAAGGCCGACAGCTTGGCAAGAATGGCTAGTGCTCTCCGAGCTTGGCAAAATAGAGACGTGGTGTTTCAAGTTGAGTTAACTCCTACTCAGGATGTTCCGTCTGAATCTGTGGAAGAAAATGATTGGAGACAAGATCTCTTAGACTATCTTACCAATGCTAAGTTCCCGACTGATACCCAAAAAGCTTATAGACTCAAGAAGATGAGTCGGAGATTCATACTCATCGAAGGAATCTTGTGCAAGAGGTCTTTTTCCCAACCACTTCTGCGTTGTTTGGGTCTGAAAGAATCAGATTACGTACTAAGGAAAATTCATGAGGGGTGCTGCGGAAATCATCTAGGATCATATTTCTTGGCAAAGAAGGTGCTCCTTGCTGGATATTTCTGGTCAACAATTCAGAAGGACTCTGCTGCTATGGTTATATCATGTGACAGTTGTCAAAGACATTCCAGGCTTCAGCATCATTGAGCTATGATGATGAAAGCCATTGTGGCAGAGTGCCCGTTTGATCAGTGGGGCATTGATATAGTAGGACCATTTCCAACAGGTAAAGCTCAGAAGAAATTTTTGATCGTGGCCATTGATTATTTCTCCAAGTGGGTTGAAGCAGAGCCATTAGCCAGAATCACTGAGAAATAGGTCTTCAACTTCATCTGGAAAAACATTATTTGCCAATTTGGTGTCCCGAGGAAAATCATCTCGGACAACGGAAGGCAATTCCAGGAAGCTCTGCTCAGGGCATGTTGTGAAGAGTTAAAAAACCATCACGCTTTCACTTCTGTTGCGTATCCTCAAAGCAATGGTCAAGTAGAAGTCACCAACAGGTCTCTGGTACAAGGCATTAAAACTAGGTTGGGGAAAGCCAAAGGAAATTGGGTGGAAGAACTACCTAATGTTCTATGGTCCTATCGAACTACACCAACGACGGGAACAGGTGAAACCCATTCAGTATGGTCTATGGAAATGAAGCGTTACTCCCAGCTGAAATCGGAGCAGAATCATCAAGAGTGCATTTTTATGATGAACAAAGCAGTGATAGAAGAGCTGCTGACCTTGATCTAATTGAAGAAATAAGGGAAGTTGCGGCCAACAGAATGGAAGCCTATCGTAATCGTGTTGCACGAATGTATAACCGACGAGTTATTCAGAAAACTTCCAGGTCGGCGATCTCGTACTAAGAAAGGTGCAACAGGTTCAAGTGGGCAAGCTAGACCCCAAGTGGGAGCGTCCCTTCAAGATTGTTGAAAAGCTAAGTTCAGGAGCTTATTACCTAGAAGGTCCTGATGGGAAGACATTGAAGAGACCATGGAACGCTTATCACCTCCGAAAATATTACTCCTAGTTCAGCTCTTTCAATTTTTGCAAAGATTGTTTTAGTTTTTTGGATTATATACTCTTTCATTCTTTCAATACAAGTTTTATAATTTTTTCCAAGATGTTGTGCAAGTAAGAGTACGTTTACGACGAGCTCAGACCTGGTTACGTCAGGAGCAAGGGTTTTCACCCTACCTCAGGAGCACGTTTGCGACGAGTTCAGCCTTGGTTACGCCAGGAGCAAGGGTTTTCACCCTACCTCAGGAGCACGTTTAAGACGAGCTCAGCCCTGGTTACGCCAGGAGCAAGGGTTTTCACCCTACCTCAGGAGAACGTTTACGACGAGCTCAGCCATGGTTACGCCAGGAGCAAGGGTTTTCACCCTACCTCAGGAGCACGGTTACGACGAGCTCAGCCCTGGTTACGCCAAGAGCAAGGGTGTTTTCACCCTACCTCAGGAGCACGTTTACGACGAGCTTGGCCCTGGTTACGCCAGGAGCAAGGGTTTTCACCCTACCTCAGGAGCACGTTTATGACGAGCTCGGCCCTGGTTACACCAGGAGCAAGGGTTTTCACCCTACCTCAGGAGCAAGTTTACGACGAGCTCAGCCTGGTTACGCCAGGAGCAAGGGTTTTCGCCCTACCTCAGGAGCACGTTTACGACGAGCTCAACCTTGGTTACGCCAGGAGCAAGGGTTTTCACCCTACCTCAGGAGCACGTTTACGACGAGCTCATCCCTAGTTACGACAGGAGCAAGTGTTTTACTTAAATAGGCCGAGCTATGTCGTGCTTGGTCCTATCTGTTTAAAGTTTACCATTACGTGGTAAGTTATTAAACCTGGCCGAGCTAATGCGTGCTTGGTCCTACCTGTTTAAAGTTTACCATTACGTGGTAAGTTATTAAACCTGGCCGAGCTAATGCGTGCTTGGTCCTACCTGTTTAAAATTTGCCATTACGTGGTAAATTATTAAACTAGGTCGAGCTACGTCATGCTTGGTCCTACCTGTTTAAAGTTTATCATTACGTGGTAAGTTATTAAACCTGTCCGAGCTAATGCGTGATTGGTCCTACCTGTTTAAAGTTTACCATTACGTGGTAAGTTATTAAACCTAGCTGAGCTAATGCGTGCTTGGTCCTACCTATTTAAAGTTTACCATTATGTGGTAAGTTATTAAACCTGGTCGAGCTAATGCGTGCTTGGTCCTACCTGTTTAAAATTTACCATTACGTGGTAAGTTATTACAATAGGCTGAGCTACGTCGTGCTTGGTCCTACCTGTTTAAAGTTTACCATTACGTGGTAAGTTATTAAACCTGGCCGAGCTAATGCGTGATTGGTCCTACCTGTTTAAAGTTTACCATTATGTGGTAAGTTATTAAACCTGGCCGAGCTAATGCGTGCTTGGTCCTACCTGTTTAAAGTTTACCATTACGTGGTAACTTATTAAAATAAGCCGAGCTACGTCGTTCTTGGTCCTACATGTTTAAAGTTTACCATTACGTGGTAAGTTATTAAACATGTCCGAGCTAATACGTTCTTGGTCCTACCTATTTAAAGTTTATCATTACTTTGTAAATTATTAAAATAAGCCGAGCTACGTCGTTCTTGGTCCTATCTGATTAATGTTTGCCATGACGTGGTAAAGTATTAAACGCATCCGAGCTCTTTCGTGCTTGGTCCTACCTGTCTACTGTTTACCATTACGTGGTAAACTATTAAATGGAGCCGAGCTCATGCGTTCTTGGTCTATCTGTTTTTACTTTGAATACAAATTGTTCATACAATAATAAAGCTGCACATATAAAAACACAAAATTGATTCTATAAAGATTACAAAAGCTGGAATGTACAAGCTCAGAGGGGGAACTCATATCTAAAGGTCAGGGGGAAGAGTGGCAACTACTTTCTCTACATCCAAAAAGTCCAGGGAGACGTCGGGCAAAAGACAACATTGCTCCTTGATTTGATTAACACATACCTGGAAACCGGCCTCGATGAACGTATTGAGCTTCTCCCCTACCAGTTCTTCAGATTTTTGTTTCTCCTCGGCTGCCTCCTTCTGAGACTTAGCAAGCTTA
Source organism: Haberlea rhodopensis (assembly GCA_907163345.1). Taxonomy (NCBI): domain Eukaryota; kingdom Viridiplantae; phylum Streptophyta; class Magnoliopsida; order Lamiales; family Gesneriaceae; genus Haberlea; species Haberlea rhodopensis. Next base: position 774,386 of record CAJQUN010000160.1, read on the forward strand.
TGCTCGGCAGAGTTAGCTAATCCTTTAGCCAGGGCCAGCTCATTGCGAAGCTCCCGTAGATTAGTTTCATACTGGCGTTTTTGCGCCTCAATTAAGGAACGGGCCTCAGCCTTCGAAACGGTCTTCTTCTCGATCTGAGCTTTAAGCTCAGACACTTCCTTCTCATGCAAGGACTTGGCCTCCGCCAAGGAGTCCTGCATAGCCTCAAACACCTTGGTGTCTTTCAGAGACTGTCTTCGTATGAAAGAAGTACGGGAGGTAAATTCCCCCATCAAAAGCATGGCCTCAGTAAGTCGGCTACCGGTACGGGTGACGAGCTCTGCCCAGCTTAGTTGGCTCATATAAAGAGTATCCTCGTTGTTAGCCAGATCACGAGCCACAGCTAGGGCAACGGTGCTCGGCCCTTCCCCAACAAGCCTAACTCCTCCTCGGCAGTCCTCCATAACCCACTCCTGACGTCTCTCAACCCGGGCTGGCTCACTGCCTTTCACTCCTACCACCTCAGGTTCGGATGGATCAACCCGAGCTCGCACCTGCCTCATAGGCTGAGCGTCCAAAGCAGCCGAGGAACCCGCAGATCCCCCGGGTTCAACCCGTTTCTTCCTCGAGAGTTGAACCTCCTCAGCACCGGGACTTTCACCCACTACATCCACAATAGTCACTCCCTCAGCTGTCTGGGTGTGGGCTTGCTTCTGTTTCCTCCTCTGAAGAGCTTTATGCACTAGGGAGCTCATTACTCTGTCCTCTGAATAACATAAAAAAGAGATCAGTGTAACCTAGCAGAAAATACTTGGAAAATAAAATAAACAAGAACATATATATATATATATATATATATATATATATATATATATAATAGCTATTGAAGCTTGCTTGAAATACCAGCTCTCCCCCTTAAGGTTAGGTCAGCCGGACTCAGTCCAGCGAAACAATGGAGCTCCTCCTCCAATAGCTTAGATGAATTGAAGCAGTGGCCCCCTATAACACTCATCACATCTAAGTAGAGGGAGCTCTTCTTGAAGTTTTTGAGTGGAGAGGGGAGAGCAGGGAGGTAATCTACCCAGTTAGTACGGCACGACCATGGCTGAGGAGGCTTAACAAAAAAGAAATAGCTCTTCAAATCCTTAACCATACTAGGATACCTCCCCCATCCCCCCCCCCCCCCCCCCCCCCCCCCCCCCCCCACCACGAAGGAACAGCCAGTACGACTAGTCACATACCAAGGCCCTTCGTCCGACCTCTTGATATGAAAAAAATAAGTTAGGGTGTCATGGTCATAAGGCAGCCCCGGGGCCCTAAAAATGACTACGAGGCTGCATAAAATACGGAAGGAGTTGGGAGAGAATTGACTAAGGTTAAGCTGATAGAAAGAGCTGAACTCCTGAAAGAACTCGGGAAGAGGAAAACGTAAACCCCCCTCCAGTTGCCCACGGTAGAAGGTGTAATAACCCTCTGGAGGCTGATGCGGTCTTTGAGAAGTAGAGGGGAATAGAAAGTCATGGTCAGGAGGGGCTTGGCTAAGCTTGCGTATTAGGGCTTCGTCAGAAGCATCCAAGGCAGGAACGTACAGTTCATACCAAGGATACCTACCAGTAGGGGATTCCAATCTATGCTGAGGGCTGGCCTCAGCAAGTTGAAGTTCGTGTCCGGCAGAGGGCCCAGCGCTCTGGGCATCCTCAGTCCGTACAAATTCCTTGGCCTGAACAAACTCCTCAGTTTGTATAGCCTCCTCAGCTCGGACAACTCCCTCGGGGATTTCGATCCCTGAGGGATAGAAGGAACCGTACTGATCCACTGCCTTAAGTTCTTCTTCGGTCTGAGGAGAAGGAAATAATCGATCAGAAGAAGAAGAAGAAGAAGACATTTTCAAATAATACGGCTGAGAATAGACGTACCAAGAAGTTTTCAGAAATAGGAAATAAATCAAGTCAAAGGAGGTCGGACCCGAACTGATTCGAGTTGCAAAAAAACTGATAATGGGGGGCCAGGCATATCATATATATAGTGGGCTTCCCCGAATCCTGACCGTTGATCTCCGAGTCATTGAACGGTTTGGATCTGCCTCGGAATACGAACAGACACACCCAACGGTCGAAATTTTTCAAAAATTCAAAATAAATTAGCCGTTACTTCCCGCCTAAACTTTATATATCAAAGGAGGTCTACTCAGCAGATTTACTTGACACATACGAGCTTCTGGTCTTCAACGTCAGCTCGACAGGGATGGGGGACTGTGATACCCCCTAAATATGGAGACACCACCTGATGAGCCGACCTTATTCACGTTTCAGTTGCTCGACCTTCATCAAAAGACCTCGCCTCTTGTTCCGTGCTCTTTGTCATGGCCGACCTGTTTGGTCGACGTGTTTCGCCCCACCTGTTGGCCCTCCGCCAAATGCCTTGGCGACCTCTTTCGGGACCTGAGCTTATGGGCCGAGCTCGTCTCATTCCCGGCTTAATGCGTGTGCTCAAGAAGGAAACTAAATCTCCTGAACTAGGTAAGTCCTAGATCTGCGGAGCAATATCAGGGATTTGATTGTATTCAAAGGATCTTAACCAATTTGGGTAAGATTTGGATAAACATGGAAGGAGTCCTTGTTGCATGGTAACTCTTGAGTCTCTGCCTATAAATATCAGGTTTGGGGTATCAATTAATGATTCATAATTACCTTTACCTACCGCATATATTTCCTCATATTCTCTCGCCTGACTTGAGCGTCGGAGGGGACCCGCCGAAAAAACTTCCGGCCCCCTTCTCACTGTTGCTTCATATTTTCAGGTCATCCCAGAAGATATTTACTGACATCCTTGCCGTTGTTTTGAGTATTGGAGAAGAAAGAGATGTTGACCCCCTCTCTATTGATATCAGCAAGTCACCACAATTTTAGGTTATATCACTCATCATGAATTTTGATTTCAGTAATCGGAGATGATTCGTCTTTCCTTATGGCACAACCAATGTATATCGACCCTAAATGAATAAGAATTCCCTCCTTCAATACTTTATAGTTATCACCCTTTAGTTCGGGAATATTATACTTAACATCCGAGAAATTCACAGATAGCATTACTGCATAAATAATTATCATATATTTTTATAATCCAAAATTGAGACTAATTTACATAATTCATGTTTTATCAATGTAAATCATGCCTAACAATATGAAGCTAGTGACATAAAACTTGCATGTGGGCTAAAGTTCAACTTAATTAGATTCATCAATAACTATATGATAAAGCCATCAGATTTTGCTCATTTCTTAATTCCTATTAATGTAAAATCATGCCTAACAATATGAATCTAACTACAACTAATGGTATAATGTGTCGGAAAACACTTAATATATTATTTTACATAATTAAAGTTGTTGTGTCTACTCCCTAATTAATTACAATTATATGGATTACACACAACATTTAATATTCACAAAATATGTTCATATATATTGCATAAAACCGTAAGCAATATGAACACCAATTTTAATTTTTATGTACTAAATTATTTAACTCAATATTACATATATAATTAAACAATAAAAATTATACATTCACAAAAATAAATAAATAATTTTAGCTCATAAACTAAACCATAAAAGCTAAACCATGAAGCATTTATGAATTGTTAAGGATTTGTTTGAGCATTCCGATGAACAACATTTGTCCTTTGGAGAATAGCCTTTGTCACCAAAAAAATTCAAAAACAGTCAAAAGCTACAAGGACAAAGCACAACCCCATATGTGACTTTAGTTTTGTTTCTGAAATACGTGTCATCCCTAACTCTTGGCTAGCCAATGGGCAGATATATCCATTAGATAAGTATATTCATATCCAATATTGATGAAAATATAAACATTCAATGGATGGATCTACACATGAGTTAGCTAAGATTAAATCCTTCTTGACACTATATCGTCCCTAACCTCAGTCGAAATAAAAACCCAACAAATTCTTGGCTTTAAAAACACCATATTACTCGGTTTAAACTCCAGAATGTTAGAATTTCATTTTCAGATTCCTAACCATTATTTCTCATAAAAAATGTAAGAAACATGGACAAAACTTTCAGGAAATTTTACTCATTGGCAGAGAACGAAGAAAAAGGTAGAGGCAAAGTATATTCTGATACCAAATGTAAGTAATTCTTAACTATCTACACATGCTAAATGGAGTAATACGGAAGAAAATGGAGTAATAACGTACATTCAGTCATTGATTGCTTGATTCCTGAGAATACTTTGTTTTCTGATTTATGTTCTTCTAAACCTTTACAATCACATAGTAGATGGTGTTTTGTGATTGTAATAGATTGTAGGATTAGGGACCCAACCAATATGATTATACCGTCAAATGAGCAGTTTTCATATTAGAACACATAAACCACACTTCATGGTGGTTACTAAAAATAAAACCAACACTAGACACAAAATGTTAGCAATATATGTTGAAATAAACGTATACTAATTTGTGGATATGATTGTTTCTCAAAAAAATTGAACAAGTCACAAACTATTGTTAAAAAAAAATATGACTGGAAGGCTTGAGCACGTGGCGAGCATTGTATAGTAATTTCCGCCTTATCTGACGGTAAAAATATTTCCTTCGTTATCCACACAAGTGTCGGAAACAAGACCATATATATATATATATATATATATATATATATATATATATATATATATATATATATATATATATGGGTAAATTAACAAAAAATCTCTAAACCCAAACTTTCTTTAACATCATTGCCCTTATCCAATATTATATATTTTAACTCCCCAACAATACTTTCATCTTCATCATAACTCTCTACCCCACAAAACTTTACCAACCTACCCTTAAAAAGATAAAAGAGATTATTAAAACCCCCTAAAGTTTTAAATACTTTTCAAAGTTACTCAAAGTTTTATCATTTTTTCTAATAACCTTTTCCTCGCGAATCGTCTTCGTAAAAATGGTATCAGAGCCTATGTTTATTCTGAAAATAATATAGTAATATCTTGAATATTAATTTGTAACATATACGGAGAGACGATGCAAGAAATTTTATGGATTCAAACGAATATTCGTGGTACAAGTCATACAGGTGGTACTTCCAGAAATTGGAAGAACTAAATCAAGGATATCTGGCCGAAGATAAACACTTCAACCAGAAATGGAATATTCTACTGGAGCTTGTTGCCAGCCCTGCTAGCATATACCAATATCAAGAACAGGAGAAGGTAGCGATGAACCTTTACATGATGAATCTCAAGCTACAATTCGAGTTAACCGAGGCCCGAGAGAGAGATCATCATGAGCATAACCACATGATTTCAGATCCCAACCAATCAACCGGATCCGGAATAGATGAATAGAATGGGAGAAATGGTAGCGCTTATCGTGTACGCCCAAATTTACCCTTCTCAGTTAACAAGAAATTAATGCAGTAGTAAAATTAGGGATTGATCCCACAGCGAAGTGAATATTTTTATTCTAACAAGTATCAAAATAGGGGGATTTGAGATTGTCAATTATCTAAATTATCTAAGATGCAAGATTGAAATAAAATAGGAATTAATCAATTAAAGAGAGATCTTGGTTTCGGTCGAATCTAACATTGGAATTCATTCGTTCATTCATCGATTTTTCCAAAGATGTAATTTGTATCCATGAATATTCACCATTGAAGATTTAACTCATATCTCACCTTAAATTTAGTTAAATCGAAAACAACATTTAAATTTAACCCTTATCGATTAATCAACATTAACAACAACATTTAAGATTTAGACCAATGATAGCATATGAACAAGTAAGATTGGTGAAGCTAAACAACATAAACAACAACAATTATGTTTAATCTAGTCAAAAGTTTTTCCTAGGAATTTAATAACCTCAACAACAGAGAATTATTAATCATAGTTGCTTCGCAAATTCAATTAATCAAACAATTACTGATTTGATATCAAACTTATCAATAGATTGTATGAAAAATCATTAGGTAGCTAATCTAACAACCAAACAACACAATCATGGCAAGAATAAAAGAAAAACTTATGATACTCAATAAAAATCACCAATTCAACACAATAATCTCTTGAAGAAATCAAACTCCAATAGTTTTGTCTTCCTCAACCAAGAAGATGAGTTTAGCCACTCATAATCAATGCAAAAGAAACAAAATAATGTATGAAAAGCATAAACAAAAACTAAGCAAACTATAAGAACGGCCACGCGTCGAGGTTGCAATCCCGCCTTTGTGTCGAATCTTCAATCCGTCTTCAAAACTTCAAAGTGAATTTTCGTTCTAAGTCTTAAACTATGATAAAAGTCTAAATACTCACTTATGGAGGCTTATTTTCAAGTTTATAGAGGTGGGGAAGCTTGGAGGATATGTTAGAGTCTCCCAAGACGGTAAAAAAACTAAATTTACTTATTTTCTCGGACTCTTCTGGCGATCAATCGGTGATGGCTGGCGATCGATTGCCAGCTTTTATTTTTCATCCATAAACTTCTCGAGATGGATCACCACTTTTGCCGATCGATCGGTGACTTTCAGTACTTTGTGGCGATTGATCGCAACTTTTGCCGATCGATCGCTGGTCTTTTCTGTTTTCAGAGTCTTTTCCAGCGTGTCTCGACGATCGATCATCATATATCCACGATCGATCGCTGGGTCTTTATCTTTGTTGACTCTTTTTATGCACTTTTCTTGGTCTATTTTGATCCTTATCAACTCCATTGCATTCCTTGATCCTTATTCGCCCTTGTTAGTTTGACTTCTTCGATTTCACCTACATTTACACAAATATACGATTAGTTAGCATATGTATCAAATTATCCATCAAAATATACCAAATCGTAGACAATTAAGTGCAATAGATGTGTCTATTACTAGTCACATCAAGAAATTTTCGAGAAATCGAGCCAGATTCTTTTAAAATATCCCAAGATCTTAGAGTGATCCAGAAGACAATACAACATTATGGATACCTATAATACCATGTCCATGTACAAGTCCATCAGATTCAAAGTCAGATGTAGATCATGATCAAACATCAGGAGGAAATTCTTGAAAACCTTCGAGATGTTCAAACCAGAGTTAAAGGATTGGAGTCACGACCAAGTTCTTCAGGAAGAAGGAACGGAGGATGGTTACCACCATGCTACGGAACAGAGCCCCTTTTACATCAAAAGGGGAAAGCCAATGAGGTCCAAAGACCCATGACAGAAACAGAAAAATTGATAGCTGTCATCCGAGGAGTTCCAATACTACCCACAAATTAATGTAAAGAATAAACCTGGAATATCTACTGATCTTGTTGATTCGTTTGCGGGATTAAATTTTGTAGACTTCAAGACAGATGAAGTTGTAACCAGAACTCCACCACAAGAAAGTTTCGGGTCACACAATCCACCCAAAGGATATCAAAGAATGTCGCATCAGGGAGATTTTCCTCAGCAACTTTAGATCCCCCCGTTGGAGTGAGGAATCGTCCCCGAAGGCTAGACATACACCAAACGCCTTACGGAAATCTCATTTAGATCCAATACATACATATGGACTTATGATCAACATGGATATCCTAGATTTTAAAAATCGAGAAGTTCTTATTGATGAATGGGCTTCAGCAATCAGAATAGCAGCAAGAACACTGGATCTAAGTAAAGAGGATTCATATTGCTACTTCAAATGAGTCTGGAAGGTTCAGTCAAAATTGCCTGGGATCTCGGAGACCCAGGTACCAAGGAGAAGTTGTTGCCGGAGAGTCCCTGAAGGAAATCGTAGACAATATAGCAGACTTTTTCATAATTTGTTTCATTAGAGTGGACTACTTCAAAGGAATGGAGGAAGAAAATGCAAAAAATATAGACAAGCTCTAATTAGCCTTGAACTACATGACATCTATTATATAGAGGAGTACATCAAACTCTTCACAGAGTATATATGGGAGGCAAAGATGATGGAAAAAGATGCAGCTGACAATTCTTTGCCAAAGTACCGAGTCTATGTAGAGAAATGCTTATCCAGGAATATGTGCCACAAGCAATAGAGACGGTGGCTATGAGAATGTCATTTCTTAAAATGAAACTTGTGGAGTGCTGTTATCAAGCCAAGCTCCGAAAGAATTACAAGAAGCTAAGGGAAATCAACAAAATAGCTCCTCTTTGTTGTACGGGAAACGACATCAAGGTGGAAGATGAAAAACACCGAAGTCATCCTTATGCCAGAGGAAGTAGTTCAAGAAGAAGTGGATCTTCATGGAGACCAGGAAGTTTCGGTCAAAACAGAAAGCCTGAAGTTACAGATCAGGGCATAGGTCAGGACCAACCAGGAGTAGAACCTAGTTAACGGGTTCAAATCAAGCTAGTTCTAGCAGAGCACCGATGAAGCAAACTTTCAAACGCACTCATACTCGTGCAAATGAGAGTTTCAAAGATTGTAACTGCTGGACTTACGGAGCAAGGGGACATATCTCTATAGATTGTCCAGAGAACCAGAACCGAGGGGCAAAACAATTCGAGCATACCGAGGAATTCAAAGATGTTGTTTATTTCCGTGATTTGGTACATGTGTATCAATTTGAGGATATTTCCTTAGGTGAAAGCATCTACGAAAAAGAGATCTATTCTGATAATGGAAGTGAACCCAGTTCAGAATCAGAGTGAAGGAGTGTTCTTTCAACACATAATTAGAGAAGAGCCATCCTCACATACCACTGTTTCTCATAAAACTCTTATGAGTATCATGAGAGAAGAGCCAAAGCTTCAGATGTATGATGGATTTACAATTGGAGCAATGACAAAAGCCATGGATATGATTGACCTTCGAAACAGAAAGCATCAGATTATCCATAAGGTGACAACATGTGAATTTGCAATCCCGGTGGAATTCACGGGAAACCAAATTAAGATGCAGTTAATCCCCTACAGAGAAATCCAGGAGATTAAGAACAATGTTAAAAGAGAAGTTGCTAATACGCTCTCATGGATTCATATTGGAGCCATTAGAGTTATCATCAAAGCAACTTTCAAGTAAGGAATTGATTCGCCGCTTAATCTGATGATCTTTGACAAGAGAATCCCAAACGTTAAAGATTCTTGTTTGGGAGCAGTTGCAGGAAAATTGTATGTTGGAAAGATGGCTTCAACATCTATCCCAGAATTGCATACAATTTTGGGGATCGAGACTTCAACATGGCTCTTACTCTTCATCAGGATTTAAAAGAAATGATTTGATGAAAGAAGGGAATAGGCCTTACTCAATCACATACAGGGTGTCTTACGCGCTCTCGAATACACATCATTCAGAAGTATTCTTGAGAAAGTAATTCATTGAAGTCCCTAGAATCTTTGAAGATTTTGCAAAAGCAGTGTTGTCGGATATCATTAATACTCTGACAATTGGAGAGATCGACATGAGGATACAAGACCAGACTGCTTTGAACAGAAGCATGAGCCTTATGATCGAGCCAAGAAGAATGTCTTTCCAACATGATAGGTTGATCAATAACTATCCCGGGGAAAAACAGAAAACCGCCTGAAGCAGGATTCAGAAAGTCCTTATGTATTCAAAACAACAAGAATGCTATAATGCCCAAAAGGCTGGAGAGAAGTGCAGAAAATCCTTGATAATACTGAGAAGAACAATATATTCCCTTGTGATGTCCTATATTATTTGCAACAACCTACAGTTTGCAGGTATCAAAGAAACCTTCATATTGCTGAAATTGATCTAACAATTGCAGGAACTGCAGGTATGATCCTAGAACAACTAGTTCTTGGGATTGAGTTTCTTGAGGAACACAAACCTTGGGAAAGATTACAGGATGGAATGAATTCACAGTTGACAGAAAAAGATATAGAATCCGATGACCACTATCCATTCTTAATATACATCTCAGTCGGATGCTATACGAAAAATATCGAGCAGAATATTTTGCAGCTTATATTGATTCAGGAACTGGAATATGCACTGCCAAACGAGACATCTTCCATACAGAAGTTGGTGAGAAATTATTAGTTATTGCCGGAAGAGACTTTTCCAAACAGATTATTATTCTTAATGAAGGAGTCCAATCGACAGAAATCATAATCGAGGGAGCAGGTGGTACCCCCTGGTACAAAGTCAAGACTCCACCTATTTATTTCCATGATCCAGGAGCTGGTCTGCTGCTATGAAACAATTTCCTACAAACATTCAAGCGGTTTCCACAGGAAAACGAGACAATAATGCTTATTTTCACTACCATTGTGATCATAAGATTATTGTCCAGCGACTAAGGGAGGCGTTTCACATTAATTTCCCCATTAGTTTTCGCAGCAGGCGTGGTGATGAAGGAAAACTCAACACGCAAAGATGAAGGATCAACAAAAATTTGGTGAAGCTATTATTCAATATCGGCAAAACGGACCCAGTCAAAAGAATAATAAGACCTTTGATGGGGAAAATATTATGTTTTTCAGAGAACATGATGAGGAAGAAGTTGACCCAGAAACCCTGTTATTACTAAAGAATGCATTACAAGACAAGGTTCCACAACCTGACTCTACCCTCAAAGAGCAAATTGCTCTAGAGGAAATAAAGAATAAGGTTAAGAGGAACTACAATGAAGTTCCTCTTGCTTGGTGGAACATAAACGAGCTCAAAGCAATTCTGAAGGTAAAAGCTGGAAAAGAATATGAGTTCGTCAAGTACAAACCGATCCCCATGAATCAAGAAGATCGGAAGGATACGCAAATGATACTTAAGGAACATCTTGACCTTAAGTTAATCTCAACAGGTGTTTCTCCATATAGCAGTCCGGATTTCTGGTTCGAAATCATGGAGAAATTAAAAGAGGAAAACTAATATTAGTTATCAACTACAAAGGAATCAACGAGATCTTTGAGTTTGATTGATATTGTATACCAAGCAGAGAACATTTGGTAAATAGCATCAAGAATGCCAAAGTGTTTTCTAACTTCGATTGCAAGTCTGGGTTCTACCAGATTAAGATGGAGGAAGCTAGCAGAAAGTTTGCAGCATTCTCCATACCACAATGACATTATATCTGGAATGTTAAGCCAATGGGATTGACAAATGCTCCCTAGATATATCAAAGGAAGATGGATAATCTTTTCAAAGATTACTTCAGTTTTATGTTCGTGTATATTGACGACATCCTCATTGCGTCAAAGAACATGAAAGAGCATCTTAAACATTTGAAAATCTTTTCAGATGTTTGTTACAAGGAAGAATTAGTGCTCTTCGTAAGAAAAGAAGTGACTGCCACAAGACAGATCGAGTTCCTTGGAATTGAGATTGACGAATCTAGAATCATCCTGAATAATCATATTGTTGAAAAAGTACAAGGACATCCAGATGGCCTCAAGGATTTAAAGCAACTTCGGCGTTTTCTGAGAGTTGTTAATTTTGCTAGGATGTGTATCAACAATCTATCAACCACCGGAAGATATTCAGTCCACTTCTCAAGAAAGATGTTAAGTTCGAGTGGAATGAAGATCATAGACGAGCTGTCAAACAGCTTAAAGAAGTTTGCAGGTAAACGACGATGATGCACTTGTATTATATACGGATGCCAGTGATCATTGTTGGGCTGCAGTACTTATGAAGGCGACACCAGATGGAGAAGTGACATGCAGATATTACAGCTGTTTATTTGACAATAGCGAAGTCAATCAGATGGCACATCAACGAGAATGAGTTCTTTGCAGTTCGAAAGGCTTTTAAAAAATGGCCATTATTCTTACTTGCAAAAAAGTTATCTTAAAAATAGATAATAACAGTGTTATGTCTTTTCTGAAAAATAAAACTTAAATCAAAACCAGAAAAGGCTAGACTTTTAAGATGACAAGCTGAATGTCAATATTATGATTATGATATTGTCATAGTGAAATCTGATAAAAACGTTCTTGTATATTTCTTAACACGAGATGGAGGGACACATTGCTAGCGATATCCTTAAACGAGTTAGGAATCTCAGGGAAAACCTGGAGATCCTGGAACAAGATTTTGGAGGCACTTTGTTTCAATGCTGAGGTCGCATGATGGCTTCAACGAGCAGATTAGGAACTTGTTACTGATCACATACGAGCATGATTTCGGGACTATGAACGTTTGTTTGAATTCTTGAAAGGGCCCATCCTCCAGCCGCACCTCCAACAGTGCAAAATGGAGTGTTTAAAGAATGAGACTCATCTAACCCGTAGGAAAGGGATTCAAGTACCCCTGTCACGAGTGCTGCAGATGATGCATTCCTTGAGGATGTACAAGCTGTAGCGAATGTTGAGGGTCAGGTGTCATCACAATCTGAACCTTCAAGTCAACTCATCACATCTAGGGTAAAAGAGGGAGAGTTGAACCTTAGCCAATGACTGGCACCTCTAGGGTTCAAACTAATGATGATTTAGTTTCTTCACCTATGCAGGATTACCAAGGCATTTTGGAGAAACTAATAACCAGGCGGGGTGTCAACCTAGACAAAACTATTGTTGATATCTCCAAAAAATATCCGAAGGTTTGGATAAAGCCAGGAAGCCATCCAAACGAAGTTCAGGAATAGTATAATTTCGGATCTCTTGCTTCGGTTTATACCCTTGCACCAGTATTTTCTGAAATTTCAAAATTAGCAAAATAGATCAGAGAAGTTGTTCACGACATGGGCCAATAATCCACATTTGGCCAGAGGAGATATGTTGGAGTTGTATTTTTTCATTGCTGCTCCAGAACCAGCAAAGAATGGCTATATTGAAGTTTTTCATTTTATCAAGCTCAGACAACCAGACGGGAACGCCAGAAGATGGAGTTTCAACCAAACGTTGTTAGGAACGATTCCGGGGGTGGGTTGCCATTCCACACCCGAGTTCAACCAACTTGAGCTTCAATAGCTCGTGTTCTTGAAATAATTGCACCGAGAGATTATATCGAGTTCGGTTAAAAAACCGAGGGGAAGACACTCGACATAACCCGCTCTAAAACCGATTACTCATTTGAAAGGCATTTTAAAGATATGCAAGAAAGTATGTAAAAACAGTAAGGTCAATAAATGCAGTAAAGTAAATCACACAAGCATTTGTTTCTGGAAGTTCGAAGCACAATGCTTCTACGTCTCCCCTTCTTCCATCTCATGGAAGGATACACTAGAAGATTTGGTTCACAATTTACAGCATACAACCTACTTAGGGTAATACCACACAGATAGCCTAAACTCCTAGCCCACACAAAGTTCATGTTCTTTGACGTCTCACATGTAAAGACCTCACCCAGTTGTGATGAATCACCAACTGTTACAATGGTATTCACTATTCTATTTTAGCTCACACATACAATGAATAGAGTGAATACACAGGCACAAATGATCTCCTAACAGATCTGATACAGCAAGGTAAGAGGTGCCAAAGGTTTGAGGAGTGCTCTTTATTTAGCAACTTTTGTCTTTGAAGTTCCTCAATTGAATCCCAAGTGGGTTTGCTTTGGAAGGCTTGGATTGATCTTCAATTAGCTGTCATTGAGCTTCCAAATCATGTATATATAGCCCCAAGTAATGATATTTACGTTAGATACAAGAGAATAATCGTTGGGACAATTTTGGTAAGCTTTCAAACATTGCAACGGTCATATTCAGCTTCTGGGCTATTTTTGGAAGTCTGCTGGTCTGGTCAGCTGGTCTGCTCAACTGGTCTGGTCAGCTGGTTCAGCATCAGCTGGTCTGAGGTCTGCTGGTTCAGCATCAGCTGGCCTGAGGTCTGCTGGTACAGCATCCGCTGGCATGAGGTCTGCTGGTACATCATCAGCTGGCCAAGGTCTGTTAGTACCCTGCTGCCCAACATCTGTTGTTCTATTCTCTTGGTTATATCTCTTGATTTGTTGATTTATGGGCAAAGTGATCTTCATGAACGATGTAACCCTTTCTCTTAGCTTTCCACGGAATCAAGAATCGTTCGATTTCGAGTTTGAATGAGAGAGTTATGCTCGAAATACGAGGCGATGGTCCTGCTGTATGTTTGCTGGATGCAGCAGCACATGTCGTGACTTGCAGAAGCTTTTTGGACATCTTAACGTCCGGTTCAGTCTTTTACTTCCATAGATTACTTGTAGATATTTGTCTTAGCTTTCCAACCCATACTGAATCATCTCGTTTTGATAAGCTAGCTGAGAGTTATGTCCGATATACCACAGCTGCTACAATCTGTCCGCTGCTGTTTCAGCTTTGTACTAGCAAGCTCTTGAATACATGTTTTCGTCATGTAAACCTTCGAATCTAGTCTGCTGTCCTGAAATACTACTTGCAGAGAATTGAGTTGGCTATCCAACCCCTTTGGAATCAGGTCGTTTCAACATTCGAGCTATGAGATATGATCTATTTAGTCAACAGTGCTTGGTGTCTACTGGATGCTGAATTCTCATTTCAGCAACCAACCTCAATGCCATTTCTTAGCAGAATATCATCTATGAACTGCACACTTGATGAAATATGTTAGCAAAACAATAACAAGTTTTGTTAACATCAAAACTAAGATTATTCGGTTTTGCAAAACCCAACAAACGTGCACGGGGTCTTTGGGTTTGTCTAATCGAGATGGACAAAGTCAAATACTCATTTATGTTCTTTCAGAATTCAGCCAACGGTACTTTCATGTTGAATTCCATGACAGGAACATCAACGAGATTTGCTGAAGACTATTCGAAACAAAGAGGAGAATTCTTTGGGAAAACAAGATTCGGGCAGGAAAAGAAACTTACCGAAAGTTCTGAAACATGTCACACATTGGCCGATGGATAGATCATATATTCCAAGCATGCCCGGAGCAGAAAGAACCAGAGTTCGGGAAAAGATTCCGACCCAAACCTGACAGATCAGAGGCAGGAAAAGACAAAAGACCTGCTAACAAGAGAGCTTGTGTTCCTAAAGCTCGGGGACCACAAAAATCAATAATGTAAAGATTCCCCGACAAAGAAAAATTTGTGGACCATTAAAAATTTGTGCGATAACTGAACTCACTCGGACAAAAGTAATGGACCACTCATGAGAAAGTTGGCACACTCAGACAAAGACTCCAGACCACGTGAAAGTTAAGGCGCACTCATCAATTATCAAGATTTTGGAATCCAAAGTTGAAGTCCGGATTTATGCCTATATAAAAGCACTCATTCAGGAAGCTACGGACATCAAAAAATTCTCCATAGTTTTCTGAGAATAAAATTTTAGTCTCTAAGCTTTGTAATTTTTCAACGTTCATAGCTTGGTAATAATTTCTTTCTTTCTTTTGTATTTACAGTCATTGTAATATTGTTCTATATTTTAGTTTATGTATTTTTGAGTCAAGCCTCATCTTTATGAGAGGCTAAACAAGTTTGTCTCCTCCCAAAAGGAGACATTTTAATTTACTAGATATTATAAGTATTTTCAGAATAAAATAAAGGATGTTGCCCATCTATATCCCAGATTTCTTTATTCTTATACCTTCATTATACATTACGCTCTAAGGTAGGAAACCTTAGGGTTGTGCTTTGCGGTTTCTGAAGGAGTCGGATAACTTGCAGACTAACCACACCTGAGGGGCTGAGGTTGGGTGGTGAGGAATCATTCGTAAAATAGTATGGGGGATTTTCCAACTGGTGGATTTGCGACCCGCTTCACCCGGTACCGTTATGGTCAAATTATTATATTTCAGTTTATTAAAATTTTATTGTAATACGGAAGCATGATGAGCCTGTTATTTAATTTTTCATGTTCTTAAAATAAGGAAATTTTAGGGCTTATAATTTATCATGAACCGTGAGTCCTTTGCAAAAGTATGCTCTTGGGTTTCTCGGGATGACATAAACTGAAGGATATGCTCTTGGGTTTCTCAGGATGACATAAACTGAAGGATCTCATGTTCATGAAGGCCCCTGCATTTACGTATCCCCTTATTAGGAGTTATTTATTAGAAAAAATTGGATTTGGCTGTTTTTGTAACAATCCTAAAAGCATTAGAGAGTTTTATGCAATTAAAGTAAGGGTTTTTATGTCTTTTGAGATTGGTAGAAAGTGTGAATAAAGAAAAAAAGTGTAGTATGAAGTTTAAATAAAATAATCTTTGATATAAGGAGGAATGTTAAAATTATGTTTGGGTAAGGTGATTTTAAGTGAGTTTGTCATATATATATATATATATATATATATCAAAGATTATATTAATATTAAAAACTTTAAATATAATGTTTTACAAGCTTTTTAGAATTTTTTAAAATTTATAATATTATATATGTTTTATTTTATTTTTAGGAGCGGTACGATCAAGATTTCAAGGTAGTTATTCTATAGATTCTTGTGAGATAAATTAAAATCAAACCATACATCATAGACATCATGTTTTAATTATCCACAAAATATATAAAAATGCAGATGGAATTCAATTCAAACTTTGATTAAGCCCCTAAAAACAATCCTTGTCAAAAGATGGGTTTGTTTGATGATGCTCTTAAGGGTAGTGTTCTTAGGGGCATCATCACCATTCATTTGAAATCTTTTTTTAAAAAAGAAAAAAAAGATTCCATATGGATGGTGGATAATACCCCTGAGGGCAGTGCCCTTAAGGGCAGCAACAATGAAACCCAAAAGAGGAGCTGTGCGAACAACAACATGATTTAGCTTAACTACCTACTAGGTTCTTATGGGATTTTTAACCCAAAAAATAAAAGCATTTATAAAATAACAATTTTTAAAAATTTTCACCAGAATGACCTAAAGCGCTAGATGCCATTCAACATAAAAATAAAAAATAAAAAATTTCTGAAGGCGCAATTCCACATTGTGTCTTCAAATCTTTTATAAAAAAAAATTATAGAAGTATTGAAATAGTTGATTTTTCAACATTGTCAGCGGCCATGATTTCTCGTTCCACTGTCACCACCACCAAGTGTCTCATTCTTCCACCACTTTCTCCGCCACAAAGCTCACCAAATCCTCATCCCTCTCCCTCAAATCATTCGGATCCTCCCGTCAGCTCACCCCCAATTTCTTCCCATGGTCACCAAAAAACTCCTTTCTCACGTGCCCGCAAGAAATAAGCTGTCTTGCTTATGAATCCAACAATATTGTAATACATTAACAAAAAATGATATGCTCCTCGCCATAAGTTAACAGTGATAAGTGTTCCCAAAAATGATGTGCCATGTGAGTATAAATATGAGCAAAAAGGAATTACCTAAAGTATCAAGAAAAATTACAGAATTAAAAGCGTTAATTGAGGTTCTGAGCAACTAGGTTCCTAAATTCCAAACATCTGCCTATTTCATTCATAATCTTCACGTAAGAACCTTCACAATACAAAAAATATATAAAAAAAATCAGTTCCCGGAAATCATAAATTATATCAATCAAAAATCCCAGGAAAAAAATAAGATTTCTCATAACACTTGCGCTGATTTTACAATGCAAAACACTAAAAACCTCGGAAATGAAAATTCCTAACCATTAATTATATGGATAACAAAGTAGGATAAAACCCTTATACACTTTCATCTGAATTTTTTTCAATGCTTAGCTAACAAGATGAAACTGTGGAATGAAGAATTTTGATGCAAGTGAAGAGCAATTAAATGCATAGATCTGTTTTTGATGGAAGCTTGCGGTTTTGAGAAAGGCCAGTGAATTGCAAAATATGGTGTTTGTTGACCGGCTAAAATAACAAAAGATTATAAAATAAAAAAAGAATTTGCGAAATATCGTAACATGAAAATCAATTACTAAAATACCGTTATTCGTTGTTCCGAATGTCGATTTCACTTTAAAAGTTGAATTCGACATCCCGAATGGCGAATTCAACTTTTCAATCTTTTGAGTTCAAAAAGTTAAAATACCCGTCCCAGATAGTGGTTTCAACTTTTTATTTAAAAAATACTTCAGTAATAAAATCCCATATGGGTAGAAAATGAAAAAGGGAGAACAAATTATAGGTAATGAAAGGACACAAGGAGATATAATTTTGATTTTATGGTAACATAATTAAATATGGTAATCAAAACAATATATAAATATAGCTGTATAGGTAAAGTAATTACCACACAGCTATGCTTATATATGATTTTTATTATCATATTTAATTAAGTTATCATAAAATCAAAATTATATCCATATGTATCCTTTCATTACCTATAATTTGTTCTTGATTGTCATTTTTCACTCATCCAGGATTTCATCATTGAAGTATTTTTTAAATAAAAAGTTGAAATCGCTATCCCGGATGACGATTTCAACTTTTTAAAGTTGAATTTGACATTCGGGATGGCGAATTTAACTTTTCAAAGTTGAAATCGTCATCCGAAATGACTAATTACCGTATTTTAATAATTGATTTCATGTTACTTTATTTCGCAATTCTATTTTTTTTATTTTATAATATTGTGTTATTTTAGCCTTTGTTGACCCCACCATCCCCTTTTCTTTAAAATTTATTCCGTAACTTTTTAAAAAATGAAATAAAAATTGAAGACGACATACCAGATGGCCTCCTCACAAAGACGCCATTTGGGATGTCGTTTTAGGTCATTTATGTGAAAATTTTTAAAAATAGTTATTTTAATAAATAATTTTATTTTTTAGGTTCAAAAAAACCCCAGGTTCTTATGGTGTCAAACATCATATTAAAATAAAAATATATAATAAACTAAACATAACATAAGAATTTAATATGATTTTATTTTTTGGCATAATCCCTAGAGAATATAACAGACTAAGTAACTTAGAAAGCAAATTTTCCTTCATGACCATAAAAGTTCCCTAGCAACTTTCAAAGCTGCACTAGCAATGAATATGCAAATGTCTGTAAATTAAGAGTCTCCTAATTCAAAATAAGGCTATAATTGGTTTTGTTTCTTGTTGGCCATGGAGTGATCAAATATGAGATGTATAATAAAGGTTGGATAAATTGTTTCAAGCATGTGTGCATTGTGTAACGAACATGACGAAGATGTGAATCATCTATTTTGCTAGTGTAGCTTCTCATTCAAAGTTTGTGTCAAGTATATCATTGGCTTGATCTTGTTTTCGTTGGGCATTACGAATCGAGAAATCATCTTCAACAACACGGGATGTTGCGGCAGGAAGGTATACCAAAGAACTACACTAAGCAAAATTTGAATATTTGGAAGGTACGAAATGTAATTAGCTTCAAATGAATAGCTCTTTCAGTTGAAAATATGGTAATTCTTGGCTATTGCAGAGTGCTTTTATTCTGTTTCGGATTGGTTTTTCAACCCAAAATACTACCTCAAAGTCTGTAATGTTAAGTTGTTGCCGGTATTTACCAGTCTTTGTGTCATGCCTATATACAGGCGAGTACCACTTGTAGTATTTTTGATAAAATTTTCTCTTATAACAAAATTGTTTGAAGCCTAGTGTTTTTTTTCAAGTTTTTTTGACTAATCTGGACGTGTTAGGGTTGTAGTAGCTCTATCTCATAAAATTGTTTCAAAAAATAACTGGACAGTGAAAGTTTAGATTAAGAATGGCTCGATCAAACCATGCAGAATACTCGTATTAAAATTCTACTGAATGTATTAGTTGTTAAATTAAGTTCGTTAAGCATAAGTATGAATTGGAACGGTAAAGTAAAGAAGTAAAGTAACATAAGCATTATTTTAAGAGATATGCCAATCACGTAAGTGCTAGTAACCGTGGAAATGCATGTATGCAAGTGATGTCATGTAATGCTATTAATGAAATGTGACAATCCTTGCTAGCCCAATTGATTTGTCACATGCCTCTACTTTGGACGAGACTCAAATTCGGGTTTGTAAAAATATATTTGATTCTCCTCACTCAAAAATAAATAAATAAAATAAAATGTGTATACTGGGAAAAGACAAAATGGCGTTTGAATGGACTCACAGGATATCGAGTCACATATAAGTAATAACTTGTGCCAAGGGCGTAACTGCCCATGGGCAATGCCGGGCAAGAAATTTTGAAAATTAAATTATAAGTATTAGTTTGTAGGTATTAGGTAAATAGAATTAGAAGTATTAGTTTTTAAGGTATTAGGTAAATAAAATTAGAATTATTACTAATTATTTTTTTAATAGTATGTGGGATTGAAAATTTAAAACGCATTATATTGCATTATATTATAATATAATTAAATATGATACATTAGGAAATGGATGATATAATGAATTAAAATAATATAAATGCTAAAACCGTGAAAATGGGTTATTGCGAGAAACTAAAAAGTAAGAAAATAATTGTTCTTTTTGTTTTTCAAGTTTTTTTGGAAACAAATTAAAAACGAAATCTAATATAGCTTTAAATTTTCTTTACCCTTACTGGTAGTGTAGTTTATGTTATTTCTGTTTAATTATATCGAAACATTGAATCAGTTTAACAACTGTGATAAAAATGAATTATACTGTAATACAGTAAAATAGTAGAACTTACAGTAACAATTTATAAACTGTAAGAAAAACACAACAAGAATCTGGAAATGTTTCTGGATGATGCCACAACAAGCCGTGTGCCCGTAAACTCAAATTTGTCCGCCTTAGTTTCTGGCCTCCTGGACAAGTGAGTTCCAAGGTACAACGCCCAATCACCTCTGCTCGGATTGAAGCAGAACTCCGAACAGACCACTTCGAACACTAGTAGTGTGTAGTACTCTCAAATAATATGCAATGTATGAATGAAGAATAATTTCTGATTTTCGGATTATGAAAACATAAGGCTGGAGCAGCTTATATAGCTGAGCAGCAGACATCTCCAAAGGTCTCAGAACCTAAGTGTAATGTTTAGTGGGGTTGATGAAAAGTCTTTTCAGAAATCCGAGTAGTAAAAAGATAGGGCTGCCTTTGCTGCAGCGGCGCGGAGACGAGCCGAGCCGAGTGGACGGAGAGACGGCGCGTGTGGGATACCCATCTTTTCTACTTAACTACACTCTATTGATTTGTATATCATTATAAACAAACCAAAGTGTCTCAACTTTTCAATATGAGATTTCTTTAGCCTAATTAACAATTCATAATTAACTTACCATAATTTTGTTCTCATTAACAAAATTAATAATAATTATTGGGCTTTTAACAATTAAATCCAATTATCCTTTTATTAATCCCAACAGTTTATTTACCACATAATACTCTACGTGATTGTAATGAGTAAATCATTGAAAATCTTGAATATGTGTAATTAAATTAATTTTTTTTAATTTATGTCGCGCTTATTATTTTTCTTAACTTTAAAATTTTTGATGTTATCTAGAAGAGCGTTGTCCTAGATATATCAACAATTGATGCAAACTATTTCACATCAATTATGATCATATACTATATATTCAATTGATGTAAAATATTTCACATCAATTATGATCATGTCCTAAAAGCTGAGAAACATCAAACAAACTGCCCATTGGATTTCTGCTTGTTTTTTCATCAACTTTCGAATTGTACACGACATGACATCTGACCTTTCCTTAAACAATGCCATTATCTTTTTCACTTGGTCCTAAACAATGACCTCCCCTAGGATTGAGCCTTTGGATTGTATCTACTCGAAATTAGTTCGTGTTTATAAACTTTATTACGAAGTCGGATTTTTATGATGTTACAAATAATATCTCAAAATAGTGATTGTTATATTTTGATAGATTAATTGCCAAGAAACATTGATATTTCAAAAAATAAATAGATACGAGATCAAGAAATTTCATTTTCATGATTGAAGAAATATATTTTTAAAATTTAATAATTGTTCTTTCTGAAGGCACCTACGCAAACTTCTCCCTCCACAAGCACAAAAGGTAAAGTATCTAACAAAGAGACATATCACCAACGAGTTGATTGGGTCAATCATAAGCCAGTTCTACCAGCTTCATGTTAAAACAGAACCGCTGGAGAGCTACCAGTAACCACAATACCCAGTCACTCAAATGTTTTATTTGGATTGAAGGATTTGATGGATCTCGATTTCAAATCTTTGATACAAATACATTCAAATTATTTTGGTTAATTTTGAAATCCATGAATTTCAAACCTACGATATTCATTTTTAAGTTATTTTTTAATAATATTAAAGTATTTCAAATTCTTACTATTGAAATCATTTCACATCCAAGTTTCAAATCCATCCAAATATAAATAGAATAATCCAGCAAATGAATTAAAGGTCCAAATTTACAGATTATCTTGTGGGCTAATCTAGACATGACTGCGGATTATATTAAACCGCGGCCCGACCGGTTACGGTTCGGACCCATCGAACCGAGTCAATGGTTAAACGGGAACGGGCCGGTTACAGTTCACGTCGCGGAAACTTTAGAACCGGCGGTTTCAAGGTTTTTTTTAAATATTTATCTTTAAAATTAAAGTGTGTTGATCAAGATTCGAAATGTTGACCTCCAACATGTATAAGCAGCTTCTTACTACTAAGCTATTGTCTTGTTTGTTTTATTTTGGATAATATAATTATATATACTAACAGACAATATATACTATATATGTAATGTAATTATAACTATTTTATATTGACAAATATAAATAAAAATTATCTAGAAAAATATATTATGCTCTTAAATAAATATCGTAAAATAGAAACAAATTATAGCAAAGTAAATATAACAAAAAATGTTGGATAAATTCATAAGAACTAAAGAAATGGTGGTTGCAACATAAAATATTAATAATGGAGTAAATTATTATAAAGAAATATATTATATACATTTTAATTATTCTACAAGCACTTTATGTTCATTATTTGATTACATTATATATAATAATTAAATAAGTATATCTTAATTTCCCACAATATGACTTACCATAGAAACTCGATAATGTAATATTTGATTAATTAATAAAATATTTTAATAATTTGCTTATAATGATTTGAGAACAACGTATTGAATTGATAATTCACTAATTTTATATTATATAAATTAATAACTCCTAATTGATAGTCAATCAATCTCATTACTGACTCTTTTTAACATAATAAGAACTTTTGTGTTATTTTCTTATAGATAAATAACAAATAATTCAATGTTAAATTCGTCGATTTCATATGTAATTATTACCATAATTGTAAATGTTTCATACAATTATCATTTGTAATTAGTACCAAAGTTGTATAGGTTTCATACCAATTTCATATGTAATTATTATCATAATTGTAAATGATTCATATCAATATCATTTGTAATTAGTACCAAAGTTGTATATGTTTCATACCAATTTCATATGTAATTAGTACCATAATTGTAAATGTTTCGTACCAATATCATTTGTAATCAGTATCATAATTGTAAATGTGTCATACCAATATCATTTGTTATTAATACCAACTTTGTATATGTATCATACCAATTTCGTATGTCATTAATACTATAATTATAAATATTTCATACCAATATAATGTGTAATAATTACCATAATTGTAAATGTTTCATACTAATATCATTTGTAATTAGTACCAAAGTTATATAGGTTTCATACCAATTACATATATAATTAGTACAATAATTGTAAATGTTTCAATACCAATTTCATTTGTAATTAGACCAAAGTTGTAAGACATCGCTACCTTAGGTGCGGAATAAAAGCATAAGGAGAGCTAAGACATGCATAAATCAGAGTATAAGGTTCATGATGATGTATCGAGCTTAAGGTTTACTTTGCCAAAAATAAAATTTCTAAAAGGATTAGTTACATTTCTGCAAAAATGAATGTTAAGGCTATAGCTTTAAACTATTCCTACAGTTGAGACTATGCAAAATAATCCTATCCCGCTATACTGATAGCGCTCCTCACAAAGCTCATCGCATCACCCAGTCCTCAGCCCTCCGTGCCAAAATGTACCTACAGGAACAACCCCAAACCATGAGCATATAATAATCCATGTTCATCACAATATGATTATAATGAGTAAATGCATAAACCGTAAATACAAAGCACTTCATGTATTCCAATGCATTTAAAACACTCCCTTTGGTTGTCACTGTACCATAACTCATAATTATAATTAATGTATTATATTACGGTTTCACAAATGTCATGACATATAACCATTCTATTAATACCAATAACCAATCTTTAGTCTTGTTATAACAGTGTATTTTAATGCACCTCGCTTGTCATGACCGCGGCACATACCCCTCGCTTCGACATATCAGCGGCATCGAATAACCTCGCTTTAAATGTGACATGCGGCATTTACCCCCGCTTCAACATTTTAGGGCAAATATTCTTTCCTCGCTATGATATGTCAGCGGCAAGTATTCTATCATCGCTACAAATGACAGCGGCAAAGCATTTAAAATCATCACTTGAACATAACAATGACTCATGGGATGTGCACCAAGAATTTAACATATACGTATGCAACCATAAGGCATAATCCAACATGTATATGCAACCACAATGCATAATCCAACATATATGTATAGACTCAATGCATAATCGAGTATGTATACAAAATACATGTTACCGTTTGGTGCCAGTACGTCTTCCTACGTACCTTTCTTCCAAAAGTGGAAATGTTGTGGGACTTTATCTCCTTTGTTGTGGTGCCACCCGGGAAGGCTCTACACAACCACACAATCTAATATTAGAAGCCAATTTATAAACTATACCAAAAATCCCATCATTTAAACCAAAAATCAATATTTCAGCAACAACGCTATACCGATCGATCGGTAAACATCCGAATTTCTGAATTTCGCAACGGCTTTGCACTGATCGATCGGTCCAAGCTACCGATCGGCTAGCCACCGTCGATCTATCGGTCGCTCACACTGATCGATCCGTAAATACCCAGATATTTAACCATCGCTACGCACTTGCACAGATTGATCGCTACGATGCTACCGATCGATCAGTCGCTGCGAAATTTTTGGAAAAACACCATTTTTGAGCGTAAAACCATTCAAAAAACAAATACACCACAACCCAACAATAAATCCTCAACCCAACCCAACATACACCTCAAAACCCAACATAACAACCATAAATCCAACACAATATAAAATCAAGCCCTTTCAATCCCTAAAACACAAACCCATTCCATTTCAAAACATATTAAAAAAATACTAGGAGGGATTCATACCACTTGAAGCTTCAACTCCTTAATATTTCCAAGCAAATGGATTTTGGAATCCTTTCTCCTCTCCTCCTCTTGTATTCGTTAAAGTGGGTTTGGGAGGGGGGTTTGAGCGTGTAAGTGAAAGAGTGGGGGATAATGAGGGTAATGGGGGTAGAGAGGGGGTTTAATTAACACATGCCCATGTATTTAGCATGATGTATAAATATCCCAACATGATATTTTAAAAGTATTTTTTCCAAAATAATTAATATACACCCCAAATAACCATGCCAAAACTCAATTTCCACAACATGCATTACATGCACCCTGAAATGTACTACAAGGTCATCCCCACAACATAACTAAAAATTTCAACATCATAATTAATTTAACACCATATTAATAACATAAACATAATTAATGGCTCAAATGCACATAATTATTTCAGGGATATCACAATACTCCCCTACTTAGAAGATTTCGCCCTCGAAATCAGCATGCACTTACGAATCCGAAACAAAACATAAATCACATACCAGAAAACAGTTCCGGGTAGTGATGCACCATATGTCGCTCCGTCTCCCACGTGACCTCCTCGACACCCCTGCGATCCCACTGAACCTTGACCATCGGTATCACCTTGTTCCGAAGACTACGATCAGCTCTATCCAGAATTCTAACCGACCGTTCCACGTAGGATACAATCTAACTGAACCTCTGAAGGATGCAAGACATGTGACGGATACAGCTCATACTTCCGCAACATAGATACTTGGAACACATCATGAATACCACACAATGACGGTGGCATAGCCAAATGGTAAGCCAAAGTACCAATGCGCTGCGGTCAAACATATCTCGGAGATAATTTCCCGCGCATTCCAAACCATACCACACCTCTGAAAGGTGAGATCTTCCAAAAGACCTTATCTCACAACTGGAATTCTGGTCGCCGCCGTTTATTCACATAGGCTGTCTGCCTATCCCGAGCTACCTTCACTTTCTTCCGGATCACCTTTACCTTCTCCTCTATCTTCTGGATCAACTCGGGTCCTCCGACCGATTTACTAGCCAAGTCATCCCAGTACAATGGTGACCTACAACGTCGACCATAAAGAGCCTCAAATGGGGCCAACTGAATGCTCGCCTGACAGCTATTGTTATACGAGAATTCTACCAAGGCGACTGAATCCTGCCATGAAGTATCAAACTCCAATACACATGCTTATAACTTGTCTTCGAGCGTCTGTATAGTACGCTCTGTCTGGCCGTCCGTTTGGGGATGATATGTCGTGCTCAATCTCACTTCAGTACCCAAAGCTGACTGGAGACCTTCCCAAAAGTGAGATGTAAACCGTGAATCTCGGTCAGACACAATAGAAACTGGAATCCCATGTAATCTCACCACATCCGGACATACAACTGAGCCATCCTCAAGTACGTGAATGTCATACCGTACGAAATAAAGTGAGCTACCTTCGTCAGTCTATCCACGATCACCCAAATCGCATCAAACCCCGAAGTAGTCCTCGACAAGTGGGTCACGAAGTCCATGGATATATGTTCCCACTTCCATTGAGGTATCTCCAAGCTCTTTAGCTCGCCTCCAGGCCTCTGTCTTTCTGCCTTCACCTGTTGACAGATCAAACACTTCTTAACAAAAGTGATGGCATATTGTTTCATCCGATTCCACTAAAATTGGTCACATAAGTCCTTATACATCTTCCTCCCACCTGGTGGATACTAAGCCTACTGCTATGGGCTGGCTGTAAGATCCCTCGACGCGACTCCGGCGTACTCAGAACTACCCAACGGTTACCAAGTCTCAAAGAACCGTCTTCAGCCACTCTGAACTTTGATGGATGTCCAAGAAGTACCAATGCCACCCATCTCTGAATCTCATTATCTGACTTCTGAGCTCTCCGGATATTCTCAAAAATATCTGGCTCTGCTAATAAAGTAGATACACGTACTCGTGATGTATCCGCATCGAAGTCATAGCTCAGATGACAGTAGGAAGTCAACATAGCCGATAAATGCATGACTTCCTCTGTAGCACACCTCACCTTCCGACTCAAGGCGTCTGCTGTCAAGTTCGCCTTTCCAGGATGGTACTATATCTCGCAATCGTAGTATTTGAGCAAGTCCATCCATCTCCTCTGCCTCATATTCTGTGATGTTCGGAAATTACTGGTGTTAATCCCGATGTGGCAATAATCCTTAATGTATTTTATTTGTGGCAATTAGGAATTAATTGCGGTTTTGGGTCTCCCGAGGTTGTTAAATCGGGCATTTGGGATCGTTGGATCCAAAGATTGAGATTGTATTCTCATTTTGGTGGAAAACCTATGAGTTGGGTTTTTGGAGGGACTTGGAGTCCGGGGTGCTTTATGTTGGGGCTGGTAGGGGGATTTGATGTTGGAGAGAGAATTTTTGAAAACAGATGATTTTTAATGAATCATGATGTATTTGTGGAGGTATTGGTATTTCGGAGCATTTTTGCTATATATACCAAATGGACTCGGGATTCCGTCATTCGGAATCCATTTCCTCTCCTCTCTCCCCTCTCCTGCGATAACCCATCCCCAAACCCTTTTCCCCTTCCTCTTTCAAGGAAAATCGACGGAGGCTCGATTTAGGAGCCGTATTCTTCGAAGATAAGTTGGTAATCTCCTTCCCCTCGCTTTTATCTTCGTTTGGACTGTGATTTTGTTGGTTTTGGTTGAGTTTTGGGTTTAGTTTGGTTTGGGTGATTTTGTTGAAAATCATAAAATCTTTTGGGTTTGTTTTATTTTGGGTTGAGCACCCTTGTTGGAGGTCCTTGTGTGTGGATTTGTTGTGGTTTTGAGTTGGGAGGAGTTGGGGTATGATTTGTGGAGGTTTCAAGCTCTTAAAAATGGTGTTTTTCGGGTTACAGGTCGCGGCGATCGATCGCCCACAAGCAGTAGGCTTTTCAGCAAGGTGGCGATCGATCGCTACTTTTGGGCGATCGATCGCCTCGCGCCAGTAAGGTCTGGCGATCGATCGCTATATCGAGCGATCGATCACCAAGGGGCTAGCGATCGATCGCCCGGTATAGCGCCAGCAAGTGTTTTGTGTTTTTCTTGGCTTTTTCGTGGGATTTTGGATTTGCGACTTAAATGGTCGGCTTCCGGGGCAATGTTCACATTCCAATGGGAATGCTAGGCTTTTAAAATGGTTTGGTTGGAGCCAAGTTAATTAAACGGAACTCTCGGTTGAGTTTTGGCTATCTTTTAGACTTTTTAAATGGAATACTTTTGGGTTTTATGCATGCCTAGCCGGGGGCTTTTAGTTTGGTAATCGTCATGGATTGACGATGGGTTTTTGAGGTTGCAAACGTGCGTGGGCATGTGATTGCATGCTTATGCTTGATTGTGAGTTGTTTATGTGTTTTAGCACATATTTCTCGAGGCATGGAACTCAAGCAAGGTTTGGCTTGGACTATGGAACTTAAGGTACGTATGACGTACGAGCATAGCCTATTATAATGTTGCAACTGTAAAATGCATGGTATGTGATAATTGCATTAAAGGGGCATTGGAACACATGGTGTGTGATAATTGCATTATATGGACATTGGAATATATGGTATGTGGTAATTGCATCAAATAAGTATTGAAATGCATGGTACATGATATTTGCTATAAATGGATAAAGATATGTATGGTAAATGGTATTTGCGTCAAATGGTTATACATTGGGAACCATACGGTGCCGCTATTGTGCGAGCAATGATTTGGGATGCTGTCGCCGTTGAGCGATCATCAGTTATGACGCCGCTATTGTTGAGCGTGCGCGGGGTCTAGAATGCCGCTATCGCGGAGCGAACAACGAAATAGGAACATGGAATCATTGGTTAGATATATGTGAGATCTACGGTCTTTTATATATTGATTATGGAACTGGCATAATAGAATGGTATTAGTTAATCTATGTGGCGATTAATTGGCTTTGGGAATTTGATGAGTTTGATTATTTTGAGAATAGGGACAATGCAGGGGATCCCGGATGAGGGTGTTACCATCCAGGGAGTATCATTTAAATTATGGCATTTACATTCTGTATTTGAATTGCAATGTTATGATTATTGGATTGGTGGTATTGGTATACTCACCCCGTGTGGGGGCTGTCTCTGTTGGGGCAGGTGTTACAGGTGTAGCAGCAGCTTTGGAGTCGAGCTCGGGCTGTTGATTGAGGTACTTTCAGGATCGAGGTACCAGAGCCGGTTGAACAAGTGCATAGATCCAGCGTTGAGATCGAGCTGTACTTGGGAGGTGCTTCCAGGATTGAAGTGCCAGTAACGGTATCCGGTAGAGTGATTTATACATTAGATACACGCGTGTTCATTGGGTGCTCTTATGTGAGTACAATTTACGTGTATATGGAATGTATAAATGGGCTACGGTTCTTTTCTATTCATTCATGGTTGCATGCAATTAAATATGGAATTGCCAAATGAACTAAGAGCACGTTAGTGTATTATAAGGGTGCATACTATTTAAAAGGTTTGGGTTCGGAAGTTGAACATTATGGAGTTTAAATGCAAGAAATTTTATAATTGGTTATGAGGCTATGCTTGCATGTGGTTCCTTCTCATGATATATGATCTTATGCACTAATGGCATGGATTAATACACTAATAACGGGTTAAGGGCACGGGGGTCCTTACATTAGTGGTATCAGAGCAGTGGTTAACTCTTTGGGGCTGTTGAGGGCCTAGGAACATGTTAATGGGAATGAGAAGCACATACTTATGCATTATGATAGTTAGTGTTGCGTGGCACAACTATATTGCTTATGTGCGTTTATGATATGTGTCTATCATTGGAATGTGTGGTTGCTAACCATGGTGGTTGCAGGGTCATACGAGACATGGACTATGCATTACGGTTGCATAGATATACATCGGAGTGATGATTCTAATGCTTTGCCGCTAAATGTTGAAGCGATGGTAAAATTCCGCATGTCACATTTGAAGCGAGGTGCATTAATATACACTCATGCGATGTTTATTGGAATACGGGTTATGCATTATGGTTGCATGCATGGCGTAACGATGTGAATACTTGCCGCTGTCATATTATAGCGATGAAGAATATTTGCCGCAAATATGTCGAAGCGAAGGATAATGCCATTGTCATATAAATATCGCGAGGGATATTATGCCGCTAATATGTCGAAGCGAGGGGTATTTCCGCTGTCATGCCGAAGCGATGGTAAATGCCGCTGTCCGAAGAGATGGTAAATGCCGCTGTCACGTCGAAGCGAGGATACCACCGTCACGTCGAAGCGATGATACATGCCGCTGTCACGTCGAAGCGATGATGCCGCTGTCATGACGTAGCGAAGTTATCGGGAACAAAGTACTACATGAGTGTGAGTACCTCTTGAGTCCGTGATTATCCCGCTATTCTATTGGCGATGGTTCATACCGCCGGGTATTCTATTGGCGATGGTACATTCCGCCGGGTACTCTATTGGCGATGGTTCATGCCGCCGGGTATTCTATTGGCGATGGTACATTCCACCGGGTATTCTATTGGCGATGGTTCATGCCGCCATGTATTCTATTGGCGATGGTACATTCCGCCGGGTATTCTATTGGCGATGGTTCATGCCGCCGGGTATTCTATTGGCGATGGTACATTCCGCCGGGTATTCTATTGGCGATGGTTCATTCCACCGGGTATTCTATTGGCTATGGTTCATGCCGCCGGGTATTTTATTGGTGATGGTACATGCGGCCAGGTATCATATGGCGATGGTACATTCCGCTACATCTATGGCGATGGTTCTTACCGCCGGATATCTATAGCGATGTCATGCCGCTGATTCTATGACGATGGGTTATACCGCTATGTACGTAGCACTGGATTATGCCGCCTACGAGCGATGGGTGCTGCTTGTGTACCGCTGGGGGACGATGGCTACAGGTATTGTGCTATCTTGATAGCGATGAGGTATGGCATATTACTTTTGTTATCATAATTGTGAATACTATGTGTTGTTTTATACCGTCATGTGTTTGACGATGAGATTATGAGTGTTGTGTATCGACAGGTACCGTCATATGTTTGACGATGTTATTTGGAATGTCTATGTGGACGCGTGGCGTCGTTTTGGTGAATAATACATTCATGTTTATGTATTTGGTTGTATGGTTTGAGTGCCGATGATGAGTACATGGTAGAGTCTGGGTTACTAGCTGACGAGGCCTTTTTGCCAAGCGGGTTTGCTTGTAGAGCATTGGATGCATTGTACAGGTGAGTGTACCACATCTGTTATAGAGGTAAACATTTGTCGAGCAGTGATACCCTTGGGTATGCTCGCTGGGATGGCTAAGACCAAGTGATTGGTGATAAGAGTAGTCATTGAGGAAACTACTCGCTTGTTGTTGTGATGTGGTGTAGGCATGATCACACCCACCCTGAGGGTGTGGAATAAGTCCTAATGGATTAGGATTGCATCGTAATTGAGCCAGGACACTGGGTTGTCCATTGTGATTTGGTGTTTTAGAGATGTGTTAGGCGATGACCCACAACTCTAATGGTTTGTAAGGTATGGTATACTGGGATGGAACGTGTGTCACGTTGATAGGTTGGTATGAGTCTATGGGGCCAACGAACCGTTAGCCAGGTATTGTTGCAGTACTTTGGTGTGCTCGTGTTAGCCTTTATGCTGCTAATTGGATTCGAGCTGGGTGAATCGTATGGTGATACGATGAGGGTTATGATAGACTCTTGTAGTCTCTATGTGGCATGGTGATTGAGGTAGGGAATACCTCACGGGGACGTTTATACGTCAAATGTTTCGAGTGACTTGTACCGGGACAACTCGATTTTGTTGGGAATACCAACGTGAGTGTCAACAAGTCGTTGTTAGCTCTGGTTGAGCATCCTTGCATATGGAATGCAACGGAAGTCACGATTGGATTTGTAGGATATAGCTAGTGGGGTAACACTACTATACTGATTTTATCTCTTGGAGAATTTGGATGGCACTGTCATGGAGACAGCTGATATCGATTGTAGGTTGACTGTAAATCAGCCATGGTAAACATTAATGGTGTTGGACCGAGTAATGGATTTCTTACCTTTCGGCGAGACGTTCGGGAGACGTCTCCGGGGAAATGCTCGAGATTGTGGAGTACTATAGTATTAGTACAGAGCATCTTTAGGATGAGTATACATGGAGTATACGGGTTTCAGATTGGTAATAGTTGCAGGGATGCACTATTCTGAATCAGTCATCTTTTGTTGGTTCCGGGATATGTTTTGATATAAATATATCCAGATTTTCCGAACGGCAGTTCGAAGTTGGAGGGTCATGAGTTCATGACATTTTCCTTGTGAGGAAGGCGGTATTGTTATACCTATCGGTTGAATCTTTTGGGAGATTCGTTGTTTTGGTTCGTGTGGTGTTGATGTTGGAATTACACCCTTTGGTTTTTGTTTGTCGACCATCATTCTCCGTGGGTTGAGAATAATTAAGGTTTGACAGTTGGTTTTGGGATTGGGTATGATTGGAGATACCCGAGTCTATTGCTTTGTGTATGCATGTTGTGTTGGTGCATGGGCATGTATGCCGTGTGTGTATACGAATGCCAACTTTATTTTGTTCCTTGTTGAACGTCGGATTTTTATGCTTTGATGAACGAATCTCCGGTGAGATTGTGGAACCCTGAGATTGGTAATCTCGATGGCACGATATATGCTGAGGAATAATCGTGAGGTCCAGTTGACTTCCCCTGAGGAGGGATTGTCGTGTTTTGGGACCATGGTAATTCTTGCTAGTTAATTCGATAGCTTCCTTGTTTTAGGATTTTTGAATCCCAGGATAAACGAGGGATGGCCAGGATTCGGATTTGTTTAGTGTCATGATTGACACGTGTGACGGGAATGCAATCGATTGTCTTGCATGACCTCTGTGGAACCTGAGAATTTGTGGAGTCTTGATGGTGTGTCGGGACCAAGATATGATTTCTTGGAACACACCGGTGTAAACATCTTCTGAGATGTGCTTTGTGTGGATCGGTGACCGTGGGTTGCCTGACCCGTGTTACAAGTGGTGCAACTACTCCTTTGGAGGAGATGGGGGTGGAAAGCAGGAACCGGGTTTCCTGTGAGTATACTGTTGTATGCCAGTAGTCCTCATCATATCGATGCGTGTTAAGCATCGTGGGTAAGTGATGGAGATATCATGGGGAGATATCTATGTCAGGACCAAGGAAGATTTGGTTGATTTACAGTTGTGGTAGACTGACTTCTGGGATGATTCGCATCGAGGTATGTTATTATCCTTTAGATTTTGTGTTAGTTTTGGCATTTGCTTTATTTTAAAGCTTGGTGCGAGGTTGGTGTCATCGCGGTTGTTAATTCGATTCTGATGTGGTCCAGAATCGGGGTTGTGGTTTTGTTTTGTTGTGTAGTCCTGGTGTTACGTGGAGTACACCGGTGCAAATTACGAGGACGAAATTTTATTAGTGAGGGATGATTGTGATGTCCGGAAATTACTGGTGTTAATCCCGATGTGGCAATAATCCTTAATGGATTTTATTTGTGGCAATTAGGAATTAATTGCGGTTTTGGGTCTCCCGAGGTTGTTAAATCAGGCATTTGGGATCGTTGGATCCAAAGATTGAGATTATATTCTCATTTTGGTGGAAAACCTATGAGTTGGGTTTTTGGAGGGACTTGGAGTCCGGGGTGCTTTATGTTGGGGCTGGTAGGGGGATTTGATGTTGGAGAGAGAATTTTTGAAAACAGATGATTTTTAATGAATCATGATGTATTTGTGGAGGTATTGCTATTTCGGAGCATTTTTGCTATATATACCAAATGGACTCGGGATTCCGTCATTCGGAATCCATTTCCTCTCCTCTCTCCCATCTACTGCGATAACCCATCCCCAAACCCTTTTCCCCTTCCTCGTTCAAGGAAAATCGACGGAGGCTCGATTTAGGAGCCGGATTCTTCGAAGATAAGTTGGTAATCTCCTTCCCCTCGCTTTTATCTTCGTTTGGACTGTGATTTTGTTGGTTTTGGTTGAGTTTTGGGTTTAGTTTGGTTTGGGTGATTTTGTTGAAAATCATAAAATCCTTTGGGTTTGTTTTATTTGGGTTGAGCAGCCTTGTTGGAGGTCCTTGTGTGTGGATTTGTTGTGGTTTTGAGTTGGGAGGAGTTGGGGTATGATTTGTGGAGGTTTCAAGCTCTTAAAAATGGTGTTTTTCGGGTTACAGGTCGCGGCGATCGATCGCCCATTTTTGGCGATCGATCGCGCGCAAGCAGTATGCTTTTCAGCAAGGTGGCGATCGATCGCTACTTTTGGGCGATCGATCGCCTCGCGCCAGTAAGGTCTGGCGATCGATCGCTATATAGAGCGATCGATCGCCAAGGGACTAGCGATCGATCGCCCAATATAGCGATCGATCGCCAGCAAGTGTTTTGTGTTTTTCTTGGCTTTTTCGTGGGATTTTGGATTTGCGACTTAAATGGTCGGCTTCCGGGGCAATGTTCACATTCCAATGGGAATGCTAGGCTTTTAAAATGGTTTGGTTGGAGCCAAGTTAATTAAACGGAACTCTCGGTTGAGTTTTGGCTATCTTTTAGACTTTTTAAATGGAATACTGATAAGTGTGATTTTTAGACTTAATTTGATATATGATTAGGGGTGTTTTTGTAGTGATTCCTAGAAAATATTACACATTTTGGTATATATTTGTATTGTCAGGAATCTAGGTCCAAATGCATAAAAGTGGATGAAATGGGCTTAAAAATGCTGAAAAGGACCAAACTGAGCAAATCTGGAAAAGGAGGGACCAAATCGCAAGATTGGAGATTTGCGTCCGCGATCGATCGCCAACTTACGAAGATCAATCGCCACCATCCAGAATGTTTCCGCGATCGATCGCCAAATGACGAAGATCGATCGCCAAACCCGAAAATTTTGAGATTTTGTTTCCTTCTTGGTTATTTTGTGTCCAAACTTTACAAAACTCCTTCACCACTATTTATATTAGGTTTTGGGACGAAAATAGGGACTTTTTATCATATTTTACACCCTAGGAATAGCCTCCATCCATCCTCCATATCACCATCATCCACCTCCATCCATCAACCATCCTAGGATTTTGGAACACCTTCAACAAGACGATTCAAGAGACGATCGAGAAGGAAGCGAGAGAGGGAGCAAGGATCTACGAACGAAGTCGACATCGGGAGTTTATTCTTGTCTTTTAATATTAGTTTTGATTTGTTTTGATATACTATATTGAACTAATTTATTTATCGAGGCTAGGCGAATCCTTTGTCAAGAACCTATGATTTGATGATTTATTTGATTGAATTCCTTTAATTCTTTGTGTATAATTTATTGATCTTCATGCTTTTGAGGGGTTGATCACCCTTGAATGATTGTTATATTGCGATTGAATTGACCATAGGATATTGCAATACGATAGAGTAAATTATACCGTGGGTTTTAGGTTGAGACGGACCAAGTAAAATCTAGCACACGTGTGATAGCAATAGATTTACCAAAATCGAAGGCTAGTAGTTTTCATAGATCTTTATTCGATATTAATTGTTCAATAAGGACACGGGAGTGCTTTACTGCAACATTAATATTAGACTTGTTATAACTGGACCAAAGTATAACGAATGCATTAGGAAAACTCGTCACCTTAGAAATATTTGGATATTCAATTGAGAATTGTAGGGGATTGCATTGGTGAGCCAAAGTCTCGATAATCTTCTCTAGTGGATTTTTCTCGTTTACTTTTATTGACTTGGTTGGATTAGTAGTTAATTTAATTAATTAGTAGTTTAATTATTAATTCAATTTTGTAGGTTAAATATAGTTAAAAGCATCTTATTTGATACTTACAGTTAGTCCCTGTGGGTTCGACAACCTGTTCTTCATTTACTATACTAAAACTTGACAACCGTGCACTTGCGGTAAAGAATCGCTACACTGATAAATAATTGTTTAAAATAAAAGCGATCAAGTTTTTGGCGCCGTTGCCGGGGACTAACTTTAGTAATATCATACGAGAAGCTTTGACTGTAATTTAACCATTTTTTTTCTTCTTTGTATATATTTATAAAAAAAAAAAACTATATTTAATTGTTTTATTTGTTTTCCTTGCGAGGTACTTGTGATGCTTCATCAACAAGTCTTCACAAGATTTGCCCAACAATATTCAGAGCCGTTTTATGTAGCGTGGGGAAGATTCAATGAATTGGCAGACACATTCCGGTATCACAACTTTTCGAACTATACTCTTCTGCAATATTTCTTCAAAGCTTTGGATGCACAGACACGAGAATGGGTATTTAGCGGAGCACTGGTGACTGGGAGTCCCCTGGTTGATAGAGATGAGGACAGTGTGTTACACCTGTTCAATGATATGGCGGACTTCGATTATCACTGGTATTGTGATCCTTCACTACAAGGTTGGAGTCACCAATACCCACCGGAGCCTCACTACCCCAATGATACGCCCCAACTATTTGAACATCACGAAGAGAGGAGAGATAATTCTGCAGACGTCATGACTCAGTTAGAGGATACCTTAATAAGATTCATGGCATCAACTGAGAACATTTTGGAGTGCCAAACCAACTCTATGTGCCACCTGGAGCAGCAAATGGCGGTCCTTATGGAAACAATTTCAACTAGCTGCCAGGAGGAAGAGACGAGAGCTACCAATCAAGAGGCGACGAATCGAGTTTGGTTATATGATGATGATCACTCAACCAACCAAGTTTGGGGGAGTGATCCTACTCATGTGGAAAAGTCATGGGAACTTGAGCCTCTTCAAGAGATTGAGCCTACTTCAAAGATGTTATCCGAGGAGTTCTCATGTGAAGATGAGTCGAGTGTGACGTTGGAGAAGGAAGAGACTTTCAAAGATTCTGATTTGAGCCCATCGATGGAGACATGTTCTATGCCATATGTGGATCCGTATTTTCCATCGATGCCAAGTTCACCGCACTACATCCTCCAAGATATGAAGCCAAGTCAAGAATCATTCTCACGTACCTACCAATTCAAGAGTGTTGTTGGAGCGAAGAGCTTACACTGTTACAATCATGCCAATCTTGAGGGCATACTGAATCAAGACCCATTAGTTGTATCATACGATACTTACTATGGGCGGCAGCCGCTCTTTGATGGTTGCTTCTGATGGTCAAGCCGATGACTAGAAATCAGCGCTTCTTGGGAGGCAACCCAAGCGTATCCTTTTGCAATTTAGTTTGTTATTTGCTTTTCAGTTTTGTTTTTTGTTTTGTCTATCTCTCGAGTCAACTATTTTATTTGCATTCTTCTCTTGCTAGGTACTCATTTGGAGCGATGAACCCCTACATCAGCGGAGCTTTCAAAAGCCACTCTTCCTCAACCCTCATGCAAGCGTCTTGATCAGGGGAGTTTACTGTTTCCCTTTGATTCATTTCAACATTGAGGACAATGTTTGATTTAAGTTTGGGGGAGTGGCTTGCATGTTTTTCTTGTTTTATCCACATGTTGTGTGCTTAATTGACACTTGAATCGTCTGATTATTAAGAGCTAATTTTTTTTTGATGAGTTCAATTAGTAAGATAAGAATAAATCATAGTAGTGGTCTCTATTCAATGATGATACTAGTCTCACTATGCATGTCAACTTGAGTTTTGATGATTGTAAGACTTGTTTGTGAATATCTTGTTTTGAGTAGCATGTCAAAGATGAGGAATATTTTGAGCACATCTGAGTCATAATCTTGTGAATTGCATTTGGAGTAGTAAGAATCTTTGTGAACTTAATGAATTATTTTGAGCATCTTAGAGTACCTTAGAAACTATTTGATGATGACACTTTGAGGCGAAATTTATAGTTGTGAACTTGACTTGGAAATGATCTAGGCGATCTTTCGATCGTTTGAGCCTTTCAAGCTTACCATGTATATATCAATCTCTAGTGTCCCATTTTTGAGCTTTAATTACAAAAAAATGGAGTATGTTTAACATACAATTAACCCCATTCAACATTCTTTGGCAAACTCATTATACCCACCTTTATGAGCTTAAATTGAAAAGAATTTTCCTTACCCAAAGGGAGTATAATGATTCTCATTAGATGCACATAAATTGCTATACTTTGATGAGCTTATTGAAAAAATTAATGAATGAGAAAAGAAAAGAATAGAAAAAGCCTTGAAAAAAAAAATCTAATTAAGACCCAAAGTGGCCAAAAAAAAAAAAAAAAAAAAGAGAAAAAGAGAAAAAGAAGAGAAGCTCAAGTTGTGCTAAAAATTTAAAATTTTACATGCTTATACTCTCTTCTTTGTATTACCCTATCTTTTCTTTGAAGCCAACACCTATGCCTAACACTACAAGCTTAAAAAGACCTATTGATCCAAGTCTAGGGAGTGACTAAATTAGTGGAGAAGTGTTTGAAAATAGGACTATGGAATGCTCAAAGATAATCTTACTTTTCATTGAATAGCATGATTTGATCTATGAAAATTGCATGAAACTTGAAAGTGACAATAGCACACACGCACATTCTAATTTGGCGACATGTTGCTTGATCTAGGAGAAAACACAACTTGTTAAACTTTCTGATTAATTATCGTTCGTCTGTAAGTGAGATGTCTGAGCTACATGATTGACTACGAATTGGTTTATTTGAGTCTTCAATATTGAACTCTACTTTGTGATCTTATTTCTTGCTCGAGACGATCAAGTTTAAGTTTGGGGGAGTTGATAAGTGTGATTTTTAGACTTAATTTGATATATGATTAGGGGTGTTTTTGTAGTGATTCCTAGAAAATATTACACATTTTGGTATATATTTGTATTGTCAGGAATCTAGGTCCAAATGCATAAAAGTGGATGAAATGGGCTTAAAAATGCTGAAAAGGACCAAACTGAGCAAATCTGGAAAAGGAGGGACCAAATCGCAAGATTGGAGATTTGCGTCCGCGATCGATCGCCAACTTACGAAGATCAATCGCCACCATCCAGCATGTTTCCGCGATCGATCGCCAAATGACGAAGATCGATCGCCAAACCCGAAAATTTTGAGATTTTGTTTCCTTCTTGGTTATTTTGTGTCCAAACTTTACAAAACTCCTTCACCACTATTTATATTAGGTTTTGGGACGAAAATAGGGACTTTTTATCATATTTTACACCCTAGGAATAGCCTCCATCCATCCTCCATATCACCATCATCCACCTCCATCCATCAACCATCCTAGGATTTTGGAACACCTTCAACAAGACGATTCAAGAGACGATCGAGAAGGAAGCGAGAGAGGGAGCAAGGATCTACGAACGAAGTCGACATCGGGAGTTTATTCTTGTCTTTTAATATTAGTTTTGATTTGTTTTGATATACTATATTGAACTAATTTATTTATCGAGGCTAGGCGAATCCTTTGTCAAGAACCTATGATTTGATGATTTATTTGATTGAATTCCTTTAATTCTTTGTGTATAATTTATTGATCTTCATGCTTTTGAGGGGTTGATCACCCTTGAATGATTGTTATATTGCGATTGAATTGACCATAGGATATTGCAATACGATAGAGTAAATTATACCGTGGGTTTTAGGTTGAGACGGACCAAGTAAAATCTAGCACACGTGTGATAGCAATAGATTTACCAAAATCGAAGGCTAGTAGTTTTCATAGATCTTTATTCGATATTAATTGTTCAATAAGGACACGGGAGTGCTTTACTGCAACATTAATATTAGACTTGTTATAACTGGACCAAAGTATAACGAATGCATTAGGAAAACTCGTCACCTTAGAAATATTTGGATATTCAATTGAGAATTGTAGGGGATTGCATTGGTGAGCCAAAGTCTCGATAATCTTCTCTAGTGGATTTTTCTCGTTTACTTTTATTGACTTGGTTGGATTAGTAGTTAATTTAATTAATTAGTAGTTTAATTATTAATTCAATTTTGTAGGTTAAATATAGTTAAAAGCATCTTATTTGATACTTACAGTTAGTCCCTGTGGGTTCGACAACCTGTTCTTCATTTACTATACTAAAACTTGACAACCGTGCACTTGCGGTAAAGAATCGCTACACTGATAAATAATTGTTTAAAATAAAAGCGATCAAGTTTTTGGCGCCGTTGCCGGGGACTAACTTTAGTAATATCATACGAGAAGCTTTGACTGTAATTTAACCATTTTTTTTCTTCTTTGTATATATTTATAAAAAAAAAAAACTATATTTAATTGTTTTATTTGTTTTCCTTGCGAGGTACTTGTGATGCTTCATCAACAAGTCTTCACAAGATTTGCCCAACAATATTCAGAGCCGTTTTATGTAGCGTGGGGAAGATTCAATGAATTGGCAGACACATTCCGGTATCACAACTTTTCGAACTATACTCTTCTGCAATATTTCTTTAAAGCTTTGGATGCACAGACACGAGAATGGGTATTTAGCGGAGCACTGGTGACTGGGAGTCCCCTGGTTGATAGAGATGAGGACAGTGTGTTACACCTGTTCAATGATATGGCGGACTTCGATTATCACTGGTATTGTGATCCTTCACTACAAGGTTGGAGTCACCAATACCCACCGGAGCCTCACTACCCCAATGATACGCCCCAACTATTTGAACATCACGAAGAGAGGAGAGATAGTTCTGCAGACGTCACGACTCAGTTAGAGGATACCTTAATAAGATTCATGGCATCAACTGAGAACATTTTGGAGTGCCAAACCAACTCTATGTGCCACCTGGAGCAGCAAATGGCGGTCCTTATGGAAACAATTTCAACTAGCTGCCAGGAGGAAGAGACGAGAGCTACCAATCAAGAGGCGACGAATCGAGTTTGGTTATATGATGATGATCACTCAACCAACCAAGTTTGGGGGAGTGATCCTACTCATGTGGAAAAGTCATGGGAACTTGAGCCTCTTCAAGAGATTGAGCCTACTTCAAAGATGTTATCCGAGGAGTTCTCATGTGAAGATGAGTCGAGTGTGACGTTGGAGAAGGAAGAGACTTTCAAAGATTCTGATTTGAGCCCATCGATGGAGACATGTTCTATGCCATATGTGGATCCGTATTTTCCATCGATGCCAACTTCACCGCACTACATCCTCCAAGATATGAAGCCAAGTCAAGAATCATTCTCACGTACCTACCAATTCAAGTGTTGTTGGAGCGAAGAGCTTACACTGTTACAATCATGCCAATCTTGAGGGCATACTGAATCAAGACCCATTAGTTGTATCATACGATACTTACTATGGGCGGCAGCCGCTCTTTGATGGTTGCTTCTGATGGTCAAGCCGATGACTAGAAATCAGCGCTTCTTGGGAGGCAACCCAAGCGTATCCTTTTGCAATTTAGTTTGTTATTTGCTTTTCAGTTTTGTTTTTTGTTTTGTCTATCTCTCGAGTCAACTATTTTATTTGCATTCTTCTCTTGCTAGGTACTCATTTGGAGCGATGAACCCCTACATCAGCGGAGCTTTCAAAAGCCACTCTTCCTCAACCCTCATGCAAGCGTCTTGATCAGGGGAGTTTACTGTTTCCCTTTGATTCATTTCAACATTGAGGACAATGTTTGATTTAAGTTTGGGGGAGTGGCTTGCATGTTTTTCTTGTTTTATCCACATGTTGTGTGCTTAATTGACACTTGAATCGTCTGATTATTAAGAGCTAATTTTTTTTTGATGAGTTCAATTAGTAAGATAAGAATAAATCATAGTAGTGGTCTCTATTCAATGATGATACTAGTCTCACTATGCATGTCAACTTGAGTTTTGATGATTGTAAGACTTGTTTGTGAATATCTTGTTTTGAGTAGCATGTCAAAGATGAGGAATATTTTGAGCACATCTGAGTCATAATCTTGTGAATTGCATTTGGAGTAGTAAGAATCTTTGTGAACTTAATGAATTATTTTGAGCATCTTAGAGTACCTTAGAAACTATTTGATGATGACACTTTGAGGCGAAATTTATAGTTGTGAACTTGACTTGGAAATGATCTAGGCGATCTTTCGATCGTTTGAGCCTTTCAAGCTTACCATGTATATATCAATCTCTAGTGTCCCATTTTTGAGCTTTAATTACAAAAAAATGGAGTATGTTTAACATACAATTAACCCCATTCAACATTCTTTGGCAAACTCATTATACCCACCTTTATGAGCTTAAATTGAAAAGAATTTTCCTTACCCAAAGGGAGTATAATGATTCTCATTAGATGCACATAAATTGCTATACTTTGATGAGCTTATTGAAAAAATTAATGAATGAGAAAAGAAAAGAATAGAAAAAGCCTTGAAAAAAAAAATCTAATTAAGACCCAAAGTGGCCAAAAAAAAAAAAAAAAAAAGAGAAAAAGAGAAAAAGAAGAGAAGCTCAAGTTGTGCTAAAAATTTAAAATTTTACATGCTTATACTCTCTTCTTTGTATTACCCTATCTTTTCTTTGAAGCCAACACCTATGCCTAACACTACAAGCTTAAAAAGACCTATTGATCCAAGTCTAGGGAGTGACTAAATTAGTGGAGAAGTGTTTGAAAATAGGACTATGGAATGCTCAAAGATAATCTTACTTTTCATTGAATAGCATGATTTGATCTATGAAAATTGCATGAAACTTGAAAGTGACAATAGCACACACGCACATTCTAATTTGGCGACATGTTGCTTGATCTAGGAGAAAACACAACTTGTTAAACTTTCTGATTAATTATCGTTCGTCTGTAAGTGAGATGTCTGAGCTACATGATTGACTACGAATTGGTTTATTTGAGTCTTCAATATTGAACTCTACTTTGTGATCTTATTTCTTGCTCGAGACGATCAAGTTTAAGTTTGGGGGAGTTGATAAGTGTGATTTTTAGACTTAATTTGATATATGATTAGGGGTGTTTTTGTAGTGATTCCTAGAAAATATTACACATTTTGGTATATATTTGTATTGTCAGGAATCTAGGTCCAAATGCATAAAAGTGGATGAAATGGGCTTAAAAATGCTGAAAAGGACCAAACTGAGCAAATCTGGAAAAGGAGGGACCAAATCGCAAGATTGGAGATTTGCGTCCGCGATCGATCGCCAACTTACGAAGATCAATCGCCACCATCCAGAATGTTTCCGCGATCGCCAAATGACGAAGATCGATCGCCAAACCCGAAAATTTTGAGATTTTGTTTCCTTCTTGGTTATTTTGTGTCCAAACTTTACAAAAC
Organism: Haberlea rhodopensis; assembly: GCA_907163345.1. NCBI lineage: Eukaryota > Viridiplantae > Streptophyta > Magnoliopsida > Lamiales > Gesneriaceae > Haberlea > Haberlea rhodopensis. The sequence goes on from CAJQUN010000160.1 coordinate 817,661, forward strand.
TCCTTCACCACTATTTATATTAGGTTTTGGGACGAAAATAGGGACTTTTTATCATATTTTACACCCTAGGAATAGCCTCCATCCATCCTCCATATCACCATCATCCACCTCCATCCATCAACCATCCTAGGATTTTGGAACACCTTCAACAAGACGATTCAAGAGACGATCGAGAAGGAAGCGAGAGAGGGAGCAAGGATCTACGAACGAAGTCGACATCGGGAGTTTATTCTTGTCTTTTAATATTAGTTTTGATTTGTTTTGATATACTATATTGAACTAATTTATTTATCGAGGCTAGGCGAATCCTTTGTCAAGAACCTATGATTTGATGATTTATTTGATTGAATTCCTTTAATTCTTTGTGTATAATTTATTGATCTTCATGCTTTTGAGGGGTTGATCACCCTTGAATGATTGTTATATTGCGATTGAATTGACCATAGGATATTGCAATACGATAGAGTAAATTATACCGTGGGTTTTAGGTTGAGACGGACCAAGTAAAATCTAGCACACGTGTGATAGCAATAGATTTACCAAAATCGAAGGCTAGTAGTTTTCATAGATCTTTATTCGATATTAATTGTTCAATAAGGACACGGGAGTGCTTTACTGCAACATTAATATTAGACTTGTTATAACTGGACCAAAGTATAACGAATGCATTAGGAAAACTCGTCACCTTAGAAATATTTGGATATTCAATTGAGAATTGTAGGGGATTGCATTGGTGAGCCAAAGTCTCGATAATCTTCTCTAGTGGATTTTTCTCGTTTACTTTTATTGACTTGGTTGGATTAGTAGTTAATTTAATTAATTAGTAATTTAATTATTAATTCAATTTTGTAGGTTAAATATAGTTAAAAGCATCTTATTTGATACTTACAGTTAGTCCCTGTGGGTTCGACAACCTGTTCTTCATTTACTATACTAAAACTTGACAACCGTGCACTTGCGGTAAAGAATCGCTACACTGATAAATAATTGTTTAAAATAAAAGCGATCAAATACTTTTGGGTTTTATGCATGCCTAGCCGGGGGCTTTTAGTTTGGTTATCGTCATGGATTGACGATGGGTTTTTGAGGTTGCAAACGTGCGTGGGCACGTGATTGCATGCTTATGCTTGATTGTGAGTTGTTTATGATTAGCACATATTTCTCGAGGCATGGAACTCAAGCAAGGTTTGGCTTGGACTACGAAACTTAAGGTACGTATGACGTACGAGCATAACCTATTATAATGTTGCAACTGTAAAATGCATGGTATGTGATAATTGCATTAAAGGGGCATTGGAACACATGGTGTGTGATAATTGCATTATACGGACATTGGAATATATGGTATGTGGTAATTGCATCAAATAGGTATTGAAAAGCATGGTACATGATATTTGCTATAAATGGATAACGATATGTATGGTAAATGCTATTTGCATCAAATGGTTATACATTGGGAACCATACGGTGCCGCTATTGAGCGAGCAATGATTTGGGATGCTGTCGCCGTTGAGCGACCATCGGTTATGACGCCGCTATTGTTGAGCGTGCGTGGGGTCTAGAATGCCGCTATCGCGGAGCGAACAACGAAATATGAACATGGAATCATTGGTTAGATATATGTGAGATCTACGGTCTTTTATATATTGATTATGGAACTGGCATAATAGAATGGTATTAGTTAATCTATGTGGCGATTAACTGGCTTTGGGAATTTGATGAGTTTGATTATTTTGAGAACAGGGACAATGCAAGGGATCCCGGATGAGGGTGTTACCATCCAGGGAGTATCATTTAAATTATGGCATTTACATTCTGTATTTGAATTGCAATGTTATGATTATTGGATTAGTGGTATTGGTATGCTCACCCCGTGTGGGGGCTGTCTCTGTTGGGGCAGGTGTTACAGGTGTAGCAGCAGCTTTGGAGTCGAGCTCGGGCTGTTGATTGAGGTACTTTCAGGATCGAGGTACCAGAGCCGGTTGAACAAGTGCATAGATCCAGCGTTGAGATCGAGCTGTACTTGGGAGGTGCTTCCAGGATTGAAGTGCCAGTAACGGTATCCGGTAGAGTGATTTATACATTAGATACACGCGTGTTCATTGGGTGCTCTTATGTGAGTACAATTTACGTGTATATAGAATGTATAAATGGGCTACGGCTCTTCTCTATTCATTCATGGTTGCATGCAATTAAATATGAAATTGTCAAATGAACTAAGAGCACGTTAGTGTATTATGAGGGTGCATACTATTTAAAAGGTTTGGGTTGGGAAGTTGAACATTATGGAGTTTAAATGCAAGAAATTTTATAATTGGTATATGAGGCTATGCTTGCATGTGGTTCCTTCTCATGATATATGATCTTATGCACTAATGGCATGGATTAATACACTAATAACGGGTTAAGGGCACTGGGGTCCTTACATATTCAGTTCCGCCTAAGTGAATAAGAACTTCAGGCTGTAAATATTCAACGCAAAAATGATAGCCGTCAACTCCAAGTCATGAACTGGATATCTAGTCTCATGCGGCTTCAGTTGTCTCGATGCATAAGCTACCACATGCTTATCCTGCATCAGCACACATCCAGACCTTGTAGTGATGCATCAGTATATAGAACAAACCTCTTGTTCTCCGTAGGAATCACCAATACAGGTGATGTTGTCAACCGGTGCTTCAACTCTTGAAAGCTCTGCTCACAAGCCTCAGACCAATAAAATGATACTCCCTTTGAGTCAACTGTGATGTTCCCGAAATGATTAATTTCATTTAAGGCATTAATTGTGTTCATATGATTAATTATGGTGATAATTGCCTTATGTGTTAGAATTAATTGCCATGGGGAAATGCTTAGTCACATGTGGGCGTGACCCAGTAGAACATTTCAGGGTGCATGTTATACATGTTGGGGAATTTGGGTGTTTTAATGGCTTAATTGTGATGGTGATTAATTATTTGGTTAGACATGTTTTAATTGGGTTTTTGGGAGCATATTGGTGAAATGCTTTCAAAATACCAAGTTGGGGTATTTTATACATCATGATAAGAAGTGGAGTGGGGTGCAAAATTTAATTAAAACTCTCATAACCAATTATAACCTTTTATCCTCTTTACCCCCCTCACATTATTCAACCCCCAACACTCTTCAAACCCTACCCTTCTCCTCTCATTTTCGAGTTGGACTCCAAGGTGGAAGAGACGTTCTTGCAAAACTTTATTCTTGTGATTCTTGGTAAGATTTGAGTCCTAGGAAGTATATATATATATCATTCCTTGTTGTTTTGTGAGGTTTATTGTGAATTTGGGTTGATGTTTGGAGTTTGAAATGGGTTTATTTGGGTTGGTGTGATTTGTGGTTGGGTGTGGGTTTTTGGGGTTGTTTTATGTTGTAAATAGAAGGTTTAAAGTGTTTTAATGTTTTTGAGTTGTTGGTATAGGTGTTGTTGAGGTTGGTGAAGGATTTAATGTGCAAAAATGGTGAAAATCGCGGCCACTGGTTGTGGCGATCGATCGCTACAAAAGTAGCGATCGATCGCCGAGGGACAGTGTGAAAATCGAGTGTGGGCGATCGATCGCCTCAAATGGCGCGATCGATCGCCGATGGCCAGTAGCGATTTTGCCCAGCAGGCGATCGATCGCCTCAAAGGAAGCGATCGATCGCCGCGAAGAGAACAGCGAGGCGATCGATCGCTATGTTTTAAGCGATCGATCGCCACTGTGAAAAAGTTTGAAAGTGTTGGATTTTGATGAATTTTTGGTATTTGGCTATTGTTTGGCTTCTAATATTGATTTGTATGGTTGTGTAGAACCATCCCAGGTACCAACAACATCTAGGAGATAAAGTTATACAACTTCTCCACTTTTGAAACCAAGGTAGGTAGTGAGACGTACGAGCATCGGACGGTAAAACGTGTTACAACTTTGATTATGTATATCGTGGATAGTGAATCCTTAAATGTGATGGAATATGTGAATTGATAGTGTGATATCGTGATGTTGGAATCAATTATTGTGTTTGGTTATTGTGGTAGAATTGATGAATGTTCCGGTAGCCTTTATCTCCGAGCGAGGGAGGTACTTGCCGCTGTCATATGAAACGATGGTAGTATGATATTTGCCGCTGTCATGTCTAAGCGAGGTAACATGCCGCTGTCATTGTCGAAGCGAGGGATATCATATGATGCCGCTATATGTCGAAGCGAGGGGTCCTAAAATTCCGCTGTTGTATTGGGACCGGAACAGTCACAATTCTAGTGATTAATGTGGAATATTGTGGTTATAACCGGAACGTAATGACGATCGTTATATTGTGAACTAATGATTTGTGCATGAGGTTATGAAACACGAACAACCATGAAATGTGCTAATGTGGTGAACTAAGGAACATATCTATTGATCGTCTCATGCATTGATTTATTTGATTATGATAGATTGTGTTAATCGGTGATGTATATGCTCATGGTGAATTGTTCCTGTAGGTACACTTTTGGACCAAAGGAACACTATGGGGAGACCTTCAGACAGGCCAGCGCAATAAAGACCACCATTTGCACCGAGACCATTGGGAGGACAGCCGTTGGGGCCACCTCAAGGGCAAGTGTACGCCCTAACCAGGGAGCAGGCTACAGCAGCTCCAGAGGAAGTGATAGCGGGTACGTGTCATTTATTTACGCACCCTGCTTATATTTTGATAGATACAGGTGTGTCACACTCCTTTGTGTCGACGAGTTTTGTTGAGAGGCACCGTATATGCACGTCTCCGTCACCCACGCATCTTGTGGTTTCGACACCCGCTGGAAAGAGTGTGATTGCAGATCGGTTCGTTGATGACGGCCTCATTTATTTTGAGGGCAACGAGTTGAAGTCAGATTTGATTGTTTTGGGGATGTCAGACTTCGACTGCATTGTGGGTATTGATGTGTTGAACAGATATCAGGCAGTAGTGGACTGCAGTCAGAGAACAGTACGGTTCAGATCTGATTTAGGGGTTCGGTGGACTTTTTATGGGGATGGTTCCCGCTCAAGAATCCCATTAATATCGGCATTAAAGATGACTCAGTTATTAGATCGTGGGCATATGGGTTATCTTATTTATGCCATTAATATTGCTGATAAGAGGGAAGAGTTAAGAGTCGAGGATGTACCGGTAGTCGCGGAGTTTGCCGACATATTTCCGGAGGAGATTCCAGGATTTCCACCAGCTAGGGAAGTCGAGTTTGGGATCGAATTGTTACCGGGGGCATCCGCTATTTCTCGTGCCCCTTACAGGATGGCACCGGCAGAGTTGAGGGAGTTGAAAGAGCAATTTACAGGAACTCCTTGATAAGGGTTACATACGCCCCAGCGTATCGCCTTGGGGTGCGCCTGTATTATTTGTGAAAAAGAAAGATGGGTCGATGCGTTTGTGCATCGATTACAGGCAATTGAATAAGGCCACGGTGAAGAATAAGTACCCTCTTCCGCGGATCGATGACTTGTTTGACCAGTTGCAGGGCACGAGGTTGTACAGTAAGATTGATTTGAGGTCGGGGTACCACCAGATCCGAGTTAGAGAGGATGATGTGCAGAAGACAGCATTCCAGACCCGTTATGGTCATTATGAGTTTTTGGTCATGCCGTTTGGAGTGACAAACGCCCCGGCTGTGTTTATGAGCTTGATGAACCGAGTGTTCCAACCCTATCTGGATCAATTCGTCATTGTATTTATTGACGATATACTTATCTATTCTCGGAGCGAGGAAGAACACAGGAATCATTTGAGGACGGTGCTCCAGATTCTTAGGGACAATCAGTTGTACGCCAAGCTAAGCAAGTGTGAATTTTGGTTGAACAGCGTGGTATTTTTGGGGCATGTGATCTCTAGTGATGGGATATCTGTGGATCCCAGGAAGGTGGAAGCAGTGATGGATTGGTCCGCGCCCACATCTGTACCCGAGATCCGTAGCTTCCTCGGTTTAACGGGTTATTACCGACGTTTCGTCGAGGGATTCTCTAAAATCGCTAAGCCGTTGACGCAGTTGACTCAGAAAGGTGTTCCGTTCTTGTGGTCTGAGGCTTGTGAGCAGAGCTTCCAAGAGTTGAAGCACCGTTTGACTACAGCACCTGTTGTGGTGATCCCTTCGGAAAATGAGAGGTTTGCCTTGTACACGGATGCATCACTGTAGGGTTTGGGCTGTGTACTGATGCAGGATAAACACGTGGTGGCTTATGCTTCAAGACAGTTGAAGCCTCATGAGACCAGATACCCGGTTCATGATTTGGAACTAGCGGCCATCATTTTCGCCTTGAAAATTGGCGACATTATCTCTATGGTACTTCTTTCACCATTTACACGGACCATAAGAGCTTGAAGTTCCTATTCACTCAAGCAGAATTGAACATGAGACAAAGGAGGTGGATGGACTTGCTCAAGGATTATGACTGCGAGATAGAATACCATCCCGGGAAGGCGAACCTGACAGCTGACGCCTTGAGTAGGAAGGTAAAGTATACCGCAGAGGATATTATTCAGTTATCGGCCATGATGACTTCTTGTTGTCATCTGGGATATGACTTTGATTTAGATGCATCGTCGGTACATGTATCGACCCTATTGGCAGAACGGGACATCTTTGAATCTATCAGGAAAGCTCAGATGACAGACGTGGAGGTGCAGAGATGGTTGTCATATTTACGTCTGGGTCAGTCATCAAAGTTCAGGGTGGCAGAAGATGGTTCGTTGAGGCTTGGTAACCGTTGGGTAGTGCCGAGGGCACCGGAGTTGCATCAAGGAATCTTGCATCGTGCTCATAGCAGCAGATTTAACATACATCCAGGTGGGAGAAAAATGTACAAGGACATGTGTGACCAATTTTGGTGGAGGCGGATGAAAAGAGACGTTATCACATTTGTTAAGAAGTGCCTGATTTGCCAACAAGTGAAAGCAGAGAGGCAGAGGCCCGGTGGCGAGTTGAAGAGTTTAGAGATACCAGAGTGGAAGTGGGAGCACATCTCTATGGATTTCGTGACCCACTTGCCAAGGACTGCCTCGGGATTTGATGCGATCTGGGTGATCGTGGATAGACTGACGAAAGTGGCTCACTTCATCCCTTATAGTATGTCTTTCACATACTTAAAGATGGCCCAGTTGTATGTACGGGACGTAGTGAGATTACATGGTATCCCAGTCTCGATTGTATCTGATAGAGACCCGTCACATCGCACTTTTGGGAAGGCCTTCAATCAGCTTTGGGTACAGAGGTGAGACTGAGTACCGCTTATCACCCTCAGACTGATGGTCAGACAGAGCGTACCATACAGACGCTTGAGGACATATTGAGGGCATGTGTTCTAGAGTTTGATACTCCGTGGCAAGATTCAGTACCACTAGTGGAGTTCTCTTATAATAACAGTTATCAGGCGAGCATTCAGATGGCTCCATTTGTAGGGTCTCCCTACCTTAACAGTGATTAATAGACATAAGAAGGACTAATCATGCATTAATAACATCTTAAGGTTTTGGTTGTTACATGAGCTAACAGGATTACAGGCCAAAATAAAAGACTTCAAAAATAATTCATTACATTCCCAAAAGAATGTTAATATTTAGATTTATACTACTCCTAGAGTAGATACTAATCGTGACTTGAATCCTATACATTCCTGTGTTCCTCGTAGCTCACTGCCTCAACCCGACCCTTAGTCCTTTAGCCCAAAAGCGTACCTACAGGGACAACACATCATAAGCATATACGATCTTACTAAACGTCATAAAAACATCATAGTAAATGCATGAAATATTGGTTAAGTAAATATGCTGGGTATTCATTAACTTCTTATTGTTGTCCCTGGTTCATAATCATGCATATGGGCATCTTACCCTGTGGCATCTTGCCACATTATAAACATCGCATGGCCTCTTACCATGTGGGGCATCTTACCACATGGCATCTTACCACAAATAACATCATATGGCCTCTTACCATATGGGGCATCTTACCCCGTGGTATCTTACCACAAATAACATCGTATGGCCTCTTACCATATGGGGCATCTTACCCCGTGGCATCTTACCACAAATAATAACGTATGGCCTCTTACCATATGGGGCATCTTACCCCGTGACATCTTACCACAAATAATACCGTATAAACATCATCATATAAGCATCGTATAAACATCATCATATAAACATCGTATAAACATCATCATTTCATCGTGAATACTCATGCAATAAAAGCATAGTTGTAGTGTAAAGATGTGTGTTACCGTCCGATGCCCGTACATCTCTTACGTACCTTTTCAAAAGGAGGAGGAGTCAACAGACTTTATCTCCTTGATGGTGCCGGTACCTGGGATGGTTCTACAAGACCACACAATACCATATTAGATGCCTCAATACCATCTCACATCATAAACTTAACAAAATAAAACATCATCTTATTTTTCAACTTTCTGCCGCTCTCGATCGATCGGCCCCAAGGTCTCGATCGATCGAGAAACTGTGCACAAACAGTGCCCAAACATTCTGCCTCGATCGATCGATCGAAACATTTTACCGATCGATCGAGGAGCTTCTCCGATCGATCGAGAAATCCTTCGATCGATCGGCACCTGAAATTCAAAACATGCTTTAAACATTCTGTCTGTCTCGCTCGATCGATCGGGACCAAAATCTCGATCGATCGAGAGCTCTGAAAAATCGGGACTTCCCCAGATTTTTGAGCACCTTATTACATACCATCATTTCTACTTCATAAGGCGTAAAACATGCCTGAACAAGAATGTTATAAGCTTCATAAGACTGCCATGCATGTACTCAAATCAAAGGTTTAACAAAACCTAAGCTAACATGCATCATAACATCATCATAATCTTCATCCTCAACCAACCTTAAAGAGAAACAGAGCATGCTTATCTTTTCCCAGATTTTCGAGCATATAGTTTCATAACAAGAAATCTATCACATAAATCATGTAAAATGCTCGAACAACCATGCTAGTAGTTACACAATACTTCCATGTAAGCATCCCTACCAAGGTTTCACCCAAACCTATACCTATCATGCAATAAAACATCCCACCAAAACCAAACCCCAAACAAAACTCTGAAAAACAGAGTATTAAACTTTACCCCTCTTCTTTGGTAGGCTTTTGCACACAAAATCACAAGCTTTTTCCTCCTCCTACAAGCAGCTTACTCCACCGATTTTTGGGAGGGAAAGAGAGGGAGAAGGAGGTGGAGGGGAGTTGATTGCAAGCCAATAGTCATAGCATGGGTTGGGGCAAGTGGGGGGGGGGGGTATGGGTGTTGAACAAGTGGGGGGGAAAAAGGAGGTTGCATTTGGGGAAGGGTGGTGGCCGAATGGGGTGGTGTGGTTGGGGTGCCTTGTGGTGTTTAATTGTGTCCCGGTATTTCATACGATGTATAAAAATATCTCCCCTTGATATTTTATAATTGTACTACACCAATACAACAAAACACCTAACATGCTCCCTAAACCATATCATCATATCATAATTATAACCCCCAAGTAAGGTACCACAACCCTCTTAAACACATCGTAAATCATAATCGTAGCACATAATCATATAACGTTTCGGGGGTATTACATTACTCCCCTACTTATAAGATTTCGTCCTCGAAATCCACATGCATCATCATAACGGAACTAAACATAAAAACATACCAGAGAATAGTTCCGGGTAGTGCTGCACCATATGTCGTTCCGTCTCCCACGTAGCCTCCTCGACACCCCGACGATCCCACTGAACTTTGACCAGCGGTATAACTTTACTTCGTAGTCTGTGATCCTCTCGATCTAGAATTCTGATTGGTCGTTCTACGTAGGACACATCTGAGTCTAACTGAACTTCAGTAGGCTGTAAGACATGAGACGGATCTGGCTCATACTTCCTTAACATAGAGACATGGAAAACATCGTGTATGCCCGATAAAGACGGCGGTAGAGCCAGACGATAAGCCAAAGTACCGATTCGCTGTAACACTTCATATGGCCCGACATACCTCGGAGACAACTTTCCCCGCATCCCAAAACAAACCACACCCCTGAAGGGCGAGATCTTTAAGAAGACCCTGTCTCCTAACTGGAATTCCAGCGGTCGTCGCCACTTATTGGCATAGGCTGCTTGCCTATCCTGGGCCGCTTTCATCTTTTGGCGTATCAACTTTATCTTACCTTCCATATCCTTGATCATATCCGGTCCTCCGACCGCTTTGCTAGTCAAGTCCTCCCAATACAGCGGTGATCTACATCGTCGTCCATACAGAGCTTCAAAAGGAGCCATTTGAATGCTCGCCTGATAACTGTTATTATAGGAGAACTCCACCAGCGGCACTGAATCCTGCCATGGAGTATCAAACTCCAAGATACATGCCCTCAATATGTCCTCGAGCGTCTGAATGGTACGCTCTGTTTGGCCATCTGTCTGAGGGTGATAGGCCGTACTCAGTCTCACCTCTGTGCCCAAAGCTGTCTGGAGACCCTCCCAGAAATGTGAAGTGAACCTCGGGTCCCTGTCAGACACTATCGAGACTGGAATACCATGCAATCTCATCACATCCCGTATATACATCTGGGCCATCTTCAAGTATGTATATGACATACTATAAGGGATGAAATGAGCCGTCTTCGTCAGCCTATCCACGATCACCCAGATCGCATCAAATCCTGAGGTCGTCCTTGGCAAGTGGGTCACGAAGTCCATAGATATATGCTCACACTTCCATTCAGGCACCTCTAAGCTCTTCAGCTCCCACCAGGCCTCTGCCTCTCTGCCTTTACCTGCTGGCAGATCAAACATCGTTTAACAAAAGTAATTACCTCACGCTTCATGCGTCTCCACCAGAATTGACCGCATAGGTCTTTGTACATCTTCTTTCCTCCTGGGTGGATACTGAACCGACTACTGTGGGCTCGCTCCAATATTCCCCTACGTAACTCTGGTGTATCTGGGACTACCCATCGGTTGCCCAGTCTCAAAGAATCATCCTCTGCCACTCTGAACTTAGATGGCTGACCCTGAAGTACCAACGACGTCCATCTCTGAACCTCATCATCCGACCTCTGGGCCTTCTTGATTGCCTCAAATATATCTGGCTCTGCCAATAAGGTCGACACTCACACAGGCGACGTGTCTACATCGAAATCATAGCCCAGATGGCAGTAAGAAGTCATCAAAGCCGACAAGCACATAGTATCTTCAGCAGTACTCTTCACCTTCCGACTTAAGGCGTCTGCTATTAAGTTCACTTTACCGGGATGGTACTCAATCTCACAGTCATAGTCCTTGAGTAAATCCATCCACCTTCTTTGCCTCATATTCAATTCTGCCTGAGTGAATAAGAACTTCAGGCTCTTATGGTCCGAGTAAATAGTGAAAGATGTGCCATACAAGTAATGCCTCCAAATCTTCAAGGCAAATATGATGGCCGCCAGTTCCAAATCATGCACTGGATACCTAGCCTCGTGTGGCTTCAGCTGCCTCGATGCATAAGCCACCACATGCTTATCTTGCATCAACACACAGCCCAAACCCTGTAGTGATGCATCCGTATATAAGGCGAATCTCTTATTCTCAGACGGAATTACCAACACAGGCGCTGTAGTCAAGCGTCGCTTCAGTTCTTGGAAACTTTCCTCACAAGCCTCAGACCAAAAGAAGGGGACTCCCTTCTGAGTCAGCTGTGTTAGGGGTTTGGCGATCTTTGAAAAACCCTCGACGAAACGTCGGTAATATCCTGCCAAACCGAGAAAACTTCGAATCTCCGGTACAGAAGTGGGTGCAGCCCACTCTATCACAGCTTCAAACTTCCTGGGATCCACAGATATCCCACGGCTAGATATGACATGGCCTAAGAATACCACGCTGTCCAACCAGAACTCGCACTTGCTAAGCTTTGCATATAACTGATGATCCCTAAGCATCTGAAGCACTGTCCTCAAGTGCTTTACATGCTCTTCTTCAGTCCGAGAGTAAATAAGTATGTCGTCAATGAAGACTATGACGAACTGATCCAAATATGGTTGGAACACCCTGTTCATCAAACTCATGAAGACAGCTGGGGCATTCGTCACCCCAAAAGGCATGACCAGAAATTCATAGTGCCCATATCTAGTCCTGAAAGCCGTCTTCTAAACATCATCTTCCCTTACTCGAATCTGATGGTACCCCGACCTCAGATCGATCTTACTGTAGAGTCTCGTACCCTGCAACTGATCGAACAAGTCATCGATCCTCGGAAGTGGATACTTGTTCTTTACTGTGGCTTTGTTAAGCTGTCTATATTCAATGCATAGACGCATCGATCCATCCTTCTTCTTAACAAATAAGACAGGCGCACCCCATGGCGATACGCTAGGGCGTATATAGCCTTTGTCAAGGAGCTCTTGCAACTGAATCTTTAACTCCCTTAGCTCTGCTGGTGCCATCCTATACGGGGCACGAGAAATTACAGACGTCCTCGGTAGTAACTCAATCCCAAACTCGACCTCTCTCGTCGGTGGGAATCCGGGAATCTCCTCCGGAAAGACATCAGGAAACTCCGCCACTACGGGCACATCCTCAACATTTAATTCTTTCATCTTTTCCGCAATATCCACAGCATAGATAAGATATCATGTATGGCCTCGTTCCAATAACTGTGCCATCTTGACAGCAGATATCAACGGAATCTTTGGACGGGAACCATCCCCATAAAATGTCCACTGGACTCCCATATCAGATCTAAACCGGACAGTCCTTTGTCTGCAGTCCACCATTGCCTGATACTTGTTCAGAACATCAATGCCCACAATGCAATCAAAGTCTGACATTCCCAGCACAATCAAATCTGATCTTAACTCATTATCCTCAAAATAAATGAGGCCATCATAGACAATCTGATCCGTAGTCAAACTTCTTCCAGCGGGTGTCGAGACCATAAGAGGCATGGGGGACGGAGAAGTGCATATGTGGTGCCTTTCAACAAAACTCGTCGACACAAAAGAGTGTGACGCACCTGTGTCTATCAATATAAGAGCAGGGTGCGTAAATAAAAGACACGTACCCGCTATCACCTCTTCCGGAGCCGCTGTAGCCTGCTCCCGCGTCAAAGCATACACCTGTCCCTGAGGTGGCCCCGCGGGCTGACCTCCATACTGTCTCGGCACAAAAGGTGGCCTGTGATGTGCCGCTCTGTCCGCAGGTCTCTCCGCAGAGTTCTGCTGTCTTCCCCTATTGGGACACTGCCGAGCAAAGTGGCCTCTGTCGCCACAGACATAGCATCCTACGCAGTCTTTTGCCAAATGTGGTTGCCCACAAAGAGTGCACTCAAATCTTCCAGATCTGTCTCCCTGAGGCTGTCCTCTTCCCGTAGGGGCGTCATTCCTACGATTCCCCTTCCAACGATTCTCGGGCGTCTTGCCACTGAATCTCGACGCTGAAGTGTTCCCCCTTGGTTTGAACTGATCACCCCTCAGCCTCAAATTGTCAGAAGTAGATTTCTGAGGGGGTGCTGGAGGTGGCACTGCATCAAGATATGCGCCAACTCCCAGTTCGGCTAGCTCGGCTCGTGAAAGTGCATCATCAAAACAGGCAGGGCCATAAGTGATCACCCTGTCATACAGTTCAGGCCTCAAGCCCTTCATGAAGTTCCTCATCTTCGCTTGAGTGCTTGCAGCAATGTGAGGTACATACCGAAGTAAGGAACAGTAATGTAGAGCATAATCTGATACAGGCATGGTACCTTGCTTGAGGTTGGTAAACTCATCCTCTTTAGCCTGTCTCGCAGCAGCTGAGAAATAACGGGCCAGAAACCGCGTCCTGAACAGTTTCCAATTGATCTCCTGACCCTGAGCCTCTTGCTCTATCACTGTGGTCTTCCACCACATCAGTGCCTTCTTAGCCAGCTGAAATTCTGCTAATCTGATCCATGCTGTCTTTGCACAAGGCGCTGCCACAAATATCTGCTCAATCCTCTCTAACCATTCCTCAGCCTTTTCCCCTGTTTCAGTTCCTTCGAACATCGGGGGTCGGTACGTCATAAATTGAGCCAAGCTCAACTCCCCGGGCAATAATTGTTGTTCCGAAGGCTCTTCTCCCAAGGCTGGCGGTGGCAGTGGGTTTGTACGCCCAGCACTTGCATTTACACTACTAGCGTCACCCACTTCTATATTCGCAGCCATGCTGCAACACAAAGGTTAACAACAATACCCAAAAGCAGTTTATAAAGTACATCGTTAGATAATTAAACATGTTAGCATAACATCTTCTTCTTCATGTGCAACACACATATAAACATGTTCAAAAGTAAGCACCTAGCTAACTTATTGCTAAGGCTACCCTTCACTCATTCCCGAGTTATCTAACCACTGCTCTGATACCACTAATGTAGGGTCTCCCTACCTTAACAGTGATTAATAGACATAAGAAGGACTAATCATGCATTAATAACATCTTAAGGTTCTGGTTGTTACATGAGCTAACAGGATTACAGGCCAAAATAAAAGACTTCAAAAATAATTCATTACATTCCCAAAAGAATGTTAATATTTAGATTTATACTAGTCTTAGAGTAGATACTAATCGTGACTTGAATCCTATACATTCCTGTGTTCCTCGTAGCTCACTGCCTCAACCCGACCCTTAGTCCTTTAGCCCAAAAGCGTACCTACAGGGACAACACATCATAAGCATATACGATCTTACTTAACGTCATAAAAAAATCATAGTAAATGCATGAAATATTGGTTAAGTAAATATGCTGGGTATTCATTAACTTCTTATTGTTGTACCTGGTTCATAATCATGCATATGGGCATCTTACCCTGTGGCATCTTACCACATTATAAACATTGCATGACCTCTTACCATGTGGGGCATCTTACCCCGTGGCATCTTACCACAAATAACATCGTATGGCCTCTTACCATATGGGGCATCTTACCCCGTGGCATCTTACCATAAATAACATCGTATGACCTTTTACCATATGGGGCATCTTACCCCGTGGCATCTAACCACAAATAATAACGTATGGCCTCTTACCATATGGGGCATCTTACCCCGTGGCATCTTACCACAAATAATACCGTATAAACATCATCATATAAGCATCGTATAAACATCATCATATAAACATCGTATAAACATCATCATTTCATCGTGAATACTCATGCAATAAAAGCATAGTTGTAGTGTAAAGATGTGTGTTACCGTCCGATGCCCGTACGTCTCTTACGTACCTTTTCAAAAGGAGGAGGAGTCAACAGACTTTATCTCCTTGATGGTGCCGGTACCTGGGATGGTTCTACAAGACCACACAATACCATATTAGATGCCTCAATACCATCTCACATCATAAACTTAACAAAATAAAACATCATCTTATTTTTCAACTTTCTGCCTCTCTCGATCGATCGGCCCCAAGGTCTCGATCGATCGAGAAACTGTGCACAAACAGTGCCCAAACATTCTGCCTCGATCGATCGATCGAAACATTTTACCGATCGATCGAGGAGCTTCTCCGATCGATCGAGAAATCCTTCGATCGATCGGCACCTGAAATTCAAAACATGCTTTAAACATTCTGTCTCGCTCGATCGATCGGGACCAAAATCTCGATCGATCGAGAGCTCTGAAAAATCGGGACTTCCCCAGATTTTTGAGCACCTTATTACATACCATCATTTCTACTTCATAAGGCGTAAAACATGCCTGAACAAGAATGTTATAAGCTTCATAAGACTGCCATGCATGTACTCAAATCAAAGGTTTAACAAAACCTAAGCTAACATGCATCATAACATCATCATAATCTTCATCCTCAACCAACCTTAAATAGAAACAGAGCATGCTTATCTTTTCCCAGATTTTCGAGCATATAGTTTCATAACAAGAAATCTATCATATAAATCATGTAAAATGCTCGAACAACCATGCTAGTAGTTACATAATACTACCATGTAAGCATCCCTACCAAGGTTTCACCCAAACCTATACCTATCATGCAATAAAACATCCCACCAAAACCAAACCCCAAACAAAACTCTGAAAAACAGAGTATTAAACTTTACCCCTCTTCTTTGGTAGGCTTTTGCACACAAAATCACAAGCTTTTTCCTCCTCCTACAAGCATCTTACTCCATCGATTTTTGGGAGGGAAAGAGAGGGAGAAGGAGGTGGAGGGGAGTTGATTGCAAGCCAATAGTCATAGAATGGGTTGGGGCAAGTGGGGGTATGGGTGTTGAACAAGTGGGGGGGAAAAAGGAGGTTGCATTTAGGGAAGGGTGGTGGCCGAATGGGGTGGTGTGGTTGGGGTGCCTTGTGGTGTTTAATTGTGTCCTGGTATTTCATACGATGTATAAAAATATCTCCCCTTGATATTTTATAATTGTACTACATCAATACAATAATTAAAAACACCTAACATGCTCCCTAAACCATATCATCATATCATAATTATAACCCCCAAGTAAGGTACCACAACCCTCTTAAACACATCGTAAATCATCATCGTAGCACATAATCATAAAACATTTTGGGGGTATTACACCATTCGAGGCTCTTTACGGTCGACGCTGTAGGTCACCGTTGTACTGGGAAGACTTAACCAGTAAGACGGTCGGAGGACCGGAATTGATTCGAGAAATGGAAGAGAAATCAAAGTGATCCGTCAGAAAATGAAAGCGGCTCAAGATAAGCAAGCCGCCTATGCTAATAAACGGCGGCGACCATTGGAGTTCCAAGTGGGAGACAGAGTCTTTCTGAAAATCTCACCTTTCAGAGGTGTAGTTCGTTTTGGTATACGCGGGAAGTTGTCTCCGAGGTATGTTGGGCCATATGAGGTATTGCAGCGCATAGGCACTTTGGCTTACCGTCTGGCCCTACCGCCATCATTGTCTGGTATACATGATGTCTTCCATGTTTCTATGTTGAGAAAGTATGAGCCAGACCCGTCTCATGTTTTGCAGCCTTTAGAGGTTCAGTTGGGTTCAGATGTATCCTATGTTGAACGACCAGTCAGAATTCTGGATCGAGAGGATCGCAGACTTCGAAGCAAAGTTATACCGATGGTCAAGGTTCAGTGGGATCGTCGGGGTGTCGAAGAGGCCACGTGGGAGACGAAACGACATATGGTGCAGCACTACCCGGAACTATTCTCTGGTATGTGATTTATGTTTAGTTTCTTGTGGGGTAAGTGCATGCGATTTCGAGGACGAAATCTTTTAAGTATGGGAGTATTGTGATGTCCCCGAAATGATTAATTTCATTTAAGGCATTAATTGTGTTCATATGATTAATTATGGTGATAATTGCCTTATGTGTTAGAATTAATTGCCATGTGGAAATGCTTAGTCACATGTGGGCGTGACCCAGTAGAACATTTCAGGGTGCATGTTATACATGTTGGGGAATTTGGGTGTTTTAATGGCTTAATTGTGATGGTGATTAATTATTTGGTGAGACATGTTTTAATTGGGTTTTTGGGAGCATATTGGTGAAATGCTTTCAAAATACCAAGTTGGGGTATTTTATACATCATGATAAGAAATGGGGTGAAAAATTTAATTAAAACTCTCATAACCCATTATAACCTTTTATCCTCTTTACCCCCCTCACATTATTCAACCCCCAACACTCTTCAAACCCTACCCTTCTCCTCTCATTTTCGAGTTGGACTCCAAGGTGGAAGATAAGTTCTTGCAAAACTTTATTCTTGTGATTCTTGGTAAGATTTGAGGCCTAGGAAGTATATATATATCATTCCTTGTTGTTTTGTGAGGTTTATTGTGAATTTGGGTTGATGTTTGGAGTTTGAAAATGGGTTTATTTGGGTTGGTGTGATTTGTGGTTGGGTGTGGGTTTTTGGGGTTGTTTTATGTTGTATATAGAAGGTTTAAAGTGTTTTAATGTTTTTGAGTTGTTGGTATAGGTGTTGTTGAGGTTGGTGAAGGATTTAATGTGCAAAAATGGTGAAAATCGCGGCCACTGGTTGTGGCGATCGATCGCTACAAAAGTAGCGATCGATCGCCGAGGGACAGTGTGAAAATCGAGTGTGGGCGATCGATCGCCTCAAATGGCGCGATCGATCGCCGATGGCCAGTAGCGATTTTGCCCAGCAGGCGATCGATCATCTCAAAGGAAGCGATCGATCGCCGCGAAGAGAACAGCGAGGCGATCGATCGCTATGTTTTAAGCGATCGATCGCCACTGTGAAAAAGTTTGAAAGTGTTGGATTTTGATGAATTTTTGGTATTTGGCTATTGTTTGGCTTCTAATATTGATTTGTATGGTTGTGTAGAACCATCCCAGGTACCAACAACATCTAGGAGATAAAGTTATCCAACTTCTCCACTTTTGAAACCAAGGTACGTAGTGAGACGTACGAGCATCGGACGGTAAAACGTGTTACAACTTTGATTATGTATATCGGGGATAGTGAATCCTTAAATGTGATGGAATATGTGAATTGATAGTGTGATATCGTGATGTTGGAGTCAATTATTGTGTTTGGTTATTGTGGTAGAATTGATGAATGTTCCGGTAGCCTTTATCTCCGAGCGAGGGAGGTACTTGCCGCTGTCATATGAAGCGATGGTAGTATGATATTTGCCGCTGGCATGTCTAAGCGAGGTAACATGCCGCTGTCATTGTCGAAGCGAGGGATATCATATGATGCCGCTATATGTCGAAGCGAGGGGTCCTAAAATTCCGTTGTTGTATTGGGACCGGAACAGTCACAATTCTAGTGATTAATGTGGAATATTGTGGTTATAACCGGAACGTAATGACGATCGTTATATTGTGAACTAATGATTTGTGCATGAGCTTATGAAACAGGAACAACCATGAAATTTGCTAATGTGGTGAACTAAGGAACATATCTATTGATCGTCTCATGCGTTGATTTATTTCATTATGATAGATTGTGTTAATCGGTGATGTATATGCTCATGGTGAATTGTTCCTGTAGGTACACTTTTGGACCAAATGGACTAAGGGTCGGGTTGAGGCTGTGAGCTAAAAGAGGCATGAAAGGAGATAGGATACAGGAATTTTTTTGGATAGTTTCTACTCTAGGAGTAGTATAATCCTAGCGCTCTAACATTCATTATTGGGGATGTAATTAATTTGCTTTTGAAGTTTCATTTTGGCCTGTAACCTTATTAAGCTCACGTAGCAACCGGAACCCTAAGAGGTCTTTAATGCATGTTTAGTTCTATTTATGTCTTAATTACTCTATTAAGGTAGAGAGGCCTTACATCAACTGTGTCAACGGCTTAGCAATCTTCGAGAATCCCTTGACAAAACGTCGATAGTATCCGGCCAAACCAAGAAAGCTCCGTATCTCGGGCACAGAAATAGGTGCAGACCATTCCATCATCGCCTCTACGTTCCTGGGATTCACTGATATCCCATCGCTAGAGATGACATTGGTAGCGTTTATCGTGTACACCCAAATTAACCCTTCTTCAGTTAATGACAAAAATATGTAGTAGTGGAAGTAGGGATCGATCTCACAGGGAAGGTAAATTTATTTTGTGCCAAAAGCGAATAGTAACAAGGGGGTTTTAGGATGAATGATTACTACTAAGCAAATTCTAAAATTAAACTAATTAACGAGATTACTAAGATGAGTAAACTTATGAGAGTGAAGCGATTCTTGGTTTCCAGGTAACCGTATTTTTGGAAAATTATCTTTTAATCATCAAATCAAAACATTCGAATCCTTTCAATTATCTATCGATTGGAAATTCAATTCCTACTCATCTTATTCGTATTCAAAGAGAAAACAACATTCAATTCAACCCTTACCAAATCTCTAATCACCACTACAGCCGTTAATGATTAAATCAATGATAGTTTCAAAACTAATGAGTTCGATAAATCTAATTAATGAAAACTACAGCCGTTAAAATTGATTACTCAACCGTTTCTCCTAAGAATTCAACAACACCTACAGCCGGTTAATTATTGATCTTAGTTGTTTCTTAACAAACTATCGATTATGCAATTGAATATTAGGTGATCGGTCTAATACACAAACACAACAATCATGGAATTCGAAATTTAAGAAACAAATTGAAATTGAAATCTAATTCAACAATCAAACCAAATTTTCATAAAAGGTTCAATTCCAAAAGCAGGTATCCCTTCAACCAAGAATCGAAGAGTTTTAGCCTAGCATAATTGAATCTAAAATCAACAACATATTATTCGAAAACATTAAAATAACAAAGGAAAAGAAATTACTAAGAATAGTCACGTTTCCGGCTTGTCGATTCCGTTCTCGTTCTTCAAGCGTTCTTCACAAAAATTCAAAGAAGAAATATCTAAAATCTAAAAAAATATTCTAAGGTATGAAATTATGCTTAATATGAGGTAAAAATCGTGTATATGAAGTATGGAGGCTGATGGAGTAGGGTAAAATCCATGTGGAAAGGAAAGAAATCAAGAATTTTAACTTTCCAAAATCATATTGGCGTAATTACGCCTAAAATGGCGTAACTACGCCTAAATTCCCGTAGCACTGGCGTAGGTACGCCTAGAAATGGCGTAACTACGCCTAAATTCCCGTAGCTACGCTAGGCGTACCTACGCCTAAATTCCCGTAGCACTGGCGTAGGTACGCCTAGAAATGGCGTCTTTACGCCTGATTTTCCATTTTTCTGACAAGTTTTGTATTTTGGCCATAACTTTCACATACAAACTCTGAATTCGACGAGTCAGCTGTCCATGCGAAGATAACTCAAAGTTCTACAACTTTTATATGGACCACATTTCCAAAACATGGCTGGAACATATAGAAATTTGAGGAGAAATGAGCAACATGTGTCTTGGATTCCGGTTTTTTCCTCTTTTCTTCAACTTTATTGCTTCTTTCATCATTTTAGCTTGATTTCTTCACTTTTCCCTACATTTACACAAATATATGATTAGGTAGTATATGTATCAATTTATCCATCAAAATATACCAAATCGTAGACAATTAAGCGTAATAGATGTGTCTATTTCTAGTCACACAAACATGCCCCGGAAACACCACACTGTCCAACCAGAATTCACACTTACCGAGCTCCGCAAATATCTCATGTGCTTCTCCTCACTCCGAGAATAGATAAGAATGTCGTCGATGAACACAATGACGAACTGATCAAGATACTGTTGGAACACCCGATTGATCAGACTCATAAAGACAGCCGGGGCGTTTGTCACTCCAAACGGCATAACCAAGAACTCGTAGTGTCCATATCGAGTCCGAAACGCTGTCTTCTAAACATCCTCCTCTCTGAACCGAATCTGACGGTACCTAGAACTCAAATCAATCTTGTTATAAAGCTTCGCTCCCTGCAATTGATCAAACAGATCGTCAATCCGTGGAAGAGGATACTTAGTCTTTACCAGTGCCTTATGTAAGTAATCCAATGAGCATACAACGCAGCGGAATAAAATTTTTATGGATTACTAAACACCGGATCTATACATAGGAGTTCATATCGGATAAAGGAATACAAAAGTCTCACCCTTGTAGCATGTTTGAGCAGATTCCACGGAGCAGCACCATGTCCAACGTCTCCTTCGAGTCACTAGCAAAACTTGTCAAGTTTTGCCTCCACGGTATCCACACGATCAAATCGGGTGAAGGGATAGTTTAAGAACAAGTTGCTAGACAAGTTCTTAAACCGGAACAAGAAGCACACTCGATTCCAAATCGATTAATGGCACAAAACACCACAAGCACCCTTCGGTTATCAAGAAAAATCGAGAGCACAATATGGTCGGCGGCCGTGTGTCTTCTTAGAGTTTAGGTTGAATGATATGAATTGTCTCTTAGGAATAAATCATAACCTTGTATTTATATTATAAGATTTAATTAAGGTTTAAGGCTTTCTTAAAGCCTCATGGGCCCAAACCCATGATTTAATTAAATCCTTATAATCTTTTAATTAAGACTCTTCTTAATTAATTAATTCATCCAATGAATTTAATTTCCCTTCTCGATTTAATCTTTTGTGCGACCCGATAGAATCTTGTAATGTTGGCAGTGACATAAAATCTTATTTTACGTTACAAGCAAGGAGCGGTGTCTAGCAACACATCGAGGCTACCCAAATTACAAGAATGTCAATGACTCGACATAACCTTTAGAACTTGTGATAATATTAACCATGTAACTTAATCCCTTTGTCCGTTGTGTTTAGATTGAACACGAGTCATGGAATAGTCATACTCGTATATTCAATCTCTATTTCTTGATCCCCAAGTAGAATTAGAATAAACGAATAAGCTCGATATCTCATATCGACTCATTCGAGCATGGCCATGCATTTTAGTTCTCACTTGATCAAGGGCCAAACACATCTCCTGTTATATAGGAGGGACAAATCCTATCTCGATCAGTCAACATCCATCTACATAATTCGTAGTGTATCCAATAGTCGCCTTTATAGATTACCCTGTTACGGGTAACGTTTGACGATATCAAGATACATAACTCCTTATGTTGGGATCTCTGATGATCACAAGTCGTAAGGATTACATACATTATTATCACTATGAGAATTGCATATGACGATCATATAACTATCCATGTTGCATTCTCATGGTGGGTCTGTCCAGTACATCGTTCTCTAACATGTACCAATGTATTGATTTGATTTCTCATGTCAATGAGCAATTCATCAATCAATACATACTAGTCTCTATGTATTATCATTATCCTGATTCATGATAATACTTGACTAGGGACAATGTTTAAGAATAATACAATAGTATTCTAAGGACATTAACATATATATTTATTCACAATGCACAGTTAAAAGAATAATATATAATAATGAATTGCCATTCATAAAATCATATTACATTGTATGTCATAAACAATCATCTAATGATATGTCTTAGGGCATATCCCAACACCTTATTCAATTGTCGGTATTCAATGCATAAATGGATCGAACCATCTTTCTTCTTTACGAATAGAACCGATGCACCCCAAGGCGATACGCTAGGGCGTATGTATCCCTTGTCGAGAAGTTCCTGCAACTGTACCTTCAGTTCCCTCAACTCCGCGGTGCCATTCTATAAGGGGCACGAGAAATAGCGGACGTTCCTGGTAAAAACTCAATTCCAAACTCGATATCTCTACTCGGCAGAAACCCTGGAATTTCCTCTGAAAATACATTGGCAAACTCCGCAACCACGAGTATCTCCTCAATCCTCAATTCTTTCTTCTTTTCGGCCACATCCACAGCATAAATAATATAGTCTGTATATCCATGTTCCAATAACCGTGACATTTTAACAGCCGATATCAACAGAATCTTCAGACGAGAACCATTCCCATAAAATGTCCACTCAATCCCCTGACCAGTACGGAAATGAACCATCCTCTGCCTGCAATCTACCACTGCCTGATATCTATTTAGTACATTGATGCCCACAACGCAATCGAAATCTGACATACCCAGAACAATCAAATCTGTCTTCAACTCATTGCCCTACAAATAAATGAGGCAATCAGAAGGTAACCGGTCAGCAATCACATTCTTCCCAGTGGGTGTCGAGACCAAATGAGGCGTGGGTAACGGAGACGTGCACATAAGATGTCTCTCCACGAAATTCGCAGACATGAAGGAGTGCGAGACACCTGTGTCTATCAAAATAAAAACGGGTTATGTAAATAAAAGACACGTATCAGCAATCACCTCCTCTGGAGCCGCCGCAGCCTACTCCTTAGTCAAAGCATAAACCTGCCCTTGAGGTGGCTCCATCGCCCGACCTCCCGACTGTCGAGGCATAATCTGTTGCCTCTGATGCACTATCCTATCATCGAAGCTCGGTCTGTTCGTCCTAAAGTCTAACTGTCCTCCATGGTTTGGGTAATACCGAGCAATGTGGCCCATCTTGCCACAACTATAGAAAGCCGAACAGTCATGTGACAAGTTCGATCCTCCACAATTATCGCATCTTGTTTCCTTTGTTCTACTCAATTGTGTTGGCCCTCGGTTGGTCGGTGAACGGCCCCTTCGATATCCCGGCTTCCGGTTATTAAACTGTTTCCCACTAAACAGAGAAGAAGAAGAAGAAGAAGAAGCTCCACGGGGTTTAAATGATTCTCCTCGTGGCGTCAAGCTATCAAATACCGGTCTCTGTGATGTAACTTGCGGGGGTACAATATCTGTGTAAGCACCAACTCTAATCTCTGCTAGTTCTGCTATGGTAAGAGCATCATCAAGGAGCTGGGTTGTTGGAGATAACCCGATCAAACAGCTCCGGCCTCAAACTTTTCAGAAAATGCCTCATCTTGGCATGACCATTTGTAGCAATGTGAGGAACATACCTCAACAGTGATGAGTATTGCATAGCATAGTCAGAAACAGCCATGCTATCTTGCTTCAAATTGGTGAATTCGTCTTCCTTCATCTGCCTAGCAGCCGCATGAAAAGTACCGGTTCAGAAATCGGGTCCTAAACAAACTCCAGTCCACCAACATCCCTGAGCCCTTAACTCCATAACAATCGTCTTCCACCACATGGAAGATTTCTTGGCCAACTGAAATTCTGCTAGCCTCAACTAGGCAGTCTTAGCATCTCCTTTGTTGGTGCCACCTGGGAAGGCTCTACATAACCACACAATCCAATATTAGAAGCCAATTTATAAACCAATACCAAAAATCCATTCATTTAAACCAAAAATCAATATTTCAGCAACAGCTCTCTACCGATCGATCGGTCCAAGCTACCGATCGATCGCTAGCCACCGCCGATTGAACGGTCGCTCACACCGATCGATCGGTAAATACCCAGATATTTACTCATCGCTACGCACTTGCACCGATCGATCGCTACGATGCTACCGATCGATCGGTCGCTGTAAAATTTTCGGAAAAACACCATTTTTGAGCGTAAAACCATTCCAAAAACAAATACACCACAACACAACAATAAATTCTCAACCCAACCCAACCCAACATACACCTCAAAACACAACATAATAAACATAAATCCAACACATTACAAAATCAAACCCAATCCCTAAAAAACAAACTCATTCCATTTCAAAACATATTAAAACAATACTAGGAGAGATTCATACTTTGAAGCTTCAACTCCTTAAAATTTCCAAGCAAGTGGATTTGGGAATCCTTTCTCCTCTCCTCCTCTTGTAATCGTTAAAGTGGGTTTGAGTTGGGGCGTGGTGGGGTTTGAGCATGTAAGTTAAAGAGTGGGGGATAATGAGGGTAATGGGGAAGACATGGGGTGTAATGAAAACCAAGCCCATGTATTTAGCATGGTGTATAAAATATTCTTACATATATTTTAAAAGTATTTTTCCAAAATAATTAATTACACCCCAAATAACCATGCCAAAACTCAATTTCCACAAAATGCATCACATGCACCCAGAAATGTACTACCAGGTCATGCCCACGCATAACTATACATTTAATTTAACACCATATTTATCACATAAACATAATTAATGGCCCAAATGCACATATTTATTTCAGGGATATCACAATACTCCCCTACTTAGAAGATTTCAACCTCGAAATCAACATGCACTTACCAATCCGAAACAAAACATAAATCACATACCAGAAAACAGTTACGGGTACTGCTGCACCATATGTCGCTTCGTCTCCCACGTGGCCTCCTCGACACCCCTGCGATCCCACTGAACCTTGACCATCTGCATCACCTTGTTCCGAAGTCTATGATCAGCTCTATCCAAAATTCTAATCGGCTGTTCCACGTAGGATACATTAGAATCTAACTGAACCTCTGAAGGCTGCTACACATGTGATGGATCCGGCTCAAACTTCCGCAACATAGATACATGTAACACGTCATGAATACCTGACAATGACGGTGGCAAAGCCAGACGATAAGCCAAAGTACCAATGCGCTGCAAGATCTCAAACGATCCAATATAACTCGGAGATAATTTCCCGCGCATTCCAAATCATACAACACCTCTGAAAGGTGAGATTTTCAGAAAAGACCTTATCTCCCAACTGGAATTCTAATGGTCGCCGCCGTTTATTCACATAGGCTGCCTGCCTATCCTGAGCTGCCTTCATTTTCTGTCGGATCACCTTTACCTTCTCCTCCATCTCCCGAATCAACTCGGGTCCTCCGATTGATTTACTAGCCAAGTCATCCCATTACAATGGTGACCTACAACGTTGACCATAAAGAGACTCAAATAGGGCCATCTGAATGCTCGCCTGATAGCTATTGTTGTACGAGAATTATACCAAGGCCACTGAATCCTGTCATGAAGTATCAAACTCCAATACACATGTTTGTAACATGTCTTCGAGTGTCTGTATAGTACGTTCTACCTGGTCGTCCGTTTGGGGATGATATGCCGTGCTTAATCTCACTTCAGTAACCAAAGCTGACTGGAGACCTTCCCAAAAGTGAGATGTAAACCGTGAATCTCGGTCAGACACAATAGAAACTGGAATCCCGTGTAATCTCACCACATCCGAACATACAACCGAGTCATCCTCAAGTATGTGAATGTCATACTGTACGGAATAAAGTGAGCTACCTTCGTCAGTCTACCCACGATCACCCAAATCGCATCAAACCCCGAAGCAGTCATCGGCAAGTGGGTTACGAAGTTCATGGATATGTGTTCCCACTTTCATTCAGTATCTCCAAGCTCTTTAGCTCGCCTCCAGGCCTCTGCCTTTCTGCCTTCACCTGTTGACAGATCAAACACTTCTTAACAAAAGTGATGACATCCTATTTCATCCACTTCCACCAAAATTGGTCACATAAGTCCTTATACATCTTCCTCCCGCCTGGGTGGAGACTAAGCATGCTGCTATGAGATAGCTGTAAGATCCCTCGACGCAACTCCAACGTACTCGGAACTACCCAACGGTTACCAAGACTCAAAGAATCGTCTCAGCCACTCTGAACTTCGATGGCTTTCCAAGAAGTACCAATGCCAACCATCTCTGAATCTCATTGTCTGACTTCTGAGCTCTCCTGATATTTTACAAAATAACTGTCTCTGCTAATAAAGTTGATACACATACTGGTGATGTATCCACATCGAAGTCATAGCCCAGATGACAGCATACACATACTGTCTCTGCTGTCAAGTTCGCCTTTCCAGGATGGTACACTATCTCGCAATCATAGTCATTGAGCAAGTCCATCCATCTCCTCTGCCTCATATTCAGTTCCGCCTGAGTGAATAAGAACTTCAGGCTCTTGTGGTCCGTAAAGATGGTAAACGAAGTACCATACAAATAGTGCCGCCAAATCTTCAAGGCAAAAATGATAGCGGCCAACTCCAAGTCATGAACTGGATATCTGGTCTCATGCGGCTTCAGTTGTCTCGATGCATAATCTACCACATGCTTATCCAACATCAGCACACATCCCAGACCCTGTAGTGATGCATCAGTATGTAGAACAAACCTCTTGTTCTCCTTAGGAATCACCAATACAGGCGTTGTTGTCAACCGGTGCTTCAACTCTTGAAAGCTCTGCTCACAAGCCTCAGACCAATAGAATGATACTCCCTTTTGAGTCAACTGTGTCAACGGCTTAGCAATCTTCGAGAATCCCTCGACAAACGTTGATAATATCCGGCCAAACCAAGAAAGCTCTGTATCTCGGGCACAGAAGTAGGTGCACATCATTCCACGGCCTCTACTTTCCTGGGATCCACTTATATCCCATCGCTAGAGATGAAATGCCCCCAGAAACACCACACTGTCGAACAAGAATTCACACTTACTGAGCTTGGCAAACAATTGATTATCCCTGAGAATCTGGAGCACTGTCCGCAAATGTCTCACGTGCTCTTCCTCACTCAATAGATAAGAATGTCGTCGATGAAGACAATGACGAACTGATCAATATACTATTGGAACACCCGATTCATCCGACTCATAAAGTCAGCCGGTGCGTTCGTCACTCTGAACGGCATAACCAAGAACTCGTAGTGTCCATATCGAGTCTAAAACGCTGTCTTCTGAACATTCTCCTCTATGACCTGAATCTGATGGTACCTAGACCTCAAATCAATCTTGCTATAAAGCTTTGTGCCCTACAACTGATTAAACAGATCATCAATCCGTGGAAGATGATACTTATTCTTTATCATTGCCTTATTCAATTGTCGGTAATCGATGCACAAACGCATCGAACCATCTTTCTTCTTTACGAAGAGAACCGGTGCACCCCAAGGCGATATGTACCTTCAGTTCCCTCAACTCCGCCGGTGCCATTCTATAAGGGGCACAAGAAATAGCGGACGTTCCTAGTAACAACTCAATTCCAAACTCGACCTCTCTACTTGGTGGAAACCCTGGAATTTCCTCCAAAAATACATCAGCAAACTTCGGAACCACGGGTATCTCCTCAATCCTCAATTCTTTCATCTTTTCGGCCACATCCAAGGCATAAATAAGATAGCTCGTATGTCCACGTTCCAATAACCGTGACATTTTAACAGCCGATATCAACGGAATCTTCGGACGAGAACCGTTCCCATAAAATGTCCACTGAATCTCCTGACCAGATCGGAAACAAACCGTCCTCTGCCGGCAATCTACCGCTGCCTCATATCTGTTCAGTACATCGATGCCCACAATGCAATCGAAATCTGACATACTCAGAACAATCAAATTCGTCTTCAACTCATTGCCCTCAAAATATATGAGGCAATCAGAAAGTAACCGGTCAGCAATCACATTCTTCCCAGTGGGTGTCGAGACCAAAAGAGGCGTGGGTAATGGAGACATGCACATAAGATGTCTCTCCACGCAATTCGCAGACACGAAGGAGTGCGATGCACCTGTGTCTATCAAAATAAAAGTGGGATATGTAAATAAAAGACACGTACCGGCAATCACCTCCTCTGGAGCCGCCGCAGCCTACTCCATAGTCAAAGCATAAACCTGCCCTTGAGGTGGCTCCATCGCCTGACCTCCCGACTGTCGAGGCATAATCTGTTTCCTCTGATGCACTGTGCTATCATCGAATCTCGATCTGTTTGTCCTGAAGTCTGACTGTCCTCCACGGTTGGGGCAATGCCGAGCAATGTGGCCCATCTAGCCACAACTATAACAAGTCAAACAGTCACGTGACAAGTGCGGTCCTCCACAATTATAGCATCTTGTTTCCTTTGTTCTACTCACTTGTGTTGGCCCTCGGTTGGTTGGTGCATAGCCCTTCGATCTCTCGGCTTTCGATTATTATCGTTTCCCACTAAACCAAGAAGAAGAAGCTCCACGAGGTTCAAATGATTCTCCCCGTGGCCTCAAGAATACCGGTCTCTATGATGGAACTTGCAGGGGTACAGTATCTGTGTAAGCACCAACTCCAATCTCTGCTAGTTCTGCTCTGGTAATAGCATCATCAAAGGAGCTGGGGTTGTTGGAGATAACCCGATCAAACAGCTCTGGCCTCAAACCTTTCAGAAAATGCCTCATCTTGGCATGACCATTTGTAGCAATGTGAGGACATACCTCAACGGTGATGAGTATTGCATAGCATAGTCAGAAACAGTCATGTTACCTTCTTCAAATTGGTGAATTCGTCTTCCTTCATCTGCCTAGCAGCCGTAGAAAAGTACAGATTCAGAAATTGGGTCCTGAACAAACTCCAGTCCACCAACATCCCTTGAGCCCTTAACTCCATAACAGTCGTCTTCCACCACATGGATGATTTCTTGGCAAACTGAAATTCTTTTATCCTCAACCTTGCAGTTTTAGCACAGGGTGCAGACACAAAGATCTGCTCAATCTTTTCTAGCCATTCCTCTGCTTCCTCTCCAGACTCAGTTCCCTGAAAGCGGGGTGGATGGAAGGTCAGAAACTGTGTCAGACTCAGTTCTCCAGGTAGTAACAGTTGTGCAATAGGTTCTACGGCCACAGCCGGTGGCAGTAGGGGATTAGTCTGTGAAATACTAGCATTTACACTCCCCACATAACCCACCTCCTCATTAAGGTGCTCACGATTGCTAGCTGCCATGCTGTAATACAAGGGTTAACAACAATGCCAGAAACAATTCATATGTTACACCGTTAGATAACATGAACAACAATATTCTAAGCATGTCAGTATAACAAATATATACACAGATATGCACCACATGCATAAACATGGTCATAAGTGAACACCTAGCGAACTTGTTTGCTAAGTCTACCCTTCATTCATTCCCGGGTTCTCTAACCATTACTCTGATACCACTAATGTAAGGCCTCGCCACCTTAAGTGCGGATTAAAAGCATAAGGAGAGCTAAGACATGCATAAATCAGAGTATAAGGTTCATGATGTTGTCTCGGGCTTAAGGTTTACAGTGCCAAAAATAAAATTTCAAAAAGGATTAATTACATTCCCACAAAAATGAATGTTAAGGCTATAACTTTACACTACTCCTAGAGTAGAGACTAAGCAAAATAATCATATCCCGCTATACTGCTATCGCTCCTCCCAAAGCTCATCGCATGAACATAGTCCTTAGCCCTCCATGCCAAAATATACCTACAGGAACAACCCCAAACCATGCGCATATAATTATCCATGTTCATCACAATATGAATATAATGAGTAAATGCATATACCGTAAATACAAAGCACTTCCTGTATTCCAATGCATTTAAAAAGCTCCCTTTCGTTGTCCCTGTACCATAACTCATAATTATAATCAATGGATTATATTACGGTTTCACAAATGTCATGACATAAGTCTTGTTATAACAGTGTATTTTAATGCACCTCGCTTGTCATGACCGCATCACTAATACCCCTCGCTTCGACATATCAGCGACATCAAATAACCCGCTTTAAATGTGACATGCGGCATTTACCCTCGCTTCAACATTTTAGCGGCAAATATTCTTTCCTCTCTACGATATGACAATGACAAGTATTCTTTCTTCGCTTCAAATGACAGCGGCAAAGCATTTAAATCATCACTCAAACATAACAATGACTCATGGGATGTGCACCAAGTATTCAACATATACGTATACAACCATAAGGCATAATCCAACATGTACATGCAACCACAATGCATAATCCGACATATATGTGTAACCTCAATGTATAATCCAGTATGTATAGAAAATACATGTTACCGTTTGGTGCCCGTACGTCTTCCTACGTACCTTTCTTCCAAAAGTGGAAATGTTGTGGGACTTTATCTCCTTTGTGGTGGTCCACATGGGAAGGCTCTACACAACAACACAATCCAATATTAGAAGCCCATTTATAAACCAATACCAAAAATCTGTTCATTTAAACCAAAAATCAATATTTCAGCAACAACGCTCTACCGATCGATCCTAGCTACCGATCGATCGGTAAACATCCGAATTTTTGATTTTCGCTACGGCTTTGTACCGATCGATCGGTAGCTTATGTACCGATCGATCGGTCCAAGCTACCGATCGATCGCTAGCCACCACCGATCGATCGATCGCTCACACTGATCGATCGGTAAATACCCAGATATTTACCCATCGCTATGCACTTGCATCGATCGATCGCTACGATGCTACCGATCGATCGGTCGCTGCGAAATTTTCAAAAAAAAAAACCATCGAGCGTAAAACCATTCCAAAAACAAATACGCCACAAACCAACAATAAATCCTCAACCCAACCCAACATACACCTCAAAACACAACATAACAACCATAAATCCAACACATTACAAAATTAAACCCTTTTCAATCCCTAAAACACAAACCCATTCCATTTCAAAACATATTAAAACAATACTAAGAGGGAGTCATACCACTTGAAGCTTCAACTCCTTAAAATTTCCAAGCAAATGGATTTGGGAATCCTTTCTCATCTCCTCCTCTTGTAATCGTTAAAGCGGGTCGTTAAAGAGTGGGGGATAATGAGGGTAATGGGGTAGAGAGGGGGTTTAATTAAAACCAAGCCCATGTATTTAGCATGATATATAAAATATCCCAACATGATATTTTAAAAGTATTCTTACAAAATAATTAATATACACCCTAAATAACCGTGCCAAAACTCAATTTCCACAACATACATCACATGCACCCTGAAATGTAACATTTCACCACCATAATTAATTTAACACCATATTAATCACATTAACATAATTAATGGTCCAAATGCCCATAATTATTTCAGGGATATCACAAAAGTTGTATATGTTTCATACTAATTTCATATGCAATTAGTACATAATTTTAAATGTTTCATATCATTATCATTTGTAATTAGTACTAAAGTTGTATAGGTTTCATACCAATTTCATATATAATTAATACCACAATTGTAAATATTTCATACAAATATCATGTGTAATTAGTATTAAAATTGTAAAGGTTTCATACCATGTTCATATGTAATAAGTACCAAATTTATATGGGTTTCATACAAATTTCATATGTAATTAGTACAATGATTGTAAATGTTTCAATACCAATTTCATTTATAATTAGACCAAAGTTGTATATGATCATACAAATTTTATATGTAATTAGTACCAAAATTGGAAATGTTTGATATCAATATCATTTGTAATTAGTATCAAAGTTGTATATGTAAGGCCTTAACTCGTCATTAGTGCATTTATGACGTCGTATGAGTATAAAAAAAATTCATTATTTAAAAGAATCATTACATGCTTCACATATTCTCCATGACATAAATAATACTCAGCAATAAGACTCAAGGTTCACCCAATATCATCACCATTGCACCACTTTTACATTGTGGGTTTTTATAAAAATTTGGGCAGAGTCTCCCCATAAATTGAGCTATCCCAAAATAAAACACATCACCAAAAATAATTCACAGCTAGGGAAAAACACGATACTAAAAGAAATCAAAACCATAAGTAAGTTCCCAGCCAGGGAAGTGACCATACTAAGAAGATATAAAAAGTGGACTTCAACACCAATATACAGTCCATATACACGACTCAAACTGCTCGCATACGAGCAACAAATAGAATACCCATCTAGTTGCATAAATAATGTATACCATTTACCCAATCTCATTCTATGCTTCAGGAAGCAATATTGTTCAACCAAGCTCGAGCTTGATACGCCAAAAGAACTTTGTAGTTGTAATACTTGTTTCAACAGAAACAACCCCCACATAGGGTGAGCATAATCCAACTCAATAATCATTCACACATGAATATACAAAACTGTAATACAACAATTTAAATTATTCAAAACCCATGAAATATACTCCTTGTACAATTTCGAACCAGTATAGCTTTAACGAACTGTTCCTGTTTCAATCTTATACGCTTTCATAAACATCAAGTTCAGTATCTTTATTCAAAACATGATACTCATCAATGCAATAAATGCAATAAAATCACAATTCATCATTTATGCTCAATCATAACGAATCTCATATAGAAGGCAACTCTGTCTATCAGTTAATCTCATTCTCAACCATTTCTCATTTCAATCATGCCAAAGGCATCCATACCCAACTCCATATTCGGACCACGTACATTTACGTGTCCACCATACCACATATATCAAATTCAATTCACATATTCATTTTCTTATTTTCAGTCATCACAATTCAACAATACATGAATACTGGAATATGAAATAATTCATATTATACCTGCTCGTACGTCACTACGTACCTTATTGTCGGCAAAACAAGTCAAGCTATCCCCGTTGTCCGGAGACTCGTGGAGTATCTACAACAATTCAATAGCTCATTCGTTAATTCAGTATTTCATTAATAACCAATACTCCTCACTTAAAGACACAAACAATGGCTTTTGTGTAAATGATATGTAATTTCTTTAACTATAACAATATTCAACAAATCATAATTCACTTGGCTCAATGCTCAATTTTAGTTTGGAATAACATCCCAAAGCTTATTGGACATAAACTATCATTCATTTTGGTACCAAGTAACTCAATATCAATTCAATAACCAAGGAAGTAGTTTCATCAATTAAGTCAATACACCCAATACTATCTTCGCTTGCCATTATAATTCTATTTCGTACGATTTTATTCAATATCCTCCATCATTTAGGGACTAGACTCCACTTACAAACTTGGAACTAATAACACATACACATGCATCAATATTATTTATTCTCACACAGGAAGAATACATGTAAATCGTACCAGAAATCAATGGCTACAAGAAGGAAATTGAGCCAACTGAATTGGAGAAGCAATATGAGAAAACGAAGACTCATATGTAAATAATTCAATGTGCAACCCATGAAAGAACAACAATAAATTCTTGATCCAGCAGTTGTTAGATCAAAACGGCACTAAGTTCGATCATTACAGTAAAAACACATACACTCGTACATGCTAGACGCACACACACACTCAGACTTTGTTGTGACAAGTAAATATCGAGGTAGCAGCGCTGAAATACGACGCAGGGGGGAAAGGGAAATTGAACCAGCTAAAATGGAAATAAAACAACACCACAACAGATTTATGTTTCCAGCAACGATTCAATCGAAATAAAAGTAACATTTCTGGACAGAAATCACAAAACACAGATTACATATTTTCCCTCAAAAACAACAACAAGATCGATCGAACATTGGGGAAGGAAGGCAAGATGAAATGAAACTTATACCATTATTTAATTCAAGATGTTCAAATACAAACCCATAAACTCACGAGCAGCATGTTACAAAGATGCGGCCATAAAAGCTTCGAAATCACCATGGAAATTGAGCTCCAAACTCCAAATGAATAAAAGGAATGAATAACCTGGTAAAGATGGAGGAAATCATTAACAAACCTTAAGGAAAAGGCCAAAGAAATTTAGGAAATGGCTTGCTATCTCCTTCGCTGCGCATCGATCGAACATGGAGAGGGGAAGGAGTATCTTTGTCGATAAGCCAAATGGGGAAGGAAGAAAGAGAGTCCCCTTTTTAAATTAATCCCATCCATACAAAATACTACCTCATCCTCTGTTGTAGATCAAGATTCAATAGTCGATTTTAGTCCAACAATTCAAGGGCCAATCACTCGTGCAAGGGCTAAATTTTACCCAACAATCCAAACATGTCTTGCCATGCTAGCTACAAGAAAAGAACATGGTGACTCTTGGGGCATCTCATTTCGTGACTTGATAGCTAAAAGGGGGATTAATGGTTGTCAAATTTTCTACCAAGATGTTTATACATCTCCCCATCTTGGTACATCCCATTCGAAGAATAAGGAAGGTGAAGGGTTGCTTGAATACATCTCCCCATCTTGGTACATCCCATTCGAAGAATAAGGAAGGTGAAGGGTTGCTTGAATACATCTCCCCATCTTGGTACATCACATTCGAAGAATAAGGAAGGTGAAGGATTGCTTGATGATGTTCAAACTTCTTTATTAAATTAACTATACATCTCCTCATGATTTGAAAATTTGTGACTATCTTAATTATAGCAAAATGAATGATCAAAATGATGGTAGTGAACGAAATATATATATAGGCTTATATGTAACGTTTTGAAGGTAGTTTTTGAATGATATAAAATTGAGTTTTAATTTTGCGTAATACTCTTATCATAATTTCGATTATTTCGAATTTGTGTGGCGAGTTCTTTCCGATTCTTATCGAACCATTTTCCTTCCTGGTTCGTGGCGAATCTCCTTGTGTTGAACTTGTGGCGCCCATTGGCTTATCAAGCTAGGCATTTTGGATTTCTATTTTTTTGTTTGTTGGTCTTTATTTCTTGGTTGACATATTATTGGTCCTTTAGACTGCAACATCCTCCCATATTTAATTTAATAAATTGCAATTTCTTTAACATTTGCAAGAATCAATATTAAATATAATTTGCAATACACGTTCAATCTGGGATTATTTATTCCTCCAAAATATTAAACCCAAGAATTTAATAATCTCCTTGAATTTAATTTACATTATTATTTCGACCCCGAATCATTTATCCCAACTCCGCTTCGAAATTCGATACCCAAGAGTTAAATCTCGACATATCATAAAAACACCATAATTAAATTTAATGAAAGATTATTAATTATTAATTATTTCGGACATCACAATTCTCCCCAACTAATAAAATTTCGACCCCGAATTTAAATGTATGCACACCATAACATCCAACAGTAAAAATTACGTACCGTTATACAGCTCAAGATAATGACTTTACCATCTGTAGGATGACACTCATTCGAATCATCCCGGCTCACACAGGCGCCCCCATTACACCAACAATGATAAGAATGCAAATCACATCACTTCACCATATTCCAACATTAGCATTCACTATCGCAATACAACATACTAGCCATGTTCAACTTTATTTACATTTTAAAAGCTCATTCCTATAATTAACTTATCAAGAGAATTATTAATAAATCATAAAAGCCAACACTTACAGTGTTTAGAAATCAAGCACTTCTTGTCATACTTCAGTACTTGTGTACTCGCATCGGTATTCCTCGCACAAGGTCTAAATCCGTCACGGTTTACTTTCATCATAGTACACATCATATAATCACTAAATCATCAATCCATGCATATCATGCGTATATCAGAATGTATGACAATACACCAACTTTTTATCATATAAATAACCTCATACCTGTGTGGTTGCAATTGTATGCAACTTATACCAACATCACCACATCACCACCATTGTCCGTATGAAGTAGCGGTACTCTAGAGTCCTTACACATCAACCTCTCATATATCATCTCCTGACTATTATCTGGTGCAAAGTAATTACTAGAAAACCCATTAGTAATTCTCACATGCATATATCCACATTATACGCACCAACAGCCACAGATTATCAATATCAAATCATGATGAATGGCCTAACATCAATATTCCTATGTCACGATTATACTCCATCTAAAACAAGGCGTCAACATCAATATCGAATAATTCGTATCATACCTTTGTAGATGGAATCATCTACAATACACAATAGCATCATAGTATCATGCTCATCACAGTACTCACATGCTCTTAAGCATCAACTTCCGCATTTCATCACCCAACTATCATCTGTCATGGGACAAGTACAAAATAAATATTAGTATTTCTCAAATACTCATAACATAACCACGTACCTTGTCATTTAGGCATTTTGATATTCATAATGTTTCCATCATCGAACATTAATTCCCTGCGTCAAAAGTTTCACGCAATCCTATATACAACATGCTACAGCACACTATCACATATCTGGATGATT
This sequence comes from Haberlea rhodopensis, assembly GCA_907163345.1. Taxonomy (NCBI): domain Eukaryota; kingdom Viridiplantae; phylum Streptophyta; class Magnoliopsida; order Lamiales; family Gesneriaceae; genus Haberlea; species Haberlea rhodopensis. The sequence continues at coordinate 854,844 of CAJQUN010000160.1, forward strand.
GAAATTCAACATAAAAACAATTGCATGCCTCAATGACGCATTTCATTTCAATCTTTAACTCATCCTCCAAACATAATAATTCATTAATCATGAATGTTCACAAAGATCATAAGTCCACACACGACATTAATAGTGATCCCACGTCATCCCGTGACATACCCGTTAATCTCATGTCAACATGATCACGTTCACCTACTACTCCTACAATATATCAATCTAACATGCTTTTCGCAGTAATAAATATCATCTCAAGCGATTATCATTTTCTGTTATTCCATCTGTACAATCGATTCTCAAAATTAATATAAATCACTAAGATAATGCAATCAGCATCTACCAACATATATTAACATATATTCGCATGCCAAACAAAACGTAATAGTTTACCTCAACTCCTTGTTCCTCTGGAACATTTCAATATCCTCTTGGGCCTACATCCCATGTACCCAAGGAACAACAATAACACAATGTCCACAGTTATCTGAAATGAACACATCATCAATATACATCGCTAGCATAATAACAGTACACTAATACTCATGCTAACATAATAGCAGCACATCAATATTCATCGCCCAATGACTGCAGGCACCCTAATATTCATTGCTAACACAATAGCAATATATCAATACTCATCGCCAACACTGGGATGCATAATCTCATCGGCACTACGGGCATGCACAATATCATCGCCACTACTGGCATCCATATAATATCCATAATCATAATGAATAAAAGTACATTCTTAAAACAATAAGATGTAATAACCCTTACTGTACACAGCGGATCCACACTCAATCCTTTAAACTGCCCCTGTTCTCAACATAAATATTCCACAAAATATAATTTCATATCAATACACAATTGATATACTCATCATCAATAACATGTCAGTCCAAAAATAGTCATTACCTCGACATATCAGCGCCATTCACAATATTTACATCGCTTCGATATGATAGCGGTAAATATTATAAATCTGAAATATCACAATATAATCATACCATCATCTCGCCAATAAATGTCATCAATATATCAGTATCAATCACACCCCGCTATTGCATCCACTGCAATAAAAATGAAAGAAAACAATAATTCTCTTTATCCACTCTCTCCATGATCGCTTTCACATGTACATTTGATTATCACAATACGTCAAATCAACAAGGTCAATTTAAATCAACGTATATTCATCACCCTCCCTCTATAGTGGAGGCACATAAAATACATTACACTCTCTCAATAGTGTCGATCCCGACAATAATCACATCACATGCTCTCCCTAGCACTTACTCAATATCAATATATACGTCACATGCTCTCTCTAGCATTGACCCTGAAATATACACGTCGCCCGCTTGCCAGCGGCGATCACATCACTCACTTGTCAGTGGTGACCCGAATCACATCGCTCAATCCTCAGTGGCGACCACATCACTCAGTCGTCAGTGGTGACCCAATATCACATCGCTCACTCATCAGTTGTAAGGACCCCTGTGCCCTTAACCCGTTATTAGTGTATTAATCCATGCCATTAGCGCATACAATCATATTATCATGGGAAGGAAACCATATACAAGTATAAGATCATATACCATCTATAAAATTTCTTGCATTAGAACCCCACAATATTCAACTTCCCCAACCAAAACTACTTTCATAGTATGCACCATAATAATACACTAACATCCTCTCATTCATTTAGCAATTCCGTATTTAGTTGCATGCAAACCACAAATGAAGAGAGAAAATCATGCCCATTTATACATTCCATATACACGTAAAAACGTACTCACATGAGAGCACCCAATGAATAAGTGTGTATCTAATGTATAAAATACTATACCAAATATCGTTACTGGTACTTCAATCCTGGAAGCACCTCCCTAGCACAACTCGATCTCAACTCTGGATCTATGTACTTATTCAACCAGCTCTGATACCTCGATCCTGGAAGTACCTCTAATCAACATCCCGAGCTCAACTCCAAAGCTGCTACTACACTTGTATCACCTGCCCCAACGGAGACAACCCCCACACGCGGTGAGCATACCAATACCACCAATCCAATAATCATAATATTATAGTTCATAATTTACAGAATGTAAATACCATGAATTTAAATGATACTCCCTGGATGGTGTCATCCTCATCCGGGATCCCCTGTATTGTCCCTGTTCTCAAAATAACCAAACCATTAAATTCTTAAAAGCCAGTTGATCATCTCATTGATCAACTAAAACCGTCCCTGCTATACCAATTTCACAATCAAATATAATTAACTCATCAATTAGAGTACCACAGATATCACATATATCTAGCCCATGATTCCATAATTCTATTTCATAGCTCGCTCCACAATAGCGGCATTTTAACCCCACGCACGCTCAACAACAGCGGCGGCATAACCGATGGTCGCTCAACGGCGACAACATTCCAATCATTGCTCGCTCAAAGCGGCACTATATAATTCTCAACGTATTACCATTTGTCGCAATTACCATGTACTATACATTTCACAGTCCATTTATCACAAGTACCACATACCATGCATTTTAACATCCATTCATTGCAATTACCACATAACATGCATTTCACAGATGTAATATTATAACAGGCTATGCTCGTATGTTATACGTACCTTATAATTCCGTAGCTCAAGTCCAACCTCGTCTGAGTCCCACGACCCGATGAGTTAAGTGCTAATCATGCAAATAACTCTCAATTAAACATAGGCATGCAATCACGTGCCCAAGCACGTTCACAAATTTCCAAACCTATCGTCCATCCATGACGATTACCAAAATAAAAGCCCCCCGGCTAAGCATGCATAATACCCAAAATATTCCATTTTATAAGTTTAAAAGATAGCCAAAACCCAACCAAGAATTCCGTTTTTATTAAACTTTGGCTCCAACCAATCCATTTTAAAAGTATAGCATTCCCATTGGAATATAGACATTGCCCCGGAAACGGGCCACTTAAACCTCGATTCCAAAATTCCGACATGTTTCTAAAATTTTCATAAAACAAAATCCAACGGGTGGCGATCGATCGCCGATTTTATCACTATCGATCGCCACAGTCCAGTGGCCAAACCAGTGCATCTTCGCGATCGATCGCCAACCCGCTCGTGATCGATCGTTGAGGACTCGCGATCGATCGCCCGCACTGTTCATCGTCACCAATTTTACAGCTGCTTGTCGCGATCGATCGGCCCTCCACGGGGATCGATCACGACCTGCGATTTTCTGAAACATTTGAGCTTCCATGGTGTTTTTCACACCCAAACTCAAAACCAACACCTCATACACCATCAACACCTCAAATACTCCATTTAAAACCAATAAAAACTTTGAAAACTCAACATTGGATTTTAACCCAAAAACCCCATAACTAATTTAAAACCCAACCAAACTCTACAATACTACTACCAAATCGAAGACAATGGTGAGGGGAAGATGAATACCTGATTATCTTCGAGAAATCCGACTCCCAAGCCAAGCTACCAACGATTCTTCCACCAAGGAAAAAAGAGGGGAAATGGGGAAGGGCTTTGAGCGTAGAGAGAGAGGAGAGAGGGAAGGGTTCCGTGCCAAATGACGGAACACCGAGTCCACTTGGTATATATAGTACCAAAACTCGAAAATACCAATCTTCCCACAAATACATCATGACTCATTAAAAATCATTTGTTTTCAATAATTACCTCCCAATCTCTATTTCCATTATCTGCCTCAGTAAAACAAAGTACTCCGAAACCCCAAATCCCACCAAAGACCAAACTCTAAGGTTATCATCACGATGAGAATACAATCTCATCCCTTGGATCCAACGCCTGCAAAAACCGGATTTAAAATCCCCGAGAGTCCCGAAACTGCAATTAATTCATAATTGCCACAATTAAAATCCTTTAAGGAACCGGTTAACACCATAAATCCCCGGGCATCACAATTATCTCCCACTAATAAAATTTTGTCCTTGAAATTTACACGGCGTACTCCATGTATTGCCGAGACCACACAATCCAAACGGATCTACATCGCTGAATCATGAACATATCATGAACGACATTCTAACCGCGAGGACACCGACCCCGCACCAAAATCCGGAATGGAGTAAACCTCCCAAACCGTCATAAACTCAAAGAAAGACGCCAGCATTCCCCGATGCTAACCATCTCAAAGAAGTCAACCAACCTAATCAAACGAATCATTCGTGATTCCAAAATAGATATCGTCCCAATGATATCTCCAAGACCTAGTCACCGATGTTAAACATACATCGTTACCAAAGTGACCATTAGTACACAACAGTGTACCTGAACTACATCCGGTTCCCAATTTCCAAATACATCTCCAACAGGGGAGTAGTTGCACCACATTGCAACACAGATCGGACAACTCACGGTCACCAATAGACACAAAACACATATCCAAAGATGTCTACATCCGTATGTTCCAAGAAATCACATCTTGGTCCCAAACACACTATCGAGACTCCACAAGGTCTCAAGTTCTCGAAAGGGCATGCAAGAACAATCAATTGCATTCCCGCCACACGTGTCAACCACGACACCTAACAAATCCGAATCCTGGCCATCCCTCGTTTACCCTAGGATTCAACAATCCTAAAACAGGGAGGCTATCAAATTAACCAGAAATAAATTTTCATGGCCTAAGATACGACAATCCCTCCTCAAGGGAAGTCAACCAACCCTCACGATCATTCATCAGAATACATCGCGCCATCGAGATTACCAATCTCAAAGTGCCACAATTTATCACCGGAGATTCGTCAACCAAGCACACTAATCCGATACTCAACAAGTACCGAAACGCGGGCATTCGTATCCACACACATGCCCAAGTACCAACACAACGCATACTCGATGCAATCGACTCGGATATCACCAATCATACCCAAAGTCCCAAAACCAACTGTCAATCCCCAGCTATTCTTACCTCGTGAAGAATAATGATTGACAGACCAACGACCAATGGCGTGATTCCTACATCAACGTCACACAAACCGACTCATTGAATCCCAAAGATTCCAATCGGTAGGTATATCAATACCGCTTTCCTCATAAGGAAAATGTCATGAATCCATGACCCTCCAACCTCGAACCACCATTCGGAAAACTGGATATATTTATACCAAAATATATCTCGGAACCAAAATATGCAACTGGTTCGGACTAGTGCATCGAAGCCACTATTACCAAATCGAAACCCGTATACGCCATGTATACTCATCCTAACAATGCTCTGTACTAATACCATAGTACTACACAATCTCGAGCATTTCCCCGGAGACGTCTCCTCGAACGTCTCACCGAAAGGTAAGTAATCCATTACTCGGTCCAACACTAGTAATGATTACCATGGCTGATTTACAATCAACCCACAACCAATACCAGCTGTCTCCATGACAGTACAATCCAAATCTCTCCAAGAGATAAAATCAATATAGTAGTGTTACCCCACTAATTATATCCCACAATTCCAATTGTGACTCCCGTTGCATTCTACATGCAAGGATGCTCAACCAGAGCTAACAACGACTTGTCGACACTCACGTTGGTACTCCCAACAGAATTGAGATGTCCCAGCACAAGCCCCTAGAAACATTTGACGTATAAACGTCCCCGTGAGGTATTCTCTGCCTCAATTATCATAACACGAGGAGACTACAAGAGTCTACCATAATCCTCATCGTATCACTATACGATTCACCAAACTCGAATCCAACGAGCAGTATAAGGGCTATCACAAGCACACTAAAGCACTGCAACAATACCTGGCTAGCGATTCGCTGCTCCATAGGTTCATACCAGCCCATCAACGTGACACACGTTCCATCCCGGTATATCATGCTGTACAAACCATTAGAGTTGTGGGTCATCACCCAATATATCTCTAAAACACCAAAGCATAATGGACATCCCGGTGTCCTTGCTCAACCACGGTGCAATCCTAATCCATTATGACTCATTCCACACCCTCAGGGTGGGTGTAACCATGTCTACCACACATCACAAAGACAAGCGAATAGTTTCCTCAATGACTACTCTTACCACCAATCACTTGGCCTTAGCCGTTCCAGCGAGTATACCCAAAGGTATCACTGCTTGAAAATATTTACTTCTATTACATGATGCGGTACACTCATCGGTACAATGCATCCAATAATCCATCGAGCAATCCTGCTCGGCATAACAGTATCGTCAACCAGTGACGGTACATGTCAAAACCTGACATTCACAATCTCACCGTCAAATACGTGACGGTATATTACAACGTATGGTATCCATAATAATGCTAATAAAATAGTAATACACCATACCTCATCCCTAACAAGATAGCGGCATACATGTATCCATCGTCCACCAGTGGTACGCAAGCATCACCCATCGCTCGTAGGTGGCGTAATCCAGTGCTACGTACATAGCGGTATAACCCATCGCTATAGAATCAGCGGCATGATCCCTCGCCATAGAGTCAGCGGCATAAAACATCGCCAATAGAATAGTGGAATGTACCATCACTATGAATATCCGGCGGCACGAACCATCGTCAATAGATGTAGCGGAATGAACCATCGTATACAATCGGCGGCAAGAACCATAGCCATACAATCAGTGGCATAAACCATCGCTATACAATCGGCGGCAAGAACCATCGCCATACAATCAGCAGCATAAACCATCGCTATAAAATCGGCGGCAAGAACCATCGCCATACAATCAGCGGCATAATCGTGGACTCAAGAGGTACTCACATTCATGTAGCACTTTGTTCCTTTCGGACCCAAGAGGTGGCTTACCTTAAAAGCAGTACTTTTTTCCCGATCGTATCGCTACGTCATGACAGCGGCATCATCGCTTCGACGTGACAACGGCATGTATCATTGCTTCAACACGACAGCGGCATCATCGCTTCGACATGACGGTGGTATCATCGCTTCGACACGACATCGGCATGTATCATCGCTTTGACACGACAGCGGCATAATCAGAAATGTATCGCCTTGTTCCGCAGGCCCAAGAGGCCCTCCCATGCACGTGCCACATGCCTATAGACGCAAGAGGTGACCCCGTACAATGCACGTGCCACATGCCCCATAGGCGCAAGAGGTGACCCCGTACAATGAACGTGCCACATGCTCAGTAGGCGCAAGAGGTGACCCCGTACAATGCACATTGTCCCTTTGGACTCAAGAAGTGATGCCCATTCCGTATAATCTCACCGATATTTCCATACACCTGCATCAAGGTTAGCACAACAGTCCACAAATCCTACTACGTTATATCGGCGGCTCAATAATATCCCTCGCTATGATATGACAGCGGCATTAACCATCGCTTCGACATATGAGCGGCAAATAATATGATCCATCGCTGGTGATATACCCGTAGAAGAACTCTAATTGCAATATATTTGCATGCTCAATATCAATTGAAATCTCATAATCATATGGAAATCATAACCGAATATTCCACCGTATGCTATCCATCATTCCTATCCTTAGACAGTGTATAATGTTTCTCATTTCCTGATTTTCCTACAACATCAAATTCTTAAAACAGTTTCATATCAAGTGCAATCCGTTCCCATCAATCTCATCTCATCGTATTCCATATGATCCTACAACCACCATGGTTAGCAATATCACATTCCATATCATAAAAGCGCATAAGCAAATAGTTGTGTCACACAACACTAACTATCATCATGCATAAATATGTGCTACACATTCCTATTAGCATGTTCCAGGCCCTCAACAGCCCCAAAGAGCAAACCACTGCTTTGATACCACTAATGTAAGGACCCTCGTGCCCTTAACCCGTTATTAGTGTATTAATCCATGCCATTAGTGCATACAATCATATTATCATGGGAAGGAAACCATATCCAAGTATAAGATCATATACCATCTATAAAATTTATTCCATGCATTTTAACATCCATTCATTGCAATTACCACATACCATGCATTTCACAGATGTAATATTCTAACAGGCTATGCTTGTACGTTATACGTACCTTATAATTCCGTAGCTCAAGTCCAACCTCGTCTGAGTCCCACGACCCGATGAGTTAAGTGCTAATCATGCAAATAACTCTCAATTAAACATAGGCATGCAATCACATGCCCAAGCACATTCACAAATTTCTAAACCTATCGTCCATCCATGACGATTACCAAAATAAAAGCCCCCCGGCTGAGCATGCATAATACCCAAAATATTCCATTTTATAAGTTTAAAAGATAGCCAAAACCCAACCGAGAATTCCGTTTTATTAAACTTTGGCTCCAACCAATCCATTTTCAAAGTATAGCATTCACATTGGAATGTAGACATTGCCCCGAAAACGGGCCACTTAAACCTCGATTCCAAAATCCCAACATGTTTCTAAAATTTTCAAAAAACAAAATCCAACGGGTGGCGATCGATCACCGATTTTATCGCGATCGATCGCCACAGTCTAGTGGCCAAACCAGTGCATCTTCGCGATCGATCGCCCGCACTGTTCATCGTCACCAATTTTACAGCTGCTCGTCGCGATCGATCGGCCCTCCACGGCGATCGATCACGACCTGCGATTTTCTGAAACATTTGAACTTCCATGGTGTTTTTCAAACCCAAACTCAAAACCAACACCTCATACACCATCAACACCTCAAATACTCCATTTAAAACCAATAAAAACTCTAAAAACTCAACATTGGATTTTAACCCAAAAACCCCAAATTCCATAACTAATTTAAAACCCAACCAAACTCTACAATACTACTACCAAATCGAAGACAATGGTGAGGGGAAGATGAATACCTGATTATCTTCGAGAAATCCGACTCCCAAGCCAAGCTACCAACGATTCTTCCACCAAGGAAAAAAGAGGGGAAATGGGGAAGGGCTTTGAGCGTAGAGAGAGAGGAGAGAGGGAAGGGTTCCGTGCCAAATGACGTACCACCGAGTCCACATGGTATATATATTACCAAAACTCAAAAATACCAATCTTCCCACAAATACATCATGACTCATTAAAAATCATCTGTTTTCAATAATTACCTCTCAATCTCTATTTTCATTATCTGCCCCAGTACAACAAAGTAATCCGGAACCCCAAATCCCACCAAAGACCAAACTCCAAGGTTATCACCACGATGAGAATACAATCTCATCCCTTGGATCCAACGCCTCCAAAAAACGGATTTAAAATCCAAGCGAGTCCCGAAACCGCAATTAATTCATAATTGCCACAATTAAAATCCTTTAAGGATTAATACCACACCGGGATTAACACCGTAAATCCCCGGGCATCACATCAGTGGCGACCCATATAACATCGCTCGCTCGTCAGCGGCGACCACATCACTCACTCGTCAGTTGTGACCCATATATCATATTAACACATCGCACGCACCAACGGCTACCAACAAATCATATATACACATCACTCGCATCAGCGGTGACCCCACTCTACATTCACACTACATGATCACATCGCACACTCTAGTGGCGACCTCTAAATAAACACATCACTCGCCTCAGCGGTGACCCCACTCTAAATTCACACACACATAATCACATCGCACACACTAGTAGCGTCCCATAAATAAACACATCACTCGCTACACGCGGTGACCCACATCACTCGCTACTAGGCGGACCTTAAATATATTCGTACGTCGCTCGTACCCTCAGCGACCCACATATAATAATAACACGTCGCTCAACACAAAATAATAACACGTCGTCAACCATAAAAGCGACCCTAAACCTAAGCGACACTTCACTTTTCAATAATACAGTGGAAAATATATTCATCCATACTTGTATATCATTACATACCTGTGCCATCATGTAAATGACATACACATACCCGATTGTCACATCATCTGTTGTCATACTCCAACAGCACAATATTGCCATTTCCTGTCCTCAGATATCATATCTCATTTTCTGATTTCTCCTGCAAAATCAGATTTCTCAGCACTGCACATACATATACATAACATGCACACAAAACTTGACTAAATAAAACGCATTTATCCCTCTACTAGTAACAACGTCCACTTATCATCAACATTAATTACCGTCAGCGATGTCATTCATCACGCACCTTAAAAGGCATTATCATTTTCACCATAGTCAAGCTAATGATATAAATAAAACGAGTTACCATACTCGAGGCTTTTCAACCATACCACCCTCATTGTATATGTTCATTGGTATTGCTGGTCGTTATCAAATATCATGTTCTTCGTATCTCACACGATCCTGCAATCACGATGGTTAGCAATAACACCAATTTTCATTGCTTCATATCATAAAATGCACATAGCAGGCGTCATGTCACAATGACAGAAAACTACAATCATGCATAAAAGTATGTGATATACATGTCTATCAACACATCCCTAGGCCATTAAACATCCCAAAGAGCTAACCACTGCTCTGATACCACTAATGTAAGGCCCCAACCCCTTAACTCGTCATTAGTGCATTTATGACGTCATATGAGTATAAAAATTTTCATTCTTTAAAAGAATCATTACATGCTTCACATATTCTCCATGACATAAATAATACTCAGCAATAAGACTCAAGATTCACCCATTATCATCACCATTGCACCACTTTTACATTGTGGGTTTTTATAAAAATTTGGGCAGAGTCTCCCCATAAATTGAACTATCCCAAAATAAAACACATCACCAAAAATAATTCTCAGCCAGGGGAAAACATGATACTAAAAGAAATCAAAACCATAAGTAAGTTTCCAGCCAAGGAAGTCATCATACTAAGAAGATATAAAAAGTGGACTTCAACACCAATATACAGTCCATATACACGACTCCAAGTGCTCACATACTAGCAACAAATAATGAATACCCATCTAGTTGCATAAATAATGTATACGATTTACCCAATCTCATTCTACGCTTCATGAAGCAATATTGTCCAACCAAGCTCGAGCTTGCTACACCAAAATAACTTTGTAGCTGTAATACCTGTTTCAACGGAAACAGCCCCCACACAGGGTGAACATAATCCAACTCAATAATCATTGACACATGAATATACGAAACTGTAATACAACAATTTAAATTATTCAAAAACTGTAGGGTCTTCCTACCTTAACATCATCTTAATAACATATTAGGGACTAAACATGCCTTTATAACCTCTTAGGGCACCGGTTGTAGCTTTGAGCTAATAAGATTACAGGCCAAAAATAAAATTTCGAACTTAATTAATTACATTCTCAAAAATGAATGTTAAGGCGATAGAATTATACTACTCCTAGAGTGGAGACTATCCAAAAATCATGTATCCTAACTTCTTTCATGCTCCTCATAGCTCACTGCCTCAACCCGGCCCTTAGTCCTTTAGTCCAAAAGTGTACCTACAGGAACAACCCATCATGAGCATATACATCGTTACTTAACATCATAAGGTAATGGCAGATAAATAAATGCATGAAAGTAATTGGTAACATATACTTCCTGGTTAATCGTATTAACCCTCTTTGGTCATCCATGTTCATAATCATGCATGTAATCATTAGTTCTTGACATAAATGATTAAAATCGTACTTCACTTATATGCTCGTAATCAACAATGTTAATTAGAAATGGGACTATCCGGGTTCTATTATGACAGCGGCACAATTGGCCCCCTCGCTCGACATAAAGCGGAATTGTGATACCCTTCGCTACGCCTTGATAGCGGATGTATCTCCTCGCTTAGCGGAATATGATACCCCTCGCTACGCCTTGATAGCGGATGTATCCCCTCGCGAGTTATGTGAGCGGCAAGTACCTTCCTCGCTTGCCCATAATAACCACCGGACATTCAACCATTCTTAATAACATAGTTAAACATACATCATCATCATCATATCATAAACATTGTCATCTTATAAACATCATCATCTTGTAAACATCATCATCTTATAAGCATCATCATCATATAGACATCATCATCTTATCATAATCGCCATCGTAAACGTCATATCATCTTCATTTATCATAACAACATCATCATAAACTTACTTATCATAATCATCATCATAGACATCATAAATACTTATGCAATCAATGCATAGTCATAGTTTAGGAGTGTGTTACCTTCCGATGCCCGTACGCTTCTTACGTACCTTAATTCCAAAAATGGAGAAGTTGTAGAACTTTATCTCCGTGAAGTTGTGGGTACCTAGGATGGTTCTACATAACCATATAAATCGATATTAGAAGCTAATCATAGTCCAATATCCAAAAATCCCACAAAGACATCAAAAAATACACATTTTTATACCTCGCGATCGATCGCCGCCCAGGCCCGATCGATCGCGAGATCATACTGGACGAGGCTCAAAAATTCACATCTTGGCAATCGATCGCCACTTTTGGCGCGATCGATCGCCAGCCTCGCCGATCGATCGCCCAAAGGTGGCGATCGATCGCCAAATGCTACTGGCGCCCACTGCTGGCTCGCGATCGATCGCCAAAAACGGGCGATCGATCGCCAGTCTCTGTACATCGAAAAATCGCCATTAATGAGCATTTTTCAAGCTCTTCCTCAAGCCATTCGAACCCAAACTTTCCTACAATACTAACATCATCATAACCTACTAAAACCCACATAAAACACTTCAAAAATCATACCCCAAACATATATAACATATACCCAAAACAAACCCACATAAATCACTTCAAAATCACCCCATTTCAAATCCAAACATCATCAAAACTTTAGGAAGGGTTCCATACCTCTTGGAGACTCCAAATCTTGACAAAAAGCACACAAACACAAGTTTGTGGGACTTTCCTTCTCCTTCCTTGGAGGATTTCGAAAATGGGTAAATGGTAGGGAGTGGTTTGGGGATTTAGAGTGTAAAAGGGTAAAGTGAGATAAAGTGTAGGAAAAGGTGGGTTTAATGGGGGTTAAAAGGGGTTGTGTAATTTAATTAAAATTTGTACCCCAAACTTAACATGATGTATAAAATACTCCAACATGGCATTAATGCTGTTTATATGATGAATTAGGTGGTAATTGATTCATGTGTTGGGTAATGAAGTGTTAACATGATTTAATTATATTGATTACCAATTATGAGGAAAGCATGATTTTAGAGGAACTGTTCCTGTTTCAATCTTATACGCTTTCATAAACATCAAGTTCAGTATCTTTATTCAAAACATGATACTCGTCAATGCAATAAATACAATAAAATCACAATTCATCATTTATGCTCAATCATAACGAATCTCATATAGAAGGCAACTATGCCTATCAGTTAATCTCATTCTCAACCATTTCTCATATCAATCATGCCAAAGGCATCCATACCCAACTCCATATCCGGACCACGTACATTTACGTGTCCACCATACCACATATATCAAATTCAATTTACTTATTCATTTTCTTATTTTCAGTCATCACAATTCAACAATACATGAATACTGGAATATGAAATAATTCATATTATACCTGCTCGTACGTCACTACGTACCTTATTGTTAGCAAAACAAGTCAAGCTATCCTGTTGTCCGGAGACTCGTGGAGTATCTACAACAATTCAATAGCTCATTCGTTAATTCAATATTTCATAACCAATACTCCTCACTTAAAGACACAAACAATGGCTTTTGTGTAAATGATATGTAATTTCTTTAACTATAACAATATTCAACAAATCATAATTCACTTGGCTCAATGCTCAATTTTTAAAAGGACCCTCGTGCCCTTATCCCGTTATTAGTGTATTAATCCACGCCATTAGTGCATACAATCATACATATAGGGGAAAAACCACCTATCATCATAGCCACTCATGCATATAATAAAAATTCTTTACATTATTCCATATAAAGTATAATTTTCCCCAACCGAGTCCACATACATCTCATGCACCAATATAATACACTAACATGTTCTCAGTTCATTTAGCAATTCAATAAATAATTGTATGCTACCCATAATGAAGAGAGAAAGGCCCTTGCCTTTTTATACATGCCATATACACATAATAGTACTCACATACGAGCATCAAATAGGTATGTGTGTATCCAATGTATAAAATATGGTGCTCAATACCGTTACTGGTATTTTGATCCCTGGTAGCACCTCCAATCCATAGCTCGAGCTCATCTCCAAAGCCATCGACGTACCTAATCACCTGCCCCAACAGAGACAGCCCCCACACGGGGTGAGCATACCAATATCCCAAATCCAATAATCACAATAATATAATTCATAATTTACAACAATGTAAATGCTATGAAATACAAATTATGCTCCCTGGATGGTATCATCCTCATCCGGGATTCCCTGTACTGACCCTGTTCTCAAAACAACTGAAACCATCAAATTCCCAAATGCCAGTTAATCATTACATTGATTAACAAATCCATTTGCTATATACCGATATCATGATCAATAATATCAAATCATTACACAATGATTACAGATATTCCAAATACCTCACTCATGGTTCCATATTTCTATTCCATTGCTCGCTCTACAGTAGCGGTATTTCATTCTCATGCATGCTCAACATCAGTGGCGTCATAACCAACGTTCGCTCAAAGGCGACAACATCCCAATCATTGCTCGCTCAAAAGCGGCACCATATAAATCCCATTGCATATATATGCATTTATAGCAAAAACCATAAACCATACATTTCAATATCCGTTTATTGCTAATACCATATATGTAAGACCCCGTTATCTATACAAGATTCTAAGGTGCAATTAAGAGAACTAATCATTCAAAAATCAGAGTATTAGGCCGTGTTGATAATCCTGAGCTTAAGAGATTACAGTACCAAAAGTTTAAAAAGGAATTATACATATTCCTGCCAAAAGTTTACTAAACTATAGCTTTACTCTATACTTTGTAGAAGCTATACAAAAGGAATTTCTCTATTCCGCTATCCTTGTAGCACTCTCTACAGCTCAAAGTATCAACCCCGACCCTGGTTCTCCGTAGTAAAAGCACCTACAAAGACAACCCCCAACACATGAGCACATCATAATTCATATTTAACATAAATGAATGTAAAGCATAAATGCATAAATCATAGGCATAGGATACTTCCTGAATTCCAACGCATTCAAAATGCTCATTTTGGTTGTCCCTATACCATAACTCATAATCAAATCAATATATGATATTACGGTTTCTTTAAATAAATGTCATGACATAACTTCACTTCTTAAATATTTACTTCAATCCTTAGTCAGTTTATCAACAGTGTATTTTAATGCCCCTCGCTTCATAACTTTAGAACAAGTGGACCTCCCCTCCCTCGCTTCTTCATACAAGCGGTATTTCTATCCTCGCTTCGTATGGTAAACCTCGCCTCCATGTGCAAGTGGACCTACACCCCTCGCTCCACATTTTTAGCGGTATAATAGCGGTAAGCATTAAAATCATCACTGTGATAAACGTGACTCGTGGAATACATACCAAATGTTCCACAATATACATATGCAACAACAATGCACAACAACATGTATTGTACTCATAATGCACAAACTTGCATTTATCGCATGTCAAATCGACAAACATATAATACATGTTACCGTTGGGTGACCGTACGTCGCTTACGTACCTTTCCAAAATATCTTCAGTTGCAGGGCTCTATCCCTGCGTTGTGTGGCTACCTGTGATGGCTCTACACAAGTGTACAACACAATATTAGATGCCAATAATAGCCCAATACCAAAAAATCCCACAAAATAATTAAAAATACATGTTTTGGCTTCTCGCGATCGTTCGCCAATATGCTCCGATCGATCGCGAGAGGCTACTGCCTCAACATTCAAAATTCTGCCTTCCGCGATCGATCGCTGATGTTGTGCCGATCGATCGCGGCTTCGCCGATCGATCGCGCCAAACTCGCGATCGATCGCTGAAGTGTTCTGCCTCGCACCTGCTCGCGATCGATCGGGAAAACGCGCCGATCGATCGCCAATACCTGCAAATCGCGAACAGAAGATATTTTCGAGCACCTAATTTCAAGCCAACAATTATACCCCTATAAACGTAAATCATGCTCAAACAAACATGCTTGGGGCTTCATACCAACACCATGTAAGTACTTAAATTGAAGGTTCAACAAAACCTAAGCTAGCATGCATCAAATCATTATAACAGAACCCAAACTTAACCAAAATTTACCCAAAGCAAGATATGGTTCCTCACCCTCTTTTGCTCCAATTTTTGGCAAGGTTCCAAGCAATAAAATGGCAGATCTCCTCCTCCTCCTTGTTTGGCAGATGCTGGACGAAAATGTGGAGGAGAAGGTTGGGGAAAAGAAGTGATAGAGGTTGAGTGGTGGGAGATTAAAGTGAGGGTATGGAGCAGCTGTAGCAGCATGGGTTGGGGGGGGGGGGGTGGTTGGGTGATGGGTTATGTGATGTGTTATGTTTTGGTCCCGGTATTTAGCATGATGTATTAAAATATCCTCACATGATATTTTATATATTTAATCAATAAAATACTTCAAATTCCAATTAAACATGCTATACTACAATGACCAACACACACCCCAAATAATCATGCCACAACCCAAAATCCCAACATATATCACATGCACCCTGAAATGCATTAATAGACCATGAACACCACATGACTAAGCATTTCCCAATATTATAAATCAACTCCATAATTTAACACCATAATCCTCATATAACATAATAAATGTTCAAATGCACATAATCATTTCGGGGATATCACAATATATCATGCATTTCCATACACATTCATTGCAATACGGTGTACCAAGAACTCAACAATTGCAATTATATTGAAGGGCTATGCTCGTACGTCATACGTACCTTATGATTCCGTAGTTCGAGTCCAACCTTGCCAGAGTCCCACGACCCGATGAGTTAAGTGCCAACATGCAAATAACTCCCAATTAAACATAGGCATGCAATCACGTGCACAAGCACGTTCACAACTTCCAACCCTATCGTCCATCCATGGCGATTAACAAAATAAAAGCCCCCTGCTAAGCATACATAATACCCAAAATATTCCATTTTGCATGTTCAAAAGTTAGCCAATTACTCAATCGAGCATTCCATTTTATTAATAAAATTTGGCTCCAATCCTCCCCTTTTAAGAGTGTAGCATTCTCATTGGAATGTAGACATTACCCCGGAAATCGGTTAATTAAACTCCGTTTCCAAAATCCGACATTTTCCAAAAAATTTCCAAAAAAACAAAGTCCTACGGGCGGCGATCGATCGCCGCTTTTAGCGCGATCGATCGCCCCTGTCCAGTGGACAACAACGCCCTATCGCAATCGATTGCGAGTCTCCACGATCGATCGCCAACTCTCTCATGATCGATCGCCTGCACTGTTCATCGCCACTAATTTTTTTCAGCTGCTCGTCGCGATCGATCGACCCTCCTCGGCGATCGATCCCGACCTGTGATTTTCTGAGAAATTCGAGCTTCCATGGTGTTTTTGACACCCAAACTCAAAACCAACACCCACAACTTCCTCAACACCTCCAATACACCATTTGAACTCAATAAAAACATTAAAATCAACATTTTTATATTTTTAACCAAAACCCCCAAATCTCAAATCAAACCCAAAACTCAACCATTTAGCACAAAACTATAATCAAATCGAAGCTAAAGGAGAGGAGAAGAAGATTACCAGCCTTTCTTCAAGAAATCAGGCTCCCAAGACGAGCCCCCATTGATTTGTTCCAAGAGGAGAAGAGGGAAGGGTTTGGGGTGAGGGAGAGGAGAGAGGGAAGTGATTCCATATAATGACGGAATACCGAGTCTATTTGGTATATATATAGCTCCAAAGCTCCAAAATACTGACTCCTCCACAAATACATCATGATTCATTAAATATCATCTGTTTTCAAAAATCATCTCTCTAACCTCAGTTCCCATTACCAGCCCCAGTACAAAGTACTCTGGGCACCACGTCCCACCAAGAACCAAATTTCAATGTTATCACCATGATGAGAATACAATCTCATCCCTTGGACCCAACGACTCCAAAAACAGGATTTAAAATCCACGGGAGTCTCAAAACCGCAATTAATACACAATTGCCACAATTAAAATCCATTAAGGATTATTACCACACTGGGATTAGCACCAATAATTCCCGGGCATCACAATTATCCCCCACTAATAAAATTTCATCCTCGAAATTTGCACGGTGTACTCCACATATTGCCGAAACCACTTAATCCAAACAGATCTACATCGTCGAATCATGAACATATCATGAACGACATTCCAACCGCGAGGACACCGACCTCGCACCAAAATCTGGAATGGAGTAAACCTCTCAAACCGTCCCTACCACAACAGAATGACAGTATACACCAATGCTAACCATCTCAAAAGCAGTCAGCCAACCCTAGCTGCAAATCAAACGAATATTCGTGATTCCAAAATAGATATCGCCTCGATGATATCTTTGTGATTTAGCCTACGATGTTAACCATACATCATTACCAAGGAAAACACAAGTACACTACAATGTACTTATACCACATCCAGCTTCCGCTTCCCAAATCCATCTCCATCAAAGGAGTAGTTGCACCACATTGCAACTCGGATTGGGCAACAACACGACCACTGGTCAACACAAAACACATCTCCAAAGATGTCTACATCCGGGTGTTCCAAGAATCATATCTTGGTCCAAATACACCATCGAGACTCCACAAGGTCTCGAGTTCTCGAAAGGACATGCAAGAACAATCAATTACATTCCCGCCACACGTGTCAACAACGACACTAAACAAGTCCGAATCATGGCCATCCCTCGTTTATCCTGGGATTCAACAATCCTAAAACAGGGAGGCTATTGAATTATCCAACAAAAATTACCATGGTTCCAAAACACGACAATCCCTCCTCAGGGGAAGTCAACCGGACCTCACGATTATTCCTCAGAATACATCGTGTCATCGAGATTACCGATCTCCAGGTGCCACAATCTCTCACCGGAGATTCATCAGATCAAGCATACTCAATGCAATAGACTCGAGTATCTTCAATCATACCCAAAGTCCCAAAACCAACTGTCAATCCCCAGCTATTCTCACCTCGCAGAGAATAATGATTGACAGACAAACGGTCAATGGTGTGATTCCAACATCAACACCTCACAAACCGACTCATTGAATCTCCCAAAGATTCCCAATCGGTAGGTATAACAATACTACCTTCCTCACAAGGAAAAACGTCATGGACTCATGACCCTCCAACCTCGAACCGTCATTCGGAAAACCTGGGTATATTTATGCCCAAAACATATTCCAGAACCAAAAATACGCAACTGGTTCAGAATAGTGCATCAAACCACTATTACCAAATCGAAACCCGTATACGCCATGCATACTCAAACTAATGATGCTCCGTACTAATGCCATAGTACTCCACAATCTCGAGCATTACCCAGAAGACGTCTCCTCGAACGTCTCACTGAAAGTATGAAGCCATCACCTAGTCCAACACTAGTAGGGATTACCCCGGTTGATTCACAATCAACTTCAACCAATACCCGATGTCTCCATGACTCCCGTTGCATTCCATATGCAAGGATGCTCAACTAGAGCTAACAACGACTTGTTGACAATCGTGTTGGTACTACCAACAAAATTGAGTTGTCCCAGTACAAGCCCCTCAAAACAATAGACGTAAAAAAACATTCCCGTGAGGTATTCCCTACCTCAATCATCATGCCACATAGAGACTACAAGAGTCCACCATAAGTCCTCATCATATCATCATACGATTCACCAAACTCGGTCCCAACGTGCAGTATAATTGCCACAACAAGCACACTATAACACTGCTACAATACATGGCTAGCAAAACGCTGACTCCATAGGCCTATACCAAGACCACCAACGTATCATTCGATCCATCCCGGTACACCATACCGTAACATCCATTAGAGTAGTGGGTCATCACCCAATATTTCTCTAATACCAATGCACAAGGGACATCCCGGTGTCCTTGCTCAACCACAAAGTTGTAAGTAATCCCATGAGCATACAACGCAGCGGAATAAAAATTTTAGGATTACTAACACCGGATCTATACATAGGTTATCATATCGGATTAAGGAATTACAAGTGTCTCACCCTTGTAGCGTGTTTGAAGCAGAATCCACGGAGCAGCACCACGTCCTACGCCTTCTCCGAGTCAATAGCAAAACTCAATGAGTTTTGCCTCAACGGTATCCACACGATCAAATCGGGTGAAGGGATTGTTTAATATCAAGTTGCTAGACAAGATATTAAACCGGAACCAAAAACCACACTTTGATTCACAATCAAATTGGCACAAAATCACTCTACCCTCTTCGGCTATGAAGAAACCGAAAGAGAATGATGGTGCGGCCGAGAATGATGGTGCGGCCGTGTGTCTTGGCTTAGCGTTTTCTTATGAAGTGTTATATCAAGTCTTAATCTAATTAAAACCTTGTTAACAAATTATATATGATTAATTAAAGGCTTTCATAAAGCCTCATGGGCTTAAGCCCGTGATTTAATTAATCAATATGATTATTAATTAAGACTCCTCTTAATTATTTAATTCATCCCATGAATTTAATTTCCCTTCTCGATTTAATCTTTTGTGCGACCCGATAGGATCTCGTAATGTTGGTAGTGACATAAAATCTCATTTTATGTCGCAAGCATTGAGCGGTATCTAGCAACACATCGATGCTACCCAAATTACGAGAATGTCAATGACTCGACATAACCTTTAGAACTTGTGATAATATTAATCATGTAACTTAATCCCTTTGTCCTTTGTGTTTAGATTGAACACGAGTCATGGAATAGTCATACTCGTATATCCAATCTTTATTTCTTGATCCCCAAGTAGAACTAGAATAAACGAATAAGCTCGATATCTCATATCGACTCATTCGAGCATGGCCATGCATTTTAGTTCTCACTTGATCAAGGGCCAAACACATCTCCTGTTATATAGGAGGGACAAATCCTATCTCGATCAGTCAACATCCCTCTACATAATTCGTAGTGTATCCAATAGTCGCCTTTATAGATTACCCTGTTACGGGTAACGTTTGACGATATCAAGATACATAACTTCTTATGTTGGGATCTCTGATGATCACAAGTCGTAAGGATTACATACATTATTATCACTATGAGAATTGCATATGACGATCATATAACTATCCATGTTGCATTCTCATGGTGGGTCTGTTCAGTACATCGTTCTCTAACATGTACCCATATGTTGATTTGATATCTCATATCAATGAACAATTCATCGATCAACACATACTAGTCTCTACGTATTATCATTATCCCTTTCATGATAATAATTGACTAGGAACATCTTTAAGAATAATACAATATTATTCTAAGGACATTAACATATATATTAATTCACAATGCACAGTTAAAAGAATAATATATAATAATGAATTGCCATTCATAAAATCATATTACAGAATATGTCACAAACAATCATCTAATGACTTGTCTTAGGGCATATCCCAACAAATCTCCCACTTGCACTAAGACCAATCAGACATACTCTTAATGCCTAGAGATCTACTATGACGATCATGCTACTGCTGTGACAGTGGCTACGTCAATGGGTCAGATACATTATCATCTGTTGGTACTTTGCATATCTTAGGCAAAACACATATCCTTATTGCGATCGGAAATCATCTTTGTTGGTTTGGAAGCTTGCATCAGTGTAACCCATTACATTGAGCTCTTCCTCACCTCCATAAATCAAGAATGTATCCTTAGTCCTTCTCAAGTACTTCAGGATGTTCTTGACAGCAATCCAGTGACCTTCACCTGGATCAACTTGATATCTGCTCGTCATGCTCAAAGCATACGATACATCGGGACGAGTACATATCATGGCATACATGATAGATCCAATAGCTGACGCGTATGGAATCTTACTCATGCGTTGTCTCTCATCTGGTGTTGAAGGACAATGTTCCTTCGAGAGATAAATGCCATGCGTCATAGGCACGAATCCTTTCTTTGATTCTTGCATGCTAAACCTTTTAAGCACATTGTCTATGTATGTACTTTGACTTAGACCAAGAAGCCTTCTCGATCTATCTCTATAGATCTTGATTCCTAATACATAGGTGGCTTCTCCTAAGTCTTTCATCGAAAAGCAGTTCCCTAGCCAAATCTTTACAGATTGCAAGGCAGGGATATCATTTCCAATAAGAAGTATGTCATCTACATACAACACTAGGAAAATGATTACGCTCCCACTGACCTTCTTGTAGACACAAGGTTCATCTTCATTTTTGATAAAACCAAACTCTTTGATTGCATCATCAAAACGAAGATTCCAACTCCGAGAAGCTTGCTTCAATCCATAAATGGATCGTTGTAGCTTGCATATCTTTCCAGCATCCTTTGGATCGACAAAACCCTCGGGCTGTGTCATGTACACATCCTCGAGCAGATTTCCATTAAGGAAAGCTTTTTTGACATCCATCTGCCAGATTTCATAATCATGAAATGCAGCTATTGCAAGTAAGATCCTTATGGATTTAACCATGGCCACTGGTGAAAAGGTTTCATCATAGTCAATACCATGAATTTGTTTGAATCCTTTTGCAACCAGCCGACCTTTATAGGTTTGTACGTTACCATCCATATCGGTCTTTTTCTTGAAAATCCATTTGCACCCTATGGGTCGTACCCCTTCAGGTGGATCAACCAAAGTCCATACTTGGTTTGCATACATGGATTCCATCTCAGATTTCATGGCCTCTTGCCATTTCTCAGAATCATTGCCCATAATAGCTTGTTGATAAGATGACGGCTCATCCTCATCAATAAGTAGTAAGTCACCTTGTTGAGTCACAAGAAATCCATATCTCTGTGGCTCCCGGTGTACTCTTACAGACCTACGCTGGGCTTGTGTCTCTTGAGCAGGTGCTTCTTCCACAACAGCTTGTGGTGCCTGCTCTGTTTCCATCTCAATCTCAGGTTCAGTGTTTTCTTGTGGTTGAACTTCGCTAAGTTCTATTTTTCTCCCACTGGTTTTTCTAGAAATAAATTCTCTTTCAAGAAATATACCAGTCCGAGCAACAACTACTTTGTTCTCGGTGGGATAATAGAAATAGTACCCTTTCGTTTCCTTAGGATACCCCACAAATAAACACTTATCAGATTTGGGTCCAAGTTTGTTAGTGGCGTGACGTCTAACGAAAGCCTCACAACCCCAAATCTTCATAAAAGACATACTAGGACGCTTCCCAGTCCATATCTCATATGGTGTCTTTTCCACTGACTTAGATGGAACACGGTTCAGTAAGAAAATCGTTGTTTCTAGAGCGTGTCCCCAAAACGATATCGGAAGATCTGCATGACTCATCATTGATCTAACCATGTCTAACAAGGTTCGATTTCTCCTATCGGATACACCATTCCATTGTGGAGTATACGGAGGAGTGAGTTGTGGGACTATCCCACACTCCTTTAGATAGTCATGAAACTCTTGGCTTAAGTATTCACCTCCTCGATCTGATCGAAGGATTTTGATACTTTTGCCAAGTTGGTTTTGTACTTCATTCTTGAAATCTTTGAACTTTTCAAAGGTTTCATGCTTATGTTTCATTAGGTACACATGAGGTCATCAGTAAATGTAACGAAGTATTGAAAACCACCTCTAGCTTGTGTACTTATTGGTCCACATACATCACTATGTATTAGTCCCAATAAAACATTTGCCCTTTCAACATGTCCCTTGAAAGGGGCTTTAGTCATCTTGCCCATCAAACAAGATTCGCATGTTTCATATGATTCAAAATCAAATGAATCTAATACTCCATCCTTATGAAGTTTAGATATGCGGTTCTCGTTTATGTGGCCCAAGCGACAGTGCCAGAGATAAGTCGGATTACAATCATTATTTTTAATCCTTTTAGTATTTATGTTATAGATAGGCATATCAAGATTTAATACATAAAGACCATTCACCATTTGTGCACTAGCATAAAACATATCATTTAAATAAATAGAACAACAATTGTCCTTTATTATAAATGAAAAACCATACTTGTCCAAACAAGAAATAGATATTATGTTTTTAGTAATAGAAGGCACAAAATAACAATCTTTCAAAATCAGTGATAAACCAGAAGGTAAAGCTAAATGATAATCTCCTATAGCTAATGCAGCAACTCTTGCTCCATTTCCAACTCGGAGATCAACTTCACCTTTCACCAATGTCCTACTCCTTTTGAGATCCTGCACATTTACACAAATGTGAGATCCACATCCATTATCTAATACCCATGATGAAGAAGTAGATAAATTGACTTCTATAACAAAAATACCTGAAGCGGAAGTCACACTTCCTTTCTTTAGATCCTCCAGATATACTTTGCAGTTTCTTTTCCAATGGCCGGTCTCACCGCAATGGAAACAGTTCCCTTCCTTTGCTATCCCTCCCTTTGGCTTCAGTGCATAAGACTTTGGCTTAGATTTAGCAAAGACTTTCTTTGATTTCTTGTTGCCTTTAGCTTTGGCCCTTCGTTTTCCCTTATTCACAATAAGGACATTTGTGGCCTTAGTCTTCTTAGTATTTGCTTCATATGTTCTCAACATACCAAGCAACTGTGGTAGAGTCTTTTCCATGTCAGTCATATTGTAATTTACTACAAATTGACTGAAGCTTTCAGGCAACGATTGCAAGATCACATCGGTGGCCAACTCTTGGTCCAATGGAAAACCTAGCTTGTCCAGATTCTCAATGTACCCAATCATTTTGAGCACATGAGTTCCAACTAAGCTTCCTTCTACCATCCTGCACTGGAATAACGCTTTAGAGACGTCATACCTCTCTTGTCTAGCTTGTTGTTTGTACAACTGCTTTAAGTGTTCGATCATATCGAACGCCTCCATTTCCTCATGTTGCTTCTGAAGCTCAGAGTTCATGGTGGCAAGCATGAGGCACCCAACATCAAGTGCGTCACTCTGATGCTTCTTGTAAGCATCCTTTTCGATTCTTGTAGCCGTTAGGGGAGGTTCCTCAGCGGGTAAGGGTTCCTCTAGGACATATTGTTTCTTTTCTTGTTTGAGGACTATCCTCAAGTTCCTATGCCAGTCTAGGAAATTCGTCCCATTTAATTTGTCCTTCTCAAGGACCGATCGCAGTGATAAAGTGCTAGTAACGTTGTTAGTTGCCATGGATATATACAATATAAATATGCAAAATAAGTTTATGATTTAAATCATTTAACATGGTCTTATATTAAATGATACTCCCACTATTTTGTTTAAAAAAATATCAACCCTCAAAACCTTTAGTGGGCCAAGATCCATATTTCGCCTAATCTTGAGTTAGCTTTGGCTAATCGCCCAAGACTCGGTTATTTAGGTAGACAACACTTTGTCAATTATATCACATATAATTCTTGGATAGTTGGACGAACAACACTTTGTTCAATTCATCAAATGAATTATAATTCAACCCATGCCTCTAGGTTCCCAATCCTATTGAGATAACCTAGTTAAGTCGTACCCAATTAAAGTATAACGGATATCACTTTTATCCTTTCGCGCCTTACTAAGATTGCCACGGTGCTTTGCTTTGGCAAACCCACACATGTACAATCGAAGTTATTGACGAGTACTTTTATTTTGGAAGGCATCTAAAACTTAATATTTTAGAGGGATTTATTGATCTCATGATTAATTTGATAATTTAAAATATGTCCACTACATATAGTTGTATACATATCTACATATATGTGTAATACTATTATCAAATTAAAACATAAGATAAATCATGCATCAACATACATAATTAAATGTGACATGGTTATAGCCCCTACTAATGATTTTCTCAAGCCAATGAGAAAATCCTATGAGTCAACCTAAGGTAACTTCACAAGCACCTTCCTTTGGCTCCAATTTGTGAATGGCCTCCTCATCCCGGCACGATGCTCCATCTTCATTGATCACCATCAATAAAATAAACTACACTATTTACAAGATATAGAATTCCTCGATTCACATTCGAGGGGAACATAGGGGAGGGATTACATTTAGAATGAAATAGAGAAAGGCACGACACGCAGGTCGTATTATAAATTACAAACATCCACAAATCCTATCTAATAGGTCAAAGGGCTATAACCACGCACCATGCTCAAACAACACATAAAGCATGCATTAACATTTAATTAATTAAATTCTAAACATTTTAAATTTAATTCTAATTAAAACTGTAAAATAATTTTTGAACAATTATCGTAAGCTCGGGACATCACATGCCACGAACTAAAGCGACTAAAACACGAACCACCATGGTTCGAACCATGAAGCACACGGCTGGACCAATAGTGGGCCTAGGGTTCGAAACCCTAGCCCATGGCCGAGCCATGGCTCGAGCGGCGGCGGCGCTAGGGTTCCAAACCCTAGCCGCCTCGCACCATCTTTATTTTTATCGAGCCAACTTGCTTGAAACAATGAAATTCATGAGCCACAAGCTACGATCCAACCATGGACGGTTCATGACGGTGACGGCTTAACCATCTCGAGCCAAGGTTCGAAAAAAAAAAAAAAAACTTAGCCCTCATGTGGTGTAGCCGTCGACCCTCATAATTCCGTGGACCATGATCGAACCAACTTGCAGCTTCTCAATACTTTATCGAGCCAATAGAGTTCAAAACCCTAGATAGTGTGACGGCTTGACCCATGCACGAGCCAGGGTCCGAACCCTAGCCCTTATTCGGCGGCTGCATGGCCATGCACGAGCTTATGGGTTCGAAACCCTAGCTCATGCGGCGGCCGTGAGCCAAGGTGACTAGGGTTCGAAACCCTAGCCATCCTTTGGTGGCTGCCGTGAGCCATGCATGGGATAACACCTCGATTTTACGCTTTCGTGTATCGTATACAATTATTCGCCAATTATATCAAATACAATTATACGATGATTTTCATAAACTAAAATTAATTTCATATCATATATGAATTTAAACAGTTTTAAAAGCATGCAATATTAATTCTAATATGATTAACACAATTTAATCACATAGATCCGATATGAGCCTTGTACACGGCTCTGATACCACTGTAAGTAATCCCATGAGCATACAACGCAGCGGAATAAAAATTTTAGGATTACTAACACCGGATCTATACATAGGTTATCATATCGGATTAAGGAATTACAAGTGTCTCACCCTTGTAGCGTGTTTGAAGCAGAATCCACGGAGCAGCACCACGTCCTACGCCTTCTCCGAGTCAATAGCAAAACTCAATGAGTTTTGCCTCAACGGTATCCACACGATCAAATCGGGTGAAGGGATTGTTTAATATCAAGTTGCTAGACAAGATATTAAACCGGAACCAAAAACCACACTTTGATTCACAATCAAATTGGCACAAAATCACTCTACCCTCTTCGGCTATGAAGAAACCGAAAGAGAATGATGGTGCGGCCGAGAATGATGGTGCGGCCGTGTGTCTTGGCTTAGCGTTTTCTTATGAAGTGTTATATCAAGTCTTAATCTAATTAAAACCTTGTTAACAAATTATATATGATTAATTAAAGGCTTTCATAAAGCCTCATGGGCTTAAGCCCGTGATTTAATTAATCAATATGATTATTAATTAAGACTCCTCTTAATTATTTAATTCATCCCATGAATTTAATTTCCCTTCTCGATTTAATCTTTTGTGCGACCCGATAGGATCTCGTAATGTTGGTAGTGACATAAAATCTCATTTTATGTCGCAAGCATTGAGCGGTATCTAGCAACACATCGATGCTACCCAAATTACGAGAATGTCAATGACTCGACATAACCTTTAGAACTTGTGATAATATTAATCATGTAACTTAATCCCTTTGTCCTTTGTGTTTAGATTGAACACGAGTCATGGAATAGTCATACTCGTATTTCCAATCTTTATTTCTTGATCCCCAAGTAGAACTAGAATAAACGAATAAGCTCGATATCTCATATCGACTCATTCGAGCATGGCCATGCATTTTAGTTCTCACTTGATCAAGGGCCAAACACATCTCCTGTTATATAGGAGGGACAAATCCTATCTCGATCAGTCAACATCCCTCTACATAATTCGTAGTGTATCCAATAGTCGCCTTTATAGATTACCCTGTTACGGGTAACGTTTGACGATATCAAGATACATAACTTCTTATGTTGGGATCTCTGATGATCACAAGTCGTAAGGATTACATACATTATTATCACTATGAGAATTGCATATGACGATCATATAACTATCCATGTTGCATTCTCATGGTGGGTCTGTTCAGTACATCGTTCTCTAACATGTACCCATATGTTGATTTGATATCTCATATCAATGAACAATTCATCGATCAACACATACTAGTCTCTACGTATTATCATTATCCCTTTCATGATAATAATTGACTAGGAACATCTTTAAGAATAATACAATATTATTCTAAGGACATTAACATATATATTAATTCACAATGCACAGTTAAAAGAATAATATATAATAATGAATTGCCATTCATAAAATCATATTACAGAATATGTCACAAATAATCATCTAATGACTTGTCTTAGGGCATATCCCAACAAAAGTAATCCTAATTCCGTAGGATTTATTCCACTCCCTCAGGGGTGGATGTGATCATGTCTACCACATGTCACCTCGGCATAAGCAAGTAGTTTCTTCAACAACTACTCCTATTACCAGTCACTTGGCCATAGCCATTCCAACGAGTATACCCAAAGGTAATATTTACTCTATTGCATGATGCGGTACACTCACCGGTACAATGCATCCAATAATCCATCGAGCAAACCTGGTCGGCATAATGGTCCCATCAACTAGTGACCCAGACACTACCATGTTCTCACCATTGACACTCAAACCATACTACTAAATACATATACATAAATGTATTTTTCATCGAAACGATGCTACGCGTCTAAATAGACATCCACTATGTCATCGTCATCCCGTGACGGTACCTGTCAACATATGACATTCAAAATAACATCGTCAACTCGTGACGGTACATGTCGAAACACGACATCCATAGCCTCATCGTCAAACACATGACGGTATATGTATATCAACGCATATCATCCACAATAATGCAAATAAAACAGTAATATGCCATACCTCATCGCCAACAAGATAGCGGCATACCTGTCTCCATCGCCCAACAGTGGTACGCAATAAGCACCCATCGCTCGTAGGTGACGTAATCCAGTGTTACGTACATAGCGGTATAACCCATCACTATAGAATCAGCGGCATGATCCCTCGTCATAGAGTCAGCGGCATAGAACATTGCTATAGATATCCGGCGGTATGAACCATAGCCATAAATGTAGCGGAATGACCCGTCGCTATATAATACCCGGTGGCATGAACCATCGCCAATAGATGTAGCGGGATGTACTATCGCTATATAATACCCGACGGTATGACCATCGCCAATAGATGTAGCGGAATGTACCATCGCTATATAATACCCGGCTGCATGAACCATCGCCAATAGATGTAGCGGAATGAACCATCGCGATGAATACCCGGCGGCATAAATCATCGCCAATAGAATAGTTGAATGAACCATCGCTATAAATACCCGGTGGCATAAACCATCGCCAATAGAATAGCGGAATGAACCATCGCTATAAATACCCGACGGCATAAACCATCGCCAATAGAATAGCGGAATGAACCATCGCTATAAATACCCGGCGGCATAAACCATCGCCAATAGAATAGCGGAATGAACCATCGCTATAAATACCCGGTGGCATGAACCATCGCCAATAGAATAGCCGATCCCTAGTCTTGTTACGGTAGTGTATTTTAATGCACCTCGCTTGTCATGACCGCAGCACTAATACCCCTTGCTTCGACATATCAGCGGCATAGAATAACCTCGCTCAAATGCAACATGCGGCAATATCCTCGCTTCAACATTTGGCCGCAAATATTCTTTCCTCGCTACGATATGACAGCGGCAAGTATTCTATCATCGCGTCAAGTGACAGCGGCAAAGCATTTAAAATCATCACTCATCCATAACAACGACTCATGGGGTATTCACCAAGCATTCCATCTATACCTGCAACACAATGCATATTCCATATCCCAATATACATCACCATGAGTGTATTTTAATGCACCTCGCTCACATGTGACATGCAGCAATACCCTCTCTTCAGCATTTTGCGGCAAAGCATTAAAATCATCACTCCCATATATACAACCACAATTAGTGTATTTTAATGCACCTCGCTCAAATGCGACATGCGGCAATACCCTCGCTTCAACATTTGGCGGCAAAGCATTAAAATCATCACTCCAATATATATGCAACCACAATGCATAATCCATGTTGTATATAAAATGCAGGTTACTGTTTCATGTCTTTCAACCCTGGCCTTAGCCCTTCATGTCATAGCGTCCCTATAGGAACAATCACAAACCATGAGCATATAATAATCCATATTTACCACAATATGATTATAATGAGTAAATGCATAATTTATGAGTACCAAGTACTTCTTGTATCCCAATGCATTTCAAAATGCTCCCTTTGGTTGTCCCTGTGCCACAACTCACAATCATAATCAACAGATTATATTATGATTCCATAGATGTCATGACATATAATTGTTCCACTATGATCACACATCATAAATGCACATAAGAAAAATAGTTGTGTCACACAACACTAACTACTATCATGCATAAATATGTGCTACTGTGAGACCCCGTTATCTAAACAAGATTCTAAGGTGCAATTAAGAGAACTAATCATTCATAAATCAGAGTATTAGGCTGTGTTGATAATCCTGAGCTTAAGAGATTACAGTACCAAAAGTTCAAAAGGAATTATACATATTCCTAACAAAAGGGTACGAAACTATAGCTTTACTTTACTCTTTGTAGAAACTATACAAAAGGAATTTCTGTTCTGCTAATCCTGTAGCACTCCTTACAGCTCAGCGTATCAACCCCAACCCTGGTTCTCCATGTCAAAAGCACCTACAAAGACAACCCCCAACACATGAGCACATCATAGTTCATATTCAACATAATATGAATGTAAATCATAAATGCATAAATCATAGGCATATGATACTTCCTGAATTCCAATGCATTTAAAACGCCCATTTTGGTTGTCCCTGTACCATAACTCATAATCAAATCAATATAAGATATTATGGTTTCTTTAAATAAATGTCATGACATATCTTTACTTCGTAAATCTTTACTTCAATCCTTAGTCAGTTTATATCAGTGTATTTTAATGCCCTCGCTTCATAACTTTAGAACAAGCGGTCTTCCCCTCCCTTTTCTTCTTCATACAAGCGGTATTTCTATCCTCGCTTCGTATGGTAAACCTCGCCTCCATGTGCAAGCGGACCTACACCCCTCGCTCCACATTTTTAGCGGTATAATAGCGGTAAGCATTAAAATCATCACTCTGATAACCATGACTCGTGGAATACACACCAAATGTTCCCCATCATACATATGCAACAACAATGCATAACAACATGTATCGTACTCATAATGCACAAACTTGCATTTATCGTATGTCAAATCGACAAACATATAATACACGTTACCGTTGGGTGCCCGTACGTCGCTTACGTACCTTTCCGAAATATCTTCAGTTGCAGGGCGACTCTATCCCCTGCGTTGTGTGGCTACCTGTGATGGCTCTACACAAGTGTACAACACAATATTAGATGCCTATAATAGTCCCATAACCAAAATCTCATCAAATTACAAAATTCCATATTTTTTAACATTTCAAGCCTCTCGATCGATCGGCACTTCAAGCTCGATCAATCGGGAGATTATAGTTTTTGGTGCCCAACTCGCTGCCTCGCTCGATCGATCGAGGTGATCTCACCGATCGATCGAGCTGAGCATTATCCTTCCAAAATTTTCCTCTGCCATGCGGGATCGATGGGAGGGGACTTCTCGATCGATCGAGAAGCTCTGTAAACGCGAGAAACCACCATTTTCGAGCACCTATTTTCAAGCCAACAATTATACTCCCATAAACATAAATCATGCTCAAACAAACATGCTTGGGGTTTCATAACAACACCATGTAAGTACTTAAATCGAAGGTTCAACAAAACCTAAGCTAGCATGCATCATATCATCATAACCAAACCCAAACTTAACCAAAATTTACCCAAAGCAAGATATGGTTCCTCACCCTCTTTTGCTCCGATTTTTGGCAATGTTCCAAGCAATAAAATGGCAGATCTCCTCCTCCTTCTTGCTTAGCAGATGCTGGATGGTTTTTGGGTGAAAATTCGGGAGAGTTTCTGAGATGAGAAGGTGGAGTGGGAGAGTGGAAAAGAGGTATGGGTGAGCAGTTGTAGCAGCATGGGTTGGGGGGGGGGGGGTGGTTGGGTGGTGGGTTATGTGATGTGTTATGTTTTGGTCCCGGTATTTAGCATGATGTATTAAAATATCCTCACATTATATTTTATAGTATTTAATCAATAAAATACTTCAAATTCCAATTAAACATGCTTCACCAAAACGAATAACACCCACCCCAAAATAATCATGCCATAACCAAATTCACAACATATATCACATGCACCCTGAAATGCATTAATAGGCCATGATCACCACATGACTAAGCATTTCCCAATATTAATAAATCATCATCAATAAATTAATACCATAATCATCATAACATAATTAATGTTCAAATGCACATAAACATTTCGGGGATATCACAATAGTCCCCTACTTATAAGATTTCGTCCTCGAAATCAGCATGCACTTACCCAAAACAAAATAAAACACAAATCACATACCGGAAAACAGTTCTGGATAGTGATGCACCATGTGTCGCTCCGTCTCCCACGTAGCCTCCTCGACACCCCTACGATCCCACTGAACTTTGACCATATGAATAACTTTGTTTCGTAGTCTGCGATCTGCCCGATCCAGAATCTTGATAGGCCGCTCCACATAGGATACATCGGACTATATCTGAACCTCAGAAGGTTGCAACACATGAGAAGGAGCTGGCTCGTACTTCCACAACATAGACACATGAAACACATCGTGTATGCCGGACAGAGAGGGCGGTAAAGCCAGTCGGTATGCCAGAGTACCCTGTCGCCCAATTGAAACTCTAACGGCCGACGCCGTTGATTAGCATACGCTGCCTGCCTGTCCTGGGCTGCTTTCATTTTCCTTCTGATCACCTTTCCCTTTTCTTCCATTTCTTGGACAAACTCTGGTCCTCCGACCGATTTCCGGTCAACGT
The DNA here is from genome assembly GCA_907163345.1 of Haberlea rhodopensis. NCBI lineage: Eukaryota > Viridiplantae > Streptophyta > Magnoliopsida > Lamiales > Gesneriaceae > Haberlea > Haberlea rhodopensis. Next base: position 888,190 of record CAJQUN010000160.1, read on the forward strand.
CGTCCCAACATAACGGTGACCTACAACGTCTACCGTAGAGAGCCTCAAAAGGAGCCATCTGTATGCTTGCCTGGTAGCTATTGTTATAAGAAAATTCTACCAGGGCCACTGAATCCTGCCAAGAAGCATCAAACTCCAATACACATTCTCTCAACATATCCTCGAGCGTTTGGATAGTACGCTCGGCCTGGCCATCCGTTTGAAGATGGTATGCTGTGCTCAACCTCAATTCTGTACCCAAGGCTGACTGAAGACCTTCCCAGAAGTGAGATGTAAACCGCGGATCTCGATCAGACACAATCGAAACAGGGATCCTGATGTGACTAGAAATAGGCACATCTTTTGCGCTTAATTGTCTACGATTTGGTATATTTTGATGGATAAATTGATGCATGTGCTACCTAATCGTATATTTGTATAAATGTAGGAAAAGGTGAAGAACTCAAGCTAAAATGTTGAAAGAAGGAATAAAGTTGAAGGAAAGAGGAAAAACCAGAATCTATGACACATGTTGCTCCCTTCTCCTCAAATTCTATATGTTCCAGCCAAGTTTTGGGAATGTGATCAGCATGAGGTTGTAGAACATTGAGTTATCTACGCGAGGACAGCTGATTCGTCGAATTTGGAGTTCGTATGAGAAAGTTATGGCCAAAACACGAAACTTGCCAGAAGCTGAAAAATGAGCGGAAATGTTCTGGAAAAGGCGATCGATCGAGAGAAAATTACGGATCGATCGAGCGAGGCAGTGGTGTTTTGGAAAATATGGAAACATGATTTCTTTCCTTCCCAAGGAGATTCCAACCTATTCCATCAACCACCCAGCCTCCTTATACACGATTTTGAGAGTAAATTAGACATAATTTCATACCTTGGGAGAGTTTTAGATTTTAGAATAATTTTTCTTTCAACTTTTATCAAGAACAACGCGAAGAACGGAACCGAAATCGACAAGCCGGAATCGTGATTCCTTTTAGTAACTCTTTCTTCTCCTATTAGTTTGATGTTTTTTAGATTAATTTTGATTGTTGTTAATCTAGATATGAGTAGCTAAATACTTTTGTGATTCTCGGTTTAGGAAAACGATACATTGGATGTTTACGATTCTTGTGAGATAAGTTTTGATTGTTGATTTTCTTTGAGTATCAATTGTTTTTCTGATTTGATTTTTCATAATTGTTATGTATGATTGTTGGATTGATCATCTAGCTTTTGTTCATACAATTTCACGCTAAATTAGATATCAAATACGGAATCGTTTGATCCCTCTAATTTATGAAGCAACTAAGATTAATTAAATTCCGCTTGTGAGTTTGTTAAATTCTTAGGAAAAACAATTGACTAGATTAAACATAGACGCTTGGATTATGTTGTTAAGATTCATCGATCTCACTAGTTCATATGCTATCATCGATTTAAATCTTAATCGCTTGTATTTTGATTGATTGTTTGATAAGGGTTAAACTAGAACGCTTGGGCTACTTAACTAAACTTAAGGTGAGATAGGACTTTGATTATTGGATTAAACGTCCACGATAAATATTCATAAGAAAATTGAATCATATGTGTAGATCGATGACCAAGATAGTAAACGCCAATTGTAAAGTTAACCGAAAACCGATTCGCACTTTTCTCATAAGTTAATTCATCTAGACAATTTTGCATATTAGTTTAATTTTGCATCGTAGTATTATTACTTTGACTTCAAAACCCCTTTTTTATTTTCGTTTGCATAAGTTAACACAAAGATATAACCTTCCTCGTGGGATCGATCCCTACTCACGCTACTACATTCATAGCTGTTATTAACTTGAGAGGGTTAATTTGGGCGTACGCGATAAACGCTATCAAATTTTGGCGCCGTTGCCGGGGAAGGCAATTACTTTTGTGTTAACGTCGTTTTATTTATTTCGTTTTATACTACTGTGGTTTGTTGATGAGTACAAGTGAACCATCTGATCACGAAGAGAATTTTTACTACGATCCTGAGATCGAGAGGACACTTCATCGGAGAAGAAGAGAAGCAAGGTTACTTACGGAAGAAGAAGAGAGGAACATGATGGCTGCGAATCAAAGTTTGAGGCAGTTGGCGAAACCTAACTTGGATCAACAACCTCTCTGCATCACTTTCCATGCTCTCGCAAATAACGTAAATTTCGAACTCAAATCTGGTTTGATTCATTTATTGCCATCTTTTCATGGTCTTGCAGGTGAGAACCCACACAAACACTTGATGGAATTCCACGTGGTATACACTACGATGAAGCCGAATGGAGTAACGGAGGAGCAAATCAAACTAAGAGCCTTTCCATTCTCTCTAAAGGATGCTGCTAAAGATTGGCTATTCTACTTACCCTCCGGATCTATCACCACGTGGACGGACTTGCAAAGAGTCTTCCTAGAGAAGTACTTTCCAGCTTCAAGGGCAACTAACATAAGGAAGGAGATCTATGGGGTGAAGCAATACCAAGAGGAGTCGCTGCACGAATACTGGGAACGATTTAAGAAGTTGTGTGCAAGCTGCCCACAACATCAGATAAGTGAACACTTGTTAATTCAATATTTCTATAAAGGTTTGATTTCTGGTGACAGGAACTTAGTGGATGCGGCGAGCGAAGGAGCTTTCATTGACAAGACAGCGGAGGAGGCAAGGAACTTAATAGCTAACATGGCGGCCAACTCCCAACAATTTGGACATGTTCGCCATGGACAACCGCCAAGAAAAGAGGTAAATGTATCCAATTTGGAACAACAACTGATTGATCTAACTTTTCTTGTGCGTAATCTTGCAGGAGGCAACGTGGGGAACATGAAGCCGTGTGGAATCTGTCTAGCTGTGAACCATACCACTGATGCATGTCCCTCACTACAAGAGACAGCCACTGAGCATATGAATGCAGCGGGAGGATTCCCAGGGCCACCACAAAGGGGCTATGACAATCCCTCGAGCAATTACAATCAAGGGTGGAGGGACCATCCAAACCAAGGATATGGGAACCCACAGATGCACCAACCTCCACCCTATAGACCGCCATACCAGAGACCTCCACCACCTCCAATGCAACCTCCTTCTGATAGGTTAGAAAATTTTATTAAAGTTATTGCTGAAAATAGCTTACAATTTCAACAGGAGACGAGGGCGAGCATCCAAAGTTTGACTACGCAAATGGGACAATTGGCGACTTCGCTCAACAAGCTTGAAACGAGCATGTCAAATGGACTACCGTCACAGCCGGAGGTGAACCCAAGGGAGAATGTGAGCGCCATCACTTTGAAGATGAGCGAAGATGAAGATGATGAGAAAGTGGTACTGACACCACCCGGAAGAGAAGAATCGAAAGAGATGAAGGAGATGGAGAAGGACGTTGAAGAGCCCATACAAGAGGAGGAACCACGGGGTAAGTTTCCTAAATTTTCTGAATATAAAATTGAACCCCCATTCCCCCTTGCTTTTAAGGAAAATAGGAAAGATGAGGATATCAAGGAACTCTACGAGACTTTCCGACGATGTGATGCAAACGCTCCACTACATGAAGCCATGATGAAGATACCTCGATGTGCGAGATTCTTGAAAAAGGTATGGAAAGCGGATAAGATCAAGAAACTCAAAGGGTGCCCCAAGATCGAGCTAGGTGAGAATGTTTCGGCAGTCATCCAAAGAAGCATTCCCACAAAATGCAAGGACCCCGGTATGTTCTCTATTCCTTGTGTGATAGGAACCTCTAGAATTGAGAAGGCGATGCTAGATTTAGGATCTTCAATTAATGTCATGCCTTACTCAATCTACACTCAACTGAAACCTGGACCTTTGAAACAAGACCATACTGTGATTCAATTAGCTGATAGGTCCACGATTAGTCCTAGGGGGATAGTAGAGGACGTACTTGTTCATATAGAGAATTTGGTCTTTCCCGCCGATTTCTATGTCTTAGACATGGAAAATGGTGATCCATCTAGCCCCATTCTTTTAGGGAGACCATTCTTGAAAACATCAAAATCTATGATAGATGTGCATAGCGGCATGTTAACAATGGAGTTTAATGGCGACGTTGCAAAATTCAATATTTATGAACCCTTTAAAACTCATGAGCATTCTAGTTACGCTATTGATATAAATGATGAATATGATTCTGATTTTGATAATGATGAATTGTGGGAGATGGGAAAGGCTACTGATGGCCTTGATGACAACGGAGGTATGTATTCTCATTTTGTGCATAATGTTCATACTATTGCCTCTTTATCTACTCATGATACTATTGACCCTCTCTTTTCTAACTTGCAGGATCGTACCATTGAAAAGAAGCACCCTCGGATCGACCACAACAATCAACAAAGTATGGAGGAGGAACAAAGACTGAAGACGCCCACTCAAAGGCGAACAAACCAAAATTTAGAGGAGTTAAGAAGATATTGAGGTGGAAGAGGAAGGATAGAGCGACACCGTATCACCCACCTTGATAGAGGACTGGCGTCGGGCCACCGACGTTAAACAGAGGCGCTGCTTGGGAGGCAACCCAAGGGGAGTTAGTTTCCTTTCTCCCTTTTCTTTTTATTGCTTTAGTAGTTAGACTTTTCTCTTTTCTTGTATTTTTGCCTTACATTGGGGACAATGTAAGATTTAAGTATGGGGGAGGGATTAGTAGTTTGTTTATGCTTTACTATTTCAAAAATACAAAAAATCAAAAAATTTAAAAAATTTGAGCTCATAGTTAGTAATGAATGCATGCTTAGAATAACTAGCCCGTGATGAAACCTAATTGAAAGCATACATGCTTTTGAACATAAGTGAATTGTTAACCTTGGAACACTTTAAACTCTAATGCAAATTTTGCTTTGACATAGTAGTTGAATCTTTTGAGCACATTATTGTCATGGCTTGTGAAGTATGCATAGATTAGTGAAGATTGTGTAAACTTTGTGATAGTCTTAAGAAGTCTCTAATACATGCTAGAACTTAACTACATGCTCTTTGAGGCGTATGTCTAGACTACTTGCAAACATGAAAGTGATATAGGCAATCTTTGATGCGTTTGTGCCTTTCAAGCCTACCATGTAAACAAAATCAATCTCTAGTACCCTTTTTTGAGCCTTAATGCAAAAGAATGGTAGTATGCTAAGCATACTAAAGACCCCCATTCAACATTCCTTGACTAGCTTATCATCCTACCCTTTATAGCCTAAATGTGATTTTAGTCCATACCTTTGAAGGGAGTATGATGTATTTCATTCACATGCACTTAGGAATTCATTGAAGTATATGTTTGAAATTCATTGTAAAAAAGAATGAAATGCATGAAAGAAAAGGAATCCCTTGAAGAATTTGATAAAAAAAAATGACTCCAAGGGGAGCCAAGGCATAAAAGAAGAAAAGAATTAAGTTAAACCTTGAAAAATGAACAGGGTTTGAAAAAATCATGCAAGAAGAGAAGCTTTTAGTGTGCATATCATCATACTCTCTTGTTTGATATATCCTTATCATTTCTTTCATAAGCCAACACCTAGGCCAAGTTATAAGCTAAATAAAGACATACTTGATTCATGTTTGCAAGTGGCTAAGATAGTGGAGAAGAGTGTGCTAGTGAGCTTATTCTTGTGTTAGTGTATGACTTGAGCTATTATGGCTTTGTATCTTTTGGATCTATAAATTGTGCACAACACTTGTTTATGACCACACACGCACGTTCACTACTTTGTTGAGTATGAAATTTTTAGGGATTGAACTTGTTCCACTGTTAACTTTTCACCGCCTTTCATTACTCTGCATGTTTATAATTGTTGAGGCGTTAAAGTGGGGATAAGTTGTTTTGTTATGAATCTATGAGCCAATTAAAAATATTTTAGTTTTATCTGATTTACTCGAGGTCGAGTAAAGAGTAAGTATGGGGGAGTTTGATGTGACTAGAAATAGGCACATCTTTTGCGCTTAATTGTCTACGATTTGGTATATTTTGATGGATAAATTGATGCATGTGCTACCTAATCGTATATTTGTATAAATGTAGGAAAAGGTGAAGAACTCAAGCTAAAATGATGAAAGAAGGAATAAAGTTGAAGGAAAGAGGAAAAACCAGAATCTATGACACATGTTGCTCCCTTCTCCTCAAATTCTATATGTTCCAGCCAAGTTTTGGGAATGTGATCAGCATGAGGTTGTAGAACATTGAGTTATCTACGCGTGGACAGCTGATTCGTCAAATTTGGAGTTCGTATGAGAAAGTTATGGCCAAAACACGAAACTTGCCAGAAGCTGAAAAATGAGCGGAAATGTTCTGGAAAAGGCGATCGATCGAGAGAAAATTACGGATCGATCGAGCGAGGCAGTGGTGTTTTGGAAAATATGGAAACATGATTTCTTTCCTTCCCAAGGAGATTCCAACCTATTCCATCAACCACCCAGCCTCCTTATACACGATTTTGAGAGTAAATTAGACATAATTTCATACCTTGGGAGAGTTTTAGATTTTAGAATAATTTTTCTTTCAACTTTTATCAAGAACAACGCGAAGAACGGAACCGAAATCGACAAGCCGGAATCGTGATTCCTTTTAGTAACTCTTTCTTCTCCTATTAGTTTGATGTTTTTTAGATTAATTTTGATTGTTGTTAATCTAGATATGAGTAGCTAAATACTTTTGTGATTCTCGGTTTAGGAAAACGATACATTGGATGTTTACGATTCTTGTGAGATAAGTTTTGATTGTTGATTTTCTTTGAGTATCAATTGTTTTTCTGATTTGATTTTTCATAATTGTTATGTATGATTGTTGGATTGATCATCTAGCTTTTGTTCATACAATTTCACGCTAAATTAGATATCAAATACGGAATCGTTTGATCCCTCTAATTTATGAAGCAACTAAGATTAATTAAATTCCGCTTGTGAGTTTGTTAAATTCTTAGGAAAAACAATTGACTAGATTAAACATAGACGCTTGGATTATGTTGTTAAGATTCATCGATCTCACTAGTTCATATGCTATCATCGATTTAAATCTTAATCGCTTGTATTTTGATTGATTGTTTGATAAGGGTTAAACTAGAACGCTTGGGCTACTTAACTAAACTTAAGGTGAGATAGGACTTTGATTATTGGATTAAACGTCCACGATAAATATTCATAAGAAAATTGAATCATATGTGTAGATCGATGACCAAGATAGTAAACGCCAATTGTAAAGTTAACCGAAAACCGATTCGCACTTTTCTCATAAGTTAATTCATCTAGACAATTTTGCATATTAGTTTAATTTTGCATCGTAGTATTATTACTTTGACTTCAAAACCCCTTTTTTATTTTCGTTTGCATAAGTTAACACAAAGATATAACCTTCCTCGTGGGATCGATCCCTACTCACGCTACTACATTCATAGCTGTTAACTTGAGAGGATTAATTTGGGCGTACGCGATAAACGCTACCAAATTTTGGCACCGTTGCCGGGGAAGGCAATTACTTTTGTGTTAACGTCGTTTTATCTATTTCGTTTTATACTACGGTGGTTTGTTGATGAGTACAGGTGAACACTCTGATCACGAAGAGAATTTTTACTACGATCCTGAGATCGAGAGGACACTACATCGGAGAAGAAGATAAGCAAGGTTACTTACGGAAGAAGAAGAGAGGAACATGATGGCTGCGAATCAAAGTTTGAGGCAGTTGGCAAATCCTAACTTGGATCAACAACCTCTCTGCATCACTTTCCATGCTCTCGCAAATAACGTAAATTTCGAACTCAAATCTGGTTTGATTCATTTATTGCCATCTTTTCATGGTCTTGCAGGTGAGAACCCACACAAACACTTGATGGAATTCCACGTGGTATGCACTACGATGAAGCCGAGTGGAGTAACGGAGGAGCAAATCAAACTAAGAGCCTTTCCATTCTCTCTAAAGGATGCTGCTAAAGATTGGCTATCTTACTTACCCTCCGGATCTATCACCACGTGGACGGACTTGCAAAGAGTCTTCCTAGAGAAGTACTTTCCAGTTTCAAGGGCAACTAACATAAGGAAGGAGATCTATGGGGTGAAGCAATACCAAGAGGAGTCGCTGCACGAATACTGGGAACGATTTAAGAAGTTGTGTGCAAGCTGCCCACAACATCAGATAAGTGAACACTTGTTAATTCAATATTTCTATGAAGGTTTGCTTTCTGGTGACAGGAACTTAGTGGATGCGGCGAGCGGAGGAGCTTTCATTGACAAGACAGCGGAGGAGGCAAGGAACTTAATAGCTAACATGGCTGCCTCTATCTTCCTGGGATCTACTGATATCCCCTCACTAGAGATAATATGACCCAGAAATGCTACGCTGTTCAGCCAGAACTCAAACTTGCTGAGTTTGGCGTACAACTGATGATCTCTGAGGATCTGAAGCACCGTCCTCAAATGATTGGCATGCTCCTCCTTACTTCTTGAATAAACCAGAATGTCGTCAATAAATACGACCACGAACTGATCAAGATACTTCTGAAACACTCTGTTCATCAGGCTCATAAAGACAGCCGGGGCGTTCGTCACACCGAACGGCATAACTAAGAACTCGTAGTGCCCGTACCGAGTCCGAAAAGCTATCTTTTGTATGTCATCAGCTCTAACTCGTATCTGGTGATAGCCTGATCTCAAGTCAATCTTCGAGTAAAGCTCTGTGCCCTGAAGCTGATCAAATAAGTCATCAATCTTCGGAAGAGGGTACTTGTTATTAATCGTCACTTTATTCAATTGATGGTAATCGATGCACAGACGCATCGAACCATCCTTTTTCTTTACGAACAAGACTGGTGCACCCCAAGGCGATACACTAGGACAAATGTATCCCTTGTCGAGGAGTTCCTGCAACTGCACTTTCAGCTCCCTGAGCTCTGCCGGTGCCATCCTATAAGGGGCACGGGAAATAGCAGATGTCCCTGGCAGTAACTCAATCTCAAACTCAACATCTCTGATCGGCGGAAATCCTGGAATCTCATCCGGAAACACATCGGTGAATTCCGCAACTACTGGTATATCCTCGATCCTCAACTCTTCCTTTTTCTCTGATACGTCCACGGCATAAATAAGATAGCATGTGTGACCTCGTTCCAACAACCGCGACATCTTAACTGCCGAAATCAACGGAATACTTGGACGAGAGCCATCCCCATAGAAGGTCCACTGAAACCCCTGATCAGACAGAAAACGTACCATCCTCTATCGGCAATCAACCACGGCCTGGTATCTGCTCAACACATCAATACCGACAATACAGTCAAAATCTGCCATATCCAACAAAATCAGATCAGCCCTCAGATCATTGCCCTCAAAATAAATGAGGCAATCAGATAACAGTCGATCCGCAATCACATGCTTTCCCGTGGGTGTCGAGACCATAAGAGGTGTGGGCAACAGAGACTAGCACAGATGGTGTTTCTCCACAAAAGCATAACATATGAAATAATGAGACGCACCTGTATCTACCAAAATAAATGCAGCGTAAGTAAGTAAGTAGCACGTACCAGCAATCACCTCCTCCGGAGCTGCCTCTGCCTGCTCTCGAGTCAGTGCATATACTTGACCCTGCGGCGGTCATGCCGCCTGACCTCCCTGTGGTCGAGGTGCAAACTGCTATCTCTGTGGTGCCGTCCTGGCGTCAAATCTTGGCCTATTCGGCCCAGAGTCTGCCTGACCTCCCCGATTGGGGCAAACCCTGCCACAAACATAACAGCCTCGACAATCACGTATCAAATGAAATCCTCCACAGTTGTCACACTTGTTCCCTCCTGATTTACTTCCCTGCGCTGGTCCCCGATTACCTTGCTTCTGATTCTGAAATTTCTTCCCACCAAATCGAGAAGATGAAGAAGCCCCACGAGGCTTAAACCGGTCCCCTCGCGGCTTCAGACTGTCTGCAACTGGTCCTTGTGGTGGTACGAAAGGGGGTACATCTTCCTTGTACACGCTATCCCCAATCTCTGCCAGCTCTGCCCTAGTCAGGGCATCATCGAATGAGCTGGGGTTGTTAGAGATATCCCAGTCAAATAACTCTGGCCTCAGTCCCTTCAGAAAATGCCTCATCTTGGCATGACCGTTCACAGCGATATGAGGTACATACCTCAACAATGAAGAATACTGCATGGCATAATCTGATACAGTCATGCTGCCCTGCTTCAGGTTGGTGAACTCATCTTCTTTTACTTGTCTGGCAGCGGCGGAGAAATACCGGTTAAGGAACCGGGTCCTGAACACAGTCCAATCTACTGTCATACCCTGAGCCCTCAGCTCCATAACTGTTGTCTTCCACCACATGGAAGACTTCTTTGCCAACTGAAACTCTGCCAACCTCAGCCAGGCAGTCCATGCACAGGGTGCTGATATAAATATATGCTCCAGTCTTTCCAGCCACTCCTCAGCTGCTTCCCCGGACTCATTTCCCTCAAAGAGCGGCGGATGGTAGCTCAAAAACTGAGTCAGACTGAGTTCCCCGGGTAGTAATATCTGTGCACTAGGCTCTACGCCTACAGTAGGTGGCGGTAGAGGATTCGCCTGAGCAATACTAGCATTTATACTGCCCACATCTCCTACCTCTTCGTTGAGGTTCTCCGGATTAATAGCCGCCATGCTGTAACATAAGGGTTAACAACAATACCAAAAGCAGTTCATAACATAAGCCGTTAGATAACAAGAGTAATCATATTCAAAAGCATGTTAGTATAACAACTTATAGAAAAATATGCACCATATGCATAAACATGTCCACCAATGAATACCTAGCCAACTTGTTTCTAAAGGCTACCCTTTACTCGTTCCCTGGTTATCTAACCACTGCTCTGATACCACTAAATGTGAGACCCCATTATCTAAACAAGATTCTAAGGTGCAATTAAGAGAACTAATCATTCATAAATCAGAGTATTAGGCTGTGTTGATAATCCTGAGCTTAAGAGATTACAGTACCAAAAGTTCAAAAAGGAATTATACATATTCCTAACAAAAGGGTACGAAACTATAGCTTTACTCTACTCTTTGTAGAAACTATACAAAAGTAATTTCTGTTCTGCTAATCCTGTAGCACTCCTTACAGCTCAGCGTATCAACCCCAACCCTGGTTCTCCATGTCAAAAGCACCTACAAAGACAACCCCCAACACATGAGCACATCATAGTTCATATTCAACATAATATGAATGTAAAGCATAAATGCATAAATCATAGGCATATGATACTTCCTGAATTCCAATGCATTTAAAACGCCCATTTTGGTTGTCCCTGTACCATAACTCATAATCAAATCAATATACGATATTATGGTTTCTTTAAATAAATGTCATGACATATCTTTACTCCTTAAATCTTTACTTCAATCCTTAGTCAGTTTATCATCGTTGTATTTTAATGCCCCTCGCTTCATAACTTTAGAACAAGCGGTCCTCCCCTCCCCCGCTTCTTCATACAAGCGGTATTTCTATCCTCGCTTCGTATGGTAAACCACGCCTCCATGTGCAAGCGGACATACACCCCTCGCTCCACATTTTTAGCGGTATAATAGCGGTAAGCATTAAAATCATCACTGTGATAACCATGACTCGTGGAATACACACCAAATGTTCCACATCATACATATGCAACAACAATGCATAACAACATGTATCGTACTCATAATGCACAAACTTTCATTTATCGTATGTCAAATTGACAAACATATAATACACGTTACCGTTTGGTGCCCGTACGTCACTTACGTACCTTTCCAAAATATCTTCAGTTGCGGGGCGGCTCTATCCCCTGCGTTGTGTGGCTACCTGTGATGGCTCTACACAAGTGTACAACACAATATTAGATGCCTATAATAGTCCCATAACCAAAATCTCATCAAATTACAAAATTCCATATTTTTTAACATTTCAAGCTCGATCGATCGGGAGATTATAGTTTTTGGTGCCCAACTCGTTGCCTCGCTCGATCGATCGATCGAGGTGATCTCACCGATCGATCGAGCTGAGCATTATCTTTCCAAAATATTCCTCTGCCATGCTCGATCGATCGGAGGGGGCTTCTCGATCGATCGAGAAGCTCTGTAAACGTGAGAAACCACCATTTTCGAGCACCTATTTTCAAGCCAACAATTATACCCCCATAAACATAAATCATGCTCAAACAAACATGCTTGGGGCTTCATAACAACACCATGTAAGTACTTAAATCGAAGGTTCAACAAAACCTAAGCTAGCATGCATCATATCATCATAACCAAACCCAAACTTAACCAAAATTTACCCAAAGCAAGATATGGTTCCTCACCCTCTTTTTCTCCGATTTTTGGCAAGGTTCCAAGCAATAAAATGGCAGATCTCATACTCCTTCTTGCTTAGCAGATGCTGGACGGTTTTTGGGTGAAAATTGGGGAGAGTTTCTGAGATGAGAAGGTGGAGTGGGAGAGTGGAAAAGAGGTATGGGTGAGCAGTTGTAGTAGCATGGGTTGGGGGGGCGGGGGGTTGGGTGGTGGGTTATGTGATGTGTTATGTTTTGGTCCCGGTATTTAACATGATGTATTAAAATATCCTCACATTATATTTATAGTATTTAATCAATAAAATACTTCAAATTCCAATTAAACATGCTTCACCAAAACGAATAACACCCACCCCAAAATAATCATGCCATGACCCAAATTCCCAACATATATCACATGCACCCTGAAATGCATTAATAGGTCATGATCACCACATGACTAAGCATTTCCCAATATTAATAAATCATCATCAATAAATTAATACCATAATCTTCATAACATAATTAATGTTCAAATGCACATAAATATTTCGGGGATATCACAGCTACCCATTCCTATCAACATGTTCCAGGCCCTCAACAGCCCCAAAGAGCAAATCATTGCTCTGATACCACTAATGAAAGGACCCCCGTGCCCTTATCCTGTTATTAGTGTATTAATCCATGCCATTAGTGCATACAAACATACATGTAGGGGAAAAGCCACCTATCATCATAGCCACTCATGCATATAATAAAAAGTCTTCACCTTATTCCATATAATGTCTAGTTTTCCCCAACCGAGTCCACATACATCTCATGCACCAATATAATACACTAACATGTTCTCAGTTCATTTAGCAATTCAATAAATAATTGTATGCTACCCATAAATGAAGAGAGAAAGGCCCTTGCCTTTTTATACATGTCATATACACATAATATTGCTCACATACGAGCATCAAATAGGTATGTGTGTATCCAATGTATAGGTGCTCAATACCGTTACTGATATTTCGATTCCTGGTAGCACCTCCAATCCATAGTTTGAGCTCATCTCCAAAGCCATCGACGTGCCTAATCACCTGCCCCAACAGAGACAGCCCTCACACGGGGTGAGCATACCAATATCCTAAATCCAATAATCACAATAATACAATTCATAATTTACAACAATGTAAATGCTATGAAATACAAAATATGCTCCCTGGATGGTATCATCCTCATCCGGGATTTCCTGTACTGTCCATGTTCTCAAAACAACTGAAACCATCAAATTCCCAAATGCCAGTTAATCATTACATTGATTAACAAATCCATTTGCTATATACCGATATCATGATCAATAATACCAAATCATTACACAATGATTACAGATATTCCAAATACCTCACTCATGGTTCCATAGTTCTATTCCATTGCTCGCTCTACAATAGCGGCATTTCATTCTCACGCATGCTCAACAGCAGTGGCATCATAACCAATGTTCGCTCAAAGGCGACAACATCCCAATCATTGCTCGCTCAAAAGCGGCACCATATAAATCCCATTGCATATATATACATTTATAGCAAAAACCATAAACCATACATTTCAATATCTGTTTATTGCTAATACCATATATCATGCATTTCAATACACATTCATTGCAATACGGTGTACCAAGCACTCAACAATTGCAATTATATTGAAGGGCTATGCTCGTACGTCATACGTACCTTATGATTCCGTAGTTCGAGTCCAACCTTGCCAGAGTCCCACGACCCGATGAGTTAAGTGCTAACATGCAAATAACTCCCAATTAAACATAGGCATGCAATCACGTGCACAAGCACGTTCACAACTTCCAACCCTATCGTCCATCCATGACGATTAACAAAATAAAAGCCCCATGCTGTGATGCCCCGAAATTAATTATATACAATTTGGGCATTAATGATGGTTATGTGATTATTTATCATGGTAATTGATTATGTGATGGGTAATGAAGTGTTAACATGATTTAATTGTATTGATTATCAATTATGAGGAAAACATGATTTAGTGGGAGTTTAATGCATTTTTGTAAATGCTTTTAAACACCATGTTGGGGTGTTTTATACATCATGTTAACTTTGGGGTATAATTTTAATATTAACCTTATAACCCCCTTTTTCCCACTATACCCACTTACTTTACCAATCACTTTTAAAATCCCCAATTCATTCCTCAACCCTAACCCATCTCCCATTTTCGAAATTCACCAAGGAAGAAGAAGGAAAGCTTCACAAAACCTTTGTTTGTGTGATCTTTGTTAAGATTTGGAGCCTACAAGAGGTATGGAACCCTTCCTAAAGTTTTTATGATGTTTGGTTTTGAAATGGGATGATTTTGAAGTGTTTTGGGTAGGTTTGTTTTGAGTATATGTTTTATATGTTTGGGGTATGATTTTTGAAGTGTTTTATATGGGTTTTAGTGGGTTATGATGATGTTAATGTTGTAGGAAAGTTTGGGTTCGAATGGTTTGAGGTAGAGCTTGTAAAATGCTCAAAAATGACGATTTTTCGTGGTTCAGGACTCGGCGATCGATCGCCCGTTCTTGGCGATCGATCGCGAGCCACCAGTGCGCGCCAGTAGCATTTGGCGATCGATCGCCACCTTTGGGCGATCGATCGGCGAGCTGGCGATCGATCGCGCCAAAAGTGGCGATCGATCGCCGAAGACTCAAAATTTCAACAACGGGCAGTGTGATCTCGCGGTCGATCGGGACAACCCAGCGATCGATCGCGAGACACATAATTATGTGTTTTTGATGTTTTTGTGGGATTTTTGGATATGGAACTATAATTAGCTTCTAATATCGATTTGTATGGTTGTGTAGAACCATCCCAGGTACCCACAACGTCAAGGAGATAAAGTTCTCCAACTTCTCTACCTTTGGGAATTAAGGTACGTAAGACGCGTACGGGCATCGGACGGTAACATATTCTTACACTATGACTATGCAATAATCGTATAAGTATTTAAGATGTTTATGATGAGTGAAGAGGATATGATGTTTCTGAGGATGATTATGATAAGTAAGTTTATGATGATGATGTTTATGATGAGTGAAGAGGATATGATGTCTATGAGGATGATTATGATAAGTAACGATGATGTTTATATGATGTTTATATAATGATACGATGTTATGATATGGTAAGAGACCATACGATTGGGTAAGATGCCCACATGGTAAGATGCCACACGATGTTATGATATGGTAAGATGCCATGCGATTGGGTAAGATGCCCACGTGGTAAGATGCCACACGATGTTATGATATGGTAAGATGTCATGCGATTGGGTAAGATGCCCACGTGGTAAGATGCCACACGATGTTATGATGTAAGGCCCCAACACTTAAACTCGTCATTAGTTCATTTATGACGTCATATGTGTATAAATTTTTCATTTTTCTTTTCATTCTATAAAAAGGATCATTACATGTTTCCCATAATCCCATGACATAAATAATGTTCAACATTATATGATCATTTCCACCAACAAATAGACTCAAGGGTTTCACCCAATACCATCCCCATTACACCACTCTTTACCTTGTGGGTTTTTATAAAAATTTGGGCAGAGTCTCCCACAAACTGAGCTATCCGGAAATGAAAACACATCACATAACCTGACTCCCGACCAGGGACAACACGATACTAAACAGAATATTGAAACACAAGTAAATTCCCAGCCAGGGAAGACACCACACTAATAAGACAACAAAAGTGGGTTTCAACACCCTTATACAGTCCATATACAGATACAAGTGCTCACAGAAGAGCAACGAATAACGGATACACATCCGGATGCATAATTAGTATAAATACCAACCGCTCAACCTCGTATATCGGCTCAATCTCATACTACGCTTCTGGAAGCATCATCCAACAAGGTTCGAGCCTAGCACTCCAAAGCAGCATCGTACCTGTTGTACCTGTTTCAACAGAAACAGCCCCCACACAGGGTGAGCATACTCCAACTCAATATTCAATCACAAAACAATATACAAAATCATAATGCAACAGTTTAGATCATTCAAAACTCATAAAGTATACTCCCTGTACGAGTCCGAGTTTGTATAGTTTCCACGCACTGTTCCTGTTTCAAACTCACGCACATTCATAATGTCAAGTTTAGCATTATCATTGAACACATGATATTCAACGACACTATGAATTCAATACAACAACAATATATTATTTATGCCCAACATAAATAATTCAACATCGATGTAAACCTGGTTATCCCACTATCTCATTCTCGACACTTTCTCATAATGCTCATGCCCAAGGCATCAATACTCAACTAGTATAATTGGATCACGTACCACTACGTGTCCCCCATAACTCGTATATGAGACTCAGTTGTTAAAGTCAAACACTTTCCTGAAACATCATTTTCAAAATTGCATGTATACATGAATGTATAGATACTAGATATACTTGCTCGTACGTCACCACGTACCTTATAGTAGACAAATTGAACAAGCTATCATCAACGTCCGAAGCCTCCTGTAGAGTCTATATCGAATATCAATTCAATATTAGCTCATAATCCGAGCAATGAACATCCATCAAATAGTTCTTACTTTCATTTCCATATCACAAATCAATAACTCAATATTATGAATCAAATCATAATCAATACTTTGGATGCACACATCCTCACATTAATCATGATATATCATTGGTAATGCAACACCCCATCATCTCCCACCATCCGCTACATCACACACATGATGCGGGATACACACACACATACGTGCAAGATCACGCCCAACTCACATAGCAGTTCACTAGACGCACAAGTTCAACAGAGGGAAAGGAAGTGCAAGGGTGTATGCATAATAATATACAACTAGTGTCTAACTAAAACAATCCAATTAAGCCAATAACATGTTCCACAATTATTCAAACCCACACCGAGGTGGTTCAAACCAAGACATGAAAAAAAAGTCCATGTAGATAAGAGATTCTACCCCTTTAATCCAATTCCCTTAATCCCAACATAAAGTCATGTATTGATTAAATTCAACTATAACAATTTAAAGATGCATTGCATTCCAAAATTCTTGATTTAGTACTAATAAGATTTGAAACTCAATAAAGTGACATAAATCATTAATACATGTCATGCTATCCACTTGAGCATAAATATCACCATAACTCTATTCCATGTCAACACATACTAGCATGAATCTAGTCTTCACCTTTTAACAACAATGACACTAAATCACGACATTTAATCACCAATTCATTTTCAACAATTATCCGTTCAATAATGTGAGTTATGATTAAATCCCTACAATTAATAACATTTTCATGCTATCCAATTCCCAATTGTTCATACTCAATTTATAGTCACATAACCGCCTTCACCCATTACACTAATTTAAGTTAACTTTTTACATTAACAAAACATCATCCAACCACAAGGCACAACATATATAGAAGTCTTGTACCTATACCAATACATGTTGGAACACACATTTTTTTGTATAAACTTCACCTACACACACTAATACATGCTGGATACAAACACACACACAGAACACACACGAACACACACTAATCTGCACACAGAACACACACACGCACACACACTGCTGCACACACGAACACACACACTAGCAACACTTCCAAAATGCTAGCAAAAATCGAACCAAAGTTCATCAAAAATTCGTGGGATTTTGGGTAAATAACGACTGAGTGACGGCGAGAATTACCCACAAAAAAATTGGAATAAAATCGCTCCAAAATCGGACGAAATCGCGATTTTTATCCGCGCACTTCCTTGCAAGATCCGGACGCGATCGGCGACGAAATTTCACGTTCTTGGTATGGAAAGAAGCGCCTGGAAGAGACGAAGGCGGTGGCAGTTTGGACGCGCCGGAAGGAGCTCGGACGGCGGCGGGCGCGGCGGTTTAGTGGCGAGGGGTCGAGCAGCAGCGAAGGAAGGTTCGGGATTTCAGTGCGTGATTTTTCACATTTTTACTGTGTGTCCGAAAAAAATGCCCAACATGACATATTTTTTTTTTTGTATCCTAACCCGGTTTTGTACATCGAAGTGTCGTCGGTGCACTGACATATTATTTAGAGACAACGATTGGGATTTATACACACCCCAAAAATCCAAAACTTAAATTCTTCATTTTAATTAATTTATCTCTAAAATATTATCGGAGTATATTTTACAATCTCAAAATATTTTAGGATCCGATTAATTTGTCAGTTGACCTTCACTTGGTCAATTCCACTTCTAATTAATTCTAAAATTAATTATCAATAAAATCCAAATCATATTTAGTCCAACAAATGGTTAATAATAATCTGGACATCACAATTCTCCCCAACATATAAAATTTCGTCCTCGAAATTTCAACACATGCTTACCATAAAAACCAACTGTAAAATTTACGTACCGTATATAGCTCAAGATAGAGACTTTACTATCCATAAGGCGACAGTCATCGGAATCATCATGGCTCACACATGTGCCCCATTGCACCAACGATCGCAAGAAGCGTTTAACCGTCAAGCTTCTTTGTCATATCTCACTACCTGTGTACTTTCATCGACACAATTCCATTGCACAATCTTATTTCCCGTCATATACTTTTATCACAGTACCCATCATATAATCTCGTTAAATCATGCAATCCATGCTTTCATGTATATTCAAGAATATATGACAATACATCAACATTTATCTTAATTAACTTCATACCTGTGTCGTTGCAAATGTATGCAACTTATCCCCACAACATCACCATCATCCGTATGAAGTAACGGTACTCTTGAGCCTTTACGCATCAATCTTTCATATATCATCTCCTGGCTATTATCTGGTGCAAGGTAATGACTAGAAAACCCATTAGTCATTCTCACATACGTATATACACATTATACACACCAATAGCCACAGACCATCAGTATCAAATGATGATAAATGGCTTAACACCAATATTTTCATGTCACGATTATACTCATCTAACACAAGGCATCAACATCAATATCGAATAGTTCGTGACATACCTTTGTAGATGGAATCATCTACAATACACAATGGAATCATAATATCATGTTAATCACAGTACTCACATACTCTTAAGTATCAACCTTTCCACATTACTTCACCCAACTATTATCTGTCATAGGACAAGTACAAAATAATCTCGTTAGTATTTCTCAAATACTAGTAACATAACACGTACCTTGTCATTTACGCATTTCGATATTCATAATGTTTCTGTCATCAAACATTAATTCCCTGCATCAGAAGTTTCTCGCAGTTCTATACACAACATGCTACTGCACACTATCATATAGGGTGATTGAAATTTAACACAAGAATCAATTGCATGCTTCAATGACGCAATTTATATCAATCTTTAACTCATCCTCAAAACATAATAATTCATTAATCATGAATATTCACAATGAACACAGGTCCACACACGACATTCGTAGTAATCACGCGTCATCCCGTGACATACTCATGCCATCCCGTGACACACTCATTAAACTCATGTCTATCTGATTGTATTCCATTCAACATAATAGGTGATTAATCAATTATTAATCCTACCACATACAAAACTAGTACTTTCACAACCATAATTATCATCACAAAGTGATTAACATCTATTTTCAATATCTCATCACTACACACCGTAGATATGAGAGCGCTATCACAAAGGTTACACCCCTTCTTGCCTTATTACCGCAACAAAATATGAATAATACATCTAGGTTCCACTTCAATTCCATTATCAACTTTTCTACATGTACATGATTTCAAAATCAATATGAATCAACAAAATAACTCGAATCAACATATATCAATATGTTCAACCAACTGAAACGGTTTACCTCGCTATTTTGTCCTCCTGAACCGATCCAATATCCTCTTGGGCCTAAATCACATATACCCAATGAGCAATAACATAACTGTACATAGCACAACTTCTATTGCCATCTGCAATCAAAGCATTATCAATACTCATTGCTAACACAATTACGATACAACAACATTCATCGCTAATCACAATAGCCGTACTAAAAATATTCACTGCTAACACAATAGCAATACATCAATCTTCATCGCCCTACGGTGGTACATAATACTCATCGCCAACACTGGCATACATAATATCCATAATCACATTGAATATACATTCTTAAAACAATAAGATGTAATAACACTTACTGTACACAGTTGATCCACACTTGATCCTTTAAATTGTCCCTACTCTCAACATAAATATTCCACAAAATATGATTTCATATCAATACACAAATTGATATACTCACCATCCACAGAATAGCGGAATGAGACGTCGATATATATACAATCGGTGGCAAGAACCATCGCCATGGAATCAGCGGAATGTACCATCGCTAAACACATGTCTGGCGGCATGATCCATCGCCAATGATATAGCGGAAAGAGGCATCTCTATACATGTACCCGGCGGCATAAACCATCGCCAATCAATATAGCGGAATGAGACATCGCTATCAATATACCTGGCGGCATGAACCATCGCCAACCAATATAGCGGAATGAGACATCACTATCAATACACTTGGCGGCATGAACCATCGCCAACCAATATAGCGGAATGAGACATCGCTATCAATACACTTGGCGGCATGAACCATCGCCAACCAATATAGCGGAATGAGACATCGCTATCAATACACGTGGCGGCATGAACCATCGCCAACCAATATAGCGGAATGAGACATCGCTATTAATACACTTGGCGGCATGAACCATCGCCAACCAATATAGCGGAATGAGACATCGCTGTCAATACACGTGGCGGCATGAACCATCGCCAACCAATATAGCGGAATGAGACATCGCTATCAATATCGATAATGTGGTTGTTCCGGTCTTGTTTATAGCAGCGGAATTTTAGGACCCCTCGCTTCGACATATAGCGGCATCATATGATATCCCTCGCTTCGACAATGACAGCGGCATGTTACCTCGCTTAGACATGACAGCGGCAAATATCATACTACCGTCGCTTCATATGACAGCGGCAAGTACCTCCCTCGCTCGAATATAACAACTACCGGAACTTCCACTAGCTCCCTGTACCTGCATCCAAGTTAATACAACAGTTCACAATATAATGATCGATATCACGTTCCAGTTATAACCACAATATTCCACATTAATCACTAGAATTGTGATTGTGGCGGTTCGGACGCGCCGGAAGGAGCTCGGACGGCGGCGGGCGCGGCGGTTTAGTGGCGAGAGGTCGAGCAGCAGCGAAGGAAAGGGGTTCGGGATTTCAGTGCGTGATTTTTCACGTTTTTACTGTGTGTCCAAAAAAAAATGCCCAACATGACATATTTATTTTTTTTGTATCCTAACCCGGTTTTGTACATCGAAGTGTCGCCGGTGCACTGACATATTATTTAGAGACAACGATTGGGATTTATACACACCCCCAAAAACCCAAAACTTAAATTCTTCATTTTAATTAATTTATCTCTAAAATATTATCGGAGTATATTTTACAATCTCAAAATATTTTAGGATCCGATTAATTTGCCAGTTGACCTTCACTTGGTCAATTCCACTTCTAATTAATTCTAAAATTAATTATCAATAAAATCCAAATCATATTTAGTCCAACAAATGATTAATAATAATCTGGACATCACATATGATATGGTAAGATGCCATGCGATTGGGTAAGATGCCCACGTGGTAAGATGCCACACGATGTTATGATATGGTAAATGCCATGCGATTGGGTAAGATGCCTACGTGGTAAGATGCCACACGATGTTATGATATGGTAAGATGCCATACGATAGGGTAAGATGCCCACGTGGTAAGATGCCACACAATGATCATACTACCATCGCTTCATATGACAGCGGCAAGTACCTCCCTCGCTCGAATATAACAACTACCGGAACTTCCACTAGCTCCCTGTACCTGCATCCAGGTTAATACAACAGTTCACAATATAATGATCGATATCACTTTTCAGTTATAACCACAATATTCCACAATAATCACAATATTCCACTTTAATCACAATATTCCACATTAATCACTAGAATTGTGACTGTTGCGGTCCCAATACAACAGCGGAATTTTAGGACCCCTCGCTTCGACAATGACAGCGGCATGTTACCTCGCTTAGTCATGACAGCGGCAAGTACCTCCCTCGCTCGGAGATAAAGGCTACCGGAACATTCATCAATTCTACCATAATAATCAAGCACAACAGTTGATCCCATTATCACAATATATATCACTATCATTTCACATATACCATCATGTAAGGGTTCACTACCCACGATATACATAATCAAAGGTGTAACACGTTTTACCGTCCGAAGCCCGTACGTCTCACCTTTCCTGATTTTCCTACAAAATCAGATCCCTTAACACATAATACATGAAGGGCCAGACATCACCATTAATGCCATCCCATCTCATGCTACACGATTCCTGCAATCATACTGATTAGCAACACCACTTTTCATATCATAAAAAGCACATAAACAACTAGTTGTGTCATACAACATTAATGCCATCATGCATAAGTATGTGCTATCAATAACTTCCTAGGCCCTTAACAGCCCCAAAGAGCAACCACTGCTCTGATACCACTAATGTAAGGACCCCAAGCCCTTAACCCTTAATTAGTGTATTAACCACTATGTGTGGCACATGCTTTCAATAAAAGTCAATCGGGAAGCTCAGATGATACTTTACCATTGAATGGCAATTACAAAATTTCCTTTAATACTCAATGTCATAAGATCATCAGCCTAACAACAAATAGACTCATATGTTCGCCCTTTACCATCCCTTGGTGCCACTTTTTACATTGTGGGCTTTTATAAAAATTTGGGCAGAGTCTCCCCATAAATTGAGCTATCCCAAAACAAAAGCACATCACATAATATAATTCCCGGCCAGGGAATACACAATACTCAACAGAATACAGAACACAAAGTAAATTCCCAGCCAGGGAAGACACCACACATAAGACGACATAAATGGGTTTCAACACCCTCATAATACACCCATGACTCTCATATCATTAGCAATTCTACTCTTAATTGCATGCAACATAGAATGAAAGAGAGAAAGGCTCATGCCTTTATATACAACCCATATACAAGCATAACCGTGCTCACATGCGAGCATCATAAATATGTATATAACCTTCGGGTGTATATTAGTACTCTATACGATACCGTGCTCCATCAAGCCCTGGTACCACGATCCTGGGAGTACATCCAATCAACAGCTCGAGCTCAGCTCCACAGCCATCGATGTACCTGTCCACCTGCCCCAACAGAGACAGCCCCCAACGTGGTGAGCATACCAATACACAAAATCTCATAATCACAATAATGAAATTCATAATTTACAACACAAGTAAATACTAATGAATTTTAAATGATACTCCCTGGATGGCAACGTCCTCATCCGGGATTCCGTGTACTGTCCCTGTTCTCACAATCATCAAACTCATCAAATCTAAAAAATCAGTAAATCAACACATTGATTTAACTCATAGCATGCCTGGTTCTCAAGTATCAATAATTAATGATTCCAAATTCATTATACATACAAATATAGATATCTCGATATCTAATACTGATTTTTCGACTTTGCTACCAATCACAGATAGCTCAAATGCCTAGCATTTATTTTACCAATTCTCCATTTCACTTAGACATCTCACATGTCTTACAATGAATACATGATTCCACGATCATTCTCAGGCATCTCAAATGCCCTACAATAGTCATATAAACCCAGTACCCCATATCTCATGTAAGGTTATACTACTCTAGTATTACGCACACTTGTGGCAGCGATGTCAAGACTAGGTCGATCCATAGTCATATCAACACATATATATATAGTCATACCCACAACCATCTAATGCAATTAAAACACATTATGCATTTCACAAATGCTCTTATATAAAGTAATGCTCGTACGTCACACGTACCTCAAATCTCCGAAGTCCGAGCCAAACCTTGCTCGAGTTCCATGCCCCGAGGAACAATGTGCTAACACGATAAATAATTCACAATTATTTATGAACATGCAACCCATGCTCAAGCACACCCATAACCCTTAAAAAAATATTGTCAACACACGACAATTAACCATTACAATTAACCATTATCGAAAATTGCTCAAGAACTCCCCACAAAGTTTCAAACCTTCACAACACAAATCGAACCCAAACTAAACACTATAATTCATCTAAAACTTGAATTAATCAATCAACAACAACAATAATCGCCCCACATGCAAATTTTCGAACCCTAACCCGTGAGCCAACAGCAAGAATTCGAACCATAAAGCAACAATTTTTCGAACCATTAAAGTCTGAAATTTTCGACCCAAATCAAAGCACAAAACGCCCCAAAAACACTGGAAGAAAAGCCCCAAAAACGTACCAAAAATCGAGCCCCAAATCGGACAAAATCCAGTTTCGAACCCTAGCGCTTTCTGCAGAAATTCCAACCCAAATCGCGACCAAACTTTGAATTGACGGTATGGATAGGAGCGTCTGGAAGAGACGAAGCTGGCGGCGGGTCGGACGCGCCGAATGGCGGCCGGACGGCGACGGTCGCGGCGCTTGAAGCTGCGTGGGTCAAGGGGATCGGGAAAACCAGCGTGCGCGAGGAGAGAGAGAGAAGGTGAGGAAAATGGCTCCGATAATTAAAATCTCGGGTTCAACTGGTATATATAGCAAAAATACCCCAAAAAACTAATAGCCCCACAAATACATCATGATTCATTAAAAATCATCTGTTTTAAAAAATTCTCTCTCTAACTCAAAAACCCCCTACCGGTGCCCACACGAAGCACCCGAGATTCCGAGTCACACTAAAAACCCAACTCATAGGTTTTCACCGAAATGAGAATTCGATCTCAACCTCGGGATCCAACGATCCAAACTACTCAAATAGATGAGCCCAGAAGGCCCAACACCGCGATTAAACTCCAAGTCGCCACGTAAAACAACTTTAGGGGTTATTAACACTCCAGGATTAACATCCATAATCTCTGGTCATCACAGTGGATACTAAGTCTGCTACTATGGGCTCGCTCCAAGATCCCTCTACGCAACTCCGGCGTACTCGGAACTACCCAACGGCTACCCAATCTCAAGGATCCGTCCTTGGCCACTCTGAACTTCGATGGTTGACCAAGATACAATAAAGATAACCATCTCTGAATCTCATCATCTGACTTCTGAGCTCTCCTGATATTCTCATAGATATCTGGCTCAGTTAATAAGGTCGATACATACACAGGTGATGTATCTATGTCAAAATCATAGCCCAGATGGCAATAGGAAGTCATCATGGCTGACAAATGGATGACATCATCAGCAGTACTCCTCACTTTCCGGCTCAAGGCGTCTGCTTTCAAGTTAGCCTTTCCAGGATGGTACTCAATCTCACAATCATAGTCCTTGAGTAAGTCCATCCATCTTCTCTGCCTCATATTCAGTTCTGCCTGGGTGAATAAGAACTTCAGGCTCTTGAGGTCCGTGTAAATGGTAAACGACGCACCATACAAATAATGCCTCCAAATCTTCAGGGCGAAGATGATAGCCGCCAATTCCAAGTCATGGACTGGATATTTAGTCTCATGCGGCTTCAACTGCCTCGATGCATAAGCTACCACATGCTTATCTTGCATCAATACACACACAAGGCCCTGAAGCGATGCATCAGTATAGAGGACAAACCTAGTGTTCTCCGAAGGAATCACCAACACAGGCGCCGTCGTCAACGGTGTTTCAACTCCTGGAAGCTCTCCTCACAAGCTTCTGACCAAAAGAATGGTACTCCCTTCTGGGTCAACTGTGTCAACGGCTTGGCAATCTTTGAAAATCCTTCGACGAAGCGTCGATAATAGCCAGCCAAACCAAGAAAACTCCGTATCTCGGGCACAGAAGTAGGTGCAGCCCACTCCATCACAGCCTCAATCTTCCTGGGATCCACCGATATCCCACTGCTAGATATGACATGCCCCAGAAACACTACACTGCTCAACCAAAACTCGCACTTGCTGAGCTTGGCATACAACTGGTGATCTCTGAGAATCTGGAGTACTGTCCTCAAGTGTTTCACATGCTCTTCCTCACTCCGAGAGTAGATGAGTATGTCGTCAATAAATACAATGACGAACTGATCAAGGTATGGTTGAAACACTCTGTTCATCAAGCTCATAAAGACCGTTGGGGCGTTCGTCACACCGAACGGCATCACTAGGAACTCATAGTGCCCATATCGAGTCCGAAATGCTGTCTTCTGCACATCCTCCTCTCTGACCCGAATCTGGTGATACCCTGATCTCAAATCAATCTTGCTATACAGCTTTGTGCCTTGCAACTGATCAAACAAGTCGTCAATCCTTGGGAGAGGATACTTGTTCTTCACTGTGGCCTTATTCAGTTGCCGGTAATCGATGTACAACCGCATCGAACCATCCTTCTTCTTCACAAAGAGAACTGGTGCGCCCCATGGCCATACGCTAGGGCGTATATATCATTTGTCAAGGAGTTCCTGCAACTACTCCTTCAATTCCCTTAACTCCGCCGGTGCCATCCTGTAAGGTGCACGAGAGATAGCGGATGTCCCCGGTAATAACTCAATCCCAAACTCGACTTCTCTAGCCGGTGGGAATCCTGAAATCTCCTCCCGGAACACATCAGCTAACTCTGCTACCACTGGTACGTCCTCAACTCTCAACTCTTTATTCTTTCCCGACGTGTCCACGGCATAGATGAGATAGCCCGTGAGACCACGTTCCAACAACTGAGACATTTTGATTGCCGAAATCAATGGAATCTTCGCACGAGAACCGTTCCCATAAAAAGTCCACTGTATCCCCAAATCAGATCTGAACCTTACTGTTCTCTGTCGACAATTTACCACTGCCTGATATCTGTTCAGGATGTCAATGCCCACAATGCAGTCGAAGTCTGACATGCCCAACACAATCAAATATGCCTTCAACTCGTTGCCCTCAAAATAAATGAGGCAATCCGCAAGAAACTGATCGGCAATAACATTTCTTCCAGTGGGTGTCGAGACCATGAGAGGCGTGGGTAACGAAGACGTGCGCATATGGTGTCTCTCCACAAAGCCAACAGATACAAAAGAGTGGGAGGCACATGTATCTATCAAAATAAAAGCAGGGTACGTAAATAAATGGCACGTACCGGCGATCACCTCCTCCGGGGCTGCCTGGGCCTGCTCTCTGGTCAGTGCATACACCTGTCCCTGGGACGGCCCATCTTACCACAACTTTAACAAGAAGGGCAATTGCTCGAAGAGTGTGGCCCTCCACAATTGTCGCACCTTGTCTCCCCCGATATATTCCCTTGCATAGGCCCTCGGTTGGTCGACCAATTGCTCATCCTGTTCTCTTGCTTCCGACCAAAAGATTTCTTTCCACTGAACCGTGAGGATGAAGAAGCACCATGAGGCTTAAATGACTCTCCTCGGGGCCTCAAGCTATCAGTAGCTTGCCTCTGTTGTGGCACATGTGGGGGTACAGCATTAGGATAGGCCCCAACTCCGATCTCTGCAAGTTCTGCTCTAGTAAGAGCATCATCGAAAGAAGTGGGGTTGTTGGTGATAACCTGATCAAATAACTCCGGCCGTAACCCCTTCAGAAAGTGCCTCATCTTTGCATGATCGCTTGTGGCAATATGAGGGACATACCTCAGCAATGAAGAATAGTGCATAGCATAGTCTGGCACTGACATACCTCCTTGCTTCAAGTTTGTGAACTCATCTTCCTTTATCTATCTCGCAGCCGCAGAGAAATACCGGTTCAGAAACCGGGTTTTGAAGAGAGTCCAATCGACCAACACCCCCTGAGCCCTTAGTTCCATCACCGTAGTCTTCCACCACATGGAAGGTTTCTTCGCTAGCTGGAACTCCGCCAATCTCAGCCATGCCGTCCTTGCACAAGGAGCGGACACAAAAATCTGTTCCAGTCTCTCAAGCCATTCCTCAGCCTCTTCCCCTGACTCTGTCCCCTCAAATATAGGCGGGTGGAAGGTCAGAAATTGAGTCAAACTGAGCTCACCAGGTAGTAACAACTGAGCCACTGGTTCCACACCTACAGCTGGTGGAGGTAAAGGGTTTGTCTGACCAATGCTCGCATTAACACTGCCAACGTCACCTACCTCTTCATTGAGGTTCCCCAAGTTCATAGCCGCCATGCTGTAACACAAGGGTTAACAACAATTCCAAAACGACAATAAATATGTTATGCCGTTAGATAACAGGAATGATAATAAGCATGTTAGTATAACAGTATATACATCAATATGCACTACATGCATAAACATGCTCCAAATGTAAGCACCTAGCCAATCATGCTAAGGCTACCCTTCACTCGTTCCCGGGTTCTCTAACCACTGCTCTGATACCACTAATGTAAGGACCCTAGTTCCTTAAGTGCGGGTTAAAGGCATAAAATAGAGCTAACATGCATTATCAGAGTTTAATAGTTCGTATTGAGACTTTGAGCATTAAGAATTACATGCCAAGTTAAGGACTATCCAATGGATTAATTACATTCTTAAACAAATGAATGTTGTTCCCTATAGCTTTACACTACTCCTAGAGTAGATACTATACAAAATAATCCTGTCTTCCCAATCAAAAGCGTTCTTCACGAGCTCACCGCCTCAACCCGCCTTAGCCCCTTTTTCATGCCAAAATGTACCTACAAGGACAACCCCCAAAACATGAGCATATAATTGTCCATATTCAACGCAATATGAATATAAGGCGTAAATGCATAAACTGTAATAAAACACTTCCTGTTTTTTCCCATGCATTTTAAACGCTCCCTTTTTGGTTGTCCCTGTACCATAACTCATGGGTATGATCAATAGATTATTTAATGGTTCACACATGTCATGACATAACACCATTCCATATTCATCAATTACCAATCCCTAGTCTGTTCATCACAATGTATTTTAATGCCCCTCGCTTCACATTTAAGCGGCATAGAATAACCTCGCTTCAATGGACATGCGGTACTCCCACCCCTCGCTTCACATTTTAGCGGCAAATATTCTTTCCTCGCCTCATATGATAACCACGCTTCAATGTGACATGCGGCACTCCCACCCCTCGCTTCACATTTAGCCGCACCAAATAAATAGCGGCAAGCATTAAAATCATCAAGGTGATAACCATTACTCATGGGATGTGCACCAATAATTATTATATGCATATACGATCATCATGCATAACTCAACATGTATTTGCATCCACAATGCACAATTCCATATATACTCGCATCTACAATGCATAATCAATGAGTATAATAGATACATGTACCGTTGGGTGCCCGTACGTCTTCTACGTACCTTTCCAAAAGTGGAATTTGATATTGCTTCACTTCCTTGGTTGCGTCGCCACCTGGGATGGTTCTACACAATCACACAAACATCACAATACTACCCAAAAATCCAACACCCAACCAAAATAATACCAATCCCAACAAACCCATCTCAAAAACTCAAATGTCAAACCCAAATCAAAATAAATCCTTACAAAAACAACAATGAAGGATATATACCCTTCCTAGACCTCAAATCCTACCAAGAGTCACACCAATGGAGTTTTTGCAAAGGTTTCTCTTCCACTTTAAAGTCAAAATCGAAAATGGGGGAAAGGGGTTAGGGTTGGGAGAGAAATTGGGGATTTTGTAGTGATGGGTAAAGGTGGGGTAATTGGGTTATAAGGGTTAATTAAAAATTATACCTCAAAAATTAACATGATGTATAAAATACCCCAACATGGTATTTTAAAAGCATTTTACCAACATGCACCCAAAACCTCAATTAAATTCATGCTTTCCAATTAATTGCCAACCATAACAATTAAATCATGCTAATACCCAATTCTCTCAACATGCACAACATGCACCTTGAAATGCACTCCCGGGTCACGCTTACCATGTGACTAAGCATTTCATCAAGATAATTAATTCCAACACATAAATCAATTATCACCATATTTAATCATATAAACATAATTAATGCCCAAATTGTAAGTAATTATTTCGGGGATATCACAAAACAACCAAAAAGTAATAAAAATCTTAGAAATATAAGTGTAAAAATCACACTTATCAGTGATTATGTGCGATTGTTGACACTTATCTTGTTTATCCATTGTTTGGTTCGGTTTTTTAATAAACCATCATAATCACGTGGATACATGATAGAGTGGTATTAAGGCTTGATTAATAAACTCACTAACCCTATGAGTTTAACAATCTATGTTCGTACAATATGCATGATAATAGTGCAAATATAAATAATGTCATTTACTTCATTTGTATTTTTTTTTTAAATAAATTTTGTAATATCTATTTTTTTTAAATAATGTGTGATTCATTATAATTATATTAAAAATTTAAGTAATTAATAAATTTATTTAATTAAATTAAATTAATTGAATTAAGTAAATAATTAATTTAAATATTATAAATTAAATATTAAATAAATTGTTGAATTGATTAGTTAAAAAATGAATTAATTAAATTCAATATTTAATATGTAAATATATTGTTGCGGTTTAATCGGTTATTTTCGATTCACCAATATTTTCATATTAATATTCTTGCCATTTAATTGATTATTTTCGATTCACCCAAATGAATTAAATATTTAAATAAATTGAATAAATTTAAAAGAATATTTAATATGTAAATATATTTATAAAATTTTAAATAAATATTTGATAGGATATAAGAATTATTGTAAATAAAATAATTTGGAATTATTATAATGAATAAGAGAAAATTAATATAAGAATATTTCGGTCATTTTAGTACCTACTTTACATATATATAATGTTTAATCAATTATATCAAAACATTATTACTTTTTCCATGTCTTACTAATCATAGACACAAAATACAATATTATATATCCGTAACTTTAATAATCATATATTTATCCACCAAATCTATCCATCATTTATCATATCACACCTACCAAACACACTCATGGGGTAAAATAGAAAATGAAGAAGACAAAAGATGGTGGTAAACATGTAGAAATGATATCTAAATATTATATTAAATTATTTAAAATATTACATTAAAATTAGTAAGAAAAATACAAAAATGGATGATCCTTTTTAAAAGGTTGAAGATTTTGTAATTTTTGACATTCTTTCTGATTTGGGTAGATTATTTACGGTATATTTTTCATAGGAGAAACTATCACATTTGGGTTGTAAAATGGAGGCGGTACCAAAAGCAAACAATCCTTGGATCCGATAGAAATAGATTTACCACCACCTTCCGAGGATCCAACACTTGTACAAATTAGAAACTTGAGATGAGAAAACAAGGATGTATAAAGCCAAGACCTTCATTCACTCGACAGTATCAGACACAATTTTCACTAAGATTATTGCCACTAAAACAAAAAAACATGAATTGGATCTTCTTCAAGAAGAATATCAAGGAAACACCGGATGCTAGAAAATGCAGATTCTAAATCAAAGATAGGAGTTTAAAATACTAAAAATGAAAGAAACGGAAGGAATCAAGGACAACACTGACAGATTTTTGTTTATAGTTGACAAAATCATGCTGCTAGAAGAAGAGTTCCATTATGAACGAGTTGTGAAGAAATCTAGAGATCTGTCAACAATTACTCAATGAAAGTTGATTAATGCATTTCAAGCTCAGGAGCAGAGACAAGCTTACAGACAACAACTTGAAAAAGTTATTCAACATATTTTAAAGATAAATCAAGTGAAATTATTTATTCCAATGGTAGTTTTTTTCATAGTTGGCATGAAAAGAAAGAGTTTGTTGGAATATTTCCAAGTTTTGGTGATAGCAAGGTCTACCGCATTAACCAGAGTCTACTACCTCAAAGCGGCTACCACTATCTTTGGAGAAAACCTACTGACCCACAAGATCTACTGGAAGTAACCAAGCTAAAATGTATACTGCTTCAGCTAGTCTACCACAAAGCCAAAGGATACCTACTGGTAGAAGCTTACTGGAAAATACTAACAAAAAGAAGAGATGACTTATGTTTAGCAGACTAAGTCATTCTTGAAAGACAGTAGATGATCGACGAACAAGAAAAAAACTATATCTGAAATATAGTGCAATACATTGATAGCGCCACCATTTGCGTCAGATTTGCTACCTTTGTTAATGAATATGGAAAGAAGACAAAAGAATTTTGGACGCTAATCAAAGGAAGATTTTAAGCAACTCTTTCCATATTGCCAGTTGGACTTTAGAGTCTGTAAATACGACAACATGGAGCTTGAAAAAACTCTCGCTTACATCCTCCAATATTCTGACACTCATAATCTAGCACTCAAAACGCTACAGAGCAATAACCCTTCAAAAGTGATCTTGAAGATCAAAGCCTTAAGTCTACTGCTCGAAGATCTCCCAAGCTTAAATAATTTTATTCATTGAGTGAGTGTTAGAGAATCATTGTAAACTCAAACATTAGTTCTGAAGTCTTTGCGACATTCTTTGTGATCTGTGTGAACTAGGACTTTAGGCTATCTGTGTAATATTAGCCTAAGTGGGGTTGCACAATAGATTTGTAAACTCAAAGTCTTCTAGTGAATCATTCCTACAAAAGAAGAAGGGGAAACGTAAAAGCGGTTTGTGCTTCAAACTTCCAGAAACAATTACTGTCTTTTAACTTTACCGCACTTACTTTACTGCCCCTTTTACTATTGCCTATCAGTTCATATTCACAAGTCCGGTAGACACATTTCACACTATCTTTTTAGTTGTCTACTGCCTTGGAAATCAGTTGAGACCCTACTGCATCACTTAACAGTCTGTTGTATTTCAAGAAACGAGAATTTAAGCCTAGAGTTTATTCAACCCCCTTCTAAACACTATTACGATCCTAACAAGTGGTATCAAAGCATGTCATCTTAATTGTGAGAATAGCAGAACTGATGGCCTCATTCAGCAGGTTCCCATGTTCAAGAAAGATGAATATGATGATTGTAGAATCTGGATGCAAGCTCATCTATGTGCTCAGGATGATGATATGTGGTACGTTATCATCGACTGACCAGTGAAGATTCTAAAATTTAACACATCCATCGAAATTGCATGCGGTGGACCTCGGATGGTTGAAAAGAAAAGATCAAGCTGGACAAGTGAGGAGAAGAAAAAGGCAAATCTGGATAATGTGGCAAAGGATATTCTATTCAAAACATTGGACAAGAACATGTTCAATAAAATCAAGATGTGTCCTACTGCAAAAGATATCTGGGAAAAGATCACACAATTATGCAAAGGAAATGACCAGTCGAAGGAGAACAAGTTGACTGTAGCCCTACAAAAAACTGGAAACATCAAGATGATGCCCGGTGAAACTCTAAATGAATATGATGAAAGAGTTACAAGCATCATCAGTGAACTTAACAGTCTTGGGAAGGAGCATTCTAACAAAGAGATTGCTCTAAAGGTGATGAGAGGTCTCCCAAGAGAATGAGATGTGAGACCATAGCAATGAGAGACTCTAAGGACTTGAATAAGATAAATCTACATGATCTATTTGCCATTTTGAAAGATTATGAGTTTGAACTGGGAATCTGAGTCGAGGATGAACTCAGTACTAGTCAACCAACCAAGGCTATTGCTGCTACAGAAACCCAGTCTACTCAGTAGACAAGACACCAGGACATATTTGCATTGATGCAATGTCCATATTCATAAAGAAGTTTGGAAAATTCATGAAGAAGAGCCACATGGAGTATCTGTGATGTCCCCGAAATGATTAATTGCAATTAAGGCATTAATTATGTTTATGTGATTAATTATGTGAATAATTGATTTTACGTGTTGAAATTAATTATCATGTTGAAATGCTTAGCCACATGATAGACGTGATCTGGGGTTGCATTTCAGGGTACATGTTATGCATGCTAGAAGATGAGGTGTTAACATGATTTAACTATGTTGATGGTTAATTATGAGGAAAGCATGATTTAGTGGAAGTTTAATGCATTTTTGTAAATGCTTTTAAAATACCATGTTGGGGTGTTTTATACATCATGTTAACTTTGGGGTATAATTTTAATATTAACCTTATAACCCCCTTTTCCCTCTATACCCACTTACTTTACCAATCACTTTTAAAATCCCCAATTCATTCCTCAACCCTAACCCATCTCCCATTTTCGAAATTCACCAAGGAAGGAAGAAGAAAGCTTCACAAAAACTTTGTTTGTGTGATCTTTGTTAGGATTTGGAGCCTACAAGAGGTCATACGATGTTATTATGTGGTAAGATGCCACGGGGTAAGATGCCCATATGGTAAGATGCCATACGATGTTATTATGTGGTAAGATGCCACGGGGTAAGATGCCCATATGGTAAGATGCCATACGATGTTATTATGTGGTAAGATGCCACGGGGTAAGATGCCCATATGGTAAGAGGCCATACGATGTTATTGTGTGGTAAGATACCACGGGGTAAGATGCCCATACGCATGAAGGTAAATCAGGGTTAACAAGAAGAAGTTAACGAATAACCAGCAAGTTACTTAACCAAGACTTCGTACATTTACTGTTGTATTTTGTTATGATGCTTAAATGATGATGATGTTATAAGATGATGACGTTATAAGATGATGAAGTTATAAGATGATGACGTTATAAGATGATGAAGTTATAAGATGATGACATTATAAGATGATGAAGTTATAAGACGATGATGCTATAAGATGATGATATAAGATAATGATGCTTATATGATGATGATGTTACAAATGATGATGTGTATAAGATGATAATGCTTACATGATGATGATGTTATAAATGATGATATGTATAAGATGATAATGCTTATATGATGATGATGATGTAAGATGACGATATTTATAAGACGACGATTTTAATCATTCATGTCAAGAATTAATGATTATATGCATGGCTATGAAACAGGGACAACCAAAGAGGGTTAATGCAATTAACCAGGAAGCATACGTTACCAATTATTTTCATGCATTTATTTATATGCCATTGCCTTATGATGTTAAGTAACGATATACATGCTCATGATGGGTTGTTCCTGTAGGTACACTTTTGGACCGAAGGGCTAAGGGTCGGGTTGAGGCAGTGAGCTAAAAGGAGCATGAAAGAAGATAGGACACATGACTTTTGGA
Organism: Haberlea rhodopensis; assembly: GCA_907163345.1. Classification (NCBI taxonomy): domain Eukaryota; kingdom Viridiplantae; phylum Streptophyta; class Magnoliopsida; order Lamiales; family Gesneriaceae; genus Haberlea; species Haberlea rhodopensis. The sequence continues at coordinate 923,699 of CAJQUN010000160.1, forward strand.
TAGTCTCTACTCTAGGAGTAGTATAATTCTATCGTTATAACATTCATTATTGTGAATGTAATGAGTTAAGTTTTGAAATTTCATTATTGGCCTGAAATCTTCTTAGCTTAAAGCTACAACCAGAACCCTAAGACGTTATTAATGCATGTTTAGTCCATATATTGTGTAATAAGATGATGTTAAGGTAGGAAGACCCTACATTAGTGGTATCAGAGCAGTGGTTAGATAACCCGGGAACGAGTGAAGGGTAGCCTTAGCAATAAGTTGGCTAGGTGCTTACTTTTAAACATGTTGTGTGCATATGTTACATATGAAGTATAGGATGCTATGCTAACATATTTTATTTATCTAACGAGGTATTATATGAACTGCTTTTGGGTATTGTTGTTAACCCTTGTCTTGCAGTATGGCAGAAAATGCTGAAGTAAGTGATGCGATTACATATGCGCTTCTCCGTCGCCCATGCCTCTTGTAGTCTCGACCCCCGCTGGAAGAAGTATGATTACTGATCGAATCGTCTACGATGGCCTCATTTATTTTGAGGATAAAGAACTAAGGTCAGATTTGATTGTTCTGGGAATGTCAGATTTTGACTGCATTCTGGGCATTGATGTTCCGAACAGGTATCAGGCAGTTGTGAACTGCAGGCAGAGGACTGTACGGTTCAAATCTGATATGGGAGTTCCATGGACGTTCTATGGGGATGGTTCTCGCTCTAAGATCCCGTTGATATCTGCTGTCAAGATGGCGCAGTTGTTGGAACGCGGCCATTCGGGATATCTCATATATGCCATTGATGTTACGGAAAAGAAAGAAGAAGTAAAAGTTGAGGATGTGCCCGTAGTGGCGGAGTTCCCTGATGTCTTTCCGGAGGAGATTCCCGGATTCCCACCGACGAGAGAGGTCGAGTTTGGGATTAAGTTACTACCAGGGACGTCTACCATTTATCGTGCCCCATATAGGATGGCACCAGCGGAACTAAGGGAGTTAAATGTTCAGTTGTAGGAGCTCCTTGACAAGGGCTATATACGCCCTGTAGTGCGCTAGTTTTATTTGTTAAGAAGAAAGATGGTTCAATGCGGCTGTGCATCGATTTCAGACAACTGAACAAAGCCATGATGAAGAATAAGCATCCACTTCCGAGGATTGATGAATTGTTTAATCAGCTGCAGAGTACGAGGCTCTACAGTAAGATCGATCTGAGATCGGGGTGTCATCAGATTCGAGTTCGAGAGGATGATGTACATAAGACAGCTTCCAGGACTAGATGTGGGCACTACGGATTCTTAGTCATGCCTTTGGGGTGACGAATGCCCCAGCTGTTTTATGAGCCTGATGAACAGAGTGCCCCAACCATGTTTGGATCAATTCGTCATAGTTTTTATTGACGATATGCTTATTCACTCTCGAACTGAAGAGGGACACATGAAGCACTTGAGAACAGTGCTCCAAATCCTTAGGGTTTGCCAGACCCCTGGCACAGCTGACTCAGAAAGGAGTGTCGTTCTAATTGTCCGAAGCTTGTGAGGAAAGCTTCCAAGACTACGACACCTATGTTGGTGATTCCTTCTGAGAATAAGAGGGTTGCCTTGTACACGAATGCATCACTGCAAGGTTTGGACTGTGTGTTGATGCAAGATAAGCACGTAGTGGCTTATGCATCGGGGCGGTTACAACCACATGAGGATAGGTACCCAGTCCACGATTTGGAGCTGGCAGCCGTTATATTTGCCTTGAAGATTTGGAGGCATTACTTGCATGGTGCGTCGTTTACCATCTACACGGACCATAAGAGCCTAGAGTTTTGTTCATACAAGCTGAGATGAATATGCGACAAAGAAGATGGATGTCATGAATTTATCAGCTATGATGACCTCTTGTTGCCATTTGGGCTATGATTTTGATGTGGACACGTCGCCGGTGCGAGTGTCGACCTTGTTGGCGGAGCCAGACTTATTTGAGGTATTAGGAAAGCCCAGAGGTCAGATGATGAGGTTCAGAGGTGGTCGTTTTTAGTACTTCGAGGACAGCCACCAAAGTTCAGAATGGCAGAAAATGATTCCTTGAGGCTGGGCAACCGATGGGTAGTCCCAGATACGCCGGAGTTGCTTGAAGGAATATCGGAACGGGCTCATAGTAGTCGGTTCAGTATCCACCCAGGAAGAAGAAAGTTGTACAAGGACCTATGCGGTCAATTCTGGTGGAGACGCATGAAGCACGATGTGATCACTTTTGTTAAAAGATGTTTGATCTGCCAGCAGGTAAAGGCAGAGAGGCAGAGGCCGGGTGGCGAGATGAAGAGCTTAGAGGTACCTGAATGGAAGTGGGAACATATATCTATGGACTTCGTGACCCACTTGCCAAGGACGGCCTCAGGATTTGATGCGATTTGGGTGATCGTAGATAGGCTGACGAAGACGGCTCATTTCATCCCTTACAATATGTCATTCACATACTTGAAGATGGCTCAGATGTATATACGGGATGTGGTAAGATTGCATGGTATTCCAGTCTCGATAGTGTCTGACAGAGACCCGAGGTTCACTTCACATTTCTGGGTGGGTCTCCAGACAGCTTTGGGCACAGAGGTGAGACTGAGTACGGCCTATCACCCTCAGTCAGACGGCCAGACAGAGCGTACCCTTCAGACGCTCGAGGACATGTCGAGGGCATGTGTTTAGGAGTTTGATACTCCGTGGCAAGATTCAGTGCCAATGATGGAGTTCTCCTATATTAACAGCTATCAGACGAGCATTCAAATAACTCCTTTTGAAGCTCTTTACGGACGACGATGTAGGTCACCGCTATATTGGGAGGACTTGACTAGTAAGCGGTCGGAGGATCGGATATGATTAAGGATATGTAAGACAAGATTAAGTTGATACGCCAAAAGATGAAGGCGACCCAGGATAGGCAAGCAGCCTATGCCAACAAGCGGCGACGACCGCTAGAATTCCAAGTAGGAGACAGAGTCTTTTTAAAAATCTCACCCTTCAGGGGTGTAGTTCGTCTTGGTATGCGGGGGAAGTTATCCCCGAGGTATGTTGGTCCATATGAAGTATTGCAGCGTATCGGTATTTTGACCTACCGTTTGGCTCTACCGCCGTCTTTATCTGGGATTCATGATGTTTTTCACGTTTCTATGTTGCGGAAATATGAGCCAGACCCGTCGCATGTTTTACAACCTACTGAAGTGCAGTTGGATTCAGATGTATCCTACGTTGAACGACCGGTCAGAATTCTGGATCGTGAGGATCGCAGATTTACGAAGTCAAGTTTTACCGATGGTCAAAGTTCAGTGGGATCGTCGGGGTGTCGAGGAGGCTACGTGGGAGACGGAGCGGCATATGGTACAGCACTACCCGGAACTATTCTCTGGTATGTGATTTATGTTTAGTTTCTTTTGGGGTAAGTGCATGCGATTTCGAGGACGAAATCTTATAAGTAGGGGAGTAATGTGATGTCCCCGAAATGATTAATTGCAATTAAGGCATTAATTATGTTTATGTGATTAATTATGTGAATAATTGATTTTACGTGTTGAAATTAATTATCATGTTGAAATGCTTAGCCACATGATAGACGTGATCTGGGGTTGCATTCCAGGGTACATGTTATGCATGCTAGAAGATGAGGTGTTAACATGATTTAACTATGTTGATGGTTAATTATGAGGAAAGCATGATTTAGTGGAAGTTTAATGCATTTTTGTAAATGCTTTTAAAATACCATGTTGGGGTGTTTTATACATCATGTTAACTTTGGGGTATAATTTTACTATTAACCTTATAACCCCCTTTTCCCTCTATACCCACTTACTTTACCAATCACTTTTAAAATCCCCAATTCATTCCTGAACCCTAACCCATCTCCCATTTTCGAAATTCACCAAGGAAGGAAGAAGAAAGCTTCACAAAAACTTTGTTTGTGTGATCTTTGTTAGGATTTGGAGCCTACAAGAGGTCATACGATGTTATTATGTGGTAAGATGCCACGGGGTAAGATGCCCATATGGTAAGATGCCATACGATGTTATTATGTGGTAAGATGCCACGGGGTAAGATGCCCATATGGTAAGATGTCATACGATGTTATTATGTGGTAAGATGCCACGGGGTAAGATGCCCATATGATAAGAGGCCATACGATGTTATTGTGTGGTAAGATACCACGGGGTAAGATGCCCATACGCATGAAGGTAAATCAGGGTTAACAAGAAGAAGTTAACGAATAACCAGCAAGTTACTTAACCAAGACTTCGTACATTTACTGTTGTATTTTGTTATGATGCTTAAATGATGATGATGTTATAAGATGATGACGTTATAAGATGATGAAGTTATAAGATGATGACGTTATAAGATGATGAAGTTATAAGATGATGACGTTATAAGATGATGAAGTTATAAGACGATGATGCTATAAGATGATGATATAAGATAATGATGCTTATATGATGATGATGTTACAAATGATGATGTGTATAAGATGATAATGCTTACATGATGATGATGTTATAAATGATGATATGTATAAGATGATAATGCTTATATGATGATGATGATGTAAGATGACGATATTTATAAGACGACGATTTTAATCATTCATGTCAAGAATTAATGATTATATGCATGGCTATGAAACAGGGACAACCAAAGAGGGTTAATGCAATTAACCAGGAAGTATACGTTACCAATTATTTTCATGCATTTATTTGCCATTGCCTTATGATGTTAAGTAACGATATACATGCTCATGATGGGTTGTTCCTGTAGGTACACTTTTGGACCGAAGGGCTAAGGGTCGGGTTGAGGCAGTGAGCTAAAAGGAGCATGAAAGAAGATAGGACACATGACTTTTGGATAGTCTCTACTCTAGGAGTAGTATAATTCTATCGTTATAACATTCATTATTGTGAATGTAATGAGTTAAGTTTTGAAATTTCATTATTGGCCTGAAATCTTCTTAGCTTTAAAGCTACAACCAGAACCCTAAGACGTTATTAATGCATGTTTAGTCCATATATTGTGTAATAAATGATGTTAAGGTAGGAAGACCCTACAGTATCAATCATATCCCAGAAAATTCAAAGCCAAAGAAAAGTCAGATTAAGATGAACGCTTATGATTTGACTGTCGGAAGCAGGGACACTTCATCGCTGATTGCACCAAACCAAAGATGGAGGATCAGAGAAAGAGCTCTAAGGAGTACAAGAAGTCTAAGGAGAAGAGAAGATCATCCAGGAGAGATAAAGATTAAAAAGTTCTTGTTGTGAGGAAAACAAGAGTAAATGGACTGATTCATACTAAGAGTCAGAAGAATCTGCTAGCTCTTCAAGCGAAAGTGAAGATGAAGGAGTCCATTGTCTCATGGCCAATGATGACACTGAGGCAACTGATTCTAACTTCTCTGAATTCACTCATATTGAACTCATCACTGCTCTACAGAACATGATAAATGAGTATCAACAGTTGTATGAGTCCTTCGAGAATTACAAGACTGAAGATACAAGCCCGGTAGAACAACAGAACATCAAACTTGATTGTGAACAATCAAGGGAACTAGAATGCTCAAGGGCAAAAGTAGGTCTACTCGAGAATAAACGGGACGAAACGTAATGCGTACACCAAAAACTTACCAACTTGGTTTGCGCATGGAACACATCAGCGGCTAAGAAAGACAAAATACTGGAGTTGATTAAGCCTGCTGACGATCTTGTTGATATAGGCTATAACAACTATGACAATAACACTTCTAGCACAAGATCTCAACTGTGTTTGGTGAAAAACAAGTCTCAAGCAATGAACTTTGTTAAATCCAGCACAGTATATGAACCAAATGAGTTGGAGATGGAACCATTCAAGCATATACTCGTTAAGGAACAAGCATCACACAAAGGTATTGGTTACGTTAAGCTAGTAGAGAAGCTCATACCAGTACAGAAGTCCACTAATGGACATAAACCTATTGGTCAGGTAACTTGAAAGGCAAAACCTAACTAGTATCATAATTGTATACCTGCCCAGAAGAGATACATTCTTCCAAACAGGAATCAAAGAGCAAAACAACACGCATACACTCAATATCACACACAACACCCTAGAACATCGTCACCATCTTTTGCACACATTTTAGGACATAGCCAGACCCAAAACGTTCATGGTTGTCCAAGTGTGGGACCCGAAAGGGCTGATCCTGTCTGGACCCAAGTAGGATTGGTCCAATGATTTCATCGCTTTAATTGCAGAGATCTAGGATCCAGCTAGTTCAGAGCTCAGAATGTTTTCTGGATAGTGGATGCTCTAGACATATGATAGGAAATACATGTCTACTGTCTGAGTTAGTAGACTCTACCAAACCAAGAATAACGTTGGTGACAACATGAAAGGTAGAACCGTGGTAAGGTAGAAGGGTTAACTGCAACTTAGAAACAGAAGTTTCGGAGGCACAAGCAGAGGAGCCTACTGCTCCACAAGAGTTAGACCTTGCTACCACGGACACAACATAATCTACGCCTACTGCAGTGGATGTCGCAAATGCCAACAATGAATTAATCCAGTCCACTGAACTACCGATTCAAATACCTACTGACGAATGAACAAATCCTTTGTACCTCTGCTCCAGTGGAAGAAGAACCACCCACCTAAGTTTGTCATAGGTAACCCTACTGCTCATCTACGAACCAGAGGACAGATGATTAATGAATTTTCTTCGTGTTGCATTCATCTTCATGTAGAACCTAAAAAGATAGATGGTGCTATTAAATATCCAAACTGGATAGATGCTATGCAAGAAGAACTTAATAAATTTGAGAGAAGCAAAGTTTGGCACATAGTACCACGTCCACCGCATCACACAGTTGTAGGTACCAAATGGGTATTCAAAAATAAATTGGACAAAAATGGTACTGTAATAAGGAATAAGGCAAGATTAGTTGCATAGGGATACAGGCAGGAAGAATGCATTGATTTTGATGAAACATTTGCCCATGTAGCACGACTGGAAGCCATTCAAATATTTCTTGCATTTGCTGCATTTAAAGGCTTTATAGTCTACCAGATGGACGTTAAGAGTGTTTTTTCTTAACGAAAAACTCCAAGAAGAGGTTTATGCCTCCTGGGTTTTTAAGCCATCAGCAGCCTTCCTTTGTTTACAAATTGGACAAAGCTTTGTATGGGTTAAAGAAAGCTTCCCCGTGCATGGTATGAAACCTTATCAAAATACTTGATTGAGCATGAATTTACAATCAGCATGGTGGACAATACCCTTTTTGTCAGGCCCCAAGATTTGATTACCGTTAATTAATATAAATTTGTAATTAATTAATAATTAATTTAGAATTAATTAATTAAATGTGAAATTAACAAGATGAATGTCATCCGACAATTTAATCAGATAATGACATATTTTTGAAATGGTAACTTAAGCTCCGATAATATTTCAAAAATAAATTATTAAAATGAAGAATTAATTTTTGTGTTAAATTAGTGAATATAAATCCCAAGGGTTGTCTGTACATTTAATATATCAGTATATTGGTGACACTCTGATGTACATACCGGGACTAGAAACCCATTTATCTAACCGCATGCAGCTCTAATTTCACACACTAAAAATGTGAACTCACACACATCATACCCGATGCTTCCTCCTTCCCGTCTGCTGTTCCCTTGCGCTCACACCAACCATTCATGAGAAAAAGCTCGCGCCTGCCGCCGTCCGACCACCTCATGGTGAGCTCGACCTACCACCATGCTCACCACTCACCGGCACACGTTTCTATACCATCAATTTGAGGTTTCGTTGCGGATTGCGTCGACATTTGCCAGATAGCGATGAAGCGCGCTCATGCTAGGGTTCATCCGATTTCAAGCGATTTTCTTTGGTTTTCCTTAGGTAGTCCTCCATTGCTCCTTATTTGTTCTTCCCTGCAAGTTTTGTGGATTTTGGGTTTGATTTTTCGTTGCATGTTTAGAGCAGCCGTTTGATTTTCAGAATTTGGAAGTGAAAATGCTTAAATTGTGTTCCTAATTGACATTTAACCCATTTTTAATCATGTATAAGCTGATGAATCTTGTATGAGAGGCTTGGATGTAATTTCCATGTCATTGGTGGACTGAGATCGATTTTTTTCTTGCTGCATGGTTTGGTTTGGGGAAATGCTGGTCGGCTTTATGAATTTTGTTGTGATTATTCTAAGTTATTAGTTGGGCAAGAATTAGCTAGTTTTAACCATGTTCCAGCTTGTTGAATCATACTGAAAGCATTGTAGGAATTTTGAACTAGTTGTTGAGTTTTTGGTCGATGTATGTTCAGTATTTGAGAATGAAAAATGTGTGCAGTTCTTGTTCATGCATGTTAGAAATTTTCGATTGATTTTCAGAATTTGAAGGAGTATGTTCGAAATTCTGGGTTAATCAACTCTTAACTGATTGAAATTGTGTTTTAGATTGAGTTAATAAGTTTAGCAGAATTTCATGACTTTTAATATCATCTTGTTCGACTCTTTGAGCTACTTGAGGGGATACCATGTAAATTCAATGCCATTGTCTCATTGGTTTTGGTCCTCTGTTGTTTTGAGTTCAGGAAATAGACGCATGTTGGGTGTTAGTTGATGCATGTTTAGGGATGATGATCGATTTTCATGCTTGAGAGGGTGAAGTGCTTTCATTCTATTCTTAATCAACTTTTAAATCCATTAAACCATGTTTAGCATGATTAATTAGAATGGAGAAAAATGCATGTGAATTGTGAATCAATGAATGAAATAAAATGTGTTATTAGGATTTTAATGATGATAGACATCTTAATAACTCTAGAACTGAAGAAATGGTAAGAATGAGTATGCGAGAATCAAAATACTTCTATCTTACATAATTTAGATCTGATTAGACGCCTCAAGTTAAAGAATAGCTTATATGTATGTTGAGGTAACTTAAGTGATAAAGAAGTATTGAAATGGTGTTGTATGAAATTGATAGATTAACGTATGACACTGGAGCTCCACGAGCTACAAGGACGATATTTATCCGTTAGAAAGAAAGTTTAGGTATGTTGCGATCGGTAACATACTACAGGTATCTGTATTCTTTGATACATGAATTGCTGAACTTACGTGAATTACGTGAAACTACTTGGCTATGTGAAACTGCTATGTGATTTTAATTGAATTATGAGCATTCACAGCATTCATGATTGGCATATCAATGTATGAAAATGTTTTGTTAACACGCATCATTTTGATAAATATATATCGATATATGACATACATGTTGGGTATATCATGTTGATCTATCCACTTCCTTGATATCCTTGATGATGATTGAGTTATTTACTCTGAGTGTCGGGGACGACGGGCACGGCGATGACAGGCAGTTTAGGTAGCGACTGTAGTCACGCTCGTTGCTATCGGACCTAGACATGAGGGATGACGAGCACAACACATGATGATTCTCCTAGCACAAAGTGTGTGTGCTCCCACCCTCTGCTCGATATTGATATTGATTGATGATACCTTTCTTTGGACTTTGATTTGGTATCTTGAGATTCGATCCATTGTACATTTCATGCATTGCATTACATTGCACTGCATTACATCATATATCACATTTTATAGATGCATGTTTATTTACTTGATAGTTTCATATTGGGCTTTGGCTCACCCCAAGGGGGCTGTTGTTGTCTTTGTGTGTGGACAATGGCAGGTATTACAGGTAATCAGGATCCCAAAGAGGGAATGCTCGATGGAAGTCTTACCTGAGGTTGTTTTCTTTTGTCTTTTCCCAGTCGTAGGATAGTTAAATATATCAGGGTGTGTCATGGATAGTATAACTATGTAAAGTAAGTTTATTCAGTTGAGTCTTGAATAACGGTGTTTAGTTGGTGTTCTTTTACTACTGAGAGGATTATGTGTTTAACTTGTTGCACTGTGATATAATTATTGTGTTTTCATTTTTTTTGGTATGTCCCTTGTGCAGAGATCATGCCAAAATTTTAGAGCCACTTGTTAATAGATATAAAAAAAAAAAAAATTCTTCCGCTGTTTATAAATAAATAAGCATTGTGTGATAATTAAACACTTGATTAGGAACGGGTCCTCACACTTTTCAAGTTTACTAAGGGTGACAATACTTAGTGGTTCAAATTTATGTTGATATATTAATTTTGCTAGTACTAACCCAAAACTTTGCGACAAATTTTCTAAATTATTGTAGGACCAGTTCGAGATGAACATGATGGGAGAATTATCATTCTTCCTAGTCTTACGGGTGAAGCAGTCAACAGAGGGAATCTTCATCAATCAAAACAAAGGAACCTCTGAAGAAGTACGGTATGGAAACCAGCTCTGCTGCTTCCACCCCCATGAGTTCATCTGCCAAGTTAGACTTAGATGAAGGGGGGAATACCGGTTGAGGTAACTTTGTATCGCGGTATTATTGGTTCCTTACTGTATTTGACTGCAAGTAGACCTAATATAATGTTTGATGTTTGCATATGTGCTCGCTTTCAAGCTAATCCTAAAATCACACTACATTGCTGCCAATAGGATTCTCAAATATTTAAAAAGAACTGAAAATATTGGCATTTGGTATCCCAAGGATTCAACTTTTAATTTAAATGCATATTCAGTTGCTGACTATGCAGGTTGTAAGATTGATAGGAAGAACACCAGTGGATCTTGTCACTTCCTAGTAGATAGGTTGATTTCACGGCCTGCAAGAAGCAGACATCCATCACAACTGTAAGGACCCCGGCTCCTAAACTCGTCTTTAGTACTCTCCCGCTTAATTTTAAAATGTTTGAAAATTTGAGCCAGTGATGGGAAAATGGGGTAAGCTAAAACAAATTAAAAAAATGCAATGCACATTAAATTTTGAACAAAAATAACCTCTTTTGATGATGGATGAAGCATACTTGGCAACAAATTTGAATTTTTTTTTTTTTTGACAAAACTAAACAATGTCCGTTTCATCTTTTTTGTGGTGGCAGGACACTTAGTCCATCTTTGCAGAATAAACTGTATCTCCTCGTGAAGAATTAGGCTGCAATACCTATACTTTTGCGATTCTCTATGAGTCTAGTTTGCAACTTAAAAAACGGTTTGTCATTTGGACATCTGAGCAAGAAGTTATGCCAATTTTCTCAAAGTCGCTGCAAGCTGCCAGAAAAATGAATGCTTCGAAAATTGTTAGAAAAAAAATTTCAAAATAACAATTTTAAACTTAAAATGAGTTTAGAACATATTGAACGAGAATTTGAACATTTACAATAGATTTTAAAATTATTTTCGTGCAAAATGAATGCAATAAAATTGTTTTTTATGCTAAAAATTTTCATACACCAAGTTTTAGAAACTTATGCTATGAAAATAATTTCATGCTCATGAGAAAGTTTTCTTTAAAAGATTTTCGTCTAAAATCGATTAAAATGCTTTCCAAGAACAACCAGGCTCTGATGTCACTTGTTAGGATCGATTTCAGGGGTGGGTTGCCATTCCACACCGAGTTCAACCAACTTGAGCTTCAATAGCTCGTGTTCTTGAAATAATTGCACCGAGAGATTATATCGAGTTCGGTTACAAAACCGAGCGGAAGACACTCGACATAACCCGCTCTATAACCGATTAAACATTTTAAAGGCATTTTAAAGATTTGCAAGAAAGTATGTAAAAACAGTAATGTAAATAAATGCAGTAAAGTAAAAACACAAGCATTTGTTTCTGGAAGTTCGAAGCACAAGGCTTCTACGTCTCCCTTTCTTCCATCTCATGGAAGTATACACTAGATGATTTGGTTTACACTTTACATCATACAACCTACTTAGGCTAATACCACACAGATAGCCTAAACTCCTAGCACACACAAGTTCATGTTCTTTAACGTCTCACATGTAAAAACCTCTCATCCAGTTGTGATGAATCACCAACTGTTACTATGGTATTCACTCTTCTATTTTAGCTCACAAATACAATGAATAGAGTGAATACAAAGGCACAAATGATTCCATAATGAATCTGATACATCAAGGTAAGAGGTGCCAAAAGTTTGGGGAGTGCTCTTCATTTAGCAGCTGTAGGGCCTTCCTACCTTAACATCATAAACAAGACATAATCAGGGCTAAGCATGCATCACAGACAGTTTATGGTTCCGGTTATTACGTGAGCTAATAGGATTACAGGCCAAATAAAACTTCAAAAGCTAATAATTACATTCCCAATAATGAATGTTAACGTTATAGATTCACACTACTCCTTGAGTAGAGACTATATCATGCATCCTAATTCACAATGCTCCTAGAAGCTCACTGCCTCAACCCGGCCCATAGCCCTCCAAATCCAAAGGTGTACCTACAGGAACAACCCATCATGAGCATGCACATCATTACTTAACATCATAAGGTAATGACATATAAACAAATGCATGAAAGTAATTGGTAACGTATACTTCCTGGTTAATCGCATTAACCCTCTTTGGTTGTCCATGTTTCATAGCCATGCATATTGTTAGTTCCGGATCTTATCGATGAGATTTTAAAGATGACAAAACATATCAGACCGGATCGAGTGAAATCAGACTGACCAGAACGATCGCCCAAAACAGATCAAGCTGATAAGGCATATTATATATCAGACTGGATCGATGGATTTCAGACTGACTAGATCGATGTTTCAGATCGATCTCAATCTTTATCAGATCAGAGCAGTCAAGGATACATAAAGAATGGCTCCTCAGTCCGAATCATTAACGGCTATTTATTGTAGCATTTAATGTTGTAATTAATGCTACAAAGGACCAAATACTGAAGATTGCCATAATAGGTAAGAAGACAAAGAAGAGCTTACCTGACAGTCGCCGAAAGTATGAACCAGAACGGCAAGTATCCTGAAGAAGAAGACTGTAGCCTACTCAGAGTTTAATCAGAGTCAAAGTTGCACATTAAGGGAAATAATGTCGTTGGTACTTACAACTATAAAAGGATGCAACAAAAGGAATATGATAACGCTTGCTGATCAATTGAAAAATACACAAGAAAGCAAAACATCACAAGCTTACAAGCTCAGAAGCTCTCGAGCTGAAAATTATTCTTAAGCACGTTTACTTTGTAACATTTGATCATTTAGGATCACTGTGCGCATCTTGTATTTTTTGTGTTGAAAAATAGAAGTGAGAAACATATTGTAACTATCAGACAAAGTGTGTCTGAGCAGATCGAGTGACTAGGAGTTTCAGATTGGTAGTGAGGTAAATCCAGTCTGAATCGGGTTTGTACAACAGGATTGTATAAATCAAAGTCTTCTAGTATAAACATTCCTTAATTGGAAGAAGGGGAGACGTAGAAGGATTACACCACCTTCGAACTTCCAGAAACATATCTTGTGTATCGTATTTCTGCACTTGTTCTTTCATACTAGCCATCGAGTCGTTCTTACATATACAAGAACAGACCGTTCCGCACTTATACTTTCTGTGGTCTGTTCTGTACAAGAGTTGATTAAGAAACAGATTTCTTTCACTAATCCGAAAGAAATCACAAGGGATTAATTTTTAGAAGGAGTGTTCATTCACCCCCCCCCCCCCCCCCCTCTAAACACTCCGGACCAATCCTAACAAGTGGTATCAGAGCCAGGTTATCTTAATCAGCAAAATCACTCGAGCTGATGGCATCATTTAACAAAATTCCTATGTTCTCAAAAGAAGACTATGATGACTGGAGAATCAGAATGCAAGCTCATCTGGCAGCTCAGGATGACGATATGTGGTTCGTCATCACTGATGGACCAATGAAGATTCTTAAAATAAATACAGCAGTCGCCATTACTGGTGGTGAACCACAAATGGTAGAAAAGGACAGATCCCTCTGGACGAATGAGGAAAGAAAGAAAGCAAATCTCGATAATGTGGCCAAAGACATCTTGTTCAAGACATTGGACAAGAACATGTTCAGCAAAATCAAAATGTGCTCTACTGCCAAAGAAATTTGGGAGAAGATAGCACAGCTATGTGAAGGCAACGACCAGACCAAAGAAAACAAGCTGACTGTTGCTCTTCAAAGATTTGAGGGCATAAAAATGAAGAGTGGAGAAACTCTAAATGAGTTTGATGAAAGAATCACTGGCATCATAAATGAACTGAATGGTCTGGGGAAGGAATATTCTAACAGAGAGATCGCTCTGAAAGTTATGAGAGCTCTGCCAAAGGAATGGGATGTTAAGACCATTGCCATGAGGGAATCAAAAGATCTTAACAAGGTTGAACTTCATGATCTGTTTGCAGATCTTAAGGCCTATCAGTTTGAACTGATAAGCAGAGGTGAAGCAGAGCCATTCATCTCTCAACCAAACAAGGCCCTGGCAGCCATTCCAGACCAGATCGCCTCAACATCAGACCGATCCGCTGAACAGATAAGTAATGATGCTATGTCATTATTTATCAAGAAATTCGGTAAATTTATGTCTAAGAATAAGAGGAACTTCAAACCCACTCATCATTATAAATCAAGAAAAGATGATGCTGTTAACGATCAGGCTTGCTACAATTGTGGTAAGACCGGACATTTTATTGCAGATTGCACCAGACCGAAGAAAGAAGAACGGAAAGAGAAGCATTGTGATGATAGGAAGAAGAAGCACTACAAAGACCTCAAGAATCATGGAAAATCCCAAAAAGTCCTAGTAGCTGAAGAAGGAAACAGCAAATGGGCTCAGACAGACTCAGACTCGGAAAGCTCTGAATATTCTTCCAGCGAAAGCGAAGAAGATATTCAATGTCTCATGGCAGACGAAGAGATGAGTCAGACAGACGAGGTATATGATCTTGACTCAAATGAATTTACACGAGAAGAGCTCATGTCCGCACTGCGAGACATGGCTAATGATTATAGGATCTTAGCTGAATCATTTGAGAAAAATAAAGCTAAAGCCAGTAATCAAATAGATGAGCACAATAAACCAAGCTGCTCTGAGCAGGGTGAGTGCAATAATCTAAAGATCGAGCTGAATGAGCTGAAAATCTCCTATGATCAGCTCCATGAAGAAAACAAGAGAATTAGCACACAAAATGCTAAGCTTTCTCATATATTCAAAACATGGACAAAATCCAGAACATCTTTGGAAGAATTACAAGAGGTTCAAAGAAACGTCGGTGACTTCACCGGCATAGGCTTTGACACCAAAGAATGCACCAAAGATGAGTCTGAGCCGTTGCTGGTAAAGAACCAAGTCAAACAAATGACATTTGTTAAATCCAGCACAGTATATGAGACTGAAGCACCTAAGATTCAAACAGGAGTCTCTTACGTGAATCAAAATCTGAGAAAAGGAATTGGTTATGTTGACCAAGCCAAAGAAAAGGCACCAGCAAGATTTGCGTCTACCAGACCAAATCCAAAGGTGCAAGATCGAAGGCAAGGAAGACAATACAATTACTATAATTCAAAACCGATTCAACGAAGATATAGACTACCTTATGAAAATCAAAGGTTTTCACAGCGCACACATTATCACACACAACATCAAAACAGACCAGCACACAGCACACCTTACACACACAAGTCATTGAAGCTGATACAGGTGTGGGTTCCCAAAGGGCTAATCCGTTCTGGACCCAAATAGGATTGGGTACCAACAATAATTATATTTGATGACAGGTACCGAAGAAACTCGCATCAGACTGGTATTGGACAGTGGGTGTTCCCGTCACATGACTGGAAACATCGAGCTGCTGTCTGAAGTCACAGAATGTACTGGACCCAAGATCATCTTCGGAGATAACTCAAAGGGTAAGACCGTGGGCAAGGGTAAGATTGTCCATGGTAACATTATTATCAATGATGTGCTGTTAGTTGAAAATCTGTGCTATAATCTGATCAGTATAAGTCAACTCTGTGATAATGGTTATGCTGTAGAATTTCACAAACACACTTGCACTGTTAAATCATCAGACGGTATAACCGTGCTCGTAGGAATCAGGAATGGAAATACATATAAGATTAACTGGAATCATGCTCAACCTGATAATCCTACTTGCTTCATCGCTAACAATGATAATAAACATTGGCTGTGGCATAAGCGCTTGAATCATATAAACTTTAAGACTATTTCCAGCCTGTGTAAACATGATTTAGTTATCGGTCTGCCCAAGATCGATTTTGCTAAGGATAAGATCTGCGAAGCTTGCCAAATGGGCAAACAGATCAGATCATCCTTCAAAAACAAGAATGCCAAATCCTCCTCCCGCTGTTTAGAATTATTGCATATGCACTTGTTTGGTCCTATACCAATAACAAGTTTAGGGGGAATGCGGTATACTCTTGTTGTTATTGATGATTACTCACGCTTTACATGGACTATATTTTTGAGCAGTAAAGATTAGACCGGTCCGAAGTTGATCAAGCTGCTGAAACGCACTCAGAACGAGAAATCATCCAGTATAGACAGGATTCGTAGTGACAAAGGCACTGAGTTTTCAAATCAGAATCTTGAATCCTTTCTAGAAGATCATGGAATCAAGCATGAGTTTTCAGCCGCTCGAACTCCTCAACAGAATGGAGTTGCAGAACGAAGAAACAGAACGCTCAAGGAAGCAGCAAGAACAATGCTTGCTGATTCTGGAATTTCGCAAAAGTTCTGGGCAGAAGCTGTAAACACTGCTTGCTACACTCAAAATCGGTCTATGATCAACAAGAAGCTGAACCTTACCCCATATGAAATATGGACTGGTAACAGACCATCTATTTCTCACTTTCATATTTTTGGCTGCAAATGCTTCGTTCATAACAATGGTAAGAATCATCTTACAGCATTTGAAGCTAAGTCAGATAATGGAATATTTTTAGGATATTCATCAACTAGCAAAGCCTATCGAATTTTTAATAATCGAACCTTAACTGTAGAAGAATCTGTTCATGTAGTTTTTGATGAATCTTTATGTGTTGAGGGCAATAAAGAATCAATTCAAAATCAGATGGAAAATATCCATCTCGAAGCTAACAGTGATGATGAGATTGTAGCTAACAGGTCAAGAGACAATCCACCAGAACCAGAAGTACCAGACAGACCGGATCAAGGCATTGAAGCTTCTTCAGATCGAGCTGATCCGGACGTTCTTCACTCAAATGTTAAAGCAGATGCTGATCATGCTGCTACTACTCATCCGACCGGACCAGACAATCCAGAGTCAAGCTATCGATGGACTAAGAAGCATCCACCCAATCTAGTGATTGGTAGTCCCTCTGCACCTATCAGAACCAGAGGACAGATGATGGATGAATTCACACATGCTGCTTTTATCTCAACTGTGGAACCTAAGAAGATCGATGAAGCTCTAACTGATTTCAACTGGATTAAAGCTATGCAAGAAGAGCTAAATCAATTCGAACAAAATCAAGTTTGGAGTCTAACCCCCAGACCAAGCGATCTGCCTGTCATTGGAACCAGATGGGTTTTCAGAAATAAGCTGGACGCAGATGGAACTGTGGTTAGAAACAAAGCCAGACTGGTGGCACAAGGATTCAGACAAGAAGAAGGAATCGACTTCGATGAATCATTTGCACCAGTCGCCAGACTTGAAGCCATCCGAATCTTTCTTGCATATGCTGCCTTTAAAGACTTCAAAGTATATCAGATGGACGTTAAGAGCGCTTTTCTTAATGGAAAGCTTCAGGAAGAAGTCTACATTGAGCAACCACCTGGATTTCAGAACCATTTGTACCCCAATCATGTGTATCTACTGAATAAAGCAGTGTTTGGTCTGAAACAAGCTCCAAGAGCCTGGTATGACACCTTATCTCAATTTCTGCTGAACCATGATTTTCAGATCGGCTCAGTAGATAAAACTCTCTTTAAATTTATTAAGGGGGAACATACCCTATTAGTTCAGATTTACGTTGATGACATAATCTTTGGGTCAACTAACCCCAAATTGTGCGAGAAATTTTCTAAGTTAATGCAGGGACAGTTTGAGATGAGCATGATGGGAGAACTTTCATTCTTTTTGGGTCTCCAAGTAAAACAGCTCAACAATGGTATTTTCATCAATCAGACCAAGTATACCAAAGAGCTCCTCAAGAGATTTGGAATGGAAACATGCTCAACTGCATCAACTCCAATGAGTCCAACAATCAAGTTAGACAAAGATGAAGGGGGAACGGCAGTTGAAGTAACCATGTATAGAGGACTAATCAGATCGCTATTGTATCTTACAGCGAGCCGGCCTGATATTATGTTCTCAGTCTGTATGTGCGCCAGATTTCAGTCAGAACCAAAGCAATCACATTTTATTGCTGCCAAGCGTATTCTGAAATACTTAAAAGGATCTCAGAATGTCGGTCTTTGGTACTCCAAGGATTCAAACTTCAGCTTGATCGGATATTCCGACGCAGACTATGCTGTGTGTAAGATTGATCGTAAAAGCACCAGTGGAACATGTCAATTTCTAGGTGAAAGATTGATCTCTTGGTTCAGTAAAAAGCAGACATCGATTGCCACATCTACAGCTGAAGCAGAGTATCTAGCCGCTGGAAGCTGTTGCGCTCAAATGCTCTGGATTCAACACCAGCTCAAAGACTATGGCATCCAAGCTGTTGACTCTCCGATATTTTGCGACAACACAAGTGCAATCGCTATAACGTATAATCCAGTTTTGCACTCTCGAACAAAGCACATTGATATACGCCATCATTTTATTCGAGATCATGTTGGCAAAAAGGAAATTCGGATCGAGCACATCTCAACAGAGCAGCAAGCAGCAGACATCTTCACCAAACCACTCCCAGAGGCTAAGTTTAATTATTTTCGTCAAATTCTTGGTTTAATTGACTTCTCTTAATAGTTTAGATGTTCTCTTACTTTCGCACTTAAAGATTTTTGTTGCCACAGATCGATAATACAATGTTCAGAAAGACACAGACCGGTCCGACCTTTCAGACCGATCCATGTCAATCTGATGCTATCTCATGATCTGTTTGGTCAATACATCTTTTGTACAAAAACAGCCCGGACTGATCGCAATTTTACCGCCTTAACTATCTGTTATCCTGGCCGCTTATTTTTGAATTTCTTTTCATCAGTCATCGAGATAAAGACACGTGTCTTCTCTCTCCTATTTAGCGGGCTGAACATTTCATTTTCTTTCACTTTTTACAATTTACCGCTATCTGTTTTCTTATTCTCTCACTCTCCTAAATCTTCGCACTCGTTTATCTTCACTCCAATGGCTACCATTACTCACAACTCTCTCTCCGTTGAGTTCAATGACATTTACAGGGCAGAAGATGCAGAGATGGTGTCCATCTTCCGAGCTTTGGAATCATCTGGTCTGAGAAACTTTCTGGAGTGCGGCACAGTTGTTTATGAATCAGAAATCCGCGAACTATTCGCCAATGCCGTCTCCCAGAAGACATCAATATCCACTACTGTCAAGGGCAAATCATTTGAGATCTCGCCGATGACGCTGGCCAAAACCTTTGGCCTCCCCAATTCCGGACTGACGGAATTTGGACAGATTCCTCAAGCGTCACTCTCAGATCTTCAAGGGAAGATATCTATTTTTGGCCACCGCCTGCAACCATCGTTTAAGAAGAA
Source organism: Haberlea rhodopensis (assembly GCA_907163345.1). NCBI lineage: Eukaryota > Viridiplantae > Streptophyta > Magnoliopsida > Lamiales > Gesneriaceae > Haberlea > Haberlea rhodopensis. Next base: position 943,278 of record CAJQUN010000160.1, read on the forward strand.
GGAAATGCTCTTTCATTTCCAGGTGCTGTGCGAAATCGTTGGCAAACCTCTGTTGGGCAAAGCAGGAAGTTTTGACGCTGTAACCGCAGAGAAGTTCAGGGCTATGGCGGCTATAATATCCGGAGAGAAGATGAACTGGTCCGTGATTCTGTTTGGAGTTCTGATGGAAACGGTGATTGCATCCAAGCAGGCCGTATGCTTTGCTGTTCCTCTCAGCAAGCTACTGGAGTCCTTAGATATCGAGCTGGGAAAGCAGTCCGCTCTCAGTCCCTTCAAGATTCTAAACTCCAAAGGGCTCGCACTACTGAAGTCCAAGAGTGCTCCGCCTACTCCTGCCACTCTGGCTGCAGTCAAGATTGAGAAGGGCGAAGAACAAGCTGTTGCGCGCAAGCCTCGCGTCAAGCGCAAACTGACCATCCAGACTGGTTCGGAAGAAACTCAGTCTGCTCCATCGCCACCAACCAAGCCACTTCCAAAGAAGCCCAGAACCCAGATTACCAAACCAATCAAAACTCTACCCCTACCCATTTTGCCACCAACTAAAGTCACCCCTGCACCCCAATCTTCAAAACAAATTTCAACCACTTAAACCCCTGCACCTCAACCTTCAACCCAAACTTCAACCCCTGCACCCCAAGTCACTATCCGAGTCCCCTCTACCATTCCCGTGGTCAAAGGGATTGTTATCACTGAGTTGGGCGACTATACCCAATCAGGGATCAAGTCCCTTCCTCCACCGGCAAGGGAAAAGCCATTCTCTCCTAACCAATCTCCTCTAAACCCAAATCGGCAGCGCAGACAGCCATCGACATTGTTATGGAGGATGCTGATGAGAAGGTGAAGGCACTCATTGTGGTCTTTGATGAGTACGTCGAGTACCGGACTGTCAACCACATTGAGATGTTCTTTGAAAAGCTGAACAGACTGAAGAAGATGGAAGAGGAAGTTCTCAAAGGAACAGAGACCAATGATGTTCGGATTGCCGTGCAGCGCAAAGACCTATTTACGGCAAATCAAAGATTCAGTCTGGCCACTCTGCTCCTAGCTGCTAAGAAAGAGAACTTTGATCCGATTGCTCCAACTGCCAGAGATGATGGGGCCGTTATTGCTCAATTAGAGATGGATGTTCATGCTCTTCACTTAGCTGTCCGTTTTCAACACAGAAGCTCAGTGTATCCACTCCCACAACCAGCCCGGATCATCCCTCTGCAAGCAAGACTCTGGCAGAACCTTTCGTTGAGGTTATTCATTCTGATACCGCAGAACAGACAGCCGAGCAAGCAGCGGATCAGACTGCAGAGCAAGTACCAGAACAGACAGCGGAGCAGCCATTGCCTAATGCTCCGTCTGCGACAGATGATGAACCATTGAATGTCTTGTTGGATTCTCCAACAACATCTATTCCTTTGGGGTCATCAGTCTCCCTCGTTCAAATCAGTCCAACAACAGAACTTGCAACAGTTGGCGCTCCAGAGTTCGTCGATCCGGATCTGGTGGTGTCCACCGTTGTTGCAGCTCTCCAGATTGAGGAGCCCTCCACACCAAGCACTCCTCCAATCCACTTAGATGAAGATATGGCTTTCATTCAAACATTTTCTTCGAATCTGGTCACCTTGATCCGGTCCGAAAGTCACCAAGTTGTTGTATCTTCACTTATCCCGTTTGCTGAAGACGATGAACAGGCCTTGTCCTCATCAGATCGCTCTCCCAGCCGACTATCTGATGCACCTCCATCTCTGGCAAGGACCCTTCAGCACTTATCTGACAATTGCATGTCTCTCTCTCAGCGTGTTCTAGAGGTTCATCAAGGCCAGCGGGTTACATCTCTGGACTTTGATTCATTTAAAGAGAAGATGACAGCCAGTATCGGCAGCCTTCAGCGAGGCATAAATGATATGTTTTCTCAGCAAGCCACTTATAAGAACAGCCTGAGAAAAGAGCAGATCGAGCTGGCCACTGAAGTCAGAGCATCTGTTGCCAATTCCCTCCGCGCTCAAGACGTTCGTCTTGACGCTATCACCGCGCAGCTCGCACAAGTTGTTGATTTTCTTCAAGAGATTACTGCTGACAAAAAGGAGGAAAAGAAGACAGACTTCAAGCCGCCTCCAACTTCAAGAAGATAGCAGTCTCGTTGATTAAATTTTTAGACTGACTGTATGCGAGATTTTTTATCAATAAAAATCCTTCTTTATTAAGTCCTTGTTCATTTATTTTGAACTTTAATAAAGGCTTAATCGATCCAACTTAATAATGTTCATTTATTTTGATCAAAAAGAAAGTAATCGATCCGAAAGTTTTCGCTTCAGAGTTCTTATCAGACTGGTTAAAAAGACTTAGAAGCTAGGTTTTGTCATCATCAAAAAGGGGGAATTTGTTAGTTCCGGATCTTATTGATGAGATTTTAAAGATGACAAAACATATCAGACCGGATCGAGTGAAATCAGACTGACCAGAACAATCGCCCAAAACAGATCAAGCTGATAAGGCATGATGTTATCAAATTTTGTTTGAGGCTTCTTCCTCTTTCTCAGAGTCATGCTCCTTTCTCAGATCAGAGCAGTCAAGGATACATAAAGAATGGCTCTTCAGTCCGAATCATTAACGGCTATTTATTGTAGCATTTAATGTTGTAATTAATGCTACAAAGGACCAAAGACTGAAGATTGTCATAATAGGTAAGAAGACAAAGAAGAGCTTACCTGACAGTCGCCGAAAGTATGAACCAGAACGGCAAGTATCCTGAAGAAGAAGACTGTAGCCTACTCAGAGTTTAAGCAGAGTCAAAGTTGCACATTAAGGGAAATAATGTCGTTGGTACTTAAAACTATAAAAGGATGCAACAAAAGGAATATGATAACGCTTGCTGATCAATTGAAAAATACACAAGAAAGCAAAACAGCACAAGCTTACAAGCTCAGAAGCTCTCGAGCTGAAAATTATTCTTAAGCACGTTTACTTTGTAACATTTGATCATTTAGGATCACTGTGCGCATCTTGTGTTTCTGTGTTGAAAAATAGAAGTGAGAAACAAATTGTAACTATCAGACAAAGTGTGTCTGAGCAGATCGAGTGACTAGGAGTTTCAGATTGGTAGTGAGGTAAATCCAGTCTGAATCGGGTTTGTACAACAGGATTGTATAAATCAAAGTCTTCTAGTATAAACCTTCCTTAATTGGAAGAAGGGGAGACGTAGAAGGATTACACCACCTTCGAACTTCCAGAAACATATCCTGTGTATCGTATTTCTGCAATTGTTCTTTCATACTAGCCATCGAGTCGTTCTTACATATACAAGAACAGACCGTTCCGCACTTATACTTTCAGTGGTCTGTTCTGTACAAGAGTTGATTAAGAAACAGATTTCTTTCACTAATCCGAAAGAAATCACAAGGGATTAATTTTTAGAAGGAGTGTTCATTCACCCCCCCCCCCCCTCTAAACACTCCGGACCGATCCTAACACATATAATCATTAGTTCTTGACATGAATGATTAAAATCATACTTCGCATATATGCTCATAACCAACAATGTTAATTAGAAATGGGACTATCCTGGTTCTATTATGACAGCGGCACAATTGGCCCCCTCGCTCGACATAAAGCGGAATTGTGATACCCCTCGCTACGCCTTGATAGCGGATGTATCTCCTCGCTTAGCGGAATATGATACCCCTCGCTATGCCTTGATAGCAGATGTATCCCCTCGCTAGTTATGTGTAGGGCCTTCCTACCTTGACATCGTCTTAATCACCTATTAGGGACTAAACAAGCATTTATAACGTCTTAGGGTTTCAGTTGTAGCTTAGAGCTAGTAAAATTATGGGCCGAGAATGAAATTTTAAAAGCTAAATAATTACATTCACAAAATGAATGTTAAGACGATAGAATTATTCTACTCCTAGAGTAGATACTATCCAAAAGTTCTTGCATCCTAACTTCTTCCATGCTTCTCAAAGCTCACTGCGTCAACCCGGCCCTTAGTCCATTAGTCCAAAGGTGTACCTACAGGAACAACCCATCATGAGCATATACATCGTTACTTAATAATCATAAGGAAATGGCATATAAATAAATGCATGAAAGTAATTGATAACATATACTTCCTGGTTAATCATATTAACCCTCTTTGGTTGTCCCTGTTTCATAGTCATGCATAAAATCATTAGTTCTTGCCATAAATGATTAAACATCATACTTCACATATATGCTCACAACAAACTATGTTAATTAGAAATGGGACTGTCCGGGTTCCATTATGACAGCGGTATAATTGGCCACCCTCGCTCGACATAACACATCATATGATACCCATCGCTACACCTTGATAGCGGATGTATCTCTTTGTTCAGCGGATGATACCCCTCGCTACACCTTGATAGCGGATGTACCCCTTCGCTTAGCGGATGATACCCATCACTACACCTTGATAGCGGATGTACCCCATCGCTCAGCGGATGATACCCATCGCTACACCTTGATAGCGGATGTACCCCATCGCTCATTTATGTGAGCGGCAAGACCTTCCTCGCTTGCCCATAATAACCACCGGACATTCAACCATTCTTAAGAACATAGTTTCATATTCATCATAAACATCATAGCATCTTATAAACATCATCATCTTGTAAACATCATTATCATATAAGCATTATCATCTTATAGACGTCATCGTCTCATCACAATCGTTATAGTAACATCATATCATCATCATTTATCATAACATCATCATAAGCATCTTGTCATCTTTATTCATCATAAAGTCATCTTTATTTATCATAACATCATCGTAATATCTTATCATCTTGATTCATTATCAAATCATCTTCATCGTAAACTTACTTATCATAACATCATCTTAAACGTCTTATCATCTTCATGCATTATACACATCATCGTGGCATCGTAAATTCTTATGCACTCATAGTCAGAATATAGGAGTATAGTCTCTTATCATGTGGGCATCTTACCCTGTGGCATCTTACCACATAATAAACATCGTATTGCATCATCATAACTTACTTATCATAAACATCATCATCATGACATCATCATTATAAACTTACTCATCATAATCATCATCGTAAGCATCATCATCATAAACTTATGCAATCAATACATAGTCATAGTTAGGAGGGTGTTACCGTCCGATGCCCGTACGCTTCTTACGTACCTTAATTCCAAAAGTGGAGAAATTGAAGAACTTTATCTTCTCGATGTTGTTGGCACCAGGGATGGTTCTACACAACCATACAAATCGATATTAGAAGCTAAACAATAGCCAAATACCGAAAATTCAATAAAAATCATCATTTTCCAACTTTTACACAGTGGCGATCGATCGCTACTTGAGGCGATCGATCGCCTCCAATTTTTCTTCGCGGCGATCGATCGCTTCAAACATGGCGATCGATCGCCTAACACTTGGATTGGCTACTGCCTCTCGGCGATCGGTCGCCTCATTTTAGGCGATCGATCGCCTATCCTTCGAAAAAACCTACTGCTCCATGGCGATCGGTCGCCTCTTTTCAGGCGATCGATCGCCTCGCGCATAGTCGCGATTTTTCACCATTTTTGTACATTTTCGAGCTCATCCTCATACCTTACAAAACCAAACTTTCCTACAACATCAATAACATCATAACTCACTAAAACCCACATAAAACACTTCAAAAATCATACCCCAACAACATAAAACACATACCCAACCAAACCCACATAAATCACTTCAAAATCATCCCATTTCAAAACCAAACATCATAAAAACTTTAGGATTGGTTCCATACCTCTTGAGGATTCAAAATCTTACTAAGATTTCAACAAATGGAGAGTGTGCAAGGATTTCTCCTCCTCTTCCTTTGCTTGGACGAAAATGGGATGAAAATGATAGGGTTGGGATGAATTTGGGGATTTAAAGAGTGAAAAGGGTAAAGTGAGGGGGAGAGGGTATAGTGGGGTATATGGGTTAATTAAATTATACCCAATAATTAACATGATGTATAAAATACCCCAACATGGTATTTTAAAAGCATTTTACAAATATGCACCCAACCTCCACTAAATCCATATTACCACATAATTAACAACCAATACAATTAAATCATGTTAACACATCATTTCCCATCATGCATAACATGCACCCTGAAACGTAACCCCCGGGTCATGCCTATCATGTGACTAAGCATTTCATCGTGATAATTAATTTAAGCACATAAATCAATTATCCACATAATTAAACACATGAACATAATTAATGCCTTAATTGCAGTTAATTATTTCGGGGCGTCACATTACTCCCCTACTTATAAGATTTCGTCCTCGAAATCGCATGCACTTACCCAAAATAAAACTAAACATAAATCATACCAGAAAATAGTTCCGGGTAATGCTGCATCATGTGCCGTTCCGTCTCCCACGTAGCCTCCTCGACACCCCGACGATCCCACTGAACTTTGACCATCGGTATAACTTTACTTCGTAGTCTGCGATCCTCACGATCCAGAATTCTGACCGGTCGTTCAACGTAGGATACATCTGAATCCAACTGCACTTCAGTAGGCTGTAAAACATGAGACGGGTCTGGCTCATACTTTCTCAACATAGAAACATGGAAGACATCATGAATTCCAGATAAGGACAGTGGTAGAGCCAGACGGTAAGCCAATGTACCAATACGCTGCAATACCTCATACGGTCCGACATATCTCGGAGATAACTTCCCCCGCATACCAAAACGGACCACGCCCCTGAAGGGTGAGATTTTCAAGAAAACCTTGTCTCCTACTTGGAATTCTAGCGGTCATCGCCGCTTGTTGGCATAGGCTGCTTGCCTATCCTAGGTCACCTTCATCTTTTGGCGTATCAACGTAATTTTGTCTTACATATCCTTAATCATATCCGGTCATCCGACCGCTTTACTAGTCAAGTCCTCCCAATACAGCGGTGACCTACATCGTCGTCCGAAAAGAGTTTCAAAAGGGGCCATTTGAATGCTCGCCTGATAGTTGCTATTATAGGAGGACTCCATCATTGGCACTGAATCTTGCCACGGAGTTTCAAACTCCAAAACATATGCCCTCAACATGTCCTCGAGCGTCTGAAGGGTACGCTCTGTCTGGCCGTCTGACTGAGGGTGATAGGCCGTACTCAGTCTCACCTCGGTGCCTAAAGCCGTCTGGAGACCCTCCCCAAAATGTGAAGTAAACAGTGGGTCTCTGTCAGACACAATCGAGACTGGAACTCTCTGCAACCTCACTACATCCCGCACATAGAATTGGCCATCCTTAGGTACGTGAAAGACACATGACAAAGGATGAAGTGAGCTACTTCGTCAGCCTATCCACGATCACCAGATCGTAACGAATCCAGAGGCCGCTCTTGGCAAGTGGGTTACAAAGTCCATAAATACATGCTCCCACTTCCATTGGGGGGTACTTCCGAGCTCTTCAGTTCGCCATAAGGCCTCTGCCTTTCTGCCTTTTTCCTGTTGGCAGATCAAACATCTTTTGACAAGGCCATAACATCACGCTTCATACGTCTCCACCAGAATTAACCACCTAAGTCCTTGTACATCGTCCTTCCTCCTGGGTGGATAGTAAACCGACTACTGTGGCTCGCTCCAACATTCCCTTACGCAACTCTGGTGTATCTGGGACTACCCACCGGTGGCCCAATCTCAATGAATCATCTTCTGCCACGCTGAACTTGATGGCCATCCTTGAAGTACTATAGGTGACCATCCTTGAACCTCATCATCCGACCTCTGGCTTTCCTGATAACCTCAAATATGTCTGGCTCGGCCAACAAGATCGACACTCGCACCGGCGATGTGTCCACATCAATATCATAGCCCGGACGGCAATAAGAAGTCATCATCGCTGATAAACACATAGTGTCCTCAGCAGTACTTTTCACTTCCGACTTAAGGTGCCTGCTATTAAGTTGCTTTACCAGGATGGTACTCAATCTTACAGTCAAAATCCTTGAGTAAGTCCAATCATCCTCTTTGTCGCATATTCAACTCAGCCTGTGTGAACAAAACTTCAGGCTCTTATGGTCCGTGTAGATGGTAAACGACGTCCTATCCAAGTAATGCCTCCAAATTCCAAGGCAAACATAATGGCTGCCAGCTCCAAATCGTGGACTGGGTACTTAGCCTCATGTGGTTTCAACCGCCTCGATGCATAAGCCAGCACAAGCTTATCTCGCATCAACACATAGCCCAAACCTTGAAGTGATGTATTCGTGTACAAGGCAACCTCTTGTCTTCAGAAGGAATCACCAACCCTGGCACTGTCGTCAGACGACGCTTCAATCCTTGGAAGCTTTTCTCACAAGCTTCGGACCAAAAGAATGGGACTCCTTCCTGAGTCAACCGTGCCAGCGGCTTAGCGATCTTGATATAACATGATCCAAGAATACTACACTGCTCGACCGGAACTCATACTTACTGAGCTTTGCATACAACTGATGATCCCTAAGGATCTGGAGTACTGTTCTCAAGTGCTTTACATGTTCCTCTTCAGTTCGAGAGTAAATAAGTACATCGTCAATGGAAACTATGATGAACTGATCCAAACATGGTTGGATCACCCTGTTCATCAGGCTCATAAAATAGTTGGGGCATCCGTCACCCCAAAGGGCATGACTAAGAATCCGTAGTGCCCACATAAGGTCCTGGAAGCTGTCTTCTGTACATCGTCCTCTCAAACTCGGATCTGATGATCCGGGGGTCTCAGATCGATCTTACTGTAGAGCCTCGTACTCTGCAGCTGATCAAACAAATCGTCGATCCCCGGAAGCGGATACTTATTCTTCACTATGGCTTTGTTCAGTTGTCTGAAATCGGTGCACAACCGCAATGAACTATCTTTCTTTTCGACAAATAGGACTGGTGCATCCCAAGGCGATATGCTAGGGTGTATATAGTCCTTGCCAAGGAGCTCTTGCAACTGAACCTTTAATTCCTCCGCTGGTGCCATCCTATACGGGCACGAGAAATGGTAGGCGTCCCTGGTAGTAACTTAATCCCAAACTCGACCTCTCTCGTCGGTGGGAATCCGGGAATCTCTTCCGGAAATGCATCAGGAAACACCGCCACTACGGGCACATCCGCCACCTTTAACTCTTTCCTCTTTCAGTAATAACCACAGTATAGTTGAAATATCCTTTGTGGTCTCGTTCCAATAAATGTGCCATCTTGACAACAGATATTAACGGAATCCTTGAACGGAAATCATCCCCATAGAATGTCCATCGGACTCCCATATCAGACCTGAATCGGACAGTCCTTGTCTGCAGTCCACAACTGCCTGATACCTGTTCAGAACATCAATGCCTACAAACTGACATCCCCAGAACAATCAAGTCTGTCCTCAGTTCGTTATCCTCAAAATAAATGAGGCCGTCTTAACCAATCTGATCAGTTATCAAACTTCTTCCAGCGGGGGTCGAGACTACAAGAGGCGTGGGCGACGGAGAAGTACATATGTGGTGCCTTTCCACAAAACTTGTTGACATTTGCTGCCATACTGCAAGATAAGGGTTAACAACAATACCCAACAGCAATTCACATAATACATCATTAGAGAAGCGAAACATGTTAGTACCACATCATATACTTCATATGCAACTTATGCACAAAACATGTTTAAAAGTAAGCACCTAGCCAACTTATTGCTAAGGCTACCCTTCACTCATTCCCGAGTTATCTAACCACTGCTCTGATACCACTAATGTAGGGCCTTCCTACCTTGACATCGTCTTAATCACCTATTAGGGACTAAACAAGCATTTATAACGTCTTAGGGTTTCAGTTGTAGCTTAGAGCTAGTAAAATTATGGGCCGAGAATGAAATTTTAAAAGCTAAATAATTACATTCACAAAATGAATGTTAAGACGATAGAATTATTCTACTCCTAGAGTAGATACTATCCAAAAGTTCTTGCATCCTAACTTCTTCCATGCTTCTCAAAGCTCACTGCCTCAACCCGGCCCTTAGTCCATTAGTCCAAAGGTGTACCTACAGGAACAACCCATCATGAGCATATACATCGTTACTTAATAATCATAAGGAAATGGCATATAAATAAATGCATGAAAGTAATTGATAACAGATACTTCCTGGTTAAGCATATTAACCCTCTTTGGTTGTCCCTGTTTCATAGTCATGCATAAAATCATTAGTTCTTGCCATAAATGATTAAACATCATACTTCACATATATGCTCACAACAAACTATGTTAATTAGAAATGGGACTGTCCGGGTTCCATTATGACAGCGGTATAATTGGCCACCCTCGCTCGACATAACACATCATATGATACCCATTGCTACACCTTGATAGCGGATGTATCTCTTTGTTCAGCGGATGATACCCCTCGCTACACCTTGATAGCGGATGTACCCCTTCGCTTAGCGGATGATACCCATCACTACACCTTGATAGCGGATGTACCCCATCGCTCAGCGGATGATACCCATCGCTACACCTTGATAGCGGATGTACCCCATCGCTCATTTATGTGAGCGGCAAGACCTTCCTCGCTTGCCCATAATAACCACCGGACATTCAACCATTCTTAAGAACATAGTTTCATATTCATCATAAACATCATAGCATCTTATAAACATCATCATCTTGTAAACATCATTATCATATAAGCATTATCATCTTATAGACGTCATCGTCTCATCACAATCGTTATAGTAACATCATATCATCATCATTTATCATAACATCATCATAAGCATCTTGTCATCTTTATTCATCATAAAGTCATCTTTATTCATCATAACATCATCGTAATATCTTATCATCTTGATTCATTATCAAATCATCTTCATCGTAAACTTACTTATCATAACATCATCTTAAACGTCTTATCATCTTCATGCATTATACACATCATCGTGGCATCGTAAATTCTTATGCACTCATAGTCAGAATATAGGAGTATAGTCTCTTATCATGTGGGCATCTTACCCTGTGGCATCTTACCACATAATAAACATCGTATTGCATCATCATAACTTACTTATCATAAACATCATCATCATGACATCATCATTATAAACTTACTCATCATAATCATCATCGTAAGCATCATCATCATAAACTTATGCAATCAATACATAGTCATAGTTAGGAGGGTGTTACCGTCCGATGCCCGTACGCTTCTTACGTACCTTAATTCCAAAAGTGGAGAAATTGAAAAACTTTATCTTCTCGATGTTGTTGGCACCTGGGATGGTTCTACACAACCATACAAATCGATATTAGAAGCTAAACAATAGCCAAATACCGAAAATTCAATAAAAATCATCATTTTCCAACTTTTACACAGTGGCGATCGATCGCTACTTGAGGCGATCGATCGCCTCCAATTTTTCTTCGCGGCGATCGATCGCTTCAAACATGGCGATCGATCGCCTAACACTTGGATTGGCTACTGCCTCTCGGCGATCGGTCGCCTCATTTTAGGCGATCGATCGCCTATCCTGTGAAAATGGTACTGCCCTATGGCGATCGGTCGCCTCTTTTCAGGAGATCGATCGCCTCGCACAGAGTCACGATTTTCACCATTTTTGCACCAAAATTCCTTCCAATCCATACCAACACTTAAACCAAACTTCCTTACAACATCAACAACATCATAACTCACTAAAACCCACACAAAACACTCCAAAAATCATACCCCAACAACATACAACACATACCCAACCAAACCCACATAAATCACTTCAAAATCATCCCATTTCAAATCCAAACTTCATAAAAACTTTAGGAAGGGTTCCATACCTCTTGAAGACTCCAAATCTTAACAAAGATCACACAAACACAAGTTTTGTGGAGTTTCCTCCTTCCTCCTTTGACGGATTTCGAAAATGGGGTGAGGTTAGGGCTTTGGGAGAGAATTTGGGGTTTTTGAGTGGTGGGGAAGAAGTTAAGGGAAAATGGGATAAAAGGGGAATATAGTGGGGTTATTAAAATTGTACCCCAATTTAACATGATGTAATAAAATACCCCAACATGGGTTTTTAAAAGCATTTACAAAGATGCAATTAAACTTCCACTAAATCATGTTTTCCTCATAATTCCCAATCAATACAATTAAATCATGTTACCTCATTTCCTATCATGCATACATGCACCTTGAAAGTAACCCCGGGTCATGCCTATCATGTGACTAAGCATTTCAACATGATAATTAATTTCAACACGTAAATCAATTATTCACATAATTAATCACATAAACATAATTAATGCCTTAATTAAATTAATCATTTCGGGGACATCACATTACTCCCCTACTTATAAGATTTCGTCCTCGAAATCGCATGCACTTACCCCAAAAGAAACTAGACATAATCACATACCAAGAAGAGATAGGTTTCGGGGTAGTGCTGTACATAGGCCGTTCCGTCTCCCCACGTAGCTCCTCGACACCCCGACGATCCCACGAACTTTGACCATCGGTAAAACTTTACTTCGTAGTCTGCGATCCTCACGATCCAGAATTCCTGACCGGTCGTTCAACACGTAGGATACCCCTGGGTCCAACTGCACTTCAATAGACTGTAATACATGAGACGAGTCTGGCTCATACTTCCGTAACATAGAGGCATGGAAAACATCATACATCCCAGATAAAGACGGCGGTAGAGCTAAACATCAAACTCAAGAGTGAGACGGGTCTGGCTCATACTTTCGTAGTCAGCTGTGTTAAAGGTTTGGCAATTGTTGAAAAGCCTTCAACAAACTGTCGGTAATATCGACGAAACCCAAGAAACTACGAATCTCTGGTGCAGACGTATGCGCTGACCAATTTAACACCGGTTCTGTCTTTCTCGGATCAACTGATATACCATCTTTAGATATCACATGTCCCAAAAATGCTACACTGGTCAACCAAAACTTACACTTACTGAGTTTGGCATACAATTGATGTGTTCTCAATAATTGTAATACCACATGCAAATGGTGGACATGTTTTGTTTCACTCCGAGAATAGACCAGTATATCATCGATAAACACAATGACAAATTGATCAAGGTATTCCTGGAAAACTCGATTCATCAAACTCATGAAGACAGCTTGAACATTCGTCACACCAAATGGCATCACTAGGAACTCATAATGTCCATAGCGAGTTCTGAATGCTGTCTTCTGCACATCTTTTTCCCTCACACGTATTTGATGATAACCAGATCACAATCAATCTTAGAATAGATCTGTGATGTCCGGGGATTTATGGTGTTAATCCCGGGGTGGTTATTAATCATTGATGGATTTTTAATTGTGCAATTAGGAATTAATTGCGGTTTTGTGTCTCCCGAGGTTGTTTAATCGGGCATCTGGGATCGCTGGATCAAAAGGATGAGATTGTATTCTCATTTCGGTGGAAACCTTTGAGTTGGGTTTTTAGTGGGACTTGGTGTCCGGGGTGCCTTATGTTGGAGGCCTGTCTGGGGATTTGCTGTGGAGAGAGAGTTTTTGGAAACAGATGATTTTTAATGAATCATGATGTATTGGTGAAGGTATTGGTATTTTGGGGCATTTTTGCTATATATACCAGTTGGACTGGGGATTCCGTCATTTGGAATCCATTTCTCTCCTCTCCTCTCCCTCTCTCTTCGCCTCTCTCACCCCAAACCCTTCCCCTTTTTCCTTTGATGAGCAAATCGATGGAGGCTCGTCCTAGGAGCCGGATTTCTCGAAGATAAGTTGGTAAGTTTCTTCCCCTCGACTTTGTCTTCGATTTGATAGTGATCTTGTTGGTTCTTGGTTAAGTTTTGGTGGGTTTTGAATTTGGGGATTTTGGGTTACAATCTAAAATGTTGATTTCAGTGTTTTTCATGGAGTTTAATTTGTTGTATTTGAGGGTGTTGAGGTTGTATGGGGTGTTGGTTTTTGAGTTTGGTGTGAAAAAACACCATTAAGGTCGAGTTTTCAGAAAATTGCAGTCCGCGGTCGATCTTGGCGAGGCGCCGATCGATCGCGACATGCTACTGGATTTGGGAAGGCGATGAGCAGTAGCGGCGATCGATCGCGAGAAGTGGGCGATCGATCGCGAGGGCCTTGGCGATCGATCGCGAGATGTGGCGATCGATCGCGGCTTGTTTATTTTCGGACAGTAGGGTATGGCGATCGATCGCGGCTTGGCGCCGATCGATCGCGGCCCTGTTCCCTTTGGTTTTTTGTGAAATTTTTGGAAAATGTTGGGACTTTGGAATCGAGGTTTTAAGGGACCATTTCCGGGGCAATTCTACATTCCAATGGGATTGCTATGCTTTTTAAATGGATTGGTTGAGGCCAAAGTTTAATTAAACGGAATTTTTGGTTGGGTTTTTGACTATCTATTAAACGTATTAAATGGAATATTTTGGGTATTATGCATTCTTAGCCCGGGGGCTTTTATTTGGTAATCGTCATGGATTGACGATATGATTGGAAGTCTTGAACGTGCTTGGACACGTGGTTGCATGCTTATACTTGATTGTGAGTTGTTTATGTGTTTTAGCACATATTTCTCGAAGTATGGAACTCAAGCAAAGTTTGGACTCGAGCTACGGAATTCTAAGGTACGTATGACGTACGAGCATAGCATTTTATATAATTGCAATTGTTGAGTGCTTGGTACACTGTATTGCAATGAATGTGTGTGGAAATGCATGACACATGGTCTTAGCAATAAACGGAGATTGAAATGTGTGGTTTATGGTACTTGCTTCAAATGTCTATATATGCATTGAGAATTGCATGGTGCCGCTTTTGAGCGAGCAATGATTGGGATTTTGTTGACTGTGAGCGAACATCGATTATGACGCCGCTACCATCGAGCATGCATGGAAATGGAATGCCGCTATTGTAGAGCGAGCAATGAAATAGAGCTATGAAACCATAAGTGAGAAACATGGATTGTCTATAATCATTGTTTAATGATTTGATGTTATTGATTAAGATATTGGTATATGGCTCATGGAATTGTTAATCAATGTAATGATTAACTGGCATTTGGGAATTTAATGGTTTCAGTATTTTGAGAACAGGGACAATACAGGAAACCCCAGATGAGGATGATACCATCCAGGGAGTATATTTTGTATTTCATAGCATTTACATTTATGTAAATTATGAATTGTATTGCTGTGATTATTGGATTTGGGATATTGGTATGCTCACCCCGTGTGGGGGCTGTCTCTGTTGGGGCAGGTGGTACAGGTGTAGCAGCAGCTTTGGAGTTGAGCTCGGGCTGTTGATTGAAGTACTTCCAGGATTGAGGTACCAAATCTGGAAGGATGGGCGCTCACATCCAGGGTCGAGATCGAGTTGCGCTTGAGAGGTGCTTCCAGGATCGAAACACCAGTAATGATATCCGTAGAGTGTTTTATACATTAGATACACGCTTATTCATTGGGTGCTCTTATGTGAGTACATATTACGTGTATATGGAATGTATAAATGGGCTACGGCTCTTCTCTGTTCATTTATGGTTTGCACGCAATTAGATATAGAATTGCTAAATGATGTAAGAGTATGTTAGTGTATTATGAGGGTGCATATGAGGGTGCATGTTATATGAATAATCTTGGTTGGGGAATTTGAATATTATGTGGATTACATGCAAGAAATTTTCTGGATAGCATATGATGTTGCACTTGCATATGGTTTTCCCCTGATGGAATGATTATATGCACTAATGATATGGTTTAATACACTAATAACGGGTTAAGGGCACGAGGGTCCTTACATTAGTGGTATCAGAGCAGTGGTTAGCTCTTTGGGGCTGTTGAAGGCCTGGAACATGCTGATAGGGATGAGTAGCACATATTTATGCATGATAGTAGTTAGTGTTGTGTGGCACAACTATTTTGCTTATGTGCATTTGTGATATGTGATCATAGTGAAACGATTATATGTCATGACATCTATAGAATCATAATATAACCTGTTGATTATGATTGTGAGTTGTGACACAGGGACAACCAAATGGAGCATTTTGAAATGCATTGGGATATGGGAAGTACTTTGTACTCATAGTTTATGCATTTACTCATTATAATCATATTGTGGGGAATATGGGTTATCGTATGCTCATGGTTTGGGATTGTTCCTGTAGGGACACTATGACGCGAAAGGCTAAGGCCATGGCTGAAAGACACGAAACGGTAACATGCATTTTATATACATCATGAAATTATGCATTGTGGTTGCATGTGTACATGTAGTGATGATTTTAATGCTTTGCCGCCAAATGTTGAAGCGAGGGGTGGGAGTGTCGCATGTCGCATTTGAGCGAGGTGCATTAAAATACACTCATGATGATGTATGTTGGAATATGGATTATGCTTTGTGATGCAGGTATGGATGAAATACTTGGTGAATATCCCATGAGTCATTGTTATGGATGAGTGGTGATTTTAAATGCTTGCCGCTATTTATTGTTTTGTGCCGCTAAAATGTGAAGGCGAGGGGTGGGAGCGCCGCATGTCACATTGAAGCGTGGTTATCATATGAGGCGAGGAAAGAATATTTGCCGCTAAAATGTGAAGCGAGAGGTGGGAGCGCCGCATGTCCATTTAAGCGAGGTTACTCTATGCCGCCTATATGTGAAGCGAGGGGTGGGAGTACCGCATGTTTTATTTGAGCGAGGGGCATTAAAATACACTACCGTGACAATGACTAGGGATCGGCTATTCTAAGGCGATGGTTCATGCCGCCAGGTATATTGATAGCGATGGTTCATTCCGCTATATTGATTGGCGATGGTTCATGCCGCCAGGTATATTGATAGCGATGGTTCATTCCGCTATATTGATTGGCGATGGTTCTTGCCGCCAGGTATATTGATAGCGACGATTCATTCCGCTATATTGATTGGCGATGGTTCATGCCGCCAGGTATATTGATAGCGACGGTTCATTCCGCTATATTGATTGGCGATGGTTCATGCCGCCAGGTATATTGATAGCGATGGTTCATTCCGCTATATTGATTGGCGGTGATTCATGCCGCCAGGTATATTGATAGCGATGGTTCATTCCGCTATATTGATTGGCGATGGTTCTTGTCGCCAGGTATATTGATAGCGACGGTTCATTCCGCTATATTGATTGGCGATGGTTCATGCCGCCAGGTATATTGATAGCGATGTCTCATTCCGCTATTCTATTGGCGATGGTTCATGCCGCCGGGTATTCTATTGACGATGATTCGTGCCACCGGATATTACATAGCGACGGGTCATTCCGCTACACCTATGGCGATGGTTCATACCACCGGATATCTATAGCGATGTCTTATGCCACTGACTCTATGATGAGAGATCATGCCGCTGATTCTATAGCGATGGGTTATACCGCTATGTGCGTAGCGCTGGATTATGTCGCCTACGAGCGATGGATGCTACTTGTGTACCGCTGGTGGACGATGGATACAGGTATTCCGCTATCTTGATAGCGATGAGGTATGGCGTATTACTTTTGTTAGCATCATTGTGGATACTACATGTTGGTATATACGTTATGTGTTTGACGATGAGATTATGGATGTCGTGTATTGACATGTACCGTCATATGTTTGACGATGTTATTTGGGATGTCTATGTGGACGCGTGGCGTCGTTTTGGTGAATAATGCATTCATGTTTATGTATTTGGTTGTATGGTTTGAGTGCCGATGGTGGGCACATGGTAGAGTCTGGGTCACTAGTTGACGAGACGTTTTTCCGAGCAGATTTGCTCGATGGAGCATTGGATGCATTGTACCAGTGAGTGTACCGCATCATGTTATAGAGGTAAATGTTTGTCGAGCAATGATACCCTTGGGTATGCTCGTTGGGATGGCTAAGGCCAAGTGATTGGTGGTAAGAGTAGTCATTGAGGAAACTACTCGCTTGTTGTTGTGATGTGTGATAGGCATGGGCACACCCACCGTGAGGGTGTGGAATAAATCCTAATGGATTAGGATTGCATGGTAATTAAGCATGGATGCCGGGTTGTCCATTGTGCTTTGGTGTTTTAGAGATATGTTGGGCGATGACCCACAACTCTAATGGTTTGTACGGTATGGTATACCGGGTTGGAACGTGTGTCGCATTGATAGGTTGGTATGAGCCTATGGGGCCAGCGAATCGCTAGCCAAGTATTGTTGCAGTACTTTAGCGTGCTTGCTGTTAACCATTATAATGCTCGTTGGATTCGCGTTTGGTGAATCGTATGGTGATACGATGAGGGTTATGGTAGACTCTTGTAGTCTCTATGTGGCATGGTGATTGAGGTAGGGAGTACCTCACGGGGACGTTTATATGCCATTGTTTTGAGGGACTTGTACTGGGACAAGCTCAATTTTGTTGGTATTACCAACGTGAGTGTCAACAAGTCGTTGTTAGCTCTGGTTGAGCATCTTTGCATATGGTATGCGACGGAAGTCACAATTGGAATTGTGTGGTATAGTAAGTGGAGTGACACTACTATATTGACTTTATCTCTTGGAGAGATTTGGGTTGTACTGTCGTGGAGGCAGCTAGTATTGGTTGAGGATTGATCGTGAATCAACCAGGGTAAGCCCTACTAGTGTTGGACTAGGTAATGGCTTCGTACTTCCAGTGAGACGTTCGAGGAGACGTCTCTGGGGTGATGCTCGAGTGTGGAGTACTATGGCAATAGTACATGGCATCGTTGTTTGAGTATACATGGCGTATGCGAGTTTCGATTTGATGATAGTGGCTTCGATGCACTATTCTGAACCAATTGCATATTTTGGTTCCGAGATATATGTTGGTATGTATATCCAGTTTCCCGGACGGTGGTTCGAGGTTGGAAGGTCATGGATTCATGACACTATCTTTGTGGGAAAGGCGGTATTATTATACCTGCCGGTTGAATCTTTTGGGAGATTCGTTGCTTTGGTTGTGTGGTGTTGATGTTGAAATCACACCCTTTGGCTTTGGTCTGTCGACCACTATTCTCCGTGGAGTGAGAATGATCGAGGTTTGACAGCAGATTTTGGGACTTTGGGTATGCTTGGAGATACCCGAGTCTATTGACTTTGAGTGTGCCTGTTGTGTTGGTGCTTAGGCATGTATGCCCGTGTGTGTATACGAATGCCAACTCTATTTTCGTTCCTTGTTGAACGTCGGATTAGTGTGCTTGGTTTGATGAATCTCCGGTGGGAGATTGTGGCAATTTGAGATTGGTAATCTCGATGGCACGATGTATTCTGAGGAATAATCGTGAGGTCCGTTGACTTCCCCTGAGGAGGAATTGTCGTGTTTTGGAACCATGGTAGTTCTTGTTGGATGATTCGATAGCCTTCCTGTTTTAGGATTGTTGAATCCCAGGATAAATGAGGGATGGCAAGGATTCGGATTTGTTTAGTGTCACGGTCGACACGTGTTTGGGAATGTAATTGTTTGTCTTGCATGTCCCCTGTGGAACTTGAGACCTTGTGGAGTCTCGATAGTGCGTTTTGGACCAAGATGGGATTTCTTGGAATACCTTGTTTTAGACTTCTGTGGTGATGTGTTTCGTGTGGATTGGTGACCGTGGGTTACCTGATCCAGGTTGCATGTGGTGCAACTACTCCTTTGGAGGAGATGGACTAGGAAGCGAGAACCAGATCTTTTTCTGTGAGTATACTGTTGTATACTAGTGGCCCACATCATAATGATGTGTGTTAAGCATCGTGGACGATTGGTGGATATCATGGAGAGATATCTATGTTAGAACCAATGGTGTTTTTGATTGAATTGCAGTCATGATGGACTGACTTCTGGGACGAGGCACATCGAGGTATGTTATTATCTTTCGGGTTATATTGGTTTTGGCATTTGCTCTATTGTAGAGCTTGATGCGAGTTTGGGTATGTCGGTGCAAATTTCGAGGATGAAATTTTATTAGTGGGGGATAATTGTGATGTCCGGGGATTTATGGATGTTAATCCCGGGGTGGTATTAATCACTGATGGATTTTTAATTGTGGCAATTAGGAATTAATTGCGGTTTTGTGTCTCCCGAGGTTGTTTAATCGGGCATCTGGGATCGCTGGATCCAAAGGATGAGATTGTATTCTCATTTCGGTGGAAAACCTTTGAGTTGGGTTTTTAGTGGGACTTGGTGTCCGGGGTGCCTTATGTTGGGGCCAGTCTGGGGATTTGCTGTTGGAGAGAGAGTTTTTGGAACAGATGATTTTTAATGAATCATGATGTATTGGTGAAGGTATTGGTATTTTGGGGCATTTTTGCTATATATACCAGTTGGACTCGGGATTCCGTCATTTGGAATCCATTTCTCTCCTCTCCTCTCCCTCTCTCTCGCCTCTCTCACACCAAACCCTTCCCCTTTTTCCTTTGATGAGCAAATCGATGGAGGCTCGTCCTAGGAGCCGGATTTCTCGAAGATAAGTTGGTAAGTTTCTTCCCCTCGACTTTGTCTTCGATTTGATAGTGATCTTGTTGGTTCTTGGTTAAGTTTTGGTGGGTTTTGAATTTGGGGATTCTTGGCTTAAAATCTAAAATGTTGATTTCAGTGTTTTCATGGAGTTTAATTGTAGTATTTGAGGTGTTGAGATTGTATGGGGTGTTGGTTTGGAGTTTGGGTGTGAAAAACACCATTAAAGCTCGAGTTTTCGGAAAATTGCAGTCCGCGATTCGATCTTGGCGAGGCGCCGATCGATCGCGACATGCTACTGGATTTGGGAAGGCGATGAGCAGTAGCGGCGATCGATCGCGAGAAGTGGGCGATCGATCGCGAGGGCCTTGGAGATCGATCGCGAGATGTGGCGATCGATCGCGGCTTGTTTATTTTCGGACAGTAGGGTATGGCGATCGATCGCGGCTTGGCGCCGATCGATCGCGGCCCTGTTCCCTTTGGTTTTTTGTGAAATATTGGAAAATGTCGGGACTTTGGAATCGAGGTTTTAAGGGGCCATTTCCGGGGCAATGTCTACATTCCAATGGGAATGCTATGCTTTTTAAATGGATTGGTTGAGGCCAAAGTTTAATTAAACAGAATTTTTGGTTGGGTTTTTTACTATCTATTAAACGTATAAAATGGAATATTTTGGGTATGTAAGGACCCCAAGCCCTTAACCCTTGATTAGTGTATTAACCCTTATATGTGGCACATGCTTTCAATAAAACTCAATCGGGAAACTCAGATGATACTTTACCATTGAATGACAATTACAAAATTTTCTTTAATACCCAATGTTTTTTAAGATCATCAGCCTAACAACAAATAGACTCATAAAGTTCGCCCATTTCCATCCCCTTTGTGCCACTTTTCACATTGTGGACTTTTATAAAAATTTGGGCAGAGTCTCCTCATAAATTGAGCTATCCCGAAATAAAAGCACAACACATAACATAATTCCCGGCCAGGGAAGCACAATACTTAATAAAATGCAGAAATACTAAGTAAATTCCCAGCCAGGGAAAGCACCACACAATAGGACAACAAGAGTGGGCTTCAACACCCACAAAATACACCAATGACTCTCATATCATTTAGCAATTCTACCTCTAATTGCATGCAACATAGAATGAAAGAGAGAAAGGCTCATGCCTTTATATACAACCCATATACAAGTATAATCGTGCTCACATGCAAGCATCATGAATATGTATATAACTTTCGGGTGTATATAAGTACTCTATACGATACCGTGCTCCATCAAGCCCTGGTACCACGATCCTGGGAGTACATCCAATCAACAGCTCGAGCTCAGCTCCACAGCCATCGATGTACCTGTTCACCTGACCCAACAGAGACAGCCCCCAACGGGGTGAGCATACCAATACACAAAATCTCATAATCACAATAATGAAATTCATAATTTACAACAAAAGTAAATACTAATGAATTTAAATGATACTCCTTGGATGGCGACGTCCTCATCCGGGATTCCGTGTACTGTCCCTGTTCTCACAATCATCAAACTCATCAAATCTCAAAAATCAGTAAATCAACACATTGATTAACTCATCGCATGCCTAATTCTCGAATATCAACAGATAGTGATTCCAAATTCAATAAACATGCAAATATAGATATCTCAATATCTAATACTGATTTCACAACCTCGCTATCAATCACAGATAGCTCAAATGCCTAGCATTTATTTTACCAATTCTCCATTATACTTAGACATCTCAAATGTCTTATAATGAATACATGATTCCACGATCATTCTCAGGCATCTCAATGCCCTACATTGGTCATATAAATCCAGTACCCCATATATCATATAAGAGTTATCCTACTCTAGTGTCACGCACGCTTGTGACGGCGATATTAAGATTTGGTCGTTCCTTAGCTATATCAACATATTTATATAACCATACGCACAATTATTCAATGAAATCAAAATACATTACGCATTTCACAAATGCTCTCATATAAAGAAATGCTCGTACGTCGCACGTACCTTAAATCTCCGAAGTCCGAGCCAAACCTTGCTCGAGTTCCATGCCCCGAGGAATGATGTGCTAACACGATAAATAATTCACAATTATTTACGAACATGCAACCCATGCTCAAGCACACCCATAACCTTTATACAAAAAAATATTGCCAACACACGACAATTTACCATTTAAAAGACCCGGGGCAGGGCATATACAGGGAGGGAAATCGAATGAGACATTATCGAAAATTGCTCAAGAACCACCTCTAAAATTTCGAACACCCTAACATCTCAATTCGAACCCAATTAAGGATCATAATACATCTAAAACATGTAATAATCGATCAATTACAAGAATCATCACCCCCTAGCCAAAACCCCTAAAAATCGAACCAAACCTACGAAATTGGGGAAAATTCGAACCAATAAAAACACAAAATGGCACGGAATTTCATGAGAAGCATGAAAAAGGGGTAAGGAAGGTTACCCATACGAAGATCGGAAGGAAAACGGACGAAAATCGAAGAACCCTAAAAATCTTGGCCTCGACGCAATCTGGAAAAACCCATGTGCGATTCGCGACGAAACTCTCAATTGCCGGTGTGGAAAGCTGTGCCTCGGAGAGACGAATCCAACAATGGGTCGGACGCGCCGAACGGCGGCCGGACGACGGCGGGCGCACCGCTTTTGTGCGCGGGGGCTGGGGGCGACGGGAAGGCAGCGGGGAGAGAGAGAGTGACGGCTGAAGGAGCTGAAATGCTTTTAAAAATTAAAATCTCGGGTTCAACTGGTATTTATAGCAAAAATACCCCGAAACACTAATAGTCCCACAAATACATCATGATTCATTAAAAATCATCTGTTTTCAAACATTCTCTCTCTAACTCCAAAACCCCCTACCGGTGTCCACACAAAGCACCCCAGATCCCGAGACACATCAAAAACCCAACTCTTAGGTTTTACACCGTAATGAGAATACAATCTCAACCTCTGGATCCAACGATCCCTACTACCCAAGTAAACGAGCCCAGAAGGCCCAACACCGCGATTAAACTCCAAATCGCCACGTAAAACAACTTTAGGGTTTATTAACACTCCGGGATTAACATCTATAATCCCTGGTCATCACAATATCCCCCACTAAAAGAATTTCGTCCTCGAAATTAGCACCGGTGTAATACGTAACACCCAGGCTACACAACAACATGAAGCCATAACCTCGATTCTTGACCATATTAGAATCGTATTAATAAACGCGAGGGTACCTACCTCGCACCAAACCCTGGAACAGAACGACATACCAAAATCAACATATCACCCAAGAGGTAAAACATACCTCGATGCGGGTCATCCCAAAAGTCAGTCTCTCATGACTGCAAAACAACCAATGCTTACGACTGTAGATCGGACAGTCATCCTTAGTTCTAATACAACTAGTAAGAACGCGTCCTGGATGACACCTCAACCGTGAGAACGTTGACCTCGTGTCAAACTCTAGAGTGGAATAGACTTCCAAATCCATCATAACGTCAAAGAGCGTCAGCACAACTCAACGCTAACAATCCAAAAGCAGTTAGTCAACTGAAACTGCAAGGATTCGAATCGCTCCCGATTCCATCGTAGATATCATTCAATGACATCTCTATCATTACTCACGATGTCTAACATACATCGTTACGAGGGAAGCACTAGTATACCTCGGCGTATACATACCAAACCTGGTTTCCACTCTCAAACCTCCTCCATCGAAGGAGCAGCTTGCATCATTGCAACTCAATTTGGGCAACTCACAGCCACAGATTCATACAAAAGACATCTCACAAGATGTCCACCTCCGGATGTTCCAAGAATCACATCCTAATCATAAATAAACAATCGAGACTCCACAGAGTTTCAAATTCTGAAAGGACATGCAATAAACCCATTGCATCCTCAACACTTGTGTCGACAGCGACACCCAACCAATCCGAATTCCTGCCATCCCTTGATAATCCTAGGATTTAACAATCCAAACTTGGGAAGGATATCGCATAACTCGGAGGAAAACACCAACAAGGAAATACCTTAACCCACACAAGATAATCCCCCCTCAAGGGAAGTCAACTAACTTCACGATTATCCCTCATAATCATTGTGCCATGGAGATTCCCAATCTCAAGGTGTTCCATATCTCTCATCAGAGATTTAACCATCAAAAAATAGCATAACTCTATGCTTGACAAAAGGAAATCAACAACTGGCATCCGTATACTCATCGGTATACCTGCCTAAGCACGAACACCACATGCATACTCAATGCACTTGGCTCGGGTATCTACAACATACCCCTAAGCCCCAAACACAACTGTCAATTCTGAGTCATTCCCTACCCCGTAGGAGAATGATAATCGACGATTAACAATACACAGTGTGATTCCCAAAATCAACACCACATGGACCAACTTACCGAATCTTTCAAAGATTCCCAAATAGGTATAATACTACCTCCTTCCCCACAAGGGAAGTGCCATCGAACTCGAGATCCACAAGTCTCGAACCACTGTTCGGAAAAACTGGATACAATAACACCCATTGCATCCCAAATACACGGATTCCCTCAGATCAAGTCAACAACGACTTGATGACTCTCTTGTTGGTACTCCAACATCATGAGCTGTCCCAGACAAGTCTCATCAAGATTAAACATAAACGTATATATGTTTCAGTGAGGCATGCACAACCTCAACCTCAAATGACGTCGGTGACTGCTAGAGTCCACCACAATCCACATCGTATCACCTTACGATTTGCCAAACTTGGTTCCAACGAGCAGTATAATGGATCTAGCAAGCCCCTCATGGTATTGCACACACGCGGCAGACAAACTAGTCTCTGCCTCTTTAGGTTTACCTCAAACCTACCAACAAGATGGACGTTTCCGCACGGCACACCATACCGTGGGAAGAAAAATGAATAGAGTAGTGGGTCTGTACCCAACGTTCCTCTAATGCCGATACGCCCTGGACACTCCAGTGTCCCTATGTACCTAACGTACCTGATCCTAATCCTTTAGGACTCATTTTACACCCTCAAGGGTGGTGTGACCATGTCTACCACATGTCATATCGACAGAAAGCGAGTAATTTCCTCCATGATTACTCCTGTCGTCAAATCACATGGCCAAAAGCCATTCCAACGAGCATACCTCAAGGGTATCACCACTCGTAATATGATCACCCCAAACATAAGCTGCGGTACAATCACATGTACAGCGCATCCATCCATTCCTCGAGCAACCCGCTCGGTATACGGGTCACGTCAATCGGTAACGCACACACCACCTTGTGCTCGGTACTGGCACCCAAGGCATACCACTGAATACGTATACTCAACGCATTGTTCATCGTAACAATGATGCATGTCTAATAAGACATCTCCTACACCATCGTCATCGTCATCCCGTGACGACACATGCCAACTCATGGCATCTAAGGCATTGTCAACTAGTGACGATACATGTCAACAATGACATCTAAACAACCCAGTCAACTCGTGACGGTCCATGTACATCAGCATATGTCATCCACCATCATGCTAGTAAAATAGGCATAATAAAACATGTATATCAACGCATGCCAGCTACAATAATGCTAATCGAATAGCAATATCTCATACCTCATCGCTAACAATACAGTGGCATACATGTCTCCGTCACTCGGTAATAGTGCGTAATCAGCACCCATCACTCGAAGGCGGCAAAACCCTGTGCTGAGTACATAGCGGCACAATCCATCGCTATAAGATCGACGGCATGATACCTCGTCATAAAATAAGTGGCATGAACCTCGCTATACACCTGAGCATGAATCATCGTCCACATAATAGCGGAAAGAGGTATCGCTATCAACATATCCGGCGGCACGAATCATCGCCAATCCTCATAAAAGAATGAGTCATCGTAAATCCACATAATAGCGGCATGAGGCATCGCTATCAACATATCCGGCGGTATAAACCATCGCCAATAATCACAAAGAGGTGAATCATCATCATCGACACAGCGGAACACATCACCGCTATCATCCTGTGTCCGGCGGTATAAACCATCGCCAATAATCACAAAGAGATGAATCATCATCATCGACACAGCGGAACACATCACCGCTATCATCCGTGTCCGGCGGTATAAATCATCGCCAATAATCACAAAGAGATGAATCATCATCATCGACACAACGGAATACATCACCGCTATCATCCGTGTCCTCATAAAGAGATGAATATAAATCGACACAGCGGAATACATCACCGCTATCATCCGTGTCCTCATAATGAGCGGTACAATCTTCCCCGCATCATTACTACAGAAACTCATAATGAGCGGTACAATCCTCCCCGCTTCATTACTACAGAAACTCATAATGAGCGGTACAATCCTCCCCGCATCATTACTACAGAAACTCATAATGAGCAGGTACAATCTTCCCCGCTTCATTACTACAGAACCTCATAATGAGCGGTACAATCTTCCCCGCTTCATTACTACAGAACCTCATAATGAGCGGTACAATCCTCCCCGCATCATTACTATAGAAACTCATAATGAGCGGTACAATCTTCCCCGCTTCATTACTACAGAACCTCATAATGAGCGGTACAATCTTCCCCGTTTCATTACTACAGAACCAGTTTAAGCATAAAATTTTTCACTGTGATAAACAAGACTCCTGGAATGTATAATCATCATTCCTTTTCATACTCCGTATTTCCTGTAACCTGCAACCATCATGGTTAGCAACAATAGCCATATACGCTATGCGTCAAACATGCAATACATATATGCAACCACTTGCATGTCAATATGTATACCAAGACATGTTACCTCGGAATTATCCCTTTACCTGATTTTCTTAAAAAAACCAAATTCCTTGGCCCATGACATACGGAGTGCCAGACATTACCATTAATGCCATCCTATCGTGTTCCACACGATTCCTGCAACCACAATGGTTAGCAATACCACTTTTCATATCATAAAAGCACATAAACAATTAGTTATGTCGTACAACATTAATGCCATCATGCATAAATATGTGCTATCAATAACTTCCTAGGCCCTTAACAGCCCCAATGAGCAACCTGGCTCTGATACCACTAATGTAAGGACCCCAAGCCCTTAACCCTTGGTTAGTGTATTAACCCTTATATGTGGCACATGCTTTCAATAAAACTCAATCGGGAAACTCAGATGATACTTTACCATTGAATGGCAATTACAAAATTTTCTTTAATACCCAATGTTATAAGATCATCAGCCTAACAACAAATAGACTCATAAAGTTCACCCATTTCCATCCCCTTTGTGCCACTTTTCACATTGTGGACTTTTATAAAAATTTGGGCAGAGTCTCCCCATAAATTGAGCTATCCCAAAATAAAAGCACAACACATAACATAATTCCCGGCCAGGGAAGCACAATACTTAATAAAATGCAGAAATACTAAGTAAATTCCCAGCCAGGGAAAGCACCACACAATAGGACAACAAGAGTGGGCTTCAACACCCACAAAATACACCAATGACTCTCATATCATTTAGCAATTCTACCTCTAATTGCATGCAACATAGAATGAAAGAGAGAAAGGCTCAGTGCCTTTATATACAACCCATATACAAGTATAATCGTGCTCACATGCGAGCATCATGAATATGTATATAACTCTCGGGTGTATATAAGTACTCTATACGATACCGTGCTCCATCAAGCTCTGGTACCACGATCCTGGGAGTACATCCAATCAACAGCTCGAGCTCAGCTCCACAGCCATCGATGTACCTGTTCACCTGCCCCAACAGAGACAGCCCCCAACGGGGTGAGCATACCAATACACAAAATCTCATAATCACAATAATGAAATTCATAATTTACAACAAAAGTAAATACTAATGAATTTAAATGATACTCCTTGGATGGCGACGTCCTCATCCGGGATTCCGTGTACTGTCCCTGTTCTCACAATCATCAAACTCATCAAATCGCAAAAATCAGTAAATCAACACATTGATTAACTCATCGCTTGCCTAATTCTCGAATATCAACAGATAGTGATTCCAAATTCATTAAACATGCAAATATAGATATCTCAATATCTAATACTGATTTCACAACCTCGCTATCAATCATAGATAGCTCAAATGCCTAGCATTTATTTTACCAATTCTCCATTATACTTAGACATCTCAAATGTCTTATAATGAATACATGATTCCACGATCATTCTCAGGCATCTCAATGCCCTACATTGGTCATATAAATCCAGTACCCCATATATCATATAAGAGTTATCCTACTCTAGTGTCACGCACGCTTGTGACGGCGATATTAAGATTTGGTCGTTCCTTAGCTATATCAACATATTTATATAACCATACGCACAATTATTCAATGAAATCAAAATACATTACGCATTTCACAAATGCTCTCATATAAAGAAATGCTCGTACGTCGCACGTACACGTACCTTAAATCTCCGAAGTCCGAGCCAAACCTTGCTCGAGTTCCATGCCCCGAGGAATGATGTGCTAACACGATAAATAATTCACAATTATTTACGAACATGCAACCCATGCTCAAGCACACCCATAACCCTTATACAAAAAAATATTGCCAACACACGACAATTTACCATTTAAAAGACCCGGGGCATGGCATATACAGGGAGGGAAATCGAATGAGACATTATCGAAAATTGCTCAAGAACCACCTCTAAAATTTCGAACACCCTAACATCTCAATTCGAACCCAATTAAGCATCATAATACATCTAAAACATGTAATAATCGATCAATTACAAGAATCATCACCCCCTAGCCAAAACCCCTAAAAAATCGAACCAAACCCTACGAAATTGGGGAAAATTCGAACCAATAAAAACACAAAATGGCACAGGAATTTCATGAGAAGCATGAAAAAGGGGTAAGGAAGGTTACCCATACGAAGATCGGAAGGAAAACGGACGAAAATCGAAGAACCCTAAAAATCTGGGCCTCGACGCAATCTGGAAAAACCCATGAGCGATTCGCGACGAAACTCTCAATTGCCGGTGTGGAAAGCTGCGCCTCGGAGAGACGAATCCAACGGTGGGTCGGACGCGCCGAACGGCGGCCGGACGGCGGCGGGCGCACAGCTTTTGTGCGCGGGGGCTGGGGGCGACGGGAAGGTAGCGGGGAGAGAGAGAGAGTGACGGCTGAAGGAGCTGAAATGCTTTAAAAATTAAAATCTCGGGTTCAACTTGTATTTATAGCAAAAATAACCCGAAACACTAATAGTCCCACAAATACATCATGATTCATTAAAAATCATCTGTTTTCAAAAATTCTCTCTCTAACTCCAAAACCCCTACCGGAGTCCACACAAAGCACCCCAGATCCTGAGACACATCAAAAACCCAACTCTTAGGTTTTACACCGTAATGAGAATACAATCTCAACCTCTGGATCCAATGATCCCAACTACCCAAATAAACGAGCCCAGAAGGCCCAACACCGCGATTAAACTCCAAATCGCCACATAAAACAACTTTAGGGTTTATTAACACTCCGTGATTAACATCTATAATCCCTGGTCATCACAGGGTATTATGCATGCTTAGCCCGGGGGATTTTATTTTGTTAATCGTCATGGATTGACGATATGATTGGGAGTCTTGAACGTGCTTGGACACGTGGTTGCATGCTTATACTTGATTGTGAGTTGTTTATGTGTTTTAGTACATATTTCTCGAAGTATGGAACTCAAGCAAAGTTTGGACTCGAGCTACGGAATTCTAAGGTACGTATGACGTACGAGCATAGCCTTTTATATAATTGCAATTGTTGAGTGCTTGGTACAATGTATTGCAATGAATGTGTGTGGAAATGCATGACACATGGTCTTAGCAATAAACGGAGATTGAAATGCGTGGTTTATGGTACTTGCTTCAAATGTCTATATATGCATTGAGAATTGCATGGTGCCGCTTTTGAGCGAGCAATGATTGGGATGTTGTCGCCTGTGAGCGAACATCGATTATGACGTTGCTGCCATCGAACATGCGTGGAAATGGAATGCCGCTATTGTAGAGTGAGCAATGAAATAGAGCTATGAAACCATAAGTGAGAAACATGGATTGTCTATAATCATTGTTTAATGATTTGATGTTATTGATTATGATATTGGTATATGGCTCATGGAATTGTTAATCAATGTAATGATTAACTGGCATTTGGGAATTTAATGGTTTCAGTGTTTTGAGAACAGGGACAATACAGGAAACCCCGGATGAGGATGATACCATCCAGGGAGTATATTTTGTATTTCATAGCATTTACATTTATGTAAATTATGAATTGTATTGTTGTGATTATTGGATTTGGGATATTGGTATGCTCACCCCGTGTGGGGGCTGTCTGTAAGACCCCAACATTTAAACTCGTCATTATTTCATTTATGACGTCGTATGTGTATAAATTTTTCATTTTCTTTTCATTCTTTAAAAAAAAGAATCATTACATGTTCCCATAATCCCTAGACATAACCAATGTTCAACATTGTATGGTCATCTCGACCAACAAACAGACTCAAGGGTTTCACCCATTACCATCCCCATTACATCACTTTTACATTGTGGGTTTATAAAAATTTAGGCAGAGTCTCCCCACAAACTGAGCTATCCGGAAATAAAAACACATCACATAATATAACTCCCGACCAGGGACACACGATACTAAACAGAGTACAGAAACACATGTAAATTCCCAGCCAGGGAAGACATCACACTAATAAGATAACAAAAGTGGGTTTCAACACCCTTATACAGTCCATATACAGAAGAGCAACGAATAACGGATACACATTCGGATGCATAATTAGTATAAATACCAACCGCTCAACCTCGTATATCGGCTCAATCTCATACTATGCTTCTGGAAGCATCATCCAACAAGGTTCGAGCCTAGCACTCCAAAGCAGCATCGTACCTGTTGTACCTGTTTCAACAGAAACAGCCCCCACACAGGGTGAGCACACTTCCACTCAATATTCAATCACAATTCAACATACAAAATCATAATGCGATAATTTAGATTATTCAAAACTCATAAAGTATACTCCCTGTACAATTCCGAATTTGTATAGCTTCCACACGCTGTTCCTGTTTCAAACTCACGCACCTTCATAATGTCAAGTTTAGTATTATCATTGAAAATGTGATACTCAACAACGCTTAAGAATTCAATACAACGACAATATATCATTTATGCTCAAACATAAATAGTTCAACATCATTGTAAACTTGGTTATCCCAATGTAAACCTGATTATCCCACTATCTCATTCTCGATACTTTCTAATATCGCTCATGCCCACGGCATCACTACTTAACAAGTAAAATTGGATCACGTACCACTACGTGTCCCCCATAACTCGTATATGAAACTCAATTATTAGAGTCAAACACTTACCTGAATCATCATATTCAAAATGGCATGTATACATTAATGTATAGATACTAGATATACCTGCTCGTACGTCACCACGTACCTTATAGAAGACAACATGAACAAGCTATCCTCAACGTCCGAAGTCTTCTGTAGAGTCTATATCGAATATCAATTCAATATTAGCTCATAATCCAAGCAATGAATAACCATCAAATAGTTCTTACTTTCATTTCCATATCACAAATCAGTAATTCAATATTATGAATCAAATCATAATCAATACTTTGGATGCACACATCCTCACATTAATCATGATATTTCATTGGTAATGCAAAACCCCATCATCTCCCACCATCCGCTACATCACACATATGATGCGGGATACACACACCCATACGTGCAAGATCACGCCCAACTCACATAGCAGTTCACTAGACACACCAGTTCAATAGAAGGAAAGGAAGCGCAAGGGTGTATGCATAATAATACCCAACTAGTGTCTAACTATAACAATCCAATTAAGTCAAATAACATGTTCCACAATTATTCAAACCCACACCGAAGTGATTCAAACCAAGACACGAAAGAAGGGATCCATGTAGATACACGATTCTACCCTTTTAAATCTAATCCCCTTAATCCCAACATAAGGTCATTTATTGATTAAATTCAACTTTAACAATTTAAAGATGCATTGGATTCCAAAATTCTTGATTTAGAACTATTAAAATTTGAAGCTCAATAAAGTGACATAAATCATAAATACATGCTATGCTACACATTCAAGCATATACATCACCATAAATTCTATTCCATGTTAACACATACCATACATGCTTATAAAGGTAATATAATCTACACCATAGCCCAACACCCACCAAAATATTATAATGGCTACAAACCATAGAAGTCAATTCTTTTCACCACCTATTAGCAACTAACAAGGTTTAGACCCTCACTTGAATCACATTTTAAGCATATTAACAAACACCTTCCATGCATGATTTTAGTCATCTTTTAACCAATAATAATACTAAGCCAAGACATATTCCACAATTTATTTTCAACAATTAACCATTCAATAAAGTGAGCCCCAATTAACTTCCAACAATCAAAGCATTCATCATGCTATCCCATTCCCAAATACAACACCTCAATACATGAAGGAATACATACACACACACCATCTTCACCCACAAACACATGATGGACACACACACACACGCAGAAACACACACACGCACACACACTGCTGCACACACACGAACACACACTAACAACCCTACCAAAAATGCTAGCAAAAATCGAACCAAAGTTCATCAAAAATTCGTGGGATTTCAGGGGAATAACGACTAAGGGACGACGAGGATTACCCACAAAAAAATCGGAAGAAAATCGCTCCAAAATCGGACGAATTTGCGATTTTTATCCGCGCACTTCCTTGCAAGATCCGGACGCAATCCGCGACGAAACTTCACGTTCTTGGTATGGAAAGAAGCGCTTGGGAGAGACAAAGACAGTGGCGGATCGGACACGCCGTAAGGAGCTCGGACGGTGGCGGGCGCGCGGCTTGAACGTCGAGGGGTCAGGCATCGCGCGGTGATGCAGAAAGAAAATGGGGGATCGGGTTTTCAGTGCGTGTTTTTACATGTTTTAATGTGTGTCCGAAAATGCCAACATAACATATTTATTTTTTGTATCCTAACCCGGTTTTGTACATCGAAGTGTCACCGGTGTACTGATAAATTAAATTTACAACTACCAATCGGGATTTATACACACTCCAAAAACCCAAAACTTAAATTCTTCATTTTAATTAATTTATCTCTAAAATATTATCGGAGTATATTTTACAACCTCAAATTATTTTATGATTCGATTAACTCGCCAGTTGACCTTCACTTGGTCAATTCCACTTCTAATTAATTCTAAAATTAATTATCTCTAAAATCCAAATCATATTTAGTCCAACAAATGATTAATAATAATCTGGACATCACAATTCTCCCCAACATATAAAATTTCGTCCTCGAAATTTCAACGCATGCTTACCATAAAAGCCAACTGTAAACTTTACGTACCGTATATAGTTCAAGATAGTGACTTTACCATCCGTAGGATGACGGTCATCGGAATCATCGTGGCTCACACATGTGCCCCATTGCACCAACGATCGCAAGGAGTGTTTAACCGTCAAGCTTCTTTGTCAAATCTCACCACCTGTGTACTTCAATCGACACAATTCCATTGCACAATCTCATTTCCCGTCATACACTTTCATCACAGTACCCATCATATAATCTCATTAAATCATGCAATCCATGCTTTCATGCATATTCAAGAATATATGACAATACATCAACATTTATCTTAATTAACTTCATACCTGTGTCGTTGCAAATGTATGCAACTTATCCTCACATCATCACCATCATCCGTATGAAGTAACGGTACTCGTGAGCCTTTACGTATTATGAACTAAACATGCATTAGAGACATCTTAGAGTTCTGGTTGTTATGTGAGCTCAATGTAATAACAGGCCAAAATGAAACTTCAATAGTTAGTTAATTACATTCCCCAAAAAGAATGTTAAGGCTAACAAAAATCCTGTATCTATCTTCTTATGCTCCTTTAGCTCACTATCTCAACCCGACCCTTGGTCTCGATCCAAAAGTGTACCTACAGGAACAACTCATCGTGAGCATGTACATCGTTACTTATCATCATGAATTAATGGCGTATAAATAATGCATGGAAATAATTGATAACATATACTTCCTGTTTAATAGTACTATCCTTCCTTGGTTGTCCATGTGTCATAATTACGCATATAATCATTAGCTCAAGACATGAGTGAATAACATCATATTTCGTATGTAAGCTCACAATCCATGTTAATTAGAAATGGGACTGTCCGGGTGCTATTATGACAGCGGCACAATTGGTCCCCTCGCTCGACATAACACATCTTATGATACCCATCGCTACGCCTTGATAGCGGATGTATCCCTTATTCAGCGGATGATACCCATCGCTACGCCTTGATAGCGGATGTACCCCATCGCTCAGCGGATGATACCCATCGCTACACTTAGCGGATGTACCCCATCGCTCAGTTATGTGAGCGGCAAGACCTTCCTCGCTTGCCCATAATAGTCACCGGACATTCGACCACTCTAAGTAGCATAGTCAAACATGCGTCATCATCTTATAAGCATCATTATTTCAACATCATCATCATATCATAATTGTCATCATAACATTACATCATCTTCGTTTATCACAACACCATCATCATAATCATCATCCTAAATACTTATGCAAATTGATGCAAAGTCATGGTTTAGGGATATGTTACCGTTGATGCCCGTACGTTTCTTACGTACCTTTTCAAAATGTGGTGAAGTCGTAGTACTTTATCTTCTCGAAGTTGTGGGTCCTTGGGATGGTTCTACACAACCATACAATTCAATATTAGAAGCTAATCATAGTCCAATATACAAAATTCCCATAAAAATGCCAAAAACACACTTTTGTGTGTCTCGCGATCGATCGCCAAGTCGTCCCGATCGATCGCGAGATCACACTGCCCGCATCAACAATTTTATGCATTCGGCGATCGATCGCCACCTTTGGCGCGATCGATCGCCAAGCTCACCGATCGATCGCCCAAAAGTGGCGATCGATCGCCAAAGGCTTCTGGAGCCTACTGCCTGCTCGCGATCGATCGCCAAAAACGGGCGATCGATCGCCAGCCTCTGAACAACGAAAATCTCCATTTTTGCACCTTTAAACCTTACCAACCTCAACCATCACTTATACCAACATCTTAAAAACATTAAAACACTCAAAACCTTCATTACACATCATAAAACCATTAAAAATCCAACATCCCACCAAGAATCACACTAACCCAAACAAACCCATTTCAAACTCTTTTTTAAAACCCTTCCAAAACTTAACAACCATTTCAAGAACATCAATAAGTGCTATAAAAACATCATAGGCACTAAATCTTACCAAGAAATGCAAGAAGGAAGCTTTTACAAGAATTTCTTCCCACCTTTAGGGTTAATTTCGAAAATGAGGGAAAGGGAATTTGGGAAAGTGATTTTGGGAGTTTGAGTGTAAAAGTGAGGTGAGGTAAAAGTAGTGGGTTATGTCTTACTTTTAATTTGTACCCCAATAACAACATGATGTATTTAAAATACATTAACATGATAAGCATTTACAAATTGCAATCAACTTCATTAAACCCACATCATCCTCATACTTAAAATTAACATCCTTAAATCATGTTACTTCTTCATTTCCCAAACATGACTTAAACATCATAATAATTCATCATATAAACATAATTAATGTTCAAGTTACCATTAATTAATTTCGGGGCATCACATTACTCTCCTACTTATAAGATTTCGTCCTCGAAATCGCATGCACTTACCCAAAAAGAAACTAAACATAAATCATACCAGAAAATAGTTCCGGGTAGTGCTGCACCATATGCCGTTCCGTCTCCCACGTAGCCTCCTCGACACCCCGGCGATCCCACTGAACTTTGACCATCGGTATAATCTTACTTCGTAGCCTGCGATCCTCACGATCAAGGATTCTAACCGGTCGTTCAACATAGGATACATCTGAACTCAACTGAACCTCCGAAGGCTGCAATACATGAGATGGATCGGGTTCATACTTTCTCAACATAGAAACGTGGAAAACATCATGAATACCGGATAAGGACGGTGGTAGAGCCAATCGGTAGGCCAAAGTACCGATGCGTTGTAATATCTCATACGGTCCCACATATCTCGGAGATAACTTCCCCCGCATACCAAAACGAACCACACCCCTGAAGGGTGAGATTTTCAAGAAAACTTTATCTCCGACTTGGAATTCTAGCGGTCGTCGCCGCTTATTGGCATAGGCCGCTTGTCTATCTTGGGCCGCTTTCATCTTTAAGCGTATCGTCTTTATCTTCTCTTCCATATCTCTAATCATATCCGGCCCTCCAACCGCCTTACTAGTCAAGTCCTCCCAATACAGCGGTGATCTACATCGTCGTCCGTACAGAGCTTCAAAAGGGGCCATTTGAATGCTCGCCTGATAGCTGTTATTGTAGGAGAACTCTACCAGTGGTATAGATTCTTGCCACGGAGTATCAAACTCCAAAACACATGCCCTCAGCATATCTTCGAGCGTCTGTATAGTACGCTCTGTCTGACCGTCTGTCTGAGGGTGATAGGTTGTACTCAGTCTTACCTCTGTGCCCAACGCTGATTGGAGACCCTCCCAGAAATGTGAAGTGAACCTCGGGTCTCTGTCAGACACTATTGAAACTGGAATACCATGCAACCTCACTACATCCCGCACATACAATTGGGCCATCTTTAGATATGTGAAAGTCATACTGTAAGGAATGAAATGAGCTACTTTCGTCAGCCTATCCACGATCACCCAGATCGCATCAAATCCAGAGGCCGACCTTGGCAAGTGAGTTACGAAGTCCATAGATATATGTTCCCACTTCCATTTAGGTACCTCTAAGCTCTTCAACTCACCACCAGGCCTCTATCTTTCTGCTTTTACTTGCTGGCAGATCAGACACCTCTTGACAAAAGCAATTACTTCACGCTTCATGCGTCTCCACCAAAATTGACTACATAGGTCCTTGTACATCTTTCTTCCTCCTGGGTGGATACTGAACCGGCTACTGTGAGCCCGTTCTAAAATTCCTTTACGTAATCCCGGCGCATTTGGGACCACCCATCGGTTGCCCAATCTTAAAGAATCATCTTCGGCCACTCTAAACTTTGTTGGCTGACCTCGAAGTACTATTGATGTCCATCTCTGAACTTCATCATCCGACCTCTGGGCTTTTCTGATTGCCTCAAATACATCCGGCTCAGCCAATAAGGTTGACACTCGCACCGGCGACGTGTCCACATCAAAATCATAGCCTAAATGGCAATAGGAAGCCATCATAGCTGATAAGCTCATAGTATCCTCAGCGGTGCTCTTCACCTTTCGACTTAAGGCATATGCTATCATGTTTGCTTTACCCGGATGGTACTCTATTTCACAATCATAATCTTTGAGTAAGTCCATCCATCTTCGTTGCCTCATATTCAGTTCTGCTTGGGTGAATAAGAATTTCAAGCTCTTATGGTCTGTAAAGATGGTAAACGTCGTACCATAAAGATAATGACGCCAAATCTTCAAGGCGAAGATGATGGCTGCCAGCTCCAGGTCATGGACTGGGTATCTGGTCTCATGAGGCTTCAAATGCCTCGAAGCATAAGCCACCACATGCTTATCTTGCGTCAACACACAACCCAAACCTTGCAATGATGCATCCGTATACAAAGCAAACTTCTTATCCTCAGAAGGGATTATCAATACTGGCGCTGTCGTCAAGCGACGTTTCAACTCTTGGAAGCTCTCCTCACAAGCTTCGGACCAATAGAACGGAACTCCCTTCTGAGTCAGCTGGGTCAACGGTTTAGCGATCTTAGAGAATCCCTCGACAAAACGTCGGTAATAGCCCGCTAAACCGAGGAAACTCCTTATCTCGGGCACCGAAGTGGGTGCAGCCCACTCCATAACAGCTTCAATCTTACGGGGATCCACAGATATCCCACGGCTGGATATCACATGACCCAAGAACACCACACTGTCCAACCAAAACTCGCACTTGCTAAGCTTTGCATATAATTGATGATCCCTAAGGATCTGAAGTACTGTCCTCAAGTGCTCAACATGTTCTTCTTCGGTCCGAGAGTAGATGAGTATATCGTCAATGAAAACTATGACGAATTGGTCCAAAAATGGCTGGAACACCTTGTTCATCAAACTCATGAAAACAGCTGGGGCATTTGTCACCCCAAAAGGCATGACTAGGAATTCATAGTGCCCATACCTAGTCCTGAAGGCTGTCTTCTGAACGTCATCTTCCCTTACTCGAATCTGATGGTACCCCGACCTCAGATCGATCTTACTGTAGAGCCTCGTACCCTGCAACTGATCAAATAAATTATCGATCCTCGGAAGTGGATACTTGTTCTTTACTGTGGCTTTGTTCAGCTGTCTGTAGTCGATGCACAAACGCATCGAGCCATCTTTCTTCTTGACAAACAAAACTGGTGCACCCCAGGGCGATACGCTAGGTCGTATATAGCCCTTGTCAAGGAGTTCTTGCAACTGAACCTTTAACTCCTTTAACTCTGTTGGTGCCATTCTGTACGGGGCACGAGAAATGGCTGACGTCCCCAGTAATAATTCGATTCCAAACTCGACCTCTCTCGCCGGTGGGAATCCAGGAATCTCTTCAGGAAATACATCAGGAAATTCCGCCACTACGGGTACATCTTCAACTTTTAGTTCCTCCTTCTTTCCAGAAATATCAATAGCATAAATGAGATATCCTGTATGGCCTTGTTCCAATAATTGTGTCATCTTGATCGCGGATATTAACGGAATTTTTGAACGAGAACCATCTCCATAGAACGTCCACTGAACTCCTTCACCAGATCTGAATCGGACAGTCCTTTGTCTGCAGTTCACAACCGCTTGGTACCTATTCAGAACGTCAATACCCAATATACAGTCAAAGTCTGACATTCCCAGAACGATCAAATCCGACCTTAACTTGTTATCCTCAAAATAAATGAGGCCATCATAGACAATCTGATCAGCAATCAAACTTCTTCCAGCGGGTGTCGAGACTACAAGAGGCGTGGGCGACGGAGCAGTGCATAAGTGGTGTCTTTCCACAAAACTCGTCGACACAAAGGAGTGTGACGCACCTGTGTCGATCAATATAAAGGCAGGGTGCGTAAATAAAAGACACGTACCCGCTATGACCTCCTCCGGGGCCGCTGTAGCCTGCTCCCTCGTCAATGCATACACTTGTCCTTGAGGTGGCCCCGTAGGCTGACTTCCAAACTGCCTCGGTACATATGGGGGCCTGTGTGGTGCTGCTCTGTCCGTAGACTTCCCAGTAGAATTTTGCTGCCTTCCCCTGTTGGGACATTGTCGAGCAAAGTGGCCTCTCTCGCCGCAAACATAACATCCGACACAATTCTTCGTCAAATGGGGCTGTCCACAAAGAGAGCATTGTACCTCTCCAACACTGCCTCCTCCCCGAGACTGTCCTCCTCTTGGTGGAGCATCATTCCTGCGGTTTCCCTTCCATCGGTTATCGGGCCTCCTACCACTGAATCTGGACGCCGAAGTGTTCCCCCCAGGCTTGAACCGATCACCCCTTGGCCTTAAATTGTCGGGAGTAGATCTCTGAGGGGGTGCT
The DNA here is from genome assembly GCA_907163345.1 of Haberlea rhodopensis. Taxonomy (NCBI): domain Eukaryota; kingdom Viridiplantae; phylum Streptophyta; class Magnoliopsida; order Lamiales; family Gesneriaceae; genus Haberlea; species Haberlea rhodopensis. Next base: position 983,452 of record CAJQUN010000160.1, read on the forward strand.
GGAGGTGGTACAGCATCAGGGTATGCACCAACCCCTAGTTCGGCCAACTCCGCCCGGTTAAGTGCATCATCAAAGCAAGTGGGGCCATATGTAATCACCCTATCGTAGAGTTCTGGCCTCAAGCCCTTCATAAAGTTCCTCATTTTAGCTTGAGTGTCGGCAGCGATATGAGGCACATATCTGAGTAGAGAACAGTAGTGGAGGGCATAATCTGACACCGGCATGGTACCTTGCTTCAACTTATTAAACTCATCCTCTTTAGCTTGACGGGCAGCCGCTGAGAAGTAACGGGCCAGGAATCTAGTTCTGAACAGCTTCCAGTTTACTTCTTGACCCTGTGCCTCTTGTTCAATCACGGTGGTCCTCCACCACATCAGTGCTTTCTTGGCTAGCTGGAATTCTGCTAGCCTTATCCAGGCCGTCTTTGCACACGGGGCTGCCACAAATATTTGTTCTATTCTTTCTAGCCATTCCTCGGCTCGCTCCCCTGTTTCAGTCCCTTCGAATGTTGGGGGCCGATACGCTAGAAACTGGGTCAGACTCAACTCCCCCGGCAATAGCTGTTGTTCGGACGGCTCCTCGCCTAGGGCTGGCGGGGGTAGGGGATTCGTGCGCCCCGCACTAGCGTTCACACTTACAGCATCACCAATGTCGATATTTGCTGCCATACTGCAACACAAGGGTTAACAACAAAATCCAAAAGCAGTTCATATATACATCGTTAGAAAACCATAAATGTTATCATAACAGTCATATACTTCATGTGTAACATAGCATGTCAAAAGTAAGCGCCTAGCCAACCTACTGCTAAGGCTACCCTTCACTCATCCCCGGGTTATCTAACCACTGCTCTGATACCACTAATGTAGGGTCTTCCTACCTTAACATCATTTTAATAGCGTATTATGAACTAAACATGCATTAGAGACATCTTAGAGTTCTGGTTGTTATGTGAGCTCAATGTAATAACAGGCCAAAATGAAACTTCAATAGTTAGTTAATTACATTCCCCAAAAAGAATGTTAAGGCTAACAAAAATCATGTATCTATCTTCTTATGCTCCTTTAGCTCACTATCTCAACCCGACCCTTGGTCTCGATCCAAAAGTGTACCTACAGGAACAACTCATCGTGAGCATGTACATCGTTACTTATCATCATGAATTAATGGCGTATAAATAATGCATGGAAATAATTGATAACATATACTTCCTGTTTAATAGTACTATCCTTCCTTGGTTGTCCCTGTGTCATAATTACGCATATAATCATTAGCTCAAGACATGAGTGAATAACATCATATTTCGTATGTAAGCTCACAATCCATGTTAATTAGAAATGGGACTGTCCGGGTGCTATTATGACAGCGGCACAATTGGTCCCCTCGCTCGACATAACACATCTTATGATACCCATCGCTACGCCTTGATAGCGGATGTATCCCTTATTCAGCGGATGATACCCATCGCTACGCCTTGATAGCGGATGTACCCCATCGCTCAGCGGATGATACCCATCGCTACACTTAGCGGATGTACCCCATCGCTCAGTTATGTGAGCGGCAAGACCTTCCTCGCTTGCCCATAATAGTCACCGGACATTCGACCACTCTAAGTAGCATAGTCAAACATGCGTCATCATCTTATAAGCATCATTATTTCAACATCATCATCATATCATAATTGTCATCATAACATTACATCATCTTCGTTTATCACAACACCATCATCATAATCATCATCCTAAATACTTATGCAAATTGATGCAAAGTCATGGTTTAGGGATATGTTACCGTTGATGCCCGTACGTTTCTTACGTACCTTTTCAAAATGTGGTGAAGTCGTAGTACTTTATCTTCTCGAAGTTGTGGGTCCTTGTGATGGTTCTACACAACCATACAATTCAATATTAGAAGCTAATCATAGTCCAATATACAAAATTCCCATAAAAATGCCAAAAACACACTTTTGTGTGTCTCGCGATCGATCGCCAAGTCGTCCCGATCGATCGCGAGATCACACTGCCCGCATCAACAATTTTATGCATTCGGCGATCGATCGCCACCTTTGGCGCGATCGATCGCCAAGCTCACCGATCGATCGCCCAAAAGTGGCGATCGATCGCCAAAGGCTTCTGGAGCCTACTGCCTGCTCGCGATCGATCGCCAAAAACGGGCGATCGATCGCCAGCCTCTGAACAACGAAAATCTCCATTTTTGCACCTTTAAACCTTACCAACCTCAACCATCACTTATACCAACATCTTAAAAACATTAAAACACTCAAAACCTTCATTACACATCATAAAACCATTAAAAATCCAACATCCCACCAAGAATCACACTAACCCAAACAAACCAATTTCAAACTCTTTTTTAAAACCCTTCCAAAACTTAACAACCATTTCAAGAACATCAATAAGTGCTATAAAAACATCATAGGCACTAAATCTTACCAAGAAATGCAAGAAGGAAGCTTTTACAAGAATTTCTTCCCACCTTTAGGGTTAATTTCGAAAATGAGGGAAGGGGAATTTGGGAAAGTGATTTTGGGAGTTTGAGTGTAAAAGTGAGGTGAGGTGAAAGTAGTGGGTTATGTCTTACTTTTAATTTGTACCCCAATAACAACATGATGTATTTAAAATACATTAACATGATAAGCATTTACAAATTGCAATCAACTTCATTAAACCCACATCATCCTCATACTTAAAATTAACATCCTTAAATCATGTTACTTCTTCATTTCCCAAACATGACTTAAACATCATAATAATTCATCATATAAACATAATTAATGTTCAAGTTACCATTAATTAATTTCGGGGCATCACAACTATCCATGAATAATCAAAGGTATAACACGTTTTACCGTCCGAAGCCCGTACGTCTCACCTTTCCTGATTTTCCTACAAAATCAGATCCCTTAACACATAATACATGAAGTGTTAGACATCACCATTAATGCTATCCCATTGCATTCTACACGATTCCTGCAATTACAATGATTAGCAACACCACTTTTCATATCATAAAAGCACATAAACAACTAGTTGTGTCATACAACATTAATGCCATCATGCATAAATATGTGCTATCAATAAGTTCCTAGGCCCTTAACAGCCCCAAAGAGCAACCACTGCTCTGATACCACTAATGTAAGACCCCAACATTTAAACTCGTCATTAGTTCATTTATGACGTCGTATGTGTATAAATTTTTCATTTTCTTTTCATTCTTTAAAAAAAGAATCATTACAGGTTCCCATAATCCCTAGACATAACCAATGTTCAACATTATATGGTCATCTCGACCAACAAACAGACTCAAGGGTTTCACCCATTACCATCCCCATTACACCACTTTTACATTGTGGGTTTATAAAAATTTGGGCAGAGTCTCCCCACAAACTGAGCTATCAAGAAATATAAACACATCACCTAATATAACTCCCGACCAGGGACACACGATACTAAACAGAGTACAGAAACACAAGTAAATTCCAAGCCAGGGAAGACATCACACTAATAAGATAACAAAAGTGGGTTTCAACACCCTTATATAGTCCATATACAGATACAAGTGCTCACAGAAGAGCAACGAATAACGGATACACATCCGGATACATAATTAGTATAAATACCAACCGCTCAACCTCGTATATCGGCTCAATCTCATACTATGCTTCTGGAAGCATCATCCAACAAGGTTCGAGCCTAGCACTCCAAAGCAGCATCGTACCTGTTGTACCTGTTTCAACAGAAACAGCCCTCACACAGGGTGAGCACACTTCCACTCAATATTCAATCACAAATCAACATACAACATGATAATGCGATAATTTAAATTATTCAAAACTCATAAAGTATACTCCCTGTACAATTCCGAATTTGTATAGCTTCCACACGATGTTCCTGTTTCAAACTCCGCACCTTCATAATGTCAAGTTTAGTATTATCACTGAAAATGTGATACTCAACAACGCTTAAGAATTCAATACAACGACAGTATATCATTTATGCTCAAACATAAATAGTTCAACATCATTGTAAACTTGGTTATCCCAATGTAAACCTGTTTATCCCACTATCTCATTCTCGATACTTTCTCATATCGCTCATGCCCACGGCATCACTACTTAACAAGTAAAATTGGATCACGTACCAACACGTGTCCCCCATAACTCGTATATGAAACTCAATTATTAGAGTCAAACACTTACCTGAATCATCATATTCAAAATGGCATGTATACATGAATGTATAGATACTATGTGGGGCCTGATTTACTTAATCCTTATGTATCCATTAAACATACATATGTGAGTCTGAATTAAGTAATATACCATGCACGGATTAAGAGTTCATACTAGTTAAGTTGTTTACAAGGTTATCAAAACCCTAACAAACTATACATATCATGTACATAAACAACCTAATTCAAAAGAACTCCTAGGCAGTGGTTCCCCTCGCAGCGGAAATCATGACTCACGCTCCCCACGTTTATGAGTCCCTACAGAAACATTCACAACGTGAGTATAGATAACAACTATCCCAGTGCAATATCAAAACACAATATCAATATCAATGATAAAGCACAATAAATCAGATAACGTGAATGTTCTGTATCATGCATCCACAAATGCACTATGTCATGACATGTCTCAACAAGTTCCCTATTATCACGAGTCTCATATGATATGCCTATTCAGCTCAATATGTCAGTGAAACCACATCACATCTTCATATTAGCAGCACATATCATAGTACCATACTCATCTGTGATAATAACCAGAGTATATACCCACACCAGGCGTATATCTCTCAAGCCAAAGCATATGTAGTATATCTATCGTGGCAACGATCCCAGCCCAAGCATATGCCCTACACTAGCATATCTATCCAGGCACTGATCCCAGTCAAAGCATACGCCCAACACTAGCATATCTATCGTGGCAGTCAAAGCATATACCCCACCAGGTATATCTATCAAGACAATGATCGTACCAAAGCATATACACATATCTATCAAGGCATCCATACCACTCATATGAAATCTATGTATGCACATGCATATGATACTACCAATCATATGACACAACGATAACATAAATCATATGATATCAAAACCATAATAGCATCATCATATCATATCTATACTCCGTACGTCAACACGTACCTGTACTGCGACACAAACGAGATAAAGCAGTTGTCAATAGCTAAGTGCCTCGTTGTCCTGTCCCCTGTGATGGTGCTACAACAATGCCAACAATATATCATGTTATCATAGGCATTAAAATCAAATTCCACAAAATATTTTATTTTTCAAAATATTAACACTGGCGATCGATCGTGATCAACACCGATCGATCGCCAAAACTCTCTGCCCCCTCGCGATCGATCGCAATAACTTGGCGATCGATCGCCACATTGCTCTGTTCAGCGCGATCGATCGCGACACTTTCACCGATCGATCGCCATCCAATTTCACCGCCTTAAAATGTTACTGTCACCGGCGATCGATCGCTCACTCGCACCGATCGATCGCCGATGCCCAGAAAAATGAGAGCATGGCGTTTTCAAGCTTATCTTCATGGTTCTTCTCCTCTAATTTATTTTAAACCATGTCAACCTGTTTCTTGCAATCTCTAGGAACATAATAACATGTTTCTATCATTAAAGAATCCAATTCATAGCATATACACATGTTATGATTCTCCACATAAACATTTCATATGCTATTTCTCATATAGCAACACCAATGACAAAAACAAGTATAAAACCATGATTTTCTTACCAAGATGGTACAATTCCACTTCACACACCTTCCTAGCTCACTTTACAAGTGACTCTCAAGCTCAAACCACAAGGAAGTTGAAAGAGATGGAGAGGAGCTTGGTAGAGATTTGTAGGTGTAAAATGGTGTGTTATGTGATTACACCTCCCTTATCCACTTGATATAGATCATTAGTCCCTTAATTCACTTGCTATCATGCCATTTAGGGATAATTACATGTTAAATAACATGTACATGAAATGACCTCCAAATTCAAATGCAATTCCCATTACAAGTAAATTCACATGCACATGTAATTCCCTTCAAACTCATGTCAAATGCAACTCACATGTACATTTTTAATGCACCTAATGAAAGGCAAAGGCAAATGCCTAAGTGCTTCATATGGCATAATTCAAATCATGAGACACCATGTTTCCTTCCTTATTAGACTTATTTCCATATATGTATTTACTTCATTCTTGGTTCCACTCGAACCCCCATTAGCATATCGCCAATTGATATAATTACACCATAATCATATCCTACGTGTATACAACAAATCGAGGCATTAAAATTCTCCCCCACTCATTGCATTTCGTCCTCGAAATTGTAGATACATAATCATGCATATCAAAATACGCAACTCAACAATACTACGATATGACAATAGGAAACATGATCATGTATGTAACAGTATCATAAAACTGTAAAATCATACCAGTAAATAAATCCGGATACCGTTGCATCATATGCTGCTCTGTCTCCCACGTTGCCTCGTCGACACCCCTTCTGTCCCACTGTACTTTTACCATAGGAATCACCTTATTACACAACCTGCGTTCAGCTCGATCCAAGATCATAACCGGTCGTTCCTCATACGACACATCTGTATCCAACTGTACCTCAGGTAGCTGTAAGACATGACTCGGATCTGGTTCATACTTCCTCAACAGTGACACATGAAAAACATCATGAATACTACTCAAGGCTGGTGGTAGTGCTAAGCGATATGCCAACGTACCAATACGTTGCAACACCTCATATGGACCAACATATCGTGGAGACAATTTTCCACGATTACCAAACCGTACTACACCTTTAAAAGGTGAGATTTTCAAGAACACACGGTCACCAACTTGAAATTCAAGTGGTCTACGTCGCTTATTGGCATAAGCAGTCTGTCTATCCTGAGCAGCTTTCAGTTTCAATCGAATTACTTTTACTTTCTCTTCCATGTCATGAATCATATCCGGTCCATGTAAGGAAGACTGATCCACATCATCCCAATACAATGGCGATCTACATCGTCGCCCATATAGAGCCTCAAATGGTGCCATCTGTATACTAGACTGATAACTGTTGTTATATGAAAATTCGACTAATGGCAATGACTCTTGCCATGAGTTATCAAGCTCTAATACACAGGCACGCAACATATCCTCAAGCGTCTGTATCGTACGCTCTGTTTGTCCATCTGTCTGCGGATGATATGCTGTACTCAACCGCACTTCAGTTCCCAACGCTGTCTGTAACCCCTCCCAGAAATGAGAAGTAAATCTCGGATCCCTATCCGATACAATGGAAACTGGAATACCATGTAGTCGCACTACATGTTGAATGTACAACTGCGCCATTCTCAGATATGTATATGTCATACAATATGGCACAAAATGAGATACTTTGGTGAGTCTGTCAACAATCACCCAAATAGCATCGCAACCAGAAGACATCCGTGGCAAATGAGTCACAAAATCCATCGTGATATGTTCCCATTTCCACTGAGGAATTTCCAAACTATGTAATTCACCTCCTGGTCTTTGTCTTTCCGCTTTCACTTGTTGACATATCAAACACCGTTTCACAAAGCTCAATACATCCTGTTTCATATGTTTCCACCAAAATTGGGTACGTAAATCATGATACATTTTCTTCCCTCCAGGATGTATACTGTATCTACTACAATGAGCACGTTGTAGTAGTTCTTGGCGTAGTCCCAATGTAGCAGGTACTACCCAACAAGTCTTGTATTTCAAAACTCCATCCTCTGCAAGTACAAACTGTGATGTTTGTCCTTGACTTATTAGTTCTTTCCAATGTTGTACCTCATCATCAGTTGTTTGTGCCGTCCTGATTTTGTCAAAAATATCGGGTTCAACTAACAATGTTGATACCCGTACCGGCACTGATTCCATATCAAAATCATAACCCAAAGTACAACAAGAAGTCATCGAAGCAGATAAATGAACCACCTCATCAGCCGTATGATGCACTTTCCGACTCAAGGCATCTGCTGTAAGATTAGCTTTTCCTGGATGATATTCAATCTCACAATCATAATCTTTCAACAGATCCATCCATCTCGTCTCATATTCAACTCCGCTTGAGTGAATAGAAATTTTAAGCTCTTATGATCAGTATATATGGTAAACGACGTACCATATAAATAATGTCGCCATATCTTCAATGCAAAGACAATGGCAGCCAATTCCAGATCATGCACTGGATATCTCATTTCATGTGGTTTCAATTGTCGTGATGCATAAGCCACTACATGTTTGTCCTGCATCAACACACAACCCAAACCAAGTAAAGATGCATCAGTATATAACGCAAACCTGTCATGCTCAGATGGAATGATCAAGATTGGAGCTGTAGTCAATCGATGTTTTAATTCCTGAAAACTATGCTCACAAGCCTCTGACCATTGAAAAGATACTCCCTTCTGTGTCAAATGTGTCAATGGTTTGGCAATCGCTGAAAATCCTTCAACGAATCGTCTATAATATCCAGCCAAACCTAAGAAACTACGAATTTCTGGCACAGAAGTAGGTGCTGACCAATTCAACACTGCTTCTACTTTCTTTGGATCAACTGATATACCTTCCTCTGATATGACATGACCCAAAAATCCAACACTAGTCAACCAAAACTCACACTTACTGAGTTTGGCATACAACTGATGTGTCCTCAACAATTGCAGTACCATATGCAAATGTTGAACATGTTCAGCATCACTCCGTGAATAGATCAATATATCATCGATAAAGACAATGACAAATCGATCAAGGTATATTCCTGAAACACACGATTCATTAAACTCATAAAGACAGCAGGAGCATTTGTCACTCCAAATGGCATTACCAGAAACTCATAATGCCCATAACGAGTTCTGAATGCTGTTTTCTGTATATCTCCTTCCCTCACACGTATTTGATGATACCCTGACCTCAAGTCAATCTTAGAATATATCCTTGATCCCTGCAACTGATCAAATAAATCATCAATACGGGGAAGAGGATATTTGTTCTTTATGGTTACTTTGTTCAACTGTCTATAATCAATACACAATCTCATTGTCCCATCCTTCTTCTACACAAATAAAACCGGAGCGCCCCAAGGCGATACACTAGGACGTATGTACCCCTTGTCCAATAAGTCTTGTAATTGAGTTTTCAACTCTTTCAATTCAGTTGGTGCCATCCGATAAGGAGCCCGTGAAATCGCAGAAGTACCAGGTATCAAATAATACCAAATTCCACTTCTCGACTCGGTGGGAATCCAGGTATCTCATCTGGAAATACATCCGCATATTCTGCAATCACTGGTATCTCCTCCACTTTCCTTTCTCGTTTCTGTTCCGTAACATCAAGGGCATAAATCAAATAACCCGCATGTCCACGTTCTAACAAACGCGACATTCGGATTGCCGATATCAATGGAATCCTTGCCCTCGATCCCTGGCCATAAAAGTACCATTGATTTCCAGTATCAGACTGAAATCTCACAACCTTATGACAACAATCCACAACAGACTGATATCTACTCAACACATCAATCCCAATAATACAATCAAAATCTGTCATGTCTAACAAAATCAGATCAGCTTGTAATCCAAACTCAGTCTCAAACTGAATATCACAGTCAGACACACTCTGACAAGCCATTACAGTAGTTCCCATGGGTGTCGAAACATAAAGAGGCATCAACAGTGGAGACGAGCATATATGATACCGATCAACAAAAGTTTGTGCAACAAAAGAATGTGATGCACCAGTATCAATCAAAAGTAAGGCTGGATAAGTAAACAAAGTACACTTACCCGCTATCACAGCATCAGGAGCTGCCTCTGCTTCCTCCCTGTTCAGTGCATACACCTGAGCCTGAGGTGTTCCTGCCCTCTGTCCACCACCAGACTGTACTACAATCTGTGGTCTCTGCTGCACTGTATTCTCTGACATGGGTCCTCTCCTCTGTTGTCCGCCCACTTGAGGACAATCACGGATCACATGTCCTGGTTTCCCACAACGGAAACAAACTACTGTATCAAACTGTGGACAATTCTTTTGATAATGTGGCCCTCCACATTTAAAACATTGTAATCCTCGTCCACTACTGCTACTACTACCTTGGGACTGTCCCTTAGCCCTTCTATCATCCCCTTTCCTTGGTCCAAACCGTTTCCCACTAAACCTAGATGACGATGCACCACCTCGTGGTGATTTAAAGGAATCTCCTCTAGGTCGCATACTGTCAGATGTAGGTGGTTGGGCTTGTCCAACATCTTTATACACCCCTACCGCAATCTCAGCCATCTCAGCTCGAGTCAAGGCTTCTTCATACGATGTAGGGTTATTGGACATGACCCTATCAAACAATTCAGGCCTCAACCCTTTCACAAATTGTCTGATCTTTGCCTTTGTATTGACAGCAATATGTGGCACATATCGGAGCAAAGAAGAATAGTGAACAGCATAATCAGATACTGTCATGGCTCCTTGTCTCAGGTTTGTAAATTCATCCTCTTTCCTTTGCCTTGCAGCAACAGAGAAATAATGCTCCAGAAACTTTGTTCTAAACACATCCCAGTTCACTGTCTGTCATTGAGCCCTCAACTCAAGTACTGTGGATTTCCACCACATCATAGCCTTCTTGGCTAACTGGAATTCAGCTAAACGCAACCAAGCAGTCTTGGCACATGGTGCTGACACAAAGATCTGTTCTACACGTTCTAGCCACTCCTCTGCCAGTTCTCCTGATTCAGTCCCCTCAAACCTGGGTGGCTGATAGCTCAGAAACTGTGTCAATGTCAATTCTCCAGGTAGCAGTACCTGTTCCACTGGCCCTTGCTCAATCGGTAGTGGTGGCACAGGCGCCATCCGTACACTCGCATTGCCACTCATGGCATCCCCAACATCCTCATGTAACCCTCTGTCTGTCATAGCTGTAGATCAAGGGTTAACAATAACATTCACAAATATATGTAACATGTTAGAAGAACATCATATGCCAACTCCTAACATGCTATTACCATTCTCAAAGTGTTTAGGTAACTCCCTAATACACTTCCTCTACCCATGTTCACCCCGTTCTCGAACCACTGCTCTGATACCACTAATGTGGGGCCTGATTTACTTAATCCTTATGTATCCATTAAACATACATATGTGAGTCTGAATTAAGTAATATACCATGCACGGATTAAGAGTTCATACTAGTTAAGTTGTTTACAAGGTTATCAAAACCCTAACAAACTATACATATCATGTACATAAACAACCTAATTCAAAAGAACTCCTAGGCAGTGGTTCCCCTCGCAGCGGAAATCATGACTCACGCTCCCCACGTTTATGAGTCCCTACAGAAACATTCACAACGTGAGTATAGATAACAACTATCTCAGTGCAATATCAAAACACAATATCAATATCAATGATAAAGCACAATAAATCAGATAACGTGAATGTTCTGTATCATGCATCCACAAATGCACTATGTCATGACATGTCTCAACAAGTTCCCTATTATCACGAGTCTCATATGATATGCCTATTCAGCTCAATATGTCAGTGAAACCACATCACATCTTCATATTAGCAGCACATAACATAGTACCATACTCATCTGTGATAATAACCAGAGTATATACCCACACCAGGCGTATATCTCTCAAGCCAAAGCATATGTAGTATATCTATCGTGGCAACGATCCCAGCCCAAGCATATGCCCTACACTAGCATATCTATCCAGGTACTGATCCCAGTCAAAGCATACGCCCAACACTAGCATATCTATCGTGGCAGTCAAAGCATATACCCCACCAGGTATATCTATCAAGACAATGATCGTACCAAAGCATATACACATATCTATCAAGGCATCCATACCACTCATATGAAATCTATGTATGCACATGCATATGATACTACCAATCATATGACACAACGATAACATAAATCATATGATATCAAAACCATAATAGCATCATCATATCATATCTATACTCCGTACGTCAACACGTACCTGTACTGCGACACAAACGAGATAAAGCAGTTGTCAATAGCTAAGTGCCTCGTTGTCCTGTCCCCTGTGATGGTGCTACAACAATGCCAACAATATATCAAGTTATCATAGGCATTAAAATCAAATTCCACAAAATATTTTATTTTTCAAAATATTAACACTGGCGATCGATCGCGATCAACACCGATCGATCGCCAAAACTCTCTGCCCCTCGCGATAGATCGCAATAACTTGGCGATCGATCGCCACATTGCTCTGTTCAGCGCGATCGATCGCGACACTTTCACCGATCGATCGCCATCCAATTTCACCGCCTTAAAATGTTACTGTCATCGGCGATCGATCGCTCACTCGTACCGATCGATCGCCGATGCCCAGAAAAATGAGAGCATGGCGTTTTCAAGCTTATCTTCATGGTTCTTCTCCTCTAATTTATTTTAAACCATGTCAACCTGTTTCTTGCAATCTCTAGGAACATAATAACATGTTTCTATCATTAAAGAATCCAATTCATAGCATATACACATGTTATGATTCTCCACATAAACATTTCATATGCTATTTCTCATATAGCAACACCAATGACAAAAACAAGTATAAAACCATGATTTTCTTACCAAGATGGTACAATTCCACTTCACACACCTTCCTAGCTCACTTTACAAGTGACTCTCAAGCTCAAACCACAAGGAAGTTGAAAGAGATGGAGAGGGGCTTGGTAGAGATTTGTAGGTGTAAAATGGTGTGTTATGTGATTACACCTCCCTTATCCACTTGATATAGATCATTAGTCCCTTAATTCACTTGCTATCATGCCATTTAGGGATAATTACATGTTAAATAACATGTACATGAAATGACCTCCAAATTCAAATGCAATTCCCATTACAAGTAAATTCACATGCACATGTAATTCCCTTCAAACTCATGTCAAATGCAACTCACATGTACATTTTTAATGCACCTAATGAAAGGCAAAGGCAAATGCCTAAGTGCTTCATATGGCATAATTCAAATCCTGAGACACCATGTTTCCTTCCTTATTAGACTTATTTCCATATATGTATTTACTTCATTCTTGGTTCCACTCGAACCCCCATTAGCATATCGCCAATTGATATAATTACACCATAATCATATCCTACGTGTATACAACAAATCGAGGCATTACATACTAGATATACCTGCTCGCACGTCACCACGTACCTTATAGAAGACAACATGAACAAGCTATCGTCAACGTTCGAAGTCTCCTGCAGAGTCTATATCGAATATCAATTCAATATTAGCTCATAATCCAAGCAATGAATAACCATCCAATAGTTCTTACTTTCATTTCCATATCACAAATCAATAATTCAATATTATGAATCAAATCATAATCAATACTTTGGATGCACACATCCTCACATTAATCATGATATTTCATTGGTAATGCAAAACCCCATCATCTCCCACCATCCGCTACATCACACACATGATGCGGGATACACACACCCATACGTGCAACATCACGCCCAACTCACATAGCAGTTCACTAGACACACCAGTTCAATAGAGGAAAAGGAAGTGCAAGGGTGTATGCATAATAATACCCAACTAGTGTCTAACTATAACAATCCAATTAAGTCAAATAACATGTTCCACAATTATTCAAACCCACACCGAAGTGATTCAAACCAAGACACGAAAGAAGGGATCCATGTAGATACACGATTCTACCCTTTTAAATCTAATCCCCTTAATCCCAACATAAGGTCATTTATTGATTAAATTCAACTTTAACAATTTAAAGATGCATTGGATTCCAAAATTCTTAATTTAGAACTATTAAAATTTGAAGCTCAATAAAGTGACATAAATCATAAATACATGCTATGCTACACATTCAAGCATATACATCACCATAAATTTTATTCCATGTTAACACATACCATACATGCCTCTAAAGGTAATATAATCTACACCATAGCCCAACACCCACCAAAATATTATAATGGCTACAAACCATAGAAGTCAATTCTTTTCACCACCTATTAGCAAGTAACAAGGTTTAGACCCTCACTTGAATCACATTTTAAGCATATTAACAAACACCTTCCATGCATGATTTTAGTCATCTTTTAACCAATAATAATACTAAGCCAAGACATATTCCACAATTTATTTTCAACAATTAACCATTCAATAAAGTGAGCCCCAATTAACTTCCAACAATCAAAGCATTCATCATGCTATCCCATTCCCAAATACAACACCTCAATACAAGAAGGAATACATACACACACACCATCTTCACCCACAAACACATGCTGGACACACACACACACGCAGAAACACACACACGCACACACACTGCTGCACACACACGAACACACACTAACAACCCTACCAAAAATGCTAGCAAAAATCAAACCAAAGTTCATCAAAAATTCGTGGGATTTCAGGGGAATAACGACTAAGGGACGGCGAGGATTACCCAAAAAAAATCGGAAGAAAATTGCTCCAAAATCGGACGAATTTGCGTTTTTATCCGCGCACTTCCTTGCAAGATCCGGACGCAATCCGCGACGAAACTTCACGTTCTTGGTATGGAAAGAAGCGCCTGGGAGAGACGAAGACAATGGCGGATCGGACGCGCCGGAAGGAGCTCGGACGGCGGCGGGTGCGCGGCTTGAACGTCGAGGGGTCAGGCATCGCGCGGTGATGCAGAAAGAAAAGGGGGGGTCGGGTTTTCAGTGCGTGTTTTTACACGTTTTAATGTGTGTCCGAAAATGCCAACATAACATATTTATTTTTTGTATCCTAACCTGGTTTTGTACATCGAAGTGTCACTGGTGTACTGATAAATTAAATTTACAACTACCAATCGGGATTTATACACACTCCAAAAACCCAAAACTTAAATTCTTCATTTTAATTAATTTATCTCTAAAATATTATCGGAGTATATTTTACAACCTCAAATTATTTTATGATTCGATTAACTCGCCAGTTGACCTTCACTTGGTCAATTCCACTTCTAATTAATTCTAAAATTAATTATCACTAAAATCCAAATCATATTTAGTCCAACAAATGATTAATAATAATCTAGACATCACACTGTCTCTGTTGGGGCAGGTGGTACAGGTGTAGCAGCAGCTTTGGAGTTGATCTCGGGCTGTTGATTGAAGTACTTCCAGGATTGAGGTACCAAATTTGGAAGGATGGGCGCTCAGATCCAGGGTCGAGATCGAGTTGCGCTTGAGAGGTGCTTCCAGGATCGAACACCAGTAATGGTATTCCGTAGAGTGTTTTATACATTAGATACACGCTTATTCATTGGGTGCTCTTATGTGAGTACATATTACGTGTATATGGAATGTATAAACGGGCTACGGCTCTTCTCTGTTCATTTATGGTTTGCACGCAATTAGATATAGAATTGCTAAATGAACTAAGAGTATGTTAGTGTATTATGAGGGTGCATGTTATATGAATAATCTTGGTTGGGGAATTTGAATATTATGTGGATTAAATGCAAGAAATTTTCTGGATAGCATATGATGTTGCACTTGCATATGGTTTTCCCCTGATGGTATGATTATATGCACTAATGATATGGTTTAATATACTAATAACGGGTTAAGGGCACGGGGGTCCTTACAAGATCATTGATCCCTATAACTGATCAAACAAATGATCAGTACGAGGAAGAGGATATTTATTCTTCATGGTTACCTTATTCAATTGTCTACAGTCAATGCACAGTCGCATTGAACCATCCTTCTTTTTGACAAACAATACCGGAGCACCCCAAGGCGATACACTAGGATGCATGTACCCCTTGTCGGTCTTGTAATTGAGTTTTCAACTCTCTTAATTCAGATGGTGCCATTCGATATGGTGCTCGTGAAATTGCAGAAGTACCAGGTACCAATTCATACCAAATTCCACTTCCCGACTTGGTAGAAATCCAGGAATTTCATCTGGAAATACATATGCATACTCTGCAACCACTGGTATATCCTCTACTCTTATTTCTACTTTCTTATCTGTTACATCAACAACATAAATCACATATCCCGTATGTCCACGTTCTAACAAGCGGAGCAGATATTAGTGGAATCTTTGCTCGTGATCCTTGTGTTAGCATATGTGCCCTACAAGCCAAAAGTTGGCATGTTGGGCTTTATGCACCCAAGCCCATTAGTGGCCCATTAGCACTTATAAATATATAGTATGTCCCTAACACAAAACACAGTTGTTTTAACAATCAATAGACATTCATAATTCTCAACGTAGAAAGACTAACACCAAACTAGCACTAGCGTTGAGATCGTGGATCTGGTCAGGTTGTTTGGACTCGAGGGATCACCACATTCAGATCTACAACGGTGAATGGTAATCTCTTTTCGTGCATTAATTGTTATTTGCATGTTTAATATATGAATCAGGCTCGATCTTTCGTCCCGGGGTCAGATATGTTAATGTTTAATTTTTGCTGCGTTTGGATCTGGCGCCGGGATACGGAAACCCAACAGTGGTATCAGAGCCAGATTGTCGCTTTGAATCCGGAAAAATATAGAAAAATCAATTGAAAGGAGTTTGGATTGAAAGCCAGAAATCCGGCATCGAAAAAAGTTTCCGGTGCATCGCTGCCATCGCCGGGAAAACTAGATCTTGTCGGAGAAAGTAGTCCGGTAGCACGAGGAGCAAGGTTGAGCAGCTGGATTCCTTCATCTGCGCAAGGGTTGTGTAGATGGTAAGGAAACGCACAGATCTATGGTTCTTCTCGCGGCCACTGGTGAACAGTTCACCGCTTGGAACTCACGCGACCCACGACATGGTTTTGCGACAGTGTGTGCGCAACCAAGTTTATCGATCTGCAGTGACGAAGGAATGTTTGACGAGGCGCTGCAATCGCGGAAAGGTTCCGTGACCATGGTTGCACTCATGCTAAATCTGCAATAAATATTTTTTTTGGTTCTCCGCTGCCTGTGCGACCACGTGCTGCTCCGACTCCGGGGAAGGGGCGACGAGCTTCTTGGACCATCGGACGTTGACAGCGCAGGTGTGGAGGCGGTGGGTGAAACCCTAATTGGAATGTTAGGGATAATGAACAGTAGACATGAATCTGATTTTCAAATTTAATAATAAAAAAAATTAATGATAAATCCGAAAATTAGTATAATTTTGGGGTTGAATTGCATTTTTAATTTTGGATCCAAATTGTTTGCAGTCCATAAATTATTTTGGGTCATTTTAGATGTTTTGTCCGGATATTATTTTTGAAATAATAAATCATAATACTTAATTTATTAAAAATGTGGTTTTTAATTTATTAAGTGTAAAATGGAGATTTTACAATCAGTTGAAAATTTAATTAATTGAAAATTGAATGAAAATGTTTCATTTAATTTGTTAATTTTATTTTTGGCTAATATTATGATTTGAGGTAAAATAGTGATTTTACCAAGTAATTGAAAATTTAATTAACTGAAAATTAAATGAAAATGTTTCATTTAATTGTTAATTTTATTTTCGATTATCATTATTATTAAAAGGTAAAATAGAGTTTTTATCAATTAACTGAAAATTAATTAATTAAAAATTAAATAAAATGGTTTTATTTAATTTGTTAATTTTATTTTCAATTAATTATTCAATTAGTGGGAAACGATAGAATAAATTAATTATTGTGCTCTAATTAGATGTGATGTGATTAGTACAATTACATATTATGTAATTGTTTTGTTTAATGTTTAATTACATATGATGTGATTGCATGGTGGTTGATTACGGGCCTTGACCAATGTGTTTAGGTGGATACTTAGGTTTTTATTGTTTCATTATTATTGTGATTTTGGTTATCAGGCCTGCAAGCCTGCTCTCTCTATTTTCTGATGTATCCGTCCCCGGATTTGTACCCCTATTATCTTGTTTGCACGATTTAAATGTAAAATCATTAGAATTAGTGGGTGATCGAGATTGAAGATGAAGCACCAAGAATCAAGACATGTATAATGGAAGCAAAAATGTAATATGATTGCATTGTATACCTGCATCACCTTAGACAGACTTGTGATCCAAGTATGGTTCACGTGGATCAATTAGGAAAAGGCCGAAATCGTCCATATTTATTTTTATTATGCATGTGATGTATGATAAATGTTTGTTTGTATGTTTTATTAGTACAATTGACGTTGCATGAATAAAACATAGTTGCATGAATCCGACAAACAATCAAACAATCAAACAAGCACTTGATGGGATTTTAAATAAAGTTAAATCCCTCTTTTGAATATGTTTCAAAATTTTAATATCAAACTATGAAGGGGAGCTCAAAGGAGTTTGTTGCTTCATGTCTTCCATCAACAGTTAAGCCATGAGATGCTACTCGTGTCAGGTGTCTTGTCTCACCCTCGTGGGGGGCATCTAGCATGTGAAACTTGTGTGTTTAACTGCCACTTAATTAAGGATAGGGTTCTGTCAACCTTTAAGATTGCTCACTCTTGTGGGGTCTTATTGGCGGACATTACCATCCATGGGATGGGTTAGTTTGACGTGAGAATGCATAATTGGCCTGCCTCCGTAGGGTTACGCCAATCACGAGACGAATATCTTGGGGGTTGCAATTGTGAGCTACCTTTAAAATCATGAGGTCGGCTGGACCCTCGCCCGGGGCTATCATGAGCTAGTTGGACTCCAAGCCCACTATGAAAATATGATTTTCCGTTCATTTGTCATGAGGGTGATGAATTCGAAAAATTTAGTGGGAGCATTCAATAACTAAGTCCATAGTTTTTGAATTAATTAATAATCAAATGATTTGCATATATTTTCTGTTTATTCTCAGAATTGTGAATGCCGTGAATCCGATTACATCAATTCTCGATATAAACAAATTAACCACCACTTTATTATGATTGACTACTAATTTTAAAATAGTGCTTGCTTCTAAAAGGATGATATATACCCTTGGTGGGAGCCTCCTGTTGAAGTGTCTCCCAGTTCGTCTCATGAAGAGATCGCCACACTTGAGAAGTGGTGACTACGATCTCTCGGCTAGGTGTTATATGATAGCATCAATGTTATCAATGAGGTTCAACACAGATATGAGAAACTCGCTCACATTGCTGATATTTTCAAACACCTACAAATGTTGTTTGGTGAACGGACGCGATTACTGAGACTCGCGACTTCAAAAGATCTATTTTCATTTCACATGCAAGATGGGGCTTCGGTCTATTAGCATGGTGTAAGAAAAATATCTCTTCTTGAGAAATTGGAAAATCTGAATGTGTCAATACCTTATTAACTGACTTTAAATCTGATCTTTATAGTCAAAATGTTGGAAACTCATAGGTCCTTGATTCAAAAGGAGAAATGTGTTCTTCTTGTCGAATCTTCTACCAAAGGTAGGAAGAGTTCAAGGATAAAGAAGAGGAAGGGAAATGCCTCACAACCTCAAAAGACAAAAATGGATATATTAGCAACTAAGAAAGGAGAGGCATATATGTTTTCACTGCTGGTCACTGTCACAAAACTGCAAGGAATACCTAGATCAAAAGCGTTTGAAAATGGTGTATTTTATAAAATTAATGTTTATATGGTTTCTACTTCTCTGGTATATGATACCAATTGTGCTCACATCTTTGCAAAGAGTTGCGGATGTTGAGAAGAAGTTGAGAGCCCTAGGAATGTGAAACCTACCTGAGGCTAATAATTGTAGTAAGAGTTGTTGCAAAGGCTGTTTGAAACATTTACATTTATTTAATATAAAATCTTGAACTAGTTAGGAACTGGTTTGAGCAATTATTTATTTGTTCTATATTTAATCATGAACATTGTTCCTATTTTGATAGATAATGGTATTCTTTTAAATATGCGAATGTGATTGGCAGTATTTCTAATAATGCATGTTTTATTGAATATGGTGAACTTATGAATGATTAGTATGATTATATTCAAAGAATATAAAAAGAATGATAACTTAAATCCAACATATATTTAGCATGTGCTGAATGTCCATTGAATTTGATTCATATGGACGTATGTGGAGCACTAAATGTTAGTGCAAGATGATGTTGAGTTATCTTAAAGAGAATGTGATTCTATCCCAGTAACTCTCTAAAGTTACATATTGGTTGAACATAACTCATACAAATGCAGTGACCAAAACTCCATATACGATATGGACTGAAAAATAATCCAAATATAGATTTGAGATTGTTCTGCTTATGTGAAGCAGCCAGTGGGAGATGAGTTGGATAATTGATCCATCTTATGTTATTTTGTGGAAATTTATATTATCAATTGGAGACAAAGTGTTTGTTTCACAAGTGCAGTCTTTCTAGAGAAAATGTTTCTATTAGAAATGAATGATAATATATTATAACTTGAAAGGGTTCAAGAATCACAAACCACTAGAAAAGTGAAAATGGTGAAATTAATTGAGTCAATCATAACCTTTGAACTACACATACCAAGGAGATCTGAAAATGTTTCAAGAACTCCTGATAAATTGCATTTACTCCTAGAAAGTAGTCGAAATGATTTTGACCATGGATGTGATCCTGGGACTTTCAAGGAGACGATGTTGGATATCGTTTCAGGATATTGGCGAGATGCTATGAAATTTGAAATAGATTCCATGTACTCTAATAAGGTATGAACCTTAGCAGATCCTCTTTGGGAATTGTTCTCATTGGCTGCAAATGGATCTACAAGTGAAAGCTTGGAGTAGATGGGAATGTAGTGACATTCAAAGCTTGACTGGTGGGAAACAGTTATTCTCATAGGCAAAGAGTTGTCTTTGAGAAAATTTTCATCGGTTATGATCTAAAGTCTATTCGAATTTTATTAGTTATATCTCCATATTATGACTATGATATATAACAGATGGATGTGAAGACTTTTATACAAGGCAGCCAGAGGGCTTCACAACCATTGGGAGTGAGCAAAAGGTTTGCAAACTTCAGAGGTCCATTTATGAGCCTAAGAAGGAATCCCGAAGTTTGAACTTTAGTTTTGATAATATCATCAAAGCGTTTGGTTTTGTTAAAAATCCAGAAGTGACATATGTGTGCAAAAGGGTTAGTGGGAGCACGGTTATATTTGTGATGCTTTAAGTCGATTATATCATGCTCGTTGTGAATGGTATTGGATTAATCAATTAAAACATGATTATCTACTAATTTCTCCATGAAAAATTGGGAGAAGCGTCATACGTGCTTAGAATAAGGATCTATAGGGATAGATCTAAATGATGCTTGAGATCTCTCAATCTACGTACATAAACACTGTGCTAAAAGAGTTTAGCATGGAATAGTCGAAAAAGGAGTTACTTCCCAATATGTAATAGTATTCATCTCTCGAGTCAACAAGTCTTAAGATTGATGAGGAGAGAGAAAAGATGACATTGGTACCTTATGTTTTTACTTTTAATAGCATAATGTATGCTATGTTATGTACTGGCCTGATGTATGTTCTTAGAGTAATGAGCAGACATCAGACGGATCCCGGTGAAGTCACTAGAAAACTGTGAAGATCCTCAAGTACTTATGAAGAACTTAGGATATGTTCATGGTTTTTGGATCTGTAAGTGGAGAAATAGAAGTTGAAGGCTAAGCTGATGCTGGTTTTTCAATCGGATGTAGATGATGCCAAATCAATGTTCGGATTTATATTTAAGCTTAATGGTGATGTAGTCTCTTGGAAACGTTCCAAGCAAGACACTACGTCGGATTCCACATTGAAGCTGAATACATTGCAGCATACGATGCAGCAAAGAGGCATTTTGGATATGAAATTTCATCCAAGAGTTGGGTGTAATTTCTAGTGCGATTGACACAGTCTCTGGTATTGTGGCAACAGTTGAGCTATTATGAATAGCCAAGATCACATCAGTATCCAAACATATATTGAGAAAATACCATCTAATGAGAGAGATGGTAGACACGACATTATTATCGAGAGAATCGTTTCAACAGAAAAATATAATGAATCCACTGACAAAGCCTTTACAAGAATTGGTGTCTGTTAGACATCTTGGGAATTTGGTCTTGAGACACATGAGTAGTTGGCTTTGGGAAAGTGAAATATTGTTGTCATACATGATTAAGTAAATCAATAGTTGATTGATTGTACTTATAATCTTATTATGACAAATATTTGTTTGAATATTAATATATATGGCACTTCTTCATCTGTTTATCCATGCATCTTGATGCATTGATAAAGTCCTTGAGATTGCTATAGTCCATAGAATATGGTTACGCACATGATGGTGACCATGAAATACATTCTCGACTACGATTTCTAAATGTTCCTGGTCGATGAGCCTTCAAGAATGGGATATTGATATATGCTCGTTAGAGACTGGTATTCATGATGTGTCTAGTGTAGTGCGCTATGTTTCATCGGCGTTGGCTTGGATAAGTCGGCACACATGAATAGGTGCTCATTAGGAATGAGTTCACTGAACGACCCTACTCGGAATTCTATAAGTGGTTACCACTTGTCGAGTATAGCATTTCTAGTCAGAGTTGTGCACCATTACTCCTCATGACCCGAGGCGTCATTGATGTCTTGATAGATAGCCGTGTACTTTGATTTAATGGCTAACCACATGCGGGTCCTAAAGTTGTTATTTTGGGTATTCATTGATGCTATCAAAGGCCTATGATTGTCGTTGGGGATTCACCACTGGTCTTGATGAACCAGGATGTCCTATGTGTTTTTCTGTATATGATTCAAGGAATCTCTGGCCAGAGTGTGTAGTGCTTGTGAAAAAAGGGTTTTTCATATACGCACACAATGAATCATATAACGTGAAACAAATACATAGTTATCGAAATCATAATGGGTCTCGATCAACCAATGCCCTTGATTCAATCGGGACATATTGAGTGAAAGGAATGTACTGCACGCTAACTATGGCTGACAGGTTCTCGTACGTTGCTAATCATTTGTATCTAGGTCTTCGTGAAGCGCAGATGCTAGACGCTAACCATGGTCGGTAGGTTGTTGCTGGAATTATATTTTGGACATTGTTTATTAAAGGAGTTTAACTAACAAATGGGCATTCAGGGTAAGCCCAAAGAAGTTGTTTGACTTCTAAAATCACAAAGGTTGTGATCATACTGTTATGATACACTTGAGCCTCGCTAGGTCACAAGCAACCGGCCGCCGATCTGCCGATGAGAATTGAGACTTAAATGTTAAGTGCTCAAGTTTATGTGATTGATGTTTAAGGCTGAACTTAATTTTTGAAAGCTACTCACTTTAGTGAAATTTCTATATTTGAAAATGTTTCATATATAGAAAGTTCTCAAAATTAAAACGGTTGATATATTTATGTCTCATAATTATGTGCAATGATTGTACTTCAAATTGTTCAATCGGATTGAGCTGCTTGGATTAAGATTTTAGTGCTCGTGTATTGGCTTTTGGGCAAGTGGGAGATTGTTAGCATATGTGCCCTACAAGCCAAAAGTTGGCATGTTGGGCTTTATGCACCCGAGCCCATTAGTGGCTCATTAGCACCTATAAATATATAGTCTGTCCCTAACACAAAACACAGTTGTTTTAACAATCAATAGACAATCATAATTCTCATCGTAGAAAGACTAACCCCAAACTAGCACTGGCGTTGAGATCCTGGATCTGGTCAGGTTGTTTGGACTCGATGGATCACCACATTCAGATCTACAATGGTGAACGGTAATCTCTTTTCGTGCATTATAATTGTTATTTGCATGTTTAATATATGAATCCGGCGCGATCTTCCGTCCCGGGGTCAGATATGTTTATGTTTAATTTCCGCTGCGTTTAGATCTGGCGCTGGTGTAAGGACCCCATGCCCTTAATCCGTTATTAGTGTATTAATCCATGTCATTAGTGCATACAATCATATATCATGGGAAGGAACTACATGCAAGCATAGCATCATATACCAACTATAAAATTTCTTGCATTAAAACTCCATAATATTCAACTTCCCAACCCAAACCATTTACATAGTATGCACCCTCATAATACACTAACGTACTCTCATTTCATTTAGCCATTTCCATATCTAATTGCATGCAACAATAAATGAAGAGAGAAAAGCCATTGCCCATTTATACATTCCATATACACGTAAAAACATACTCACATGAGAGCACCCAATGAATGAGCGTGTATCTAATGTATAAAATACTCTACCAGGTAGTGTTACTGGTACTTCAATCCTGGAAGCACCTCCCAAGCACAACTCGATCTCAACTCTGGATCTGTGTACTTATTCAACCGGCTCTGGTACCTCGATCCTGGAAGTACCTCTAATCGACAGCCCGAGCTCAACTCCAAACCTGCTGCTACACCTTGTCCCAACAGAGACAGCCCCCACACGGGGTGAGCATACCAATACCACCAATCCAATGATCATAATATTGCAGTTCATAATTTACAGAATGTAAACGCCATGAATTTAAATGATACTCCCTCGATGGTATCATCCTCATCCGGAATCCCCTGTGTTGTTTCTGTTCTCAAAATAACCAAACTCATCAAATTCCCAAAGCCAGTTAATCGTCACATAGATGTTGGGATATGCTCTAAGACAAGTCATTAGATGATTGTTTTGACATACAATGTTTATGATTTTATGAATGGCAATTCATTATTATATATTATTCTTTTAACTGTGCAATGTGAATAAATATATATGTTAATGTCCTAAGAATAATATTGTATTATTCTTAAACATTGTCCCTAGTCAAGTATTATCATGAATCAGGATAATGATAATACATAGAGACTAGTATGTATTGATTGATGAATTGTTCATTGATATGAGATATCAAACCAATACATGGGTACATGTTAGAGAACGATGTACTGGACAGACCCACCATGAGAATGCAACGTGGATAGTTATATGATCGTCATATGCAATTCTCATAGTGATAATAATGTATGTAATCCTTACGACTTGTGATCATCAGAGATCCCAACATAAGGAGTTATGTATCTTGATATTGTCAAACGTTACCCGTAACAGGGTAAACTATAAAGGCGACTATTGGATACACTACGAATTATGTAGAGGGATGTTGGCTGATCGAGATAGGATTTGTCCCTCCTATATAACAGGAGATGTGTTTGGCCATTGATCAAGTGAGAACTAAAATGCATGGCCATGCTCGAATGAGTCGGTATGAGATATCGAGCTTATTCGTTTATTCTAGTTCTACTTGGGGATCAAGAAATAGAGATTGAATATACGAGTATGACTATTCCATGACTCGTGTTCAATCTAAACACAAAGGACAAAGGGATTAAGTTACATGGTTAATATTATCACAAGTTCTAAAGGTTATGTCGAGTCATTGACATTCTTGTAATTTGGGTAGCCTTGATGTGTTGCTAGACACCGCTCTTTGCTTGTAACGTAAAATGAGATTTTATGTCACTGCCAAAATTACAAGATCCTATCGGGTCGCACAAAAGATTAAATCGAGAAGGGAAATTAAATTCATGGGATGAATTAAATAATTAAGAGGAGTCTTAATTAATTAATAATTATAAGGATTAAATTAAAATCATGGGCTTAAGCCCATGAGACTTTATGAAAGCTTTTAATTAAATCCTATATAATGATATACAAGGTTATGATTAAAGGGTTAATCATACAATTCATTCCTTGATATCAAAACCTAGCCACAAAAGAAAAGGCTTTCGGCCGCCTCTTGCTCGATCATCACCGCCGCCGCCGCCGCCGCCGTGATCTTCGACAATTCCGGCCATCGTCTAGCGGTTTAGAACCGTGTGACTTTGCTTCGTTTGTAAACAAGTCTAGCAACTTGTTTTAAACATCCCTTTTCGTTTAATCGTGTGGATACCGTTGAGGCAAGACCTTGGAGGTGTTGCTCGAGACTCGGAGATCGTTGGACGAGGTGCTTCGTGGAAACTGCTCAAACACGCTACAAGGGTGAGACTTTTGTAAAACCTTCATCCGATATGAATCCCTATGTATAGATCCGCGGTTATAGTAATCCAAAATTTTATTATTCCGCTGCGTTCCATACTTGTTGGATTACTAACAGTGGTATCAGAGCCGTGTACAAGGCTCATATCGGATTTATGTGGTTAAATAGTTTAATCATATTTAGATTAATATTGCATGCTATTTAAAACTGTATGAACATATATGATATGTTAATATTTAGTTTGTGAAATTATCATGATATTATATTTGATATAATTGATGTTTGATGTATACGATACACGAAGCGAATAATCAAATATATTGATCAATGTTTCGGCCAACCCTAGCATATTGGCCCACGGCTTAGCCACATGAGGGCTAGGGTTATCAAACCCTTGGCTGGAGATGGCCTAGTCGTTGTGGCTCATGTTCATGCATAGAGGTTTCGAGACGTGGATGAGTTTTGAACTCTTTGGCTCGATAATGGTTCACGCATGCATGGATTAGTGGCTTCACCACATGAGAGCTAGGGTTTTCGAACCCTTGGCTCGAGATGGTTGAGCCAACCCCGTGCATGGCCTGACCATGACTCGTGGCTAACAAATTCCATTGTTTCAATCAAGATGGCTCGATGAAAACTCAAGATGGTGCGAGGCGGCTAGGGTTTGGAACCCTAGCGCCGCCGCCGCTGGAGCATGGTTCGGCCATGGGCTAGGGTTTCGAACCCTAGGCCCATAATTGGTCCAGCCGTGTATTTGGTTGGTTCGAACCATGGTGGTTCGTGACTTAGTCGCTTAAGTTCGAGGCATGTGATGTCCCGAGCGTACGATAATTTTTCAAAAATTATTTTACACTTTTAATTAGAATTAAATTTAAAATGTTTAGAATTTAATTAATTAAATGTGAAAGCATGCTTTATGTGTTGTTTGAGCATGGTGCATGGTTATAGCCCTTTGACCTATTAGATAGGATTTGTGAATGTTTGAAATTTATAATACGACCTGCGTGTCGTGCCTTCTCTATTTTATTCTAAATGTTATCCCTCTCCTATGTTCCCCTCGAATGTGAATCGAGGAATTCTATATCTTATAAATAGTATATTTTAATTGATTGATGGTGATCAATGAAGATTGAGAATCGTGTCGGGATGAGAAGGCCATTCACAAATTGGAGCCAAAGGAAGGTGCTTGTGAAGTTACCTTAGGTTGACTCTTAGGTTTTTCTCATTGGCTTGAGAGAATCGTTAGTAGGGGCTATAACCATGTCACGTTTAATTATGTATGTTGATGCATGATTTATCTTATGTTTTAGATTGATAATTGTATTACACATATATGTAGATATGTATACAACTATATGTAGTGGACGTATTTTAAATTATCAAACTAATCATGAGATCAATAAATTCTTCTAAAATATTAAGTTTTAGATGCCTTCCAAAATTAAAAGTACTCGTCAAAAACTTCGATTGTACATGTGTGGGTTTGCCAAAGCAAAGCACCGTGGCAATCTTAGTAAGGCGCGAAAGGATAAAAGTGATATCCGTTATACTTTAAATTGGGTACGACTTAACTAGGTTATCTCAATAGGATTGGGAACCTAGAGGCATGGGTTGGATAATAATTCATTTGATGAATTGAACAAAGTGTTGTTCGTCCAACTATCCAAGAATTATATGTGATGTAATTGACAAAGTGTTGTCTACCTAAATAACCGAGTCTTGGGCGATTAGCCAAAGCTAACTCAAGATTAGGCGAAATATGGATCTTGGCCTACTAAAGGTTTCGAGGGTTGATATTTTTTTAACAAAATAGTGGGAGTATCATTTAATATAAGACCATGTTAAATGATTAAATCATAAACTTATTTTGCATATTTATATTGTAGATATCCATGGCAACTAACAACGTAACAAGCACTTTATCACTGCGATCGGTCCTTGAGAAGGACAAATTAAATGGGACAAATTTGCTAGACTGGTATAGGAATCTGAGGAGTCCTCAAACAAGAAAAGAAACACTATGTCTGTGATGCCCCGAAATTAATTAATGGTAACCTGAACATTAACTATGTTTATATGATGAATTATTACGACGATGAAGTTATGTGTGGAAATGAAGGATTAACATGATTTAAGGATGTTGATTTCATTTATAAATGCTTACCATGTTAATGTATTTTATATACATCATGAGGAAGTATTGAAGTGCAATTAAGTGTAAGAATTGTTACTTAACCCACCACTTCTACCCCACCTCACACTTTTACACTCCATTCCCAAAAATCACTTTCCCAAACACCCCTTTCCCTCATTTTCGAAAATTGCCCTAAAGTTGGGAAGAAATTCTTGTAAAAGCTTCATCCTTGCATTTCTTGGTAAGATTTAGTGCCTATGATGTTTATATAGCACTTATTGATGTTCATGAAGTGTGTGTTAAGTTTTGGAAGGGTTTTAAAAAGGGTTTGAAATGGGTTTGTTTGGGTTAGTGTGATTCTTGGTGGGATGTTGGATTTTTAATAGTTTTATGATGTGTATTGTTGGTTTTGAGTAGTTGGATATGGTTGTTGTTGAGTTATGTGGGTTTGTTTGGATTTGGGAAGGAGAAGGGTGAATAGTGCCCGAATCTCGATTTCCCGCAGCTCGGCGATCGATCGGCGTCCGCTCGCGATCGATCGCGAGCAGCAGGGCTGAGGCAGTAAGCCTCAGCGATCGATCGCGAGCTTGGCGCGATCGATCGGCGAGGCCGCGATCGATCGGCGCTAGCTCCGCGATCGATCGCGGATTGTGCAAAATTGTTGGGCGAGACAGTGTGTTCTCGCGATCGATCGGGGCTTGATGGCGATCGATCGCGAGACACACAAAAGTGTGTTTTTGGCATTTTTGTGGGAATTTTGAATATTGGACTATGATTAGCTTCTAATATTGAATTGTATGGTTGTGTAGAACCATCCCAAGGACCCACAACTTCGAGACGATAAAGTGCTACGACTTCGCCACATTTTGAAAAGGTACGTAAGAAACGTACGGGCATCAACGGTAACATATCCCTCAACTATGACTATGCATTAAATTGCGTAAGTATTTATGATGATTATGATGATGGTAGTTATGATGATTATGATGATGGTAATTATGATGATTATTGATGATGATATTGTGATAAACGAAGATGATATGATGTTACGATAATGATTACGATACGGTGATGATGTTTGAAATGATGATGCTTATAAGATGATGATACATGTTGACTATGCTACTTAGAATGGTTGAATGTCCGGTGACTATTATGGGCAAGCGAGGAAGGTCTTGCCGCTCACATAACGGAGCGATGGGGTACATCCGCTATCAAGGTGTAGCGATGGGTATCATCCGCTGAGCGATGGGGTACATCCGCTATCAAGGCGTAGCGATGGGTATCATCCGCTGAATAAGGGATACATCCGCTATCAAGGCGTAGCGATGGGTATCATAAGATGTGTTATGTCGAGCGAGGGGACCAATTGTGCCGCTGTCATGATAGAACCCGGACAGTCCCATTTCTAATTAACATGGATTGTTATGAACTTTTATACGAAGTACGATGTTAATCATTCATGTCTCGAACTAATGATCATATGCGTAATTATGAAACAGGGACAACCAAGGAAGGATAGTACTATTAAACAGGAAGTATATGTTATCAATTATTTCCATGCATTATTTATATGCCATTAACTCATGATGTTAAGTAACTATGTTTATGCTCACGATGAGTTGTTCCTGTAGGTACACTTTTGGATCGAGACCAAGGGTCGGGTTGAGGTAGTGAGCTAAAGGAGCATAAGAAGATAGATACAGGATTTTTGTTAGCCTTAACATTCTTTTGGGGAATGTAATTAACTAATTATTGAAGTTTCTTTTTGGCCTGTAATTACATTGAGCTCACATAACAACCAGAACTCTAAGATGTCTCTAATACATGTTTAGCCTTGTTTATATCTTGATTTCACCGTTAAGGAACTAGGGTCCTTACATTAGTGGTATCAGAGCAGTGGTTAGATAACCCGGGGATGAGTGAAGGGTAGCCTTAGCAGTAGGTTGGCTAGGCGCTTGCTCTTAACATACTATGTTACACATGAAGTATATGACTGTTATGATGACATGTTATGGTTTTCTAACGATGTTTATATGAACTGCTTTTGGATCTTGTTGTTAATCCTTGTGTTGCAGTATGGCAGCGAATATCGACATTGGTGATGCGGTAAGTGTGAACGCTAGTGCGGGGCGCACGAATCCCCTACCCCCGCCAGCCCTAGGCGAAGAGCCATCCGAGCAATAGTTATTACCCGGAGAATTGAGTCTGACTCAGTTTCTAGCATATCGGCCCCCGACATTCGAAGGGACTGAGACAGGGGAGCGAGCCGAGGAATGGCTAGAAAGGATAGAACAAATATTTGTGGCAGCCCCGTGTGCAAAGACAGCCTGGATAAGGCTAGCAGAGTTCCAGCTAGCCAAGAAAGCACTGATGTGGTGGAGGACCACCGTGATTGAACAAGAGGCACAAGGTCAAGAAGTAAACTGGAAACTGTTCAGAACAAGATTCCTGGCCCGATACTTTTCAGCGGCTGCCCGTCAAGCTAAAGAGGATGAGTTTAATAAGTTGAAGCAAGGTACTATGCCGGTGTCAGATTATGCCCTCCACTACTGTTCTCTACTCAGATATGTACCTCATATCGCTGCCGACACTCAAGCTAAAATGAGGAACTTCATGAAGGGTTTAAGGCCAGAACTTTATGATAGGGTGATCACATATGGCCCTACCTGCTTTGACGATGCGCTTACCCGGGCTGAGTTAGCCGAACTAGGAGTTGGCGCGTACCCTGATGCTGTGCCACCTCCAGCGCCCCCTCAGAGATCTACTCCCGACAACTTAAGGCCAAGGGGTGATCGATTCAAGTCCGGGGGGAACACTTCGGCGTCCAGATTCAGTGGTAGGAGGCCCGATAACCGATTGAAGGGAAACCGCAGGAATGACGCTCCACCAAGAGGAGGACAGTCTCGGGGAGGAGGCAGTGTTGGAGAGGTACAATGCTCTCTTTGTGGACAGCCCCATTTGACGAAGAATTGTGTCGGATGTTATGTTTGCGGCGAGAGAGGCCACTTTGCTCGACAATGTCCCAACAGGGGAAAGCAGCAGAATTCTACTGGGAGGTCGACAGACAGAGCAGCACCACACAGGCCCCCATATGTACCGAGGCAGTTTGGAAGTCAGCCTACGGGGCCACCTCAAGGACAAGTGTATGCATTGACGAGGGAGCAGGCTACAGCGGCTCCGGAGGAAGTCATAGCGGGTACGTGTCTTTTATTTACGCACCCTGCCTTTATATTGATCGACACAGGTGCGTCACACTCCTTTGTGTCGACGAGTTTTGTGGAAAGACACCACTTATGCACTGCTCCGTCGCCCACGCCTCTTGTAGTCTCGACACCCGCCGGAAGAAGTTTGATTGCTGATCAGATTGTCTATGATGGCCTCATTTATTTTGAGGATAACAAGTTAAGGTCGGATTTGATCGTTCTGGGAATGTCAGACTTCGACTGTATATTGGGTATTGACGTTCTGAATAGGTACCAAGCGGTTGTGAACTGCAGACAAAGGACTGTCCGATTCAGATCTGGTGAAGGAGTTCAGTGGACGTTCTATGGAGATGGTTCTCGTTCAAAAATTCCGTTAATATCCGCGATCAAGATGACACAATTATTGGAACAAGGCCATACAGGATATCTCATTTATGCTATTGATATTTCTGGAAAGAAGGAGGAACTAAAAGTTGAAGATGTGCCTGTAGTGGCGGAATTTCCTGACGTATTTCCTGAAGAGATTCCTGGATTCCCACCGGCGAGAGAGGTCGAGTTTGGAATCGAATTATTACCGGGGACGTCAGCCATTTCTCGTGCCCCGTACAGAATGGCACCAACAGAGTTAAAGGAGTTAAAGGTTCAGTTGCAAGAACTCCTTGACAAGGGCTATATACGACCTAGCGTATCGCCCTGGGGTGCACCAGTTCTGTTTGTCAAGAAGAAAGATGGCTCGATGCGTTTGTGCATCGACTACAGACAGCTGAACAAAGCCACAGTAAAGAACAAGTATCCACTTCCGAGGATCGATGATTTATTTGATCAGTTGCAGGGTACGAGGCTCTACAGTAAGATCGATCTGAGGTCGGGGTACCATCAGATTCGAGTAAGGGAAGATGACGTTCAGAAGACAGCCTTCAGGACTAGGTATGGGCACTATGAATTCCTAGTCATGCCTTTTGGGGTGACAAATGCCCCGGCTGTTTTCATGAGTTTGATGAACAAGGTGTTCCAGCCATATTTGGATCAATTCGTCATAGTTTTCATTGACGATATACTCATCTACTCTCGGACTGAAGAAGAACATGTTAAGCACTTGAGGACAGTACTTCAGATCCTTAGGGATCATCAATTATATGCAAAGCTTAGCAAGTGCGAGTTTTGGCTGGACAGTGTGGTGTTCTTGGGTCATGTAATATCCAGCCGTGGGATATCTGTGGATCCCCGCAAGATTGAAGCTGTTATGGAGTGGGCTGCACCCACTTCGGTGCCCGAGATAAGAAGTTTCCTCGGTTTAGCGGGCTATTACCGACGTTTTGTCGAAGGATTCTCTAAGATCGCTAAACCGTTGACCCAGCTGACTCAGAAGGGAGTTCCGTTCTATTGGTCCGAAGCTTGTGAGGAGAGCTTCCAAGAGTTGAAACGTCGCTTGACGACAGCGCCAGTATTGATAATCCCTTCTGAGGATAAGAAGTTTGCTTTGTATACGGATGCATCATTGCAAGGTTTGGGTTGTGTGTTGACGCAAGACAAGCATGTGGTGGCTTATGCTTCGAGGCAGCTGAAGCCTCATGAGACCAGATACCCAGTCCATGACCTGGAGCTGGCAGCCATCATCTTTGCCTTGAAGATTTGGCGTCATTATCTTTATGGTACGACGTTTACCATCTTTACAGACCATAAAAGCTTGAAATTCTTATTCACCCAAACAGAACTGAATATGAGGCAACGAAGATGGATGGACTTACTCAAAGATTATGATTGTGAAATAGAGTACCATCCGGGTAAAGCCAACATGATAGCAGATGCCTTAAGTCGAAAAGTGAAGAGCACCGCTGAGGATACTATGAGCTTATCAGCTATGATGGCTTCCTATTGCCATTTAGGCTATGATTTTGATGTGGACACGTCGCCGGTGCGAGTGTCAACCTTATTGGCTGAGCCGGATGTATTTGATGAAATCAGAAAAGCCCAGAGGTCGGATGGTGAAGTTCAAAGATGGACATCAATAGTACTTCGAGGTCAACCAACAAAGTTTAGGGTAGCCGAAGATGATTCTTTAAGATTGGGCAACCGATGGGTGGTCCCAAATGCGCCGGAATTACGTAAAGGAATTTTAGAACGGGCTCACAGTAGCCGGTTCAGTATCCACCCAGGAGGAAGAAAGATGTACAAGGACCTATGTGGTCAATTTTGGTGGAGACGCATGAAGCGTGAAGTAATTGCTTTTGTCAAGAAGTGTCTGATTTGCCAGCAAGTAAAAGCAGAAAGACAGAGACCTGGTGGTGAGTTGAAGAGCTTAGAGGTACCTAAATGGAAGTGGGAACATATATCTATGGACTTCGTAACTCACTTGCCAAGGTCGGCCTCTGGATTTGATGCGATCTGGGTGATCGTGGATAGGCTGACGAAAGTAGCTCATTTCATTCCTTACAGTATGACTTTTACATATCTAAAGATGGCCCAATTGTATGTACGGGATGTCGTGAGGTTGCACGGTATTCCAGTTTCAATAGTGTCTGACAGAGACCCGAGGTTCACTTCACATTTCTGGGAAGGTCTCCAATCAGCGTTGGGCACAGAGGTAAGACTGAGTACAGCCTATCACCCTCAGACAGACGGACAGACAGAGCGTACCATACAGACGCTCGAAGATATGCTGAGGGCATGTGTTTTGGAGTTTGACACTCCGTGGCAAGAATCTATACCACTGGTAGAGTTCTCCTACAATAACAGCTATCAGGCGAGCATTCAAATGGCCCCTTTTGAAGCTCTGTACGGACGACGATGTAGATCACCGCTGTATTGGGAGGACTTGACTAGTAAGGCGGTTGGAGGGCCGGATATGATTAGAGATATGGAAGAGAAGATAAAGACGATACGCTTAAAGATGAAAGCGGCCCAAGATAGACAAGCGGCCTATGCCAATAAGCGGCGACGACCGCTAGAATTCCAAGTCGGAGATAAAGTTTTCTTGAAAATCTCACCCTTCAGGGGTGTGGTTCGTTTTGGTATGCGGGGAAAGTTATCTCCAAGATATGTAGGACCGTATGAGATATTGCAGCGCATCGGTACTTTGGCCTACCGTTTGGCTCTACCACCGTCCTTATCCGGTATTCTGATGTCTTCCACGTTTCCATGTTGAGAAAGTATGAACCCGATCCGTCTCATGTATTGCAGCCTTCGGAGGTTCAGTTGAGTTCAGATGTATCCTATGTTGAACGACCGGTTAGAATCCTTGATCGTGAGGATCGCAGGCTACGAAGTAAGATTATACCAATGGTCAAAGTTCAGTGGGATCGCCGGGGTGTCGAGGAGGCTACGTGGGAGACGGAACGGCATATGGTGCAGCACTACCCGGAACTATTTTCTGGTATGATTTATGTTTAGTTTCTTTTTGGGTAAGTGCATGCGATTTCGAGGACGAAATCTTATAAGTAGGGGAGTAATGTGATGCCCCGAAATTAATTAATGGTAACCTGAACATTAACTATGTTTATATGATGAATTATTACGACGATGAAGTTATGTGTGGAAATGAAGGATTAACATGATTTAAGGATGTTGATTTCATTTATAAATGCTTATCATGTTAATGTATTTTATATACATCATGAGGAATTATTGAAGTGCAATTAAGTGTAAGAATTGTTACTTAACCCACCACTTCTACCCCACCTCACACTTTTACACTCCATTCCCAAAAATCACTTTCCCAAACACCCCTTTCCCTCATTTTCGAAAATTGCCCTAAAGTTGGGAAGAAATTCTTGTAAAAGCTTCATCCTTGCATTTCTTGGTAAGATTTAGTGCCTATGATGTTTATATAGCACTTATTGATGTTCATGAAGTGTGTGTTAAGTTTTGGAAGGGTTTTAAAAAGGGTTTGAAATGGGTTTGTTTGGGTTAGTGTGATTCTTGGTGGGATGTTGGATTTTTAATAGTTTTATGATGTGTATTGTTGGTTTTGAGTAGTTGGATATGGTTGTTGTTGAGTTATGTGGGTTTGTTTGGATTTGGGAAGGAGAAGGGTGAATAGTGCCCGAATCTCGATTTCCCGCAGCTCGGCGATCGATCGGCGTCCGCTCGCGATCGATCGCGAGCAGCAGGGCTGAGGCAGTAAGCCTCAGCGATCGATCGCGAGCTTGGCGTGATCGATCGGCGAGGCCGCGATCGATCGGCGCTAGCTCCGCGATCGATCGCGGATTGTGCAAAATTGTTGGGCGAGACAGTGTGTTCTCGCGATCGATCGGGGCTTGATGGCGATCGATCGCGAGACACACAAAAGTGTGTTTTTGGCATTTTTGTGGGAATTTTGAATATTGGACTATGATTAGCTTCTAATATTGAATTGTATGGTTGTGTAGAACCATCCCAAGGACCCACAACTTCGAGACGATAAAGTGCTACGACTTCGCCACATTTTGAAAAGGTACGTAAGAAACGTACGGGCATCAACGGTAACATATCCCTCAACTATGACTATGCATTAAATTGCGTAAGTATTTATGATGATTATGATGATGGTAGTTATGATGATTATGATGATGGTAATTATGATGATTATTGATGATGATATTGTGATAAACGAAGATGATATGATGTTACGATAATGATTACGATACGGTGATGATGTTTGAAATGATGATGCTTATAAGATGATGATACATGTTGACTATGCTACTTAGAATGGTTGAATGTCCGGTGACTATTATGGGCAAGCGAGGAAGGTCTTGCCGCTCACATAACGGAGCGATGGGGTACATCCGCTATCAAGGTGTAGCGATGGGTATCATCCGCTGAGCGATGGGGTACATCCGCTATCAAGGCGTAGCGATGGGTATCATCCGCTGAATAAGGGATACATCCGCTATCAAGGCGTAGCGATGGGTATCATCCGCTGAATAAGGGATACATCCGCTATCAAGGCGTAGCGATGGGTATCATAAGATGTGTTATGTCGAGCGAGGGGACCAATTGTGCCGCTGTCATGATAGAACCCGGACAGTCCCATTTCTAATTAACATGGATTGTTATGAACTTTTATACGAAGTACGATGTTAATCATTCATGTCTCGAACTAATGATCATATGCGTAATTATGAAACAGGGACAACCAAGGAAGGATAGTACTATTAAACAGGAAGTATATGTTATCAATTATTTCCATGCATTATTTATATGCCATTAACTCATGATGTTAAGTAACTATGTTTATGCTCACGATGAGTTGTTCCTGTAGGTACACTTTTGGATCGAGACCAAGGGTCGGGTTGAGGTAGTGAGCTAAAGGAGCATAAGAAGATAGATACAGGATTTTTGTTAGCCTTAACATTCTTTTGGGGAATGTAATTAACTAATTATTGAAGTTTCTTTTTGGCCTGTAATTACATTGAGCTCACATAACAACCAGAACTCTAAGATGTCTCTAATACATGTTTAGCCTTGTTTATATCTTGATTTCACCGTTAAGGAACTAGGGTCCTTACAATGTCCTAGAGGAACCCTTACCTGTTGAGGAACCTCCCCTAACGGCTACAAGAGCCAATAAAGATGCTTACAAGAAGCATCAAAGTGACGCACTTGATGTTGGGTGCCTTATGCTTGCCACCATGAACTCTGAGCTTCAGAAGCAACATGAGGAAATGGAGGCGTTTGATATGATCGAGCACCTTAAGCAACTGTACCAACAACAAGCAAGACAAGAGAGGTATGACGTCTCTAAGGCGTTATTCTAGTGTAGAATGGTGGAAGGAAGTCTGGTTGGTACTCATGTACTCAAGATGATTGGGTATATTGAGAATCTGGAGAAGCTGGGTTTTCCTTTGGACCAAGAGTTGGCCACTGACGTGATCTTGCAATCGTTGCCTGAAAGCTTCAGTCAATTTGTCTTAAATTACAATATGATTGAAATTGAGAAGACACTACCACAGTTACTTGGCATGCTTAGAACTTTTGAAGCAAATAGCAAGAAGTCTAAACGTACAAATGTTCTTATTGTGAATAAGAACAAAGGAAAGACTAAAGCTAAGAACTTCAAGAAGAACAAGAAGGTCTTTGTTAAATCTAAGCCAAAGTCATATGCACTGAAGCCAAAGGGAGGAATAGCAAAGGAAGGGAACTGTTTCCATTGCGGTGAGACCGGCCATTGGAAAAGAAACTGCAAAGTATATCTGGAGGATCTAAAGAAAGGAAGTGTGACTTCCACTTCAGGTATTTTTGTTATAGAAGTCAATTTATCTACTTCTTCATCATGGGTATTAGATACTGGATGTGGATCTCACATTTGTGTAAATGTGCAGGACCTCAAAAAGAGTAGATTGTTGGCGAAAGACGAAGTTGATCTCCGAGTTGGAAATGGAGCAAGAGTTGCTGCATTAGCTATAGGAGATTATTATTTATCTTTGCCTTCTGGTTTATCGTTGATTTTAAAAGACTGTTATTTTGTGCCATCCATTACCAAATCATAATTTCTATTTCTTGTTTAGACAAGAGTGGGTTTTCATTTATGATAAAGGACAACTGTTGTTCTATTTATTTAAATGATATGTTTTATGCTAGTGCACAAATGGTGAATGATCTTTATTTATTAAATCTTGATATGCCTATCTATAACATAAATACTAAAAGGATTAAAAATAATGATTGTAATCCGACTTATCTCTGGCACTGTCGCTTGGGCCACATAAACGAGAACCGCATATCTAAACTTCATAAGGATTGAGTATTAGATTCATTAGATTTTGAATCATATGAAACATGTGAATCTTGTTTAATGGGCAAGATGACTAAAGCCCCTTTCAAGGGACATGTTGAAAGGGCAAATGTTTTATTGGGACTAATACATAGTGATGTATGTGGACCAATAAGTACACAAGCTAGAGGTGGTTTTCAATACTTCGTTACATTTACTGATGACCTCAGTAGATATGGGTATGTGTACCTAATGAAGCATAAGCATGAAACCTTTGAAAAGTTCAAAGATTTCAAGAATGAAGTACAAAACCAACTTGGCAAAAGTATCAAAATCCTTCGATCAGATCGAGGAGGTGAATACTTAAGCCAAGAGTTTCATGACTATCTAAAGGAGTGTGGGATAGTCCCACAACTCACTCCTCTGTATACTCCACAATGGAATGGTGTATCCGAGAGGAGAAATCGAACCTTGTTAGACATGGTTAGATCAATGATGAGTCATGCAGATCTTCCGATATCGTTTTGGGGACACGTTCTAGAAACAGCGATTTTCTTACTGAACCGTGTTCCATCTAAATCAGTGGAAAAGACACCATATGAGATATGGAATGGGAAGCGTCCTAGTATGTCTTTTATGAAGATTTGGGGTTGTGAGGCTTTCGTTAGACGTCACGCCACTAACAAACTTGGACCCAAATCTGATAAGTGTTTATTTGTGGGGTATCCTAAGGAAACGAAAGGATACTATTTCTATTATCCCACCGAGAACAAAGTAGTTGTTGTTCGGACTGGTGTATTTCTTGAAAGAGAATTTATTTCTAGAAAAACCAGTGGGAGAAAAATAGAACTTAGTGAAGTTCAACCACAAGAAAACACTGAACCTGAGATTGAGATGGAAACAGAGCAGGCACCACAAGCTGTTGTGGAAAAAGTACCTGCTCAAGAGACACAAGCCCAGCGTAGGTCTGTAAGAGAAACCGGGAGCCACAGAGATATGGATTTCTTGTGACTCAACAAGGTGACTTACTACTTATTGATGAGGATGAGCCGTCATCTTATCAACAAGCTATAATGGACACTGATTCTGAGAAATGGCAAGAGGCCATGAAATCTGAGATGGAATCAATGTATGCAAACCAAGTATGGACTTTGGTTGATCCACCTGAAGGGGTACGACCCATAGGGTGCAAATGGATTTTCACGAAAAAGACCGATATGGATGGTAATGTACATGTAAGGACCCTAATCCTTAAGTGTGGAATAAAGGCATAATAGAGCTAAATAAATGATCAGAGTAGAGTAAACAAGTTGAGTCTATGAGCTTAAGCCTTTACATGCCAAAATAAGGACTACCAAAAAGGATTAATTACATTCCAATCAATGAATGTTCAACTATAGTTTTATACTACTCCTAGAGTAGATACTATCAAAAATAATCCTGTCCTTTCTGCCTCAAAAGAATGCTTCATAAGCTCACCACCTCAACCCGTTCAAGCCCATCTATCATGCCAAAAAGGTACCTACAAGGACAACCCCCAAACATGAGCAATAAAAATCATTCATATTCAACACAATATGAAGATAAAGCGTAAATGCATAATCAATATAAAACACTTCCTGTTTTCCCATGCATTTCAAACGCTTCCCGTTTGGTTGTCCCTGTACCATAACTCATGAGTATAATCAACAGATTATTTTTAATGGCCAAAACATGTCATGACATCATATACCATCTCAACTGTACCACATATTGGTCACCATTCCCTAGTCTGTCCATCACAGTGTATTTTAATGCCCCTCGCTTATATTCATATGGGCGGCATAGGATAACCTCGCTACAATGGACATGCGGCGCTCCCACCCCTCGCTTCACAGAGAGCGGCAAATACCCTTTCCTCGCCCCATATGACAACCACGCTTAAATGTGACATGCGGCGCTCCCACCCCTCGCTTCACATTTAGCGGAACCAATACAAAAAGCGGCAAGCATTAAAATCATCAAAGGATGACCACGACTCATGGGATGTGCATCCAATAATCACAATATGCATCTAACATCAATCTGCATAAATTACCATGTATATGCATCCACTATGCAATACCTCATATGGCATAAATTGTAATGCCCCGAAATTAATTTATGGTAACTTGAACATTAATTATGTTTATATGATGATTTATTATGATGTTTAAGCCATGTGTGGGAAATGAAGAAGTAACATGATTTAAGGATATTAATTTTAATTATGAGGATGATGTGGGTTTAATGAAGTTGATTTCAATTTGTAAATGCTTATCATGTTAATATATTTTAAATACATCATGTTGATATTGGAGTACAAGTAAAAAGTAAGACATAACCCACCACTCTCATTTTCACCTCACTTTTACCCTCAAACTCCCAAAATCACTTTCCCCAAATTCCCTTTCCCCATTTTCGAAACTAACCCTAAAGGTGGGAAGAAATCCTTGTCAAAGCTTCATCCTTGCATTTCTTGGTAAGATTTAGTGCCTATGATGTTTATATAGCACTTATTGATGTTCATGAAGTGTGTGTTAAGTTTTGGAAGGTTTTAAAAAGGGTTTGAAATGGGTTTGTTTGGGTTAGTGTGATTCTTGGTGGGATGTTGGATTTTTAATAGTTTTATGATGTGTATTGTTGGTTTTGAGTAGTTGGATATGGTTGTTGTTGAGTTATGTGGGTTTGTTTGGATTTGGGAAGGAGAAGGGTGAATAGTGCCCGAATCTCGATTTCCCGCAGCTCGGCGATCGATCGGCGTCCGCTCGCGATAGATCGCGAGCAGCAGGGCTGAGGCAGTAAGCCTCAGCGATCGATCGCGAGCTTGGCGCGATCGATCGGCGAGGCCGCGATCGATCGGCGCTAGCTCCGCGATCGATCGCGGATTGTGCAAAATTGTTGGGCGAGACAGTGTGTTCTCGCGATCGATCGGGGCTTGATGGCGATCGATCGCGAGACAAACAAAAGTGTGTTTTTGGCATTTTTGTGGGAATTTTGAATATTGGACTATGATTAGCTTCTAATATTGAATTGTATGGTTGTGTAGAACCATCCCAAGGACCCACAACTTCGAGACGATAAAGTGCTACGACTTCGCCACATTTTGAAAAGGTACGTAAGAAACGTACGGGCATCAACGGTAACATATTCCTCAACTATGACTATACATTAAATTGTGTAAGTGTTTATGATGATGATTATGATGTTTATGATGATTATTGATGATGATATTGTGATAACGAAGATGATATGATGTTACGATAACAATTACGATACGGTGATGATGTTTGGAATGATGATCCTTATAAGATGATGACGCATGTTTGACTATGCTACTTAGAGTGGTCGAATGTCCGGTGACTATTATGGGCAAGCGAGGAAGGTCTTGCCGCTCACATAACTGAGCGATGGGGTACATCCGCTATGTGTAGCGATGGGTATCATCCGCTGAGCGATGGGGTACATCCGCTAGGTGTAGCGATGGGTATCATCCGCTGAATAAGGGATACATCCGCTATCAAGGCGTAGCGATGGGTATCATAAGATGTGTTATGTCGAGCGAGGGGGCCAATTGTGCCGCTGTCATAATAGTACCCGGACAGTCCCATTTCTAATTAACATAGATTGTTGTGAGCATTTATACGAAGTACGATGTTATTCATTCATGTCTTGAACTAATGATCATATGCGTAATTATGACACAGGGACAACCAAGGAAGGATAGTACTATTAAACAGGAAGTATACGTTATCAAATATTTCCATGCATTAATTATATGCTATTATTTCATGATGTTAAGTAATGATGTATATGCTCACGATGGGCTGTTCCTGTAGGTACACTTTTGGATCGAGACCAAGGGGCGGGTTGAGATGGTGAGCTAAGGAGCATAAGAAGATAGATACAGGATTTTGTTAGCCTTAACATTTCTTTTGGGGAATGTAATTAACTAAGTATTGAAGTTTCTTTTTGGGCCTGTAATTTACCTTGAGCTCACATAGCAACCAGTACTCTAAGATGTCTTTAATGCATGTTTATTTCTTGTTAAGCTATTCAAATGACGTTAAGGTAGGAAGACCCTACATTAGTGGTATCAGAGCAGTGGTTAGATAACCCGGGGATGAGTGAAGGGTAGCCTTAGCAGTAGGTTGGCTAGGCGCTTACTCTTGACATACTATGTTACACATGAAGTATATGACTGTTATGATAACATGTTATGGTTTTCGAACGATGTTTATATGAACTGCTTGGGATCTTGTTGTTAACCCTTGTGTTGCAGTATGGCAGCGAATATCGACATTGGTGATGCGGTAAGTGTGAACGCTAGTGCGGGGCGCACGAATCCCCTACCCCCACCAGCCCTAGGCGAAGAGCCATCCGAGCAACAGTTATTACCGGGAGAATTGAGTCTGACTCAGTTTCTAGCATATCGGCCCCCGACATTCGAAGGGACTGAGACAGGGGAGCGAGCCGAAGAATGGCTAGAAAGGATAGAACAAATATTTGTGGCAGCCCCGTGTGCAAAGACAGCCTGGATAAGGCTGGCAGAGTTCCAGCTAGCCAAGAAAGCACTGATGTGGTGGAAGACCACCGTGATTGAACAAGAGGCACAAGGTCAAGAAGTAAACTGGAAACTGTTCAGAACAAGATTCCTGGCCCGATACTTTTCAGCGGCTGCCCGTCAAGCTAAAGAGGATGAGTTTAATAAGTTGAAGCAAGGTACCATGCCGGTGTCAGATTATGCCCTCCACTACTGTTCTCTACTCAGATATGTGCCTCATATCGCTGCCGACACTCAAGCTAAATGTGAAACTTTATGAAGGGCTTGAGGCCAGAACTCTACGATAGGGTGATTACATATGGCCCCACTTGCTTTGATGATGCACTTAACCGGGCGGAGTTGGCCGAACTAGGGGTTGGCGCATACCCTGATGCTGTACCACCTCCAGCACCCCCTCAGAGATCTGCTCCCGACAATCTAAGGCCAAGGGGTGATCGGTTCAAGCCTGGGGGGAACACTTCGGCGTCCAGATTCAGTGGAAGGAGGCCCGATAACCGATGGAAGGGAAACCGTAGGAATGACGC
This sequence comes from Haberlea rhodopensis, assembly GCA_907163345.1. NCBI lineage: Eukaryota > Viridiplantae > Streptophyta > Magnoliopsida > Lamiales > Gesneriaceae > Haberlea > Haberlea rhodopensis. The sequence goes on from CAJQUN010000160.1 coordinate 1,026,629, forward strand.
TCCATCAAGAGGAGGACAGTCTCGGGGAGGAGGCAGTGTTGGAGAGGTACAATGCTCTCTTTGTGGACAACCCCATTTGACGAAGAATTGTGTCGGATGTTATGTTTGCGGCGAGAGAGGCCACTTTGCTCGACAATGTCCCAACAGGGGAAGGCAGCAGAATTCTACTGGGAGGTCGACAGACAGAGCAGCACCACACAGGCCCCCATATGTACCGAGGCAGTTTGGAAGTCAGCCTACGGGGCCACCTCAAGGACAAGTGTATGCATTGACAAGAGAGCAGGCTACAGCGGCTCCGGAGGAGGTCATAGCGGGTACATGTCTTTTATTTACGCACCCTGCCTTTATATTGATCGACACAGGTGCGTCACACTCCTTTGTGTCGACGAGTTTTGTGGAAAGACACCACTTATGCACTGCTCCGTCGCCCACGCCTCTTGTAGTCTCGACACCCGCCGGAAGAAGTTTGATTGCTGATCAGATTGTCTATGATGGCCTCATTTATTTTGAGGATAACAAGTTAAGGTCGGATTTGATCGTTCTGGGAATGTCAGACTTCGACTGTATATTGGGTATTGACGTTCTGAATAGGTACCAAGCGGTTGTGAACTGCAGACAAAGGACTGTCCGATTCAGATCTGGTGAAGGAGTTCAGTGGACGTTCTATGGAGATGGTTCTTGTTCAAAGATTCCGTTAATATCCGCGGTCAAGATGACACAATTATTGGAACGAGGCCATGCAGGATATCTCATTTATGCTATTGATATTTCTGGAAAGAAGGAAGAATTAAAGGTTGAAGATGTACCCGTAGTGGCGGAATTTCCTGATGTATTTCCTGAAGAGATTCCTGGATTCCCACCGGCGAGAGAGGTCGAGTTTGGAATCGAATTATTACCGGGGACATCAGCCATTTCTCGTGCCCCGTACAGAATGGCACCAACAGAGTTAAAGGAGTTAAAGGTTCAGTTGCAAGAACTCCTTGACAAGGGCTATATACGACCTAGCGTATCGCCCTGGGGTGCACCAGTTTTGTTTGTCAAGAAGAAAGATGGCTCGATGCGTTTGTGCATCGACTACAGACAGCTGAACAAAGCCACAGTAAAGAATAAGTACCCCCTCCCAAGAATCGATGATTTGTTTGACCAGTTACAGGGTACGAGGTTGTACAGTAAGATTGATTTGAGGTCAGGGTACCACCAGATCCGAGTTAGAGAGGATGATGTACAGAAGACAGCTTTCAGAACCAGATATGGACACTATGAATTCCTAGTCATGCCTTTTGGGGTGACAAATGCCCCGGCTGTTTTCATGAGTTTGATGAACAAGGTGTTCCAGCCATTTTTGGACCAATTCGTCATAGTTTTCATTGACGATATACTCATCTACTCTCGGACTGAAGAAGAACATGTTGAGCACTTGAGGACAGTACTTCAGATCCTTAGGGATCATCAATTATATGCAAAGCTTAGCAAGTGCGAGTTTTGGCTGGACAGTGTGGTGTTCTTGGGTCATGTAATATCCAGCCGTGGGATATCTGTGGATCCCCGCAAGATTGAAGCTGTTTTGGAGTGGGCTGCACCCACTTCGGTGCCCGAGATAAGGAGTTTCCTCGGTTTAGCGGGCTATTACCGACGTTTTGTCGAAGGATTCTCTAAGATCGCTAAACCGTTGACCCAACTGACTCAGAAGGGAGTTCCGTTCTATTGGTCCGAAGCTTGTGAGGAGAGCTTCCAAGAGTTGAAACGTCGCTTGACGACAGCGCCAGTATTGATAATTCCTTCTGAGGATAAGAAGTTTGCTTTGTATACGGATGCATCATTGCAAGGTTTGGGTTGTGTGTTGACGCAAGATAAGCATGTGGTGGCTTATGCTTCGAGGCAGCTGAAGCCTCATGAGACCAGATACCCAGTCCACGATCTGGAGTTGGCAGCCATCATCTTCGCCTTGAAGATTTGGCGTCATTATCTTTATGGTACGACGTTTACCATCTTTACAGACCATAAGAGCTTGAAATTCTTATTCACCCAAGCAGAACTGAATATGAGACAACGAAGATGGATGGACTTGCTCAAAGATTATGATTGTGAGATAGAGTACCATCCGGGTAAAGCAAATATGATAGCAGATGCCTTAAGTCGAAAGGTGAAGAGCACCGCTGATGATACTATGAGCTTATCAGCTATGATGGCTTCCTATTGCCATTTAGGCTATGATTTTGATGTGGACACGTCGCCGGTGCGAGTGTCAACCTTATTGGCTGAGCCGGATGTATTTGAGGCAGTCAGAAAAGCCCAGAGGTCGGATGATGAAGTTCAGAGATGGATATCAATAGTACTTCGAGGTCAGCCAACAAAGTTTAGAGTGGCCGAAGATGATTCTTTAAGATTGGGCAACCGATGGGTGGTCCCAAATGCGCCGGGATTACGTAAAGGAATTTTAGAACGGGCTCACAGTAGCCGGTTCAGTATCCACCCGGGAGGAAGAAAGATGTACAAGGACCTATGTGGTCAATTTTGGTGGAGACGCATGAAGCGTGAAGTAATTGCTTTTGTCAAGAGGTGTCTGATCTGCCAGCAAGTAAAAGCAGAAAGACAGAGGCCTGGTGGTGAGTTGAAGAGCTTAGAGGTACCTAAATGGAAGTGGGAACATATATCTATGGACTTCGTAACTCACTTGCCAAGGTCGGCCTCTGGATTTGATGCGATCTGGGTGATCGTGGATAGGCTGACGAAAGTAGCTCATTTCATTCCTTACAGTATGACTTTCACATATCTAAAGATGGCCCAACTCTATGTGCGGGATGTGGTAAGGTTGCATGGCATTCCGGTTTCGATAGTGTCTGACAGAGACCCGAGGTTCACTTCTCATTTCTGGGAGGGCCTCCAATCAGCTTTGGGCACCGAGGTGAGACTGAGTACAGCTTATCACCCTCAGACAGATGGTCAAACGGAGCGCACTATACAGACGCTCGAAGATATGTTGCGGGCATGTGTTTTGGAGTTTGATACTCCGTGGCAAGAGTCTATACCACTGGTAGAGTTCTCGTACAATAACAGCTATCAGGCGAGCATTCAAATGGCCCCTTTTGAAGCTCTGTACGGACGACGATGTAGATCACCGCTGTATTGGGAGGACTTGACTAGTAAGGCGGTTGGAGGGCCGGATATGATTAGAGATATGGAAGAGAAGATAAAGACGATACGCTTAAAGATGAAAGCGGCCCAAGATAGACAAGTGGCCTATGCCAATAAGCGGCGACGACCGCTAGAATTCCAAGTCGGAGATAAAGTTTTCTTGAAAATTTCACCCTTCAGGGGTGTGGTTCGTTTTGGTATGCGGGGAAAATTATCTCCGAGATATGTGGGACCGTATGAGATATTGCAACGCATCGGTACTTTGGCCTACCGTTTGGCTCTACCACCGTCCTTATCCGGTATTCATGATGTTTTCCACGTTTCCATGTTGAGAAAGTATGAACCCGATCCGTCTCATGTATTGCAGCCTTCGGAGGTTCAGTTGAGTTCAGATGTATCCTATGTTGAACGACCGGTTAGAATCCTTGATCGTGAGGATCGCAGGCTACGAAGTAAGGTAATACCAATGGTCAAAGTTCAGTGGGATCGCCGGGGTGTCGAGGAGGCTACGTGGGAGACGGAACGGCATATGGTGCAGCACTACCCGGAACTATTTTCTGGTATGATTTATGTTTAGTTTCTTTTGGGTAAGTGCATGCGATTTCGAGGACGAAATCTTATAAGTAGGGGAGTAATGTAATGCCCCGAAATTAATTTATGGTAACTTGAACATTAATTATGTTTATATGATGATTTATTATGATGTTTAAGCCATGTGTGGGAAATGAAGAAGTAACATGATTTAAGGATATTAATTTTAATTATGAGGATGATGTGGGTTTAATGAAGTTGATTTCAATTTGTAAATGCTTATCATGTTAATATATTTTAAATACATCATGTTGATATTGGAGTACAAGTAAAAAGTAAGACATAACCCACCACTCTCATTTTCACCTCACTTTTACCCTCAAACTCCCAAAATCACTTTCCCCAAATTCCCTTTCCCCATTTTCGAAACTAACCCTAAAGGTGGGAAGAAATCCTTGTCAAAGCTTCATCCTTGCATTTCTTGGTAAGATTTAGTGCCTATGATGTTTATATAGCACTTATTGATGTTCATGAAGTGTGTGTTAAGTTTTGGAAGGTTTTAAAAAGGGTTTGAAATGGGTTTGTTTGGGTTAGTGTGATTCTTGGTGGGATGTTGGATTTTTAATAGTTTTATGATGTGTATTGTTGGTTTTGAGTAGTTGGATATGGTTGTTGTTGAGTTATGTGGGTTTGTTTGGATTTGGGAAGGAGAAGGGTGAATAGTGCCCGAATCTCGATTTCCCGCAGCTCGGCGATCGATCGGCGTCCGCTCGCGATCGATCGCGAGCAGCAGGGCTGAGGCAGTAAGCCTCAGCGATCGATCGCGAGCTTGGCGCGATCGATCGGCGAGGCCGCGATCGATCGGCGCTAGCTCCGCGATCGATCGCGGATTGTGCAAAATTGTTGGGCGAGACAGTGTGATCTCGCGATCGATCGGGGCTTGATGGCGATCGATCGCGAGACACACAAAAGTGTGTTTTTGGCATTTTTGTGGGAATTTTGAATATTGGACTATGATTAGCTTCTAATATTGAATTGTATGGTTGTGTAGAACCATCCCAAGGACCCACAACTTCGAGACGATAAAGTGCTACGACTTCGCCACATTTTGAAAAGGTACGTAAGAAACGTACGGGCATCAACGGTAACATATTCCTCAACTATGACTATACATTAAATTGTGTAAGTGTTTATGATGATGATTATGATGTTTATGATGATTATTGATGATGATATTGTGATAAACGAAGATGATATGATGTTACGATAACAATTACGATACGGTGATGATGTTTGGAATGATGATCCTTATAAGATGATGACGCATGTTTGACTATGCTACTTAGAGTGGTCGAATGTCCGGTGACTATTATGGGCAAGCGAGGAAGGTCTTGCCGCTCACATAACTGAGCGATGGGGTACATCCGCTATGTGTAGCGATGGGTATCATCCGCTGAGCGATGGGGTACATCCGCTAGGTGTAGCGATGGGTATCATCCGCTGAATAAGGGATACATCCGCTATCAAGGCGTAGCGATGGGTATCATAAGATGTGTTATGTCGAGCGAGGGGGCCAATTGTGCCGCTGTCATAATAGTACCCGGACAGTCCCATTTCTAATTAACATAGATTGTTGTGAGCATTTATACGAAGTACGATGTTATTCATTCATGTCTTGAACTAATGATCATATGCGTAATTATGACACAGGGACAACCAAGGAAGGATAGTACTATTAAACAGGAAGTATACGTTATCAAATATTTCCATGCATTAATTATATGCTATTATTTCATGATGTTAAGTAATGATGTATATGCTCACGATGGGCTGTTCCTGTAGGTACACTTTTGGATCGAGACCAAGGGGCGGGTTGAGATGGTGAGCTAAGGAGCATAAGAAGATAGATACAGGATTTTGTTAGCCTTAACATTTCTTTTGGGGAATGTAATTAACTAAGTATTGAAGTTTCTTTTTGGGCCTGTAATTTACCTTGAGCTCACATAGCAACCAGTACTCTAAGATGTTTTTAATGCATGTTTATTTCTTGTTAAGCTATTCAAATGACGTTAAGGTAGGAAGACCCTACATAAATCAACATGTATATGCATCCACTATGCAATACCACATATATACCCGCATCCACAATGCATAAACAATGAGTATATAAAATACATGTTACCGTTGGGTGCCCGTACGTCCCCTACGTACCTTTCCAAAATGTGGAATGTGATTGGACATCAATTCCTTGGCTGCGTTGCCACCTGGGTTGGTTCTACATATTCACAAATACCAATATTAGAACCCAATAATAGTCCAATACCAAAAATCCCACAAAAATAACCAAAAACATCATTTTTGGCATCTCGCGATCGATCGCCATCAATCCCCGATCGATCGCGAGATCACACTGCCTCGCCCAACGAAATTGCACAATCCGCGATCGATCGCGGAGATAGCGCCGATCGATCGCGGCCTCGCCGATCGATCGCGTGCATCTCGCGATCGATCGCCGAAGCGCACTGCCTCAGCGCTGTTGCTCGCGATCGATCGCGAGCGGACGCCGATCGATCGCCGAGCTGCGGGAAATCGAGATTCGGGCACTATTCACCCATCTCCTTCCCAAACACCAACAAACCCACCAATACCAACATAAATCAAACTCAACAACTCAAAACCACCCATAAACATCAACATAATCTCAAATATACAACATCCAACCAAAACACTACCAAAATCACAACACCCAACACAAACCCATTTTAAAACCTTCAAAACCCAACTAAACTCAACCAAAACCTTACAAAATTAAAACATGAGGTACCCATACCTCTTGGGGATCTCAAATCACCCAACAATCTTCCACAAATCAAAGTTTGCAAGGTCTCCTCTTCACCTCAAAGGTGGAACTCGAAAATATGGGAAGAGGGGAAGGGTTTGGGTGTTAGAAATGATTTGGTAAAGTTAAAAGTGTTGGATAGGGTGGGGTTGGGTATAAAAGTGAGTTTATTAATTAAATGCATACCAAATGATTCCATGGTGTATAAAACACCCCAACATGATATTTTTCAAAGCATTTACTCAAAATGCACCATAATATCAATTAACACATGATTTCCAATTAAATTGCTAACCAATGCAAATAAATCATGCTTCCAATAACATTTACCCAACATGCACCACATGCACCCTGAAATGCAACCCCGGGTCACCCTATCCATATGACCATGCATTTTCCATAAGGTAAATAAATTCCAACACATAATCAATTACCACATAATTAATCATGTAAACACAATTAAAGCCAAATAGCAATTAACCATTTCGGGGATGTCACAATACTCCCCTACTTATAAGATTTCGTCCTCGAAATCACATGCACTTACCCCAACAGAAACTAAACATAAACTCATACCAGAGAATAGTTCCGGGTAGTGCTGCACCATATGCTGCTCCGTCTCCCACGTAGCCTCCTCGACACCCCTGCGATCCCACTGAACTTTGATCATCGGTATCACTTTGTTCCGAAGTCTACGGTCTGCTCTGTCCAGAATTCTAACAGGCCGTTCCACATAAGATATATCTGACTCTAACTGAACTTCGGAAGGCTGTAACACGTGAGACGGATCCGGCTCATACTTTCGCAGCATCGATACATGAAACACATCATGTATCCCAGATAAAGAAGGCGGCAAAGCCAGTCGGTAAGCCAATGTGCCAATGCGCTGCAAGATCTCGTACGGTCCAACATACCTCGGAGACCGTTTCCCGCGCATCCCAAACCGCACAACGCCTCTGAAAGGCGAGATCTTCAAAAAGACCTTATCTCCCAACTGAAACTCTAACGGTCTCCGCCGTTTATTTGCATAAGCTGCCTGTCTGTCTTGGGCTGCTTTCATTTTCTGCCTTATAGTCTTTACCTTCTCTTCCATTTCCCGGATCAACTCAGGCCCTCCGACTGATCTACGGTCCAAATCATCCCAACATAAGGGTGATCTACATCGTCTGCCATAAAGAGCTTCAAACGGAGCCATCTGAATACTTGCCTGGTAGCTATTGTTATAAGAAAACTCTACCAAAGGCACTGAATCCTGCCAAGAAGCATCGAACTCCAAAACACAAGCTCTTAACATGTCCTCGAGCGTCTGAATAGTGCGCTCGGTCTGGCCATCCGTCTGAGGATGATAAGCAGTACTCAATCTGACCTCAGTTCCCAAAGCTGACTGAAGGCCTTCCCAGAAATGAGATGTGAATCGCGGATCTCGATCTGACACAATGGAAACGGGGATCCCATGCAATCTTACCACATCTCTAATATACAACTGCGCCATCCTCAAGAATGTAAATGTCATGCTATAAGGGATAAAGTGGGCTACCTTGGTCAATCTGTCCACAATCACCCAAATAGCATCGAAGCCTGAAGCACTCCTCGGCAAATGAGTCACGAAGTCCATGGAAATGTGCTCCCACTTCCACTTCGGTATCTCCAAGCTTCTCAACTCGCCGCCAGGTCTCTGTCTCTCTGCCTTAACCTGTTGGCAGATCAAACACCTCTTCACAAAAGCGACGACATCAGATTTCATTCTCTTCCACCAAAACTGACCACGCAGATCTCTGTACATCTTCTTCCCGCCTGGGTGGATGCTAAGTCTACTACTGTGAGCTCGCTCCAAGATCCCCTTACGCAACTCCGGCGTACTCGGAACTACCCAGCGGTTACACAATCTCAAAGATCCGTCGTCGGCCACTCTGAACTTCGTCGGCTGACCAAGATGCACTATAGACAACCATCTCTGAACCTCAGCATCTGATCTCTGAGCTCTCCTGATGTTCTCATAAAATATCTGGCTCAGCTAATAAGGTAGAGACATACACTGGTGATGCATCTATATCAAAATCATAGCCGAGATGACAATAGGAGGTCATCATAGCCGACAAATGGATGACGTCCTCAGCAGAACTCCTCACTTTCCGGCTCAAAGCGTCTGCTGTCAAATTGGCCTTCCCCGGATGGTACTCTATCTCGCAATCATAGTCCTTGAGTAGGTCCATCCATCTCCTCTGCCTCATGTTCAGCTCTGCCTGAGTGAATAGAAACTTGAGGCTCTTGTGATCCGTGTATATGGTGAATGAAGTGCCATATAAGTAATGCCTCCAGATCTTCAGGGCGAAGATGATAGCCGCCAATTCCAAGTCATGAACTGGATATCTGGTCTCATGCGGCTTCAACTGCCTCGATGCATAAGCTACCACATGCTTATCTTGCATCAGAACACATCCAAGGCCCTGCAGTGATGCATCCGTATACAGAACAAATCTGGAGTTCTCCGTCGGAATCACTAACACTGGCGCCGTCGTCAACCGGTGCTTCAACTCCTGGAAGCTCTCCTCACAAGCTTCTGACCAAAAGAAAGGCACACCCTTCTGAGTCAACTGAGTCAGCGGTTTGGCAATCTTCGAAAAGCCCTCAACAAAGCGCCGATAATACCCGGCCAAACCAAGGAAACTCCGGATCTCAGGCACAGAAGTGGGGGCAGCCCACTCCATCACAGCCTCAATCTTCTTCGGGTCCACTGATATCCCGCTGCTCGAAATGACATGCCCCAGAAACACTACACTGCTCAGCCAAAACTCGCACTTACTGAGTTTAGCATACAACTGATGCTCTCTGAGAATCTGAAGCACTGTCCTCAAGTGTTTCACATGATCTTCCTCACTCCGGGAGTAGATAAGAATGTCGTCAATAAACACGATGACGAACTGATCAAGATACGGCTGAAACACTCTGTTCATCAGACTCATAAAGACGGCCGGGGCGTTCGTCACACCGAACGGCATTACTAAGAACTCATAATGCCCGTATCGAGTCCGGAACGCTGTCTTTTGCACATCTTCCTCTCTGACCCGAATCTGATGATACCCGGACCTCAAGTCAATCTTGCTATACACCCTGGTACCTTGCAACTGATCAAACAAGTCGTCAATCCTTGGGAGAGGATACTTGTTCTTCACTGTAGCCTTATTCAGCTGCCGGTAATCGATGCACAACCGCATCGAACCGTCCTTCTTCTTCACAAAGAGGACTGGTGCGCCCCATGGCGACACGCTCGGGCGTATATACCCCTTGTCCAAGAGATCCTGCAACTGTTCTTTCAACTCTCTCAACTCTGCCGGTGCCATCCTATAAGGTGCACGAGAGATAGCGGATGTCCCTGGCAACAACTCCATCCCAAATTCAACTTCCCTGGCCGGTGGAAATCCTGGGATCTCTTCTGGAAATACATCAGTAAATTCTGCCACAACTGGTACATCCTCAACCCTCAGTTCTTTACTCTTTCCAGACGTGTCCACGGCATAAATAAGATAGCCCGTGTGCCCACGTTCCAACAGCTGAGACATCTTGATCGCTGAAATCAACGGAATTTTCGCACGAGACCCGTTGCCAAAGAAAGTCCACTGACTGCCCAACTCAGGTCTGAACTTCACTGTTCTCTGCCGGCAATCTACCACTGCCTGATATCTGTTCAGAACATCAATACCCAAGATGCAGTCGAAGTCTGACATACCCAGCACAATCAAGTCTGATCTCAACTCGTTGCCCTCAAAATAAATGAGGCAGTCTGCCATAAACTGATCCGCAACGACATTTCTTCCAGTGGGTGTCGAGACAAGGAGAGGCGTGGGTAAAGAAGACGTGCGCATATGGTGTCTTTCCACAAATCCCACAGACACAAAGGAATGGGAGGCACCTGTATCTATCAAAACAAAAGCAGGGTACGTAAATAAATGACACGTACCGGCAATCACCTCCTCTGGAGCTGCCTGAGCCTGCTCCCTGGTCAGTGCATATACTTGTCCCTGGGGTGGTCCCACTGTCTGACCTCCCGATGGACGAGGCCCAAACTGCTGCCTCTACTGCACTGTCCTGTCCTCAAACCTTGGCCTGTTGCCCTGATACTCTGACTGGCCTCCCCTGGTGGGACAATACCGAGCAATGTGGCCCATCTTGCCACAGCTAAAATAGGAAGGGCACTTGTTTGAAGAATGTGGTCCTCCACAGTTGTTGCACCTCGGCTCTCCCGGCCTATCCCCCTGTGAAGATCCTCGATTGGCCGACCAATTTCCTTTCTTGCCATCTTGTTTCTGACCATAGTATTTCTTTCCACCATACCGCGAAGATGAAGAGGCACCACGGGGTTTAAATGGCTCACCCCGAGGCCTCAAACTGTCACTAGTCTGCCTCTGTTGCGGTACCGGTGGTGGCATGGCATAAGCTCCCACTCCTAGCTCAGCAAGCTCCGCTCTTGTGAGAGCATCATCAAAAGAAGTTGGGTTATTGATAATAACCCGGTCATAGAGCTCCGGTCGCAGTCCTTTCATGAAATTTCTCATCTTGGCACGTCCATCAGATGCAATATGGGGGACATACCTCAGTAGTGATGAGTACTGTGTGGCATAGTCTGCCACTGTCATGTTCCCCTGCCTCAGACTTGCAAATTCATCCTCTTTTGTCTGTCTTGCTGCCGCGGAGAAGTATCGGTTCAAGAACCTGGTCCTGAAGAGCGTCCAGTCAATCACAGCACCCAGTGCTCTCATTTCCATCACTGTGCTCCTCCACCACATCAGAGGTTTCTTGGCTAATTGAAACTCCGCTAGCCTCAGCCAAGCCGTCACAGCACAAGGAGCCGATACAAAGATCTGCTCAAGTCTTTCTAACCACTCTTCAGCCTCTTCTCCGGACTCTGTCCCCTCAAACCGGGGCGGATGATAAGACAGAAACTGAGTCAAGCTAATCTCACCCGGTAGCAATAACTGGACCACTGGTTCCATTCCTACAGCCGGTGGAGGTAGAGGATTAGCCTGTCCAATACTCGCATTTACACTCCCAACATCTCCGACTTCCTCATTAGCAGCCATGCTGTAACACAAATGTTAACGACAATCCAAAGCAATATATAACATGTCGTTAGATAACAGGAGTGATATAAGCATGTTAGTATAACAGGATATACAATAATATGCACCACATGCATAAACATGCTCCAAATGTAAGCACCTAGCCAACCATGCTAAGGCTACCCTTCACTCGTTCCCGGGTTCTCTAACCACTGCTCTGATACCACTAATGTAAGGACCGTAATCCTTAAGTGCGGAATAAAGGCATAATAGAGCTAAATAAATGATCAGAGTAGAGTAAACAAGTTGAGTCTATGAGCTTAAGCCTTTACATGCCAAAATAAGGACTACCAAAAAGGATTAATTACATTCCAATCAATGAATGTTCAACTATAGTTTTATACTACTCCTAGAGTAGATACTATCAAAAATAATCCTGTCCTTTCTGCCTCAAAAGAATGCTTCATAAGCTCACCACCTCAACCCGTTCAAGCCCATCTATCATGCCAAAAAGGTACCTACAAGGACAACCCCCAAACATGAGCAATAAAAATCATTCATATTCAACACAATATGAAGATAAAGCGTAAATGCATAATCAATATAAAACACTTCCTGTTTTCCCATGCATTTCAAACGCTTCCCGTTTGGTTGTCCCTGTACCATAACTCATGAGTATAATCAACAGATTATTTTTAATGGCCAAAACATGTCATGACATCATATACCATCTCAACTGTACCACATATTGGTCACCATTCCCTAGTCTGTCCATCACAGTGTATTTTAATGCCCCTCGCTTATATTCATATGGGCGGCATAGGATAACCTCGCTACAATGGACATGCGGCGCTCCCACCCCTCGCTTCACAGAGAGCGGCAAATACCCTTTCCTCGCCCCATATGACAACCACGCTTAAATGTGACATGCGGCGCTCCCACCCCTCGCTTCACATTTAGCGGAACCAATACAAAAAGCGGCAAGCATTAAAATCATCAAAGGATGACCACGACTCATGGGATGTGCATCCAATAATCACAATATGCATCTAACATCAATCTGCATAAATTACCATGTATATGCATCCACTATGCAATACCTCATATGGCATAAATCAACATGTATATGCATCCACTATGCAATACCACATATATACCCGCATCCACAATGCATAAACAATGAGTATATAAAATACATGTTACCGTTGGGTGCCCGTACGTCCCCTACGTACCTTTCCAAAATGTGGAATGTGATTGGACCTCAAGTCCTTGGCTGCGTTGCCACCTGGGTTGGTTCTACATATTCACAAATACCAATATTAGAACCCAATAATAGTCCAATACCAAAAATCCCACAAAAATAACCAAAAACATCATTTTTGGCATCTCGCGATCGATCGCCATCAATCCCCGATCGATCGCGAGATCACACTGCCTCGCCCAACAAAATTGCACAATCCGCGATCGATCGCGGAGATAGCGCCGATCGATCGCGGCCTCGCCGATCGATCGCGTGCATCTCGCGATCGATCGCCGAAGCGCACTGCCTCAGCGCTGTTGCTCGCGATCGATCGCGAGCGGACGCCGATCGATCGCCGAGCTGCGGGAAATCGAGATTCGGGCACTATTCACCCATCTCCTTCCCAAACACCAACAAACCCACCAATACCAACATAAATCAAACTCAACAACTCAAAACCACCCATAAACATCAACATAATCTCAAATATACAACATCCAACCAAAACACTACCAAAATCACAACACCCAACACAAACCCATTTTAAAACCTTCAAAACCCAACTAAACTCAACCAAAACCTTACAAAATTAAAACATGAGGTACCCATACCTCTTGGGGATCTCAAATCACCCAACAATCTTCCACAAATCAAAGTTTGCAAGGTCTCCTCTTCACCTCAAAGGTGGAACTCGAAAATATGGGAAGAGGGGAAGGGTTTGGGTGTTAGAAATGATTTGGTAAAGTTAAAAGTGTTGGATAGGGTGGGGTTGGGTATAAAAGTGAGTTTATTAATTAAATGCATACCAAATGATTCCATGGTGTATAAAACACCCCAACATGATATTTTTCAAAGCATTTACTCAAAATGCACCATAATATCAATTAACACATGATTTCCAATTAAATTGCTAACCAATGCAAATAAATCATGCTTCCAATAACATTTACCCAACATGCACCACATGCACCCTGAAATGCAACCCCGGGTCACCCTATCCATATGACCATGCATTTTCCATAAGGTAAATAAATTCCAACACATAATCAATTACCACATAATTAATCATGTAAACACAATTAAAGCCAAATAGCAATTAACCATTTCGGGGATGTCACAGTACAAACCTATAAAGGTCGGCTGGTTGCGAAAGGATTCAAACAAATTCATGGTATTGACTATGATGTAACCTTTTCACCAGTGGCCATGGTTAAATCCATAAGGATATTACTTGCAATAGCTGCATTTCATGATTATGAAATCTGGTAGATGGATGTCAAAACAGCTTTCCTTAATGGAAATCTGCTCGAGGATGTGTACATGACACAGCCCGAGGGTTTTGTCGATCCAAAGGATGCTGGAAAGATATGCAAGCTACAACGATCCATTTATGGATTGAAGCAAGCTTCTCGGAGTTGGAATCTTCGTTTTGATGATGCAATCAAAGAGTTTGGTTTATCAAAATGAAGATGAGCCTTGTGTCTACAAGAAGGTCATTGGGAGCGTAATCATTTTCCTAGTGTTGTATGTAGATGACATACTTCTCATTGGGAATGATATCCCTGCCTTACAATCTGTAAAGATTTGGCTAGGGAATTGCTTTTCGATGAAAGACATGGGAGAAGCCACCTATGTATTAGGAATCAAGATCTATAGAGATAGATCAAGAAGACTTCTCGGCCTAAGTCAAAGTACATACATAGACAAAGTGCTTAAAAGGTTTAGCATGCAAGAATCAAAGAAAGGATTCGTGCCTATGACGCATGGTATTTATCTCTTGAAGGAACAGTGTCCTTCAACACCAGATGAGAGACAACGCATGAGTAAGATTCCATATGCGTCAGCTATTGGATCTATCATGTATGCCATGATATGTACTCATCCCGATGTATCGTATGCTTTGATCATGACGAGCAGATATCAAGTTGATCCAGGTGAAGGTCACTGGATTGCTGTCAAGAACATCCTGAAGTACTTGAGAAGGACTAAGGATACATTCTTGATTTATGGAGGTGATGAAGAGCTCAATGTAATGGGTTACACTGATGCAAGCTTCCAAACGACAAAGATGATTTTCGATCGCAATCTGGATATGTGTATTGCCTAAATGGAGGTGCTGTGAGCTGGAAGAGTTCAAAGCAAGAAACAGTAGCCGACTCTACAACGGAAGCTGAGTATATTGCTGCCTCGGATGCAGCAAAGGAAGCTGTTTGGATTAGGAAGTTCATTTCTGAACTTGGAGTGGTGCCTAGCATTAAAGATCCGATAGAACTCTATTGTGACAACAATGGAGCGATCGCATTGGCTAAGAAACCTAGATCTCACCAAAGATCCAAGCACATACTTCTGCGCTTTCATTTCATTCGAGAAATCGTTGAAAGGGGAGATGTTAAAATATGCAAAGTACCAACAGATGATAATGTATCTGACCCATTGACGAAGCCACTGTCACAGCAGAAGCATGATCGTCATACTAGATCTCTAGGCATTAGGTATATGTCTGAGTGGTCTTAGTGCAAGTGGGAGATTTGTTGGGATATGCCCTAAGACAAGTCATTAGATGATTGTTTTGACATACAATGTTTATGATTTATGAATGGCAATTCATTATTATATATTATTCTTTTAACTGTGCAATGTGAATAAATATAGAATAATATTGTATTATTCTTAAACATTGTCCCTAGTCAAGTATTATCATGAATCAGGATAATGATAATACATAGAGACTAGTATGTATTGATTGATGAATTGTTCATTGATATGAGATATCAAATGAATACATGGGTACATGTTAGAGAACGATGTACTGGACAGACCCACCATGAGAATGCAACATGGATAGTTATATGATCGTCATATGCAATTCTCATAGTGATAATAATGTATGTAATCCTTACGACTTGTCATCATCAGAGATCCCAACATAAGGAGTTATGTATCTTGATTGTCAAACGTTACCCGTAATAGGGTAAACTATAAAGGCGACTATTGGATACACTACGAATTATGTAGAAGGATGTTAACTGATCGAGATAGGATTTGTCCCTCCTATATAACAGGAGATGTGTTTGGCCCTTGATCAAGTGAGAACTAAAATGCATGGCCATGCTCAAATGAGTCGATATGAGATATCGAGCTTATTCGTTTATTCTAGTTCTACTTGGGGATCAAGAAATAGAGATTGAATATACGAGTATGACTATTCCATGACTCGTGTTCAATCTAAACACAAAGGACAAAGGGATTAAGTTACATGGTTAATATTATCACAAGTTCTAAAGGTTATGTCGAGTCATTGACATTCTTGTAATTTGGGTAGCCTTGATGTGTTGCTAGACACCGCTCTTTGTTTGTAACGTAAAATGAGATTTTATGTCACTACCAACATTACAAGATCCTATCGGGTCGCACAAAAGATTAAATCGAGAAGGGAAATTAAATTCATGGGATGAATTAAATAATTAAGAGGATTCTTAATTAATTAATAATTATAAGGATTAAATTATAATCATGGGCTTAAGCCCATGAGGCTTTATGAAAGCTTTTAATTAAATCCTATATAATGATATACAAGGTTATGATTAAAGGGTTAATCATTCAATTCATTCCTTGATATCAAAACCTAGCCACAAAAGAAAAGGCTTTCGGCCGCCTCTTGCTCGATCATCACCGCCGCCGCCGCCGCCGCCGTGATCTTCGACAATTCCGGCCATCGTCTAGCGGTTTAGAACCGTGTGACTTTGCTTCGTTTGTAAACAAGTCTAGCAACTTGTTTTAAACATCCCTTTTCGTTTAATCGTGTGGATACCGTTGAGGCAAGACCTTGGAGGTGTTGCTCGAGACTCGGAGATCGTGGACGAGGTGCTTCGTGGAAACTGCTCAAACACGCTACAAGGGTGAGACTTTTGTAAAACCTTCATCCGATATGAATCCATATGTATAGATCCGCGGTTATAGTAATCCAAAATTTTATTATTCCGCTGCGTTCCATGCTTGTTGGATTACTAACAATAGATTAACTAATACCATTTCTATTATGCCAGTTCCATAATCAATAGGGTAAAATCATTATATAAAAGACCGTAGATATCACATATATCTAACCAATGATTCCCTGTTTCATTGCTCGCTCCACAATAGCGGCATTTCAAACCCCACGCACGCTCAACAATAGCGGCGTCATAACCGATGGTCGCTCAACGGCGACAACATCCCAAATCATTGCTCATTTAATAGCAGCACCGTATGGTTCCTATTTAGCGCAGTTTCTAGTTACCATGCATATCACTATCCATTTATAGCAAGTACCATGTACCATGCATTTCAACATCCATTTATTGCAAATACTACATACCATGTGTAATACCCCCGAAATGTTATATGATTATGTGCTATGATGACGATTTATGTTATGTTTAAGGGTTGTGGTGTATCTAAATTGGGGAGTATAATTATGATATGATGATATGATTTAGGGGGCATGTTGAGTGTTTTAAAGGATGTATTAATTAAATGAAATTAGAAAATATCGAGTGAGGATATTTTAATACATCGTACTAAATACCGGGACACAATTAAACACCACATGGCACCCCAACCACACCACCCCACCCCCACCACTCGGTCACCGCCCATTCCCCCACTTGGCAACCCACTTGTTTAACACCCATACCTCCACTTGCCCCAACCCATGCTATGACCTTTTTCTTGCAATCATTCCCTCCACCTCCTTCTCCCTCTCTTTTCGTCCCTGGAACTGCAGAATAGAGAAGGAAAAAGGCTGTGAATCATTGTGCAAAAGCTTGCCAATTAGAGGAGGAAAAAAAGGGGGTAAGACTTGATACTCTGTTTTTGGGTTGGGTATGGTTTTGGTGGGATGTTTGATTGCATGATAGGTATAGGTTTGGGTGGAACCTTGGTAGAGATGCTTACATGGTAGTATTAAGTAACTACTAGCATGGTTGTTTGAGCATTTTACATGATTTATGTGATAGATTTCTCATTATGAAACTATGTGCTCGAAAATCTGGAAAAAGGATAAGCATGCTCTGTTTCTGTTAAAGTTGGTTGAGGATGAAGATTATGATGATGTTATGATGCATGTTAGCTTAGGTTTTGTTAAACCTTTGATTTAAATGCTTACATGGATATTTTATGAAGTTCTTCACATGGTTGTTTCAGCAAGTAAGATGTGTTATGAAGTAGAAATAATGGTAGGAATTGAGGTGCTCAAAAATCTGGGGAAGTCCCGATTTTTTTCAGAGCTCTCGATCGATCGAGATTTGGTCCCGATCGATCGAGCGAGAAAAATGTTTAATGCATGTTTTGAATTTCAGGTGCCGATCGATCGATGGATTTCTCGATCGATCGGTGAAGCTCCTCGATCGATCGGTAAAATGTTTCGATCGATCGATCTAGGCAGAAGGGTTGAGCACTGTTGTGCATAGTTTCTCGATCGATCGAGACCTCGGGGCCGATCGATCGAGAGAGGCAGAATGTTGAAAAATAAAATGATGTTTTATTTTGTTAAGTTTATGATGTGAGATGGTATTGAGGCATCTAATATGGTATTGTGTGGTCTTGTAGAGCCATCCCAGGTACCGGCACCATCAAGGAGATAAAGTCTATTGACTCCTCCTCTTTTTGAAAAGGTACGTAAGAGACGTACGGGCATCGGACGGTAAAACACATCTTTACACTTTGCATGAGTATACATGATGAAACGATGATGTCTATAAGTTGTGTATGATGTTTATAAGATGTTTACGTGTTTATAAGATGTCTACGATGTTATACGGGGTAAGATGCCCCACATGGTAAGAGGCCATGCGATGTCTATTTGTGGTAAGATGCCACGGGGTAAGATGCCCCACATGGTAAGAGGCCATGCGATACTATTTGTGGTAAGATGCCACTGGGTAAGATGCCCCACATGATAAGAGGCCATGCAATGTTTATAATGTGGTAAGATGCCACAGGGTAAGATGCTCATATGCATGATTATGAATCAGGGACAACGATAAGAAGTTAATGAATAACCAGCATATTTACTTAACCAATGTTTCATTCATTTAATATGATGTTTTATGATGTTGAATGAGATTGTATATGCTTATGATGTGTTGTCCCTGTAGGTACGCTTTTGGACTAAAGGACTAAGGGGTCGGGTTGAGGCAGTGAGCTACGAAGAACACAGGAATGTATAGGAATCAAGTCTTGATTAGTATCTACTCTAGGAGTAGTATAAATCTAAACATGAACATTCTTTTGGAAGTGTAATGAATTTATTTTTGAAGTCCTTTATTTTGGCCTGTAATTCTGATAGCTCATGTAACAACCAGAACCTTAGAATGTTATTAATGCATGATTAGTCCTTCTTTGTCTATTAATCACTGTTAAGGTGGGAAGTGTGATGACCAGGGATTATAGATGTTAATCCCGTAGTGTTAATAATCCCTAAAGTGGTTTCACGTGGCGATTTGGAGTTTAATCGAGGTGTTGGGCCTTCTGGGCTCGTTTATTTGGGTAGTTGGGATCGTTGGATCCAGAGGTTGAGATTGTATTCTCATTTGGGTGAAAAACCTAAGAGTTGGGTTTTTGATGTGTCTCGGGATCTCGGGTGCTTGTGTGAGCACCGGTAGGGGGTTTTGGAGTTAGAGGAAGAATTTTTTGAAAACAGATGATTTTTAATGAATCATGATGTATTTGTGGGGCTATTAGTATTTCGGGGTATTTTTGCTATAAATATCAGTTGAACCCGAGATTTTAGAATTAATTTCATTTCAGCCCCAATTTTCTTCTCTATCTCCCCGCACGCGATTTTCCCGTCTGGACCAGCACCCGCCGCTTCAGGCCGTGCGCCCGCCACCGTTCGGCGCGTGCGACCCGCCATCGGCTTCGTCTCGTCCAGGCGCAGCTATCCCCTCTGGCAATTCGAAGTTTGGCCGCGTTTCTCGTTCGGATTTTGGCAGAATGCGTCGATCCCCAAAAGCTAGGGTTCTTCGATTTAGGTCGATTTTCCTTTCGATTTTCGATTGGGTCCTTTACCTCTTTTTCATGCTTCTCGTGTATTCCCTACTAAATTTGGTGGTTTGGTTCGAAATTATTTTCGAATTTTTGTAGGGTTTGGTTCGAAAATTTGGGGGTTTTTGGCAAGGGTGTTGATTCTTGCTTTGATAGTTTAATTCACATTTTAGATGAATTATGGTGTTTAATTGGGTTCGATTTGTGAGATAAGGGTTCGAATTTTGTAGGGTGTTCTTGAACAATTTTCGATATTGTCTCATTTATTTCCCTCCCTGCATGTACCCTGCCCCAGGTCTTTTTAAAGGTTAATTGTCGTGTGTTGACAATATTTTGAGGGTTATGGGTGTGCTTGAGCATGGGTTGCATGTTCGTAAATAATTGTGAATTATTTATCGTGTTAGCACATCGTTTCTCGGGGCATGGAACTCGAGCAAGGTTTGGCTCGGACTTCGGAGATTTAAGGTACGTGCGACGTACGAGCATTACTATATATATAGAGCATTGTGAAATGCATAAGGTATTTTTGATTGCATTGAATATTGTGCGTATGGTTATATATATATGTTGATATAGCCAAGGAACGACCAAATCTTGATATCGCCGCTTGTAGCGTGCGTGACACTAGAGTAGGATAACTCTTACAAGATATAAGGGGTACTGGGTTTATATGACTATTGTAGGGCATTTGAGATGCCTGAGGATGATCGTAGAATCATGTATTCATTATAAGACATTTGAGATGTCTAGGTTCGTAGAATCATGTATTCATTATAAGACATTTGAGATGTCTAGGTATAATGAAGAATTGGTAAAATAAATGCTAGGCATTTGAGCTATCTGTGATTGATAGCGAGGTTGTGAAATCAGTATTAGATATTGAGATATATATTTTTGCATGATTAATGAGTTTGCAATCACTATCTGTTGATATTCAAGGATTAGGCATGCGACGAGTTAATCAATGTGTTGATTTACTGATTTTTGAGATTTGATGAGTTTGATGATTGTGAGAATAGGGACAGTACACGGAATCCCGGATGAGGTTGCCATCCAGGGAGTATCATTTAAATTCATTAGTATTTACCTTTGTTGTAAATTTGAATTTCATTATTGTGATTATGGGATTTTGTGTATTGGTATGCTCACCCCGTTGGGGGCTGTCTCTGTTGGGGCAGGTGAACAGGTACATCGATGGCTTTGGAGTTGAGCTTGAGCTGTTGATTGGATTTACTCCCAGGATCGTGGTACCAGGGCTTGATGGAGCACGGTATCGTATAGAGTACCTATATACACCTGAGGGTTATATACATATTCATGTTGCTCGCATGTGAGCACGATTATACTTGTATATGGATTGTATATAAAGGCATGAGCCTTTCTCTCTTTCATTTGATGTTGCATGCAATTAGAGGTAGAACTGCTAAATGATATGAGAGTCATTGGTGTATTGTGTGGGTGTTGAAACCCACTTTTGTCGTCATATGTGTGGTGTCTTCCCTGGCTGGGAATTTACTTGTATTACTGCATTCTGATGAGTATTATGTGTTTCCCTGGCCGGGAATTATGTTATGTGTTGTGCTTTTATTTCGGGATAGCTCTATTTATGGGGAGACTCTGCCCAAATTTTTATAAAAACCCACAATGTAAAAAGTGGCACCAAGGGGATGGTAAAGGGCGAACATATGAGTCTAATTGTTGTTAGGCTGATGATCTTATGACATTGAGTATTAAAGAAATTTTGTAATTGCCATTCAATGGTAAAGTATCATCTGAGCTTCCCGATTGACTTTTTATTGAAAGCATGTGCCACACATAGTGATTAATACACTAATCGGGGGTTAAGGGCTAAGGGGGTCCTTACATTAGTGGTATCAGAGCAGTGGTTGCTCATTGGGGCTGTTAAGGGCCTAGGAAGTTATTGATAGCACATATTTATGCATGATGGCATTAATGTTGTATGACATAACGAATTGTTTATGTGCTATTATGATATGAAAAGTGGTATTGCTAACCATTGTGGTTGCAGGAATCGTGTGGAACACGATAGGATGGCATTAATAGTGATGTCTGGCACTCCGTGTGTTACGTGCCAAGGAAGCTTATTTTGTAAGAGAATCAGGTTACAGGAAATATGGAGAACGAAAAGGAATGATGATTATACATATGTACGGGCATCCCAAGGGCAACATGTATTATGTGTTTAGTCATTTAACACAAGGTAAATCAAGGTATGCATAAGATAGTGCATTATGATATGATACATGTTGATACACATCGTTTTGCATATGTATATTGTGAAATATAAAGTGAGGATTTCAATGCTTACGCTAAGGTCCATATGAAGCGAGGAAAAATTCCGCTTATGTGGAGTAGTAAGAAGCATTGAAATGCACTATTGATATTTCACGAGTCCAGGTTATCCTAGTGAGGATTTCAATGCTTACACTAAGGTCCATATGAAGCGAGGAAAAATTCCGCTTATGTGGAGTAGTAAGAAGCATTGAAATGCACTACTGATAAGTGACTCAATTCCATAAGAAGCAAGAATTCTGCTGACATGGATTCCATAGGAAGCGAGGAAAAATTCCGCTTACGTGGATTTCCATAAGGAGCAAAATTCTGCTTACGTGGATGCCATACGAAGCGAGGATGAGATACCGCTTGTATGAAGAGGCGAGGATGAGATGCCGCTTGTTAGGATGATGATTCATTCCTTTGTGATGACACGGATGATAGCGGTGATGTGTTCCGCTGTGTCGATTTATATTTATTGGCGATGGTTCATTCCGCCAGGAGCGACGGTTCATTCCGCTATATTTATTGGCGATGGTTCATTCCGCCAGGTGTATTGATAGCGACGGTTCATTCCGCTATATTTATTGGCGATGGTTCATTCCGCCAGGTGTATTGATAGCGACGGTTCATTCCGCTATATTTATTGGCGATGATTCATTCCGCCAGGTGTATTGATAGCCATGGTTCATTCCGCTATATTGATTGGCGATGGTTCATTCCGCCAGATGTATTGATAGCGATGCCTCTTTCCGCTATTATGTGGACGATGATTCATGCTCAGGTGTATAGCGAGGTTTCATGCCACTTATTATATGACGAGGTGTCATGCCGTCGATTCTATAGCGATGGATTGTGCCGCTATGTACTCAGCACAGGATTTTGCCGCCTTCGAGCGATGGGTGCTGATTTCGTACTATTATTGAGCGACGGAGATAGGTATACCGCTATATTGTTAGCGATGAGGTATGAGTTACTGCTATTCTATTAGCATTATTGTAGCTGGCATGCGTTGATATACATGTTTTATTATGACTATTTTACTAGCATGATAGTGGATGACATACGCTGATGTACATGTATCGTCACTAGTTGGCAATGCCTTAGATGCCATGAGTTGGCATGTGTCGTCACAGGATGACGATGACGATGGTGTAGGAGATGTCTTATTAGACATGCATCATCGTTACGATGAACGATGCGTTGAGTATACGTATTCAGTGGTATGCCTTTGGTGCCAGTACCGAGCACAAGGTGGTGTGTGCGGTACCGATTGACGTGGCCCTTATACCGAGAGGGTTGCTCGAGGAATGGATGGATGCGATGTACATGTGATTGTACCGCAGCTTATGTTTGGGGTGATCATATTACGAGTGGTGATACCCTTGAGGTATGCTCGTTGGAATGGCTTTTGGCCATGTGATTTGACGACAGGAGTAATCATGGAGGAAATTATTCGCTTTCTGTCGATGTGACATGTGGTAGAGATGGTCACACCGCCCTTGAGGGTGTAGGATGGGTCCTAAGGGAGTAGGATCAGGTTATGTTAAGTACATAGGGACATTGGAGTGTCCAGGGTGTATCGGCATTTGAGGATTTGTAATACCCCCGAAATGTGATATGATTATGTTCTACGATGATAAATTATGATGTGTTTAAGGGTTGTGGTGTATTTAAATTGGGGGCCACGATTTATGTTATGATGATATGATGTGGGGAGCATGATGGGTATTTTAAAGGGATGTATTAATTAAGTGAAGTTATAAAATATCGAGTGAGGATATTTTAATACATCGTACTATATACCGGGACACAATTAAACACCACATGACCACCCAACCCACACAACCCCCCTGCCACTCGCCCCCCCCCCCCTCTTGACAAGTCCATACCCCCACTTGCTTAACCCATACCCAATCACCACCATGCCCCCACTCTCCTCCAATTCCAATCAATTCCTCTCCTTCTCTCCTCCATGGTCGTCCAAAGCAGGCAGATATAGGCAAGGAAAGGCTGGATTTATTGGGTGAAAAACCTTACAAAAAAGAGGAGCAAAAAGAGAGGGGTAAGTGGGTACCCTGCTTTCTGGGTTTTTGGTTGAGTTTGAGTTTGGGTGGGGTGATTTTATGCATGCTACGTATGGGTTTGGGTGGAACCTTGATATGAATGCCTACATGGTAGTTTTATGTAGCTACTAGCATGTTTATTCGAGCATGTTACATGTTTTATGTGATAGATTTCTAGTTATGAAACTATGTGCTCGAAAATCTGGGTAATGCCATGATGCCCTGTTTTCTGTAAGTTGGTTGAACTCTAAGTTCATGATGATGTTATGATGCATGTTGGCTTAGGTTTTGTTAAACCTTTGATTTAAGTGCTTACATGATGTTTTATGAAGTTCTTCACATGTTAGTTTCAGCAAGAAAGATGTGTTATGAAGTAGAAAAGATGGTGTGAAAAGAGGTGCTCAAAAATCTGGGGAAATCCCGATTTTTTCAGAGCTCTCGATCGATCGAGATTTGGTCCCGATCGATCGAGCGAGACAGAAGGTCTAAGCATGTTTTCAAAATTTTGATGCCGATCGATCGAAGGATTTCTCGATCGATCGGTGAAGCTCCTCGATCGATCGGTAAAATGTTCGATCGATCGAGCGAGGCAGGAAGCCAAGACACTGTTAGTGCACAGTGTCTCGATCGATCGAGACCTAGGGCCGATCGATCGAGACAGGCAGAAAGTTGAAAATTTAATGATGTTTTATTTTGTAAAGTTTTTTATGCGAGATGGTTTTGAGGCATCTAATATGGTATAATGTGGTCTTGTAGAACCATCCCAGGTACCTGCACCATCTAGGAGATAAAGTCTGTTGACTCCTCCTCCTTTTGAAAAGGTACGTAAGAAGCGTACGGGCGTCGGACGGTAACACACATCTCTATACTACAACTATGCTTTTATTGCATGAGTATTCACGATGAAATGACGGTGTTTATACGATGTTTACATGATGATGTTTATATGATGTTTATACGATGAAGTTCATATGATGTTTATTGCTTATACGATGCTTATATGATGACATTTATGTGATGTATTGTGGTAAGATGCCACGGGGTAAGATGCCCTACATGGTAAGAGGCCATGCGATGTATTGTGGTAAGATGCCACGGGGTAAGATGCCCTACATGGTAAGAGGCCATGCGATGTATTGTGGTAAGATGCCACGGGGTAAGATGCCCCATATGGTAAGAGGCCATACGATGATGTTGTGGTAAGATGCCACGGGGGTAAGATGCCCCATATGCATGATTCTAAATCAGGGACAACAATAAGAAGTGAATGAATAACCAGCATATTTACTTAACCAATGTTTCATGCATTTACTATGATGTTTATAATGTTAAGTAAGATTATATATGCTCATGATGTGTTGTCCCTGTAGGTACACTTTTGGACGAAAGGACTAAGGGTCGGGTTGAGGCAGTGAGCTACTAGGGACACAGGAATGCATAGGTTTCAAGTTATGATTAGTATGTACTCTAGGAGTAGTGTAAATCTAAATGACATTCTTTTAGAATGTAATGAATTATTTTTGACGTTTTGTATTTTGGTCTGTAATCCTGTTAGCTCGTGTAACAACCAAAACCTTAAGATGTTACCTTAATGCATGATTAGTCCTTCTTATGTCCTTTAATCACTGTTAAGGTGGGGAGACCCCACATTAGTGGTATCAGAGCAGTGGTTAGATAACTCGGGAATGAGTGAAGGGTAGCCTTAGCAATAAGTTGGCTAAGTACTTACTATTGAACATGTTTTATGTTTATGTTGCATATGAAGTTTCTATGTTATGCTAACATGTTTAATTATCTAACGATGTGCTTTATGAACTGCTTTTGGTGTTGTTATTAACCCTTGTGTTGCAGCATGGCAGCAAATATAGAACTGGGTGACGCCATTAGTGTAAATGAAAGTGCTGGGCGTACGAACCCATTGCCACCACCAGCTTTGGGAGAGGAACCCTCTGAACAGCAGTTGCTACCTGGGGAATTGAGCTTGGCTCAGTTTATGATGTATCGACCTCCGATGTTCGAGGGAACTGAATCAGGAGAGAAAGCTGAGGAATGGTTAGAGAGGATCGAACAGATTTTTGTGGCAGCGCCTTGTGCAAAGACAGCCTGGATCCGATTAGCAGAATTTCAGCTGTCCAAGAAGGCACTGATGTGGTGGAAAACCACAGTGATTGAGCAAGAGGCTATGGGACAGGAAGTTAATTGGAAGATGTTCCGAACGCGGTTTCTAAACCGCTATTTCTCAGCCGCTGCAAGACAGGCCAAGGAGGATGAGTTTACCAGTTCAAGACAAGGTACCATGCATGTATCTGACTATGCTCTACATTACTGTTCCTTACTACGATATGTGCCACACATAGCTGCAAGCACTCAAGCGAAGATGCGGAATTTCATGAAGGGCTTGAGGCCTGAACTGTATGACAGGGTGATCACTTATGGCCCTGCCTGTTTTGATGATGCACTCTCACGAGCTGAGCTAGCTGAACTGGGAGTCGGTGCATATCCTGATGCTGTGCCACCTCCGGCACCCCCTCAGAGATCCACTTCTGACAATTTGAAGCCCAGAGGTGATCAGTTTAAGCCAAGGGGGAACACTTCGGCATCGAGATTCAGTGGCAAGAGGCCCGAGAATCGATGGAAAGGGAAAGGTAGGAATGATGCTCCATCTGGGAGAGGACAGTCTCAGGGAGACAGATCTGGAAGAGTTCAGTGCACTCTTTGTGGGCAGCCACATTTGGCAAAGGACTGCGTAGGATGTTATGTCTGTGGCGACAGAGGCCACTTTGCTCGGCGGTGTCCCAACAGGGGAAGACAGCAGAGCTCTACGGGGAGACCTGCGGACAGAACGGCACAACACCGGCCACCCTTTGTGCCGAGACAGTATGGAGGTCAGCCCGCGGGGCCACCTCAGGGACAGGTGTATGCCTTGACGAGGGAGCAGGCTACGGCGGCCCCGGAGGAAGTTATAGCGGGTACGTGTCTTTTATTTACTGTAGGGTCTTCCTACCTTAATACCATTTAGTACACATAAATGGGACAGAACATGCATTTATAACCTCTTAAGGGTTCCGGTTGTAGCTTGAGCTAAGGAGATTACAGGCCAAAATAAAGTTTTCAAAAGCTATTTAATTACATTCCCAATAAAGAATGTTAAAGCTATAGATTTACACTACTCCTAGAGTAGAGACTATCAAAATCCTGCTTCCTACGTTCATCATGCTCCCTTTAGCTCACTTCCTCAACCCGACCCTAGGCCCTTGGTCCAAAAGTGTACCTACAGGGATAACACATCGTGAGCATACACATATTTACTCAACATCATATAAAAGCATACAATAATGCATAACATCTTAGTTAAGTAAAGGTTATTGGTCGTCCTTCGACTTCCTTGTTATCCCTGACTCTTATTCATACATTAGGGCGTCTTACCCCATTGTATGGCATCTTACCATATCATCATTATCGTGTGGCATCTTACCACGTCATAATCATCGTGTGGCATCTTACCACGTGGGCATCTTACCCAGTCATATGGCGTCTTACCATATCATAAACATTGCGTGGCATCTTACCACGGGGCATCTTACCCACTCACATACTTTGGGTGGCATCCCACCACATGGGCGTCTTACCCAATCATACACATTGTATGACCTTATCATAAACTCCGTCATTATAGACGTCCTCATAACATCATCATCATAAACATCGTCATAAGCATCATCATCGTAACATCATCATAAGCATCATCATCGTAACATCATCATAAGCATCATCATCATAAATATCATCATAGACATCATCATCATATCATCATCTTAACATCATCATAATAGGTAAGGGTATGGTTTACCGTCCGATGCTCGTACGTCTCTTACGTACCTTAATTCCCAAAAGTGGAGAATTTGGAGAGCTTTATCTCCTGGATGTTGTGGGCACCTGGGATGGTTCTACATAACCATACAAATTGATATTAGAAGCTAAACATAGTCCAATATCCGAAAATCCCACAAAAATATCAAAATCCACTTTTTTTACAGCTCGCGATCGATCGCCGCCCAGGCGCGATCGATCGCGAGATCGCACTGGACGAGGGGCCAAAATCTCCTTCTTGGCGATCGATCGCCACTTTTGGCGCGATCGATCGCCAGGCCCGTCGATCGATCGCCCAAAAGTGGCGATCGATCGCCAAATGCTTCTGGCTGGTACTGGACGCTCGCGATCGATCGCCAAGGACGGGCGATCGATCGCCGAGTGCTGTACATCGAATTTTCGCCATTAATGCTCATTCTTCAAGCTCTTTCACATGCTACCCAAAACCAAACTTCTTAACAACTTCAATAACATCATAACCCACCAAAACCAACATAAAACACTTCAAAAATCATACCCCAACCATAAACAACACATACCCAAACAAACCCACATAAAACATCAAAAAACTTAACCCATTTCAACACCAAACATCATAAAACTTATAGGAATGGTTCCATACCTCTTGTAGGCTCCAAATCCTAGCAAAGATCACACAAACAAGGTTTTTGTGGAACTTTCCTTCTTCCTTTTTGGTGGATTTCGAAAATGGGTAGGGTTTGGGATTGGGAAGTGATTTGGGGATTTTTAAAAGGTGAAAGTAAAGTGGGGGGTTTAAAGTGATGGGTAGGGGATTTAAAAGGGGTTGTAATAACTTAATAAAAATTGTCCCCAAACTTAACATGATGTATAAAATACCCTACTTGGTATTTCAAAAGCATTTTTCAACAATGCTCTAAACTTCATTTAAAATCACATCTTCCTCATATTTGATAATTTAACACAATTAATCATGTTAACATCTTAATACCCAACACATAAATCCATCAACACATGATACATCATATAAACATAATTAATATCCAAGTTACCATTAATTAATTTCGGGGCATCACATTACTCCCCTACTTACAAGATTTCGTCCTCGAAATCGCATGCACTTACCCAAAAGAAACTAAACATAAATCATACCAGAAAATAGTTCGGGGTAATGTTGCATCATATGCCGCTCCGTCTCCCACGTAGCCTCCTCGACACCCCGACGATCCCACTGAACTTTGACCATCGGTATAACTTTGCTCCGTAGTCTGCGATCCTCACGATCCAGAATTCTGACTGGTCGTTCAACGTAGGATACATCTGAGTCTAACTGCACTTCAGTAGGCTGTAAAACATGAGACGGATCTGGCTCATACTTTCTCAACATAGAAACATGGAAGACATCATGAATTCCAGATAAGGACGGTGGTAGAGCCAATCGGTAAGCCAAAGTGCCGATACGCTGTAACACCTCATACAGTCCAACATACCTCGGGGATAACTTCCCCCGCATACCAAATCGAACAACACCCCTGAAGGGTGAGATTTTCAAGAAGACCTTGTCTCCCACTTGAAATTCTAGCGGCCGTCGCCGCTTATTTGCATAGGCTGCTTGCCTATCTTGGGCCGCTTTCATCTTTAAGCGTATCATCTTAATCTTTTCCTCCATGTCCTTAATCATATCCGGTCCTCCGACCGCTTTACTCGTCAAGTCCTCCCAATACAACGGTGACCTACATCGTCGTCCGTAAAGAGCTTCAAAAGGGGCCATTTGAATGCTCGCCTGATAGCTGTTATTGTATGAGAACTCAACCAGTGGTATAGATTCTTGCCACGGAGTATCAAACTCCAAAACACATGCCCTCAGCATATCTTCGAGCATCTGTATAGTACGCTCCGTTTGGCCATCAGTCTGAGGGTGATAAGCTGTACTTAGTCTCACCTCGGTGCCCAAAGCTGTCTGGAGACCCCCCCAGAAATGAGAAGTAAACCTTGGGTCTCTGTCAGACACGATCGAGACTGGAATCCCATGCAACCTCACTACATCCCGTACATACAATTGGGCCATCTTTAGATACGTGAAAGTCATACTGTAAGGGATGAAATGAGCCACCTTCGTCAGCCTATCCACGATCACCCAGATCGCATCAAATCCAGAGGCCGACCTTGGCAAGTGGGTCACGAAATCCATAGATATATGCTCCCACTTCCACTTAGGTACCTCCAAGCTCTTCAGCTCGCCACCAGGCCTCTGTCTTTCTGCCTTTACTTGTTGGCAGATTAAACATCTCTTAACATAACTGATCACATCACGCTTCATGCGTCTCCACCAGAATTGACCGCTCAGGTCCTTATACATCTTTCTTCCTCCGGGGTGGATACTGAATCGGCTACTATGAGCTCGTTCCAAAATTCCCTTACGTAACTCTGGTGTATCTGGGACTACCCATCGGTTGCCCAGTCTTAGTGAATCATCTTCAGCCACTTTAAACTTTGTTGGCTGACCTCGAAGTGCTATCGATGACCATCTCTGCAATTCATCATCCGACCTCTGGGCTTTCCTGATAGCTTCAAATACATCTGGCTCGGCCAATAAGGTCGACACTCGCACCGGCGACGTGTCTACATCGAAGTCATAGCCCAGATGGCAATAGGAAGTCATCAAAGCTGATAAACACATAACATCCTCAGCGGTGCTCTTCACCTTCCGACTTAAGGCGTCTGCTATCAAATTTGCTTTACCAGGATGGTACTCAATTTCACAGTCATAATCCTTGAGCAAATCCATCCATCTTCTTTGACGCATATTCAGTTCAGCCTGAGTGAATAGAAACTTTAGGCTCTTATGGTCCGTAAAGATGGTAAACGTAGTACCATAAAGATAATGACGCCAAATCTTTAAGGCGAAAATGATAGCCGCCAGTTCCAGATCATGGACTGGGTACCTGGTCTCATGAGGCTTCAACTGTCTCGAAGCATAGGCTACCACTTGTCTGTCTTGCATCAATACGCAGCCCAAACCCTGCAATGATGCATCCGTGTACAAGGCAAACCTCTTATCCTCAGACGGAATCACCAACACTGGCGCTGTCGTCAAACGACGCTTCAATTCTTGGAAGCTTTCCTCACAAGCTTCGGACCAAAAGAATGGGACTCCTTTCTGAGTCAGCTGTGTCAATGGCTTAGCGATCTTAGAAAATCCCTCGACAAAACGTCGGTAATAACCTGCTAAGCCAAGAAAACTCCGTATCTCGGGTACAGAAGTGGGTGTTGCCCACTCCATTACAGCTTCAATCTTCCTGGGATCTACAGATATCCCTTGGCTAGATATGACATGGCCTAGGAATACCACGCTGTCCAACCAGAACTCGCACTTGCTAAGCTTTGCATACAACTGATGATCCCTAAGGATCTGAAGTACTGTCCTCAAGTGCCGTACATGATCTTCTTCGGTCCGAGAGTAGATGAGTATATCGTCAATGAAAACTATGACGAATTGGTCCAAAAATGGCTGGAACACCTTGTTCATCAAACTCATGAAAACAGCCGGGGCATTTGTCACCCCAAAAGGCATGACTAGGAATTCATAGTGCCCATACCTAGTCCTGAAGGCTGTCTTCTGAACATCCTCTTCTCTTACTCGAATCTGATGGTACCCCCGACCTCAGATCGATCTTACTGTAGAGCCTCGTACCCTGTAACTGATCAAACAAATCATCGATCCTCGAGAGTGGGTACTTATTCTTCACTGTAGCTTTGTTCAGTTGTCTGTAATCGATGCACAAACGCATCGAACCATCTTTCTTCTTCACAAATAAAACTGGTGCTCCCCAGGGCGATACGCTAGGGCGTATGTAGCCTTTATCAAGGAGCTCTTGCAACTGAATCTTTAATTCCCTTAGCTCCGCTGGTGCCATCCTATAAGGGGCGCGAGAAATGGCAGACGTCCCCGGTAATAACTCAATCCCAAACTCGACCTCTCTCGTCGGCGGGAATCCGGGAATCTCCTCCGGAAAGACATCGGGAAATTCCGCCACTACGGGCACATCCTCAACCTTTACTTCTTCTTTCTTTTCCGTAACATCAACGGCATATATGAGATATCCTGTATGGCCTTTTTCCAATAACTGTGCCATCTTGACAGCAGATATCAATGGAATCTTTGAGCGAGAACCATCCCCATAGAACGTCCATGGAATTCCCATATCGGATTTGAACCGTACTGTCCTCTGCCTGCAGTTCACAACTGCCTGATACCTATTCAGAACGTCGATGCCCAGAATGCAGTCAAAATCTGACATTCCCAGAACAATCAGATCTGACCTTAGTTCTTTATCCTCAAATAAATGAGGCCATTGTAGACGATCCGATCGGTAATCATACTTCTTCCAGCGGGGGTCGAGATTATAAGAGGCGTGGGCGACGGAGAAGTGTATATGTGGTGTCTTTCCACAAAACTTGTTGACACAAAAGAGTGTGACGCACCTGTGTCGATCAATATAAAAGCAGGGTGCGTAAATAAAAGACACGTACCCGCTATAACCTCCTCCGGAGCCGCCGAAGCTTGCTCCCTTGTCAATGCATAGACTTGTCCTTGAGGTGGCCCCATGGGCTGACCTCCATGCTGACGCGGCACAAATGGGGGTCTGTGCTGTGCTGTCCTATCTGCAGGCCTCCCCGCAGAACCCTGTTGACTTCCCCTGTTGGGACACTGTCTAGCAAAGTGGCCCTTGTCGCCACAAACATAGCACCCTATACAATCTTTCGTCAGATGTGGTTGCCCACAAAGAGTGCATTGGATCCTCCCAGATCTGTCTCCCTGAGACTGCCCCCTTCCAGATGGGGCATCACCCTTACGGTTTCCTTTCCATCTATTGTCGGACTTCTTACCACTGAACCTTGATGCCGATGAGTTCCCCCTTGACTTGAACTGATCATTCCTTGGCTTCAAATTATCCGGAGTGGATTTCTGAGAGGGTGCCGACGGTGGTACAACATCAGGGTATGCACCCACTCCTAGTTCGGCCAGCTCGGCACGTGAGAGTGCATCGTCAAAGCAAGTAGGGCCATAAGTGATCACCCTATCGTATAGCTCCGGCCTCAATCCTTTCATGAAATTCCTCATCTTTGCTTGTGTGCTCGTGGCAATGTGAGGCACATATCTGAGCAAGGAGCAAAACTGAAGAGCATAATCTGATACTGACATATTACCTTGCTTGAGGTGAGTGAATTCATCTTCCTTAGCCTGTCGTGCTGCAGCCGAGAAATAACGGTTCAGAAAGCGAGTTCGAAACATTTTCCAGTTAACTTCATGACCTTGAGCCTCTTGCTCTACCACAGTGGTCTTCCACCACATCAGCGCCTTCTTGGCCAACTGGAACTCTGCTAACCGTATCCATGCTGTCTTCGCACATGGGGCTGCCACAAAGATTTGCTCTATTCTTTCCAACCATTCCTCAGCTCGTTCCCCAGTTTCGGTTCCTTCAAAGGTTGGGGGTCGGTAAGCAAGAAACTGAGTTAAGCTTAGCTCCCCTGGCAACAACTGTTGTTCGGCCGGTTCATCATCAAAAGCTGGCGGGGGTAGGGGATTCGTACGCCCCGCGCTTGCATTGACGCTCACTGCGTCACCTACCTCCACATTTGCTGCCATACTGCAACACAAGGATTAACAACAAGATCCAAAAGCAGTTCGTATAATACTTTGTTAGATAAACAAAACATGTTAGCATAACATCATATACTTCATATGCAACTTATGCACAAAACATGTTCGAAAGTAAGCACCTAGCTAACTTATTGCTAAGGCTACCCTTCACTCATTCCCGGGTTATCTAACCACTGCTCTGATACCACTAATGTAGGGTCTTCCTACCTTAATACCATTTAGTACACATAAATGGGACAGAACATGCATTTATAACCTCTTAAGGGTTCCGGTTGTAGCTTGAGCTAAGGAGATTACAGGCCAAAATAAAGTTTTCAAAAGCTATTTAATTACATTCCCAATAAAGAATGTTAAAGCTATAGATTTACACTACTCCTAGAGTAGAGACTATCAAAATCCTGCTTCCTACGTTCATCATGCTCCCTTTAGCTCACTTCCTCAACCCGACCCTAGGCCCTTGGTCCAAAAGTGTACCTACAGGGATAACACATCGTGAGCATACACATATTTACTCAACATCATATAAAAGCATACAATAATGCATAACATCTTAGTTAAGTAAAGGTTATTGGTCGTCCTTCGACTTCCTTGTTATCCCTGACTCTTATTCATACATTAGGGCGTCTTACCCCATTGTATGGCATCTTACCATATCATCATTATCGTGTGGCATCTTACCACGTCATAATCATCGTGTGGCATCTTACCACGTGGGCATCTTACCCAGTCATATGGCGTCTTACCATATCATAAACATTGCGTGGCATCTTACCACGGGGCATCTTACCCACTCACATACTTTGGGTGGCATCCCACCACATGGGCGTCTTACCCAATCATACACATTGTATGACCTTATCATAAACTCCGTCATTATAGACGTCCTCATAACATCATCATCATAAACATCGTCATAAGCATCATCATCGTAACATCATCATAAGCATCATCATCGTAACATCATCATAAGCATCATCATCATAAATATCATCATAGACATCATCATCATATCATCATCTTAACATCATCATAATAGGTAAGGGTATGGTTTACCGTCCGATGCTCGTACGTCTCTTACGTACCTTAATTCCCAAAAGTGGAGAATTTGGAGAGCTTTATCTCCTGGATGTTGTGGGCACCTGGGATGGTTCTACATAACCATACAAATTGATATTAGAAGCTAAACATAGTCCAATATCCGAAAATCCCACAAAAATATCAAAATCCACTTTTTTTACAGCTCGCGATCGATCGCCGCCCAGGCACGATCGATCGCGAGATCGCACTGGACGAGGGGCCAAAATCTCCTTCTTGGCGATCGATCGCCACTTTTGGCGCGATCGATCGCCAGGCCCGCCGATCGATCGCCCAAAAGTGGCGATCGATCGCCAAATGCTTCTGGCTGGTACTGGACGCTCGCGATCGATCGCCAAGGACGGGCGATCGATCGCCGAGTGCTGTACATCGAATTTTCGCCATTAATGCTCATTCTTCAAGCTCTTTCACATGCTACCCAAAACCAAACTTCTTAACAACTTCAATAACATCATAACCCACCACAACCAACATAAAACACTTCAAAAATCATACCCCAACCATAAACAACACATACCCAAACAAACCCACATAAAACATCAAAAAACTTAACCCATTTCAACACCAAACATCATAAAACTTATAGGAATGGTTCCATACCTCTTGTAGGCTCCAAATCCTAGCAAAGATCACACAAACAAGGTTTTTGTGGAACTTTCCTTCTTCCTTTTTGGTGGATTTCGAAAATGGGTAGGGTTTGGGATTGGGAAGTGATTTGGGGATTTTTAAAAGGTGAAAGTAAAGTGGGGGTTTTAAAGTGATGGGTAGGGGATTTAAAAGGGGTTGTAATAACTTAATAAAAATTGTACCCCAAACTTAACATGATGTATAAAATACCCTACTTGGTATTTCAAAAGCATTTTTCAACAATGCTCTAAACTTCATTTAAAATCACATCTTCCTCATATTTGATAATTTAACACAATTAATCATGTTAACATCTTAATACCCAACACATAAATCCATCAACACATGATACATCATATAAACATAATTAATGTCCAAGTTACCATTAATTAATTTCGGGGCATCACATTTACGCACCCTGCTCTTATATTGATAGACACAGGTGCGCACACTCTTTCGTGTCGACGAGTTTTGTTGAAAGGCACCACATATGCACTTCTCCGTCCCCCATGCCTCTTATGGTCTCGACCCCCGCTGGAAGAAGTTTGATTACGGATCAGATTGTCTACGATGGCCTCATTTATTTTGAGGATAATGAGTTAAGATCAGATTTGATTGTGTTGGGAATGACAGACTTCGATTGCATTGTGGGCATCGATGTTCTGAACAAGTATCAGGCAGTGGTAAACTGCAGGCAAAGGACTGTCCGATTTAGATCGGTATTGGGAGTCCAATGGACATTCTATGGGGATGGTTCCCGTCCGAAGATTCCGTTGATATCTGCTGTCAAGATGACACAGCTGTTGGAACGAGGCCATGAAGGATATCTTATCTACGCTGTTGACATGACGGATAAGAGGAAGGAATCGAAGGTTGAGGATGTGCCCGTAGTGGCGGAGTTTCCTGATGTCTTTCCGGAGGAGATTCCCGGATTCCCACCGACGAGAGAGGTCGAGTTTGGGATTGAGCTACTACCAGGGACGTCTGCAATTTCTCGCGCCCCGTATAGGATGGCACCACCAGAGTTAAGGGAGTTAAAGATACAGTTGCAGGAACTCCTTGATAAGGGCTACATATGCCCTAGCGTATCGCCATGGGGTGCGCCTGTCTTATTTGTTAAGAAGAAAGATGGATCGATGCGTCTATGCATTGATTATAGGCAGTTAAACAAAGCTACAGTAAAGAACAAGTATCCACTTCCGAGGATCGATGACTTGTTTGATCAGTTGCAGGGTACGAGGCTCTATAGTAAGATCGATCTGAGGTCGGGGTACCATCAGATTCGAGTAAGAGAAGATGATGTTCAGAAGACGGCTTTCAGGACTAGATATGGGCACTATGAATTCCTGGTCATGCCTTTTGGGGTGACGAATGCCCCAGCTGTCTTCATGAGTTTGATGAACAAGGTGTTCCAGCCGTATTTGGATCAGTTCGTCATAGTCTTCATTGACGACATACTTATCTACTCTCGGACGGAAGAAGAGCATGTAAGGCACTTGAGGATGGTACTTCAGATCCTTAGGGATCATCAGCTGTATGCAAAGCTTAGTAAGTGCGAGTTCTGGTTGGACAGCGTGGTATTTTTAGGCCATGTCATATCTAGCCACGGGATATCTGTGGATCCCAGGAAGATTGAAGCTGTGATGGAGTGGGCTGCACCCACTTCTGTACCTGAGATAAGGAGTTTTCTCGGTTTGGCAGGATATTACCGACGTTTCGTCGAGGGTTTTTTGAAGATTGCCAAACCCCTGGCACAGCTGACTCAGAAAGGAGTCCCCTTCTTTTGGTCCGAAGCTTGTGAGGAAAGCTTCCAAGA
Source organism: Haberlea rhodopensis (assembly GCA_907163345.1). NCBI lineage: Eukaryota > Viridiplantae > Streptophyta > Magnoliopsida > Lamiales > Gesneriaceae > Haberlea > Haberlea rhodopensis. Next base: position 1,063,870 of record CAJQUN010000160.1, read on the forward strand.
GCTGAAGCATCGTTTGACTACAGCGCCTGTACTGGTGATTCCGTCCGAGGATAAGAGGTTCGCCTTGTATACGGATGCGTCATTACAGGGCTTGGGCTGTGTGTTGATGCAAGATAAGCATGTGGTGGCTTATGCATCGAGGCAGCTGAAGCCACACGAGGCTAAGTATCCAGTGCATGATTTAGAATTGGCGGCCATCATATTCGCCTTAAAGATTTGGAGGCATTACTTGTATGGCACGTCTTTCACTATATATACGGACCATAAGAGCCTGAAGTTCTTATTCACTCAGGCAGAGTTGAATATGAGGCAAAGAAGATGGATAGATTTGCTCAAAGATTATGATTGTGAAATTGAGTACCATCCAGGTAAAGAAAACTTGATAGCAGACGCCTTAAGTCGGAAGGTGAAGAGTACTGCAGAGGATGTTATGTGTTTGTCAGCCTTGATGACGTCTTATTGCCAACTGGGCTATGATTTCGATGTAGACACGTCGCCTGTGTGAGTGTCGACCCTATTGGCGGAGCCAGACATATTTGAGGCAATCAGGAAGGCCCAGAAGTCCGATAGTGAGGTTCAGAGATGGACATCATTGATACTTCAGGGTCAGCCATCCAAGTTCAGAGTGGCTGAGGATGATTCCTTGAGACTGGGCAACCGATGGGTAGTCCCAGATGCACCAGGACTGTGTAAAGGAATATTGGAGCGGGCTCATAGTAGTCGTTTCAGTATCCACCCAGGGGGAAAGAAGATGTACAAAGATCTATGCGATCAATTCTGGTGGAGACGCATGAAGCGTGAAGTAATCATTTTTGTTAAAAGATGTTTGATCTGCCAGCAGGTAAAGGCAGAGAGGCAGAGGCCTGGTGGAGAGCTGAAGAGCTTAGAGGTTCCTGAATGGAAGTGGGAGCATATATCATGGATTTCGTGACCCACTTGCCAAGGACGACCTCAGGATTTGATGCGATCTGGGTGATCGTAGATAGGCTAACGAAGACGGCTCATTTCATCCCTTATAGTATGTCGTATACATACTTAAAGATGGCTCAAATGTATATACGGGATGTTGTGAGATTGCATGGTATTCCAGTCTCGATAGTGTCTGATAGAGACCCGAGGTTCACTTCACATTTCTGGGAGGGTCTCCAGACAGCTTTGGGCACAGAGGTGAGACTGAGTACGGCCTATCACCCTCAGACAGACGGCCAAACAGAGCGTACCATTCAGACGCTCGAAGACATGTTGAGGGCATGTGTTTTGGAGTTTGATACTCCGTGGCAGGATTCAGTGCCGCTGGTGGAGTTCTCCTATAACAACAGTTATCAAGCGAGCATTCAAATGGCCCCTTTTGAAGCTCTGTATGGACGACGATGTAGATCACCACTGTATTGGGAGGACTTGACTAGCAAAGCGGTCGGAGGACCGGATATGATCAGGGATATGGAAGGTAAGATAAAGTTGATACGCCTGAAGATGAAAGCGGCCCAGGATAGGCAAGCGGCCTATGCCAATAAGCGGCGACGACCGCTAGAATTTCAGTTAGGAGACAGGGTCTTCTTAAAGATCTCGCCCTTCAGGGGCGTGGTTCGTTTTGGGATGCGGGGAAAGTTATCTCCGAGGTATGTTGGGCCATATGAAGTTTTACAGCGTATCGGTACTTTGGCATATCGTTTGGCTCTACCGCCATCCTTGTCTGGCATACACGATGTTTTCCATGTCTCTATGTTGAGGAAGTATGAGCCAAACCCGTCTCATGTCTTACAGCCTACTGAAGTACAGTTAGACTCAGATGTGTCCTACGTTGAACGACCAATCAGAATTCTGGATCGAGAGGATCGCAGACTACGAAGCAAAGTTATACCGATGGTCAAAGTTCAGTGGAATCGTCGGGGTGTCGAGGAGGCTACGTGGGAGACGGAACGGCATATGGTGCAGCACTATCCAGAACTATTCTCTGGTATGTTTTTATGTTTAGTTTCGATATGATGATGCATGTGGATTTCGAGGACGAAATCTTATAAGTAGGGGAGTAATGTAATACCCCCGAAATGTGATATGATTATGTTCTACGATGATAAATTATGATGTGTTTAAGGGTTGTGGTGTATTTAAATTGGGGGCCACGATTTATGTTATGATGATATGATGTGGGGAGCATGATGGGTATTTTAAAGGGATGTATTAATTAAGTGAAGTTATAAAATATTGAGTGAGGATATTTTAATACATCGTACTATATACCGGGACACAATTAAACACCACATGACCACCCAACCCACACAACCCCCCTGCCACTCGCCCCCCCCCCCCCCCCCCCCCCCCTCTTGACAAGTCCATACCCCCACTTGCTTAACCCATACCCAATCACCACCATGCCCCCACTCTCCTCCAATTCCAATCAATTCCTCTCCTTCTCTCCTCCATGGTCGTCCAAAGCAAGCAGATATAGGCAAGGAAAGGCTGGATTTATTGGGTGAAAAACCTTACAAAAAAGAGGAGCAAAAAGAGAGGGGTAAGTGGGTACCCTGCTTTCTGGGTTTTTGGTTGAGTTTGAGTTTGGGTGGGGTGATTTTATGCATGCTACGTATGGGTTTGGGTGGAACCTTGATATGAATGCCTACATGGTAGTTTTATGTAGCTACTAGCATGTTTATTCGAGCATGTTACATGTTTTATGTGATAGATTTCTAGTTATGAAACTATGTGCTCGAAAATCTGGGTAATGCCATGATGCCCTGTTTTCTGTAAGTTGGTTGAACTCTAAGTTCATGATGATGTTATGATGCATGTTGGCTTAGGTTTTGTTAAACCTTTGATTTAAGTGCTTACATGATGTTTTATGAAGTTCTTCACATGTTAGTTTCAGCAAGAAAGATGTGTTATGAAGTAGAAAAGATGGTGTGAAAAGAGGTGCTCAAAAATCTAGGGAAATCCCGATTTTTTCAGAGCTCTCGATCGATCGAGATTTGGTCCCGATCGATCGAGCGAGACAGAAGGTCTAAGCATGTTTTCAAAATTTTGATGCCGATCGATCGAAGGATTTCTCGATCGATCGGTGAAGCTCCTCGATCGATCGGTAAAATGTTCGATCGATCGAGCGAGGCAGGAAGCCAAGACACTGTTAGTGCACAGTGTCTCGATCGATCGAGACCTAGGGCCGATCGATCGAGACAGGCAGAAAGTTGAAAACTTAATGATGTTTTATTTTGTTAAGTTTTTTATGCGAGATGGTTTTGAGGCATCTAATATGGTATAATGTGGTCTTGTAGAACCATCCCAGGTACCTGCACCATCTAGGAGATAAAGTCTGTTGACTCCTCCTCCTTTTGAAAAGGTACGTAAGAAGCGTACGGGCGTCGGACGGTAACACACATCTCTATACTACAACTATGCTTTTATTGCATGAGTATTCACGATGAAATGACGGTGTTTATACGATGTTTACATGATGATGTTTATATGATGTTTATACGATGAAGTTCATATGATGTTTATTGCTTATACGATGCTTATATGATGACATTTATGTGATGTATTGTGGTAAGATGCCACGGGGTAAGATGCCCTACATGGTAAGAGGCCATGCGATGTATTGTGGTAAGATGCCACGGGGTAAGATGCCCTACATGGTAAGAGGCCATGCGATGTATTGTGGTAAGATGCCACGGGGTAAGATGCCCCATATGGTAAGAGGCCATACGATGATGTTGTGGTAAGATGCCACGGGGGTAAGATGCCCCATATGCATGATTCTAAATCAGGGACAACAATAAGAAGTGAATGAATAACCAGCATATTTACTTAACCAATGTTTCATGCATTTACTATGATGTTTATAATGTTAAGTAAGATTATATATGCTCATGATGTGTTGTCCCTGTAGGTACACTTTTGGACGAAAGGACTAAGGGTCGGGTTGAGGCAGTGAGCTACTAGGGACACAGGAATGCATAGGTTTCAAGTTATGATTAGTATCTACTCTAGGAGTAGTGTAAATCTAAATGACATTCTTTTAGAATGTAATGAATTATTTTTGAAGTTTTGTATTTTGGTCTGTAATCCTGTTAGCTCGTGTAACAACCAAAACCTTAAGATGTTACCTTAATGCATGATTAGTCCTTCTTATGTCCTTTAATCACTGTTAAGGTGGGGAGACCCCACAGGATTGCTGGGTAAGGACCCATTACTCTATTGAGTTTTCTTCCCATAGTATGATATACCATGTGGAAACGTTCGTCTTATTGGTAGGTTTGAGGTGAACCTAGAGAGGCAGCGACTAGTTTTCCTGCCGTGTGTGTGCAGCACCCTGAGGGGCTTGCTAGAGCCGTTATACTGCTCGTTGGAACCAAGTTTGGCAAATCGTAAGGTGATACGATGTGGATTGTGGTGGACTCTAGTAGTCACCATGTCAAATGAGGTTGAGGTTGTGCATGCCTCACTGAAACGTGTATACGTTATGTTTAATCTTGGTGAGACTTGTCTGGGACAGCTCACAATGTTGGAGTACCAACAAGAGAGTCATCAAGTCGTTGTTGACTCGATCTGAGGGAAACAGTGTATTTGGGATACAATGGGTGTTATTGTATCCAGTTTTTCCGAACGGTGGTTCGAGACTTGTGGATCTCGAGTTCGATGGCACTTCCCTTGTGAGGAAGGAGGTAGTATTATACCTATTTGGGAATCTTTGAAAGATTCGGTGAGTTGGTACGTGTGGTGTTGATTTTGGGAATCACACCGTGTTGTTGATCGTCGATTATCGCTCTCCACTGGTAGGGAATGACTCAGAATTGACGGTTGTGTTTGGGGCTTAGGGGTAGGTTGTAGATACCCTAGCCAAGTACATTGAGTATGCATGCGATGTCAGTGCTTAGGCAGGTATACCGATGAGTATACGGATGCTAGTTATTGATGTCCTTTCTGTCAAGCATAGAGTTATGCTATTTTAGGATGGTTAAATCTCTGATGAGAGATATGGAATACCTTGAGATTGGGAATCTCCATGACACGATAATTATGAGGAACAATCGTGAAGTTAGTTGACTCCCTTTGAGGAGGGATTATCTTGTGTGGGTTAAGGTATTTCCCTTGTTGGTATTTTCTTTCGAGTTTTCGATAGCCTTCCCAAGTTTGGATTGTTAAATCCTAGGATTATCAAGGGATGGCGGGAATTTCGGATTTGTTGGGTGTCGCTGACGACACAAGCGTTGAGGATACAATGGGTTTATTGCATGTCCTTTCAAATTGAAACTCTGTGGAGTCTCGATTGTTTATTTATGACCAGGATGTGGTTCTTGGGATATCCGGAGGTGGACATCTTGTGATATGTCTTTTGTGTGAATCTGTGACAGTGAGTTGCCCGATCCGAGTTGCAGAGGGTGCAACTGCTCCTTGGATGGAGGTGGTCTGTATAGCGGGAACCAGGTTTGGTATGTGTACACCGTGGTGTACTAGTGTTTCCCTCGTAACGAGGTATGTTAGACATCGTGAGTCATGATAGAGATGTCATTGAATGATATTTACGATGGAATCAGGAGCGATTCGAATCCTTGCAGTTTCAGTTGACTATCTGCTTTTGGATTTTTAGCGTTGAGTTGTGCTGACGCTCTTTGACGTTATGATGGATTTGGAAGTCTATTCTACTCCAGAGTTTGACACGAGGTCAACGTTCTCACGGTTGAGGTGTCATTCAGGATGCGTTCTTACTGGTTGTATTAGCACTACGGTCGTAAGTATTGGTTGTTTTGCAGTCATGAGGGACTGACTTTTGGGTTGAACCGCATCGAGGTACGTCTTGCCTCTTGGGTGATATGTTGGTTTTGGTATGTCGCTCTGTTTCAGAGTTTGATGTGAGGTAAGTATTCCTCGCGTTTATTAATACGATTCTGATATGGTCAAGAATCGAGGTTATGGCTTCATGTTGTTGTGTAGCCTGGGTGTTACGTGATACACCAGTGCTAATTTCGAGGACACCAGGGATTATAGATGTTAATCCCGTAGTGTTAATAATCCCTAAAGTGGTTTCACGTGGCGATTTGGAGTTTAATCGAGGTGTTGGGCCTTCTGGGCTCGTTTATTTGGGTAGTTGGGATCGTTGGATCCAGAGGTTGAGATTGTATTCTCATTTGGGTGAAAAACCTAAGAGTTGGGTTTTTGATGTGTCTCGGGATCTCGGGTGCTTGTGTGAGCACCAGTAGGGGGTTTTGGAGTTAGAGGAAGAATTTTTGAAAACAGATGATTTTTAATGAATCATGATGTATTTGTGGGGCTATTAGTATTTCGGGGTATTTTTGCTATAAATATCAGTTGAACCCGAGATTTTAGAATTAATTTCATTTCAGCCCCAATTTTCTTCTCTCTCCCCCCGCACGCGATTTTCCCGTCTGGACCAGCACCCGCCGCTTCAGGCCGTGCGCCCGCCGCCGTCCGGCCGCCGTTCGGTGCGTGCGACCCGCCATTGGCTTCGTCTCGTCCAGGCGCAGCTATCCCCTCCGGCAATTCGAAGTTTGGTCGCGTTTCTCGTTCGGATTTTGGCAGAATGCGTTGATCCCCAAAAGCTAGGGTTCTTCGATTTCGGTCGATTTTCCTTCCGATTTTCGATTGGGTAACCTCCTTTACCTCTTTTTCATGCTTCTCGTGTATTCCCTACTAAATTTGGTGGTTTTGGTTCGAAATTATTTTCGAATTTTTGTAGGGTTTGGTTCGAAAATTTGGGGGTTTTTGGCAAAGGTGTTTATTCTTGCTTTGATAGCTTAATTCACATTTTAGATGAATTATGGTGTTTAATTGGGTTCGATTTGTGAGATAAGGGTTCGAATTTTGTAGGGTGTTCTTGAACAATTTTCGATATTGTCTCATTTATTTCCCTCCCTGCATGTACCCTGCCCCGGGTCTTTTTAAAGGTTAATTGTCGTGTGTTGACAATATTTTGAGGGTTATGGGTGTGCTTGAGCATGGGTTGCATGTTCGTAAATAATTGTGAATTATTTATCGTGTTAGCACATCGTTTCTCGGGGCATGGAACTCGAGCAAGGTTTGGCTCGGACTTCGGAGATTTAAGGTACGTGCGACGTACGAGCATTACTATATATATAGAGCATTGTGAAATGCATAAGGTATTTTTGATTGCATTGAATATTGTGCGTATGGTTATATATATATGTTGATATAGCCAAGGAACGACCAAATCTTGATATCGCCGCTTGTAGCGTGCGTGACACTAGAGTAGGATAACTCTTACAAGATATAAGGGGTACTGGGTTTATATGACTATTGTAGGGCATTTGAGATGCCTGAGGATGATCGTAGAATCATGTATTCATTATAAGACATTTTAGATGTCTAGGTTCGTAGAATCATGTATTCATTATAAGACATTTGAGATGTCTAGGTATAATGAAGAATTGGTAAAATAAATGCTAGACATTTGAGCTATCTGTGATTGATAGCGAGGTTGTGAAATCAGTATTAGATATTGAGATATCTATTTTTGCATGATTAATGAGTTTGCAATCACTATCTGTTGATATTCAAGGATTAGGCATGCGACGAGTTAATCAATGTGTTGATTTACTGATTTTTGAGATTTGATGAGTTTGATGATTGTGAGAACAGGGACAGTACACGGAATCCCGGATGAGGTTGCCATCCAGGGAGTATCATTTAAATTCATTAGTATTTACCTTTGTTGTAAATTATGAATTTCATTATTGTGATTATGGGATTTTGTGTATTGGTATGCTCACCCCGTTGGGGGCTGTCTCTGTTGGGGCAGGTTGTAATGCCTCGATTTATGTTATATACGTATGATATGATTATGGTGTAATTATATCACGTGGCGGTATGATATTGGGGGTTCAAGTGGAACTAATAATGAAACATGGTGAACAATGATTTAATAACATATTAAGTCATGATCTAGTAGGCCTTTGGAATATGCATGTGAATTTAATTGCAATTGGAGTTGCATTTGAATTTGAATTTCATATGCCTTTGTATTTCATGTAAGGTTGCATTAGCATGTGAATTTGTGGTTGGATTTACATGTTGAGGTGAGTTCTCATGTACTTATAACAAGTGGCTATAAGAAAGAGCTTAGTGAGCTTAAACTCACAATACACCACTTTTCACCTAAAAATCCTACCAAGCTTCTCTCCCTCTCTTTCAACTTTCTTGTGATTTAAGCTTAGGATTCACTTGTGAATTGAGCTAGGAAGGTGTGTGAAGTGAAATTGTACCATCTTGGTAAGGATTTCATGATTTTACACTTGAATTGTGTAGTTGAGGTTGAAGTATGTGAAATGGAATATCAAATATTTATGCTTAGAATCATAACTTGTTTCTTTGCCAAGAATTTGTTTCTAGGATGTTAGAAACATGTTTATATGATACTAGGGATTGCATGAATTATGTTTACATGTTAAACTTTGAGGTATAGGAGAAGAACCATGGAGATAAGCTTGAAAATCGCCATTTTCTCATTTTTTCTGATCGGGCCGATCGATCGGCTGTGGTCTCGATCGATCGCCGCGACCAGTGAAGGTTTAAGGCGGTTTGAGCATGAGGCGATCGATCGGTGATTTGAGGCGATCGATCGGTGCAAGGTGGCGATCGATCGGTGATTTTGTGCGATCGGTGAAGCATGAACAGTTCGGCGATCGATCGAGATTTTAGGCGATCGATCGGTGATGCCAGAATGTTGAAAATTTTATATTTTTGTAGAATTTGATTTTAATGCCTAGGATAACATGGTATCTTGTTGGCATTGTTGTAGCATCATCTCAGGGGACGGGACAACGAGGCAATTAGACAGGGACGCCTAATTTAAATCGTTTGTGTCGCAGTACAGGTACGTGTTGACGTACGGAGTATAGATATGATACGATGATGATGTTATGGTTGTAATATCATATGATTTATGTTATCTTGTGTCATATGATTGGTAGTTCATATGCATGTTCATACATGGAGTTCATATGATTGGGATGGATGCCTTGATACATATGTGTATATGCTTTGGTGAGATCATTGCCTCGAGAGATATGCCTGGTGTGGTATATGCTTTGGCTAGGATCGTTGTCACGATAGATATACTACATATGCTTTGGCTTGAGAGATATACGCCTGGTGTGGGTATATACTCTGGTTATTATCACCGATGAGCATGGTACTATGATATGTGCTGCTAATATGCAGATGTGATGTGGTTCCACTGACATATTGAGCTGATTAGGCATATCATATGGGGCTCGTGATAATAGAGAAATTGTTGAGACATGTCATGACATAGTGCATTTGTGGATGCATGATACAGAACATTCACGTATTGATTATTTATTTGTGCTTTATCATTGATATTGATATTGTGGTTTGATATTGCACTGAGATATTTGTTATCTATACTCATTGTGTGAATGTTTCTGTAGGGACTCATATATGTGGGGAACATGAGTCATGATTTCCGCTGCGAGGGGAACCACTGCCTAGGAGTTCTTTTGGATTAGGTTGTTTATGTACATATTATGTATAGTTTGGTAGTTTTTTTTTGAGAACCTTGTAAACAACTTAACTCGTATGAACTCTTAATCCGTGCGTGGTACATTACTTAATTCAGACTCACATTGTATGTTTAATGGATACAATATGGATTAAGTAAAGAGGACCCCACACAGGTGAACAGGTACATCGATGGCTTTGGAGTTGAGCTCGAGCTGTTGATTGGATTTACTCCCAGGATCGTGGTACCAGGGCTTGATGGAGCACGGTATCGTATAGAGTACCTATATACACCTGAGGGTTATATACATATTCATGTTGCTCGCATGTGAGCACGATTATACTTGTATATGGATTGTATATAAAGGCATGAGCATTTCTCTCTTTCATTTGATGTTGCATGCAATTAGAGGTAGAATTACTAAATGATATGAGAGTCATTGATGTATTGTGTGGGTGTTGAAACCCTTTTTTGTCGTCATATGTGTGGTGTCTTCCCTGGCTGGGAATTTACTTGTATTACTGCATTCTGATGAGTATTATGTGTTTCCCTGGCCGGGAATTATGTTATGTGTTGTGCTTTTATTTCGGGATAGCTCTATTTATGGGGAGACTCTGCCCAAATTTTTATAAAAACCCACAATGTAAAAAGTGGCACCAAGGGGATGGTAAAGGGCGAACATATGAGTCTAATTGTTGTTAGGCTGATGATCTTATGACATTGAGTATTAAAGGAAATTTTGTAATTGCCATTCAATGGTAAAGTATCATCTGAGCTTCCCGATTGACTTTTTATTGAAAGCATGTTCCACACATAGTGATTAATACACTAATCGGGGGTTAAGGGCTAAGGGGGTCCTTACAGGAAGACCCCACATTAGTGGTATCAGAGCAGTGGTTAGATAACTCGGGAATGAGTGAAGGGTAGCCTTAGCAATAAGTTGACTAGGTGCTTACTTTTGAACATGTTTTATAGGTATGTTGCATATGAAGTTCCTATGTTATGCTAACATGTTTAATTATCTAACGATGTGCTTTATGAACTGCTTTTGGTGTTGTTATTAACCCTTGTGTTGCAGCATGGCAGCAAATATAGACATGGGTGACGCCGTAAGTGTAAATGCAAGTGCTGGGCGTACGAATCCATTGCCACCACCAGCCTGGGGCGAAGAACCTTCTAAACAACAGTTACTACCTGGGGAGTTGAGCTTGGCTCAATTTATGATGTACCGACCCCCGATGTTCGAAGGAACTGAATCAGGGGAAAAAGCTGAAGAGTGGTTAGAGAGGATTGAACAGATATTTGTGGCAGCGCCTTGTGCAAAGACAGCCTGGATCAGATTGGCAGAATTTCAGCTGGCCAAGAAGGCATTGATGTGGTGGAAGACCACCGTGATTGAGCAAGAGGCTCTGGGATAGGAAATAAATTGGAAGATGTTCCGAACACGGTTTCTGACCCGCTACTTCTCAGCCGCTGCAAGACAAGCCAAGGAGGATGAGTTCACCAGTTTAAGACAAGGTACCATGCCTGTGTCTGATTATGCTCTGCATTACTGTTCCTTACTGCGATACGTGCCCCATATTGCTGCAAACCCTCAAGCAAAGATGAGGAATTTCATGAAGGGCTTGAGGCCGGAATTGTATGACAGAGTAATTACCTATGGCCCTGCCTGTTTTGATGATGCACTCTCACGAGCTGAGCTAGCTGAACTGGGAGTTGGCGCATATCCTGATGCAGTGCCACCTCCAGCACCCCCTCAGAAATCCATTTCTGACAATTTGAAGCCCAGGGGTGATCAGTTTAAGCCTAGGGGAAACACTTCAGCGTCGAGATTCAGTGGCAAGAGGCCCGAGAATCGATGGAGAGGGAACCGTAGGAATGATGCTCCATCCGGGAGAGGACAGCCTCAGGGAGACAGATCTGGAAGAGTTCAGTGCACTCTTTGTGGACAACCACATTTGGCAAAGGATTGCGTAGGATGCTATGTCTGTGGCGATAGAGGCCACTTTGCTCGACAGTGTCCCAACAGGGGAAGACAACAGAACTCTACGGGGAGGCCTGCGGACAGAGCGGCACAGCACCGACCCCCTTTCGCACCGAGGCAGTATGGAGGTCAGCCCACGGGGCCACCTCAGGTACAGGTGTATGCTTTGACTAGGGAGCAGGCTACAGCAGCTCCGGAGGAGGTTATAGCGGGTACGTGTCTTTTATTTACGCACCCTGCTCTTATATTATAGACACAGGTGCGTCACACTCTTTTGTGTCGACGAATTTTGTTGAAAGACACCACATATGCACTTCTCCGTCCCCCATGCCTCTTACGGTCTCGACCCCCGCTGGAAGAAGTTTGACTACGGATCAGATTGTCTATGATGGCCTCATTTATTTTGAGGATAATGAGTTAAGATCATATTTGATTGTGCTGGGAATGACAGACTTCGATTGCATTGTGGGCATCGATGTTCTGAACAAGTATCAGGCAGTGGTAGACTGCAGGCAGAGGACTGTTTGATTTAGATCTGTATTGGGAGTCCAGTGGACATTTTATGGGGATGGTTCCCGTCCAAAGATTCCGTTGATATCTGCTGTCAAGATGTCACAGTTATTAGAACGAGGTCATACGGGATATCTTATCTATGCTGTCGATATGACGGAAAAGAGGAAAGAGCTGAAGGTTGAGGATGTGCCCGTAGTGGCAGAGTTTGCTGATGTCTTTCCGGAGGAAATTCCCGGATTCCCACCAACGAGAGAGGTCAAGTTTGGGATTGAGTTACTACCAGGGACGTCTGCAATTTCCCGTGCCCCGTATAGGATGGCACCAGCTGAGTTAAGGGAGTTGAAGATTCAGTTGCAAGAGCTCCTTGACAAGGGCTACATACGCCCTAGCGTGTCGCCATGGGGTGCTCCTGTCTTATTTGTTAAGAAGAAAGATGGATCGATGCGTCTATGCATTGACTATAGACAACTGAACAAAGCTACAGTAAAGAACAAATATCCACTTCCGAGGATCGATGACTTGTTCGATCAGTTGCAGGGTACGAGGCTTTACAGTAAGATCGATCTGAGGTCGGGGTACCATCAGATTCGAGTAAGAGAAGATGATGTTCAGAAGACGGCGTTCAGGACTAGATATGGGCATTATGAATTCCTGGTCATGCCTTTTGGGGTGACGAATGCCCCAGCTGTCTTCATGAGTTTGATGAACAGAGTGTTCCAGCCATATTTGGATCAGTTCGTCATAGTCTTCATTGACGACATACTTATTTACTCTCGGACAGAAGAAGAGCATGTAAGGCACTTGAGGATAGTACTTCAGATCCTTAGGGATCATCAGCTATATGCAAAGCTTAGTAAGTGCGAGTTCTGGTTGGACAGCGTGGTATTCTTGGGCCATGTCATAACTAGCCATGGGATATCTGTAGATCCCAGGAAGATTGAAGCTGTGTTGGAGTGGGCTGCACCCACTTCTGTACCGGAGATACGGAGTTTCCTCGGTTTAGCAGGTTATTACCGACGTTTCGTCGAAGGTTTCTCGAAGATTGCCAAACCCCTGACACAGCTGACTCAGAAAGGAGTCCCCTTCTTTTGGTCTGAGGCTTGTGAAGAAAGTTTTCAAGAACTGAAGCGTCGCTTGACTACAGCGCCTGTACTGGTGATTCCGTCTGAGAATAAGAGGTTTGCCTTGTATACGGATGCGTCACTGCAGGGTTTGGGCTGCGTGTTGATGCAAGATAAGCACGTGGTGGCTTATGCATCGAGGCAGCTGAAGCTACACGAGACTAGGTACCCAGTGCATGATTTGGAACTGGCGGCCATCATATTTGCCTTGAAGATCTGGAGGCATTACTTGTATGGCACGTCTTTCACTATTTATACGGACCATAAAAGCCTGAAGTTCTTATTCACTCAGGCAGAGTTGAATATGAGGCAAAGAAGGTGGATGGATTTACTCAAAGACTATGATTGTGAAATTGAGTACCATCCAGGTAAAGCAAACTTAATAGCAGACGCCTTAAGTCGGAAGGTGAAGAGTACTGCAGAGGATGTTATGTGTTTGTCGGCCTTAATGACTTCTTATTGCCATCTGGGCTATGATTTCGATGTAGACACGTCGCCTGTGCGAGTGTCGACCTTATTGGCAGAGCCAGATATATTTGAGGAGATCAGGAAGGCCCAGAAGTCGGATAGTGAGGTTCAGAGATGGACATCATTGGTACTTCAGGGTCAGCCATCCAAGTTCAGAGTGGCTGAGGATGATTCTTTGAGACTGGGCAACCGATGGGTAGTCCCAGATGCACCAGGACTGCGTAGAGGAATATTGGAGCGGGCTCACAGTAGTCGTTTCAGTATCCACCCGGGGGAAAGAAGATGTACAAAGATCTATGCGATCAATTCTGGTGGAGACGCATGAAGCGTGAGGGGATCATTTTCGTTAAAAGATGTTTGATCTGCCAGCAGGTAAAGGCAGAGAGGCAGAGGCCTGGTGGAGAGCTGAAGAGCTTAGAGGTGCCTGAATGGAAGTGGGAACATATATCTATGGACTTCGTGACCCACTTGCCGAGGACGGTCTCAGGATTTGACGCGATCTGGGTGATCGTGGATAGGCTGACGAAGACGGCTCATTTCATCCCTTACAGTATTTCATATACATACTTGAAGATGGCCCAATTGTATATACGGGATGTGGTGAGATTGCATGGTATTCCAGTCTCGATAGTGTCTGATAGGGACCCGAGGTTTGCTTCACATTTCTGGGAGGGTCTCCAGGCAGCTTTGGGCACAGAGGTGAGACTGAGTACGGCCTATCACCCTCAGACAGACGGCCAAACGGAGCGCACCATTCAGACGCTCGAGGACATGTGGAGGGCATGTATTCTGGAGTTTGATACTCCATGGCAGGATTCAGTGCCACTGGTAGAGTTCTCCTATAATAACGGTTATCAGGCGAGCATTCAAATGGCTCCTTTTGAAGCTCTGTATGGACGACGATGTAGAACACCGCTGTATTGGGAGGATTTGACTAGCAAAGCGGTCGGAGGACTGGATCTGATCAGGGATATGGAAAGTAAGATAAAATTGATACTCCAAAGGATGAAAGCGGCCCAGGATAGGCAGGCAGCCTATGCAAATAATCGGCGACGACCGCTGGAATTCCAGTTAGGAGACAGGGTCTTCTTAAAGATCTCGCCCTTCAGGGGTGTGGTTCGTTTTGGGATGCGGGAGAAGTTATCTCCGAGGTATGTTGGGCCATATGAAGTTTTACAGCGTGTCGGTACTTTGGCATATCGCTTGGCTTTACCGCCATCCTTGTCTGGCATACATGATGTTTTCCATGTCTCCATGTTACGGAAGTATGAGCCAGACCCGTCTCATGTCTTACAGCCTTCAAAAGTTCAGTTAGACTCAGATGTGTCCTACGTAGAACGACCAATCAGAATTCTGGATCGAGAGGATCGCAGACTACGAAGCAAAGTTATACCGATGGTCAAAGTTCAGTGGGATCGTCGGGGTGTCGAGGAGGCTACATGGGAGACGGAACGGCATATGGTGCAGCACTATCCGGAACTATTCTCTGGTATGTTTTTATGCTTAGTTCCGTTATGACGATGCATGTGGATTTCGAGGACGAAATCTTATAAGTAGGGGAGTAATGTAATACCCCCGAAATGTTATATGATTATGTGCTATGATGACGATTTATGTTATGTTTAAGGGTTGTGGTGTATCTAAATTGGGGAGTATAATTATGATATGATGATATGATTTAGGGGGCATGTTGAGTGTTTTAAAGGATGTATTAATTAAATGAAGTTAGAAAATATCGAGTGAGTATATTTTAATACATCGTACTAAATACCGGGACACAATTAAACACCACATGGCACCCCAACCACACCACCCCACCCCCACCACTCGGTCACCACCCATTCCCCCACTTGGCAACCCACTTGTTTAACACCCATACCTCCACTTGCCCCAACCCATGCTATGACCTTTGTCTTGCAATCATTCCCTCCACCTCCTTCTCCCTCTCTTTTCGTCCCTGGAACTGCAGAATAGAGAAGGAAAAAGGCTGTGAATCATTGTGCAAAAGCTTGCCAATTAGAGGAGGAAAAAAAGGGGGTAAGACTTGATACTCTGTTTTTGGGTTGGGTATGGTTTTGGTGGGATGTTTTATTGCATGATAGGTATAGGTTTGGGTGGAACCTTGGTAGAGATGCTTACATGGTAGTATTAAGTAACTACTAGCATGGTTGTTTGAGCATTTTACATGATTTATGTGATAGATTTCTCATTATGAAACTATGTGCTCGAAAATCTGGAAAAAGGATAAGCATGCTCTGTTTCTGTTAAAGTTGGTTGAGGATGAAGATTATGATGCATGTTAGCTTAGGTTTTGTTAAACCTTTGATTTAAATGCTTACATGGATATTTTATGAAGTTCTTCACATGGTTGTTTCAGCAAGTAAGATGTATTATGAAGTAGAAATAATGGTAGGAATTGAGGTGCTCAAAAATCTGGGGAAGTCCCGATTTTTTTCAGAGCTCTCGATCGATCGAGATTTGGTCCCGATCGATCGAGCGAGACAGAATGTTTAATGCATGTTTTGAATTTCAGGTGCCGATCGATCGATGGATTTCTCGATCGATCGGTGAAGCTCCTCGATCGATCGGTAAAATGTTTCGATCGATCGATCTAGGCAGAAGGGTTGAGCACTGTTGTGCACAGTTTCTCGATCGATCGAGACCTCGGGGCCGATCGATCGAGACCTCGGGGCCGATCGATCGAGAGAGGCAGAATGTTGAAAAATAAAATGATGTTTTATTTTGTTAAGTTTATGATGTGAGATGGTATTGAGGCATCTAATATGGTATTGTGTGGTCTTGTAGAGCCATCCCAGGTACCGGCACCATCAAGGAGATAAAGTCTATTGACTCCTCCTCTTTTTGAAAAGGTACGTAAGAGACGTACGGGCATCGGACGGTAAAACACATCTTTACACTTTGCATGAGTATACATGATGAAACGATGATGTCTATAAGTTGTGTATGATGTTTATAAGATGTTTACGTGTTTATAAGATGTCTACGATGTTATACGGGGTAAGATGCCCCACATGGTAAGAGGCCATGCGATGTCTATTTGTGGTAAGATGCCCCACATGGTAAGAGGCCATGCGATACTATTTGTGGTAAGATGCCACGGGGTAAGATGCTCCACATGATAAGAGGCCATGCAATGTTTATAATGTGGTAAGATGCCACAGGGTAAGATGCCCATATGCATGATTATGAATCAGGGACAACGATAAGAAGTTAATGAATAACCAGCATATTTACTTAACCAATGTTTCATTCATTTACTATGATGTTTTATGATGTTGAATGAGATTGTATATGCTTATGATGTGTTGTCCCTGTAGGTACGCTTTTGGACTAAAGGACTAAGGGGTCGGGTTGAGGCAGTGAGCTACGAAGAACACAGGAATGTATAGGAATCAAGTCTTGATTAGTATCTACTCTAGGAGTAGTATAAATCTAAACATGAACATTCTTTTGGAAGTGTAATGAATTTATTTTTGAAGTCCTTTATTTTGGCCTGTAATTCTAATAGCTCATGTAACAACCAGAACCTTAGAATGTTATTAATGAATGATTAGTCCTTCTTTGTCTATTAATCACTGTTAAGGTGGGAAGACCCCACACCATGTATTTTTACAGTTGCAACATTATAATAGGCTATGCTCGTACGTCATACGTACCTTATGGTTCCGTAGTTTGAGTCCAACCTTGCCTGAGTTCAACGTCCGATGAGTTATGTGCTAACACACAAATAACTCCCAATTAAACATAGACATGCAATCACGTGCCCAAGCACGTTCACAATTCAAAACCTATCGTCTATCCATGACGATTACCAAAGTAAAATCCCCCCTGTCTAAGCATGCATAATACCCAAAATATACCATATTACAAGTTTAAAAGATAGCCAAAAACTCAACCGAGAATACCGTTTTATTAAACTTTGGCTCCAACCAATCCATTTTAAAAGTGTAGCATTCCCATTGGAATGTAGACATTACCCCGGAAACGGCCCCTTTAAACATCGGTTCCAAAATTCCAAATTTTAAAAATAAATAGTGAAAAAATCACTATTCATCAAGCCGCGATCGATCGCCATTTACGCGCGATCGATTGCCGCTCCTCACTGCCGGGCAGAAGTGGCTCGCGATCGATCGCCAAACGCCTCGCGATTGATCGCCAAGATGTTGCGATCGATCGGCGCACTGTTTGTCTTCCACAAATTTCCAGCTGCTCGTCGCGATCGATCGCGACCTGCGATTTTCCGAAAAACTCAAGCTTTAATGGTATTTTTCACACCCAAACTCAAAACCAACACCCCAAACAACTTCAACACCTCAAAAACATCATTTAAAACCTATCAACGCTCCTAAAACACAACTTTGGATTTTTATCAAAAATCCCCAATTACCAAACCTAACAAAATACTCAACCAAAACCCACCATACTACTATCAAATCGAAGACAATGGTTAGGGGAAGATTAATACCAGATTATCTTCGAGAAATCCGGTTCCCGGGCCAAGCTTCCAACGATTCTTCCACCAAGGGAAGAAAAGGGAAATGGGGGGAAAGGGTTGAGCGAGGAGAGAGGGGAGAGAGATAGCGGCTCCGTGCCAAATGACGGAATACCGAGTCCACTTGGTATATATAATACCAAAACTTCTAAATACCAATCCCTTCACAAATACATCATGACTCGTTAGAAATCATCTGTTTTCAATAATTATCTCTCCCACTCTAATTCAATTGCCAGCCCCAGTACAAAGTACTCCGGACCCCAAATCCCACCAAAGACCAAAATTCCCAGATTATTACCACTATGAGAATACAATCTCATCCCTTGGATCCAACGACTCCAAAAACTGGATTTAATATCCCCGGGAGTCCCAAAGCCGCAATTAATTCATAATTGCCACAATAAAATCCATTAAGGATTATTACCACAACGGGCATCACAATTATCCCCCACTGATAAAATTTCGTCCTCGAAATTTGCAAGGCGTACTCCACGTAGTGCCGAGACCACGCAATCCCAAACGGATCCCCAATATTGAATCATGAACATAACATGAATGACACACCAACCGCGAGGATTCCGACCTCGCACCAAAACCTGGAATGGAGTAAACCTCCCAAACCATCGCAAACTCAAAGAAAGAAGGCACCATTTCCCGATGCTAACCATCCCAAAAGCAGTTAGCCAACCAAAACTGCAAATTAAACGAATCATAGTGATGTGACTAGAAATAGACACATCTATTGCGCTTAATTGTCTACGATTTGGTATATTTTGATGGATAAATTGATACATATGCTACCTAATCGTATATTTGTGTAAATGTAGGGAAATGTGATGAAATCATGCTAAAATTATGAAAGAAGCAATAAAGTTGAAGAAAAGAGGAAAAAACAAGAATCCAAGACACATGTTGCTCCTTTCTCCTCATATTTCTATATGTTCGAGCCATGTTTTGGAAATGTGGTCCATAGAAACGTTGTAGAACTTTGAGTTATCTTCGCGTAGACAGCTGATTCATTAAATTCGGAGTTCGGACAAGAAAGTTACGGCCAAAATACAAAACTCGCCAGAAAAATGGAAGACATGCGTAATTACGCCAATGCTACGGCATGCGTAGGCGTAGCTACGCCATTGGGAGGCGTAAATATGCCAGAAACGTGGGAAGCCATAATTTTGACACGTCATTAGGCGTCGTTACGCCATTTTCTGGCGTAGCTACGCCATCAGAGTTTTGGAAAGTGTAAAAACTTGATTTCTTTCCTTCCCACATGGATTCTAACCTACTCCATCAGCCTCCCTACATATATCCCTCGAAATTCAGACCTTTTAACCATCTAGATTGTTAGGGTAGAATAGTTTAGGATTGTTTTACAATTTTTCTTTCAATTTTGTTGAAGACGGCTACGAAGATCGAAGCGAAGGCGGGATTGACACCTCGACGAGCGGAGATCGGATTAGTTTTCTTTCCCTTGTTTTTATTTATAGTTTTGTTTTAATTATGTCTAGCTAGTTTTAATTCTTGGTTGAGGAAGACAAATCCTTGGATTTATTTATCTTGGGGAGATTCCTACGCTTTAATTATCAATTTTATTGAGTATCAAGAGTTTTTTCTGATTTTATTGATATGATTGTTGTGTTTGTTTATTGGATTGACAACCTAGTAACTTGCATGAAATCTAACGCTAAATTAGATATCAAATACGGAATCGTTTGATCCCTCTAATTTACGAAGCAACTAAGATTGATAATTGCCTGCTGTTGGTGTTATTAAATTCTTAGGAAAAACGATTGGATGATTAATTCTAACGGCTGTAGTTTTTATTGATTAGATTCATCAAACTTACTAGTTTTGAAACTATCATTGATTTAATCTTAACGGCTGTAGTTTTGGTTAAAGATTTGATAAGAGTTGAATTGAATGCTGTTTTCTATTTGACTACAATTAAGGTAAGGGAGGAATTAGATTTCCAATTGATGAATATTCAAGTAAAATTGAGTCTTTAGTGAATCGATGAAATAGATGATAATTCCAAGGAAGAGTCGACCGATACCAAGAATCGCTTTCATTAGTTAATATTTGTTTTTAATTTTAATTAGTATAATTCAACTTCACAACCCCATCTTTTATTGTTTTGATTTTGATTTTCATTAACACAAAGATTCACACCTTCTCGTGGGATCGATCCCTACTCACGCTTCTACATTATTGTTATCAATCTTGAGGATTGAGTGGAGTTAATTTGGGCGTACACGATAAGCGCTACCACATACGTGACTCCAAAATAGATATCACCTCGAGGATATCTCTACGATCCAGCCCGCGATGTTAAACATACATCGTTGCCAAGGAAACCACCAGTACACGATAGTGTACCTAACCATAACCGGCTTCCGTTTCCAAACTCACCTCCAACAAGGAGTAGTTACACCACATTGCCACACAGATTGGGCAACCACACGGCTACCGACTAACAAAAAAGACATCTCTAAAGATATTTACATCCGGGTGTTCCAAGAAGATCACATCTTGGTCCAAACACACCCTCAAGACTCCACAAGGTCTCAAGTTATCGAAAGGACATGCAAGAACAATCAATTGCACTCCCGCCACCCGTGTTGACCACGACACTAAACAAATCCGAATCCTGGCCATCCCTCGTTTATCCTGGGATTCAACAATCCTAAAATAGGGAGACTATCAAACTAACCAGCAAAAATCACCATGGTCCCCAAAACACGACAATCCTTCCTCAGGGAAAGTCAACCGGACCTTACGATTATTCCTCAGAATACATCGTGCCATCGAGATTACCAATCTCAAGGTGCCACAATCTCTCACCGGAGATTCGCCAAACCAAGTACATGCCTAAGCACTAACACAACACTCATACTCAATGCAATAGACTCGGGTATCTCCAAACATACCCAAAGTCCCAAAACCCACTGTCCATCTCCAGGTGTTCTCACCTCGCGGAGAACAATGATTGACAGACCAACGACCAATGGTGTGATCTAACATCAACACCACGCAAACTGACTCATTGAGTCTCCCAAAGACTCCCAATCGGTAGGTATAACAATACCGCCAATAGAATAGCGGAATGAACTATCGCTATGAATACCCGGCGGCATAATCGTGGACTCAAGAGGTACTCACATTCATGTAGCACTTTGTTCCTTTCGGACCCAAGAGGTGGCTCACATTAAATGCAGCACTTTGTTCCTGATAGCATCGCTACATCATGACAGCGGCATCATCGCTTCGACGTGACAGCGGCATGTATCATCGATTTGACACGACAGCGGCATCATCGCTTTGACATGACGGTGGTATCATCGCTTCGACATGACAGCGGCATCATCGCTTCGATGTGACAGCGGCATTTACCATCGCTTCGACACGACAGCGGCATCATCGCTTCGACATGACAGTGGTATCATCGCTTCGACATGACATCGGCATCATCGCTTCGACGTGACAGCGGCATTTACCATCGCTTCGACACGACAGCGGCATCATCGATTTGACATGACAACGGCATAATCATGAATGTATCACTTTGTTCCGCAGGCCCAAGAGGTACTCCCATGCACGTGCCACATGCCCCGTAGGTGCAAGAGGTGACCCCGCACATGTGCACATTGTCCTTTGGACTCAAGAGGTGATGCCCATTCCTCATAATCTCATCGATATTTCCATACAAATGCATCAAGGTTAACACCACAAATCAAAAATCCTACTACGTTATATCGGCGGCTCAATAATATCCCTCGTTATGATATGACAACGGCATTAACCATCGCTTCGACATATGAGCGGCAAATATTATGATCCATCGCTGATGATATACCCATAGCAGGACTCTAATTGCAATATATTTGCATGCTCAATAACAATTGAAATCACATTTCATCGTATTCCATATGATCCTGCAACCATCATGGTTAGCAATACCACATTCCACATCATAAAAGCATGTAAGCAAATAGTTGTGTCACGCAACACTAACTACTATCATGCATAAATATGTACCCATTCCTATCAGTATGTTCCAGGCTCTCAATAGCCCCAAAGAGCAAACCACTGCTCTGATACCACTAATGTAAGGACCCCCGTGCCCTTAATCCTTTATTAGTGTATTAATCCATGCCATTAGTGCATACAATCATATATCATGGGAAGGAACCACATGCAAGCATAGCATCATATACCAACTATAAAATTTCTTGCATTAAAACTCCATAATATTCAACTTCCCAACCCAAACCATTTACATAGTATGCACCCTCATAATACACTAACGTACTCTCATTTCATTTAGCCATTTCCATATCTAATTGCATGCAACAATAAATGAAGAGAGAAAAGCCATTGCCCATTTATACATTCCATATACACGTAAAAACATACTCACATGAGAGCACCCAATGAATGAGCGTGTATCTAATGTATAAAATACTCTACCAGGTAGCGTTACTGGTACTTCAATCGTGGAAGCACCTCCCAAGCACAACTCGATCTCAACTCTGGATCTGTGTACTTATTCAACCAGCCCGAGCTCAACTCCAAACTTGCTGCTACACCTGTATCACCTGTTCCAACAGAGACAGTCCCCACACGGGGTGAGCATACCAATGCCACCAATCCAATAATCATAATATTGCAGTTCATAATTTACAGAATGTAAATGCCGTGAATTTAAATGATACTCCCTGGATGGTATCATCCTCATCCGGGATCCCCTGTGTTGTCCTTGTTCTCAAAATAACCAAACTCATCAAATTCTCAAAGCCAGTTAATCGTCACATAGATTAACTAATACCATTTCTATTATGCCAGTTCCATAATCAATAGGGTAAAATCATTATATAAAAGAATGTAGATATCACATATTTTTAACCAATGATTCCATGTTCCTATTTCATTGCTCGCTCCACAATAGCAGCATTTCAAACCCCACGCACGCTCAACAATAGCGGCGTCATAACCGATGGCCGCTCAACGGCGACAACATCCCAAATCATTGCTCGCTTAATAGCGGCACCGTATGGTTCCTATTTAGCGCAATTTCTATTTACCATGCATATCACTATCCATTTGTAGCAAGTACCATGTACCATGCATTTCAACATCCATTTATTGCAAATACTACATACCATGTATTTTTACAGTTGCAACATTATAATAGGTTATGCTCGTATGTCATACGTACCTTATGGTTCCGTAGTTTGAGTCCAACCTTGCCTGAGTTCAACGTCCGATGAGTTATGTGCTAACACACAAATAACTCCCAATTAAACATCAAAAAATAACTTTATATTCAAGAGCAAAAACTTGTGCATCTTGTTCATCCCATTTCTTCAAGTTTGAGTGCTTTCAAACCTTAGTAGTTTGAGGACTTGTGATTTGGAGTGCTCCTATCACAAGTCATAGTCGTTGTATCTTGTGAGACAAATTGCCAATTGAACCGTAGCACGGACGGAGTCCAAATCTCGCCTCGACATTCCTACTACAAAGTCATTTGTTGTTTTTGCTTGCTACTTTCCTAATATACAAATCCAGTAAATTTCGTACAACAGCAAGCAGTTACAGAAGTTTCTCAGTAATATTATAAATTTAGGAGAAGATCAGTGATGAAGTTCATACTGTTAAATTGAAAAAAAAAGAGGAATTTTATACCAGATAGTCATTGAGATAGTCAAGAAGCAAGAAGGAAGGATTTTGTATGAGAGCTTTCAATGTACAAAAAATGAGACCAAGTGTTGAATGAATTCTTGATATATTGTGCATTGCTTTATCTCAAGATGTTAGTTCCGGATTTTAAATATGACAAAACAAATCAGAACGGATCGATATCGATTGCTCAAAGCAGATCAAGCTGATATGGTATATCGCAAAATCAGAACGGATCGATGAACATCAGCCTGACCAGATCGAAGCTTCAGAACAGCTCAACTATTATCAGATCAGAGCAGACAAGGTTGTATAAGCTTCGCTCTTCATTCCAAATCATTAACGGCTATTTATTGAAGCATTTAATGTTGCAATTAATGCTGAAAAAGACCAAGGACTGAAGATTACCATAAAAGGTAAGAAGACAAAGAAGAGCTTACCTGACAGTCGCCGAAAGCATGAACCAGAATGGCAAGTGCCCAAAAGAATAAGACTGTAGCTTACTCAGAGTTTGAGCAGAGTCAAGAGTTGCACATAAAGGGAAATAATGTCGTTGGTACATGCAACTATATAAGGATGCAACTAAAGAGCTCAAAAAGAGTCTGATAAATCGAGAAACGCAAAAAGAAAACAAAACAGCACAAGCTTACAAGCTCAGACATTCTCGAGCCGAAAGTTTTCATAAGCACAAGCACATTGTAATATTTGATCATCTCAGGATCATTGTGTGCATAGACTAAACTAGTCTATATTTTGTATTATTTACTAAGATAGAGAAGTGAGAATCAATTGTAACTGTCAAACAGTGTGTGTCTGAACAGATCGAGAGACTAGGAGTTTCAGTCTGGTAGAGAGGTAAATCCATCTGAATCGGGTTTGTACAACGGGATTGTATAAATCAAAGTCTTCTAGTGGAATCCTTCCTTAATTGGAAGAAGGGGATACGTAGAAGGATTACACCACCTTCGAACTTCCAGAAACATATTCTGTCTTTTATTAATATGCACTCGTTTTATCATTCAAGCCATCGAGCCGTTCTTACTAGTCTAAGAACAGACCGTTCCGCACTAAAATATTCAGTGGTCTGTTCTGCAGAAAAGTTGATTAAGAAACAGATTTCTTTCACTAACCCGAGAGAAATCACAAAGGATTAATTTTTAATAAGAGTGTTCATTCCCCCCGCCCCCCCTCTAAACACTCCGGACCGATCCTAACAAGTGGTATCAGAGCAGGTCATCTTAATCATCAAAGATACTTGAACTGATGGCATCATTCAACAAGATTCCCATGTTCTCAAAAGAAGACTATGATGATTGGAGAATCAGAATGCAGGCTCATGTGGCAGCAAAGGATGACGATATGTGGTTCGTCATCACTGATGGACCAATGAAAATTCTGAAAGTCAATACAGCAGCCGCCATTACTGGTGGTGAACCCCAAATGGTCGACAAGGACAGATCCCTCTGGACGAATGAAGAAAGAAAGAAAGCAAATCTAGACCACGTAGCCAAAGACATCTTGTTCAAGACGTTGGACAAGAATATGTTCAGCAAAATCAAAATGTGCTCAACTGCTAAAGAAATCTGGGAGAAGATAGCACAGCTATGTGAAGGGAACGACCAGAGTAAAGAAACAAGCTGACTGTTGCTCTACAAAAATTTGAGAGCATAAAAATGAAGATTGGAGAAACGCTAAATGAGTTTGATGAAAGAGTCACTGGCATTATCAATGAACTAAATGGTCCGAGCAAGGAATACTCTAACAGAGAGATTGCTCTGAAAGTAATGAGAGCATTGCCAAAAGAATGGGATGTCAAGACCATTGCAATGAGGGAGTCTAAAGATCTGAACAAAGTTGAACTTCTGATCTGTTCGCAGATCTTAAGGCGTATGAGTTCGAATTGATCACCATAGGTGAAGCAGAGCCATTCATCTCTCAACCAAATAAAGCACTGGCAGCTATTCCAGACCAGACCACCCCCTCAACAGATCGATCAATCAAACAGATAAGTAATGATGCTATGTCATTATTTATCAAGAAATTTGGTAAATTCATGTCTAAAAATAAACGGAATTTCAAACCCTCTCATCACTATAAATCTAGAAAAGACGATGTTGTTAATGATCAGGCTTGCTACAATTGTGGTAAGACCGGACACTTTATTGAGATTGCACCAGACCGAAGAAAGAAGAACGAAAAGAAAAGCATCGTGATGATAAGAAAAAGAAGCACTACAAAGATAGTA
Organism: Haberlea rhodopensis; assembly: GCA_907163345.1. Classification (NCBI taxonomy): domain Eukaryota; kingdom Viridiplantae; phylum Streptophyta; class Magnoliopsida; order Lamiales; family Gesneriaceae; genus Haberlea; species Haberlea rhodopensis. The sequence goes on from CAJQUN010000160.1 coordinate 1,089,886, forward strand.
AAAATCATCATGGGAAGTCCCAAAAGGTCCTAGTAGCAGAGGAAGGAAACAGCAAGTGGGCTCAGACTGACTCAGATTCAGAAAGCTCTGAATATTCATCCAGCGAAAGCGAAGAGGATATTCAATGTCTAATGGCAGACGAAGAAATGAGTCAAACAGGCGAGGTATTCTATCTTGACTCAAATGAATTCACACGTGAAGAGCTTATGTCCGCACTGCAAGACATGGCTAATGATTATAGAATTTTAGCTGAATCATTTGAGAAAACTAAAGCTAAAGCCAATGATCAAATAGATGAGCATATCAAACCAAGCTGCTCTGAGCTAGGTGAGTGCAATAATCTACAGATCGAGCTGAATAAGCTAAAAATCTCTTACGATCAGCTCCATGAAGAAAACAAGAGAATTAGCACACAAAATGCTAAGCTTTCTCATATTTTCAAAACATGGACAAAATCAAGAGCATCTCTGGAAGAATTGCAAGAGGTACAAAGAAATGTCGGTGATGTCACTGGCATAGGCTTTGATATCAAAGACTGCACCAAAGATGAATCTGAACTGTTGCTGGTAAAGAACAAAATCAAACAAATGACATTGTTAGATCAAGCATAGTATATGAAACTGAAGCGTCTACAATTCAAACAGGAGTCTCCTTCGTGAATCAAGGTTTGAGAAAAGGAATTGGATATGTTAACCAAGCCAAAGAAAAGGCACCAGCAAGCTTTGTGTCTATCAGACCAAACCTAAAGGTGCAAGATCTAAGGAAAGGAAGACCATCCAACTACTATAACTCAAAACCAGTTCAACGAAGATATAGATTACCTCATAAGAATCAAAGGTTTCCATATCGCACACATTATCAAACACAACATCGAAATAGATCATCTCACATCACACCAGACACACACAAGCCATTAAAGCTGATACAGGTGTGGGTTCCCAAAGGGCTAATCCGTTCTGGACCCAAGTAGGATTGGGTACCAACAGTAATTATGTTTGATGACAGGTACCGAAGAATCTAGTATCGGACTGGTACTTAGACAGTGGGTGTTCTCGTCACATGACAGGAAACGTCGAGCTGCTGTCTGAAGTCACAGAATGTACTGGACCCAAGATCATCTTCGGGGATAACTCAAAGGGTAAGACCGTGGGCAAGGGTAAGATTGGCCATGGTAATATTACTATCAATGATGTGCTGTTAGTTGAAAATTTATGCTATAATCTGATTAGTATAAGTCAACTATGTGATAATGGTTATGCTGTAGAATTTCACAAACACACTTGCACTGTTAAAACGTCAGACGGTATGACCATGCTTGTAGGAATCAGAAATGGAAACACATATAAGATTAACTGGAACTTTGCTCAACCTGATAATCCTACGTGCTTCATCGCGAATAATGATAATAAACACTGGCTATAGCATAAACGCTTGAATCATCTCAACTTTAAGACTATCTCTAGCCTGTGTAAACATGATTTAGTTGTCGGTCTGCCCAAGATCGATTTTGCTAAGGATAAGATCTGTGAAGCTTGCCAAATGGGCAAACAGATCAGATCATCCTTCAAAAACAAGAATGCCAAATCCTCCTCACTGTGATATCCCCGAAATGATTATGTGGGTAATCATGCATTTAAGGGTGGTTAATTATGAACCTATATGTTTAAAGCGTTTGTATGTGGGATTAATTTATTTAATTTGATGATGTGGTTTAGGAAGCATGTTAGGTGTTTTTAATTGTTGTGTTGATGTGGTAGAATAATAAAATATCGAGGAGGGATATTTTTATACATCGTATGAAATACCGGGACACAATTAAACACCACAAACCACCCCACATGCAACCACCCAACCCCCACTTGCAGCCAAACCCACGCCCCTCCCCTGTTTTCTGGGAAAGCAGATTGACTTATAGGCATGTTTGGACTTAGATATTTTGAGTCTTGCCTCTTCCAAAAGCTTCCTTCTTTTTCCCTTCATTTCTCTGCAACTTGGTCGAGTTCCAGGAGAAAAGTGATCGGGTTTCATGCTTCTTTTCATATAGAAAATCGAAGGGCAAAAGTGGTGAGGAGTCACATTTTTCCCAGTTTTCAAGTTTCCTGGCATGCTTGTTCTTTGTAGCAGTTTTGGCATGATAGTTTAGGGTATGATGTTATCTTGTTATGAATACCTTTTTGGGATGTTTGTGAAGCCTTTAGCATGTTTAGTTAAGAAACTTGCATGCTTTATGTGCTATATTTATGCTAGAGAAAAGGGCTCCTCGAACACCCGAGCAGAGAAGTACTCTGTTTTCCATGTTAGGAAGGGTTTTACCATGATGTTTCGAAGCATGCTAACTTAGGTTTTGGTTGAACCTTTGATGTGTTTTTATGTATGGTAACTTGTTGAAGGTACCAGTATATTTCCTTGAGCATGTTGCATGTGTTATGTGAAAGATTTAATCATGTGAAAGGTAGTGTTCGAAAATTCTGGGCAAGGTTCAAATGCCCTGTTTTCTGGAAATATATGTGCGAAGAGTACTTTTATGAAGGTGTTATCATGCATGATAAGCTTATATATTGGAGAAACTTTGATGTAAAAACATGCTTGGTAGTTTTGTGAAACCCATGGCATGTTTAGTTGAGCAAGGTTTATGTTATATGTGTTAGTTTTAATAGCATGAAAAGAGGTGCTCAAGAATTCTGGAAATGAAAATGTGCCCTGTTTCCAGAAAAAGTTGATCCAGTACTTGTTTTAATGATCGATGTTTATGCTTGTAGGTTTATGCTAAGGGTGTATATTTGGTTTGAATACACTCAGGGTAGTGTAGTTCAAATGCTAGCATGATGGTCTTGGTATGTATATTGTCCTACATGTTAGATTTAAGGGTATGATTATCGGTGTTAAGCAATTCTGGAAAATCGCCGAAGGAACAAGGTTGGCGATCGATCGCCAAGGAGGCAGGATCGATCGCGACGTTCCAGTAAGTTTTGGCGATCGATCGCCAATATAGTGGCGATCGATCGCGGATTGAATTTTTCTGGTATGCGAGGCAGTAGCATCTCGCGATCGATCGGGGCTCATGGGCGATCGATCGCGAGATGATATTAAAGGATTTGTTTGGTTTTTTATTTGGTTTTGCTTCCGGATTATTATGAGGTGCCTAATATTGTGTTGTGTGGCTATGTAGAACCATCCCAGGTGCCAGCACAACCGAGGAGATAAAGTCGATTGACTCCTCTATCTTTTGAAAGGTACGTAAGCGACGTACGGGCATCCCAACGGTAACATGTACTTTATGTTTGTCTTTATGACACATGATGAATGCAATGTGGTGCATTAAGATTATGATACATGTTTTTATGCATTGTTTTTGCATATGTATGTTGTGAAATATAAGAGGTGTATTTCACGAGTCAAAGTTATCTTAGTAAGGATTTTAATGGCTTACGCTAAAGTCCATTGGAAGCGATGAAGAATTCCGCTTACATGGAGTAGCAACGCTAAAGTCCATTGGAAGCGATGAAGAATTCCGCTTACATGGAGTAGCAACGCTAAAGTCCATTGGAAGCGATGAAGAATTCCGCTTACATGGAGTAGCAAGAAGCATTAAAATGTACTAATGATAAGGGCTCAGGATGAAATAAGGATTTAAGGGAAAAGGAATGTCATGACATTGCATATCCATACATTCATATAATGTGTTTCTATTATGAATTATGGTACAGGGACAACCAATGGGCGATATAAATGCTGGAAATACAGGAAGGACTTGTGTTTAAGATTTGCATTTATGCCTTACTTTCATATTATGTTAAATATGAATTGTGTTATGCTCATGTGTTGGGGGTTGTCTTTGTAGGTGCTTTTGTTGACGAGAACCAGGGCCGGGGTTGATATGCTGAGCTGTAAGGAGTGCTACAGGATTAGCATGATAGAGTTTTAGTATAGCTTCTACTGAGTAGAGTAAGACTATGATGTAGTACCTTCGTAGGAAGTATGTCTTTCCTTTTTGGAACTTTTTGGTACTGTAATCTCTAAAGCTCAGGTTAATCAACACGGCACTTTACTCTGATATAATCACATGTATGTTTAGTTCTCTAAATTGCACCTTAATATCTTGATGTGATAACGGGGTCTCACATTTAGTGGTATCAGAGCAGTGGTTAGATAACCAGGGAAGAGTGAAGGGTAGCCTTTAGAGACAAGTTGGCTAGGTATTCATTTAGGCATGCTTATGCATGTGATGCATATGGTTGTATACGTGTTATACTAACATGCTTTGAATATTTTACTCTTGTTATCTAACGGCTTATATTATGAACTGCTTTTGGTATTGTTGTTAACTATTGTGTTGCAGCATGGCGGACCTCAATGAAGAGGTAGGAGATATGGACAGTAGACATGCCAGTATTGCTCAGCCGAACCCCTTACCACCACCTGCTGTGGGCGTGGAGCCCAGTGTACAGATATTACTGCCAGGGGAGCTCAGTTTGAAGCAGTTTCTGAGTTTCCATCCGCCCATGTTTGAGGGGACTGAGTCTGGTGAAGTAGCTGAGGAATGGTTGGAACGTATAGAGCAGATACTTGTGACTGCACCTTGTGCACTCACGGCATGGCTGAGGTTAGCAGAGTTTCAGCTGGCTAAGAAGCCTGCTATGTGGTGGAAGACCACCGTGATGGAGCTGAGAGCTCTAGGTATGGCAGTTGACTGGACTGTATTCCGGACCCGGTTCCTTAACCGGTATTTCTCTGCAGCTGCCAGACAATTGAAGGAAGATGAGTTCAACAGTTTGAAGCAGGGTAGCATGTCCGTAGCAGACTACGCTATGCAGTATTCCTCACTGCTGAGGTATGTACCTCATATTGCTGTCAGCAGCCATGCCAAGATGAGGAACTTTCTGAAAGGTCTGAGGCCGGAGCTATTCGATAGGGTTATCTCTAACAACCCCAGCTCGTTTGACGACGCCCTGACACGGGCAGAGTTGGCAGAGATTGCCGTAGACGCATACAAGGATGCTGTACCCCCCTTTTGTACCATCACAGAGGCCTACTACTAATAGTCTGAAGCCACGAGGGGATCAGTTTAAGGCTCGTGGGGCCTCATCATCCTCCAGGTTTAGTGGGAAGAAGTCTCATGGACAGAAACAGAACACCCGGGGGCATCCACAGGGAAACAGGACAGAGGTAACCAGGTGTACCAACTGTGGAGGATGGCATTTGTTACGTGACTGTCGAGGTTGCTATATCTGTGGCAAGATGGGCCACATAGCTCGGGGTTGCCCCAATCGGGCAGTTCAGACGGATTCAGGGCCGAATAGGCCAAGGTTTGATGCTGGGAGGGCACCACAGAGGCAGCAGTTTGCACCACGACCCCTGGGAGGTCAGACGACAGGACCGCCGCAGGGACAGGTGTATGCACTGACCAGGGAGCAGGCCGAGGCAGCCCCAGAGGAGGTCATTGCTGGTACGTGTCATTTACTTACGTACCCTGCACTTATATTGATAGATACAGGTGCTTCCCATTCCTTTGTATCTACTGCCTTTGTGGAAGGACACCATTTGTGCTCGTCTCTGTTACCCACGCCTCTCATGGTCTCGACACCCACGGGGAAGCATGTGATTGCGGATCGACAGTTATCAGATTGCCTCATTTATTTTGAGGGCAATGATCTGAGGGCCGATTTGATTCAGTTAGAGATGGCAGACTTTGACTGCATTATCGGCATTGATGTGTTGAGCAGATACCGAGCTATGGTAGATTGCCAAAAGAGGATGGTTCGTTTTCTGTCTGATCAGGGGTTCCAGTGGACTTTTTATGGGGACGGCTCTCGTCCAAGGATACCAGTAATCTCGGCGGTTAAGATGTCGCGGTTATTGGAACGTGGTCATACTGGGTACCTTATTTATGCTATGAATGCTTCAGAGGAGAAGGAAGTGAGAGCCGAGGACATTCCAGTTGTGGCGGAGTTCAGTGATGTGTTTCCAGATGAGATTCCGGGATTTCCGCCAGTCAGGGATGTAGAGTTTGCTATTGAGCTGCTGCCAGGGACATCAGCCATTTCTCGTGCCCCATACAGGATGGCACCGGCAGAGCTGAGGGAGCTGAAGGTCCAGTTACAGGAGCTCCTCGACAAGGGATACATCCGCCCTAGTGTATCGCCTTGGGGTGCGCCAGTCTTGTTTGTGAAAAAGAAGGATGGATCAATGCGTCTGTGCATTGACTACAGGCAACTGAACAAGGCTACAGTGAAGAACAGATATCCGCTTCCGAGGATTGATGATCTGTTCGACCAACTTCAGGGTACGGAGGTGTACTCCAAGATAGATTTGAGGTCAGGCTATCACCAGGTACGGGTTAGAGCTGGTGATGTTCAAAAGACGGCTTTTAGAACTCGGTATGGGCACTATGAGTTCTTGGTGATGCCGTTCGGTGTGACAAATGCACCTGCAGTCTTTATGAGCCTGATGAACAGAGTATTTCAGGAGTACCTCGATCAGTTTGTGATCGTGTTTATTGATGACATCCTAGTCTATTCGAGGAATGAGGAGGATCATGCCGATCATCTGAGGATAGTACTCCAGATCCTCAGAGATCATCAGTTATACGCCAAACTCAGCAAATGTGAGTTTTGGCTGAACAGTGTTGCATTTTTGGGCCATATCATATCACGAGAGGGGATATCAGTAGACCCGAGGAAGATAGAGGCAGTTATGGATTGGTCTACCCCTACTTCAGTCAGTGAGATTCGAAGTTTTCTTGGTCTGGCTGGCTATTATCGACGTTTCGTCGAGGGTTTCTCAAAGATCGCCAAGCCACTTACACAGCTGACTCAGAAGGGAGTCCCATTTTGTTGGTCAGAGGCTTGTGAGCAGAGCTTCCGGGAATTAAAGCACAGGCTGACTACTGCGCCAGTTCTAGTGATACCCAAGGAGAACAAAGGATTTGTTCTTTATACCGATGCATCTCTACAGGGATTAGGGTGCGTGCTGATGCAGGACAGACATGTAGTGGCTTACGCTTCGAGACAGTTGAAGCCACATGAGACGAGGTATCCAGTCCATGATCTGGAGTTGGCAGCTATAGTGTTCGCCTTGAAGATATGGCGACACTACTTATACGGTACCCTCATTTACCATCTTCACTGATCACAAGAGCCTGAAATTCTTGTTTACACAGGCTGAGCTGAACATGAGGCAGAGGAGATGGATGGACCTGCTGAAGGACTACGATTGTGAAATCGAATATCACCCGGGAAAAGCAAATTTGACAGCCGACGCTTTGAGTCGGAAGGTGAGGAGCACAGCAGAGGATGCTATGTCTCTGTCAACTATGTTTGGCTCCTACTGCCATTTGGGATTCGATTATGATGTATCTTCTTCACCAGTACAGGTTTTGACCTTGCTAGCTGAGCCTGTTATATTTGATCACATCAGGAAGGCTCAGGGGACCGATGTAGAGGTTCAGAGATGGATGTTAGTGGTTCATTCAGGACAGCCATCGAGATTCAGAGTGGCTGATGACGGTTCTCTGAGGCTCGGCGACAGATGGGTGGTTCCAGATACAACCGAGTTGCGCCAAGGTATATTACAGCGAGCTCATTGCAGCAGGATGAGTGTCCATCCAGGTGGGAAGAAGATGTATAAGGATCTACGCAGCCAGTTCTGGTGGAGGCGTATGAAACAGGATGTCACCTCTTTTGTCAAGCGTTGTTTGATTTGTCAGCAAGTGAAAGCTGAGAGACAAAGGCCTGGAGGTGAACTAAGAAGTTTAGAGGTACCCGAGTGGAAGTGGCAGCACGTATCTATGGATTTCGTGACCCACTTGCCGAGGACTGTTTCGGGTTTTGATGCCATCTGGGTAGTCGTGGACAGGTTGACTAAGAGTGCTCATTTCATTCCCTACTGTATGACCTTCACGCATTTAAGAATGGCGCAGTTATATGTCAAAGATGTGGTGAGACTGCACGGGATCCCTGTTTCGATTGTGTCAGATCGAGATCCGCGGTTTACATCTCACTTTTGGGAGGGTCTGCAGACAGCTCTAGGTACAGAGTTGAGGTTGAGCACAGCCTATCATCCCCAGACGGACGGACAGACCGAGCGTACGATACAGACGCTCGAAGACATGTTGAGGGCTTGTGTGCTGGAGTTTGACACTTCATGGCAGGACTCGATAGCCTTGGTGGAATTTTCTTACAACAACAGCTACCAGGCAAGTATTCAGATGGCTCCTTTCGAGGCCCTCTATGGTAGGCGTTGTAGGTCACCCTTGTGTTGGGATGACATGGACCGTAAGTCGGTTGGAGGACCTGAGTTGATTCAGGAAATGGAAGAGAAAGTTAAGGTTATCAGAACAAAGATGAAGGCAGCTCAGGATAGACAGGCAGCATATGCCAATCAGCGGCGTAGACCGTTGGAGTTTCAGTTAGGCGACAGAGTGTTTTTAAAGATCTCACCCTTCAGAGGCGTAGTACGGTTTGGGATGCGAGGGAAATTATCCCCGAGGTACGTAGGGCCGTATGAGATCTTACAGCGTATTGGTACTCTGGCATACCGGTTGGCTTTACCGCCCTCTCTGTCTGGCATACACGACGTTTTTCATGTGTCTATGCTGAGGAAGTATGAGCCAGATCCCTCACATGTGTTGCAGCCTTCAGAGGTTCAGATTGAGTCCGATGTTTCTTATGTGGAGCGGCCTATCAGGATTTTGGATAGAGCAGACCGCAGACTTCGGAACAAGGTTATTCCTATGATCAAGGTACAGTGGGATCGTAGGGGTGTCGAGGAGGCCACGTGGGAGACAGAGCGACACATGGTGCAGTACTATCCAGAACTGTTTTCTGGTATGCGTTTATGTACTGTTTTATTTCTAGTTAGCAGCATGTTTGATTTCGGGACGAAATCTTATAAGTAGGGGAGTATTGTGATATCCCCGAAATGATTATGTGGGTAATCATGCATTTAAGGGTGGTTAATTATGAACCTATATGTTTAAAGCGTTTGTATGTGGGATTAATTTATTTAATTTGATGATGTGGTTTAGGAAGCATGTTAGGTGTTTTTAATTGTTGTGTTGATGTGGTAGAATAATAAAATATCGAGGAGGGATATTTTTATACATCGTATGAAATACCGGGACACAATTAAACACCACAAACCACCCCACATGCAACCACCCAACCCCCACTTGCAGCCAAACCCACGCCCCTCCCCTGTTTTCTGGGAAAGCAGATTGACTTATAGGCATGTTTGGACTTAGATATTTTGAGTCTTGCCTCTTCCAAAAGCTTCCTTCTTTTTCCCTTCATTTCTCTGCAACTTGGTCGAGTTCCAGGAGAAAAGTGATCGGGTTTCATGCTTCTTTTCATATAGAAAATCGAAGGGCAAAAGTGGTGAGGAGTCACATTTTTCCCAGTTTTCAAGTTTCCTGGCATGCTTGTTCTTTGTAGCAGTTTTGGCATGATAGTTTAGGGTATGATGTTATCTTGTTATGAATACCTTTTTGGGATGTTTGTGAAGCCTTTAGCATGTTTAGTTAAGAAACTTGCATGCTTTATGTGCTATATTTATGCTAGAGAAAAGGGCTCCTCGAACACCCGAGCAGAGAAGTACTATGTTTTCCATGTTAGGAAGGGTTTTACCATGATGTTTCGAAGCATGCTAACTTAGGTTTTGGTTGAACCTTTGATGTGTTTTTATGTATGGTAACTTGTTGAAGGTACCAGTATATTTCCTTGAGCATGTTGCATGTGTTATGTGAAAGATTTAATCATGTGAAAGGTAGTGTTCGAAAATTCTGGGCAAGGTTCAAATGCCCTGTTTTCTGGAAATATATGTGCGAAGAGTACTTTTATGAAGGTGTTATCATGCATGATAAGCTTATATATTGGAGAAACTTTGATGTAAAAACATGCTTGGTAGTTTTGTGAAACCCATGGCATGTTTAGTTGAGCAAGGTTTATGTTATATGTGTTAGTTTTAATAGCATGAAAAGAGGTGCTCAAGAATTCTGGAAATGAAAATGTGCCCTGTTTCCAGAAAAAGTTGATCCAGTACTTGTTTTAATGATCGATGTTTATGCTTGTAGGTTTATGCTAAGGGTGTATATTTGGTTTGAATACACTCAGGGTAGTGTAGTTCAAATGCTAGCATGATGGTCTTGGTATGTATATTGTCCTACATGTTAGATTTAAGGGTATGATTATCGGTGTTAAGCAATTCTGGAAAATCGCCGAAGGAACAAGGTTGGCGATCGATCGCCAAGGAGGCAGGATCGATCGCGACGTTCCAGTAAGTTTTGGCGATCGATCGCCAATATAGTGGCGATCGATCGCGGATTGAATTTTTCTGGTATGCGAGGCAGTAGCATCTCGCGATCGATCGGGGCTCATGGGCGATCGATCGCGAGATGATATTAAAGGATTTGTTTGGTTTTTTATTTGGTTTTGCTTCCGGATTATTATGAGGTGCCTAATATTGTGTTGTGTGGCTATGTAGAACCATCCCAGATGCCAGCACAACCGAGGAGATAAAGTCGATTGACTCCTCTATCTTTTGAAAGGTACGTAAGCGACGTACGGGCATCCCAACGGTAACATGTACTTTATGTTTGTCTTTATGACACATGATGAATGCAATGTGGTGCATTAAGATTATGATACATGTTTTTATGCATTGTTTTTGCATATGTATGTTGTGAAATATAAGAGGTGTATTTCACGAGTCAAAGTTATCTTAGTAAGGATTTTAATGGCTTACGCTAAAGTCCATTGGAAGCGATGAAGAATTCCGCTTACATGGAGTAGCAACGCTAAAGTCCATTGGAAGCGATGAAGAATTCCGCTTACATGGAGTAGCAACGCTAAAGTCCATTGGAAGCGATGAAGAATTCCGCTTACATGGAGTAGCAAGAAGCATTAAAATGTACTAATGATAAGGGCTCAGGATGAAATAAGGATTTAAGGGAAAAGGAATGTCATGACATTGCATATCCATACATTCATATAATGTGTTTCTATTATGAATTATGGTACAGGGACAACCAATGGGCGATATAAATGCTGGAAATACAGGAAGGACTTGTGTTTAAGATTTGCATTTATGCCTTACTTTCATATTATGTTAAATATGAATTGTGTTATGCTCATGTGTTGGGGGTTGTCTTTGTAGGTGCTTTTGTTGACGAGAACCAGGGCCGGGGTTGATATGCTGAGCTGTAAGGAGTGCTACAGGATTAGCATGATAGAGTTTTAGTATAGCTTCTACTGAGTAGAGTAAGACTATGATGTAGTACCTTCGTAGGAAGTATGTCTTTCCTTTTTGGAACTTTTTGGTACTGTAATCTCTAAAGCTCAGGTTAATCAACACGGCACTTTACTCTGATATAATCACATGTATGTTTAGTTCTCTAAATTGCACCTTAATATCTTGATGTGATAACGGGGTCTCACACTCACGCTGCTTAGAACTATTACATATGGACTTGTTTGGTCCTATACCAATAACAGGTTTAGGGGGAATGCGGTACACTCTTGTTGTTATTGATGATTACTCACGTTTTACATGGACTATATTTTTTAGCAGTAAAGATCAGACCGGTCCGAAGTTGATCAAGCTGCTGAAACGTACTCAGAATGAGAAATCGTCAAGCATAGATAGGATTCGTAGTGACAAAGGCACTGAATTCTCAAATCAGAATCTTGAATCCTTTCTAGAAGATCAGGGAATTAAGCATGAATTCTCAGCTGCTCAAACTCCTCAACAAAATGGAGTTGCAGAACGAAGGAACAGAACGATTAAGGAGGCAGCAAGGACAATGCTTGCAGATTCTGGAATTTCCCAAAAGTTCTGGGCAGAAGCTGTAAATACTGCTTGCTACACTCAAAATCGATCTATGATTAACAAGAAGTTGAATCTTACTCCATATGAAGTATGGAATGGTAACAGACTGTCTATCTCTCACCTTCATGTAGTTGGCTGCAAATGCTTCGTTCACAATAATGGTAAGAATCATCTTACAGCATTCGAAGCTAAGTCAGATAATGGGATATTCTTAGGATATTCATCCAATAGTAAAGCTTTTCGCATCTTCAATAATCGCACTTTAACTGTAGAAGAATCAGTTCATGTAGTGTTTGATGAATCTTTATGTATTGAGGGTAACAAGGAATCAATTCAAAATCAGATGGAAAATATCCATCTCGAAGCTAACAGTGATGATGAGATTGTAGCTAACAGGTCAAGAGACAATCCACCGGAACCTGAAGTACCAGATAGACCGGATCAAGGCAATGAAGCTCCTTCAGATCGAGCCGATCCGGAGGTTCTAAACTCTAATGTTAAAGCAGATGATGATAATGTTGCTACTACTCATCCTTCTGGACCAGATAATCCAGAATCGAGCTATCAATGGACAAAGTGGCATCCACCTGATCTAGTAATTGGAAAACCTTCTGCACCTATAAGAACCAGAGGATAGATGATGGATGAATTCACTCATGCCACTTTTCTATCTAATCTGGAACCCAAAAAGATTGATGAAGCTTTGACTGATTACAACTGGATTAAAGTAATGCAAGGAGAGCTTAATCAATTTGAACAAAATCAAGTCTGGAGTCTAACCCCAGGCCAAGTGATCTGCCTGTTATTGGAACCAGATGGGTTTTCAGAACCAAACTAGATGCATATGGAGTGGTGGTTAGAAACAAGGCCAGACTGGTCGCTCAAGGATTCCGACAAGAAGAAGGAATTGACTTCGATGAATCTTTTGCACCAGTCGCCAGACTTGAAGCAATCCGAATATTTCTTGCTTATGCTGCTTTTAAAGACTTCAAAGTATATCAAATGCACGTTAAGAGTGCTTTTCTTAATGGTAAGCTTCAGGAGGAAGTCTACATTGAGCAACCTTCTGGATTTCAGAACCACTCATTTCCAGATCATGTATATCTACTGAATAAAGCAGTATATGGACTGAAACAAGCTCCAAGAGCCTGGTATGACACTCTGTCTCAATTTCTTCTGAACCACGATTTTCAGATCGGCTCAGTGGATAAAACTTTATTTAAATTTATTAAGGGGGAACATACCTTATTAGTTCAAATCTATGTTGACGATATCATTTTTGGGTCAACTAACCCCAAATTATGCGAGAAATTCTCTATGTTAATGCAGGGACAGTTTGAGATGAGTATGATGGGAGAACTTTCATTCTTTCTCGGTCTCCAAGTCAAACAGCTCAGCAATGGTATTTTTATCAATCAGACCAAGTATACCAAAGAGCTTCTCAAAAGATTCGGAATGGAGACTTGTTCAACTGCATCAACTTCAATGAGTCCTTCAATTAAGCTAGATAAAGACGAAGGGGGAACAGCAGTGGAAGTAACGATGTATCGAGGACTGATCGGATCGCTCCTGTATCTTACAGCGAGCCAGCCTGATATTATGTTCTCAGTCTGCATGTGCGCTAGATTTCAGTCAGATCCAAAGCAATCACACTTTATTGCTGCTAAGCGCATTCTTAAATACTTAAAAGGATCTCAGAACGTTGGTCTTTGGTATTCCAAAGATTCAAATTTCAGTTTAGTCGGATATTCAGACGCTGACTATGCTGGGTGTAAGATTGATCGCAAAAGCACCAGTGGAACCTGTCAATTCTTAGGTGAAAGATTGATATCATGGTTTAGCAAGAAGCAAACATCTATTGCCACATCTACAGCTGAGGTAGAATATCTTGCCGCTGGAAGCTGTTGCGCTCAAATGCTCTGGATTCAACATCAGCTCAAAGACTATGGCATTCAAGCTATTGAATCTCCGATATTTTGTGACAACACCAGTGCAATTGCTATAACGTATAATCCAGTTTTGCACTCTCGAACAAAGCATATTGATATCAGACATCATTTTATTCGAGATCATGTTGGCAAAAAGGAAATTCGGATCGAGCATATTTCAACAGACCAACAAGCAGCAGATATCTTCACCAAACCACTTCCTGAGGCTAAGTTCAATTATTTTCGTCAAATTCTTGGTTTAATAGACTTATCTTGATATTTTAGACGTATCTTTCTTTTCGCTTTTAAAGATTATATACTGGCACAGATCGATAATACAATGATCAAAAAGACACAGACCGGTCCGAACTTTCAGACCGATCTCTGTCAAATCTGATATTATCCCATGATCTATCTGGCCACCCAATCTTTAATACAGTAATTGCTTAAAACAGTCGGGACTGATTGCATTTTAACCGCCTTATCTCTCTATCATCCTGTCCGTTTATTTTGAATTATTTAACTATCAGTCATCGAGATACAGACACGTTTCCTCTCTCTCCTATTTAGCGGGCTGAACATTTCACTTACATTTCACTCTTTAAGAATTACTGCTGTCTGTTTTCTAGCTTTCAAATATTTTCAATTTCTTCGTATTCCTCATTACATTCAAATGGCCACTATCACTCACAACTCTCTATCTGTTGAGTTCAATGAAATCTACAGGGCTGAAGATCCAGAAATTGTTTCCATGTTCAAATCCTTGGAATCTTCTGGATTAAGGAACTTTCTGGAATGCGGGACGGTGGTTTACGAGTCGGAGATTCGAGAGTTGTTTGCCAATGCTGTGTCTCAGAAGACGTTCATCTCCACCACCGTCAAGGGCAAATCTTTTGACATCTCTCAGTCGACGCTGTCAAAGACCTTTGGTCTTCCCAACACCGGACTGACTGAGTTTGGCCACTTTCCTCAGGCCACTATCACCGATATTCAGGGGAAAGTATCCATTTTTGGCCACCGACTGCAGCCATCATTCAAGAAGAAGGAAATGCTATTTCACTTCCAATTTCTATGCGAGATTGTTGGCAAGCCACTTGTGAGACCCCGTTATCTCAATCATAACCTTAGGTGCAATTAAGAGAACTAAACATTCATATGTATAAATCAGAGTAGTAAGTCGTGTTGATTAACCTGAGCTTAAGAGATTACAGTACCTTAATTTAAAAGGAATTTCACGTATTCCTACAAAAGGTTACTACACTATTGTCTTACTCTACTACATGTAGAAGCTATACAAAAATTCCCTAACATGCTATCCTGTAGCACTCCTTACAGCTCAGCATATCAACCCTGACCTTGGTTCTCCTCATCAAAAGCACCTACAAAGACAACCCCCAACACATGAGCATATCCTAATTCATATTCAACATAATATGAATGTAAAGCGTAAATGCACAAATCATAAATACAAATCACTTCCTGTATTCCAAGCATTTACAACGCCCATTGGTTGTCCCTGTACCATAACTCATAATAAAACATTATATGAACATATGGTTTCATAAATAAATGTCATGACATATCCTTCCTTCTCAAATCCTTATTTCAATCCTGAGTCACTTATCAATAGTGCATTCAATGCTTCTTACTTTTCCACGTAAGCGGAATTCCTCTTCGCTTCCTATGGAAATCCACGTAAGCGGAATTCTTCCTCGCTTCTTATGGACGTTAGCGTAAGCATTAAATCCTCACTAGGATAACCTTGACTCGTGAAATACACCTCTTATATTTCACACGTGAAATACACCTCTTATATTTCACAACGTATATATGCAAAAACGAAGCATATCGACATGTATCATATCATCATGCACTATCTTATGCATACCTTACTTTGCCTTGTGTTAAATAAAAACACACAATACATGTTACCGTTGGGGTGCCCGTACGTCGCTTACGTACCTTTCCAAAATGTAGTGTGTTGTGGGACTCTATCCCCTGCGCTGTGTAGCGGTCTGTGAAGGCTCTACACCAGTGTACAACACAATATTAGATGTCTCATTACAATCCAATATCAAATTTAAAAACAAATTCTACATTTTTAAAAAAAGGCACTACAGATCGATCGGCCCTCATCACCGATCGATCGGTGAACTGTTTGAATTAAGGAAAAAAGCTACGGCTTTTGCCAATCGATCGGTGTTCCTCACCGATCGATCGGTCGATCACATTCAACCCAGATTTTCCAGAATTCCCTAACACCGATATTCATACCCTTAAATCTAACATGTAAGACATACAACATGCCAAGAACAACATGCTAGCAGTTATAACACACTACCCTGAGTGTATTTATATCAAATTTACACCTCAAACGTAAGCCCACATGCATAAACGTCGACCATTTACACAAGTACTGGATCAACATTTCCGGAAACAGGGTAACATATTACATTTCCAGATTTTTGAGTACTTCATTTCATGCTATAAAAACTATCACATACCTCATAAAACATGCTCAAACATGAAATGTCCTGGGCTTTTCAAACTACCATGCATGTACTCAAATCGAAGGTTCACCCTAAAACCCATCTAACATGCATAATATCACCTCCTCAAAATCGCTCCCAGTCCACATTTTCCAGAAAAACAGGGCATACCCCTACCCAGATTTCCGAACACCTTACTTTACATGCTTATTTCCTCTACATAAAACATGCAACATGCTCAAGGAAAAATACAGAGAGCTTCATAAACTTCACATAAAAGTACTCATAACAATATTTCTTTAAACCCTACACTAGCATGCCAAATCTGTTACAAAGAACATACATGCTAGAAATCTGAAAACTGGGAAAAACAAGTGACTCCTCACCACTTTTGCTCTTCGATTTTCTATATGAAGGGATGAACGAAATCCGATCACTTTCTTCCTAGAAACCGACCAAGTTGCAGACAAAAGGAAGAGAAAAAGAAGGAAGCTTTTTGGAGGAGACAATGTCAAAATATCTAAGTCCAAAGTAGCATACTTAGTCAATCTGCTTTCCAGAAAACAGGGGAGGGGCGTGGGTTCAACCAAGTGGGAGTGGGGTGGTTGCATGTAGGGTGTCGAGACCATAAGAGGCGTGGGTAACAGAGACGAGCACAAGTGGTGTCTCTCCACAAAAGCAGTAGATACAAAGGAATGGGAAGCACCTGTATCTATCAATATAAGTGCAGGGTACGTAAATAAATGGCACGTACCAGCAATGACCTCCTCCGGGGCTGCCTCAGCCTGCTCCCTAGTCAGTGCATACACCTGTCCCTGCGGCGGTCCTGCCGTCTGACCTCCCTGTGGTCGTGGTGCAAACTGTTGTCTCTGTGGTGCCCTCCCAGCATCAAACCTTGGCCTATTCGGCCCAGAGTCTGTCTGACCCGCCCGATTGGGGCAACCTCGAGCCATGTGGCCCATCTTGCCACAGACATAGCAACCCTGGCAGTCACGTAACAAATGCCATCCTCCACAGTTATTACACCTGTTTCCCACTGCCTTACTTCCCTGTGTAGGTCCCCGATTGTTCTGCTTCTGTCCCTGAGGCTTCTTCCCACTAAATTTGGAAGATGATGAGGCCCCACGAGCCTTGAACTGATCCCCTCGTGGCCTCAGACTATCAGCAGCAGGCCTCTGTGGTGGTACGAAAGGGGGTACAATATCCTTGTACGCGCCCACGGCAATCTCCGCCAACTCTGCCCGTGTCAGGGCGTCATCAAATGAGCTGGGGTTGTTGGAGATAACCCGATCAAACAGCTCTGGCCTCAAACCCTTCAGAAAATTCCTCATCTTGGCATGACTGCTGACAGTAATATGAGGTACATACCTCAGTAGTGAGGAATACTGCATAGCGTAGTCTGACACTGACAGGCTGCCCTGCTTCAAACTATTAAACTCATCTTCCTTCAACTGTCTAGCAGCTGCCGAAAAGTACCGGTTAAGGAACCGGGTCCTGAATACTGTCCAATCTACCGTCAAACCCTGAGCTCTCAGCTCCATCACGGTGGTCTTCCACCACATAGCAGGCTTCTTAGCCATCTGAAACTCGGCTAACCTCATCCATGCCGTGCGTGCACAGGGTGCAGTCACAAGTATTTGCTCTATACGCTCCAACCATTCCTCGGCTACTTCACCAGACTCAATCCCCTCAAACATGGGCGGATGGAAACTCAGAAACTGCTTCAAACTGAGCTCCCCTGGCAGTAACATCTGCTCACTGGGCTCCACGCCTACAGCAGGTGGTGGTAAAGGATTCAGCTGAGCGATACTGGCATTCCTACTGTCCATATCCCCTACCTCCTCATTGGGGTTCTCCGGGTTAACAGCAGCCATGCTGCAACACAAAAGTTAACAACAATACCAAAAGCAGTTCATAATATAAGCCGTTAGATAACAAGAGTATCTTATTCAAAAGCATGTTAGTACAACACTTATACACAATATGCATCACATGCATAACATGCCCAACAATGAATACCTAGCCAACTTGTCTCTAAAGGCTACCCTTCACTCTTCCCTGGTTATCTAACCTGGCTCTGATACCACTAAATGTGAGACCCCGTTATCTCAATCATAACCTTAGGTGCAATTAAGAGAACTAAACATTCATATGTATAAATCAGAGTAGTAAGTCGTGTTGATTAACCTGAGCTTAAGAGATTACAGTACCTTAATTTAAAAGGAATTTCATGTATTCCTACAAAAGGTTACTACACTATAGTCTTACTCTACTAGATGTAGAAGCTATACAAAAATTCCCTAACATGCTATCCTGTAGCACTCCTTACAGCTCAGCATATCAACCCTGACCTTGGTTCTCTTCATCAAAAGCACCTACAAAGACAACCCCCAACACATGAGCATATCCTAATTCATATTCAACATAATATGAATGTAAAACGTAAATGCACAAATCATAAATACAAAGCACTTCCTGTATTCCAAGCATTTACAACGCCCATTGGTTGTCCCTGTACCATAACTCATAATAAAACATTATATGAACATATGGTTTCATAAATAAATGTCATGACATATCCTTCCTTCTCAAATCCTTATTTCAATCCTGAGTCACTTATCAATAGTGCATTCAATGCTTCTTACTTTTCCACGTAAGCGGAATTCCTCTTCGCTTCCTATGGAAATCCACGTAAGCGGAATTCTTCCTCGCTTCTTATGGACGTTAGCGTAAGCATTAAATCCTCACTAGGATAACCTTGACTCGTGAAATACACCTCTTATATTTCACACGTGAAATACACCTCTTATATTTCACAACATATATATGCAATAACGAAGCATATCGACATGTATCATATCATCATGCACTATCTTATGCATACCTTACGTTGCCTTGTGTTAAATAAATAAACACACAATACATGTTACCGTTGGGGTGCCCGTACGTCGCTTACGTACCTTTCCAAAATGTAGTGTGTTGTGGGACTCTATCCCCTGCGCTGTGTAGCGGTCTGTGAAGGCTCTACACCAGTGTACAACACAATATTAGATGTCTCATTACAATCCAATATCAAATTTAAAAACAAATTCTACATTTTTAAAAAAAGGCACTACCGATCGATCGGCCCTCATCACCGATCGATCGGTGAACTGTTTGAATTAAGGAAAAAAGCTACGGCTTTTGCCGATCGATCGGTGTTCCTCACCGATCGATCGGTCGATCACATTCAACCCAGATTTTCCAGAATTCCCTAACACCGATATTCATACCCTTAAATCTAACATGTAAGACATACAACATGCCAAGAACAACATGCTAGCAGTTATAACACACTACCCTAAGTGTATTTATATCAAATTTACACCTCAAACGTAAGCCCAACATTTCCGGAAACAGGGCAACATATTACATTTCCAGATTTTTGAGTACTTCATTTCATGCTATAAAAACTATCACATACCTCATAAAACATGCTCAAACATGAAATGTCCTGGGCTTTACAAACTACCATGCATGTACTCAAATCGAAGGTTCACCCTAAAACCCATCTAACATGCATAATATCACCTCCTCAAAATCGCTCCCAGTCCACATTTTCCAGAAAAACAGGGCATACCCCTACCCAGATTTCCGAACACCTTACTTTACATGCTTATTTCCTCTACATAAAACATGCAACATGCTCAAGGAAAAATACAGAGAGCTTCACAAACATCACATAAAAGTACTCATAACAATATTTCTTTAAACCCTACACTAGCATGCCAAATCTGCTACAAAGAACATACATGCTAGAAATCTGAAAACTGGGAAAAACAAGTGACTCCTCACCACTTTTGCTCTTCGATTTTCTATATGAAGGGATGAACGAAATCCGATCACTTTCTTCCTAGAACCCGACCAAGTTGCAGACAAAAGGAAGAGAAAAAGAAGGAAGCTTTTTGGAGGAGACAATGTCAAAATATCTAAGTCCAAAGTAGCATACTTAGTCAATCTGCTTTCCAGAAAACAGGGGAGGGGCGTGGGTTCATGTGATATCCCCGAAATAATTAATTGCAATTAGGGCATTAATTATGTTTATGTGATATTATGGCGATAATTAGATCATGTGTTGGGACTAATTATCTTGGTAAAATGCTTGTCACATGGTAGGCGTGACCTGGTAGTGCATTTCCGGGTACATGTTGTACATGTTGGGATTTGGGTGTTATAATGGTTTAAATGATATGGGTTGTGTCTATTTGGTAATGCATGATTTTAATAGGGATCTTAATGCATTGTGGTAAAATACTTTTAAAATATCATGTTGGGGTATTCTACATACCATGCTTGTGTCTTGGAACACATTTAAAACCCCATATCATGGCTTGGGAGCCACTTGCATGCTTTACATCCCATCACCCCCTCCCCATCAGCTTTTGTCCCCAAAACCCCATCCCTCCACCTAAGAACTCTTATTTTCGTTTCTGCATCAAGAGTGGAAGAGTAAACTTGGAAAAAGGAGTCTTTTGTGCTTTTCTTGCTTGAAACTTGGAGCTCAAGTGGTAAGCTTCCATCTTGGTAGAGTTTTGTTGGGTTTTGGTTGGGTTTGTGGTTTGTTTTTGGGGATATAAGGGTGGATCATGGTCCAACATCTTGTTTATGTTTGGGGGTTGTATTTTAAAGTTGTTTTGTGGTTATATGTTGAGCATGGTAGTTGTTCTTGGTTGTACATAAGTGTAGGTGTTGTTGGAAGCTCATACATGGAAGTTTCTCGCAGAAACAGGGCTTCTCGATCGATCGGAAAATGGGCCCGATCGATCGAGCAAGGCAGAGCCTGAACAAGGCGTGAAATGAGCTTACCGATCGATCGGTCATTTTTCCCGATCGATCGGTGTGACGTCTCGATCGATCGGTGAAATGGCTCGATCGATCGGTGGAGGCAGTACTTGGATGCCTATTTTTTCTGAACTTGGCGATCGATCGGGGCTTAGAGGGCGATCGATCGCAGGGCTAAAAATGTGGATTTTGAGATTTTGTTTTAAATGATGTTATTTTTGGTAATGCCTTCACTTTTTGGCTTCTAATATGGATTCATGTGATTGTGTAGAACCATCCCAGGTAGCCACACATCAAAGGAGATAAAGTTCCACGACATCTCCACTTTTGGAACTAAGGTACGTAGTGAGACGTACGAGCATCGGACGGTAAAACGTATTTATTACGCTTTTGAATTGGCTATGCATTATGGTTGCACATGTGGTCTTATTTATGCATTAGGGTTGCATATATAATCGGAACATGCATTATGGTTGCATGTAATTGTAAGTCGAGGTTATATCACAGTGATGAGGAATACTTGCCGCCTTCATGTCGAGGCGATGATAGAATACTTGCCGCCGCAAACATGTCGAAGCGAAGGATCATGCCGCTGTCATGTTGATGCGAGGGATATTATGCCGCTAATATGTCGAAGCGAGGGGTATTAATGTCGCTGTCATGTAACGCGAGGGGTATTATGTCACTGATATAATAAGACTGGGATTGGCCATTGGTATACATGGAACGGATACATGTCATGACATATATATTATTGGTGTTATAATCAATTAATTGTGATTATGGTACAGGGACAACCAAGGGAGCTTTTATATGTGTTAAGTACAGGAAGTGATTTGCATTTTGGTTTATGCATTAAATTATGATCATATTATTGTGAATATGATTTATATACATGCTCATGGTTTGGGGTTGTTCCTGTAAGTACTTTTGGGCGGATGGGCTAAGGCGGGTTGATGCAGTGAGCCAGTGAGGAGTGCTTTTGGCATAGCAGGCTTAATTTTTTGTATAGTCTCTACTCTAGGAGTAGTGTAAAGCTATAGGATTAGCATTCATTGGTTTAGAATGTAACTAATCCCTTTTGGAACTTCATTTTGGCACTGTAATTTATTAGCTCAGGGCATCAAACACAACCTTTATACTCTGTTATGCATGGAAAATTTTATTTACACCTTTAATCCGAACTTAAGGAACTAGGGTCCTTACATTAGTGGTATCAGAGCAGTGGTTAGAGAACCCGGGAACGAGTGAAGGGTAGCCTTAGTATGGTTGGCTAGGTGTTTACACTTGGGGCATGTTTATGCATGTGGTGCATATTTATGTATACAATTGGCATACTAACATGCTTGTCATTCATATTGTCTAACGGTTTAGCATATATATTGTTTGGAATTGCTGTTAACATTTGTGTTACAGCATGGCGGCTATGAATGCGGGAAACCTCAACGAGGAGGTGGGTGATATTGGGAGTGTGAATGCTAGCATCGGGCAGGCAAATCCGTTACCCCCACCTGTTGTGGGCATGGAACCGGTTGCTCAATTTCTGTTACCAGGGGAGCTTAGCCTGACACAATTCCTGACCTTCCACCCACCCATGTTTGAAGGAACAGAGACAGGAGAAGAGGCCGAAGAGTGGCTGGAGAGACTAGAACAGATTTTTGTATCTGCGCCGTGTGCAAGGACGGCTTGGTTAAGACTGGCAGAATTCCAACTGGCAAAGAAGTCTTCCATGTGGTGGAAGACGACTGTAATGGAATTGAGGGCACAGGGCATGGTAATCGACTGGACTTTATTTCGGACTCGGTTTCTAAACCGATACTTCTCTGCCGCGGCTAGGCAAACTAAGGAGGATGAATTTACGAATCTGAAGCAAGGGAACCTGACGGTTTCGGACTACGCCATGCACTACTCATCCTTATTGAGGTATGTTCCACACATTGCTACAAATGGGCATGCCAAGATGAGGCACTTTTTGAAGGGGCTGCGGCCGGAGTTATTTGATCGAGTCATTTCTAACAACCCGACATCCTTTGATGAGGCACTGGTTATAGCGGAGTTAGCGGAGATAGGGGTGAGTGCTTATCCTGAGGCCATACCCTCACCAGCTCCATCACAAAGATCAACATCTGAAAATCTGAGGCCCCGAGGAGGATCTTTTAAGTCACGGGGGACTTCTTCTTCTACTCGGTTTGGCGGAAGGAGACCGGAGGGCCGGAAGCAAGGGGATCGGAGGAGTGGTACATCTACTTATGGGGGACCGACTCAAGCTAGTAGAGCTGGAGATGTCAAGTGCCACTTTTGTGGAGGGCCACATTTGATGCGAGATTGTTCTGCGTGCTACATTTGTGGCAAGTCGGGCCACATTGCTCGGCGTTGCCCCAACCGGGAAGGACAGACGGATCTCAGGGAAGGTCGAGGGAGGTTTACTAGTGGTACAGTGCAGCAGAGGCCACCGATGGTGCCTCGTCAGATGGGAGGACAGGCGATGGGGCCACCTCAGGGACAGGTCTATGCATTGACCAGGGAGCAGGCCAATGCAGCTCCAGAGGAGGTTATAGCTGGTATGTGCCTACTATTTACATTTTCCGCCTTTATTTTGATAGACACGGGTGCTTCGCACTCCTTCGTGTCTGCGGACTTTGTGGCGAGACATCATATGTGCACGTCTCCGTTACCCACGCCTCTATTGGTCTCGACACCCACCGGGAAGAGAGTTGTTGCTGATCGGTTTCTGATGGACTGCCTCATTTATTTTGAGGGCAACGAGATAAAGGCAAATTTGATTGTTTTGAGTATGTCAGATTTCGACTGCATTGTGGGCATCGACATTCTGAACAGATATCAGGCAGTGGTAGATTGTCGACAGAGGACAGTTCGATTCAGATCTGGTTTGGGAGTTCAGTGGACTTTTTATGGCGACGGGTCTCGTGCGAAGATTCCGTTGATTTCAGCAATCAAAATGTCTCAGTTGTTGGAACGTGGTCACACGGGCTACCTCATCTATGCCGTGGACACGTCGGGAAAGAGCAAAGAGTTAAAGGTTGAGGATATACCAGTGGTAGCGGAATTTGCTGACGTATTCCCGGAGGAGATTCCCGAATTTCCACCGGCAAGGGAAGTCGAGTTTGGGATGGAGTTATTACCGGGGACATCCGCTATCTCCCGTGCACCTTACAGGATGGCACCGGCTGAGCTAAGAGAGTTGAAGGAGCAATTGCAGGAACTCCTTGATAAAGGATATATATGCCCTAGCGTATCGCCTTGGGGCGCACCAGTTCTTTTTGTGAAGAAGAAGGATGGCTCGATGCGCTTGTGCATCGATTACCGGCAACTGAATAAGGCCACGGTAAAGAACAAGTACCCTCTTCCAAGGATCGACGACTTGTTTGACCAGTTGCAAGGTTCGAAACTGTATAGTAAGATTGATTTAAGATCCGGGTACCACCAGATACGGGTCAGGGAGGAGGATGTGCAAAAGACAGCATTTAGGACTCGGTATGGGCACTACAAGTTCTTGGTAATGCCGTTCGGTGTGACGAACGCCCCGGCTGTCTTTATGAGCTTGATGAATCGGGTATTCCAACCCTATCTGGATCAGTTCGTCATTGTGTTTATTGACGATATACTCATCTACTCCCGGAGTGAGGAAGAGCATGTGAGACATTTGAGGACAGTGCTACAGATCCTCAGAGATCGCCAGTTATATTCCAAACTCAGTAAGTGTGAGTTTTGGTTGAGTAGTGTGGTATTTCTGGGGCATGTCATATCTAGCAGTGGGATTTCAGTGGACCCCAGGAAGATTGAGGCGGTGCTGGAGTGGGCTGCACCTACTTCTGTGCCCGAGATTCGGAGTTTTCTTGGTTTGGCTGGCTATTACCGACGCTTTGTCGAGGGTTTTTCTAAAATTGCTAAGCCACTGACTCAGTTGACTCAAAAGGGAGTGCCCTTCTTTTGGTCAGAGGCTTGTGAGGAGAGCTTTCAAGAGTTGAAGCACCGATTAACGACGGCACCGGTATTGGTGATTCCTACGGAGAACAAGAGGTTTGTGCTTTATACTGACGCATCACTGCAGGGCTTGGGTTGTGTACAGATGCAAGATAAGCATGTGGTAGCTTATGCATCGAGCAGTTGAAGCCGCATGAGGTTAGGTACCCAGTCCATGACTTGGAGTTGGCTGCTATTATCTTTGCCCTGAAGATTTGGAGGCACTATCTGTATGGTACATCCTTTACCATATATACGGATCATAAGAGCCTGAAATTCTTATTCACTCAGGCGGAGTTGAATATGCGTCAGAGGAGATGGATGGATTTGCTCAAAGACTATGACTGTGAGATTGAGTACCATCCGGGGAAAGCAAACTTGACGGCAGACGCCTTGAGTCGGAAGGTGAAGAGTACTGCTGAGGAGGTCATGCATTTGTCGGCTATGATGACTTCCTGTTGCCATCTGGGCTATGACTTCGACGTAGATACATCGCCTGTACATGTATCGACCTTATTGGCTGAGCCAGATATCTATGAGCATATCAGGAGAGCTCAGAGGACAGATGATGAGATTCAGAGATGGTCATCATTGGCACTTCAGGGACAGCCATCAAAGTTCAGAGTGGCTGAGGATGGTTCTTTGAGACTCGGTGACCGATGGGTAGTTCCAAGTACGCCGGAGTTGCGTAGAGGAATCTTGGAACGAGCTCATAGTAGCCGATTTAGCATCCACCCAGGAGGGAGGAAGATGTATAAGGACTTGTGTGATCAGTTCTGGTGGAAGCGGATGAAGCGTGATGTGATTGCTTTTTTCAAGAGGTGTTTGATCTGTCAACAGGTTAAGGCGGAGAGGCAGAGACCCGGTGGCGAGCTAAGGAGCTTAGAGATACCAAAGTGGAAGTGGGAACACATATCAATGGACTTTGTGACTCACTTACCGAGGACTACTTCAGGTTGTGATGCCATTTGGGTGATCATTGACAGGCTGACGAAGGTGGCTCACTTCATTCCCTACAATATGACGTACACATACTTGAGGATGGCTCAATTGTATGTCCGGGATATAGTGAGACTGCATGGGATTCCAGTGTCTATTGTGTCTGACAGAGATCCGCGGTTCACATCTCATTTCTGGGAAGGTCTTCAGTCAGCTTTGGGTACTGAATTGAGATTGAGTACGGCATATCATCCCCAAACGGACGGTCAGACTGAGCGTACTATACAGACGCTCAAGGACATGCTGCGAGCTTGTGTGTTGGAGTTTGATGCCTCATGGCAAGATTCCTTGGCCTTGGTAGAGTTTTCATACAACAACAGCTATCAGGCGAGTATTCAGATGGCACCGTTTGAGGCTTTGTATGGTAGGCGTTGTAGGTCGCCGTTGTACTGGGATGACCTGACAAGTAAAGCAGTGGGAGGACCCGAACTGATTCGGGAGATGGAGGATAAAGTAAAGATTATCCGTCAGAAAATGAAGGCAGCCCAGGACAGGCAAGCCGCCTATGCGAATAAACGGCGGAGACCGTTGGAATTTCAGTTGGGAGACAGGGTCTTTTTGAAGTTTTCACCTTTCAGGGGTGTGGTTCAGTTCGGTATGCGTGGTAAATTGTCTCCGAGGTATGTGGGACCGTATGAGATTTTACAGCGCATCGGTACCTTGCCTTACCGTTTAGCACTACCACCGTCGTTGTCTGGTATTCACGACGTGTTTCATGTATCTATGCTACGGAAGTATGAGCCGGATCCGTCGCATGTATTGCAGCCTTCTGAGGTTCAGCTAGATTCTGATGTATCTTATGAGGAACGGCCAGTCAGGATTCTGGATAGGGCTGATCGCAGGCTTCGAAACAAAGTGATACCTATGGTAAAGGTACAGTGGGATCGTAGGGGTGTCGAAGAGGCCACGTGGGAGACGGAGCAGCATATGGTGCAGCACTACCCGGAACTATTCTCTGGTATGTGATTTATGTTTAGTTTCGTTTTGGGTAAGTGCATGCGATTTCGAGGGCGAAATCTTATAAGCAGGGGAGTATTGTGATATCCCCGAAATAATTAATTGCAATTAGGGCATTAATTATGTTTATGTGATATTATGGCGATAATTAGATTATGTGTTGGGACTAATTATCTTGGTAAAATGCTTGTCACATGGTAGGCGTGACCTGGTAGAGCATTTCCGGGTACATGTTGTACATGTTGGGATTTGGGTGTTATAATGGTTTAAATGATATGGGTTGTGTCTATTTGGTAATGCATGATTTTAATAGGGATCTTATTGCATTGTGGTAAAATACTTTTAAAATATCATGTTGGGGTATTCTACATACCATGCTTGTGTCTTGGAACACATTTAAAACCCCATATCATGGCTTGGGAGCCACTTGCATGCTTTACATCCCATCACCCCCTCCCTATCAGCTTTTGTCCCCAAAACCCCATCCCTCCACCTAAGAACTCTTATTTTCGTTTCTGCATCAAGAGTGGAAGAGTAAACTTGGAAAAAGGAGTCTTTTGTGCTTTTCTTGCTTGAAACTTGGAGCTCAAGTGGTAAGCTTCCATCTTGGTAGAGTTTTGATGGGTTTTGGTTGGGTTTGTGGTTTGTTTTTGGGGATATAAGGGTGGATCTTGGTCCAACATCTTGTTTATGTTTGGGGGTTGTATTTTAAAGTTGTTTTGTGGTTATATGTTGAGCATGGTAGTTGTTCTTGGTTGTACATAAGTGTAGGTGTTGTTGGAAGCTCATACATGGAAGTTTCTCGCAGAAACAGGGCTTCTCGATCGATCGGAAAATGGGCCCGATCGATCGAGCAAGGCAGAGCCTGAACAAGGCGTGAAATGAGCTTACCGATCGATCGGTCATTTTTCCCGATCGATCGGTGTGACGTCTCGATCGATCGGTGAAATGGCTCGATCGATCGGTGGAGGCAGTACTTGGATGCCTATTTTTTCTGAACTTGGCGATCGATCGGGGCTTAGAGGGCGATCGATCGCAGGGCTAAAAATGTGGATTTTGAGATTTTGTTTTAAATGATGTTATTTTTGGTAATGCCTTCACTTTTTGGCTTCTAATATGGATTCATGTGATTGTGTAGAACCATCCCAGGTAGCCACACATCAAAGGAGATAAAGTTCCACGACATCTCCACTTTTGGAACTAAGGTACGTAGTGAGACGTACGAGCATCGGACGGTAAAACGTATTTATTACGCTTTTGAATTGGCTATGCATTATGGTTGCACATGTGGTCTTATTTATGCATTAGGGTTGCATATATAATCGGAACATGCATTATGGTTGCATGTAATTGTAAGTCGAGGTTATATCACAGTGATGAGGAATACTTGCCGCCTTCATGTCGAGGCGATGATAGAATACTTGCCGCCGCAAACATGTCGAAGCGAAGGATCATGCCGCTGTCATGTTGATGCGAGGGATATTATGCCGCTAATATGTCGAAGCGAGGGGTATTAATGTCGCTGTCATGTAACGCGAGGGGTATTATGTCACTGATATAATAAGACTGGGATTGGCCATTGGTATACATGGAACGGATACATGTCATGACATATATATTATTGGTGTTATAATCAATTAATTGTGATTATGGTACAGGGACAACCAAGGGAGCTTTTATATGTGTTAAGTACAGGAAGTGATTTGCATTTTGGTTTATGCATTAAATTATGATCATATTATTGTGAATATGATTTATATACATGCTCATGGTTTGGGGTTGTTCCTGTAAGTACTTTTGGGCGGATGGGCTAAGGCGGGTTGATGCAGTGAGCCAGTGAGGAGTGCTTTTGGCATAGCAGGCTTAATTTTTTGTATAGTCTCTACTCTAGGAGTAGTGTAAAGCTATAGGATTAGCATTCATTGGTTGAGAATGTAACTAATCCCTTTTGGAACTTCATTTTGGCACTGTAATTTATTAGCTCAGGGCATCAAACACAACCTTTATACTCTGTTATGCATGGAAAATTTTATTTACGCCTTTAATCCGAACTTAAGGAACTAGGGTCCTTACAGTTCAACCAAGTGGGGGTGGGGTGGTTGCATGTAGGGTGGTTTTGTGGTGTTTAATTGTGTCCCGGTATTTCATACGATGTATAAAAATATCTCTCCTTGATATTTTATTATTTTACCACATCAACTCAATAATTAAAAACACCTAACATGCTCCCTAAACCACATCATCAAAATAAATAAATCACTCCCACATAAAATATGCCTTTAGCACATAGGCTCACAATTAACAACCTTTAATTGTATGATTACCCACATAATCATTTCGGGGATATCACACCACTATTGGGCAAAGCCGGAAGCTATGACGCCGTCACTGCCGAGAAATTCTGGGTCATGACTGCTATTCACTCAGGACAAAAGATGAATTGGTCCGCGATCTTGTTTGGAGTTTTGCTTGAAACGGTTATCGCATCCAAAGAGGCTGTGTGCTTTGCTGTTCCTCTAAGCAAGCTTTTGGAGACTCTGGACATCGAGCTGGGGAAGCCGTCTGCTCAAAGCCCCTTCAAGATTCTCAAACCCAAGGGATTGGCACTACTGAAGTCCAAAAGTGCTCCACCCACTTCTTCCGATCTGGTGGCTGTCAAGATTGAACGAGGAGAAGAACAGGCTGCTGCTAGAAAAACTCGAGTCAAGCGCAAACTGACAATATAGACTGGCTCAGAGGAAACTCAGTCTGCTCCTTCATTCCAGCCAAGCCCCCTCCAAAGAAGCCCAGAACCCAGATCACCAAGCCCATGAAAACCTTACCCATTAAAACCTTACCTATCTTGTCCTCCACAAAATCCACCCCTGCACCCCAAACTACAACTCAACCCTCATCCATTCCAGTCACTTTACCCAAAGTTACCATCCGAGTCCCTTCTGCCATCCCTGTGGTCAAAGGCATTGTCATCACCGAGTTGGGAGAATACACCCAATCACGGATCAAGACCTCATCTCCCACCGGCAAAGGCAAGGCAATCCTCACTGATCCCCTCTCTTCAAAACCTAAGTCAGCCGCTCAAACAGCCATCGACATCGCCACGGAAGATGTTGAAGAAATGGTAAAGGAGCTCACTGTGGTGTTTGATGAATATGTTGAATACAGAACGATCAACCACATTGATCAATTCTTCGGCAAGCTGAGAAGACTCCAAAAGATGAAACAAGAAGTCCTTAAGGGGACAATCGCAAAGATTTGTTCCAGGCTAACCAAAGATTCAGACTGGCAAATTTGCTCATTGCAGCTAAGAAGGCGAACTTTGATCCGATCAATCCGACAGCCAAAAATGATGGTGCTGTCATTGCTCAGCTGGAAATGGATATTCATGCTCTTCACCTGGCTGTTCGCTTTCAACGACAGAAACTCAACATATCCACTCCAATTCCCAGCCCGGATCACCCAACTGCGAGCAAGACTTTGGTCGAACCAATCATTGAGCAAATTCCTTCTGGTACAGCGGAGCAGGCAGCGGAGCAGCCACTGACTAATGCTCCATCTGCAGCTGATACTATGATGTCCCCGAAATGATTAATTACAATTAAGGCATTAATTATGTTAATATGATTAATTATGTGGATAATTGATTTATGTGTTGAAATTAATTATCATGATGAAATTCTTAGTCACATGATAGGCGTGACCCGGGGGATTACGTTTCAGGGTGCATGTTACGCATGTTGGGTAATGAAGTGTTAACATGATTTATTTGTGTTGATTGTTAATTATGAGGAAATTATGGATTTATTGAAGTTGGATGCATGTTTGTAAATGCTTTTAAAATACCATGTTAGGGTATTTTATACATCATGTTAATTGGTGGGGTACAATTTTAATTAACTTTATAACCTTT
Organism: Haberlea rhodopensis; assembly: GCA_907163345.1. Classification (NCBI taxonomy): domain Eukaryota; kingdom Viridiplantae; phylum Streptophyta; class Magnoliopsida; order Lamiales; family Gesneriaceae; genus Haberlea; species Haberlea rhodopensis. Next base: position 1,120,794 of record CAJQUN010000160.1, read on the forward strand.
CCCCCTTTACCCAACTCACTTTACCTCTCCCTCTAAATCCCCAAATCACTCTCAAACACTACACTTTCTCCCATTTTCGAAATTCACCAAGGAAGGGGAAGGAAAGATCCACAAAACCTTTGTTTGTGTGATCTTTGTTAAGATTTGGAGTCTTCAAGAGGTATGGAACCAATCCTAAAGTTTTTATGATGTTTGGTTTTGAAATGGGAAGATTTTGAAGTGATTTATGTGGGTTTGTTTTGAGTATGTGTTGTATGTTGTTGGGGTATAATTTTTGAAGTGTTTTATGTGGGTTTTAGTGAGTTATGATGATATTAGTGTTGTTGGGAAGTTTGGGTTTGAATGGTATGGGATTGAGCTTGCAAGATGCTCAAAAAAATGGTGGAAATCGCGCACCAGCAGGTGGCGATCGATCGCCCTGTATGAGGCGATCGATCGCCGAAGGCCAGTAGCCATTTTGCGTAGCAGGCGATCGATCGCCTCAAATGAAGCGATCGATCGCCACAAGGCAAAAAGTGAGGCGATCGATCGCCTCAAGTAGCGATCGATCGCCACTGTTTAAAAAGTGGAAAAATATGATTTTTGTTGAATTTTTGGTATTTGGCTATTATTTAGCTTCTAATATCGATTTGTATGGTTGTGTAGAACCATCCCAGGTGCCAACGACATCAAGGAGATAAAGTTCTCCAACTTCTCCACTTTTGGGAATTAAGGTACGTAAGAGACGTACGTGCATCGGACGGTAAACCTGTAACACCCCCGAAATGTTATATGATTACGTGCTATGATGATGATTTATGATATGTTTAAGGGTTGTGGTGTATTTAAATTGGGGGTTATAATTATGTTGATGTTATGATTTAGGGGGCATGTAGGGTGTTTTAAGGGATGTATTAATTAAATGAAGTTATAAAATATCGAGTGAGGATATTTTAATACATCGTACTAAATACCGGGACACAATCAAACACCACAAGGCACCCCAACCACACCACCCCCCCCCCCCCCCCCATCGGCCACCCTCCCCCAAGTGCACCTTTCCCCCCACTTGCTCAACCCATGCCCAATCACCACCATGCCCCCACTCTCCTCTCATTCCAATCAATTCTCCTCCTTCTCTCCTCCATTGTCGTCCCAAACAAGCAGCTGTTAGGCAAGGAAAAGCTTGGCTTGAAGAGTGTTAAAAACCTTGCAAAAGAGGAGCAAAGTAGAGGGGTAAGTCATACTCTGTTTTTCGGAGTTTTGGTCAAGTTGGGTTTGGTTTGGTGGGATGATTTTTTATGCATGCTAAGTATAGGTTTGGGTGAAACCTTGGTATGGGTGCTTACATGAAAGTATTATGTAGCTATTAGCATGTTTGCTCGAGCATATTACATGTTTTATGTGATAGATTTCTAGTTATGAAAGTATATGCTCGAAAATCTGGGCAAAGAGATGCATGCTCTGTTTTCTGTAAAGGTTGGTTGAGGTCGAAGATTTTGATGATGTTATGATGCATGTTAGCATAGGTTTTGCTAAACCTTTGATTTAAGTACCTACATGGAAGTTTTATGAAGTTCCTAACATGTTTGTTTGAGCAAGTATGATGTGTTATGAAGTAGAATTGAAGGTAGGAAAGGAGGTGCTCAAAAATCTGGGGAAGTCCCGATTTTTCAGAGCGCTCGATCGATCGAGATTTTGGTCCCGATCGATCGAGCGAGGCAGAAAGTTTAAAGCATGTTTTGAATTTCAGGTGCCGATCGATCGAAGGATTTCTCGATCGATCGGTGAAGCTCCTCGATCGATCGGTAAAATGTTTCGATAGATCGATCGAGGCAGAGTGTTTGAGCACTGTTTATGCATAGTTTCTCGATAGATCGAGACCTTGGGGCCGATCGATCGAGAAAGGCAGAATGTTGAAAAGTAAAATGATGATTTATTTTGTTAAGTTTATGGTATGAGATAGTATTGAGGCATCTAATATGTTATTATGTGGTCTTGTAGAACCATCCCAGGTACCAGCTCAATCAAGGAGATAAAGTCTGTTGACTCCTCCTCCTTTTAAAAAGGTACGTAAGAGACGTACGGGCATCGGACGGTAAAACATACCTTTACACTACGACTATGCTTTTATTGCATGAGTATACATGATGAAATGATGATATTTATAAGATGTTTATATATATCCATACGATGTTATTATGTGGTAAGATGCCACGGGGGGGTAAGATGCCTATATGGTAAGAGGTCATACGATGTTACTATGTGGTAAGATGCCACGGGGTAAGATGCCCATATGGTAAGAGGCCATACGATGTATTATGTGGTAAGATGCCACGGGGTAAGATGCCCATATGGTAAGAGGCCATACGATGTTATTATGTGGTATGATGCCACGGGGTAAGATGCCCATATGGTAAGAGGCCATACAATGTTATGATGTGGTAAGATGCCACAAGGTAAGATGCCCATATACATGAACATGAATCAGGGACAACAAAAAGAAGTTAATGAATAACAAACATATTTACTTAACCAATATTTCATGCATTTACTGTGACGTTTTTATGATGTTAAGTAAGATTGTATATGCTCATGATGTGTTGTCCCTGTAGGTACACTTTTGGGCTAAAGGACTAAGGGTCGGGTTGAGGCAGTGAGCTACGAGGAACACATGAATGTATAGGATTCAAGTCATGATTAGTATCTACTCTAGGAGTAGTGTAAATCTAAATGTTAACATTCTTTTGGGAATGTAATGAATTACTTTTGAAGTTTTGTAGTTTGGGCCTGTAATCTTGTTAGCTCATGTAACAACCGGAACCTTGAGATGTTATTTAATGCATGATTAGTCCTTCTTATGTCTCTAGAACACTGTTAAGGTGGGAAGACCCCACATTAGTTGTATCAGAGCAGTGGTTAGATAACCCGGGAATGAGTGAAGGGTAGCCTTAGCAATAAGATTGGCTAGGTGCTTACTTTTAAACATGTTTTATATGTATGCTGCATATGAAGTAGAAGATGTTATGCTAACATGTTTAATTATCTAACGATGTACTTTATGAACTGCTTTTGGGTATTGTTGTTAACCTTTGTGTTGCAGCATGGCAGCGAATATAGAAGTGGGTGACGCTATTAGTGTAAATGCAAGTGCTGGGCGTACGAATCCACTACCCCCACCAGCCTTAGGGGAAGAGCCCTCTGAACAGCAATTATTGTCTGGGGAGTTGAGCTTGTCTCAGTTTTTGACTTACCGACCTCCGATGTTCGAAGGAACGGAAACCGGGGAAGTGGCCGAGGAGTGGCTAGAGAGGATAGAGCAGATATTTGTGGCAGCGCCTTGTGCAAAGACGGCGTGGATCAGATTAGCAGAATTTCAGCTGGCTAAGAAGGCACTGATGTGGTGGAAGACCACAGTGATAGAGCAAGAGGCTCAGGGTCAGGAGATCAATTGGAAACTGTTCAGGACTCGGTTTCTGACCCGCTATTTCTCAGCTGCTGCGAGACAGGCTAAAGAGGATGAGTTTACCAACTTAAGGCAAGGTACCATGCCTGTATCGGATTATGCTCTACATTACTGTTCTTTACTCCGTTATGTGCCCCATATTGTTGCGAGCACCCAGGCCAAGATGAGAAATTTTATGAAAGGATTGAGGCCGGAACTGTATGACCGAGTAATTACCTATGGCCCTGCTTGTTTTGATGATGCACTTGCAAGGGCTGAGCTAGCCGAACTAGGAGTTGGAGCATACTCTGATGCTGTGCCACCTCCAGCACCCCCTCAGAAATCCACTTCTGATAATTTGAAACCAATGGGTGATCAATTCAAGCCCAGGGGGAATACTTCGGCTTCAAGGTTCAGTGGTAATATGTGTAAGTAACCCCATGAGCATACAACGCAGCGGAATAAAATATTGGGATTACAAACCAGCGATCTATACATAGGGATTCATATCGGATTAGAGAATTAGAAGTGTCTTACCCTTGTAGCGTGTCTGAAGCCGAATCCACGGAGCTGCACCACGTCCTACGCCTTCTCCGAGTCAATAGCAAAACACGAATGGTTTTGCCTCAACGGTATCCACACGATCGAATCGAATGAAGGGATGGTTTAATAACAAGTTGCTAGACTTGTTATTAATCCTATACACGAAACAAACTCGATTCACAATCGAAACAACCACCAAACCACCAAGAACCCCTCGACTTTGAAGGAGGCCGAGAGCTCTTGTGATGATGCGGCCGTTTTTGTCTTGCTTGTGTAGGGTTTTTAGTGTTATGAATTGTCTTACAATTAATCACCTTGCAATCATATTAAATATAATTAATTAAAGGCTTTCTTAAAGCTTCATGGGCTTAAGCCCATGATTTAATTAATCCTTATGATAATTAATTAAGACTCCTCTTAATTATTTAATTCATCCCATGAATTTAATTTCCCTTCTCGATTTAATCTTTTGTGCGACCCGATAGGATCTCGTAATGTTGGCAGTGACATAAAATCTCATTTTATGTCGCAAGCATCGAGCGGTATCTAGCAACACATCGATGCTACCCAAATTACGAGAATGTCAATGACTCGACATAACCTTTAGAACTCGTGATAATATTAATCATGTAACTTAATCCCTTTGTCCTTTGTGTTTAGATTGAACACGAGTCATGGAATAGTCATACTCGTATATTCAATCTCTATTTCTTGATCCCCAAGTAGAACTAGAATAAACGAATAAGCTCGATATCTCATATCGACTCATTCGAGCATGGCCATGCATTTTAGTTCTCACTTGATCAAGGGCCAAACACATCTCCTGTTATATAGGAGGGACAAATCCTATCTCGATCAGTCAACATCCCTCTACATAATTCGTAGTGTATCCAATAGTCGCCTTTATAGTATACCCTGTTACGGGTAACGTTTGACGATATCAAGATACATAACTCCTTATGTTGGGATCTCTGATGATCACAAGTCGTAAGGATTACATACATTATTATCACTATGAGAATTGCATATGACGATCATATAACTATCCATGTTGCATTCTCATGGTGGGTCTGTTCAGTACATCGTTCTCTAACATGTACCCATATGTTGATTTGATATCTCATATCAATGAACAATTCATCGATCAACATATACTAGTCTCTACGTATTATCATTATCCCTTTCATGATAATACTTGACTAGGAACATCTTTAAGAATAATACAATATTATTCTAAGGACATTAACATATATATATTAATTCACAATGCACAGTTAAAAGAATAATATACAATAATGAATTGCCATTCATAAATCCATAAACATTGTATGTCTTAAACAATCATCTAATGACTTGTCTTAGGGCATATCCCAACAAATCTCCCACTTGCACTAAGACCACTCAGACATATACCTAATGCCTAGAGATCTAGTATGACGATCATGCTTCTGCTGTGACAGCGGCTTCGTCAATGGGTCAGATACATTATCATCTGTTGGTACTTTGCATATTTTAACATCTCCCCTTTCAACGATTTCTCGAATGAAATGGAAACGCCTAAGTATGTGCTTGGATCTTTGGTGAGATCTTGGTTCCTTAGCCAATGCGATCGCTCCATTGTTGTCACAATAGAGTACTATCGGATCTTTAATGCTAGGCACCACTCCCAGTTCAGAAATGAACTTCCTCATCCAAACAGCTTCCTTTGCTGCATCCGAGGCAGCAATATACTCAGCTTCCGTTGTAGAATCGGCTACTGTTTCTTGCTTTGAACTCTTCCAGCTCACAGCACCTCCATTCAGGCAATACACATATCCAGATTGCGATCGAAAATCATCTTTGTCGGTTTGGAAGCTCGCATCAGTGTAACCCATTACATTGAGCTCTTCCTCACCTCCATAAATCAGGAATGTATCCTTAGTCCTTCTCAAGTACTTCAGGATGTTCTTGACAGCAATCCAGTGACCTTCACCTGGATCAACTTGATATCTGCTCGTCATGCTCAAAGCATACGATACATCGGGACGAGTACATATCATGGCATACATGATAGATCCAATAGCTGATGCGTATGGAATCTTACTCATGCGTTGTCTCTCATCTGGTGTTGAAGGACACTGTTCCTTCGAGAGATAAATACCATGTGTCATAGGCACGAATCCTTTCTTGGATTCTTGCATGCTAAACCTTTTAAGCACCTTGTCTATGTATGTACTTTGACTTAGACCAAGAAGCCTTCTCGATCTATCTCTATAGATCTTGATTCCTAACACATAGGTAGCTTCTCCTAAGTCTTTCATCGAAAAGCAGTTCCCTAGCCAAATCTTTACAGATTGCAAGGCAGGGATATCATTTCCAATAAGAAGTATGTCATCTACATACAACACTAGGAAAATGATTACGCTCCCACTGACCTTCTTGTAGACACAAGGTTCATCTTCATTTTTGATAAAACCAAACTCTTTGATTGCATCATCAAAACGAAGATTCCAACTCCGAGAAGCTTGCTTCAATCCATAAATGGATCGTTGTAGCTTGCATATCTTTCCAGCATCCTTTGGATCGACAAAACCCTCGGGCTGTGTCATGTACACATCCTCGAGCAGATTTCCATTAAGGAAAGCTGTTTTGACATCCATCTGCCAGATTTCATAATCATGAAATGCAGCTATTGCAAGTAAGATCCTTATGGATTTAACCATGGCCACTGGTGAAAAGGTTTCATCATAGTCAATACCATGAATTTGTTTGAATCCTTTTGCAACCAGCCGACCTTTATAGGTTTGTACATTACCATCCATATCGGTCTTTTTCTTGAAAATCCATTTGCACCCTATGGGTCGTACCCCTTCAGGTGGATCAACCAAAGTCCATACTTGGTTTGCATACATGGATTCCATCTCAGATTTCATGGCTTCTTGCCATTTCTCAGAATCATTGCCCATTATAGCTTGTTGATAAGATGACGGCTCATCCTCATCAATAAGTAGTAAGTCACCTTGTTGAGTCACAAGAAATCCATATCTCTCTGGCTCCCGGTGTACTCTTACAGACCTACGCTGGGCTTGTGTCTCTTGAGCAGGTGCTTCTTCCACAACTGTTTGTGGTGCCTGCTCTGTTTCCATCTCAATTTCAGGTTCAGTGTTTTCTTGTGGTTGAACTTCACTAAGTTCTATTTTTCTCCCACTGGTTTTTCTAGAAATAAATTCTCTTTCAAGAAATACACCAGTCCGAGCAACAACTATTTTGTTCTCGGTGGGATAATAGAAATAGTATCCTTTCGTTTCCTTAGGATACCCCACAAATAAACACTTATCAGATTTGGGTCCAAGTTTGTTAGTGGCGTGACGTCTAACGAAAGCCTCACAACCCCAAATCTTCATAAAAGACATACTGGGACGCTTCCCAGTCCATATCTCATATGGTGTCTTTTCCACTGATTTAGATGGAACACGGTTCAGTAAGAAAATCGCTGTTTCTAGAGCGTGTCCCCAAAATGATATCGGAAGATCTGCATGACTCATCATTGATCTAACCATGTCTAACAAGGTTCGATTTCTCCTCTCGGATACACCATTCCATTGTGGAGTATACGGAGGAGTGAGTTGTGGGACTATCCCACACTCCTTTAGATAGTCATGAAACTCTTGGCTTAAGTATTCTCCTCCTCGATCTGATCGAAGGATTTTGATACTTTTGCCAAGTTGGTTTTGTACTTCATTCTTGAAATCTTTGAACTTTTCAAAGGTTTCATGTTTATGTTTCATTAGGTACACATAACCATATCTACTGAGGTCATCAGTAAATGTAACGAAGTATTGAAAACCACCTCTAGCTTGTGTACTTATTGGTCCACATACATCACTATGTATTAGTCCCAATAAAACATTTGCCCTTTCAACATGTCCCTTGAAAGGGGCTTTAGTCATCTTGCCCATTAAACAAGATTCGCATGTTTCATATGATTCAAAATCAAATGAATCTAATACTCCATCCTTATGAAGTTTAGATATGCGGTTCTCGTTTATGTGGCCCAAGCGACAGTGCCAGAGATAAGTCGGATTACAATCATTATTTTTAATCCTTTTAGTATTTATGTTATAGATGGGTATATCAAGATTTAATACATAAAGACCATTCACCATTTGTGCATCAGCATAAAACATATCATTTAAATAAATAGAACAACAATTGTCCTTTATTATAAATGAAAAACCATACTTGTCCAAACAAGAAATAGATATAATGTTTTTAGTAATTGAAGGCACAAACTAACAGTCTTTTAAAATCAACGATAAACCAGAAGGTAAAGCTAAATGATAATCTCCTATAGCTAATGCAGCAACTCTTGCTCCATTTCCAACTCGGAGATCAACTTCACCTTTTGCCAATGTCCTACTCCTTTTGAGATCCTGCACATTTACACAAATGTGAGATCCACATCCAGTATCTAATACCCATGATGAAGAAGTAGATAAATTGACTTCTATAACAAAAATACCTGAAGCGGAAGTCACACTTCCTTTCTTTAGATCCTCCAGATATACTTTGCAGTTCCTTTTCCAATGGCCGGTCTCACCGCAATGGAAACAGTTCCCTTCCTTTGCTATCCCTCCCTTTGGCTTCAGTGCAGAAGACTTTGGCTTAGATTTAGCAAAGACCTTCTTTGCTTTCTTGTTGCCTTTGGCTTTGGCCCTTCCTTTGCCCTTATTCACAATAAGGACATTTGTGGCCTTAGTCTTCTTAGTATTTGCTTCATATGTTCTCAACATACCAACCAACTGGGGCAGAGTCTTTTCCATATCAGTCATATTGTAATTTACTACAAATTGACTGAAGCTCTCCGGCAACGATTGCAAGATTACATCGGTGGCCAACTCTTGGTCCAATGGAAAACCTAGCTTATCCAGATTCTCAATGTACCCAATCATCTTGAGCACATGAGTTCCAACTAAGCTTCCTTCTACCATCCTGCACTGGAATAACGCTTTAGAGACGTCATACCTCTCTTGTCTAGCTTGTTGTTGGTACAACTGCTTTAAGTGTTCGATCATATCGAACGCCTCCATTTCCTCATGTTGCTTCTGAAGCTCAGAGTTCATAGTGGCAAGCATGAGGCACCCAACATCAAGTGCGTCACTCTGATGCTTCTTGTAAGCATCTTTTTCAGCTCTTGTAGCTGTTAGGGGAGGTTCCTCAGCGAGCAAGGGTTCCTCTAGAACATATTGTTTCTTTTCTTGTTTGAGGACTATCCTCAAGTTCCTATGCCAGTCTAGGAAATTCGTCCCATTTAATTTGTCCTTCTCAAGGACCGATCGCAGTGATAAAGTGCTAGTAACGTTTGTAGTTGCCATGGATATCTACAATATAAATATGCAAAATAAGTTTATGATTTAAATCATTTAACATGGTCTTATATTAAATGATACTCCCACTATTTTATATGAAAAATATCAACCCTCGAAACTTTTAGTGGGCCAAGATCCATATTTCGCCTAATCTTGAGTTAGCTTTGGCTAATCGCCCAAGACTCGGTTATTTAGGTAGACAACACTTTGTCAATTACATCACATATAATTCTTGGATAGTTGGACGAACAACACTTTGTTCAATTCATCAAATGAATTATAATCCAACACATGCCTCTAGGTTCCCAATCCTATTGAGATAACCTAGTTAAGTCGTACCCAATTAAAGTATGACGGATATCACTTTTATCCTTTCGCGCCTTACTAAGATTGCCACGGTGCTTTGCTTTGGCAAACCCACACATGTACAATCGAAGTTATTGACGAGTACTTTTATTTGGAAGGCATCTAAAACTTAATATTTTAGAGGGATTTATTGATCTCATGATTAATTTGATAATTTAAAATATGTCCACTACATATAGTTGTATACATATCTACATATATGTGTAATACTATTATCAAACTAAAACATAAGATAAATCATGCATCAACATACATAATTAAAACGTGACATGGTTATAGCCCCTACTAATGAGTTTCTCAAGCCAATGAGAAACTCCTATGAGTCAACCTAAGGTAACTTCATAAGCACCTTCCTTTGGCTCCAATTTGTGAATGGCCTCCTCATCCCGGCACGATGCTCCATCTTCATTGATCACCATCAATAAAATAAACTACACTATTTTACAAGATATAGAATTCCTCGATTCACATTCGAGGGGAACATAGGGGAGGGATAACATTTAGAATGAAATAGAGAAAGGCACGACACGCAGGTCGTATTATAAATTACAATCATTCACAAATCCTATCTAATAGGTCAAAGGGCTATAACCACGCACCATGCTCAAACAACACATAAAGCATGCATTAACATTTAATTAATTAAATTCTAAACATTTTAAATTTAATTTTAATTAAAACTGTAAAATAATTTTTGAAAAATTATCGTACGCTCGGGACATCACATGCCACGAACTAAAGCGACTAAAACACGAACCACCATGATTCGAACCAAGACCCACGGCTGGACCAATAGTGGGCCTAGGGTTCGAAACCCTAGCCCATGGCCGAGCCATGGTCCATGCGGCGGCTTGGGTGCGGCGCTGCTAGGGTTCAAAACCCTAGCCGCCTTGCACCATCTTGATTCTATCGAGCCAACTTGCACCTTCTCAATACTTTATCGAGCCAAAAGAGTTCAAAACCCTAGATAGTGCGACGGCTTGACCCATGCTCGAGCCAGGGTCCGAACCCTAGCTCTTAGGCGGCGGCCGAGAGGCCAATTTGACTAGGGTTCAAAACCCTAGCCACTTAGTAGCGGCGGCCGAGCCATGGTGACTAGGGTTCGAAACCCTAGCACCTAGGTGGCCTCGGCCGTGAGCCTACACGAGCCATGTTCCGGTTTTTGATCACGAATTATCATATATTTCGATCCGTCAATTATATCATATATATTATCATACGATGATCTTCACAAAATCGATTTTTCCATATCATATATGAAAATACAGTTTTAAATAGCATGCAATATTAATTCTAACATGATTAAACTATTTAACCACATAAAATCCGATATGAGCCTTGTACACGGCTCTGATACCACTGTAAGTAACCCCATGAGCATACAACGCAGCGGAATAAAATATTGGGATTACAAACCAGCGATCTATACATAGGGATTCATATCGGATTAGAGAATTACAAGTGTCTTACCCTTGTAGCGTGTCTGAAGCCGAATCCACGGAGCTGCACCACGTCCTACGCCTTCTCCGAGTCAATAGCAAAACACGAATGGTTTTGCCTCAACGGTATCCACACGATCGAATCGAATGAAGGGATGGTTTAATAACAAGTTGCTAGACTTGTTATTAATCCTATACACGAAACAAACTCGATTCACAATCGAAACAACCACCAAACCACCAAGAACCCCTCGACTTTGAAGGAGGCCGAGAGCTCTTGTGATGATGCGGCCGTTTTTGTCTTGCTTGTGTAGGGTTTTTAGTGTTATGAATTGTCTTACAATTAATCACCTTGCAATCATATTAAATATAATTAATTAAAGGCTTTCTTAAAGCTTCATGGGCTTAAGCCCATGATTTAATTAATCCTTATGATAATTAATTAAGACTCCTCTTAATTATTTAATTCATCCCATGAATTTAATTTCCCTTCTCGATTTAATCTTTTGTGCGACCCGATAGGATCTCGTAATGTTGGCAGTGACATAAAATCTCATTTTATGTCGCAAGCATCGAGCGGTATCTAGCAACACATCGATGCTACCCAAATTACGAGAATGTCAATGACTCGACATAACCTTTAGAACTCGTGATAATATTAATCATGTAACTTAATCCCTTTGTCCTTTGTGTTTAGATTGAACACGAGTCATGGAATAGTCATACTCGTATATTCAATCTCTATTTCTTGATCCCCAAGTAGAACTAGAATAAACGAATAAGCTCGATATCTCATATCGACTCATTCGAGCATGGCCATGCATTTTAGTTCTCACTTGATCAAGGGCCAAACACATCTCCTGTTATATAGGAGGGACAAATCCTATCTCGATCAGTCAACATCCCTCTACATAATTCGTAGTGTATCCAATAGTCGCCTTTATAGTATACCCTGTTACGGGTAACTTTTGACGATATCAAGATACATAACTCCTTATGTTGGGATCTCTGATGATCACAAGTCGTAAGGATTACATACATTATTATCACTATGAGAATTGCATATGACGATCATATAACTATCCATGTTGCATTCTCATGGTGGGTCTGTTCAGTACATCGTTCTCTAACATGTACCCATATGTTGATTTGATATCTCATATCAATGAACAATTCATCGATCAACATATACTAGTCTCTACGTATTATCATTATCCCTTTCATGATAATACTTGACTAGGAACATCTTTAAGAATAATACAATATTATTCTAAGGACATTAACATATATATATTAATTCACAATGCACAGTTAAAAGAATAATATACAATAATGAATTGCCATTCATAAATCCATAAACATTGTATGTCTTAAACAATCATCTAATGACTTGTCTTAGGGCATATCCCAACAATATGTGGGGCCTGATTTACTTAATCCTTATGTATCCATTAAACATACATATGTGAGTCTGAATTAAGTAATATACCATGCACGGATTAAGAGTTCATACTAGTTAAGTTGTTTACAAGGTTATCAAAACCCTAACAAACTATACATATCATGTACATAAACAACCTAATTCAAAAGAACTCCTAGGCAGTGGTTCCCCTCGCAGCGGAAATCATGACTCACGCTCCCCACGTTTATGAGTCCCTACAGAAACATTCACAACGTGAGTATAGATAACAACTATCTCAGTGCAATATCAAAACACAATATCAATATCAATGATAAAGCACAATAAATCAGATAACGTGAATGTTCTGTATCATGCATCCACAAATGCACTATGTCATGACATGTCTCAACAAGTTCCCTATTATCACGAGTCTCATATGATATGCCTATTCAGCTCAATATGTCAGTGAAACCACATCACATCTTCATATTAGCAGCACATATCATAGTACCATACTCATCTGTGATAATAACCAGAGTATATACCCACACCAGGCGTATATCTCTCAAGCCAAAGCATATGTAGTATATCTATCGTGGCAACGATCCCAGCCCAAGCATATGCCCTACACTAGCATATCTATCCAGGCACTGATCCCAGTCAAAGCATACGCCCAACACTAGCATATCTATCGTGGCAGTCAAAGCATATACCCCACCAGGTATATCTATCAAGACAATGATCGTACCAAAGCATATACACATATCTATCAAGGCATCCATACCACTCATATGAAATCTATGTATGCACATGCATATGATACTACCAATCATATGACACAACGATAACATAAATCATATGATATCAAAACCATAATAGCATCATCATATCATATCTATACTCCGTACGTCAACACGTACCTGTACTGCGACACAAACGAGATAAAGCAGTTGTCAATAGCTAAGTGCCTCGTTGTCCTGTCCCCTGTGATGGTGCTACAACAATGCCAACAATATATCATGTTATCATAGGCATTAAAATCAAATTCCACAAAATATTTTATTTTTCAAAATATTAACACTGGCGATCGATCGCGATCAACACCGATCGATCGCCAAAACTCTCTGCCCCCTCGCGATCGATCGCAATAACTTGGCGATCGATCGCCACATTGCTCTGTTCAGCGCGATCGATCGCGACACTTTCACCGATCGATCGCCATCCAATTTCACCGCCTTAAAATGTTACTGTCATCGGCGATCGATCGCTCACTCGCACCGATCGATCGCCGATGCCCAGAAAAATGAGAGCATGGCGTTTTCAAGCTTATCTTCATGGTTCTTCTCCTCTAATTCATTTTAAACCATGTCAACCTGTTTCTTGCAATCTCTAGGAACATAATAACATGTTTCTATCATTAAAGAATCCAATTCATAGCATATACACATGTTATGATTCTCCACATAAACATTTCATATGCTATTTCTCATATAGCAACACCAATGACAAAAACAAGTATAAAACCATGATTTTCTTACCAAGATGGTACAATTCCACTTCACACACCTTCCTAGCTCACTTTACAAGTGACTCTCAAGCTCAAACCACAAGGAAGTTGAAAGAGATGGAGAGGAGCTTGGTAGAGATTTGTAGGTGTAAAATGGTGTGTTATGTGATTACACCTCCCTTATCCACTTGATATAGATCATTAGTCCCTTAATTCACTTGCTATCATGCCATTTAGGGATAATTACATGTTAAATAACATGTAAATGAAATGACCTCCAAATTCAAATGCAATTCCCATTACAAGTAAATTCACATGCACATGTAATTCCCTTCAAACTCATGTCAAATGCAACTCACATGTACATTTTTAATGCACCTAATGAAAGGCAAAGGCAAATGCCTAAGTGCTTCATATGGCATAATTCAAATCATGAGACACCATGTTTCCTTCCTTATTAGACTTATTTCCATATATGTATTTACTTCATTCTTGGTTCCACTCGAACCCCCATTAGCATATCGCCAATTGATATAATTACACCATAATCATATCCTACGTGTATACAACAAATCGAGGCATTACAATTCTCCCCCACTCATTGCATTTCGTCCTCGAAATTGTAGATACATAATCATGCATATCAAAATACGCAACTCAACAATACTACGATATGACAATAGGAAACATGATCATGTATGTAACAGTATCATAAAACTGTAAAATCATACCAGTAAATAAATCCGGATACCGTTGCATCATATGCTGCTCCGTCTCCCACGTTGCCTCGTCGACACCCCTTCTGTCCCACTGTACTTTTACCATAGGAATCACCTTATTACGCAACCTGCGTTCAGCTCGATCCAAGATCATAACCGGTCGTTCCTTATACGACACATCTGTATCCAACTGTACCTCAGGTAGCTGTAAGACATGACTCGGATCTGGTTCATACTTCCTCAACAGTGACACATGAAAAACATCATGAATACTTGTAAGGACCCTAATCCTTAAGTGCGGAATTAAGGCATAATAGAGCTAATAACAATGATCAGAGCATAATAAACAAGTGGAGTCTATGAGCTTAAGCATTTACATGCCAAAATAAAGGACTACAAAAAGGATTAATTACATTCCAATCAATGAATGTTCCACTATAGTTTTACGCTACTCCTAGAGTAGGCACTATACAAAAGAATCCTGTCCTTTCATCTACCAAAGATGCTCGTGAAGCTCACTGTCTCAACCCGTTCAAGCCCGTCTATCATGCCAAAAAGGTACCTACAAGGACAACCCCCAAACATGAGCAATAATAATCATTCATATTCAACACAATATGAAGATAAAGCGTAAATGCATAATCAATATAAAACACTTCCTGTTTTCCCATGCATTTCAAACGCTTCCCGTTTGGTTGTCCCTGTACCATAACTCATGAGTATAATCAACAGATTATTTTTAATGGCCAAAACATGTCATGACATCATATACCATCTCAACTGTACCACATATTTGTCACCATTCCCTAGTCTGTCCATCACAGTGTATTTTAATGCCCCTCGCTTATATTCATATGGGCGGCATAGGATAACCTCGCTACAATGGACATGCGGCGCTCCCACCCCTCGCTTCACAGAGAGCGGCAAATACCCTTTCCTCGCCCCATATGACAACCACGCTCAAATGTGACATGCGGCGCTCCCACCCCTCGCTTCACATTTAGCGGAACCAATACAAAAAGCGGCAAGCATTAAAATCATCAAAGGATGACCACGACTCATGGGATGTGCATCCAATAATCATAATATGCATCTAACATCAATATGCATAAATTACCATGTATATGCATCCACTATGCAATACCTCATATGGCATAAATCAACATGTATATGCATCCACAATGCAATACCACATATATACTCGCATCCACAATGCATAAACAATGAGCATATAAAATACATGTTACCGTTGGGTGCCCGTACGTCCACTACGTACCTTTCCAAAAGTGGAATATGGTAGGACTTCAATTCCTCGGCTGTGTTGCCACCTGGGTTGGTTCTACATATTCACAAATACCAATATTAGAACCCAATAATAGTCCAATACCAAAAATCCCACAAAAATATCCAAAAAAAAACCATATTTTGGCTTTCGCGATCGATCGCCCCTCACGGCGATCGATCGCCAATACCCACTGTCCGAAAAATAAAATTGCACCCTTCGGCGATCGATCGCCACCCCTGGCGCGATCGATCGCCAGACCCGCCGATCGATCGCCCAAGAGTGGCGATCGATCGCCAAAGGCTTGAAAAGCCTACTGCCTGGGCGCGATCGATCGCCTGGAATGGGCGATCGATCGCCATCCCCTGTAACCCGAAAATCCTCCATTTTTGCATCTCAAAACCATTCCAACCCATTCCAACTCTTAACCAACAAACCAACAACTCAAATAACAACATAAACCATCAAAATACACCTTAAAACAACCATAAATCCAACCTTTAACCAAAACCACAACAACCCAACAAAACCCATTTTAAAACCCTTCAAAATCAAACCAAACTCAAACAAAACTTCACAAAATTAAAGCATGAGGTACCCATACCTCTTGGGGATCTCAAATCACCCAATATGCTCCACAAATCAAGATTTTTGCAAGGTTCCTCTTCCACCCAAGGCTTGAGCTCGAAATTTGGAGAAGGGAAGGGTTTGTGGTTTTGATTTGGTAAAGTAAGAATGAGGTTAAAAGAGTGGGGTTGGGGATAAAAGGGGGATTGGGTTAATTTAATTAAAGGTATACCCAAAATAATTCCATGGTGTATAAAACACCCCAACATGATATTTTTCAAAGCATTTACTCAAAATGCACTAAATATCAAATAAACACATGATTTCCAATAAATTGCTCACCAAGGCAAATAAATCATGCTTCCAATAATATTTATCCAACATGCACCACATGCACCCTAAAATGCAATCCCGGGTCACCCTATCCACATGACTTTGCATTTCCACATAAGATAAATAAATCCCAACACATAATCAATTACCACATAATTAATCATGTAATCACAATTAATGCACCAATTAGCAATTAACCATTTCAGGGATGTCACAATACTCCCCTACTTATAAGATTTCGTCCCCGAAATCACATGCACTTACCCCAACAGAAACTAAACATAAACTCATACCAGAGAATAGTTCCGGGTAGTGCTGCACCATATGCTGCTCCGTCTACCACGTAGCCTCCTCGACACCCCTGCGATCCCACTGAACTTTGATCATCGGTATCACTTTGTTCCGAAGTCTACGGTCTGCTCTGTCCAGAATTCTAACAGGCCGTTCCACATAAGATATATCTGACTCTAACTGAACTTCGGAAGGCTGCAACACGTGAGACGGATCCGGCTCATACTTTCGCAGCATCGATACATGAAACACATCATGTATCCCAGATAAAGAAGGCGGCAAAGCCAGTCGGTAAGCCAATGTGCCAATGCGCTGCAAAATCTCGTACGGTCCCACAAACCTCGGAGACAGTTTCCCGCGCATCCCAAACCGCACAACGCCTCTGAAAGGCGAGATCTTCAAAAAGACCTTATCTCCCAACTGAAACTCTAACGGTCTCCGCCGTTTATTTGCATAAGCTGCCTGTCTGTCTTGGGCTGCTTTCATTTTCTGCCTTATAGTCTTTATCTTCTCTTCCATTTCCCGGATCAACTCAGGCCCTCCGACTGATCTACTGTCCAAATCGTCCCAACACAAGGGCGATCTACATCGTCTGCCATAAAGAGCTTCAAACGGAGCCATCTGAATACTTGCCTGGTAGCTATTGTTATACGAAAACTCTACCAAAGGCACTGAATCCTGCCAAGAAGCATCGAACTCCAAAACACAAGCTCTTAACATGTCCTCGAGCGTCTGAATAGTGCGCTCGGTCTGACCATCCGTCTGAGGATGATAAGCAGTGCTCAATCTGACCTCAGTTCCCAAAGCTGACTGAAGGCCTTCCCAAAAATGAGATGTGAATCGCGGATCTCGATCTGACACAATAGAAACGGGAATCCCATGCAATCTCACCACATCTCTAACATACAGCTGCGCCATCCTCAAAAACGTAAATGTCATGCTATAGGGGATAAAGTGGGCTACCTTGGTCAATCTGTCCACAATCACCCAAATAGCATCGAAGCCTGAAGCACTCCTCGGCAAATGAGTCACGAAGTCCATGGAAATGTGCTCCCACTTCCACTTCGGTATCTCCAAGCTCCTCAATTCGCCGCCAGGTCTCTGCCTCTCTGCCTTAACCTGCTGGCAGATCAGACACCTCTTCACAAAAGCGACGACATCAGACTTCATTCTCTTCCACCAAAACTGACCACGCAGATCTCTGTACATCTTCTTCCCGCCTGGGTGGATACTAAGTCTGCTACTGTGAGCTCGCTCCAAGATTTCCTTACGCAACTCCGGCGCACTCGGAACTAACCAGCGGTTACCCAATCTCAAAGATCCGTCGTCGGCCACTCTGAACTTCGTCGGCTGGCCAAGATGCACTATAGACAACCATCTCTGAACCTCAGCATCTGATCTCTGAGCTCTCCTGATATTCTCATAAATATCTGGCTCAGCTAATAAGGTAGAGACATACACTGGTGATGCACCAATGTCAAAGTCATAGCCCATATGGCAATAGGAGGTCATCATAGCCGACAAATGGATGACGTCCTCAGCAGAACTCCTTACTTTCCGGCTCAAAGCGTCTGCTGTCAAATTGGCCTTCCCCGGATGGTACTCAATCTCGCAGTCATAGTCCTTGAGTAGGTCCATCCATCTTCTCTGTCTCATGTTCAGCTCCGCCTGAGTGAATAGAAACTTGAGGCTTTTGTGATCCGTATAGATGGTAAACGACGTACCATACAAATAATGCCTCCAGATCTTCAGGGCGAAGATGATAGCCGCCAATTCCAAGTCATGAGCTGGATATCTGGTCTCATGCGGCTTCAACTGCCTCGATGCATAAGCTACCACATGATTATCTTGCATCAGAACACATCCAAGGCCCTGCAGTGATGCATCAGTATACAGAACAAATCTGGAGTTCTCCGTCGGGATCACTAACACTGGCGCCGTCGTCAACCGGTGCTTCAACTCCTGGAAGCTCTCCTCGCAAGCTTCTGACCAAAAGAAAGGCACACCCTTCTGAGTCAACTGAGTCAGCGGCTTGGCAATCTTCGAAAAGCCCTCAACAAAGCGCCGATAATACCCGGCCAAACCAAGAAAACTCCGGATCTCAGGCACAGAAGTGGGGGCAGCCCACTCCATCACAGCCTCAATCTTCTTCGGGTCCACTGATATCCCGCTGCTCGAAATGACATGCCCCAGAAACACTACACTGCTCAGCCAAAACTCGCATTTACTGAGCTTAGCATACAACTGATGCTCTCTGAGAATCTGAAGCACTGTCCTCAAGTGTTTCACATGATCTTCCTCACTCCGGGAGTAGATAAGAATGTCGTCAATAAACACGATGACGAACTGATCAAGATACTGCTGAAACACTCTGTTCATCAGACTCATGAAGACGGCCGGGGCGTTCGTCACACCGAACGGCATCACCAAGAACTCATAATGCCCGTATCGAGTCCGAAACGCTGTCTTTTGCACATCTTCCTCTCTGACCCGAATCTGATGATACCCGGATCTCAAATCAATCTTGCTATACACCCTGGTACCTTGCAACTGATCAAACAAGTCGTCAATCCTTGGGAGAGGATACTTGTTCTTCACTGTAGCCTTATTCAGTTGCCGGTAATCGATGCACAGCCGCATCGAACCGTCCTTCTTCTTCACAAAGAGAACTGGTGCGCCCCATGGCGACACGCTCGGGCGTATATACCCCTTGTCCAAGAGATCCTGCAACTGCTCTTTCAACTCCCTCAACTCTGCCGGTGCCATCCTATAAGGTGCACGAGAGATAGCGGATGTCCCTGGCAGCAACTCGATCCCAAATTCAACTTCCCTGGCCGGTGGAAATCCTGGGATCTCTTCTGGAAATACATCAGCAAATTCTGCCACAACTGGTACATCCTCAACCCTCAGTTCTTTACTCTTTCCAGACGTGTCCACGGCATAAATAAGATAGCCCGTGTGCCCACGTTCCAATAGCTGAGACATCTTGATCGCTGAAATCAACGGAATCTTCGCACGAGATCCGTTGCCAAAGAAAGTCCACTGACTGCCCAACTCAGGTCTGAACTTCACTGTCCTCTGTCGGCAATCCACTACTGCCTGATATCTGTTCAGAATATCAATACCCAAGATGCAGTCAAAGTCTGACATACCCAGTACAATCAAGTCTGATCTCAACTCGTTGCCCTCAAAATAAATGAGGCAGTCTGCCATAAACTGGTCAGCAACAACATTTCTTCCAGTGGGTGTCGAGACTAGAAGAGGCGTGGGTAAAGAAGACGTGCGCATATGATGTCTTTCCACAAATCCCACAGACACAAAGGAATGGGAGGCACCTGTATCTATCAAAACAAAAGCAGGGTACGTAAATAAATGACACGTACCGGCAATCACCTCCTCTGGAGCTGCCTGAGCCTGCTCCCTGGTCAGTGCATATACCTGTCCCTGGGGTGGTCCCACTGTCTGACCTCCCGATGGACGAGGCCCAAACTGTTGCCTCTGCTGCACTGTCCTGTCCTCAAACCTTGGCCTGTTGCCCTGATACTCTGACTGGCCTCCCCTGGTGGGACAATACCGAGCAATGTGGCCCATCTTGCCACAGACATAACATGCAGGACACTTATTTGAAGAATGCGGTCCTCCACAATTGTTGCACCTAGGCTCTCCCGGCCTCTCCCCTTGTGAAGATCCTCGATTGGCCGACCAATTACCCTTCTTGTTATCCTGCTTCTGTCCAAAGTGTTTCTTTCCACCATACCGCGAAGATGAAGAGGCACCACGGGGTTTAAATGGCTCACCCCGAGGTCTCAAACTGTCACTAGTCTGCCTCTGTTGCGGTACCGGTGGTGGCATGGCATAAGCTCCCACTCCTAGCTCAGCAAGCTCCGCTCTTGTGAGAGCATCATCAAAAGAAGTTGGGTTATTGATGATAACCCGGTCATAGAGCTCCGGTCGCAGTCCTTTCATGAAATTTCTCATCTTGGCGCGTCCATCAGAAGCAATGTGGGGGACATACCTAAGTAGTGATGAGTACTGTGTGGCATAGTCCGCCACTGTCATGTTCCCCTGCCTCAGACTTGCAAATTCATCCTCCTTTGTCTGTCTCGCTGCCGCGGAGAAGTATCGGTTCAAGAACCTGGTCCTGAAGAGCGTCCAGTCAATCACAGCACCCAGTGCTCTCATCTCCATCACTGTGCTCCTCCACCACATCAATGGTTTCTTAGCCAACTGGAACTCCGCCAGCCTCAGCCAAGCAGTAATAGCACACGGAGCCGATACAAAGATCTGTTCAAGTCTCTCTAACCACTCTTCAGCCTCTTCTCCGGACTCTGTCCCCTCAAACCGGGGCGGATGATAAGACAGAAACTGCGTCAAGCTAATCTCACCCGGTAGCAATAACTGGACTACTGGTTCCATTCCCACAGCCGGTGGAGGTAGAGGATTAGTCTGTCCAATACTCGCATTTACACTCCCAACATCTCCGACTTCCTCATTAGCAGCCATGCTGTAACACAAATGTTAACAACAATCCAAAGCAATATATAACATGTCGTTAGATAACAGGAGTGATATAAGCATGTTAGTATAACAGGATATACAATAATATGCACCACATGCATAAACATGCTCCAAATGTAAGCACCTAGCCAACCATGCTAAGGCTACCCTTCACTCGTTCCCGGGTTCTCTAACCACTGCTCTGATACCACTAATGTAAGGACCCTAATCCTTAAGTGCGGAATTAAGGCATAATAGAGCTAATAACAATGATCAGAGCATAATAAACAAGTGGAGTCTATGAGCTTAAGCATTTACATGCCAAAATAAAGGACTACAAAAAGGATTAATTACATTCCAATCAATGAATGTTCCACTATAGTTTTACGCTACTCCTAGAGTAGGCACTATACAAAAGAATCCTGTCCTTTCATCTACCAAAGATGCTCGTGAAGCTCACTGTCTCAACCCGTTCAAGCCCGTCTATCATGCCAAAAAGGTACCTACAAGGACAACCCCCAAACATGAGCAATAATAATCATTCATATTCAACACAATATGAAGATAAAGCGTAAATGCATAATCAATATAAAACACTTCCTGTTTTCCCATGCATTTCAAACGCTTCCCGTTTGGTTGTCCCTGTACCATAACTCATGAGTATAATCAACAGATTATTTTTAATGGCCAAAACATGTCATGACATCATATACCATCTCAACTGTACCACATATTGGTCACCATTCCCTAGTCTGTCCATCACAGTGTATTTTAATGCCCCTCGCTTATATTCATATGGGCGGCATAGGATAACCTCGCTACAATGGACATGCGGCGCTCCCACCCCTCGCTTCACAGAGAGCGGCAAATACCCTTTCCTCGCCCCATATGACAACCACGCTCAAATGTGACATGCGGCGCTCCCACCCCTCGCTTCACATTTAGCGGAACCAATACAAAAAGCGGCAAGCATTAAAATCATCAAAGGATGACCACGACTCATGGGATGTGCATCCAATAATCATAATATGCATCTAACATCAATATGCATAAATTACCATGTATATGCATCCACTATGCAATACCTCATATGGCATAAATCAACATGTATATGCATCCACAATGCAATACCACATATATACTCGCATCCACAATGCATAAACAATGAGCATATAAAATACATGTTACCGTTGGGTGCCCGTACGTCCACTACGTACCTTTCCAAAAGTGGAATATGGTAGGACTTCAATTCCTCGGCTGTGTTGCCACCTGGGTTGGTTCTACATATTCACAAATACCAATATTAGAACCCAATAATAGTCCAATACCAAAAATCCCACAAAAATATCCAAAAAAAAACCATATTTTGGCTTTCGCGATCGATCGCCCCTCACGGCGATCGATCGCCAATACCCACTGTCCGAAAAATAAAATTGCACCCTTCGGCGATCGATCGCCACCCCTGGCGCGATCGATCGCCAGACCCGCCGATCGATCGCCCAAGAGTGGCGATCGATCGCCAAAGGCTTGAAAAGCCTACTGCCTGGGCGCGATCGATCGCCTGGAATGGGCGATCGATCGCCATCCCCTGTAACCCGAAAATCCTCCATTTTTGCATCTCAAAACCATTCCAACCCATTCCAACTCTTAACCAACAAACCAACAACTCAAATAACAACATAAACCATCAAAATACACCTTAAAACAACCATAAATCCAACCTTTAACCAAAACCACAACAACCCAACAAAACCCATTTTAAAACCCTTCAAAATCAAACCAAACTCAAACAAAACTTCACAAAATTAAAGCATGAGGTACCCATACCTCTTGGGGATCTCAAATCACCCAATATGCTCCACAAATCAAGATTTTTGCAAGGTTCCTCTTCCACCCAAGGCTTGAGCTCGAAATTTGGAGAAGGGAAGGGTTTGTGGTTTTGATTTGGTAAAGTAAGAATGAGGTTAAAAGAGTGGGGTTGGGGATAAAAGGGGGATTGGGTTAATTTAATTAAAGGTATACCCAAAATAATTCCATGGTGTATAAAACACCCCAACATGATATTTTTCAAAGCATTTACTCAAAATGCACTAAATATCAAATAAACACATGATTTCCAATAAATTGCTCACCAAGGCAAATAAATCATGCTTCCAATAATATTTATCCAACATGCACCACATGCACCCTAAAATGCAATCCCGGGTCACCCTATCCACATGACCATGCATTTCCACATAAGATAAATAAATCCCAACACATAATCAATTACCACATAATTAATCATGTAATCACAATTAATGCACCAATTAGCAATTAACCATTTCAGGGATGTCACAATACTACTCAAGGCTGGTGGTAGTGCTAAGCGATATGCCAACGTACCAATACGTTGCAACACCTCATATGGACCATCATATCGTGGAGACAATTTTCCACGCTTACCAAACCGTACTACACCTTTAAAAGGTGAGATTTTCAAGAACACACGGTCACCAACTTGAAATTCAAGTGGTCTACGTCGCTTATTGGCATAAGCAGTCTGTCTATCCTGAGCAGCTTTCAGTTTCAATCGAATTACTTTTACTTTCTCTTCCATGTCATGAACATATCCGGTCCATGTAAGGAAGACTGATCCACATCATCCCAATACAATGGCGATCTACATCGTCACCCATATAGAGCCTCAAATGGTGCCATCTGTATACTAGACTGATAACTGTTGTTATATGAAAATTCGACTAATGGCAATGACTCTTGCCATGAGTTATCAAGCTCTAATACACAGGCACGCAACATATCCTCAAGCGTCTGTATCGTACGCTCTGTTTGTCCATCTGTCTGCGGATGATATGCTGTACTCAACCGCACTTCAGTTCCCAACGCTGTCTGTAACCCCTCCCAGAAATGAGAAGTAAATCTCGGATCCCTATCCGATACAATGGAAACTGGAATACCATGTAGTCGCACTACATGTTGAATGTACAACTGCGCCATTCTCAGATATGTATATGTCATACAATATGGCACAAAATGAGATACTTTGGTGAGTCTGTCAACAATCACCCAAATAGCATCGCAATCAGAAGACATCCGTGGCAAATGAGTCACAAAATCCATCGTGATATGTTCCCATTTCCACTGAGGAATTTCCAAACTATGTAATTCACCTCCTGGTCTTTGTCTTTCCGCTTTCACTTGTTGACATATCAAACACCGTTTCACAAAGCTCAATACATCCTGTTTCATACGTTTCCACCAAAATTGGGTACGTAAATCATGATACATTTTCTTCCCTCCAGGATGTATACTTTATCTACTACAATGAGCACGTTGTAGTAGTTCTTGGCGTAGTCCCAATGCAGCAGGTACTACCCAACAAGTCTTGTATTTCAAAACTCCATCCTCTGCAAGTACAAACTGTGATGTTTGTCCTTGACTTATTAGTTCTTTCCAATGTTGTACCTCATCATCAGTTGTTTGTGCCGTCCTGATTTTGTCAAAAATATCGGGTTCAACTAACAATGTTGATACCCGTACCGGCACTGATTCCATATCAAAATCATAACCCAAAGTACAACAAGAAGTCATCAAAGCAGATAAATGAACCACCTCATCAGCCGTATGATGCACTTTCCGACTCAAGGCATCTGCTGTAAGATTAGCTTTTCCTGGATGATATTCAATCTCACAATCATAATCTTTCAACAGATCCATCCATCTCCGTTGTCTCATATTCAACTCCGCTTGAGTGAATAGAAATTTTAAGCTCTTATGATCAGTATATATGGTAAACGACGTACCATATAAATAATGTCGCCATATCTTCAATGCAAAGACAATGGCAGCCAATTCCAGATCATGCACTGGATATCTCATTTCATGTGGTTTCAATTGTCGTGATGCATAAGCCACTACATGTTTGTCCTGCATCAACACACAACCCAAACCAAGTAAAGATGCATCAGTATATAACGCAAACCTGTCATGCTCAGATGGAATGATCAAGATTGGAGCTGTAGTCAATCGATGTTTTAATTCCTGAAAACTATGCTCACAAGCCTCTGACCATTGAAAAGATACTCCCTTCTGTGTCAAATGTGTCAATGGTTTGGCAATCGCTGAAAATCCTTCAACGAATCATCTATAATATCCAGCCAAACCTAAGAAACTACGAATTTCTGGCACAGAAGTAGGTGCTGACCAATTCAACACTGCTTCTACTTTCTTTGGATCAACTGATATACCTTCCTCTGATATGACATGACCCAAAAATCCAACACTAGTCAACCAAAACTCACACTTACTGAGTTTGGCATACAACTGATGTGTCCTCAACAATTGCAGTACCATATGCAAATGTTGAACATGTTCAGCATCACTCCGTGAATAGATCAATATATCATCGATAAAGACAATGACAAATCGATCAAGGTATTCCTGAAACACACGATTCATTAAACTCATAAAGACAGCAGGAGCATTTGTCACTCCAAATGGCATTACCAGAAACTCATAATGCCCATAACGAGTTCTGAATGCTGTCTTCTGTATATCTCCTTCCCTCACACGTATTTGATGATACCCTGACCTCAAGTCAATCTTAGAATATATCCTTGATCCCTGCAACTGATCAAATAAATCATCAATACGGGGAAGAGGATATTTGTTCTTTATGGTTACTTTGTCCAACTGTCTATAATCAATACACAATCTCATTGTCCCATCCTTCTTCTTCACAAATAAAACCGGAGCGCCCCAAGGCGATACACTAGGACGTATGTACCCCTTGTCCAATAAGTCTTGTAATTGAGTTTTCAACTCTTTCAATTCAGTTGGTGCCATCCGATAAGGAGCCCGTGAAATTGCAGAAGTACCAGGTATCAAATCAATACCAAATTCCACTTCTCGACTCGGTGGGAATCCAGGTATCTCATCTGGAAATACATCCGCATATTCTGCAATCACTGGTATCTCCTCCACTTTCCTTTCTCGTTTCTGTTCCGTAACATCAAGGGCATAAATCAAATAACCCGCATGTCCACGTTCTAACAAACGCGACATTCGGATTGCCGATATCAATGGAATCCTTGCCCTCGATCCCTGGCCATAAAAGTACCATTGATTTCCAGTATCAGACTGAAATCTCACAACCTTATGACAACAATCCACAACAGACTCATATCTACTCAACACATCAATCCCAATAATACAATCAAAATCTGTCATGTCTAACAAAATCAGATCAGCTTGTAATCCAAACTCAGTCTCAAACTGAATATCACAGTCAGACACACTCTGACAAGCCATTACAGTAGTTCCCATGGGTGTCGAAACATAAAGAGGCATCAACAGTGGAGACGAGCATATATGATACCGATCAACAAAAGTTTGTGCAACAAAAGAATGTGATGCACTAGTATCAATCAAAAGTAAGGCTGGATAAGTAAACAAAGTACACTTACCCGCTATCACAGCATCAGGAGCTGCCTCTGCTTCCTCCCTGTTCAGTGCATACACCTGAGCCTGAGGTGTTCCTGCCCTCTGTCCACCACCAGACTGTACTACACTCTGTGGTCTCTGCTGCACTGTATTCTCTGACATGGGTCCTCTCCTCTGTTGTCCGCCCACTTGAGGACAATCACGGATCACATGTCCTGGTTTCCCACAACGGAAACAAACTACTGTATCAAACTGTGGACAATTCTTTTGATAATGTGGCCCTCCACATTTAAAACATTGTAATCCTCGTCCACTACTGCTACTACTACCTTGGGACTGTCCCTTAGCCCTTCTATCATCCCCTTTCCTTGGTCCAAACCGTTTCCCACTAAACCTAGATGACGATGCACCACCTCGTGGTGATTTAAAGGAATCTCCTCTAGGTCGCATACTGTCAGATGTAGGTGGTTGGGCTTGTCCAACATCTTTATACACCCCTACCGCAATCTCAGCCATCTCAGCTCGAGTCAAGGCTTCTTCATACGATGTAGGGTTATTGGACATGACCCTATCAAACAATTCAGGCCTCAACCCTTTCACAAATTGTCTGATCTTTGCCTTTGTATTGACAGCAATATGTGGCACATATCGGAGCAAAGAAGAATAGTGAACAGCATAATCAGATACTGTCATGGCTCCTTGTCTCAGGTTTGTAAATTCATCCTCTTTCCTTTGCCTTGCAGCAACAGAGAAATAATGCTCCAGAAACTTTGTTCTAAACACATCCCAGTTCACTGTCTGTCCTTGAGCCCTCAACTCAAGTACTGTGGATTTCCACCACATCATAGCCTTCTTGGCTAACTGGAATTCAGCTAAACGCAACCAAGCAGTCTTGGCACATGGTGCTAACACAAAGATCTGTTCTACACGTTCTAGCCACTCCTCTGCCAGTTCTCCTGATTCAGTCCCCTCAAACCTGGGTGGCTGATAGCTCAGAAACTGTGTCAATGTCAATTCTCCAGGTAGCAGTACCTGTTCCACTGGCCCTTGCTCAATCGGTAGTGGTGGCACAGGCGCCATCCGTACACTCGCATTACCACTCATGGCATCCCCAACATCCTCATGTAACCCTCTGTCTGTCATAGCTGTAGATCAAGGGTTAACAATAACATTCACAAATATATGTAACATGTTAGAAGAACATCATATGCCAACTCCTAACATGCTATTACCATTCTCAAAGTGTTTAGGTAACTCCCTAATACACTTCCTCTACCATGTTCACCCCGTTCTCGAACCACTGCTCTGATACCACTAATGTGGGGCCTGATTTACTTAATCCTTATGTATCCATTAAACATACATATGTGAGTCTGAATTAAGTAATATACCATGCACGGATTAAGAGTTCATACTAGTTAAGTTGTTTACAAGGTTATCAAAACCCTAACAAACTATACATATCATGTACATAAACAACCTAATTCAAAAGAACTCCTAGGCAGTGGTTCCCCTCGCAGCGGAAATCATGACTCACGCTCCCCACGTTTATGAGTCCCTACAGAAACATTCACAACGTGAGTATAGATAACAACTATCTCAGTGCAATATCAAAACACAATATCAATATCAATGATAAAGCACAATAAATCAGATAACGTGAATGTTCTGTATCATGCATCCACAAATGCACTATGTCATGACATGTCTCAACAAGTTCCCTATTATCACGAGTCTCATATGATATGCCTATTCAGCTCAATATGTCAGTGAAACCACATCACATCTTCATATTAGCAGCACATATCATAGTACCATACTCATCTGTGATAATAACCAGAGTATATACCCACACCAGGCGTATATCTCTCAAGCCAAAGCATATGTAGTATATCTATCGTGGCAACGATCCCAGCCCAAGCATATGCCCTACACTAGCATATCTATCCAGGCACTGATCCCAGTCAAAGCATACGCACAACACTAGCATATCTATCGTGGCAGTCAAAGCATATACCCCACCAGGTATATCTATCAAGACAATGATCGTACCAAAGCATATACACATATCTATCAAGGCATCCATACCACTCATATGAAATCTATGTATGCACATGCATATGATACTACCAATCATATGACACAACGATAACATAAATCATATGATATCAAAACCATAATAGCATCATCATATCATATCTATACTCCGTACGTCAACACGTACCTGTACTGCGACACAAACGAGATAAAGCAGTTGCCAATAGCTAAGTGCCTCGTTGTCCTGTCCCCTGTGATGGTGCTACAACAATGCCAACAATATATCATGTTATCATAGGCATTAAAATCAAATTCCACAAAATATTTTATTTTTCAAAATATTAACACTGGCGATCGATCGCGATCAACACCGATCGATCGCCAAAACTCTCTGCCCCCCTCGCGATCGATCGCAATAACTTGGCGATCGATCGCCACATTGCTCTGTTCAGCGCGATCGATCGTGACAC
This sequence comes from Haberlea rhodopensis, assembly GCA_907163345.1. Taxonomy (NCBI): domain Eukaryota; kingdom Viridiplantae; phylum Streptophyta; class Magnoliopsida; order Lamiales; family Gesneriaceae; genus Haberlea; species Haberlea rhodopensis. The sequence goes on from CAJQUN010000160.1 coordinate 1,150,461, forward strand.
TTTCACCGATCGATCGCCATCCAATTTCACCGCCTTAAAATGTTACTGTCATCGGCGATCGATCGCTCACTCGCACCGATCGATCGCCGATGCCCAGAAAAATGAGAGCATGGCGTTTTCAAGCTTATCTTCATGGTTCTTCTCCTCTAATTCATTTTAAACCATGTCAACCTGTTTCTTGCAATCTCTAGGAACATAATAACATGTTTCTATCATTAAAGAATCCAATTCATAGCATATACACATGTTATGATTCTCCACATAAACATTTCATATGCTATTTCTCATATAGCAACACCAATGACAAAAACAAGTATAAAACCATGATTTTCTTACCAAGATGGTACAATTCCACTTCACACACCTTCCTAGCTCACTTTACAAGTGACTCTCAAGCTCAAACCACAAGGAAGTTGAAAGAGATGGAGAGGAGCTTGGTAGAGATTTGTAGGTGTAAAATGGTGTGTTATGTGATTACACCTCCCTTATCCACTTGATATAGATCATTAGTCCCTTAATTCACTTGCTATCATGCCATTTAGGGATAATTACATGTTAAATAACATGTACATGAAATGACCTCCAAATTCAAATGCAATTCCCATTACAAGTAAATTCACATGCACATGTAATTCCCTTCAAACTCATGTCAAATGCAACTCACATGTACATTTTTAATGCACCTAATGAAAGGCAAAGGCAAATGCCTAAGTGCTTCATATGGCATAATTCAAATCATGAGACACCATGTTTCCTTCCTTATTAGACTTATTTCCATATATGTATTTACTTCATTCTTGGTTCCACTTGAACCCCCATTAGCATATCGCCAATTGATATAATTACACCATAATCATATCCTACGTGTATACAACAAATCGAGGCATTACATAATAGGCCCGAGAACCGTTGGAAAGGGAATCGTAGGAATGATGCCCCTACGGGGAGAGGACAGCTTCAGGGAGGCAGATTTGGAAGGGTCCAGTGCTCTATTTGTGGGCAACCACATTCGTCAAAGGATTGTTCAGGATGTTATGTCTGTGGCGACAGAGGCCACTTTGCTCGTTAGTGTCCCAACAGGGGAAGACAGCAGAACTCTGCGGAGAGGCCTGCGGACAGAGCAGTACAACACAGGCCACCATTCGTGCCAAGACAGTATGGAGGTCAGCCGATGGGGCCACCTCAGGGGCAGGTGTATGCTTTGACGAGGGAGCAGGCTACAGCGGCTCCGGAGGAGGTGATAGCGGGTACGTGTCTTTTATTTATGCACCCTGCTCTTATATTGATAGACACAGGTTCGTCACACTCTTTTGTGTCGGCGAGTTTTGTTGAAAGGCACCACATATGCACTTCTCTGTCGCCCATGCCTCTTATAGTCTTGACACCCGCTGGAAGAAGTTTGACTACAGATCAGATTGTCTATGATGGCCTCATTTATTTTGAGGATAATGAACTAAGGTCAGATTTGATTGTTCTGGGGATGTCAGACTTTGACTGTATTGTAGGCATTGATGTTCTGAACAGGTATCAGGCCGTCGTGAACTGCAGGCAGAGGACTGTCCGATTCAGGTCAAATATGGGAGTCCAGTTGACATTCTTTGGGGATGGTTCTCGTCCAAAGATCACGTTGATATCTGCTGTCAAGATGGCACAGTTATTGGGACGAGGCCATACTGGATACCTCATCTATGTTGTTGATGTTACTGGGAAGAAAGAAGACTTGAAAGTCGAGGATGTGCCCGTAGTGGCGGAGTTTCCTGATGTTTTTCCGGAGGAGATTCTCGGATTCCCACCGACGAGAGAGGTCGAGTTTGGGATTGAGTTACTACCGGGGACGTCTGCCATTTCTCGTGCCCCGTATAGGATGGCACCAGCGGAGCTAAGAGAGTTAAAGATTCAGTTGCAAGAGCTCCTTGATAAAGGCTACATACGCCCTAGCGTGTCGCCCTGGGGTGCGCCTGTCTTATTTGTTAAGAAGAAAGATGGATCGATGCGTCTATGCATTGACTACAGGCAACTGAACAAAGCCACAGTAAAGAATAAGTATCCGCTCCCAAGGATTGATGATTTGTTTGACCAACTGCAGGGTACGAGGCTCTACAGTAAGATCGATCTGAGGTCGGGGTACCATCAGATTCGAGTAAGAGAAGATGATGTTCAGAAGACAGCTTTCAGGACTAGATATGGGCACTATGAATTCTTAGTCATGCCTTTTGTGGTGACAAATGCCCCAGCTGTTTTCATGAGTCTGATGAACAGAGTGTTCCAGCCATTTTGGATCAGTTCGTCATAGTCTTCATTGACGACATACTTATTTACTCCCGGACTGAAGAAGAACACGCGGAGCACTTGAGGACAGTACTCCAGATCCTCAGGGATCATCAGCTATATGCAAAGCTCAGCAAGTGCGAGTTCTGGTTGAGCAGCGTGGTATTCTTAGGTCATGTTATATCTAGCAGTGGGATATCTGTTGATCCCAGGAAGATTGAGGCTGTGATGGAGTGGGCTGCACCCACTTCTGTACCTGAGATACGGAGTTTTCTCGGTTTGGCAGGATATTACCGACGTTTCGTCGAGGGTTTTTCAAAGATCGCCAAACCCATGACACAGCTGACTCAGAAAGGAGTCCCCTTCTTTTGGTCTGAGGCTTGTGAGGAAAGCTTCCAAGAACTGAAGCGTCGCTTGACTACAGCGCCTGTGTTGATGATTCTATCTGAGAATAAGAGATTTGCCTTGTATACGGATGTGTCACTGCAAGGTTTGGGTTGTGTGTTGATGCAAGATAAGCATGTGGTGGCTTATGCATCAAGGCAGCTGAAGCCACACGAGGCTAGGTACGCAGTACATGATTTGGAACTGGCGGCCATCATTTTTGCCTTGAAAATTTGGAGGCATTACTTGTATGGCACGTCTTTCACTATATATACGGACCATAAGAGCCTGAAGTTCTTATTCACTCAGGCAGAGTTGAATATGAGGCAAAGAAGGTGGATGGATTTACTCAAAGACTATGATTGAAATTGAGTACCATCCAGGTAAAGCATGTAAGTAATCCATAAAGCATACAACGCAGCGAAATTTAAAATTGACACAGGATCTATACATAGGTTATCATATCGGATAAAGGATTACGAATGTCTCACCCTTGTAGCGTGTTTGAGCAGATTCCACGGAGCAGCACCACGTCCAACGCCTCCTCCGAGTCACTAGCAAAACTTGTTAAGTTTTGCCTCAACGGTGTCCACACGATCAAATCGGGAAGGGATCGTTCAAGAACAAGTTGCTAGACTCGTTCTTGAACCGGAATCAAAACCACACACGGTTCACAACCAATAAAGCGGCGGCCGAACAACTCCTCCAAGCAATCGACGGCGGCCGTGGCTCTTGGAGAGGAAGAAGGCGGCCGAGAGCTTCAAGCTAGGTTTTGGTTTTGATGATTGTGATATCAAGGAAAATGAATAATCTAATTAATCACCTTGTTATTTTTATAAACAATTTAATTAAAGGCTTTCACAAAGCCTCATGGGCTCAAACCCATGATTTAATTAAATCCTCATAATTATTTAATTAAGACTCTTCTTAATTAATTAATTCATCCAATGAATTTAATTCCCTTTATCGATTTAATCTTTTGTGCGACCCGATAGGATCTTGTAATGTTGGCAGTGACATAAAATCTCATTTTACGTTACAAGCAAGGAGCGGTGTCTAGCAACACATCGAGGCTACCCAAATTACAAGAATGTCAATGACTCGACATAACCTTTAGAACTTGTGATAATATTAACCATGTAACTTAATCCCTTTGTCCTATGTGTTTAGATTGAACACGAGTCATGGAATAGTCATACTCGTATATTCAATCTTTATTTCTTGATCCCCAAGTAGAACTAGAATAAACGAATAAGCTCGATATCTCATATCGACTCATTCGAGCATGGCCATGCATTTTAGTTCTCACTTGATCAAGGGCCAAACACATCTCCTGTTATATAGGAGGGACAAATCCTATCTCGATCAGTCAACATCCCTCTACATAATTCGTAGTGTATCCAATAGTCGCCTTTATAGTTTACCCTGTTACGGGTAACGTTTGACAATATCAAGATACATAACTCCTTATGTTGGGATCTCTGATGATCACAAGTCGTAAGGATTACATACATTATTATCACTATGAGAATTGCATATGACGATCATATAACTATCCATGTTGCATTCTCATGGTGGGTCTGTCCAGTACATCGTTCTCTAACATGTACCCATGTGTTGATTTGATATCTCATATCAATGAACAATTCATCAATCAACACATACTAGTCTCTACGTATTATCATTATCCATATTCATGATAATACTTGACTAGGGACATCTTTAAGAATAATACAATATTATTCTAAGGACATTAACATATATATTAATTCACATTGCACAAAAGAATAATATATAATAATGAACTGCCATTCATAAAATCATAAACATTGTATGTCAAAACAATCATCTAATGACTTGTCTTAGGGCATATCCCAACAAAGCAAACTTGATAGACGCCTTAAGTCGGAAGGTGAAGAGTACTGCAGAGGATGTTATGTGTTTGTCGACTTTGATGACTTCTTATTGCCATCTGGGCTATGATTTCGATATAGACACGTCGCCTGTGCGAGTGTTGACCTTATTGGCGGAGCCAGATATATTTGAGGCAATCAGGAAGGCCAGAGGTCGGATAATGAGGTTCAGAGATGGACGTCATTGGTACTAAAGGGTCAGCCATCCAAGTTCAGAGTGGCTGAGGATGATTCTTTAAGACTGGGCAACCGATGGGTAGTCCCAGATGCACCAGAGTTACGTAGAGGAATACTGGAACGAGCTCACAGTAGTCGGTTCAGTATCCACCCAGGAGGAAGAAAGATGTACAAAGACCTATGCGGTCAATTCTGGTGGAGGCGCATGAAGTGTGATGTGACTGCCTTTGTTAAAAGATGTTTGATCTGCCAGCAGTTAAAGGCAGAGAGGCAGAGGCCTGGTGGCGAGCTGAAGAGCTTAGAGGTACCTGAATGGAAGTGGGAGCATATATCTATGGACTTCGTGACCCACTTGCCAAGGACGGCCTCAGGATTTGATGCGATCTGGGTGGTCTTGGATAGGCTGACGAATGTGGCTCACTTCATCCCTTACAGTATGTCATATACATACTTGAATATGGCCCAGATGTATATACGGGATGTGGTGAGATTGCATGGTATTCTAGTCTCGATACTGTCTGACAGAGACCCGAGGTTCACTTCACATTTCTGGGAGGGTCTCCAGACAGCTTTGGGCACTGAGGTGAGACTGAGTACGGCCTATCACCCTCAGACAGACGGCCAAACGGAGCGTACCATTCAGACGCTCGAGGACATGTTGAGGGCATAAATTTTGTAGTTTGATACTCCGTGGCAGGATTCAGTGCCGCCGGTGGAGTTCTCCTATAATAACAGTTATCAGGCGAGCATTCAAATGGCTCCTTTCGAAGCTCTGTATGGACGATGATGTAGGTCACCACTGTATTGGGAGGACTTGACTAGCAAAGCAGTCGGAGGACCGGATATGATCAGGAATATAGAGGACAAGATAAAGGTGATACGCCAAAAGATGAAAGCGGCCCAGGATAGGCAAGCAGCCTATGCCAATAAGCGGCGACGACCGCTGGAATTTCAATTAGGAGATAGGGTCTTCTTAAAGATCTCGCCCTTCAGGGGTGTGGTTCGTTTTGGGATGCGGGGAAAATTATCACCGAGGTATGTCGGGCCATATGAAGTGTTGCAGCGAATCGGTACATTGGATTATCGTTTGGCTCCACCGCCATCTTTATCTGGCATACACGATGTTTTCCATGTCTCTATGTTACGGAAGTATGAGCAGGATCCGTCTCATGTCTTACAGCCTACTGAAGTACAGTTAGACTCAGATGTGTCCTACGTAGAACGACCAATCAGAATTCTGGATCGAGAGGATCGCAGACTACGAAACAAAGTTATACCGATGGTCAAAGTTCAGTGGGATCGTCGGGGTGTCGAGGAGGCTAGGTGGGAGACGGAACGGCATATGGTGCAGCACTATCCGGAACTATTCTCTGGTAAGTTTTTATGTTTAGTTTCGATATGGTGATGCATGTGGATTTCGAGGACGAAATCTTATAAGTAGTGGAGTAATGTAACACCCCCGAAATGTTATATGATTATGTGCTATGATGATGATTTATGATATGTTTAAGGGTTGTGGTGTATTTAAATTGGAGGTTATATTATGTTGATGTTATGATTTGGGGCATGTAGGGTGTTTTAAGGGATGTATTAATTAAATGAAGTTATAAAATATCGAGTGAGGATATTTTAATACATCGTACTAAATACCGGGACACAATCAAACACCACAAGGCACCCCAACCACACCACCACCCCCCCCCCCCCCATCGGCCACCCTCCCCCAGGTGCACATTTCCCCCCACTTGCTCAACCCATGCCCAATCACCACCATGCCCCCACTCTCCTCTCATTCCAATCAATTCTCCTCCTTCTCTCCTCCATTGTCGTCCCAAACAAGCAGCTGTTAGGCAAGGAAAAGCTTGGCTTGAAGAGTGTTAAAAACCTTGCAAAAGAGGAGCAAAGTAGAGGGGTAAGTCATACTATGTTTTTCAGAGTTTTGGTCAAGTTGGGTTTGGTTTGGTGGGATGATTTTTTATGCATGCTAAGTATAGGTTTGGGTGAAACCTTGGTATGGGTGCTTACATGAAAGTATTATGTAGCTATTAGCATGTTTGCTCGAGCATATTACATGTTTTATGTGATAGATTTCTAGTTATGAAAGTATATGCTCGAAAATCTGGGCAAAGAGATGCATGCTCTGTTTTCTGTAAAGGTTGGTTGAGGTCGAAGATTTTGATGATGTTATGATGCATGTTAGCATAGGTTTTGCTAAACCTTTGATTTAAGTACCTACATGGAAGTTTTATGAAGTTCCTAACATGTTTGTTTGAGCAAGTATGATGTGTTATGAAGTAGAATTGAAGGTAGGAAAGGAGGTGCTCAAAAATCTGGGGAAGTCCCGATTTTTCAGAGCGCTCGATCGATCGAGATTTTGGTCCCGATCGATCGAGCGAGGCAGAAAGTTTAAAGCGTGTTTTGAATTTCAGGTACCGATCGATCGAAGGATTTCTCGATCGATCGGTGAAGCTCCTCGATCGATCGGTAAAATGTTTCGATCGATCGATCGAGCCAGAGTGTTTGAGCACTGTTTATGCACAGTTTCTCGATCGATCGAGACCTTGGGGCCGATCGATCGAGAGAGGCAGAATGTTGAAAAGTAAAATGATGATTTATTTTGTTAAGTTTATTGTATGAGATGGTATTGAGGCATCTAATATGTTATTATGTGGTCTTGTAGAACCATCCCAGGTACCAGCTCAATCAAGGAGATAAAGTATGTTGACTCCTCCTCCTTTTAAAAAGGTACATAAGAGACGTACGGGCATCGGACGGTAAAACATACCTTTACACTACGACTATGCTTTTATTGCATGAGTATACATGATGAAATGATGATATTTATAAGATGTTTATATATATCCATACGATGTTATTATGTGGTAAGATGCCACGGGGTAAGATGCCCATATGGTAAGAGGCCATACGATGTTATTATGTGGTAAGATGCCACGGGGTAAGATGCCCATATGGTAAGAGGCCATACGATGTATTATGTGGTAAGATGCCACGGGGTAAGATGCCCATATGGTAAGAGGCCATACGATGTTATTATGTGGTAAGATGCCACGAGATAAGATGCCCATATGGTAAGAGGCCATACAATGTTATGATGTGGTAAGATGCCACAGGGTAAGATGCCCATATACATGAACATGAATCAGGGACAACAAAAAGAAGTTAATGAATAACCAGCATATTTACTTAACCAATATTTCATGCTTTTACTGTGACGTTTTTATGATGTTAAGTAAGATTGTATATGCTCATGATGTGTTGTCCCTGTAGGTACACTTTTGGGCTAAAGGACTAAGGGTCGGGTTGAGGCAGTGATCTACGAGGAACACAGGAATGTATAGGATTCAAGTCATGATTAGTATCTACTCTAGGAGTTGTGTAAATCTAAATGTTAACATTCTTTTGGGAATGTAATGAATTACTTTTGAAGTTTTGTATTTTGGGCCTATAATCCTGTTAGCTCATGTAACAACCGGAACCTTAAGATGTTATTTAATGCATGATTAGTCCTTCTTATGTCTCTAGAACACTGTTAAGGTGGGAAGACCCCACAAAACCATACTCGTATACTATGATCATGCTATGATTGCATAAGTATTTACGATGTTATGACGATGATTATGATAAGTAAGTTTATGATGATGATGTGTATGATGAATAAAGATGACAAGATGTTTACGATGATGTTATGATAAGTAAGTTTATGATGATGACGTGTATGATGAATAAAGATGACAAGATGTTTACGATGATGTTATGATAAGTAAGTTTATGATGATGATGTTTATATGATGATTAATAATGATACGATGTTTATGAAAGGGTAAGATGCCCATATGGTAAGATGACATACGATGTTTATGAAAGGGTAAGATGCCCATATGGTAAGATGCCATGCGATGTTTATGAAAGGGTAAGATGCCCATATGGTAAGATGCCATACGATGTTTATAATATGGTAAGATGCCATACGATAGGGTAAGATGCCCATATGCATGAATGTGAATCCGGGTCAACAAAAAGAAGTTAACGAATAACCAGCAAGTTTACTTAACTAAGATTTCGTACATTTACTGTTATATTTTGTTATGATGTTCATAAGATGATGATGCTATAAGATGATGATGCTATAAGATGATGATGATGATGTTTATGATGAACATTAAACTATGTTACTAGAAATGGTAGAATGTCCGGTGGTTATTATGGGCAAGCGAGGAAGGTACTTGCCACTCACATAACTAGCGAGGGGATACATCCGCAATTCCGCTTTATGTCGAGCGAGGGGGCCTATTGTGCCGCTGTCATAATAGAACCAGGATAGTCCCGTGTGGGGTCTTCCCACCTTAACAGTGATTAAAAGACATAAGAATGACTAATCATGCATTAAGGTAACATCTTAAGGTTTTGGTTGTTACACGAGCTAACAGGATTACAGGCCAAAAATACAAAACTTCAAAAATAATTCGTTACATTCTAAAAGAATGTCATTTAGATTTACACTACTCCTAGAGTAGTTACTAATCATAACTTGAATCCTATGCATTCCTGTGTCCCTCGTAGCTCACTGCCTCAACCCGACCCTTAGTCCTTTCGTCCAAAAGTGTACCTACAGGGACAACACATCATGAGCATATACAATCTTACTTAGCATCATATAAAAACATCATAGCAAATGCATGAAATATTTGTTAAGTAAATATGCTGGATTTCTCATTAACTTCTTATTGTTGTCCCTGATTCATAATCATGCATATGGGGCATCTTACCCCCGTGGCATCTTACCACAATATCATCGTATGGCCTCTTACCATATGGGGCATCTTACCCCGTGGCATCTTACCACAATAACATCGCATGGCCTCTTACCATGTGGGGCATCTTACCCCGTGGCATCTTACCACAATACATCGCATGGCCTCTTACCATGTGGGGCATCTTACCCCGTGGCATCTTACCACAATTACATCGTATAAATGTCATCATATAAGCATCGTATAAGCAATAAACATCGTATGAACTTCATCGTATAAACATCGTATAAACATCATCGTGTAAACATCGTATAAACATCGTCATTTCATCGTGAATACTCATGCAATAAGAGCATAGTCGTAGTGTAAAGATATGTGTTACCGTCCGATGCCCGTACGCCTCTTACGTACCTTTTCAAAAGGAGGAGGAGTCAACAGACTTTATCTCCTTGATGGTGCCGGTACCTGGGATGGTTCTACAAGACCACATAATACCATATTAGATGCCTCAAAACCATCTCACATCATAAACTTAACAAAATAAAACATCATCATATTTTTCAACTTTCTGCTTCTCTCGATCGATCGGCCCAAGGTCTCGATCGATCGAGACACTGTGCACAAACAGTGCCTTAGCATTCTGTCTCGCTCGATCGATCGAAACATTTTACCGATCGATCGAGGAGCTTCACCGATCGATCGAGAAATCCTTCGATCGATCGGCACCAAAATTTTGAAAACATGATTAGTCCTTCTTATGTCTTTTAATCACTGTTAAGGTGGGAAGACCCCACATCCCGTTTCTAATTAACATTGTTGATTATGAGCATATATGCGAAGTATGATTTTAATCATTCATGTCAAGAACTAATGATTATATGCATGGCTATGAAACAGGGACAACCAAAGAGGGTTAATGCGATTAACCAGGAAGCATACGTTACCAATTACTTCCATGCTTTTGTTTATATGCCATTACCTTATGATGTTAAGTAATGAAATGCATGCTCATGATGGGTTGTTCCTGTAGGTACACCTTTGGATTTGGAGGACTATGGGTCGGGTTGAGGCAGTGAGCTTCGAGGAGCATTGTGAATTAGGATGCAGGATTTCATATAGTCTCTACTCTAGGAGTAGTGTGAATCTACAACGTTACCATTCATTATTGGGAATGTAATTAATTAGCTTTTGAAGTTTTATTTTGGCCTGTAATCCTATTAGCTCACGTAATAACCGGAACCATAAACTGTCTATGATGCATGCTTAGCCCTGATTATGTCTTGATTATGATGTTAAGGTAGGAAGGCCCTACAGAGACTGAAGCCATGAATGTCATGTTGGACTCTCCAACAACTTCCATCCCCATTGCATCCTCAGTCTCCCAAATTCAGCACAGTCCAACTGCCGAAACTACGATAGCTGTCTCACCTGATTCCGTCGATCTGGATCTGGTGGTGTCAACAGTTGTTGCAGCTCTACAGGTTGAGGAGCCTACCAATCCTATCACTCCTCCCGATCAGTCTGCTGAAGATATGGCATTTTTAGAAGAATTCTCTTCGGACTTGGTCACTTTGATCCGGTCCGAAACACGCCAATCTGATATGTCTTCACTTATACCAATTGCCGCAGAAGTTGATCATACCTTGTCGTCATCTGATCACTCTCCAAGCCGTTTATCTGATGAAGCCCCATCTCTGGCCCAGTCCCTTCAACACCTTTCTGATAACTGTATATCTCTCTCTCAACGAGTTATAGAAGTTCATCAAAGTCAGAGGGAGGGCTACATTCTTGGATTTTGAATCTTTCGACGAGAAGATGACGGCTAACATTAGCAGCATTCAGCGCGGACTGAATGATCTATTCTCTCAGCAAGCTACATATAAAAACAGTCTGAGAAAAGAACAGATCGAGCTGGCCACTGAAGTTCGAGCCTCCGTCGCAAAATCCCATATTGCTCAAGACACTCATCTTGATGCTATCAGCGCTCAGCTCGCCCAGATTGTCGACTTTCTTCAGGAGATTGCTGCTGACAAAAAGGGGGAAAAGAGAAAGGACTTCAAGCCACCTCAGTCTTCAGCAAGGAAGTAGCGGTCTATATAAGTCAGACTTGTCTGTAATTGTATATAAGATTTTTATTCAATAAAAATCAGAGTTCTTAGTTAAGTCTTCGTTCATTTATTGTGAACTAAATGGCTTAATCAATCCGAACTTCAACTTAACTGTGTTCATTTATTTTGAACAAGAAGAAGTAATTGATCCACAAGTATACGCTTCAAATTTCTTAAAAGACTGAATAAGAAGACATAGAAGCTAGGTTTTGTCATCATCAAAAAGGGGGAATTTGTTAGTTCCGGATTTTAAAGATGACAAAACAAATCAGAACGGATCGATGGAAATCAGACAGACCAGATCGATTGCTCAAAGCAGATCAAGTTGATATGGTATATCGTAAAATCAGAACGGATCGATGAACATCAGCCTGACCAGATCGAAGCTTCAGAACACAACTATTATCAGATCAGAGCAGACAAGGTTGTATAAGCTTCGCTCTTCAGTCCGAATCATTAACGGCTATTTATTGAAGCATTTAATGTTGCAATTAATGCTGAAAAAGACCAAGGACTGAAGATTACCATAAAAGGTAAGAAGACAAAGAAGAGCTTACCTGACAGTCGCCGAAAGCATGAACCAGAATGGCAAGTGCCCAAAAGAATAAGACTGTAGCTTACTCAGAGTTTGAGTAGAGTCAAGAGTTGCACATAAAGGGAAATACATGCAACTATATAAGGATGCAACTAAAGAGCTCAAAAAGAGTCTGATAAATCAAGAAACGCAAAAAGAAAACAAAACAGCACAAGTTACAAGCTCAGACATTCTCGAGCCGAAAGTTTTCATAAGCACAAGCACATTGTAATATTTGATCATCTCAGGATCATTGTGTGCATAGACTAAACTAGTCTATCTTTTGTATTATTTACTAAGATAGAGAAGTAAGAATCAATTGTAACTGTCAGACAGTGTGTGTCTGAACAGATCGAGAGACTAGGAGTTTCAGTCTGGTAGTGAGGTAAATCCAGCTGAATCAGGTTTGTACAACGGGATTGTATAAATCAAAGTCTTCTAGTGGAATCCTTCCTTAATTGGAAGAAGGTGGGACGTAGAAGGATTACACCACCTTCGAACTTCCAGAAACATATTCTGTCTTTTATCATTCTGCACTCATTTTATCATTCAAGCCATCGAGCCGTTCTTACTAGTCTAAGAACAGACCGTTCCGCACTAAAATATTCAGTGGTCTGTTCTGCAGAAAAGTTGATTAAGAAATAGATTTCTTTCACTAACCCGAGAGAAATCACAAAGGATTAATTTTTAATAGGAGTGTTCATTCACCCCCCCCCCCCCCCCTCTAAACACTCCGGACCGATCCTAACACAAGACTCGTGATTGATTATAGTGTCTCCCGTGGAGTAGATCATTTACGTCAAACAACAAAATTTATGTGGCGTTCTTGTTTTTGTTCTTATTCAATGTTTGTTCTCGAATGAGTTTATATGTATTGATCAATCTTAAATTCACTTCGACAACAATGTCTTATGGTTCGAGAGATTGAAGTCATATTTTGTTGCATATGTGATCATTTTATATATCAAAGATATAATCAGATTCTTTACAAAATGGTTCAAGTTTCACTGCGTGAAAAATTATTAGGTATGGATATAATTGTGTTGCATATTGATTTTATTGTTTGTATTTATAAAATTTATTGCAAATGATGAGGATCGATACTAATGGATTTGGGTCTACTGCTCTTGGTTGAGTTTGCTGCTATAAACCCATTAGTCAAGAATGTTGCTAGGAGCTGGCCATTTCAACAAATTGATTCCAGATAAGTTGAACTACAATATCTCTGGTTCTTAAAGTGAATTGTATCAAGAGATTGAATCGAGTTTGGTTAAAGAAACCAAGTTTAAAATGTTTGAACTAACCTGTTCTGTAAAAAATGATCATATACATGACCAGATCTTCTATTCAATGATGGTGTGCATATGAGGAGTGCTCTCTATTAAGCTATTCTTCCGTGAAACTCCTTAGGGTTTGATCTCTCTCTTAAATGAATTATAAATGAGTTGTAAGAGCTACGAGATCATCTTCGCCATGCTTCCCTTGATATTCAAGTGCTTATATAGCCTTGACAAATATTTATCCATTACACTTATTAATATGCTCGTTGTAAAGTACTTGTCAGGTCTCTGATTCTTCTTTTATTTTCTTTGACTTGTCCAATATTTATATTGACTCGCTGGCTATTTGCAATTCTAATTGTTTGTTGACTTTGCTTGTTTGTTGACCTTGCTGATACTTTTCTGAGTGAGGACTTCTTGGTGATCGTCTAGCTAGTACCTTGCTAACGATCACCTGGCTGATCTATCTTGTTCTGCTCTGAAGGTTATCAAGATCGTCTTTATATATTTAGCTAGATTGCTTTGTTCAACTCCATAACTTAGTGAACTAGCCTTTCTTTGTTTGTGTTCAGGCAAGCCACTTTGTTATCCTGATGTATATTGGTTCTATCAATCATTGGTTGGACTCAGGTCAACTGACATTAAATGTTTGATCAATGTTGCTGATTATTTTGCTAGTTTGACTTATCTGAATCACCTACTATGTTGATGTATTTTAACAATGAACAACTTGACTGTACACTTGATAAATTTATCAGTAACAAAAGTAAACAATTTCGCTGACACCAAAATTCAGAGTAGTAGGGTTCACCCCAATAGTAAATCTAATGATTGATATACTATTTATATGTTTAAAGTAAAAAATAGATTATTTATGTAAACGAGAAATGATATTTTATTCAGGGAATAGCGTAAAAAGAAGTGGTGGGTTCTCATATATGAACAAATTCATTATATTTTGTCCCTTAAAAATTATATTTTTGCTTTCATTTAATTATATTTTGACCTCTAAAATTTTTTTGGCTTAAAATTTGTATTTTAAATTTTTTTTGCACCCCCTTTCCTAAAACCCTGCATCTCGAAGTGAAAGATGATGTGTTTATAGTTTGTCCTCGGTGAGGGATCCAAGTAGTTGGACGGGAGTGTAACATTAATTATTTTATATGAAATTTCGAGAAAAAAAAAATTCAAATGAAATATACGGTCGAACTCCAATAAAATCAACCCCAGTTTTCGTTTAATTTTGGATTAAAAGATAATCAAAGATGTCTTGGGATTGGAGAATTCGATTCAAGTTACGACTTTGAATAAATGGATTTCAAATAAATTACATTCATAGCTAGAGAATTTCAAATAGGTAAATTTGCAAATTACACAAACAAGGTAAAATAGATTTGTTTCAATGATTTAAAATCCTTTCTTCCTAAATCTCTCCATCCAAACATAGTATACAGAAATAGGAATAAATCTCAATACTTGTATGCAAAATAATTGAATCAAGTGATTAGTGTAGTTTATCAAATGGGTGAGAGGAAATCATTTTTCATCTCAAATTTGCATGACATTAAATTTTGCGACTACGGAAAAAATCTAGGATATTCCATCAAAAACTTGTTTTTCAATTTTGCATTATTTCAGCCTGGATGTCATCCCAGTTCAAACATTGCTGGAAATAGCAGTGACGATAAACCATACACTCAAAACAATGGTTAAACTAGGTCCATTGTGTTGGGTTTCCGTACCCCGGCGCCAGATCCAAACGCAGCGGAAATAAAACAGTAAACAGATCTGACCTGTGGACGGAAGATCGCGCCTGATTCATATATTAACATGCATAAATCGAATATTAATGCACGAAAAGAGATTACCGTTAACAGCGAAATCAATCTGATGGCGGTGATCCTCGAGTCCAATCAACCTGACCAGATCTACAAGCCCGACACCAGCGCTAGTGTGATGACGGCTATTCTCAGAGAGTGAGTGTATTGGAATTCTTGAACCCATAGAAACAAGATGTTATATTTATAGTGACAATTAGTTAGCTAATTGGGCTAGGGTCCATAAAGCCCATCGGGCCAACATTTGGCTTGCTGGGTATTTATGCTAACAATCTCCCACTTGCCCAAAAGCCAACACAAAAGTACAAACTCATAATCCAAGTAACTCAATCTAATTGAACAACTTGATGTACTACCAATGTACATAATTATGAGACATAAATATATCAAACGATTTAATTTTAGAACTATAAATGAAACAATTTCAAATATAGAAACTCCACTAAATTGAGGAGCTTTCAAAATTAAATTCATCTCTTCTAAATCACTCAGTTTGAGCACTTAACATTTAAGTCTTAATTCTCATCGATAGATCGGCGGCCGGTTGATTGTGACCCAGCGAGGCTCAAGTGTATCATAGCAGTAGGATTACAACCTTTGTGATTTTAGAAGTCAAACAACTTCTTTGGGCTTACCCTGAATGCCTCATTGTCAATTAAACTCCTTTAATAGACAATGACCGAAATATAATTCCAGCAACAACCTACCGATCGTGGGTAGCGCCTAGCATCTGCGCTTCACGAAGACCTAGATACAAATGACTAGCAACGTACGAGAACCTGTCAGCCATAGTTAGCGTGCAGTACATTCCTTTCACTCAATATGTCCCGATTGAATCTAGGGCATTGGTTGATCGAGACCCATTATGATTTCAATAACTATGTATTTGTTTCACGTTATATGATTCATTGTGTGCGTATATGAAAAACTCATTTTTCACAAGCACTACCCACTCTGGCCAGAGAGTCCTCGAATCATATATAGAAAAACACATAGGACATCCTGGTTCATCAAGACCAGTGGTGAATCCCCAACGACAATCATAGGCCTCTGACAGCATCACTGAATACCCAAAATAATGACTTTATGACCCACATGTGATCAGTCATTAAATCAAAGTACACAGATATCTATCAAGACCTCAATGACGCCTCGGGTCATGAGGAATAATGGTGCACAACTATGACTAGAAATTCTATACTCGACAAATGGTAACCACTTATAGAATTCCGAGTAGGGTCGTTCAGTGAACTCATTCCTAATGAGCACCTATTCATGTGTGCTGACTTCTCCAAGCCAACGCCGATGAAACGCGGCGCACTACACTAGACACATCGTGAATACCAGTCTCTAACGAGCATATATCGATATCCCATTCTCGAAGGCTCATCGACCAGGAACATTTAGAAATCGCAGTCGAGAATGTATTTCATGATCACCATCATATGCGTAACCACATTCTATGGACTATAGCAATCTCAAGGACTTCATCAATGCATCAAGATGCATGGGTAAACAGATGAAGAAGTGCCATATATATTAATATTCAAACAAAGATTTGTCATAATAAGATTATAAGTACAATCAATCAACTATTGATTTACTTAATCATGTATGACAACAATATCTTTCACTTTCCCAAAGCCAACTACTTATGTGTCTTAAGACCATCTTCCCAAGATGTCTATCAGACACCAATCATTGTAAATGCTTTGTCAGTGGATTCACTATATTTTTCTGTTGAAGCGATTCTCTCGATAATAATGTCGCGTCTACAATCTGTCTCATTAGATAGTATTTTCTCAATATATGTTTGGATCCTGATGAGATCTTGGCTATTCATAATAGCTCAAATGTTGTCACAGTACACGGAGAATGTGTCAACTGCACTAGAAATTACACCCAACTCTTGGATGAAATTTCTTATCCAAACTGCCTCTTTGCTGCATCGTATGCTGCAATGTATTCAACTTCAGTGGTGGAATCCAATGTGGTGTCTTGCTTGGAACATTTCCAAAAGACATCACCATCATTGAGCTTAAATACAAATCCGACCATCGATATGGTATCATCTACATCCAATTTAAAAACTAGCATCAGCTTTGCCTTCAACTTTTATTTCTCCACTTACAGATCCAAAAACCATGAACATATCATAAGTTCTTCATAAGAACATGAGGATTATTTTCACAGTTTTCCAGTGACCTTCACCGGGATCTGTCTGATGTCTGCCCATTACTCTAAGAACATACATCAGGCCAAGTACATACCATAGCATACAGTATGCTATTAAAAGTAGAAATATAAGGTACCAATGTCATCTTTTCTCTCTCCTCATCAATCTTAAGACCCATTGACTCCAGAGATGAATACTATGACATATTATGAAGTAACTCATTTTTCGACTATTATATGCTAAACCCTTTTAGCACGGTGTTTATGTACGTAGATTGAGAGATTTCAAGCATCCTTTAGATCTATCCCTATAGATTCTTATGCTAAGCACTTATGATGCTTCTCTCAATCTTACATGGAGAAATTAGTAGATAATCATGCTTTAATTGATTAATCTAATACCATTCACAATGAGCATGATATAATCGACTTAAAGCATCACAAATGTAACCATGCTCCTACTAACCCTTTTGCACACACATGCCACTTCCGGATTTTAACAAACCAAACACTTTGATGATGTTATGAAAACGGAAGTTCAAACTTCGAGATGCCTTCTTAGGCCCATAAATGGACCTCTGGAGTTTGAAAACATTTTTCTCACTCCAAGAAGTTGTAAACACATTTGGCTGCTACATTTTTACCTCAATGCCACCACTGAGAAATGTTGTGTTCACATCCATTACTCATATCTCATATTCATAATATAAAGATATAACTAATAAAATCTAAATAGACTATAGCATCATAACCGATGAAAATTTTATCATAAACAACGCTTTGCCTATGAGAATAACCGTTTATCACCAGTCAAGCTTTGAAGGTCACTACCTTCCCATCCACTCCAAGCTTTCACTTGTAAATCCATGCAGCCAATGGGAACAATTCCCAAAGATGATCTACTAAGGCCCATACCTTATTGGAGTACATGGAGTCCATTTCAGATTTCATGGCATCTTGCCAATATCCCGAATCAATATTTGACATCGCCTCCTTGAAAGTCCAAGGATCATATCCATGGTCTATTTCTTGACTACTTTCAAGGAGTAGATTCATTCAATCAGGAGCTCTTGAAACATTTTCAAATCTCCTTGGTGTGTGTAAATCAAAGGTTGTGATTGACTCAATTAATTTCACCGGTTTCACTTTTCTAGTGGTTTGTGGTTCTTGAACCCTTTCAAGTTATATTATTTTGTCATCCTTTCTAATAGAAACATTTTCTCTAGAAAGATTGCACTTTGCGAAACAAACTCTTTGCCTGCAATTGATAATATAAATTTCCACAAAATAACATAAGATGGATCAACTATCCAACTCATCTCCCACTGGCTGCTTCACATAAGCAGAACAATCTCAAAATAAAAATTTGGATTATTTTTCAGTCCATATCGTATATGGAGTTTTGGTCACCGCATTGGTATGAATTATATTCAACAAATATGTAACTTTAGAGAGTTACTCAGAGAGAATCACATTCTCTTTAAGACAACTCAACATCATCTTGCACTAACATTTAGTGCTCCACATACTTCCATATGAATCAAATTCAATGGACATTCAGCACATGCTAAATATATGTTGGATTTAAGTTATCATTCTTTTTATATTCTTTGAATATAATCATACTAATTATTCATAAGTTCACCAGATTCAATAAAACATGCATTCTTAAAAATACTGCAAATCACATTCGCATATTTAAAAGAATATCATTCTCTATCAAAATAGGAACAATGTTCATGATTAAATCTAGAACAAATAAATAATTACTCAAACAAGTTCCTAACCAGTTCAAGATTTTATATTAAATAAATGTTTCAAACAGCCTTTGCAACAACTCTTGCTACAATGCTTAGTCTCAGGTAGGTTTCACCTTCCTAGGGCTCTCTACTTCTTCACATCACATGCAACTCTTTGCAAAAATGAGAGCACGACTGGAACCAATAGAAACATTTAATTTTAATATATAACATACCATTTCTAGAACGCTTCTAGTCTAGGTATTCCTTACAATTTTGCGCCAGTGACCAGCAGTGAAAACATAGATGCCTCTCCTTTCTTAGTTGCTAATATATCCTTTTTAGTCTTTTGAGGTTGAAAACCTTTTCCCTTCCTCTACTTTATCCTTGAATCATTCCCACCAATTGTAGAAGATTTAACAAGAAGAACACGTTTCTCCTTTGAATCAAGGATACATGAGTTTCCAACATTTTGACTATAAGATCAAATCTACAGCCAGTTAATGAGGATTTGTCACATTCAGATTTTCCAATTTCTCAACAAGAGTTATTTTTCTTACACCATGCTCATAGACCAAAGCCCCATTTCGCATGTGAAATGAAAATAGTTCTTTTGAAACCACGAGTCTCAGTAATCGCGTCCGTTCACCAAACAACATTTGTAGGTGTTGGAAAATATCAGCAATGTGAACGAATTTCTCATATCTGTGTTGAAACTCATTGGTGACATTGATGCTATCATATAGCACATAGTCTAGAGATCATCGTCCCATCACTTCTCAAGTGTGGCAATCTCTTCATGAGACGAACCGGGAGACACTTCAACAGGAGGCTCCCACCAAGGGTATATAGCAATCTTTTAGAAGCAAGCACTATTTTAACATTAATAGTCAATCAGAATAATTTGGTGCGGTTACTTTGTTTGTATCGAGAATTGATGCAATCGGATTCACGGCAATCACAATACTGAGAATAAACAGAAAATACATGCAAACCGTTTGATTATTAATTAATTCAAAAACTATGGACTTTAGTTATTGAATGCTCCCACTAAATTTTTCGAATTCGTCACCCTCATGACAAATGAACGGAAAATCGTATTTTCTTAGTGGGCTTGGAGTCCAACTAGCTCATGATAGCCCCGGGCGAGGGTCCAGCCGACCTCATGATACTAAAGGTAGCTCACAATTACATCATATGCAACCCCCAAGATATTCGTCTCGTGATTGACATAACCCTACGGAGGCAGGCCAATTATGCCTTCTCATGTCAAACTAACCCATCCCACGGATGGTAATGTTCGCCAATAAGACCCCACGAGGGTGAGTAATCTTAAAGGTTAACAGAACCCTATCCATAATTAAGTGGCAGTTAAACACACAGCTTTCCCATGCCAGATATCCCCCACGAGGGTGAGACAAGACACCTGACACAAGTAGCGTCTCATGGCTTAACTGTTGATGGAAGACAGGAAGCAACAAACTCATTTGAGCTCCCTTTACAGTTTGATATTAAAATTTTTGAATCATATTCAAAGAGGGATTTAATAATTTTCAAAAGATCTCATCAAATACTTGTTTGTTTGTTTGTCGGATTCATGCAACTATGTTTTATTCATGCAGTCATATGTACTAATAAAACATACAAACAAACATTTATCATACATCATATGCATAATAAAAATAAATATGGACGATTACGGCCTTTTCCTAATTGATCCACGTGAGCCATACGTGGATCACAAGTATGTCTAAGGTGATGCAGGTATGTAATGCAATCCTATTACATTTTTGCTTCCATTATACATGTCTTGATTCTTGATGCTCCATCTTCAAACTCGATCTCCCACTAATTCTAAAGATTTTACATTTAAATCGTGCAAACAAGAGAATAGGGATACAAATCCGGGGTGGGATACATCAGAAAATAGAGAGAGCAGGCTCGCAGGCCTGAAAACCAAAATCACAATTATAATGAAACAATAAAAACCTAAGCATTCACCTAAACACATTGTCAAGGCTCGTAATCATCCACCATGCAATCACATCACATGTAATTAAACATTAAACTAATCAATTACATCACATGTAATTGTACTAATCACATCACATGTAATTAGATCACAATAATGAATTTATTCTATCGTTTCCCACTAATCGCATCATTAATTTAAAATAAAATTAACAAATTAAAGAAAACAATTTTATTTAATTTCTAATTAATTAAATTTCAATTAATTGGTAAAATCATTATTTTACCTTTTAACCATCATATAATCAAAAATTAAATTAACAAATTAAATGAAACATTTTCATTTAATTTCCAATTAATTAAATTTTCATTTACTTGATAAAATCACTATTTTACCTTTTAATCATAATGGTAATCGAAAATAAATTAACAAATTAAATGAAACGGTTTCACTTAATTTCCGATTAATTAAATTTTCAGTTATTTGGTAAAATCACTATTTTACCTACAAATCATAATATTAGCCAAAAATAAAATTAAAAAATTAAATGAAACATTTTCATTCAATTTCCAATTAATTAAATTTTCAACTAATTGTAAAATCTTCATTTTACATTTAATAAATTAAAAATCATATTTTTAATTTATTAAGTTTATGATTTATTATTTCAAAAATTAATATCCGGACAAACATCTAAAATGACCCAAAATAATTTATGGACTCCAAACAATTTGGATCCAAAATTAAAAATGCAATTCCAACCCCAAAAATTATCCTTAATTTTCGGATTTACAATTTTTTTTTTTTAATCTGAAAATCGCATTGTCACTATTCACCATCTTTTTCCCCACAATTTCGAAAATTAGGGTTAGGGTTACTGTTGAAATCCGCCGCCACCCCAGCGCCTCCTTCCTCGCCAGCCTGCGTGCGCCACCTCCTCACCCTCGTCGTTCAGTCGCCGGCCTTAACCGCGCACACAACGAGATGAGTAATCGCAAGCGCGCGATTTTCGACGGCAACATGTGCAGAATCCATGGCGGTTCGAATTTCTTCTGCAAACATGCTCGATCGAAATCCATCAGCAACGATTGCAGATGTTCGAACGAGATCGCACGCGACAACTCCTTCGCATCTCCGATTGCCGCCTGGCCGTTCGCCGCCTTGCGGCTGTTGGCCAACAATGGTGGCGATGAACAGTAACCATTTGGTCTCCATTAAAACACTTTTTAATGTATTTTCTATATTTTTCGGACTCCGTAATTTCTGAAATTCGTAAGCGATTAGTATTGATTGGAAACGATCTAATAAAGATAATTATCAAATATATGAATCAAAACGCAACCTGGCTCTGATACCACTGTTGGGTTTCCGTACCCCGGCGCCAGATCCAAACGCAGCGGAAATAAAACAGTAAACAGATCTGACCCGTGGACGGAAGATCGCGCCTGATTCATATATTAACATGCATAAATCGAATATTAATGCACGAAAAGAGATTACCGTTAACAGCGAAATCAATCTGATGGCGGTGATCCTCGAGTCCAATCAACCTGACCAGATCTACAAGCCCGACACCAGCGCTAGTGTGATGACGGCTATTCTCAGAGAGTGAGTGTATTGGAATTCTTGAACCCATAGAAACAAGATGTTATATTTATAGTGACAATTAGTTAGCTAATTGAGCTAGGGTCCATAAAGCCCATCGGGCCAACATTTGGCTTGCTGGGTATTTATGCTAACACATTGTGTCTTCATTTATTCCAAATTCTCGAATAAACTTGAACAACAATGACCCTAATCAGAAATAAAGACATCCTTATTTAAGCTGCTCCATTCCACTATTTCAAGATGTAAGAGTTAGATTCTTGAAAATTATTTAAAAAATAAATGTGAGTCTGCCGCTTGTAGTGGCAGATTCATGTTTAAGAATTGAATTTAATTATTTTAACCTCCTCGATTTGATGCCAAAAAATATGAATTTAACTAGAGATTAAGGATGAAAATGAAGCAAATTGGGAAATCAAATTCATGACATAAATACAAGATTAAGCTACTAAAAATTGAATCGACATTTTTGTAAGGAAATGAAGTTGAAGGATTAAATTAAAAGCTAAAGAATTTTAACTAAATGCTAGAAAATAGAACTAAAACTAGGAACTAAAAAATCTGCAGAGAATTGTTGGATTAACTACAAACTAACAAAATTTTGTAGAGAACATTTTGCTAGAATTTGTTGATTGATGATTGAGTTGTGTAGGAAGTTGTAGAGTTTTTTTTTTTTTTTTCTGCCTTCATTCTTCTTTTGTTCCTTGCCTATGTTGTTGCTTGTCTTCAAAACATGGGTTAGTAGCTAGTATCATGGCAAAGACCAAATCAACAATTTCTTTATCTAGCAACAATAAACATCCTTGGCATAATTCTATGGTGCAATTAAATTTACATGAGCTTGTTTCAATTAATATTTGCTAGGCCAAATTGCTTTTACAGGCTAACACGTGTTAAGTATAATTTAAATTTTTAAATTTTACTTTTTTTTTATTGAGCCGAACTTTAAGAAATTTTTAGTATTTGAGTTCGAGCTCGAAAAGACATATTCGAAGCTCGATTTGAAGCTTGAACTTTGATTATTTTTTGCTCAAATTAGTGATTTTTCGAACCACTGCTATTTTTATGGATCGAAAATAAATGTTCGATTTGGCTTCAAAATATAAATTCAGAATATGAAATACCTCATAAAACAATACTAACGGGAAATGGATCTATTCTTTCTCGGTCAAAACCCTGCATAACCACAACTGCATAAAACCGCCACCACTCAGTATGTCATGTCGGCGTCGACGAAGTGCGGACCAAACACACCGCTGGGTTCGCCACTTCATGGCGCACTTCTGCTAAAAATCAGCCCAAACGGACTTCATTTACCCATCCAATTTTGCAACCAAAGTTACGCCACCCGTTAACCCTATGCCTCACGTCATTGTCACCGACCCCCGATGTTCTTATCGTCGATCTGAACATGAAAGACCTTACCCAGCCACTCAAGACCAAATGCCCCAGCAAAGTTATAGCAATCACTCCTCGTCTGACAAAAATCTGTTGTTGAGTTTTTTTCGTTGTTTCGTCGGGAAACTTCCAATTCTTACTTGTGCCGATGTTATTTCCATCGATTCGAACCTGAAACTTCTTCTGCCGATGTTCTTTGCCATCAATTCACATCTAAACTTCTTAGTTCTTAGTGCCAAGGGCATCATCTTTAGTGATGTTGAATATTTTATGTAGAATATTCCACACAATTAGAAATCATTGGTGGATCAACCCTCTCAGGGCACTGACCTTGTTCTTACCCATGTTTCAAAGAATATATAAAGGAGGAAAGAGAATAATTGGTTAGGTTTAGCCAAAGATTAGTACTTAATATATACTAGCGTCCCGATGTGCCACATATTTAATATATATTAGCATCCTACTGCACGTGTGACGTGTTTGTACAACCAATTATTGTTCAAATTGCTGAGTACGTATACAATTTTTTTGTTTAAAATATTTTTTGGAGTTTTTTGTAAGTTACGGTAACTTGTAACTAATAAGATTATTGGGGTATTCATCCATATTTTGACAATAATGCATTGGCTAATGATTCTCATCTATTTCCCAATTTAAGATATCTCGAGTTCGATTCCTCCCCCTCCTATGTTAAACAAAAAAATAATAATAAAATATTATTGGGGGTATTATGATATTTAGCAAATTGAATATTATAGTCACTTAGCAAATTTGGGCATCATGGTCATTTAGTAAATTTGGGTGGGCATTAGTCATAAGTCATACAAACATACCAAACATCGCTATCATGGCCTGTGACGTTATACATGGTATAAGAATTTTGTGAGGACCCGTTCCTAATCAAGTGTTTAATTATCACACAATGATTATTTATGTGTAAACAGCGGAAGATTTTTTTTTTCAAGTCCTGCCAACAAGTGGCTCTCAAAATTTCGGCATGACCTCGGCGCACGAGGGACATACCAGAAAAATGAAAAGCATAAAATAATATCCCAGTGCAGTACATAATACCATCAGCAGTAAATAGACAGTAAATGTTCACAATTACTCAAGACTGAACTGAAAATAAACTCAAATTACATAATTATACGATCCAGGACACACCCTGGTATAATTTAGCTATCATACGACTGGGAAAGAGACAAAAGAAACAACCTCAAGTAAGGCTTCAACGAGTATTCCCTCTTTGGGATCCTGGTTACCTACCTGCAATTGTCCACACACAAAGACAACAACAGCCCCCTACGGGGTGAGCCAAAGCCCAATATGAAACTATCAAGTAAATACAACATGCATCTATAAAATGTGATATATGATGTAATGCAGTGCAATGTAATGCAATGTAATGCAATGCATGTAAGGTACAATGGATCGAATCTCAAGATACCAAATTGGAGTCCAAAGAAAGGTATCAACAATCAATATCAAGCTCGAGCAGAGGGTGGCAGCACACGCACATTGCGCTAGGAGAATCATCCTATGTGATGTGCTCGTCCATCCCTCGTGTCTAGGTTCGGTGACACGTGCGTGACTACACTCGCTACCTATACTCCTGTCATCGCCGTGCTCGTCGTCCCCGACACTCAGAGAAAATCAACTCAATCATCATCAAGGATATCAAGGAAATGGATAGATCAACATGATATGCCCAACATGTATGTCATATGACCGCATATTTTTAAACAAAAGATTTATTTCAAAGATTAGTGTGAAGCGATTCTACCGCAAGTGCACGGTTGTCAAGTTTTAGTATAGTGAAAATTAAGTACGGGTTGTCGAATCCACAGGGACTAACGTATAAGTACCAAATAAGATTAATAAAATTATATTTAGCCTACGATTAACAAATGTGATTATCTAAAGCAAACTTAAACTAAGAAATGAAACTTAAACAAGAAACAATAAAATGAATGGTTCCGGATATGCGAAGGTAAGTTGCTCAAGAAATTTATCAAGCTCTTCGTTCAACTGTGTTATCTTTAATGATTCATTTGAATAAGCAAATTATCAACCAATTGATTCTAAAGGTGAAAGGTTTTCGCTATTATTCAATACACTCTCTCGAGCTGTAAAGAAACTAACAATAAATTAGAATAAGTCACTCTCGTGCACCTATTTACTAATTCAAAGTTGCATAAATTATCAAAACCTTATAACTCTAAATCTCTCGATTCCAAGTTCTCACGTATGCGATATCATCTCTCGATCTCAATCATAACATACTTCATGAATTAAAAGAGCGTGTTACAACGT
This sequence comes from Haberlea rhodopensis, assembly GCA_907163345.1. Classification (NCBI taxonomy): domain Eukaryota; kingdom Viridiplantae; phylum Streptophyta; class Magnoliopsida; order Lamiales; family Gesneriaceae; genus Haberlea; species Haberlea rhodopensis. The sequence continues at coordinate 1,176,977 of CAJQUN010000160.1, forward strand.
TATCTCTCGATATCGGTTATAAGTCTCAGAATCAATCAAAGTTAGATAGGCTTTGATCTTAACAATCGATTAATTCATGAACAATAGACATCAATACACTCAAACACAATTGAATCAATATATCAAACACAATGATACTAAATCTCAATAAAAAAAACTAGAATTGTTTCAAATCAAATACAAAAGAAGTTTAATCGTCTCTCGACCTCAAAAAAACATCAATTGAAAATTAATATGAAATAGATTAAAGTCTAGAAATACGATAAACGGCGGAATGAATCCGTGCGTAGCACCGAAATCTCTTCTCTTGCTCCTTCCTTGCACTCCGGAATTGATTGGCTTTGGCTCGGACGAAGAACCGGAAGAACGGATCTCCTTGGCGACGGCTAGGCGGCGGCTAGGGCTCTTCTTTGGTTCAAAAATTTCGTCTGATATTCTCCTCTGCGAATGGAATGATTTTCTTTGTTTTAAACCCCCCACAGATCACGATAAACATGGAAAATAAAATCTGCAGATTTTGCGTATCGATCGATCGGAAGGTTTTCTCGATCGATCGGTGCACTGTTCATGTCAGCCTTTGAAACTTACTGCCTCACTCGATCGATCGAGAATTTCTACCGATCGATCGAGACTTTGAAAAAAATCAGCTTTGAAGTTACTGCCTCGCTCGATCGATCGAGAATTTGTACCGATCGATCGAGACTTGAAATTCTTTGATGCTCAACTTTCTGCCTGGCTCGATCGATCGAGAGTAAATCTCGATCTGTAAGGACCCCAAGCCCTTAAACCTTAATTAGTGTATTAACCACTATGTGTGGTACATGCTTTCTATAAAATGTCAATCGGGAAGCTCTGATGATACTTAATCATTGCCTGTCAATGAAAGACTCATATGTTTGCCCTTTACCAACCCCTTGGTGCCACTTTTCACATTGTAAACTTTTATAAAAATTTGGGCAGAGTCTCCCCATAAATAGAGCTATCCCAAAAAAAGAGTACAACACATAACAAAATTCCCGGCCAGGGAACACATAATACTCAACAGAAAGCAGTAATACAAGTAGATTCCCAGCCAGGGAAGACACCACACATATGTCAACAAAAGTGGGTTCCAACACCCACATAATACACCAATGACTCTCATATCATTCTAGCAATTCAACCTAATTGCATGCAACCTTAAATGAAAGAGAGAAAGGCTCATGCCTTTATATACAATCCATATACAAGTATAATCGTGCTCACACGCGAGCATCATGAATATGTATAAATCCTCAGGTGTATATATAGGTACTCTATACGATACCGTGCTCCATCAAGCCCTGGTACCACGATCCTGGGAGTACCTCAAATCAACAGCTCGAGCTCAGCTCCATAGCCATCGATGTACCTGTCCACCTGTCCCAACAGAGACAGCCCCCAACGGGGTGAGCATACCAATACACAAAATCCCATAATCATAATAATGAAATTCATAATTTACAACACAAGTAAATACTAATGAATTTAATGATACTCCCTGGATGGCAACATCCTCATCCGGGATTCCGTGTACTGTCCCTGTTCTCACAACATCAAACTCATCAAATCTCATAAATCAGTAAATCAACACATTGATTTACACATCGCATGCCTGATTCTCAAATATCAAGAATGAATGATTCCAAGTTCATATATATGCAAATATAGATATATCAATATCTAATATTGATTTCATAACCTTGCTTTCCATTATACTTAGACATCTCATATGTCTTATAATGAAAACATGAGTCTATGAACCTAGACATCTCAAATGTCTCATAATGAATACACGATTCTACGAACCTAGACATCTCAAATGTCTTACGAAGAATGCATGATTCTACAAACCTAGACATCTCAAATGTCTCATAATATAGTCATATAAACCCAGTACCCCATATATCATACAAGAGTCATCCTACTCTAGTGTCACGCACGCTACAAGCGGCGATATCAAGATTTGGGTCATTCCTTGGCTATATCAACATATATGTATAACCATACGCAAAACATTCAATGCAATCAAAAATACCTTATGCATTTCACATATATATAGTAATGCTCGTACGTCGCACGTACCTTAAATCTCCGAAGTCCGAGCCAAGCCTTGCTCGAGTTCCATGCCCCGAGGAATGATGTGCTAACACGATAAATAATTCACAATTATTTACGAACATGCAACCTATGCTCAAGCACACCCATATCCCTCAAAATATTGTCAACACACGACAATTATCCTCTTAAAAGACCCGGGGCAGGGTACATGCAGGGAAGGAAATAAATGAGACAATCGAAATTTGTTCAAGAATGCCCTACAAAAATCGAACCTTAATCTCACAATTTCGAACCCAATAAAATACCATAATTCATCTAAAATGTCAATTAATCAATCCATAGCATGAATAATCATCCCACATGCCAAACCCCCAAATTTGAAATCCAAATCCCTAAAATTCGAAACCCAAACAAGCCTTTAAATTCGAACCCTAACAATTCTTCAAATTCGAACCATAACATCTTAATTCGATCCCCCTTAAGCATCATAATACACCTAAGATGTGAATTAAACCATCAATGGCAAGAATCATCACCTTTGCCAAAAACCCCCAATAATTCGAAATTTAATCCCTACGAAATTGGGGAAATTCGAAACAATAAAGGCATGGAAATACATGAAAAAGACGAACAAGGGGTTAGGGAGATTACCCAACGAAATCGGAAGCAAAATCAAACGAAAATCGAAGAACCCTAAAAATTGGGGATCGACGCTTACCAGCCAAATCCGAACGAGAAACGCGACGAAACTTTCAATTGGCAGAGGGGAAAGGAGCGCCTCGTCGAGACGAAGCCGTGGGTAGGTCGCACGCGCCGATCGGCGGCCGGACGGCGGCTGGCGGAGCGCCTGAAACGGCGGGGGTCCTGTAGCAGACGGGAATCGCGCGGGAGAGAGAGGGAGGAAAACTTTGGGGCTTAAATGAAATTCTCTTAAAATCTTGGGTTCAAATGGTATTTATAGCAAAAATACCCCGAAAAATTAATAGCCCCACAAATACATCATGATTCCTTAAAAATCATCTGTTTTCAAAAACTCTCTCTCTAACTCCAAAACCCTCTACCGGTGCTCACATAGCACCCGAGATTCCGAGACACATCAAAAACCCAACTCTTAGGTTTTACACCGTAATGTGAATACAATCTCAACCTCTGGATCCAACGATCCCAACTACCCAAATAAACGAGCCCAGAAGGCCCAATACCTCGATTAAACCCACCTTGCCACGTAAAACCACTTTAGGGATTATTAATACTCCGGGATTAACACCTATAATCCCTGGTCATCACACGATCGATCGAGATTCCGAAAATCTCATTTCCTCAATTTTAGTTCTTTCTCGCCTCGATTTCGTCCGTTATCTTCATATTAGCTCATTTCTTCCACTTCCGATCTATTTTCCTGAAACAAACGAATAAACACCAAAAAGCATAATATCATCCAGGAAAAAATACGGAAAGTAGGAAGAAATTACAGTTAAAAACACTCAAAATCTAAGCCTATCAACTCCCCCAAACTTAGACTTGATCGTCCTCGAGCAAGCAATAAGCTCAAAAAGAAAAGTTAAACTCGATACTAAGCATGAATCATCTTTACAACATACGTAAAAACTCAGAAATCCTACTTACACGTCAATAGAAGTCATTCAACACTTAACAAGAAGCAATTTCTCCCAAGTTAAACAATACATCGCAACATCGGAACGTGCGTGTGTGCTATTGTCAAACATGAGTTACATACATATCTTTAAGATCAACATGTGCCATATCAACTCCTAGTCAAGGTTACTTTGAATTACTCTACAAATTTACTATCCAGCACTTCTCCACTAATGTAATTATTCCCTAGACTTGGATCAAAAGGTCTTAAAAGCTTATAACGTTAGGCCTTTTGGTGTCGGCTCCAAAGAAAAGGTAGGATATAAGCAAAGAAGAGAGTATAATAGAATCAGATCAAAATCTTCTCACATAATCATTGAGCTTCTCTTCACATTTTCTAGCCTTGGCCACTTTGGGTCTTATTTAAATTTTCTTTTCACGGCTTTTTCTCTACATCTTTTCTTTTTCTTTGCTCATTCTTTTGTTCATTTCATTTTTTTCACAATGAACTTATCAACATATAACAATTTAATGCAATGAATGATATTCATTATACTCCCCTAGGGGTGGGTAAAAATTTTCTTTTAGGCTCAATCCAAGGTAGGTATAATGAGGTTGTCAAGAATGTTGAATGGGGGTCTAATCATATGCAATGCATATACCATTCTTTTTCAATCAGGCACAAGAGGGGACACTAAGGAATGATGTATAAAAGGTAGGCTTGAAAGGCACAAACGGTCCAAAGATCGCCTAATCATCTCCAAGTCAAGTTCTTAATTATAAATTTCGCCTTAAAGTGCTTTTAAATAAATTGTAGAGTTATCTAAGATGCTCAAGACTCATCATAGTTAACACAAATTTTCACTTTAATCAATACATACTTCACTCAATCATGACTCAATAAGTGCTCAAATTATTCCTCAGTTTTGACATATGGTTAACAAAGGATATATACAAACAAGTTAAACATTTTCATGACTCCTATCTAGCTGAGGATTAATTTCATCATGTATTACCGTTGCAAATCTAATTCTTTAATTCTCAAGACTAACTCACAAAAAAAAAAATTTTGTTGATAGTGCTCAAGGACGATTCAAGTGACAATTAAGCACACAACATGTGGATAAAACAAGTTAAACACGCAAACCACTCCCCCAAACTTAACTGAAACATTGTCCTCAATGTTTAAAAGAATCAAAAGGGAAAAAGTAAACTCCCCTGATCAAGACGCTTGCATGAGGATTGAGGAAGTTTGGCTTTTGAAAGCTCCACTGTTGTAAGGGTTCATCGCTCCACTTGAGTACCTCGAAAAAGAAGGATGCTAAAAAAAAATCGACAAGAGAGAAAAACAAACTAAATGCAAAATTGAAAATACAACAAAGCTAAATGCAAAAGGATATGCTTGGGTTGCCTCCTAAGAAGCGCTGATTTCTAGTCGTCGGCTTGACCATCATAAGCAACCATCAAAGAGCGGCTGCCGGCCATAGTACGTATCGTATGATACTACTAATGGGTCTTCATATAGTATGCCCTCAAGCTTGGCAAGAGTGTAACGGTGTAAGCTCGTTGCTCCAACAACTTTCTTCATGACATAGTGAGCATGGGAGAATGATTCTTGAATTGGCTTCATCTCATGGATGGCGTAGTGCGGTGAAGTTGGTGGCATCGATGAGGAATACGTATCCATATATGGCCCATAACATGCCTCCATCGATGGGCGGATATCAAATTTCTCGAAAATCTCATCATCCAACTTCACTCTTGGCTTGTTGTCCCATAGGATCTCCTCAGATGCCTTTTCCACTGTAGGCTCAATCACTTCCATAGGCTCAACTTCCCTTGATTCTTCCCCATGAGTCGGATCACTCCCCCAAACTTTATTGGTTGAGTGATCATCATCATGTAACCAGGCCTGATTTGTAGATCTCGTCTCCTCCTCTTGGCAGCTCATTGAGATGGTTCCACTAGAATTGCAAATTGCTGCTCTAGATGACGTATATAATTGGTCTGGTTCTCTAAACGTTGCTCAGTTGATGCCATGAGTCTAAATAACATATTCTCTGATTGAGCTGTTCCTTCTACAAAACTATCTTTATTCTCGCCGTGATGCTCAAAGGTTTGGTGCGTATCATCAGGGTAGTGAGGCTCTGGTGGGCATTGGTGACTCCAACCTTGCAAGGAAGGATCAAAATGCCAGTGGTAATCGAAGTCCGCCATATCATTGAACAGGTGTAATACACTGCCCTCAACTCTATCAACCAGGGGACTCCCAGTCACCAGTGCTCCTCTGAATACCCATCCTCGTGTCTGTGCATCCAAACCTTTGAAGAAATGTTGCAGAAGAGTATAGTTCGAAAAGTTGTGATACCTGAATGTGTCTGCCAGTTCATTGAATCTCTCCCACGCCGAATAAAACGGCTCTGAAAATTGTTGGGCAAATCTTGTGAAGACTTGTTGATGAAGCATCACAAGTACCTCGCAAGAAAAACAAATAACATACTTAAATAAATTTTTTTTTTCCGAAAATAACAAAAAGAAAAAGAAAACAAAAACGCAATAATAAAATTGGCTAAATTACAGTTAACTAATCTCGTATGATATTATACAGATTAGTCCCCGGCAACGGCGCCAAAAACTTGACCGCTTTATTTTTAAACAAAAGATTTATTTCAAAGATTAGTGTGAAGCGATTCTACCGCAAGTGCACGGTTGTCAAGTTTTAGTATAGTGAAAATTAAGTACGGGTTGTCGAATCCATAGGGACTAACGTATAAGTACCAAATAAGATTAATAAAATTATATTTAGCCTACGATTAACAAATGTTATTATCTAAAGCAAACTTAAACTAAGAAATGAAACTTAAACAAGAAACAATAAAATGAATGGTTCCGGATATGCGAAGGTAAGTTGCTCAAGAAATTTATCAAGCTCTTCGTTCAACTGTGTTATCTTTAATGATTCATTTGAATAAGCAAATTATCAACCAATTGATTCTAAAGGTGAAAGGTTTTCGCTATTATTCAATACACTCTCTCGAGCTGTAAAGAAACTAACAATAAATTAGAATAAGTCACTCTCGTGCACCTATTTACTAATTCAAAGTTGCATAAATTATCAAAACCTTATAACTCTAAATCTCTCGATTCCAAGTTCTCACGTATGCGATATCATCTCTCGATCTCAATCATAACATACTTCATGAATTAAAAGAGCGTGTTACAACGTTATCTCTCGATCTCGGTTATAACTCTCAGAATCAATCAAAGTTAGCTAGGCTTTGATCTTAACAATCGATTAATTCATGAACAATAGACATCAATACACTCAAACACAATTGAATCAATATATCAAACACAATGATACTAAATCTCAATAAAATAAACTAGAATTGTTTCAAATCAAATACAAAAGAAGTTTAATCGTCTCTCGGCCTCAAAAAAACATCAATTGAAAATTAATATGAAATAGATTAAAGTCTAGAAATACGATAAACGGCGGAATGAATCCGTGCGTAGCACCGAAATCTCTTCTCTTGCTCCTTCCTTGCACTCCGGAATTGATTGGCTTTGGCTCGGACGAAGAACCGGAAGAACGGATCTCCTTGGTGGCGGCTAGGCGGCGGCTAGGGCTCTTCTTTGGTTCAGAAATTTCGTCTGATATTCTCCTCTGCGAATGGAATGATTTTCTTTCTTTTAAACCCCCCACAGATCACGATAAACATGGAAAATAAAATCTACAGATTTTGCGTATCGATCGATCGGAAGGTTTTCTCGATCGATCGGTGCACTGTTCATGTCAGCCTTTGAAACTTACTGCCTCGCTCGATCGATCGAGAATTTCTACCGATCGATCGAGACTTTGAAAAAAATCAGCTTTGAAATTACTGCCTCGCTCGATCGATCGAGAATTTGTACCGATCGATCGAGACTTGAAATTCTATGATGCTCAACTTTCTGCCTGGCTCGATCGATCGAGAGTAAATCTCGATCGATCGAGATTCCGAAAATCTCATTTCCTCAATTTTAGTTCTTTCTCGCCTCGATTTCGCCCGTTATCTTCATATTAGCTCATTTCTTCCACTTCTGATCTATTTTCCTGAAACAAACGAATAAACACCAAAAAGCATAATATGATCCAGGAAAAAATACGGAAAGTAGGAAGAAATTACAGTTAAAAACACTCAAAATCTAAGCCTATCATCATATATCGATGTATATTTATCAAATTGATGTGTGTTAACAAAACATTTATTTTCATATATCGATATATCAATCATGAATGCTGTGAATGCTTATGATTCAGTTAAAATCACATAGCTAAGTAGTTTCACATAGCCAGGTAGTTTCACATAATTCACGTAAGTTCAGCAATTCATATATAAAATAATACAGATACCTGTCGTATGTTACCGATCGCAACATACCTATTTCTTTCGTTTCTAAAGGATGAATATCGTCCCTGTAGCTCGTGGAGCTCCAGTGTCATATGTGAATCTAAAAAAATCCATTTAATAGCATATTTATAATCATCTATTATTTCCTTGATTTACAATATAAGAAAATGATGAATATTTTAGCTTTCTTTTATATATTGTAATTAATTCTTATTACTTTCATTTCGCCGTCCTGGTGTTTACTTTTCGTTAGTTTACCTTAACAATCAATTTAACTATTATCAACTAACTTGAATATTTTAAACTCCAATCATAATCATCATCTAGAGTGATGCATAAGGACTTATATCTCATCTTTCAAGTTGATTTCATATTAACTAAGAGTCTTTAGGATCATTCAGTACCTGTTCCACTACTACATGAGTTTATTTATCCTCTTATCCAGTTATAAGCACTAAGCCCATTAAACTCGATTGATTTTCCTCATTCAACAGCTTAAAAATCGAACCAAACTCAAATATCATTGAGATTACATGAAATTCTCTCATAAATGATTCATGAAGCTAAAACACATACCAAACATGAATTCAACAACTCTATGGACAGTAAACACGCCATCCGTCCTAATCTGGTTAATCATGCTAGAACATGGTTTAAGTGAATCAAAAACGACAAAGGCATGGCAGTTTAGAACTTGCACCCTAAAACCATGAATCAATCGGATTCCCCAAATCAGCAGCACAACAGAGTTGGAACAGTTTCACATTTACATGCACAATCCGATCGATCCAACAACTACAACTCAACCAAAAATGCTATTGAAATCTACATGCAATCCCCTCAACATTATTTAAATGGGTTTATTCCATCAAGAACTAGACTTACACATTTTTCATCGTAACATAGCGGTAACCAATCTGTCAAACCCAACATGCATCAACCAAATTCATAAACCATCGGCATTTGCCAAATCCAAAAGCAAGAATCGAACCAAACTACTCAAAATTGCAGGGAAAGAAAGATTAAGGTCTACTGGAAGATTAGCTAAACCAATTGATAAGAAATCGCCCCTAAATTCAGACAACCGAACACGCAATCTACGAATGAAACGCCTAAAATCGAACCAAACTCCATAGAATTTGCATGGAAGAAAGAGTATGGAACAAGAGAGGATTACCTACACAAATCTTGAAGAAATTATCACCCAAAATCGGATAAAGACTTTACGCTCAAGCTTCGCGCTTTCCGCCCAAATCGACGCCAATAGGATAAATCTTGGACTGAGAAGGTGCGACGTTGAGTGAGGAGTACGGTGCTGGGTTGTGTTCGCCGGGGCGATGGCTAACGGTGTCGGGAGCAGGGGATTTCCAGGCGAAGAAGAAGAAAGCGATGGAGGTGCAGGGTGAAGGAAGTCGGGTTGCGTTTCTGATCGAAGAGTGTGTGTGTGCATTTTTACATTTTAGTGTGTGAAAAAATGAGCTGAATGCGTTTTTAATATGCATTGCTTCCAGTCCAGTTATGTACGTCGGAGTGTCACCGGTGCATTGATAAATTAAATTTACAAACAACAATTGGGATTTATATCCACTATTATAACACAAAATTAAATTCTTCATTTTCCTTAAATTCTCCATTTTAATAACTTATCTCTAAAATATTATCGGAGTATATTTTAAAATTTCAAAAATATTTCATGCTCCGATTAAATTGTCAGTTGATATTCATCTTGTCAATTTCACCTTTAATGAATTAATTCCAAATTAATTATTAATAAATTCCCAATTTAATTATAAATAATTTCCCAAATTATATAATTAACATTAATCAAATCTTGGGGCCTTACACTTCCCCCCCACTTAAACATATTTCGTCCTCGAAATCACAAACATAGATCCAGATCAAGCTTGAAAATAGCATATTGATCAGGATACACGAGAGGATATATTGAATATAATGAAATTGGTATATATGCCTACAATTCAAAAATGCAAATAAGATGTTTAACACGAAAGATTAAGTCCAATCTCATCAAACTGAAAGGTGTGATAGCTTCATTAATATATTCGCGACAAAGCAACGTGAAGAAAATGCATCAGAGCGTCCGATAAAGCTGGTGACAACGAAAATCTATAGGCAAGATTTCTAATTCAATCTCGGATCTTGTACAGTCAACACAACAAGGCGATAATTTGCCTCGCATGTCAAAATGATTTAGTGTCTCGAACGGAGAAATTTTCAGAAGTATGATCACCTATCTGAAATTCTATGGGTCGTCTTCGTCTAAAAGCATAACTTGATTGACGATCCTGGGCAGCCATCATCCGCTATCTGTACAACTGAATCTTATCATTCGTTTCTCGTATTTATTACGTCTAGTCACTGGTGTTTCACCGATTTCTTTCTAGGCTAGAGGCGATCGTCAACGTCAAGGTTTCAAAATATGTCAAACCTTTGCTCGTTTGGTAGGTATAAATATAGGAACTTTGATCAATGTCGCAGCTCCATGCCCTTCAAAGTTAAAATCGTTCACTACATTACGTAACATATGCTCGATAAACAACGGTCATATTTGTATACAGATAAGTCCGCTCGCGAAGAAAGAGAAGTACAGACTTCAGAAGTAGATCAATAGTTATAAAAACAACATCAAAATCTCTAGGTGATCGAGGATTAAAAATCACAAAATCCATAGCCACCAGTTCTCAACCCCATTGGGGACTTCCAAAGCCATGAAGCTGCTCTTCGAGTTGTATTCATTTGGTTTAAACTTGTTGACAACCTCAACATTTGACAATACATCATTAATTCCTCATCTCATTCATCTCCATCATAATTGAGGTCTCAGAGTCATAAGCATCTTTGTCTTCAAGGTAGATACTGTCTTCACAATTATGAATTTATCGAATAATATCAGAGGTCAGGAACAACTTATGACTCATTAAGTCGTAGAAACTATCAGTAGATATCTGAAAGCAAAAAGGATGTTCTGAAGATACCAGTTCTTAAGATTTCTGAGTTGGAACATCAATTTTGTTAGGCTTTTCTGATTTTACAAATCAATGCCGGCTCAACTTGAAATGCTGAAACAACGATAGAATTTCTGGTTTGGGTGAGTATCTCAGTCAGAAGTACAGATATCAGCATGCAGTTGGTGATAAGAACAAAAACTAGAATAAACTCGCGGACTTTACGACTGAGGACAGCCGTAGCGACATTCATTCGTCTAGAATGATATTGAGCTTCACCATCGTAATCCTTCAAGAGCTTCACATCGTAATTCACCAACCCGCATTGCCTCGTATTCAGATCAGAATAGATATTTTATGTTCTTGTGGTCCGAATAATAAAACAATTTTCCCCGTATAAATAATGACGTCAAATTTTTAAAACAAAACATTTGTTAACAGTTTTAAACTATATACAGGGTCTTAAGAAACAAATTGCATACTCATCTGACCGAATACATTTTCAACTTTTCTCTGTCAGTTGAGTAGTAGGTTTAGCCATTTTTCAAAAACAATCCTTTCGATAAATCGACATTTGAAATCCCGCTAAACCAAAAAAACATCGAACCTCATGAACATTTGTAGGTCTTAGACCGTTTAACGCTACTTTGACCTTAGTTGAATCAACAGAAATACTCAAGAAATGACGTGGCTCAAGAGTATCTCTTCGATCATCCAAAATTTCCATTTGGATAGCTTGGCATACAGAATAATTTCCTAATAGAAAACTGAAAGATCGATTACAGATCTGTTCTAATTTCTTTGATGTCAGAATGAATAACAAAAACAAATTCGGTGGTAAATTCAAAGAATCAAAGTTACGCTCATCAGGTCAGAGAAATATCTGATTCGCTTCAGTTAGTCGCAAAAGAGATCTGAGATTTCATATTCTTCACTATCGATGGGAAAAGTCAATCCCGATAGAAAGATTATTACCACCCTGTGCAATCCACATCCAGGCTGGATTGATTGAGCAAAATTATTTCACATGCAGAATCTAAGATATCTGTTTCAGATATTAAAGACAGTCTATTTTCATCACGAATGACTAAGAGAATACGAATAGGAGTAAGTACCATTCGATTAGAACTTGTCAAAAGATTCGACTCATTGAGTTCGAGAAAATATCAAGAATTTGAAAACTCGTATGACATAATCGTATGTCGAGCAAACAAGATAGATTATAAGCAGCTCATGTCTTTGGATTGACACCTGATACGATTCAGAGTGCGGATCTTTTAGTAGACGTACAAAATCGTCCTAAGATAATGAATCAGGTAAATCCTCCTTAACATAAGACAATCATTTCAGTTGTCAAAATTCAATATCGAGTCAAAGTCTCTATATCGGTATGCTTACAAATCTCATTGGAGGTATCTTCGAAAGTTTACCAGTTTTAAACTTTTCTCAAAACTTTACCACAAGTGCACGGAGTCTAACCCAAGTTAATATTCAGGTCCATGCCAAATTCTATTCTGTGGTATACCAAAAATTAATCACTTCAGTTAACCTGAGATCCATAAAAGTTCAGAGCACAAGTTCGTGTTCAACACTACTGTCGTGCGATCTCCAGGTCTGGATCTGTACCACTTCTAGATTTTCAGAAAATTAGACTTTGCTTGAAAACGTATTCTATGGTACATCTACTCCAAGTTCATATATAATCATTTCATTAATGGTTTTCAAATCTATTTAACCATTTTTAGCATTTCTTTAATTATGTCTGTGCATCGTTCAAATCATGTTCCGGATGTACATCTGTACATTCTCTTATTATGTATGCTGATAAGTCATAGCATTTAATACATAACAATTTAAAGGCTCAAACATTTCTTCGAATTAGAATTTCGAATAAATTACAATTCATTATTCTTGATTTATCACTTCATCTCAGTCAAGTTATGAAGTATCGCAACCCAGAAGGGATTCGACTTAGGCAGATTCTGTCCTAAAATTCCATCTTCTCATATAAATCAATTAACATCGAACTACTTACTGAAAATAATGTTCAGTAGGTTCGATCAAGCTTCAAATTAGCCATCTCAGTATTAAATTTCATTTCAAAATTTTTGAGATACATGGGAAATTATCCGAAGGACAAGACTTCCCAACAGCTCTCGATTTATATCTCATATCTTTGTATTGTCTCAACATCTCATGATGTTTTTATATAACTCAATCTTGGTGATAATATCACACCTATTTTCAATGTTGTCAAAACTAGTATTTAACTATGTTTTCATTCAACATGTTCATCAGTTCATTCTTTTTACTTTTTGTAAAGCTATCATACTCAAATCTTATTTCGTATAGCCATATTTCATTCTTTTCCAGCATCTCATTGCCGAAATCGAAATGGCTCTATGTCCTGGAGATATCTCAATCCCATTCAAGGACTCCCATTCAATTATCTCGTAATTTCAATCAATCATGTTATTCGCAACAGGTTCCAGAACAACTTCATTGCTCAATGACCTCATACTCATTTAAAATTTCAGAAAAGAGTTTGAATGTCTCATTTGATATGCATATTCCTCATTCATTCAATCTAATGCAATATTCGTTCAACAATAACAGGCTTTGTAAGGTGTTCTAGTGTAAACTCTTTCCCTACTAAGTTTTATCAAACATAAACAGTATTGTATCGATATCGTGGTCAATATCAATACGACACGACTTAGCATACTCAAGTATAAACCACATATCGACATCAACTATTTCACCCCAAATCATGTAAGAGCAAATAAGTCAAATAAGTTTCAAACACATACGCACATGTTCATTCGTGCTTATTCAAAGTGTACACAAGACTCAAAAGTAGAGCATTCCCAGTTTATGCTCTGATACCATACTGTGAGGACCCGTTCCTAATCAAGTGTTTAGTTAACACACAATGATTATCAAATGATCAATTTCGATTTTGCTCGGGTTAACTGTTAAGTACTGCAGTAGCTTCTCAATATAAAGCAAGTCAGCAGACACTGATTATAGTGCGGAAGACGTCTGCTGGACTTGTGAGGAATAAAACTGAGTAGTAAGTAAGCAATAAGTAAATGACAAAAATATTGTTTCTGGAAGTTCGAAGCACAACGCTTCTACGTCTCCCCTTCTTCCTTTGCAGGAAGGTTTCACTAGAAGACTTGGTTTACACTTTACAGTATACAACCTTCTTAGGCTCTCATACAGCTTAGCCTAAACTCCTAGCAATCACAACTTCTTAATTTGATTGCAAAAGATTCTAAGACACTCTCACAAAATAAACTTTTTATCTTCGAGTCTTGAGCAGCAGACTTCAGTTGAGGATAATCTGTCACAGATACAGTAGTACTGCTTGTCTGCTCTTGCTGGATCTTTAGAGAATATCAGTGAGATGATTATTCTTTTTTTTGCGTTGAGGTGTTTCTCTTTGTTTGAATAGATCGTTCAGCTAACCTCTTCATTCTTTGCTTGGACGTATTTATAGGCTCAGTGGTCCAACGACAGCTTTTTTGTATTTGGAAGAGATCGATTTTCCAAATTCAGATTGTTTTCTTTCCTATTTTGTTAAGCAACGACTCTTTTATTCTGACGCCAATGGTGGCGGAGATATAGCACGGTGCGCCGCTCTGTTGTACCTTTGTCAGAGAATGTTGTACTTATTTTGTAAGGACCCTAATCCTTAAGTGCGGAAATAAGGCATAATAGAGCTAATATAATGATCAGAGTGAGAAAAGAACATGTTGAGTCTATGAGCTTAAGCATTACATGCCATAATAATAAGGACTTCCAAAAAGAATGGATTAATTACATTCCTCATCAATGAATGCTATCAACTAGTTTTACACTACTCCTAGAGTAGACACTAGACAAAATAATCATGTCCTTTAATCCTCAAAAGAATGCTTCACAAGCTCACCACCTCAACCCGTTCGAAGCTTGCTATCATGCCAAAAAGGTACCTACAAGGACAACCCCCAAACATGAGCAATAATAATCATTCATATCCAACACAATATGAAGATAAAGCGTAAATGCATAATCATATTAAAACACTTCCTGTTTTCCCCATGCATTTCAAACGCTTCCCGTTTGGTTGTCCCTGTACCATAACTCATGAGTATAATCAACAGATTATTTTTAATGGCCAAAACATGTCATGACATCATATACCATCTCAACAGTACCAAATATTGGTCACATTCCCTAGTCTGTCCATCACAGTGTATTTTAATGCCCCTCGCTTATTTTCATATGGGCGGCATAGGATAACCTCGCAACAATGGACATGCGGCGCTCCCACCCCTCGCTTCACAGAGAGCGGCAAATACCCTTTCCTCGCCCCATATGACAACCACGCTCAAATGTGACATGCGGCGCTCCCACCCCTCGCTTCACATTTAGCGGAACCAATACAAAAAGCGGCAAGCATTAAAATCATCAAAGGATGACCACGACTCACGGGATGTGCATCCAATAATCATCATATGCATCTATCATCAATATGCATAAATTACCATGTATATGCATCCACAATGCAATACCACATATGGCATAAATCAACATGTATATGCATCCACAATGCAATACCACATATATACCCGCATCCACAATGCATAATCAATGAGTATATAAAATACATGTTACCGTTGGGTGCCCGTACGTCCACTACGTACCTTTCCAAAAAGTGGAATGTGGTTGGACCTCAATTCCTTGGTTGCGTTGCCACCTGGGTTGGTTCTACATATTCACAAATACCAATATTAGAACCCAATAATAGTCCAATACCAAAAATCCCACAAAAACACCCAAAAACACCATTTTTGGTGTCTCGCGATCGATCGCCAACAAGCCCCGATCGATCGCGAGACCACACTGCCTCGCCCAACAATATCCAACAATCCGCGATCGATGGCGGAGCTAGCGCCGATCGATCGCGGCCTCGCCGATCGATCGCGCTCATCTCGCGATCGATCGCTGAAGTGCACTGCCTCAGCGCTGTTGCTCGCGATCGATCGCGAGCGGACGCCGATCGATCGCCGAGCTGCGGGCAAGCGAGATTCGGGCACTATTCACCCATCTCCTTCCCAAACACAAACAAACCCACCAATACCAACATTAATCAAACCCAACAACTCAAAACCACCCATAAACATCATAACAAACTCATATAAACAACATCCAACTAAAACACTACCAAAATCACAACACCCAACACAAACCCATTTTAAAACCCTTCAAAACCCAACTAAACTCAAACAAAACCTTACAAAAATAAACCATGAGGTATCCATACCTCTTGGGGGACCTCAAATCACCCAACAATCTTCCACAAATCAAAGTTGGTAAGGACTCCTCTTCACCTCAAAGGTGGAACTCGAAAATAAGGGAAAGGGAAGGGTTTGGGTGTGATATTTGGTAAAGTAAGAGTGAGGTTGAAAGAGTGGGGTTGGGTATTAAAATGTGAGTTTATTAAAATGATACCAAAAGAATTCCATGGTGTATAAAACACCCCAACATGATATTTTTCAAAGCATTTACTCAAAATGCACCATAATATCAATTAACACATGATTTCTCATAAATTGCTAACCAAGGCAAATAAATCATGCTTCCCATAATATTTACCCAACATGCACCACATGCACCCTAAAATGCAATCCCGGGTCACCCTATCCACATGCCCATGCATTTCCACATAAGGTAAATAAATCCCAACACATAATCAATTACCACATAATTAATCATGTAAACACAATTAATGCACCAAAAAGCAATTAACCATTTCGGGGATGTCACATATTTTGTCTCGTTGCTTAGTGCTCTTACTGGATGGTTAGACTTCAGCTGGCCTTCTTTGTTCAACTGGTCGTTCATCCTTTTGTAACCAGTAGATGTCTTTGTTCAATGTGAGACTATCCGGTAGATGTTTGTCCAGTGGATGTCCATCCGGTTGATGTTCATCCGGTAGATTGTCTGTCCAGTTGATGTCCATTCAGTTGATGTTCATCCGGTTGATGTTTGTCCGGTTGATGTCCATCCAGTTGATGTTCATCACCCAGTAGGTCTTTGATACCCGGTAGGTGTCTTTGTATCCAGTTGATGTCCATCACCCGGTAGGTGTCAGTATCCAGTTGATGTTCATCTGGTTGATGTTCATCCGGTTGATGTCCATCCAGTTGATGTTCATCACCCGGTAGGTCTTTGATACCTGGTAGGTGTCTTTGTATCCAGTTGATGTCTATCACCCGGTAGGTGTCAGTGTCCAGTTGAAGTTTGTCACCCGGTAAGTGTCTGTCACCCGGTAGGTGTCAGTGTCTAGTTGAAGTTTGTCACCACTAAAACTTAGAAATGTTTTCCCAACAATTTCCCCCTTTTTGGTGATGACAAAACTTAGTACTGAAGACTCTTGCTTGATCAAATATGAACAGCAACTCCTGTTTAAGCTTAGAAACAAAACAAATGTAGACTTTGCAATTTGTTAGAGTAAATAAGCAGATTACAAGAAGTAATCAAACTGAGCCAATGACTGAATATCATTTTTACATAAAATGAATTCTGATTACATAATACATCTTACAAATTACATCAAACATTACAATGATTACAATGAATATTACAATGATTACAATGAACAACTTACAAGTCATTTAGCATACCTATTTTTACAATCTATCCAAATAGAGAAACATAGCCAGTATGGAATGATCCGAGATGGCTAGTTTCAGGGTTATAGACAAAGGGAGGGGGAGTGAAAGTACATACAGAAAATCTTAGAACAGAGAAAGGCCTCGAAAGAGTCCATTATCTTCAAGGTAGTCCTCTGTTCATTTGGTAAGATCTCTGTCTTCAATAATGAGAATGCTCTATCTCTGTCTTCCCCCTTTTGTCATCAGCACCCAGGCATCTGTTGTTCAAAATTCCAGGTTGGTGGAGAGCACCAGAACTGGATCAAGAAGAAAGAGCTAGCAGAGGTGGGTTAGATAAGTAATCAACCCATGTAGGGTTGATTTAGATAAGTAATAAACCCATGAATTTGTAAAAACAGTTGCAAGACTAGTAAGAATTTTAGTTAACATGTGCATGATGGATGAGTTGAGTTAAAGAACTTAGCATGTTATTTATAGCGAAAAATGAGCAAGTTGTAGTGTGAAGTGTCAGATCATGCACAAGAAAAAAATTCAGATAAAGATAGAGATGAAATGACAATTCGGTGTATATAAAAAAAACAAATAATGATAAATACAAAAAGACAAGAAAGGTTACTGTTTGCCCCCAAGCCAATGCGAGGAGTAGTCACGGGTGGAGGGTGGAGTGTCACCCTGAGTTTGTCTGGAGCTGTGGGATCTTTGCTGAGAGGGAGGCCTGGACCGACTAGATGCTCTGGCTGCAGCAGATGTGCGTTGAGCTGGATGCTGGTCTCTTTGGTGTTGAGGAGCAGGTCTGCTGGACTCTGGCAATCTTCTAACAGTTTGAGGTGCAGCGGGTAGGCTATTGTTTAAAGTCTTGAATCTGTGAAGCAAAAGCTGCCTGCATAGTGGCCAGTTGATCTGATAATGTTTTCTTAGTGTCTTCTATCTTATCTTCAAGAGCCAGTGCAGTGGCAGCATGAAGATTTTCATTTTGCTGGGTGATCTGAAGACGAGCCTGCTCTATCTGAGAGAGTGAGTCTGCAAATGCATCCACAGCAAAATTCTGAAACCTGGTCACAGTAGTCGTTAGACTGTTGATGTCCCGATAGACATTCTGGAATTGAGAGTCAGTGTGCTGCTGCTGATTCCCAAAGATAAGAGCCGCAGAGCGTTCGTCCTGTTTCAGCTTGTTAACGTCACTTGCTAGTGCAGAGATGGCGTTGGACAGATGCACCAGCTGATCAGCAATATTAGTTGGCCCTTCCAAAGAAATATGCGTTGGAAAGTCAAAGAAATCTTCAGGAGGATCTTGGGCCAGAGACTGATCCAGATCAGCTGTTGGAGTCTCTGCAGTAGGAGTGAGAACGCTTGTATAACCCTCAAGACCAGCAATGGTCGGTAAAGCAGTGGTTTCAATTATTGGTGCAGCAGGTGCGTCGACAGCAATGACAACCAGGCTAGTAACAGCTTGTTCCAGCGCAGCTGCAGACGACTGGGTGTGGTCAGCAGAATGTGAGGAGGACTCGCTGGGTTCATTATTACCAGAGGAGATGGTAACTTGATGAACCACAGTCTGAATCACTGTGTCAACATTCTCTTGATCAACGACCATCAGCTGTAGATCAGGTGCAGGAGTTGGAGCGGAGGAGAGGAGCGGATCAGTGGTAGAGTTGATCTCTAGTTCAGTAGAAGCTGTCTCCAAACCAGTTGGAGCAGTACTAGCGTATCTGGAAACATCAGAGCAGGAGTGGAGACCACTTGATATGTGGAGATCATGAAGAGCATGCTCAGCCATATCCATCTTGAGTCCTAGTGCATTCAGAACCGCTCTATCATGATTCGCTGTTCCAGAATCACTATTGAATTGCTCAACTCGGGAAAGAACAAGAGCCTGAAGTTCTCTCACATAATTCATCATGCGGAAGAGATCTCGTAGCTTCAAACTCTTTTCCGTGTCTTGGACCTGAAGACAAGCCAAAATGAGGTTCTCATCTTCCCGGGCTTGGTCAAAAATTTGAGGGAAGTCATCTAAGCGAATGTTGATGCGCGCCTTCACCCATCGATCAAAAATGTCAAGCTGCAGATTCAGCTTGGTTTCAACTTCATCCATTACCATTTGTATCTCGAAGGCTACAGGGGTGGTCACCGGTGCCCATAAGTCCTTTTCCCTTTCCAGTGTTGGTGTCCTTGGGATGACAGTAAGGACAGTTGGACTTTGGTTGCCTGAAGCTGATTGAGCCAGGAGCTTGTTGGGTGCTCATCAGTTTAGAGGATTGTTCAGGTGGAGCCACTAGTGCAGCAGTTACCATAGCCATTGAAACAGCTGAGGCAGTAGGTTCCTCCGAAGGAGGATGTTCAGGACTTGCCGCCCTGCCAGTGATGACTACTGCTGGAACTGCAGAGGAGATGGTATTAGCGGCAGTAATGACTATCTTTCGAAGAGCAGGAGGAGCCCCTTTTCTGGTCCTGGGCTTCTTAGGAGGAGGAGGAGAAGGAGATGACTCAGCGGATTCAGATATTGTCTGTTCAGAATCGCTTACAGTTTGAGCTGTTCGGCCCTTTGTCAGACCAACCTCTCTGCCAATCCTTTGCAGGTGAATCTGGAGATATTTGGCAGTGATAAGTTTGCCTGGATGAAGTTTGGAGAGGGCCCTTGTCTTAATGTTCTTGCTATCAAAAAGACTGCTTAGTGGTAGGGCAAAACCCGATTGACCCTTTCCTGAAACGACGAGACCAGTAAGAACTTGAAATAGTACAACCGACCAGTTGACTTCCAAGCCTTTGAAGATGGCGCTCATGACGTCAAATTTTTCTGGAGTGATGATATCATAAGATCCGGCTTTACACAGTAGGCCCTTGGAATTAACATCCGCCAGTTGACGGAAATGGCTCTTCATTAAAACTTTCTTGAATGAAGGACGTCGGAGATGATCGTTAGAGTCAGAGAATATGACGCGCATCTCTTCCCTGACATCCACTGGAATGGTGGAGAAATCAGTAAGTCCTGTGGAGGGAAGACAAAGGTGAGTGGCAAATTCGAGTTGGGTGATGGTAACCAGTTGACCGGAGATGGATGCCACCATGGATCCATCGACAACTTTAGCAGTAGCGAAGAACTCGTGTAAGTCTTCCTTGTAGAAAGTTGGAGCCTGGCTGAGGATTACTAGAAGTCCCGATGTATCCAACTTGTGAAATAATTCCTTTGTATCTTTATCAGATGTTGTGGAGATTGAGTGAAAATCCACATGTACAACATTTATGATGAAACTTGGCTGAGTATTCTTCGACATTTTTGATGAATATGTATAAAAGCAGCAACAATCATGTTGAATAAAATTTCTGGGAGGGAAGTTAACGTAGTAATGTTTTGGAAAAGATAAGAGTAAGAAACAAAATAATATTAATGGCGGTTAAAGAAAAAAGTAGATGTAACGTCGCACTGTAGATGAGCAGACACATGGGTACGTGGCGATCATCTAACGATTGAAAAGATTTTAACAAATAAATAAAAGGTCAGGATTAGGGCGGGAGTGAAGTAGTTTATATTTACATAAAAGTAAATTTGAATTCCGACGTTCCATTAGGTTAATGGTTACCAAAGGTTATTTTTGTCAAAGCATATTTGCTAAAGTCTGCTGGTATGTAGGGTCCGACTGGTAAGGAACATCTACTCGTATGTAGAGTCCTACTGGTACATATGCACCTACTGCAGCTATTTACGATTTATGCATTGAATTATGATCATATTATTGTGGATATGATTTATATACATGCTCATGGTTTTGGGGTTGTTCCTGTAGGTACTTTTGGGCGGAAAGGGGCTAAGGCGTGTTGATGCGGTGAGCTAGTGAGGAGTGCTCTTGGTAGCAGGCTTGATTCTTTTGTATAGTATCTACTCTAGGAGTAGTGTAAAGCTATAGGATTAGCATTCATTGGTTGGGAATGTAACTAATCCCTTTTTGAACTTTATTTTGGCACTGTAATTTAATAGCTCAGGGCATCAACACAACCGTTATACTCTGTTTATGCATGGAAATTTTTATTTAGCCTTTAATCCGCACTTAAGAAACTAGGGTCGTTACGGCAGTGGTATCAGAGCAGTGGTTAGAGAACCCGGGAATGAGTGAAGGGTAGCCTTAGCATGGTTAGCTAAGTGTTTACATTTGAGCATGTTTATGCATGTGGCGCATATTGGTGTATAAACTGTTATACTAACATGCTTATTATCGTTCATGTTATCTAACGGCATAACATGTATATTGTTTGGAATTATTGTTAACCCTTGTATTACAGCATGGCTGCTATGAATGCGGGGAACCTTAATGTAGAGGTTGGTGATGTTGGGAGCGTGAACGCTAGCATCGGTCAGGTAAATCCTTTACTCCCACCTGCTGTGGGCATGGAACCGGTTGCTCAATTACTACTACCAGGGGAGCTTAGCCTGACACAGTTCCTGACCTTCCACCCGCCTATATTTGAAGGGACAGAAACAGGGGAAGAGGCCGAAGAGTGGCTAGAGAGATTGGAACAAATCTTTGTATCTGCGCCGTGTGCTAGGACGGCATGGTTGAGATTGGCGGAATTCCAATTGGCAAAGAAGTCTTCTATGTGGTGGAAGACGACTGTAATGGAGTTAAGGGCTCAAGGCATGGTGGTCGACTGGACTCTATTCAGAACTCGGTTTTTAAACCGATACTTCTCGGCTGCGACTAGACAATCAAAGGAGGATGAGTTTACGAACTTGAAACAAGGGAGCATGACAGTTTCGGACTATGCCATGCACTACTCGTCCTTGTTGAGGTATGTTCCACACATTGCCACCAATGGACATGCAAAGATGAGGAACTTTTTGAAGGGGTTGCGACCGGAACTATTTGATCGGGTGATTTCTAACAACCCGACATCCTTTGATGATGCACTTGTAAGAGCGGAGTTGGCAGAGATTGGGTGAGTGCTTATACTGATACCGCACCCCCACCAGTCTCATCACAGAGATCCACATCAGAGAATCTGAGGCCACGGGGAGGATCTTTTAAGTCACGAGGGACTTCTTCTTCTTCCCGTTTTAGCGGAAAGCGACCGGATGGCCGGAAACAAGGTTACCGGAGAGGTGGTGTATCTACTTTTGGAGGACCTGGTAGAGTTGGAGAGGTTAAGTGCCACTTTTGCGGAGGGCCGCATTTGATGCGAGATTGTTCTGCGTGCTACATTTGTGGCAAGTCGGGCCACATTGCTCGGCGTTGCCCTAATCGGGAAGGCCAGACGGATCTCAGGGAAGGTCGAGGGAGATTTTCTAGTGGTACAGTTCAGCAGAGGCCGCCGATGGTACCTCGACATGTGGGAGGACAGGCGATGGGGCCACCTCAGGGACAGGTCTATGCATTGACCAGGGAGCAGGCTGATGCAGCCCCAGAGGAAGTGATAGCTGGTACGTGCCTTCTGTTTACGTATTCTGCATTTATTTTGATAGACACAGGTGCTTCGCATTACTTTGTGTCTGCGGAATTTGTGGCAAGACATCATATGTGCATGTCTCAGTTGCCCACGTCTCTATTGGTCTCGACACCCACTAGAAGGAAAGTTGTTGCTGATCAGTTTCTGATGGACTGCCTCATTTATTTTGAGGGCAATGAGATAAAGGCAGATTTGATTGTTTTGGGTATGTCAGATTTCGACTGCATTGTGGGCATCGACATTCTGAACAGATATCAGGCAGTGGTAGATTGTCGACAGAGGACAGTACGGTTCAGATCTCATTTGGGAGTTCAGTGGATTTTCTATGGCAACGGTTCTCGTGCGAAGATTCCGTTGATTTCGGCAATTAAAATGTCCCAATTATTGGAACGTGGACACTCGGGATATCTCATCTATGCCGTGGATATGTTGGGAAAGAGCAAAGAATTAAGAGTTGAGGATATACCAGTGGTAGCGGAATTTGCTGATGTGTTTCCGGAGAAGATTCCAGGATTCCCACCGGCTAGAGAAGTCGAGTTTGGGAATGAGTTATTACCAGGGACATTCGCTATTCTCGTGCCCCTTACCGGATGGCACAGGCAGAGTTGAGGGAATTGAAGGAGAAGTTGCAGGAGCTCCTTGACAAAGGATATATACGCCCTAGCGTATCACCTTGGGGCGCACTGGTTCTTTTTGTGAAAAAGAAGGATGGTTCGATGCGTTTGTGCATCGATTATCGGCAACTGAATAAGGCCACGGTGAAGAACAAGTATCCTCTTCCAAGGATCGACGACTTGTTTGACCAGTTGCAAGGTACAAAACTGTATAGCAAAATTGATTTGAGATCCGGGTACCATCAGATAAAAGTCAAGGAGGAGGATGTGCAGAAGACAGCATTTAGGACTCGGTATGGGCACTACGAGTTCTTGGTAATGCCGTTCGGTGTGACGAACGTCCCGGCTGTCTTTATGAGCTTGATGAACCGGGTATTTCAACCCTATCTAGATCAGTTCGTCATTGTGTTTATTGACGATATACTCATCTACTCCCGGAGCGAGGAAGAGCACGTGAGACATTTGCGGACAGTACTCCAGATCCTCATAGACCATCAATTATATGCCAAGCTCAGCAAGTGTGAGTTTTGGTTGAACAGTGTAGTATTTCTGGGGTACGTCATATCTAGCAGTGGGATTTCAGTGGACCCCAGGAAGATTGAAGCGGTGATGGAGTGGGCTGCACCCACTTCTGTGCCCGAGATTCGGAGTTTCCTTGGTTTGGCTGGGTATTACCGACGCTTCGTCGAGGGATTTTGTAAGATTGCTAAGCCACTGACTCAGTTGACTCAAAAGGGAGTGCCCTTCTTTTGGTCAGAGGCTTGCGAGGAGAGCTTTCAAGAGTTGAAGCACCGATTAACGACGGCACCGGTATTGGTGATTCCTACGGAGAACAAGAGGTTTGTTCTATATACTGACGCATCACTTCAGGGCTTGGGATGTGTACTGATGCAAGATAAGCACGTAGTAGCTTATGCATCGAGGCAGTTGAAGCCGCATGAGGCTAGATACCCGGTCCATGATTTGGAGTTAGCGGCTATTATCCTTGCCCTGAAGATTTGGAGGCACTATTTGTATGTGATGGCTTTTATTTTAAACAATTAATCCAATCTAGCGATTTTAGACCGCAAGTGCACGGTGTCAAGTTTTAGTATAGATAGGAAGATACGGATTGTCGAACCCACAAGGACTAACAAGCAAGTACCACATAAGATTTCTTTTAACTATATTTAACCTACGATAATCAATTAATAATTAAACTAAACTAAATTAAGCTACTATAATCCAACCAAAATAGTCGACGATCACGAGAAAAATCCACAAGTAAGAATCAAGACAATTATTCACCTAACCCAACTCTTACAATTCTTTTCTCCATACATCTCTAAGGTGACGGGTTTTCCGAATTTATTCAATATACTCTCTCGAGCTATATTAAGTCTAACATCAAATTGCAACTAGTAACTCTCGTTCACGTAATTAACAATTTAACATTGAATGAGATTTATGAAAACCACTAACTTTAGATTAAACAACCCAAAGCTATCACTCGTGTGTGATTTTATCTCTCGATCTCAATCTTTAACACACGGCATGAATTATTATATCGTATTATAATTTCATCTCTCGATCTCAATTATAATAAAATATCATTCAAAGGTGATCAATCCTTCAAAAGCATTAAGAACAATAACACATGCACTTAGAAGATATATGAATTCAATCTCAAAATCAATAGGAAAAACTATGTTATTGATATCTCTCAATCATAAAAAACACAACAATCCAATTATTCATGTAAAACAATAATATAAAAGTAAAAGAAAACTCCCAAGTCGACTCTTTCGTTGATTCTCGATCCTTCCTCGCTTCTTTCTCTATCGTGCTCTTCGATTATCTTGTTGGCTCGTTCCAAAACATAGGGTGAAGGGTTGATGAGTGATGATGGATGGTGAAGAGTGGAAGAAAGATGGAGGTTATGGTGGAGTGAATGGCTGCTGGCCGTATGAAGGAGGCGTGAAGTTAGAGTGAAGAAAGGAGGCGTGTGGTTTTGTGGAATTGAAGAAAAAGGGGGGGCTGAGATGGAGGCTGTGATGTGAGTGTTCTCGGGTTAAAATCTGATTATCCCCTTGAGTAGGTCTCGTTCCTGCCTTTTAAAAATCTCGTGCATCAAATAAGGAAAGCAGTCCAAAATTTCCAAAATTCATCAGGCGTAATGACGCCTCCGAAGTGGCGTAATTACGCCTGTCGTGTGTCAACAAATCTGGCTTCCCGCGTGATAGGCGTAATTACGCCTCCAAAGTGGCGTAATTACGCCACTTAAATTTTCAAAAGCCGTGGGCTAGGCGTAGTTACGCCTCAAAGTAGGCGTAATTACGCCTGTTGAATTAATTCAATGATGTTTCTTCGCCTTTTTTCAGCTTCTGGCGAGTTTCGTAATTTGGCCATAACTTTCTCATATGAACTCCAAATTTAATGAATCAGCTGTCCACACGAAGATAAGAGAAAGTTATACAACTTTTATATGGACCACATTTCCAAAACATGGCTCGAACATATAGTAATTTGAGGAGAAAGAAGCAACATGTGTCTTGGATTCTGGTTTTTTCCTCTTTTCTTCAAATTTATTCATTCTTTCATCATTTTTGGTTCATTTCTTCTACTTTTATGCATTTCAACATTGATTCCTGAAATATAGAAATATATACCATAAACCGTAAAATAATCCAAGAATCAACACGAAAACATATACATATCATAGCCTAAAAATGCGTAATATTCAACCCTATCAGTATGGTACATCTTTTACCATATATACGGATCATAAGAGCCTAAAATTCTTATTTACTCAGGCGGAGTTGAATATGCGTCAGAGGAGATGGATGGATCTACTCAAGGACCATGACTGTGAGATAGAGTACCATCCGGGGAAGGCGAACTTGACAGCAGACGCCTTGAGTCGGAAGGTGAAGAGTACTGCTGAGGAGGTCATGCATTTGTCGGCTATGATGACTTCATATTGCCATCTGGGCTATGACTTTGACGTAGATACATCGTCTGTGGATGTATCGACCTTATTGGCTGAGCCAGATATCTATGAGCATATCAGGAGAGCTCAGAGGACAGATGATGAGATTCAGAGATGGTCATCATTGGCACTTCAAGGGCAGCCATCAAAGTTCAGAGTGGCTGAGGATGGTTCTTTGAGACTTGGTAACCGATGGGTAGTTCCAAGTACGCCGGAGTTGCGTAGAGGAATCTTGGAGCGAGCTCATAGTAGCCGATTCAGTATCCACCCAGGAGGGAGGAAAATGTATAAGGACTTGTGTGATCAGTTCTGGTGGAAACGGATGAAAAGTGATGTGATCTCTTTTGTCAAGAGGTGTTTGATCTGCCAGCAGGTTAAGGCAGAGACCCGGTGGCGAGCTAAGGAGCTTAGAGATACCAGATTGGAAGTGGGAGCATATATCTATGGATTTTGTGACCCACCTGCCGAGGACTATTTCGGGTTGTGATGCCATTTGGGTGATCATTGACAGGCTGACAAAGGTAGCTCACTTCATCCCCTACTGTATGACGTACACATACTTGAGGATGGCTCAATTGTATGTCCGGGACATAGTGAGACTACATGGGATTCCAGTGTCTATTGTATCTGACAGAGACCCACGGTTTACATCTCATTTCTGGGGAGGTCTTCAGTCAGCATTGGGTACTGAGGTGAGATTGAGTACGGCATATCATCCCCAGACGGACGGTCAAACTGAGCGTACTATACAGACGCTCGAGGACATGCTACGAGCTTGTGTGTTGGAGTTTGACGCCTCATGGCAAGATTCTTTGGCCTTGGTAGAGTTTTCTTACAACAACAGCTATCAGGCGACTATTCAGATGGCACCGTTTGAGGCGTTGTATGGTAGGCATTGTAGGTCGCCATTATACTGGGATGACTTGACCAGTAAAGCAGTGGGAGGACCCGAACTGATTCGGGAGATGGAGGATAAGATAAAGGTTATCCGTCGGAAAATGAAGGCAGCCCAGGACAGGCAGGCAGCCTATGCGAACAAACGGCCGAGACCGTTGGAGTTTCAAGTAGGAGACAGGGTCTTTTTGAAGATTTCACCTTTCAGGGGTGTAGTTCGGTTTGGTATGCGTGGTAAATTGTCTCCGAGGTATGTGGGACCGTATGAGATTTTACAGCGCATCGGTACCTTGGCTTACCGGTTGGCGTTGCCACCGTCGTTGTCTGGTATTCACGACGTGTTTCATGTATCTATGCTGCGGAAGTATGAGCCGGATCCATCGCATGTATTGCAGCCTTCTGAGGTTCAGTTGGATTCTGATGTATCATATGAGGAACGGCCAGTCAGAATTCTGGATAGGGCTGATCGCAGGCTTCGGAACAAAGTGATACCAATGGTAAAGGTACAGTGGGATCGCAGGGGTGTCGAGGAGGCCACGTGGGAGACGGAGCAGCATATGGTGCAGCACTACCCGGAACTATTCTCTGGTATGTGTTTTATGTTTAGTTTCGATTTGGGTAAGTGCATGCTATTTCGAGGGTGAAATCTTATAAGTAGGGGAGTATTGTGATATCCCCGAAATAATTAATTGCAATTTGGGCATTAATTATGTTTATGTAATCTTATGGTGATAATTAGATTATGTATTGGGACTAATTATCTTGGTAAAATGCTTGTAACATGGTAGGCGTGACCCGGTAGAGCATTTCAGGGTGCATGTTATACATGTTGGGAAATTGGGTGTTATAATGGTTTAAATGTGTTGGTTTGTAATTTTGGTAAAGCATGATTTTAATGGTGATTTTGGTGCATTGTAGTAAAATGCTTTAAAAATATCATGTTGGGGTATTCTATATACCATACTTGTGTTTTGGTTACACATTTAAATCTCATGTGAGTTGGCAAGGGAGCCACTTGCATCTTTACATCCCATCAGCCCCTCCCTATCAACTTTATGTCCCCAAATCCCTCTCCTTTCATCTTAGAACCTCCATTTTCGTTTCTGAAACTAGAGGAGAAGGGAAAGCTTTGAAAAAGGAGTCTTTTGTGATTTCTTGCCAAAAAACTTGGAGCTCAAGTGGTAAGCTTCCATTATGGTAGAGTTTTGTTGAGTTTTGGTTGGGTTTGTGGCTTGTTTTTGGGGTTAATATGGTGGATCTTGGTCCAACATGTTGTTTATGTTTGGGGGATGTATTTTAAGGTTATTTTGTGGTTAAATGTTGAGAATGGTGGTTGATCTTGGTTGTATATGAGTTTAGGTGTTGTTGGAAGCTCATACTTGGAAGTTTCTCGCAGGAACAGGGCTGCCCGATCGATCGAGAAATGGGTCCGATCGATCGAGCAGAACAGAGCCTGGCCAAGGCTTGTATCGAGCTCACCGATCAATCGGGAAAATGTTCCGATCGATCGATGTGTGAAATTTCGATCGATTGAGAGAATGTCTCGATCGATCGGCCGAGGCAGAACCAAAATATTTTTTTGTTGAACATTAGCGATCGATCGAGGCAGGGGACCGATCGATCGCAAGGCTAAAAATGTGGGTTTTGGGATTTTTGTTCTAAATGGTGATGTTTTTGGTAATGGTTCATTTATTGGCTTCTAATATGGATTCATGTGATTGTGTAGAACCATCCCAGGTAGCCACACATCAAAGGAGATAAAGTCCCACGACATCTCCACTTTTGGAACTAAGGTACGTAGTGAGACGTACGAGCATCGGACGGTAAAACGTATTTATTACGCTTTGATTGGTTATGCATTATGGTTGCATACATGGTCTTAATTATGCATTATGGTTGCATACATGATTGGATATGTATTATGGTTGCATATATGGTTGGTTATGCATTATGGTTGCATACATGATTGGATATGCATTACGGTTGCATATATATTGTGAGTCGAGATTATATTGCAGTGATGATAGAATACTTGTCGCCGTCATGTCGAAGCGATGATAGAATACTTGCCGCTGTCATATTTAGCGATGAAGAATATTTGCCGCAAATATGTCGAAGCGAAGGATAATGCCGCTGCCATATTGATGCGAGGGATATTATGCCGCTAATATGTCGAAGCGAGGGGTATTAATGCCGCTGTCATATAAACGCGAGGGGTATTATGCCACTGATATAATAAGACTGGAAATTGGCCATTGATATACACGGAATGGATACATGTCATGACATGCATATTGGCATTATAATCCTTTGATTATTATTGTGGTACAGGGACTATCAAGGGAGCTTTTAAATGTGTTAAATACAGAAAGTGAATTGCATTTACGGTTTATGCATTGAATTATGATCATATTATTGTGGATATGATTTATATACATGCTCATGGTTTTGGGGTTGTTCCTGTAGGTACTTTTGGGCGGAAAGGGGCTAAGGCGGGTTGATGCGGTGAGCTAGTGAGGAGTGCTCTTGGTAGCAGGCTTGATTCTTTTGTATAGTATCTACTCTAGGAGTAGTGTAAAGCTATAGGATTAGCATTCATTGGTTGGGAATGTAACTAAATCCTTTTTGAACTTTATTTTGGCACTGTAATTTAATAGCTCAGGGCATCAACACAACCGTTATACTCTGTTTATGCATGGAAATTTTTATTTACGCCTTTAATCCGCACTTAAGGAACTAGGGTCGTTACAAAAATGAAGATGAAGTACTGGGGTTTAAGATGACTAGAGTAGTGAGGAACATATATGAAAGAGACAATGAAGATGAATTTGAGAGTGCAAATGAGAGAGCAAATAATGACAGATTAAATGAAGAGAGAGTAAATTGAACCTGATGCTGGTGCTGGTGCTGGAAGGAATGAGGATACACCTGAATCTATTACAAGAATTTCCAAAAGGAAAAGAGGAGAGTCGTCTGGATAGTGTTATCAGAACATGACCCATCCAGATGTACTTTCTCAATATGGTTAAACTTATAACTTATTGAATTCATGGCTGAAAAATATCTTTAATATTGATAGTTTGCTGCTTAGAATCTTTGTTTTTTTTTTTTTTAATAATTGTAGTGTTGTGTGCATAGGGGTGTGAACATACATTATATTTTTTTTTTCAGATGCACCATAGTTATAATTTATTTCTTATATTTAGCCTCTATAGTTTTGATCAAGTGCATAGATCCCCTCACATCCCGGGGGTAAAATCGCATATATATTTGACATAATATTTAAATAAAAAAAGTTGAGGACAAAATAGGATTATCATAAAAAAAAAACTTGATGACATTAGCAAATATTAATTTTTGGTCAAAGATTCGGGCTGAATGGATAGTTTATGTCAAAATATAAGGGGTTTATCCGTTATTGTTCAAACTATATGTCAAAAATCGTAATAAACGTATTTACATGAGAGGCAGTTGTAATTATTCTTTAATATGGTTGTTCTTAACAAATAGTAAGAGTATCTGACATTATATATTCTTATTATTCAAATATTGAAGTCTTTTTCCCCCTTTCCAACCATTACCTTGTTGTTGTGTCTGGCAAAAGCTAAACGTGGCCCTTTGAAATATCCAAACAGATCTATTTTCATCGAATTCCGACGCACATCCTTTCCCTTTCTCACTTCTTTTATTCATATTTCATCTCAAAAGAAGACAACACCAACTCAAATTCAAATTTTGGCCAGATCCCCGGTTAATGAGATGTTGTATTACCCACCGCAGTAGGGATGGCAACGGGGCGGGTTTGGGACGTGTTTGGCCAATCCCAGGACCCGCCCCGCCCCACTTAGACCCGCCGGGTTCGCGGGTTTACCCGCCCCGCCCCGCGAACATTTTTTTTTTTTTATAAAAAAAAAAAAATTGGTAGAAATTAATTTTGAAACACAAAAATTGAGTTTTGATATTGAATTTAATGTTTTCCTCTAGTAAATATTTATAATAAGCATCGTAAAACTATCTTTAAACTATCAAATATTTATTATTTAGTTTTTATTTCATTCAAAATGTTCAACTTCTTTACCATAAACACATGAATTTTGATATTAAATTAAACAATAACACATTATTGTACAATCAAAGAAGTGAAATGTATATTCAATATTAATTTTAAAAAAAAAAAAATTAAAAATGCATAGCGGGGCGGGTGCGGGGCGGGTTCGGCCAATCCCAGGACCCGCCCCGCCCCGCTTCCAAACCCGGTTGAAGCGGGTTTGGACCCGCCCCGTCGGGTCAGGTTCAATACGGGTCCGAATTTGGACCCGCCCCATTGCCATCCCTACACCGCAGATCCAATGACTACAATTAACCCAAATGTATGAGGTCCACATTTGACCTCTATCAACTTTTTGGAACAGATGTTCTAAAATATATATAGGTAACAATCTTTAGAGGGATCAAAATATGATAATAAATTTTTATATATTTTTATATATTCTACATATATACTATGTTATAATAACTGAAACTCAATAAAAAAAATTCATTAACAAAGATATGAATAATAAAATTAAAATTGATGTAAAATTGCAAACGCATAATTCACTAATTAAATCATATACAAAATACAAGTAAATTACATAACAAAAAAAAAAAGATATACAATCAAACTGTCAAGTGATTTAATCCAATTTAAACTGTAAACATCTATCCTAACTAATTTAACATCTTTTTTTAAAAACAAATCCTTTAATATTTCACTTCCACCTGATTTGTTGTAAAAAAAAAAAATATTAAAAAATTAGTTCAGCGGAAGATACGCCACATATCCGACATTGCATGGTATTGTGTCCATATATTTGGAGTGTCTAATATTGCATGGTGTGATTTGCAGGATTATCAGTGCAACATAGATGTTTCACTTGACCCCAAACTATATTTTGAAATTAATAGCACAAGAATCAATAATTAAAACAATATTTTATCTCTAAGGGTACATTTGGATCGAGAAGTTTGCAGTCATGGATTTCAAATACTTGATTTCAAGTCTATTTAATTGTTTGGATGAATTTATATTGATTGTATTTCAAATTCACCTCTTTAATAATTTAAATAAAATGGCAATTATGATGAATTTGAAATATATTTAAGATAGATGTTATTTTAAATCCAAATTTCAAATCAATTCTCAAGTCAAATCCCTATATTGAAATGAAAGTCATCCTTACAAAGAACCTAAAGAAAATAACTTTTCTTATATAATTTCATTACATGTATAGCAATATATTTGTTTAAACAAAGATTTACACTCATTCTCTTATTATTTGTTTTTCTATTTTTTTCACATGATTTGTTTTTCTATTTATTTCACAACTAAGTTTTCCTAAGCCAAAGTATTGTGTAGGCAGATGAGGCAAAAATGAAACACGAGACCTCTATTGACTGATAAAAACAAAAGCTTAAGGATAAATCATGACTATGACCGGTTCACCGATTCAGCCAGTTTCCCGATTCTTTCCATCAACTCAGGCGACAGCTTCTTAGCCTGTTTCTTCTCCTTCTCCCGTCGAAAATCAAAAACCAACACATCCGAAACCTCCTCGGAGCTCCACCCAGCTTGCCGGAGAAGATCCGAGAACCGATCCGTTTTCAGAAGCAAGGCGTCTCGCACAGCTTGGTTGTCCAACATCACCATCTCACCTTCGAAGAAACCAGATGCTGACACGTGGACGATCTCCGAGACGTCTGATTCTGTCCATCCACCTTCTCTCAAAACAGATCCCATTCGGGTCACGTACTCGTCGATCCATTTTGGGATTTCGGATCTTGGCATGTCAAAGTATCTCTCCGGTGAAGATGAAGAGGACGATGAATTCGAGTTTCGCCGGCGGCGTTCCACGGCTGCGTCGCTCCAGAACTCCACCCATCTCGGCGCTCTTCGGCCTGAAATTGCGTCCAGACTTCTTCTCGAGTAGATATGGTGGAGGATCCCGCTGATTTTTTAGAAATGGATCTTTGCTTGGAGTGACCACCGCGGTCGGGTCTTTTATGAAAAAAGGAAGATTCGTCATCGAAAAAGTCCGACAAATCGAACCCGCAACAGAAAATTCGGTTCTCATCCACGTAGAATATGGGGTTGCCTGCAAGACAGGGATTGCAAGGTATGTAACAATGGTTGAACACGGGTATCAAAAGCGGGGCCCGTTTCAGGGCTTTTCGGGCTACCTTGAGGGCCTTCTCCGGGTCGGAGGGCCGCTGCCCCCACGATTTGGACCATAACGCGTTGCGAGCTATGTGGAAGGAAACTGAAGCAATGGGTAGGTCGATTGAGGCGCGGAGGTGGAGCCTAGCCAAGCCAGCCGATCGCCAGTCAGGAAATCCAGCTCCGATAGGCAAGCCAGCCGACAGCACCTCTTTCAGGTCCGGTGGGAAGGCGAACCCGAACTCTGCTTCTGCTAATGCGAACTCTGACTCGGACAGCCCGGGTTGGATCCGGATGCCCGAGTTTCTCAAAAGGGTCATTACTTTATCTGCAAGAGACGCGAAGGAGACAAGGCTGTTGCGTGGAGGGAGGGGCGTCGAGGGTGCAGAGGCGGCAGCCCGTGCAGAGAGGCGGCGGAGACCCGCCATATGAGCCGGATTCAGACCAGTTATCCTTCTGTCCACGTCAACCATTTCTTGTACTTGATCACAACTTTGAACTTGAAGAAATTAGTACAAAAATAGGTGAAGAAAAACCCGAAAACTTCAATTAACAATCTTCGAATATGCCTCAAAATTCATGCAGAATAAAGGGTATTCTGATCTAGGGAGAATCAGACAGAAAAGAAGCTGGAAAAAGCTGGAGAAATGGAGATGGTGTGAAGCTGATAACTGGAAGTGAACATGATCATGGAGCAATTTATACATGGTGGTGGAGGTGGGGCCCAGTTTCAGATTTGATTTTTGTAAAAATATATATTTTTTAAAAAAAATTCTTTTTGACCTTTTTGAATTTTTAAATGTAGTTAAAATTTAATGACTGTTGGTGACAGATATATATATATAATATACCCATATGTATATTATTTGTAGTCAGTTTGAGTGAGGGGTTAGTTGTTTTCATATATGTATACTAAAATATTATATTATTTTTTTAGTTTAACAATATGTAGGTTTACCCCTAATTAATCCTTAGGTGACGATCTCAGCTCCTCAGGACCGCTATCAGGTAAATCGACGGATGTGCATGGATGACAGGTTTCTGAAGAGCGGTCCAATATGACCCGAATCCTGGACAAACTCTCCCAATATTTCAGTGGGGAATTTGCCCCACGTGAGATTCGAACCTGCGACGTCGGAGGAATCTCCCCACATCACCTCAACCAGTGTTTTCAAAATCAGGATCGGACATGAAATCGGTGCCATTACTGGTTACATGTTCGATCGGTTTGACCGGTTAAATCAATCACGTCAGCATTATATAATATCTATTTTATTTTTTATAAAATACATATATCATGTATTTATTATGGTTTCAAATTCTTCACAATAAAAAATGTCATTATACCAACATTACATGTCAAACTTGAAAAATCATATCAAACCAAATATTCAACATAAAAGAAAACATCTAAAAACAAACAAACAATATCCAAAAGAACAATATCCTAAAATCATAAGAAATTTTTTTTAAAATTATGAAAATGATTCACATATTTTATAATTTACGAGAAACTAAACATATTTATATATAATATACAAGAAATATTTTGGAATATGGATTTTTTGATACATACATAAAATATTGTAATTATTTCAATAACAATAAATTATATATAACATATTTTGTTCTAAAAATGTGATTTATAATTTTAACAAAATTTAAAAAATTAAATTTTTAAAAGAAAAAAAAAATGAAGAAACAGCTGGTTCAACTGGTCGATCGGTTCATCAGTTGAACCGATTTTTAACCGGTTCAATATGGTTCCCACAGGTCTTTTAGCAAGGTGGTGTTATAGTATCAATCGGATCGGATCAATCACCGATTACCGGTTGAATCGGCCGATCCGGTCCGATTTTCAAAATACTGACCTCAACTCTTATCAATCTGTCTATGTCAATGAGGATAATATTATATTATTAATGACATTAATAATTAATGTTTATGAAAAGATGGGTACAACGGTAACCAAATTAGTAGACGGGGTCAGGTTTCTAATGAATTGAATGTAAAAATTTAAAAATTGGTGCAGTATATATATATATATATATATATAATATAACCCGCGTGTATGAGTCTTGCTCGACTAATCTTAGGATTTGATGATCATCCCCTCGATTATCCTCCAATTCATTGATATCCCATTAATTTCAATATTGGTTATTGTAGTATTATGTGTGTAATTCTTAATTAAATTCTGTAGAGTCTACGGATAACTTACACTTGGATATGTAACTCATTATGTTCACTTGAACATATTTTGATTTAGATTAATTAGCTTAAATAAACTTAATTAAATGTGGTTAAAGAATTTGATTAGTAGTACGTTTTTACTGAAGAAGAATTGGAAAGTGTTGCTGTCCAATTGGGTTATGCTGTACATAACAAAATCCAGTCGCAATAGTTCTCCATTCTAATACAAAAAAATGTGAGATGATGCAATGTAGGGAATCCCGATAAATTTATGTAAAAAAAAATATACACACTAATAATTTAGAGTGAAAGATTGATGGATAATTCTACCCTACACCAAGTGAGTTATACCCCATTTCTTTATTTAATAACCACCATATTTTTGTAACCACAATTATAAAAAAAACACATTGGTATAGAAATTGTTAAATTTTTTATATTAAAAATAAATATTTTAAAACTTAATATTTTATGTTTTACAATTATTTAAAATTTACATCAACAGTACAAAGTTTATGATATCTACATTTCTCGCTTCTATTTTTTTTTTTTATTTTTGTGGTAAAATCATAATTTTAAAATCAAATATTTTTAAATTTGAATGTATCTTCTTATGTATTGTAGCATTTTCAAATTGATAGAATAAGTTTTTATAAAATGGGTAGAATAAAGTTTTTATAAAAAATTGTCACAATATTCAAATTTTAAAATATTTGATTTTAAAATAATGATTTTTCCACAAAAAAAAAATTTGAAGTGTGAGAACGTAAAATTTTACCATTGAATGTAAATTTTTATATAATTCTTAAATATTAAATATTGAGTTTTTTAATCTATAACTTTAACATAAAAATTAAAAAAATTCTACACTAATATGATTTCTTTTGTTTATTGTGATTACCAAAATAAAGAACGGGGTGTAACTCACTCAGTGTAGGATAGAATTATCCAAGATTGACCATGAATTCAAATTAGGGATAATTACATCTACAGCACATCGACTTTATCTTAATTACAGAAACCTCCCATCGATTTTGGAAAATTAGAGTGACCTTCACTCTAGTAGAACGCCGTAAAAACAATTAACATATCGCACGAAATGATGTTTTTGTCATCTTGCATATGTAATATAAATTTACCAAAACAATATAGGTACACCCACCATACTATATGTAATATAATATTATCAAAATATTACATATATACCCCATATAGTATACTATACATTACAATTACACCCCATATTATGACATATTTTTTTATTTATTTCTTTTATTTTGTTTATATTTCTTTTCTTTTTATTTCAAAGAATTATTTATTAAATATATTTTAACTATATCATAGTTTTCATTTTAATGATAATATTTTATAACTATTTATATATATAAATACATTCAAAATTAATTGATTATATTATTCTTTTATTATCAAACCTTTTTTTTTTGGGTAATTATGATGATAAACAGATCTTGTAATATCAAACACATCAACATCTTTAAAATATTAAAATAAATTTATTCAAATATTTTAATATCTTATTGTTAAAATAAGACTTCACAACTTATAAGCTGTTTAAAATAAATTTAGCCAAATATCTTTTAAACAATTATATATTTAGATGTTGAATTTAAATGATATGTTTTAGGCCATGATTTTTAATGACAATCGATGTTTTATCGAATCAGTTTGTTCGACTTAATATCAAATCATTCAGTTTGGTTGGTGAAAAACAAATTCGATCAGTTCAGTTCTTATAAATTCAGTTCGATTTTGACCGAATGTTCACCTATAATTGAACTCGTATTTGGATATTTTGTTTTCAAAGTTTAGATTTTTACATTTATCAAATTATTAAGCATATATTATGTACGTTTTAAATCATTTATTGAAAGTACGATGATCATATGTTATCAAGTTTCTACGATATATTTTAGCGACCCATTTTTATTGACGTCGATTCCAAAAATGATAATATAACATATTATTTTTTAATTTGACTTTCAACTCGATTTAATTCAAAATGTTACAAAATGACGATATTTCTAACAAAAGTTTTTAAATGATGTGTATATATAAATTTTGAATTTTTTATGGTATGTATTGATATTTCTAAGATTGAATAAAAATGAAAATTATTAGGAAAATAAAAAAAAAGGTTTGAGTAAATATTAATTATATTTGAAATAAACAATTCGAAATATAAAATAATAGTTTCATTATTATCACACCACCTAAAACATATCATAATTACAAAGACACTCCTCTAACAATTTAGGTCAAAATAGATGTCAAAGTTGGAAATTTGGGGTTTTCATAAAAAATTAGGGGAGGTTTGTATAACAGACGTCTATTTTACTAACGATAAGATTTATCTGTTTTGTTTAACCTAGCTTGATGTGAGATTTTTGTAATTTTTTAAATCATTAAAAAAATGTAATTATATCAAAATCCAGAAAGCTTAAATTATCCCTTGAAATTATCTTTCATATGCCTGTACTTATAGATGTGAGGATATTTTACAATTTATCAGCTTTCCTATTCAAAAACATTATTGTAAAATGTACAACATCAAGAAATTTACTTTTTAATCCCAATCTATGGGTCCCCCCTCACTTCATTCCCATGAGTCTACAGCCAATAAATCACATGACACCTGAGAACAATATTTTAATATATTTTTTTACCAGTATTTCACATGTCTCTTGAGAAAATACATGAATCTAAATTAAATATTTATAAAAAAATGAAAAAAAATTGAGTAGATGGTAGGGGTGCTTAATGGGCCGGGTTAATTCGGACCCGACCCAAAATCGGACCGATTAGACCAGTTTGGAACAGGAATCGGGCTAACCGGTCGACCGTTCCGGAACCGGTATCTTATCGGTTTCGGACTAAACGAATCCGTTCAGGGTTGAACTTGAACCGTATCCGTTAATTTAAAAAAATTACTTTTTTAAAAAAACATTAGATAAATATATTTGAGGTAAGTTTAGAAACACAAAGTGACATTAGCTCAATTGGTTAGAGCTTTAGAGTAGAAGACGGATGGTCGCGTGTTCGAATCCTCCAAGCAACAATTTTCCTTGACTTTATGAAAAAACCATAAAAAAAACCGGTTCCGGGTCCCGGAACCGGATCCGATCCGTTTACTTACCGGATCGGACCGATTCCGAAATTAGGGGATCCGCAAACTGCCGGTTCTGGATCGGATCGATTTGGGTTACCCCGTTAAACACCCCTAGTAGATGGGCTAATGAAATGGAGTCATAGGCTTGCTAAAACAAAAAAAGAAATGGAGTCATAGGCTATGACAATTTATATTATAATCAGTTTATTTTTAGGGTAAACTCATCTAAAATCCTCAAAGCCAAAGTTTTTATTAAGTTGAGTCACGATGTTAGAAAATTGTTGTTTGGACTCCCTACTGTCAAAGTTTTATTTGTTTAAGCTTCCCTACCTAGCCAAAGTGACTATAATACGATTGCTTAAAAAAACAAATTTAATGGGTTTGTTGTGTGAGGTGACTTTCTTGGGTGAATGAAAGTGTTCAGGAATTAGTATTATCCAACACTTTTTCGGTATTAACTATTTAGAATGTTGGTATTAAATCCATTTAAATAGGTATTAAATTAGTACAAAATTAGTATTAAAATATAATAATACATAAAAACATGTAATTGTACAAATTAAACTATTTTATTTTTTGGTTTGAAATAGTATTATTTAACACTTTTCCAGTATTACTATGTACAAAGTTGGTATTAACTCCTTTAAATTCGGTATCAACGTAATACAAAGTTGGTATTAAAATATAATAATACATAAAA
Organism: Haberlea rhodopensis; assembly: GCA_907163345.1. NCBI lineage: Eukaryota > Viridiplantae > Streptophyta > Magnoliopsida > Lamiales > Gesneriaceae > Haberlea > Haberlea rhodopensis. The sequence continues at coordinate 1,216,805 of CAJQUN010000160.1, forward strand.
ATATGTAACTATGCAAATTAAAACTATTTTATTTTTTGGTTCGAAATTGGTATTATTCAACACTTTTTCAGTATTAATTATGTACAAAGTTGGTATTAATTCCATATAAAATCGGCATTAAAGTAGTACAAAATTGGTATTAAAGAATAATAATACATAAAAAAATGTGACTGTGCAAATTAAAACTATTTTATTTTTTGGTTCGAAATTGGTATTATTCAACACTTTTTCAATATTAACTATATACAAAGTTGGTATTATGTCCATATAAAATCGGTATTACAGTAGTACAAAATTGGTATTAAAATATAATAATACATAAAAATATGTAACTGTGCAAATTATATATCACAATTCATAATTTACAGAATATAAAGCTGTAAATCTAAAAGATACTTCCTGTATAGAATCGTTATCATATTGGATTCCCCATGTTGTTCCTATTCTCACAATAACCAAAACCATCAAATGTCCAAAATCAGCTAATCATTACATTGATTAACTATGCACATCTCAATTACCGGCTCTCATAATCAATATGTTTAAATCATTATACTAATGATCAAGATATCACATATATCTAAACAATAATTCCACAGTTCTATTTCATCGCTCGCTCAACAGCGGCGGCATCATAACCGATGTTCGCTCAACAACATCTCAATCATTGCTCGCTTAATAGGTGCACCACATAATCCTCAATGCATACCAAAATGTTTACAACAACCAAATATTATTTATGCACATGACAATAATATATCTACCATGCTCATACGTTACACGTACCTTATGATCCAATAGCAAGAGGCAATCCTTGCCTTTGCCCCGAGATCCCGTGAATTATTTGCTACACAATAGTAAATAACTCACAATTAATTTCATGCCCACAAACACATACCCAAGCACGTATTCAACCTCCAAATACATCATCAAGTCATGATGATTAACCATTTAAAAGACTCTGGCAAAGCATACGTCGAAATCACAACACAAAATAATTTTTCAAAATTCAACCATCGGCGATCGATCGCTGCCTTCCAGGCGAAGATCAATCGCCTCTCAACGCATTTGGCTGGGAGATCGATCGCTAAGCTTCAAGCGATCGATCGCTTGGCTTTAGCGATCGATCGCTCACACTGTTCATCATCTTCTAAAATTTTACCAACGACACGACGATCGATCGCCCAGCTCTAGGGATCGATCACCTCGACCTGTTCCAGCCAAAACTGACGTTTTTCATGCAAAAACTCCCAAATTCACAAACCCAACACCCAATACACCATAAATCCTTAACAAGGAACCATAAATCCTTAACAAGGAACCATATATCCTCCCCAAAACACAACAACCAAAAATCTCAAAAAATCCAAAAACTCAATCCCAACTTTATACTTAACCAAATTCAACAAAATTACTATCAATGCAAAGATAAATGCGAGGGGAAGAAGATTATCAGATTATCTTCAAGAAATATCACTCCGAAATCGAGCCTTGCTCGTTTCTCTTCCATGAGAGAAAAGGTAGGGGAAAGGGGGATGGCGTGTGAGGGAGAGAGAGGAGAGGAAGAGAACAAATGAAAATAACTGAACACCGAGTCCACTTGGTATATATATATATATATATATATATATATAGTACAAAAGCTCAAAAATCTCGAGTATCACATAGTCGTACCAAACTCAGTAAAATCATATGTGTTCAATAATTATCTCTCACACACTCAATTACCTTACACACCTCAATCCAAAGCTCCACAGACTCCAAGTCCCACTAACAACACAATTCCAAGGTTAGCACCTTAATGAGAATAAAATCTCAACCCTTGGATCCAACCAGCCCAATATCGGATTAAAATCATCGGGAGTCTCAACACCGAATTATCTCATAATTACTACACTTAAAATCCATTAAGGATTATCATCACTCTGTGATCAACACAATTAATTTTCGGATATCACATGTTGAATAATACCATTTCAAAACAAAAAATAAAATAGTTTTAGTTTATACAATTACATGTTTTTATGTATTATTATATTTTAATACCAATTTTGTACTACTTTAATATCGATTTTATATGGACTTAATACCAACTTTGTGCATAGTTAATACTGGAAAAGTGCTGAATAATACCAATTTCAGACCCAAAAATAAAATAGTTTTAATTTGTACAGTTACATGTTCTTATGTATTATTATATTTTAATACCAACTTTGTACTATGTTAATACCGATTTAAATGGATTCAATACCAACTTTCTACATAGTTAATACTGAAAAAGTGTTGAATAATACATCAAACCAAAAAAAAAAATAGTTTACACAATTACATGTTTTATGTATTATTATATTTTAATACCAACTTTGCACTACATTAATACCGATTTTAAATGAATTTAATACCAACTTTGTACATAGTTAATGCTGAAAAAGTGTTGGATAATACCAATTTTGAACCAAAAAATAAAATAGTTTTAATTTGCACATTTACATATTTTTATGTATTATTATATTTTAATACCAACTTTGTACTACGTTAATACCAATTTTAAAGGATTTAATACCAACTTTGTACATAGTTAATACTGGAAAAGTGTTGAATAATACTAATTCTCAAGACACTTTCATTCAGCCTGAATAAGAGGCGAGAACGAGATATGGGCGGCTCAAATTTCTAATTTCGAAAACTATTTCTAGAAATTGATGGAACAATTGGATTACCCATGAGATTAAGTGGTTGGATCTGTAAGGAATTTAAAATCGGAGCTTCGATCCCCGAGAAATCGTCAGTTTAAGAATCAGCCAAAAAGGTTTGTTTAGGCTCTAAAGCTGGACATTTATTTCCGGCAACCACATGATTCCTCCATCACCGGTGTTGCAAGCCTTTTTTCCATGGAACATGAACATGTTGGATGTAGGAAATTGGAGGGAAGATGATATGTTTTTTGTGGTTTTTGTTTCTTTTAAGGGTATTTTAGTACTTTTGTGTGACATATGGAGTTCAAACAAAAAACAATGTGACAGTAGGGAGTTTAAACAGAAAAGTACTGACATGGGGACTGAACTTAGAAAAAACTTTGGCTTTGAGGATTTTAGGTGAATTTGTCCTTATTTTTATTGACCGCAGGGTGTTAATGTAACGTGACCGATTGAAAAGATAACTGAAAAATTATTGTATGGATCGGGTGTGGATCCCAATTTATGCATAAATATATACAAAAATATTCAATCATGATTTATCAAACTATGATTGATAAAAATTTATATATATTAGTATATGAATCGGGATTCACATACTATCCATGCAATAACTTTCCACATAATATAATTTTTAACTCAACATATATATGATTGTTGGATTTATTATTAAAAATCTCAGAAGTATTTGGGTCAACCCCATAAGGTTCTTTTACTTGTGAACTCAAATTTTAATTATAATTATAATTTTGTTCTGTTAGGCTGGAAGAATCATTATCTTCTTTTTATTTTTATGAGTTAAGAGCAAGTTGTGACATTTTTATGAGCTATCTGACATATAGTGCATGTAGCTTAATAATATATTATGATTCGAGAAAAAAATTAAATGTTATAGGTTTGTTTTAAGAAGAATTATTTCAATATTGTATAGTCATGTTAGTCGAGATAATAGCAGTATTGGTGAAATAATATATATATGTATATATATATATAGGTTTCTTTTTTCCAGAAAAAAATAAGGATTCGTAGGGTTCTACTAGATTATGGACCAAGCATTTTGGTTAACTACTACTTTGAACTATATTTTTTTAATCTGAGCCTTAATGCTAATTGCTAACGCGCATGTAATTGCAATTGTATGTGAAAAATCAAACTGAATATCATTAGGATGACAAACATCGATAATATTTGGTCGTATTCTTGTCCAAAAGCCACCGGACACGGTGGGGCTGCCTGTGACCGACCCATACCACCGGTTCCAACACGGTGGTGGGCACCAGGAAGAAGTTGTCTTCCTCCGCCATACTCATATACGTTCGTCCACTGATATGTCAAGCTTTCATAATGCATAAATAAGTTCAATGATACAAAAAAAATAAGTTTCAAAGATGGAGACAACTCATTTTGATATTAAATTTTAGTAATAAATTGAGTCAGATGTGATTGCTAACTAGACATACACACGAACAAAATTAAATATATAATTGTAGGTTAATAAATTCATAAAACTAGATTGACAACTGTGTGTGATTTGTCTAACATTGCACGTAATATCAAGGACAAATCAGTTGTTAGATTTCTAACGTGATTAATAGATTTATCCTCAAGTGACAATGACCAATTGTCTAGGTTAAAAACTTTACAATTATATAAAAGATAATAATAATGTATAATATTCATGATGTTTCTAACGTATATGTTGGAAATTACAACATATATCATCTGTACACTTGTAGATAGAGATGACAATGAGGTGGGTCTGAAATAGGTTTGGCCAAACCAAAGAACCGCCCAGCCCTACCCTGCTAGACCCGCGAACCTGTTTCTTTTTTCAAAAAAAATTATTAGCTAGAAATCAATTTTGAGTTTTGTGACTGAATTTAATGTTTTTCTCTAGTAAATATTTATAATAAACACTTGTAAAACTATCTTTTACCTGCCGGATCTTTTTAATTTGCTATACTTCCCTTCAAAATATCCATCTTCTTTAATATGAACACATAATTTTTTATATAAAGTTAAATAATACCATGTTATGATTCAGCCAAAGAAGTGATATATATTCTATATTAATTTTTTTTAACATTAATACGCATTGTGGGGCGGGTGTAAGGATGGTTTGGCCAAATACGGGATCCGCCCTGCCCACTTCAAAAACCCGTTGATTGGGTCCAGACATACCCCGCCTGGGTGTGTTTAATACTGGTGTGGATATGTCCCGGAGCCATTGACATCCTTAGTCATAAACGAAGTGCTCCTCACCGGCTATGGTATAACAAGCCTGAAAACCATTTGCACGCACGTGGTACAATCTTTCAAGTCTACATGCCTCTTAATACGGGGCTTTACGCTGTCACTATGTAAGAAAATAAAGTTGCAGATCGCTAAGAGCTATAACTTTTGGCCTACTTGTAAGCGATTGGTCCTAATAGTATGCAACATGCAAAAGGATTAATTAAGTTTGTATAATTAATATATTCAACCATTTTTTCTTTACATGTTAATATCGTCAATCCATTAATCTTTCTTGTGAGGAAGCTGATTGATATAATAAAATTTGTGGGTCGATATAATAAAATTTGTGAAGCAGCATAAATAATAGATCGATGAAAATTCATATTTGGAATGAAAAAAAAAACAGAAGAAGTTATCCACCATTAGGAATAAAAGATTCGATGGGCATGGTTTTAATGAATAATTCATGAGATATCCACGGCCATCCCATGTGCTCCATCAACGTTCTAATAGTTAAAAATAATTAGATTTAGTCTCCAAAGTTAGTAGGAACAATGAAGCATTAAAATCTAATCCAAAGTGATTTCCATAAAAATAGGTTAGATGTTTATTTTCTATATTTTTATATGCATTGATGAAGTTTTGAGAGTACATAAATTCATTATTTAAGAATATATAGAAAAAGTAACATATATTTAAACATTTTTATTTTTATTTTTTATTTATCAAAAATCACGCACCATTGAATCGAAGTTTGAATTTGTAGGGTGTAAAGCTACAAAAAAAGATGATGCCTACTAAGTACCAAAAACGTAAAATTGTTTATTTAAAAAACTAAAATTGGACCAAATTCATCATACTAACAATTTTTTTTTGAAACGAGAGATCTAACAATGTCGTCTTAATGATAGTGCCTTTAAGTGTATCTATATCACATATCTGGTATATATGCACAAAAATACATAAGATATCTGGTGAAATGTTATCAAAGACACTCCCTTATGGGCGACAACAACACAAGCCATTTATATAATGGTCATAGTGTTAACATATGTGCCCTGCAAGCCAAGAGTTGACTTATTGAACTTTATGAACCCAAGCCAATTAGTGACTTTTAGTTACATCTTAAATATATAACTTATGTCTCTTAAAGAAGAACATGACAATTCTTAGTTACATAATTCTCGTCGTAGAAAAAAGAACAACAAACTAGCATTGATGTTGAGATCGTGGATCTAATCAAGTTGTTTGGACTCGAGAGATCACGCTTTCAGATCCACGTCCCATCCCCGAGTATAGATCTGTTCATGTTTATATTTTCGCTGTGTAGTATCTGACGCCGGGGGAAGAAAACCTAACAGTGGTATCAGAGTCAGGTTGTGCTTTGATTCATGTATTTGATAATTAATTTTTCAAAAATTTAAATTCCGGGAAACATAGAAAATTGGATTAGAAAGGAGTTTTAATCGAGACCTAAAACCGACTGTGTTGGAAATTGTTTCCGACCTCCGATTGACACCTCCATGGATGGCCGGTAGCCGGCGGTTCGTGGCACGTCTCGCACGTCGACGCACGCGAAGGAGAATTATTCTTCGCCAGCATCCGCTGCCTGTGCAGATCTGCGCAACTGATTACTGAAATTCCTTCCCGAATCTTAATCGCGGCCGGCAGTTGGAATTCCTTCGTACCTGTTGCATAGCTTCTCGTCGTGCGAAGGGCTTGAAGAATTGCTGAATTTGCGGGGAAAAGTTCCACAACAACTCGCGCAAGGCCATTCGACTGGGTGTATCTGTATCGGCGTTCATCGGGGTCTATTCGCACCGACGGCTCGCACCGACGGTCTGAGGGAGGCGGCGGCCCGAGGCTGTCAAGAAACCCCGAATTTAATTTTGGGAAAATGGTAAGAAGTAGGCGGCGCACAAGCTTACTAGCTGAGACCCTAAAATCACATTTGGAAGCTAATTAACAGTATTATTCAATTTTATTAAAAAGAAATTTTTTTTGAAAATTTGGGAAGAAATTTCGAAAAAGGGTTTGAAATTTCATAATTTTTGGATCCAATTTGAATTCATTTTTTGGGTCATTTTAATTCATTTTTTGGGTTAAATGTTTTATTCGGATATTTTTAAAATAATAAATCATAATATTTAATTAATTAAAAATATGCTTTTTAATTTATTAAATATAAAATGAAGATTTTACAGTTTGTTGAAAATTTTAGTTGAATTAAATGAAAATGTTTCATTTAATTTGTTGATAATATTTTTTATTAATATTATGATTTAAAGGTAAAATAGGGTTTTGACCAATTAATTAAAAATTTAATTATTTAGAAATTAAGTGAAAATGTTTATTTAATTGTTATTTTTATTTTTGATTAATATGATGGTTAAAAGGTAAAATAATGATTTTATCAACTAATTAAAAATTAATTAAATAGAAATTAAATAAAATTATTTTATTTAATTTCTTAAGTTCATTTTCAATTAATGATACGATTAGTGGGAAACAATAGAATAAATTAATTATTGTGCTGTAATTACATGTGATGTGATTAGTACAATTATATATGATGTAATTGTTTAGTTTAATGTTTAATTACATATGACGTGATTGCATGATGGATGATTACGGGCCTCGACCAATGTGTTTAAGTGAATACTTAGGTTTTTTTGTTTCATTATAATTGTGATTTTTGGTTATCGGACCTGCGAGCCTGCTCTCTCTATTTTTATTATGTATCTCACCCCAGATTTGTATCCATTTTCTCTTGTTTGCACGATTTAAATGCATAATCATTAGAATTAGTGGGAGATCGAGATTCAAGATGGAGTATCAAGAATCAAAACAAGTATAATGGAAGCAAAAATGTAATAGGATTGCATTGCATACCTGCATCACGTTAGACATACATGTGATCCACGTCCGGCTCACGTGGATCAATTAGGATGCATGCGTTGTATGATAAATGTTTATTTGCATGTTTTATTAGCACAATTGACGTTGCATGAATAAACATAATTGCATGAATCCGGCAAACAAACAAACAAGCACTAAATGAGATTATAAATTACTAAATCCACTTTTGAATATGATTCAAAATTATAATATCAAATTTTGAAGGGAAGCTCAAAAGGGTTTGTTGCTTCCTGACTTCCATCAACAGTTAAGCCATGAGACACTACTTGTGTCATGATGTCTTGTCTCACCCTCGTGGGGGGCATCTGGTATGAGAAAGCTGTGTGTTTAACTGCCACTTAATTATGGTGCGATAATATTAACTTTTAAGATTGCTCACCCTCGTGGGTTCTTTTAGGCAAACATTACCATTCGTGAGATGTGCTAGTTTGACGTGAGAAGGCAAGGTTATGCCATCCGCGAGATGAATATATTGGGGGTTGCATATTATGCAATTGTGAGCTACCTTTAGTATCATGAGGTCTGCTGGACCCTCGTTCGGGGTTATCATGAGCTAGTTGGACTCGAAGCCCACTAAGAAAATATGATTTTCCTTTCATTTGTCGTGAGGGTGACAAATTCAAAAACAATTTAGTGGGAGGATTCAATAACTAAAGCCCATAGTTTTCGAATTAACTAATAATTTAACGGTTTGTTTATATTTTCGATTTATTCTCAGTAATGTAATTGCCGTGAATCCGATTACATAAATTCTCGATACAAACAATTAATCGGACCAAGTTATGGTGATTGACTACATAATTTATAACAATTCTCGCTTTTGAAACGTTACTGTATACCTTTGATGGGAGCCTCATGTTGAAGTATCTCCCGGATCGTTTGATGAAGAGATCACGTCACTTGAGAAGTGATGGTATGATGATCTTAAGACTATGTGCTATATGATAGCATCAATGTCAAATGAGTCTCAACATAGATGTGAGAAATTTGGTCACACTGCTGATATTTTCCAATACCTGCAAATGTTGTTTGGTGAATGGGAGCGGTTACTGAGACTCGCGATCTCAAAAGTGTTATTTTTGATCTTACAGTCAAAATATTGAAAACTCACGAGCCCTCGATTCAAAAGGAAAAAAACGTGTTCTTCTTGTTGAATTTTCTACCATTGGTAGGAATAGTTCAAGGATAAAGAAGAGGAAAAGAAATGGTTCCCGATCTCAAAAGACGAAAATGGATATGGTAGCAACTAAGAAGTAGCAAAATCCATGTTTTCACTGCTGGTCACTGGCGCAAAACTGCAAGGAATACCTAGACCAGAAGCATTCTGGAAAGGGTGTATTTTATATTAAAATTAATGTTTCAATTGGTTCTATCTTTTGGTATATGATTCCAGTTGTGTTCAAATCTTTGCAATGATGTGCAGATGTTGAGAAGAACTAGAAAGCCATAGGAAGGTGTAACCTACATGAGGCAAATCATTGTAGCAAGAGTTGCTACAAAGGCTGTTTGAGAAATTTCTTTGATATAAAATATCAAACTGGTTTGGAATTAGTTCTGAACAATTGTCATTTGTTCCATATTTAACTATAAATATTGTTCCTATTTTGATAGACAATAATATTCTTTTAAATTTGCAAAAATGATTTGCAATATTTTTAAGAATGAATGTTTTATTGAATCTGGTGAACTTAACATGCTAGGTGCTTAAGCAATAGAATTCCATCGAATCTAGAAAAGTTTCTTTGGTCTTTACCCTCCGCCTACTTTCTTCGGATCGTTCTGACGATGCAACTTCTTTTTTCTTTTTGATAGAACCTCGTCTCAAGGGCCGCCTGCATAGCAATCAATCGTCGTTGGCGCTTCCTACTCCTTCGGCTAACACGAGTGCTCCATTCTCCTTTAGGATGTCAAGTTCGCAATTAGTATGATTATGTTCAAAGAATATAAAGAATGATAACTTAAAGCCCACATATCTTTAGCATGTGTTGAAGGTTCATTGAATTTGATTCACATGAACGTATGTGGAGCACTAATTGTTAGTGCAAGATGATGTTGAGTTATCTTAAAGAGAATGTGATTCTCTTCCAGTAACTCTCTAAAGTTACATATTGGTTGAACATAATCCATACAAATGCAGGAACAAAGCTCCATATACGATATGGACTTAAAAATAATCCAAATATAGATTTTGGATTGTTCTGCTTACGCGTAACATCCAATAGGAGATGAGTTTGATAGTTGATCCATCTTATGCTATTTTGTCGATATTTATATTATCAGTGTAGACAATTTATTTGTTTCGCAAGTACAATCTTTTTAGAGAATGTTTCTATTAGAAAAGAATGACAATATAATAAAACTTGAAAGGGTTCAAGAACCACAAACCACTTGAAACGTGAAAATAGTGAAATTAATTGAGTCAATCATAACCTTTAAAATACATACACCAAGGAGATCTGAAAGTATTTCAGGAATTCCTGATATCAGGAATTTACTCATATAAACTAGTCAAAAGATTTTGACCATATATGTGATCCTAGGATTTTCAAGGAGACGATGTTGGACATGGTTTCAGAATATTGGCGAGATGCTGTGAGATTTGAAATAGACTCCATGTACTCTAATAAGTTATGGACCTTAGTAGATCCTCTATGGGAATTGTTCCCATTGGCTGCAAATGGATCTCTGAGCAAAAACTTGGAGTGGATGGGAAGGTAATGACCTTAAAAGCTAGACTAGTGGGAGAAAGGTTATTCTCATTGGCAAATAGTTGTATGTGAGAAACGTTTCATCGGTTATGATTCTAAATTATATTCGTATTTTATTAGCTATATCTGCATATTATGAATATGAGATATGACAATTGGATGTGAAGATAACATTTCTCAATGGTGACATTGAGGTAGGAATGCAGCAACCAAAGGTGTTCACAACTACTGGGAGTGAGCAAAATGTTTGCAAACTCCAGATTTTCATTTATATGCCTAAGAAGGCGTCCCGAAGTTAGAACTTTCGTCATTATCAAAGTGTTTGGTTTTGTTGAAAATCCGGAAGTATCATGTGTACAAAAAGGGTAGTGGGAGCGTGGTTATATTTGTAGTGCTTTAAGTCGATGATATTCTACTCATGTGAATGATATTGGATTAATCGATTAAAGCATGATTATCTACTGATTTCTCCATTAAAGATTCGAGAGAAGTATCTTATGTTCTTAACATAAAGAACTATAATAATGGATCTATGAGGATGCTTGAGCTCTCTCAATCTACGTACATAAATATTGTGCTAAAGGGTTTATCATAGAATAGTCGAAAAGGGGTAACCTCCCCATATGTCAATGTGTTCATCTCTCGAGGTCAATGTGCATCTCTCGAGGTCAATGTGCATTAAGATTGATGAGGAGAGAGAAAAGATGACATTGATACCTTATGTTTCGACTGCCATTAGCATAATGTATGCTATGGTTTGTACTCGACCTGATGTGCATTATGTTCTTAGTATATTGAGAAGACATCAGACAGATCTCGGTGAAGGTCACTGAAAAATTGTGAAAATGATCCTCAAGTACTTATAAAGAACTTAAGATATGTTCATGGTTTTTGGATCTGTAAATGGAGAAATAAAAGTTGAAAGCTTAGCTGATTGTAGTTTTCAGTCGGATGTAGATGATTCCAAATTGATGTTCGGATTTCCATTTAAGCTTAATGATGGTGCTGTCTCTTGGAAACGTTCCAAACAAGACACCACATCGGATTCCATAACTGAAGCTGAATACAGTGCAACATACGATGCAGCAAAATAGGCAGTTTGGATAAGAAATTTCATCCAAGAGTTGGGGATAATTTCTAGTGCGGTTGACACAGTCCCAGTGTACTGTGACAACAATTGAACTATTACAAATAACCAATATCTCATCAGGTATATTGAGAAAATATCATCTAATGAGAAAGATGGTAGATGCTACATCCTTATCGAGATAATTGCTTCACAACATAAAATTATAGCAGATCCACTAACAAAGTATTTACGATGATTGATGTTTGTAAGACATCTTGGGAAAATGGTCTTAAGACACATGAGTAGTTGGCCTTGGGAAAGTGAAAGATATTGTTGTCAAACAAATCTTTGTTTGAATATTAATGTATATGTCACTTCTTCATCTGATTACCCATGCATCTTGATGCCTTGATGAAGTCATTGAAATTGCTATAGTCCATAGAATGTGGTTACACATATGATGGTGACCATGAAATACATTATTGACTTTGATTTTTAAATGTTCCTGATCGATGAGCCTTCGAGAACTTGATATCGATATATGCTCGCTAGAGACTGGTATTCATGATGTGTAGTGTAGTGCGTCGCGTTTCATCCGCGTTGGCTTGGATAAGTCAGCACACATGAATAGGTGCTCATTAGGAATGAGTTCACTGAACGACCCTACTCGAAATTCTATAAGTGGTTACCATATGTCGAGTATAGAATTCCTAGTTATAGTTGTGCACCATTACTCCTCATGACCCAAGGTGTCATTAAGGTCTTGACATATAGTTGTATACTTTGATTTAATGACTGGTCACATGCGTGCCACAAAATTGTTATTTTAGGTATTCAATGATGCTGTCAGAGGCCTATGATTATCGTTGGGGATTCACCACTAGTCTTGATGAACCAGGATGTCCTATGTGTTTTTTTGTATATGATTCGACGAATCTCTTGCAAGAGTGGGTAGTGCTTCTGAAAAATGGGTTTTTCATATAGGCACCCAATTAATCATATAACATGAAACAAATACATAGTTATTGAAATCGTGTGGGCCTTGACCAACCAATGCCCTAGATTCAATCGGGACATATGAGTGAAAGGAATGTGCTTCACGCTAACTATGGTTGACAAGTTCTCGTACGTTGCTAGTCATTTGTATCTAGGTCTTCGTGAAGCGCAGATGCTAGGCGCTACCCACGAATTATTGCTGGAATTATATTTCGGTCATTGTCTATTAAAAGAGTTAATGGATAATGGGCCATTCATGGTAAGCCCAAAGAAGTTGTTTGACCTCTAAAATCACAAAGGTTGTGATCCTACTCCTATGATACACTCGAGCCTCACAGTGTCACAAGCAACCGACATCTGATCCGCAGATGAAAATTGATGTTTAAATGTTAAGTGCTCAAGATAATGTGATTGATGTTAATGGGACAATGTTAATTTTTAAAAGCTCATCACTTTAGTGAAGTTTCTGTATTTGTAAATGTTTCATATATACAAAGTTCTAAAATTAACATATATGATATATTTATATCTCATAATTATGTCCAACGGTTGTGCATCAAGTTCTTCAATTGGATTGACATACTTGAATTATGAGTTTAGTGTTTTTATGTTGGCTTTTGAGCAAGTGTGATATTGTTAGCATAAGTGTCCTACAAGCCAAGAGTTGGCCTATTAGCCTTTACGCACTTAAGCTCATTAGTGACTTAATTACATCTATAAATATATAGCTTATGTCCCTTAAATAAGAACAAGACAACTCTTAGTCACACAATTCTCGTCGTAGAAAGATGAACACCAAACTAGCATTGGCGTTGAGATCGTGGATCTGGTCAGGTTGTTTGAACTCAAGGAATCACCGCTTCAGATCTACGTCGGTGAATGGTAATTTATTTTCGTGCATTTATATTTGATATTCGATGCATGTTATATATGAATCATGGACGATCATCCGTCCCCGAGTCTAAATCTGTTTATGTTTCTATTTCCGCTACGTTGTATCTGACGTCGTGGGAAGGAACCCAACACCTAGTTCTACATGTATAACCGTATAGACAATATCGGAGGACCAAAACTTACCAGGCAATGTTGTGACCACATTTCGTATAATTTGTGAAAATATAAAATCATATTTTTAAAAAATATAAAATGTGGAATTGAATTTTTGACGAGAGGGGAGTCGACATCTATGGCATCCACGACGATCTATCATTATTCTTATATTACAAAAAAGAAATATATAAAGGATTCTTATTACATAAGCTTAAAAATATATCGAAGCAATTTTTTTGAAATTGAAATTAATAAATCAATGCAAATTATCGAGAAATTAAAAAAAATAAAATGCATATTTGTTTCTGGAAGTTCGAATCTGGTTTAATCTTCTACATAATGGGCGGCTCAAATGGCGAGCTGTCAAAACATTTGCTTTAGATCTTCAATTCCAACAAGGCCCAATTTCCTAGGTTTATTAATTATACATTAATGTATGACTAATTGTTTTCCGAAAATAACGTATGGGTGAAGAGATTCCATTAACTTCCTTATCTACAAGACTACAACCTAATTATGAATGGACTACTTTGAAAACATAGTATATAACAAAAGTTGTTATTAGACCCTAATTTATTGCTACTCATACCAATTCACACAATAATTGATTCTAGGATGAAATATTTTTTGTTTTAGTTGTGATCTACTATACATTAATTCTTTTTAAATTAATATTCGTTTTATTTTTCAGTAAACACCTTATTTTTATAATTTGCCTAAGGCCTCCAACACTTTGAGCCGCCCCTGTTCTACATTTCCCTTTTTCTACCAAATGAAATGATTTCACTGGATGACTTTGATTTATACAATTACTTATATAAGCCCACTCTAGCCAAGGTCACTCTTACGACTGGAACTCTTAGAATCTACATTGTTCAAAGGTTAGATACAAGTACATGTTTGTTATAAATGTTCTTGTACATGCTCTGGCTTCTTTGTACTTTATCGGACTTTCAACGATCATATTGACTTTGTTGGTTATCTACTGTAGTTAGCTGTTTATTAACTCAGTTGGTAAGTGATGTGACTAGAAATAGACACATCTTGAGTGCTTAATTGTCTACGATTTGGTAGGTTTTGATAGATAATTTGATACGTATGCTACCTAATCGTATATTTGTGTAATTGTAGGTACAATCGAAGAAAACGAGCTAAAAACGATGTGTAAAGACCAAGAAGAGACATGGACATGACAAGGACTAAAAGTTGATCAAGAAAAGGGCAAAAATGTAATTTTGAAGGATGAGATCGATTGCCACGAAGAGGAGATCGATCGCCTATGGACATAAACTTAATCAACAAAATTCACGAACCAGCGATCGATCGCGAAGAATTGGCGATCGATCGCCAAAGTCTAGTGGAGCTCGGCGATCGATCGCGATAAAGTGGCGATCGATCGCCTCAAGAAATTCGCTGAAAAATAGAAGCCTCGCGATCGATCGCCACACATCAGGCGATCGATCGCCGAAGAGTCCGGAAATTTGGAAATTGAGTCTTTTACCATGTTTAAAAGATTGTATCCCATATTTATCACTTCCATACCCTAAAACTCGAAGACAAGCCTGATTAGCAGCAGTTTTTGATAGTTTTTCATACTCTTAGAATATTTGGAGATTTTAGATTAATTTTCTTTCAAGTTTTCTTCAAGAACAACGAAGAACGGAACAGGAATCGACAAGCCGGAATCGTGATTTATATTAGTAATTTCTTTTCCTTTATTTATTTAATGTTTTCCATCGAATTTTTATTGTTTTTAGATTTAATTATGCTAGGCTAAACCCTTTGATTCTTGGTTGAAGGGATACCTACTTTTGGATTTAAATCTTTTATGAGAATTTGGTTTGATTGTTGATTAGATTTCGATTTCAATTTGTTTCTCAGATTTCGAATTCCATGATTGTTGTGTTTGTGTATTAGACCGATCACCTAATATTCAATTGCATAATCGATAGTTTGTTAAGAAACAACTAAGATCAATAATTAACCGGCTGTAGGTGTTATTGAATTCTTAGGAGAAACGGTTGAGTAATCTATTTTAACGGCTGTAGTTTTCATTGATTAGATTTATCGAACTCATTAGTTTTGAAACTATCATTGATTTAATCATTAACGGCTGTAGTGGTGATTAGAGATTTGGTAAGGGTTGAATTGAATGCTGTTTTCTCTTTGACTACGAATAAGATGAGTAGGAATTGAATTTCCAATCGATATATAATTGAAAGAATTCGAATGTTTTGATTTGATGACTAAAAGATAATTTTCCAAAAGAACGGTTACCTGGAAACCAAGAATCGCTTCACTCTCATAAGTTTAAATCATCTTAGTTAATCTCGTTAATTAGTTTAATTATAGAATTTGCTTAGTAGTAATCATTCATCCTAAAACCCCCTTGTTACTATTCGTTTTTGGCACAAAATAAATTTACCTTCCCTGTGAGATCGATCCCTACTTCCGCTACTACATATTTTTGCTATTAACTGAAGAAGGGTTAATTTGGGCGTACACGATAAGCGCTACCAAATTTTGGCGCCATTGCCGGGGAGGGCAATATTTATTAGTGTCAATTTTTTTTTATTTATTTCGTTTTTGATATTTGCTTTCCCGCATTACTACTGAGGTTTGTTGATGAGTACAGGCGGATCGTTTGATTACAAGGATAAAATTCATATTACGATCCAGAAATCGAGAGGACGCTGCATCAAAGAAGGAGAGATACTCGGAGACAAGAAGCGGAGGAAAGGAACGTTATGGCTGCAAACCAAAGTCTACGCCAACTGGCCAATCCAGATTTGGACCAACAGCCTCTCTGCATAACTTTTCCTGCTTTCGCAACTAATGTAAGTTTTGAACTTAAATCGGGACTCATACATTTGTTGCCTTCTTTTCATGGACTCGCAGGAGAGGATCCCCACAAGCATCTGATGGAGTTTCATGTGGTTTGCACCACTATGAAACCGACGGGAATTACTGAAGATCAGATCAAGTTAAGGGCTTTCCCTTTTTCTCTAAAGGACGCGGCGAAAGACTGGCTCTTCTACCTACCACCAGGATCCATCACAACATGGACGGACCTCCAAAGAACATTTTTGGAGAATTACTTTCCAGCATCAAGAGCGGCTAACATACGCAAGGAGATCTACTCCATTAGACAATTCAGTGGAGAAACATTGCATGAGTATTGGGAACGCTTCAAAAAGTTGCGTGCAAGTTGCCCACAACACCAGATAAGTGCACACTTACTCATTCAATACTTTTATGAAGGTTTATTGTCTAGTGACAGGAACTTAGTCGATGCTGCGAGTGGGGGAGCCTTTGTCGATAAAACACCGGATGATGCGCGGAGCTTGATATCCAAATGGCGGCCAACTCACAGCAGTTTGGCAACTTTCAACAGGAACCAGCACAAAGGAAACAAGGGGAGGTAAATGTTTCCAGCCTTGAACAACAACTGATAGATTTGACGTTTCTTGTGCGTGGTATGGCAGGTGGCAATGTGGGAAAGGTAAAACCTTGTGGTATATGTTTGGAGATGAGTCATACCACTGATGCATGTCCATCACTTCAAGAGACATCAGCTGAGCAAGTGCATGCAGCAGGGGGATTTCCGGGACAGCCCCAACGAAGACATGACCCTTACTCCAACACATACAATCCAAGATGGAGAGACCACCCTAACTTGAGTTATGGACCGAAATCGATAAATCACGTTCCTCCTCAAGCGCCACAACAACACCCTCCGCCGTACAGACCACCTTTTCAGAGGGCACAACAACAACCCAATTATCCTTCTACTACTGACAGGTTAGAGGTTATAATTCAAGATCTTGCTCACAATGTTACTAAATTTCAACAGGAAACAAGATCGAGCATTCAAACCTTGAATACCCAAGTGGGTCAAATAGCCATTGCACTTAATAGAGTCGAAGCAACCGGATCAACCACACTACCATCCCAAACAGTGGTGAATCCAAGAGAAAATGTCAATGCAGTCACAACTAGGAGTGGGAAGGAATTGGAGGTATCAGATGAGATAGAGAAAGAACCATCAAAGGGTGAGGAAGAAAAAGAAAAGGAAGTTGGAGGAAAGACCGGGATAGCACACGAGGCACCAAAAGGTAAGCCCCCTTCTTTTTCTGAGTATAAAGTACCACCCCCTTTTCCCCAAGCTTTGAAAGATAACAGGAAGGACGCTGGACTCAAAGGCTTGTATGAGACCTTCCGAAGATGTGAGATAAACATCCCATTGCTGGACGCCATTCAACAAGTACCTCGCTATGCGAAGTTTCTAAAGGAATTGTGTACTGCCAAGAGGAGTCATCGATTGAAGGGACCCCAGAAGGTTGAACTAGGTGAAAACGTTTCAGCGGTGATACAGAGAAAAATCCCTGCCAAGTGTAAAGATCCAGGTATGTTCTCTATCCCGTGCACCATTGGTACCACTCGACTTGAAAAAGCCATGTTAGATCTAGGAGCATCAATTAATGTTATGCCATATTATATATACGATTCTTTACAACTTGGTCCCTTGAGTCCTACTGGAGTGGTAATTCAATTAGCGGATAGATCTAGTGCATATCCTAGGGGTTTAATTGAAGATGTGTTGGTGCAAGTAAATGAACTAGTCTTCCCAGCTGATTTTTATATCCTTGACATGGAAAATGGTGATAAGAGTAGTCCTATATTGTTAGGAAGACCATTTCTCAAAACATCTAAGACTAAGATAGATGTGCATAGTGGTACCCTCACTATGGAATTTGATGGTGAGATTGTTACATTTAACATCTATGATGCCATGAAATATCCTTGCAATAATGATGATACTGTGTACTCTGTTGATGTTATTGATTACCTGTCCCAGGAAGTTTTTGAGAATACAGGGAAAGATGAACTGGAAAGCACTCTTACCACGGACATGGAGAAGGAAGACGAAGCACCACCCCTCATGGACGAAGTGAAGCACACCGTTGAAGCACTGGATGATACACCTGAGCTATCTCAGTCAGGTACTGTTTCTTTTATATCATTACCTGTTTCTAATACCATGATTCCCCCATCTGTTTTGCAGGAAACCAAAATCGAGCTTAAGCCGCTGCCAACTCATCTCAAGTACGTATTCCTTGGTGAAGGTAATACACTACCAGTGATCATCTCCAGCAAGTTGGGGGATGATCAAGAGAAGGACCTGATTCATGTGCTCAAGGAGCACAAGACTGCTATAGGTTGGACCATTGCAGACATAAAGGGAATCAGTCCCTCCACATGCATGCACCGGATTCTACTGGAGGACGGAGGAAGCCCCACACGTCAACCACAAAGGAAGCTGAACCCACCCATGATGGATGTGGTGAAGGAGGAGATTCTGAAGCTCTTATCAGTTGGCGTGATATATCCTATATCTGATAGCCAATGGGTTAGTCCGGTACAAGTGGTTCCTAAGAAGACCGGTATTACTGTGATCAAGAACAAAGACGATGAACTTATACCCACACGCATTCAAAATGGCTGGCGCGTGTGCATTGACTACCGGAAGCTCAACGCTGTGACTCGAAAGGACCACTTCCCTCTACCTTTTATTGATCAGATGCTTGAGAGGTTAGCATGCCATTCATTTTACTGTTTTCTTGACGGTTACTCGGGCTATTTTCAGATTGCAATCGCTCCGGAGGACCAAGAAAAGACCACCTTCACATGTCCGTTCGGCACATTCGCATACCGTCGCATGCCCTTTGGCCTCTGCAATGCCCCAGCTACTTTTCAACGGTGTATGGTCAGTATCTTTTTTGAGTTTATTGAACATATCTTAGAGGTATTCATGGATGATCTTACTGTTTACGGTAACTCATTCAATGATTGCTTATCTAGCCTTACACTGGTTTTGAAAAAGTGCATCGATACTAACCTTGTTTTAAATTCTGAAAAATGTTATGGTCGAACAAGGTATAGTGCTAGGTCATGTTGTGTCTGCCAATGGTATAGAGGTCGATAAAGAGAAAATTGATGTCATGCAATCTTTACCTTATCCTACTTGTGTTCGGGATGTGCACTCGTTTCTTGGTCATGCAGGTTTTTACAGGAGGTACATCAAAGACTTTGCCAAGATCGCTACACCTTTGTGTAAGCTACTACAAAAGGATGTCCCGTTTGAGATGACTGGCGAAGGCAAGATCGCTTTTGATACACTGAAGAAGTCATTGACTTCTACCCCTATTATCCAACCACCCGACTGGAACAAGCCTTTCGAGATCATGTGCGATGCAAGTGATTATGCGGTTGGGGCTGTCTTGGGACAAAAAGAGGGCAATGCTTCACATGCCATCTACTACGCATCCAAAACCTTGAATGACGCCCAACACAACTACTCTACTACTGAGAAAGAGTTATTAGCCGTCGTTTTTGCTCTTGAAAAATTTAGATCTTATTTACTTGGTACTAAGGTGATTGTTTATTCTGATCATGCAGCTCTTCGCTATCTGATGACGAAGAAGGAGGCAAAACCAAGGCTCATAAGATGGATTTTGCTCTTGAGTGAATTCGACATCAAAATTAAGGATAAGAAGGGCAGCGAGAATAAAGTAGCGGACCACTTAAGCCGTCTACCACACTTGGACGATGAGCTATGTTTGAAGGAGGAGTTCCCGGATGAGCACCTATTCGCCATAACCGACAATTTGCCATGGTACGCTCATATTGTAAATTTTTTAGCTTCTAATGTGCTTCCCCATGAACTCTCTAGGTCCCAACGAGCCAAGATTCGAAGTGACGCCAAGTACTACGTATGGGATGACCCTTACTTATGGAAGAACTGTGCGGACCAAATCATTCGACGATGCATACCCGAGACAGAGGTAAATGCCATTCTTACATTCTGCCACTCATATGCGTGTGGTGGATATTTTGGAGCAAAGAGGACGTCGAGAAAGGTACTGGAATGTGGGTTCTTTTGGCCCACACTATTTCGTGACTCATATCTTTTCTGCAAGAATTGTGCACAATGACAACTGACAGGTAATCTCTCCCAAAGAAAGGAGATGCCCCAACAACCCATTCTCATTTCTGAAATTTTTGACGTGTGGGGCATCGACTTTATGGGACCTTTTCCTATGTCTTATGGTCATATCTATATACTGCTTGCTGTTGAATAGCTACACGGATTGACGATTCCAAGGTTGTTGCAGATTTTATCAAGCATAACCTTTTCTCTAGATTTGGAATCCCACGAGCCATCATCAGTGATCGAGGGACACACTTCTGCAATCGGACAGTGGAAAGTCTATTCAAGAAATACCACGTAACTCACAAGGTCTCCAATGCCTATCATCCGCAAACAAATGGCCAAGCTGAGGTCTCCAACCGAGAAACCAAAGCCATATTGGAGAAAACCGTCAACCCGACACGGAAAGATTGGAGCTTGAGACTTGATGATGCACTATGGGCCTACAGGACCGCATACAAGACCCCGATAGGTATGTCCCCTTATAGACTGATTTTTGGTAAACCGTGTCATCTTCCTGTAGAGTTGGAGCACAAAGCGTACTGGGCAGTGAAGAACTTCAACATGAACTATGATGAAAGTTGAGTGCATAGGAAGCTGCAATTGCAAGAGCTCGAGGAGATTCGAAATGACGCATATGAAAGTGCCAGATGTTACAAGGAGAAGACAAAGGATTTTCACGACAAGATGATCTCTAGGAGGCATTTTGAAGTTGGTCAGAAAGTTCTCCTTTACCATTCCCGCCTTCGTCTATTTCCAGGTAAGCTTCGTTCCAGGTGGCATGGTCCTTATGTAGTTACTAATGTGTTTTCCTATGGTGCAGTTGAGATTCAGAGTTTGGACACCACGAAGACATTCACAGTGAATGGTCACCGATTGAAGCACTATTATGAAGGTGTCCAAGATGAAGACGGAGGACGAGTAGACATCAAGGTGGCTCTAGAAGACCCACCTACCTTCAACTGAGGAAGGGGATAGCGTCGGGCCACCGACGTTAAATAGAGGCGCTGCTTGGGAGGCAACCCAAGGGGAGTTAGTTTCCCTTTTACCCTTTTATTTTTATTGCTTTTTAGTTGAACTTTTCTTTTCTCTTGTATTTTTGCCTTACATTGGGGACAATGTAAGATTTAAGTATGGGGGAGGGATTAGTAGTGTGTTATTGTTTTTCTTATTGCAAAAATACAAAAAAATCGAAAAATTTGAAAATTTTGAGCTCATAGTCAATAATGAATGCATGCTTAGAATCACTAGCCCATGATGAAACCTAATTGATATCATGCATGCTTTTGAACATAGGTGAATTGTTAACCTTGGAACACTTTGAATTCTAATGCAAAGTGTACTTTGACTTAGTAAGTTGAATATTTTGAGCACATTATTGTCATGGCTTGTGAAGTGTGCATAGCTTAGTGAAGATTGTGTGAACTTTGTAATAGTCTTAAGAAGTCTCTAATACATGCTAGAACTTAACTACATGCTCTTTGAGGCGTATGTCTAGACTACTTGCAAACATGAAAGTGATATAGGCAATCTTTGATGCGTTTGAGCCTTTCAAGCCTACCATATAAACAAAATCATTCTCTAGTACCTATTTTGAGCCTTAAATGTAAAAGAATGTAGTATGCTAAGCATACTAAAGACCCCCATTCAACATTTCTTGACTAGCTTATCATCCTACCCTTTAAGCCTAAATGTGATTTTAATCCATACCTTTTAAGGGAGTATGGTGTATTTCATTCAAATGCACGTGGGAATCATTGAAGTATATTTGTGAGCTTAATTGTCAAAAGAATGGAATGCATGAAAGAAAAAGGGATACCTTGAAAAAATAGATGAAAATATGACTCCAAGGGGAGCCAAGGCACAAAAGAAGCAAAGTGTTGAAATAAACCTTGTGAAAAAGAACGAAGTTGAAAAATTCATACAAGAAGAGAAGCTTTTAGTGTGCATTTCATCATACTCTCTTGTTTGAATATCCTTACCCTTTCTTTCATAAGCCAATATCTAGGCCAAGCTACACGCTAATAAAGACCTACTTGATTTATGTTTGCAAAGTAGCTAAGATAGTGGAGAAGAGTGTGCAAATGAGCTTATACTTGTGTTAGTGTATGACTTGAACTATTATGGCTTTGCATATTTTGGATCTATAATTTGTACACAACACTTGTTTATGACCACACACACACGTTCTCTACTTCGTTGGGTACAAAATGTTTAGGGATTGAACTCCACTGTTAACTTTTCACCGCCGTTCATTATTATGCATGTTAAAATTGCTGAGGCATTAAAGTGAGGACAAGTTGCTTTGTTATGAACCTGTGAGCAAACCAAAAATATTGTAGTTTTATTTGTTTACTCGAGGTCGAGTAAAGAGTAAGTATGTGGGAGTTTGATGTGACTAGAAATAGACACATCTTGAGTGCTTAATTGTCTACGATTTGGTAGGTTTTGATAGATAATTTGATAAGTATGCTACCTAATCGTATATTTGTGTAATTGTAGGTACAATCGAAGAAAACGAGCTAAAAACGATGTGTAAAGACCAAGAAGAGACATGGACATGACAAGGACTAAAAGTTGATCAAGAAAAGGGCAAAAATGTAATTTTGAAGGAGGAGATCGATTGCCACGAAGAGGAGATCGATCGCCTATGGACAGAAACTTAATCAACAAAATTCACGAACCAGCGATCGATCGCGAAGAATTGGCGATCGATCGCCAAAGTCTACTGGAGCTCGGCGATCGATCGCGATAAAGTGGCGATCGATCGCCTCAAGAAATTTGCTGAAAAATAAAAGCCTCGCGATCGATCGCCACACATCAGGCGATCGATCGCCGAAGAGTCCGGAAATTTGGAAATTGAGTCTTTTACCATGTTTAAAAGATTGTATCCCATATTTATCACTTCCATACCCTAAAACTCGAAGACAAGCCTGATTAGCAGCAGTTTTTGATAGTTTTTCATACTCTTAGAATATTTGGAGATTTTAGATTAATTTTCTTTCAAGTTTTCTTCAAGAACAACGAAGAACGGAACCGGAATCGACAAGCCGGAATCATGATTTATATTAGTAATTTCTTTTCCTTTATTTATTTAATGTTTTCCATCGAATTTTTATTGTTTTTAGATTTAATTATGCTAGGCTAAACCCTTTGATTCTTGGTTGAAGGGATACCTACTTTTGGATTTAAATCTTTTATGAGAATTTGGTTTGATTGTTGAATTAGATTTCGATTTCAATTTGTTTCTCAGATTTCGAATTCCATGATTGTTGTGTTTGTGTATTAGACCGATCACCTAATATTCAATTGCATAATCGATAGTTTGTTAAGAAACAACTAAGATCAATAATTAACCGGCTGTAGGTGTTATTGAATTCTTAGGAGAAACGGTTGAGTAATCAATTTTAACGGCTGTAGTTTTCATTGATTAGATTTATCGAACTCATTAGTTTTGAAACTATCATTGATTTAATCATTAACGGCTGTAGTGGTGATTAGAGATTTGGTAAGGGTTGAATTGAATGCTGTTTTCTCTTTGACTACGAATAAGATGAGTAGGAATTGAATTTCCAATCGATAGATAATTGAAAGAATTCGAATGTTTTGATTTGATGACTAAAAGATAATTTTCCAAAAGTACGGTTACCTGGAAACCAAGAATCGCTTCACTCTCATAAGTTTAAATCATCTTAGTTAATCTCGTTAATTAGTTTAATTATAGAATTTGCTTAGTAGTAATCATTCATCCTAAAACCCCCTTGTTACTATTCGTTTTTGGCACGAAATAAATTTACCTTCCCTGTGAGATCGATCCCTACTTCCGCTACTACATATTTTTGCTATTAACTGAAGAAGGGTTAATTTGGGCGTACACGATAAGCGCTACCAGTAAGCCCCATGATGTCAAAGCCTGCTGGTGATCAATAAATTGTCTCTATCTCTTCTACTATGTGGTTTATTCAGCCAGTCTTCATCTATTTGACTCTTATTGTTGTATTATTTGGTTGAGTACTCTATTGGTTTGGATCTCTAGCTTGACTAATTGTATAAACTAAATCGAATTGATTCATCTTCGCTACTCAGTCAGTTGGCTTGTTTAGTTAAGCAATGCTTGTTTTACCTGTCCCAAATATCAATTCCGATGATCACTCAGCTGGTATGGGTTCAACTACACGGATTGATCAGTTCTCTTAACTTTGACTGATCTTTATCTTGTTGATCAGTTCTCTTGATCACTTTTGCTAAACTTTGCTGAGTTGAATTCTTCAAACTTTGCTGATTTTATTCTGGTTTGACCCAATCTTGTTGTACACTTGATAGATTAATCAGTAATTAACAAATTTTATTAACATAAAAAATTAAGATTAATAAGGTTATCTGAACCCAACAATAATTATTTATATATATGTATATTATAATTAAATAGGCATATAGCTATTTACCCTAAGCTAAAACTAAAGGTTAAAAGGAGGCTTGAAAAGAAAAGAAAGTGGAGTTGAGAATATCAATTGGACTATCTTGGTGGATACCTCTAAATCCAATATTATTTTCACATTTGTGTTTCATTTATTTATTTATTTATACACACACATATAGATAGATTAATAATATTTTTATGTTTTTTGAATATCTTGTGAAACTATGTAAATGAAATAGAAGATGAAAGCACACTCTAGAACAAAATATGGGGATTTTTTCTTGCAATTTTCCACCTCCTATTTCATGAATAAATAAAATTTAATATGCTTTGTTTTTAATTAGTCACTATGTATTATAAAAATGAAATACCAATAAAAAGTTAAAGACGTGAATTGCATCAAAAGCATGGGGACATAGGGATGGAATAAAGCAAAAAATATAAGAGCGGTTAAGCTTAAAGATATAAGAATAAATTCATTACCCATAAAAAGGTACGATGCTTTGATTTAAATAAATTACACCAGTGTTTTCAAAACTTGATCAGACCGACGATGACCGGTACCTTATCCGGTCAGACTGACCCTGAAAACCATCATGCTAAAAATCGGTGAGAATTGGGGTGAACAGGTCAAAAATCAGCTGAGGACAACAAGTCCGACTGGTGCGGACAATGGTCCTTTGTTTCTTTAATTTTTTTTTGTGTGTTTTTGTTACCATAGATACACTTATTGTCTACCGACACTTCACAAAAGATCAGTTATTTTCTTGAAACTTTATTCTATTCATTCTTCTTTGTTTTATAAATACAAATGTGATACTCCCAAAAAGAGTGATGATCTCTAAGTATCAATAAGATGCTAGATTACCTATCTTTATGTTCTTCAATGTGCCAAATAACAAGGGACAAATGCTGAAATTACCTGTAAGATCTGAAATAAAATGTTAGAAGGGTGGCAGAAGATTTTCCCGGCGGGTCCCCTCCGACGCTCAAGTCAGATGATAACGCTCAAGTCAGATGATAGGAGATATGTAGAAAATTTGTAAGTGAATAATTACTGTAGGTGAGTGTGTATAGGAAAATGCACACCTCAAAATCCTGAATGATTCTGCTATTTATAGGTGTTACCTCACGGATGTGCAGATTGGAGTATTAAGGCCATGATCTACGCGACTCCTAAAATCTCGGAATACGTCGGCCGACTACCCAAGACCACGAATCCCCCACTCCCTGAAATCTCTTGATTTGTCAGTTCAACGGGGAATTGGTAAACATACTCTTAGGTGTGAGAGGTCTGAGATAATCAAGGTTATTGAGCATCCTTGCCGCTTGGCAGGACAGTAGCTCGGAGAATCGAGTCTTCTGACCTTGAGGGTAAGACCATCCCGAAGATAATAAGGAAGGGAGATCAGGAGTTCGGGAGATCGGCTATCTTTAGGGACTACAGCTATTGGTTTGTATTCATAAGGTCGGGAGGTTGGTGAAGAAGTTATACACTTGGAGTCAAGGCAGGTACTTTTACATCATCAGGTCTGGCGTACATTTATTGCTGATGTTAATGTTATGATCCCATGAGGTCCGGAGGTCAACCATACAAAATATGATAAGCCAGTGTTCTCCCGCAGGGTATCACAACCCCCACCACCCCCCCTCCCACCCCCTTCAAGTCTAGTTGACACCAAGGGTCTGAAACTCGTATATCTAATTAAGCATGGAAGTCCTAGAGCGGGAAAACTTGAACTTTTAAATTCAAAATTTAGACTTGAGGGGTTAGCAACGGTCATAAGCTTGTTCCTCGAGGATATCCTAGTCATTCGTTTCATTTTAATCTGACGATCGAGGTGGAACCACCTTCACTATAAATACCTTGTAACATTCACTCATTATTCACCTTCTTCTCCAATTGCCGGCAGATCGATCTTCCCTTCGCTTCTCGCTTCCTTCTTCTCACTATGGGAGGATTTTTTTTATGTAATGCCATCCAGCACCGAGCAGGAGTCATCTACTTCGGGTGCTGTGTCTCGGGAGACCAACCAAAGTGGTTCTTCCGAGGCCACGGCCTCCCTCTCGGGTACTTCGCTCCGAGCTAGGGCTGGTGATTGTCCCACGGGTAATGATTCATCCTTATCTCATGCTCAGGTCGGAGAGCATGAAGAATCACTCTCCTTGGATGATTCTCCTTGGTATACTCATGACCGATCTGCCGTTGAAGCTTCTAATGAAGCAAAAATCAGATCCTTAAATCAAGCCACCCCGGACCACTATATAATCATACCTTCTCCCATGGACCGACCTCATGAAGCTCCTCATGGTTATTATACTTTTTACGTAGATCAAATTGAGGGGGGTCTTCGTTTTCCGATACCCGAATTCTTTCAACTTAGCAAATACTATCATCCGAATTTAAGTCAATTCTCGCCCAATGCTTTTCGTCTTATTTGCACTTTTGTAATATTATTTCGATCTCTTGGATTAAGGTTAGAATGCTTTTCTTTTTTGTCATTTCATGCTTCCCAAGAGATCTAAAGAGGGTCCTATATATTTCTAAGCTCGCCCAGACTGTAAATTTTTAGATGGTTATCCCTCTAATAATAAATACTAGAAAAATTATTACTTTTTCATCAAACCTCCTTGGTCGTGGGATTTTTGTTCCCATTGGCGGGATCAGCTTCCCGCCCTACCTTAACCCCCTCAAGGATTTCGAAGAGGACCCTTATTTACGGAGGTAAGGTTGGTGATCGGGGGACGATGCTTCAACATTGCCGCCTGTTGGCTGAGGATCTATGTCATTTTGGTCTAAGCTCGGCAGGTATCCAATTGAGGGGCAATGGTAGCGTTTATCGCGTACGCCAAATTAACCATCTCAAGTTAATAACAATTATGAATGTAGTAGCGTGAGTAGGAATCGATCCCACGAGGAAGGTTATATATATGTATTAACTTATGCAACCTAAAATAAAAAGGGGTTTTGAAATCAATGGAATTAATACTATGATGCAAAATTAAACTATTATGCACAATTAAACTATTATGCAAAGTTAACTAAGTGAATTAACTTATGAGAAAGTGCGATTCTCGGTTTTCGGTTAAATTTACAATTGGTGTTTACTATCTCAATCATCGATCTCCACAAACTATTCAATTTTCCATATGAATATTCATCGTGGACGTTTAATCCAATAATCAAAGTCCTATCTCACCTTAAGTTTAGTTAAGTAGCCCAAGCGTTCTAGTATAACCCTTATCAAACAATCAATTAAAATACAAGCGATTAAGATTTAAATCGATGATAACATATGAACTAGTGAGATCGATGAAGCTAAACAACACAATCCAAGCATCTATGTTTAATCTAGTCAATTATTTTTCTTAAAAATTTAACAAACTCACACGTGGAATTTTATCAATCTTAGTTGCTTCATAAATTAGAGGGATCAAAAGATTTCGTATTTGATATCTAATTTAGAATTAAATTGTATGAACATAGTTAGGTGATCAATCTAACAATCAAACATAACAATCATGGCAATAAAATCAGAAAAAGAATTGATACTCAATGAAAATCAACAATCAAAATTTAATCTCACGAAAATCATAAACTCCAATGTATCGTTTTCCTCAACCGAGAATCACAAAGGTATTGAGCTACTCATAACTAAATTAAAAAATAATCAAAACTAATCTATTGTCTAAACTATGTTCTTAAGTCTCCATTCTGGTCTAAAGAGGCTGATTTTCGAGTTTACAGAGGTGAGGAGGCTGATGGGGTAGGTTAAAGTCCATGTAGGAAGGAAAGAAATCAAGACTCCAAAATTCCAAAATACCGCTGGCGATCGATCGCTACAAGCTAGCGATCGATCCCTGGCTTTATTTTTTTGGCAGATTCATTAGGCGATCGATCGCTCCTTTTACTGATCGATCGCGTGGCTCCAGAAGACTTTGGCGATCGATCGCTCCATTGTACCTCTCGATCTGTGATATCCTCGAAATAATTAATTGCAATTTGGGCATTAATTATGTTATGTGAGGGAAATTGGGGGTTATCATGGTTTAATCATGGTGATTGATAATTATTTGGTAAATCATGGATTTAATTGAGATTTTGGCGCATTTTGGTAAAATACTTTTAAAATATCATGTTGAGATGTTTTATAC
Source organism: Haberlea rhodopensis (assembly GCA_907163345.1). Taxonomy (NCBI): domain Eukaryota; kingdom Viridiplantae; phylum Streptophyta; class Magnoliopsida; order Lamiales; family Gesneriaceae; genus Haberlea; species Haberlea rhodopensis. Next base: position 1,246,044 of record CAJQUN010000160.1, read on the forward strand.
ATCATGCTAATTGTTGGGGTACAATTTTAATTAACCCCTTTTAACCCCACTACCCCCCCCCCCCCCCCCCCCCCACCCACACACACACTTTACCATCACTTTACCAATCCCCAAATCACTCCACCAAACCCTATCCCCAACCCATTTTCGTTTTTGGCTAAAGGAGGAAGAAGGAATCTTCACAAAAGCTTGGTTTGTGGGATTTATTTTGAGATTTAGAGCACATAAGAGGTATGGAACCCTCCTTGATGTTTTAATGGTGTTTGGGTTGGTTTTGAAATGGTATTTATTGTTTTAAAATGGGTTTGTTTGGGTTGGTATTATTGTTGGTTGGGGTTGGATTTTTGGTAGTATTGAAGTGTGTATTGAAGTTTTATGGTGTTTTGGTATTGTTGGTTTATTGGTATTTGAATTGGTTTGGATTGGGGAAGAAGAAATGTGAATAGTATCCAAAACTCGCGTGTGCAGGTTTCCGCGATCGATCGGGACATTCTCCCGATCGATCGCGAGCACCAGGGGAGGCGCCAGTAAGCTTCCGCGATCGATCGCGAGTTTGGCGCGATCGATCGGCCCAAACTCGACGATCGATCACGGATTGGAAATTTTTGTTGGCTTTGGCAGTGCGGTCTTGCGATCGATCGGGGCTTGATGATGATCGATCGCGAGACACCAAAATGTGTGTTTTTGATTATTTTTGTGGGATTTTTGGTATTGGACTATTATTGGCTCCTAATGTTGGTTTGTGTGAATGTGTAGAACCATCCCAGATGGCCACACAGCCTGGGAGATAAAGTCCACAACGCAACACGTTTTGGAACTAAGGTACGTAGTGAGACGTACGGGCATCAGACGGTAAAACATATTTTACATATTGAATTTGGCTATGCATTATGGTTGCATACATGGTCTTAGTTATGAATTATGGTTGCATACATGGTTTGGATATGCATTATGGTTGCATGTGTATATTGGATGCATTGGTGCATGTGATTGTGAGTCGAGATTATATTCCAGTGATGAAGAATACTTGCCACCTTCATGTCGAAGCGATGATAGAATACTTGCCGCTGTCATATGATAGCGATGAAGAATATTTACCGCAAATATGTTGAAGCGAAGGATCATGCCGCTGTCATATTACTATTGCGAGGGATATTATACCGCTAATATGTCGAAGCGAGGGATATTAATGCCGCTGTCATGTAAAAGCGAGGGGTATTATGCCACTGATATAATAAGACTGAAATGGCCATTGATATACATGGAATGGATGCATGTCATGACATACATTATTGGTATTATAATCCATTGATTATGAATGTGTTACAGGGACAACCAAATGAAGCTTTTAAATATATTAAACACAGGAAGTGAATCGTATTTACGATTTATGCATTTGAATTACAATCATATTATTGTGAATATGGTTTATATGCATGCTCATGGTTTTGGGGTTGTTCCTGTAGGTACTTTTGGGCGGACGGGCTAAGGCGGGTTGATGCGGTGAGCTAGTGAGGAGTGCTTTCGGCATAGCAGACTTAATTCTTTTATATAGTCTCTACTCTAGGAGTAGTGTAAAGCTATAGGATTAATATTCAATTGGTTGGGAATGTAATTAATCCCTTTTGAAAATTTTATTTTGGCCTGTAATCATAACAGCTCAAGGCATCAACACGAACTTTATACTCTATGGATGTATGTTAGCTCTATTTACGCCTTTAATCCACACTTAAGGAACTAGGGTCTTACACGATCGCTGACCCGCAGATTCATTGCTCAACTTTCTGTCCATAGGCGATGGATCTCCTCCTTCACGCGGTCGACCGCTTCTTCCAAAATTACATTTTTAGCCCTTTTCTTGTTCTACCTTGAGTCTTTATCATCTCCAAAGATTTCCTTGGTCTTTTCACCTTTTTAGCTCGATTTCTTTGATTTCACCTACATTTACACAATTATACGATTATGTAGCATATATAACAAATTATCCATCAAAAGACAATTAAGCGCAATAGATATGTCTATTTCTAGTCACATCAAACTCCCCCATACTTACTCTTTACTCGACCTCGGGTGTAATGCCTCGAGTTACTTTATACACGTGTCATATGATTATACCGTTAATATGATTAATTTCGGTATGATATGGACCCAGGTTTGGGTTGAACCGAGGATTAATGAACACATATATGGAATGAATATTAAATATATGACAAGAGAAACATGATGCACAAGATGTAGTGCATAGGAATGATTGAATTAAATCAAGTGTAGTGACATATCAAGCAACTTGGACTAGTAGGCATTTTGAATTGAATTTCATATGCATGTGCCTTTTATTTGAGTTTGCATTTGAGGTTGATAAATATGAGATATCAGATTTGCAACTCACAATACACCTCAACACACCTACAAAATCCCTACACAAGCTCCTCTCTCATTTCTTCCTTAGGTTGAATTTTTGAACTTGGATTGCACTTGGTAATCAAGCTAGAAAATAAAGTGAAGTGATATAATAACTTCTTGGCAAGGAATTCATGAGTTTAAGCTTGATTTATGTTGTTGTGTATGAAGTATGTGAAGTTGAGTCTCAAGTGTTCATGTTTGAAATCATAACTTGTTTCCAAGAATTGGATTCTAGGATGATGGAAACATGTTTATATATTACTAGAGATTTCAAGAACATGTGGAAATGGTTAATTTCGAGTTGTAGGAGAAGAATTATGAAGATATGCTTGAAAATCGCCATGATCTAAGTTTTCTGGACATCGGCGATCGATCGGTGCTTGTGTTGCGATCGATCGCCGAGGACAGACAAAATATAAGGCGGTGAAACTATGTGGCGATCGATCGGTGAGTTTGTAGCAATCGATCGCTATGAACAGGGCATTTTGGCGATCGATCGCCAAGTAGTTGCGATCGATCGCGAGGAGACATAAAGTTTTGGCGATCGATCGGCAATTGTAGCGATCGATCGGTGCCTTGGAAATTATGAAAAATGTTATATTTTTGTAGCATTTATTTTTGAAGCCTCTTATAACATGGTATATTGTTCATGTGCTTGTAGCATCATCACAGGGGACGAGACAAAGAGACAATTAGCCATCAACACCTGATTTATCGCTTTTATTGCCGTATACCAGGTACGTGTTGACGTACGGAGTATAGATATTGTGTGATGATGTTATGAGATTGGTATCATATGATTTGTAGTATCATATGCATGTACATTCATGGATATCTTGTTTTTGAGATGGATGAAGTATATGCTTTAGCATTTGAGGTATACGCCTGGTTTGGGTATATGCTCGGGTATGCTACATATACTTGGTATGAGAGATATACGCCGGTTTTTGGGTATATGCTCTGGCTATTATCATGTGAGGACGGTACTATGATATGTGTTGCTAATATGAAGATGTGAGGCGGTTCCACTGACATATTGAGCGGAAATAGAAATATATATTAGTCTCGTGATAATAGGATGTGTGATGAGACATGTCATGACATAGTTGCATTTGTTGATGCATGATAACATAACATTCATAATTGATGATTATTATTGTGCTTTATCATTGATATTTTTATTGATATCGCACTGAGATAGTTGTTTATCTATACTCACGTTGTGTGAATGTTTCTGTAGGGACTCATAGACGTGGGAGGACGGGATGTGAGTCATTTTCCATCGCGAACTGAACCACTGCCTAGGAGTTGTCTTGATTTAAGTTGTTTGAATTCCATATGATGTATATATGGTAGGGTTTTTACAAAGTTGTAACAACTTACTTACTAAGAAACTTCTAATCAGTGCATCTTTTTACTTAATTCAGACTCACGTATGTATGATTAATTGATACATAATGGATTAAGTAATGAGGACCCCACATTAGTTGTATCCGAGCAGTGGTTCGAGAAAGGGGTGAACATGGGTAGAGGAAGTGTATTAGGGAGTTACCTAAACACTTGAAAACATGTTGAGATGGTAATATTGTAGGGTCTTCCTACCTTAACATCATATTATACACGTATTATGGACTAAACATGCATTCATAACATCTTAGGGTTCCGGTTGTAGCTTTGAGCTAATAAGATTACAGGCCAAAATAAAATTTCAAAAGCTAATTAATTACATTCTCAATAATGAATGTTAAAGCTATAGATTTACACTACTCCTAGAGTAGAGACTATCAAAATCCTGTATCCTATATTCATCTTGCTCCTTTTAGCTCACTGCCTCAACCCGACCCTAGGCCCTTCGGTCCAAAAGTGTACCTACAGGAACAACCCATCATGAGCATGTACATCATTACTTAACATCATAAGGTGATGGCATATAAATAAATGCATGAAAATAATCGTAACATATACTTCCTGGTTAATCGTATTAATACACTTAGTTGTCCCTGTTTCATAGTCATGCATATGGGCATCTTACCCTATCGTATGGCATCTTACCATATCATAATCATCGTGTGTCATCTTACCACGTGGGCATCTTACCCTATCGTAGGGCATCTTACCACATCATAAACATCGTGTGGCATCTTACCACGAGGGCATCTTACCCAATCGTATGACATCTTACCATATCATAAACATCGTGTGGCATCTTACCACGATGGCATCTTACCCTATCGTATGGCATCTTACCATATCATAAACATCGTGTGGCATCTTACCACGAGGGCATCTTACCATATCGTATGGCATCTTACCATATCATAAACATCGTAACATTTTATAAATATCATATAAACATCATCACTTCATAGACATCATCATAAACTTACTTATCATTATCATCATCATAAACATCTTAAATACTTATACGATTATTGCATAGTCATAGTGTAAGAATATGTTACCGTCCGATGCCCGTACGCGTCTTACGTACCTTAATTCCAAAAGTGGAGAAATTGGAGAACTTTATCTCCTTGATGTCGTCGGCACCTGGGATGGTTCTACACAACCATGCAAATCAATATTAGAAGCTAAATAATAGCCAAATACCAAAAAATCATCAAAAATCATCATTTTCCACTTTTTAAACAGTGGCGATCGATCGCTACTTGAGGCGATCGATCGCCTCGCTTTTTGCCTTGCGGTGATCGATCGCTAAAAATATGGCGATCGATCGCCTGTAGCGATTTTTGCTACTGGCCTTCGGCGATCGATCGCCTCATTTATGGCGATCGATCGCCACCTGCTGGTGCGCGATTTTCACCTTTTTTGAGCATCTTTCCAAGCTCCAACTCATACCTTGCAAACCCAAACTTTCCTACAACATCAACATCATCAAAACTCACTAAAACCCACATAAAACACTTCAAAAATCATACCCCAACAACATATAACACATACCCAAAACAAACCCACATAAATCACTTCAAAATCACCCCATTTCAAAACCAAACATCATAAAAACTTTAGGAAGGGTTCCATACCTCTTGAAGACTCCAAATCTTAACAAAGATCACACAAACAAAAGTTTTGTGGAGCTTCCTTCTTCCTCCTTTGAAGAATTTCGAAAATGGGGTGAGGTTAGGGTTGTGGAGATGATTTGGGGATTTTAAGAGTGTTTGGTAAAGTGAAGGAAAAAGGTATAGTGGGGATATATGGGTTAATTCAATTAAACTTGTACCCATTAATTAACATGATGTATAAAATACCCCAACATGGCATTTTAAAAGCATTTTACAAAAATGCAACAAACTTCCTCTAACTTCATATCTTCCTCATAATTGGCAATCCAAAACAATAATTCATGTTAACACTTCATTACCCATCACATAACCCAATTATCAACATAATTCATCATATAAACATAATTAATGCCCAAATTGCATATAATTAATTTAGGGGCATCACAAATATCATGTTAGGATTTGTAATATGATGTTCTTCTAACATGTTTTATAATTGTGAATGTTATTGTTAACCCTTGATATACAGTTATGACAGACAGAGGGTATCATGAGGATGTTGGGGATGCCATGAGTGGCAATGCTAGTGTGAGGATGGCGCCTGTGCCACCGCCACCGATTGGGCAAGGGCCAGTGGAACATGTACTGTTACCTGGCGAGTTAACATTGACGCAATTTCTGAGTTATCAACCACCCAGGTTTGAGGGTACTGAATCAGGGGAACTGGCAGAGGAGTGGCTGGAACGTGTGGAACAGATATTTGTGTCAGCACCGTGTGCCAAGACTGCTTGGTTACGCTTAGCTAAATTTCAGTTGGCTAAGAAAGCAATGATGTGGTGGAAAGCTACATTGATTGAGCTGAGAGCTCAAGGTCAGACTGTGGACTGGGATGTTTTCAGAACTCGTTTTCTTGCTCACTACTTCTCTGTGGCTGCAAGGCAGAGGAAAGAATATGAGTTTACAAATTTGAAACAGGGTAATATGACTGTGTCTGAGTATGCGGTGCAATATTCATCGTTGTTACGATATGTACCACATATTGCTGCTAATACCAAGGTAAAGATTAGACAATTTGTAAAGGGCTTGAGGGCGGAGTTATTTGATAGGGTGATGTCTAATAACCCTTGTTCATATGAGGAAGCGTTGATGAGATCCGAAATGGCTGAGATTGCTGTTGGTGTTTTTCAAGATGTGGGACATTCTCAGATACCTACATCAGAGAGCATGAGACCACGGGGGAAAATGTTTAAACCATCACGAGGAGGTGCTTCTTCCTCTCGATTTAGTGGGAAACGTTTTGGACCACGGAAAGGGGATGACCGAAGAGCTAAGGGACAGTTCCAAGGTAGTAGTAGTGGCAGTGGTGTGCAATGCTTTAAATGTGGCGGACCACATTTGAAACGAGATTGTCCATTGAATACAGTAGTTTGTTTCCGTTGTTGGAGACCAGGACATGTGATCCGTGATTGTCCTCAAGTGGGTGGACAACAAAGGAGAGGACCAATGTCAGAGAATACAGTGCAACAGAGATCACAGGGTGTACCACAATCTGGTGGAGGACAGAGGGCAGGACCACCTCAGGCTCAGGTATATGCATTGAACAGGGAGCAAGCAGAGGCAGCTCCTGATGATGTGATAGCGGGTAAGTGTACTTTGTTTACTTATCCATCTTTACTTTTGATTGATACTGGTGCATCACATTCTTTTGTTGCACAAAATTTTATTGACCGGTATCATATATGCTCGTCTCCACTGTTGATGCCTCTTTATGTTTCGACACCCATGGGAACTACTGTGATGACTTGTCAGAGTGTGTCTGATTGTGATATTCAGTTTGAGACTGAGTATGGACTACAGGTGTAAGGACCACCGTGCCCTTAACCCGTTATTAGTGTATTAATCAATACCACTAGTGCATACAATCATACTACCATGGGGGAAAGCCATGTGCAAGTGCAACACCATATGCTATCCAGAAAATTTCTTGTATTTGATCCGCATAATATTCAAACTCCCCAACCAAATTTATTTATATAACATGCACCCTTATAATACACTAACATGCTCTCAGTTCATTTGGCAATTCCATATTTAATTGCATGCAAACCATGAATGAATAGAGAAGAGCCGCAGCCCATTTATACATTCCATATACACGTAAAATGTACTCACATAAGAGCATCCAATGGACACACGTGTATCTAATGTATAAAACACTCTACCGGATACCGTTATTGGCACTTCAATCCTGGAAGTACCTCCCAAGCACCGCTCGATCTCAACTCTGGATCTATGCACTTATTCAACTAGCTCTGGTACCTCGATCCTGGAAGTACCTCAAATCAACAGCCCGAGCTCAACTCCAAAGCTGCTGCTACACCTATAACACCTGCCCCAACAGAGACAGCCCCACACGGGGTGAGCATACCAATACCACCAATTCAATAATCATAACATTGCAATTCATAATTTACAGAATGTAAATGCCATAATTTAAATGATACTCCGTGGATGGTATCATCCTCATCCGGGATCCCCTGTATTGTCCCTGTTCTCAAAATAACCAAACTCATCAAATTCTCAAAGCCACTTAATCGCCACATAGATTAACTAATACCGTTCTATTATGCTAGTTCCATAATCAATATGGTAAAATCATTATATAAAAGACCGTAGATCTCACATATATCTAACCAATAATTCCATGTTCCTATTTCATTGCTCGCTCCACAATAGTGGCACTCTAAACCCCACGCACCCTCAACAATAGCGGCGTCATAACCGATGGTCGCTCAACGACGACATCATCCCAAATCATTGTTCCCTCAATAGCGGCACCGTATGGTTCCAAATGTATAACCATTTGATGCAAATACCATTTACCATGCATATCGTATCCATTTATAGCAAGTATCATGTAGCATGCATTTCAATGCCTATTTGATGCAATTACCACATACCATGTATTTCAATGTCCATATAATGCAATTATTACACACCATGTGTTTCAATGTCCATTTAATGCAATTATCACATACCATGCATTTTACAATTGCAACATTATAATAGGCTATGCTCGTACGTCATACGTACCTTATAATCTCGTAGTTTGAGTCCAACTTTGCCTGAGTTCCACGTCCGATGAGTTATGTGCTAACACACAAATAACTCTCAATTAAACATAGGCATGCAATCACGTGCTCAAGCACGTTCACAATTTCCAAACCTATCGTCTAACCATAACGATTACCAAAATAAAAGCCCCCCCGGCTAAGCATGCATAATACCCAAAATATATCATTTTATAAGTTTACTAGATAGCCAAAGACTCAACCGAGAATCCCATTTAATTTAACTTGGCTCCAACCAAACCATTTTAAAAGCCTAGCATTCCCATTGGAATGTGAACATTGCCCCGGAAGCCGACTATTTAAGTCGCAAATCCAAAATCCCCCGAAAAAGCCAAGAAAACCTAATTGCACTTGCTGGCGGTCGATCGCTATATCGGGCGATCGATCGCTAGCCCCTTGGCGATCGATTGCTCGATATAGCGATCGATCGCCAGACCTTACTGGCGTGAGGTGATCGATCGCTCAAAAGTGGCGATCGATCGCCACTATGCTGAAAAGCCTACTGCCAGCGGGCGATCGATTGCTCGCCACAGGCGATCGATCGCTACGTCCTGCAACACGAAAAACTCCATTTTTAAAAGCTTGAAACCTCCACAATACACACCCCAACTCCTCCCAACTCAAAACCACAACAAAACAACACACAAGAACCTCCAACAAGGGTGTTAGACTTGAATTTAAAACAAACCCAAAAGATTTCAAGATTTCACCAAAATCACCCAACCCAAACCAACCTCAAAACTCAACCAAAACCAACAAAATTACCATCAAATCAAAGCTACAAGAGAGGAGAATGAGATTACCAGCTTTTCTTCAAGAAATCCGGCCCCTAATCGTGTTCCCAATGATTTCCATTGAAGGGGAAAGAGGGGAAGGGTTTTGGGGTAAAGGGGGAGAGAGCGATGAGAGATAGAGGTGATTCCGGGAGAGAAAAATGACGGAATCCCGAGTCCATCTGGTATATATAACAAAAATGCTCCAAAATATCAATACCTCCACAAATACATCATGATTCATTAAAAATCATCTGTTTTAAAAAACTCTCTCTCCAACAACAAATTCATCACCAGCTCCAGTACAAAGTACTCCGGATCCCAGATTCCACCAAAAATCAAATTCCAAGGTTATCACCACGATGAGAATACAATCTCATCCCTTGGATCCAACGACTCTAAATATCGGATTTCAAATCCCCGCGAGTCCCAAAACCGCAATTAATTCATAATTGCCAAAACTAAAATCCATTAAGGATTATTACTACACCGGGATTAACACCGATAATTCCCAGACATCACAACAGGCTGATTTGATTGTGTTAGACATGACAGATTTTGATTGCATTCTTGGAATCGATGTGTTAAGTAAACATAAATCTGTTGTGGATTGTTGTCAGAAGATAGTGAGATTTCAGTCTGATACTGGAAATCAATGGTTCTTCTATGGCCAGGGATCGAGGGCAAGGATTCCTTTGATATCACCAATCCGAATGTCGCGTTTGTTAGAACGTGGACATGCGGGTTATTTGATTTATGCCCTTGATGTAACTGAACCTAAAATAGAAAGGAAAGTGGAGGAGATACCAGTGGTTGCAGAATATGCAGATGTGTTTCCGGATTGAGATACCTGGATTTCCACCGAGTTGAGAAGTGGAATTTGGTATTGATTTGATACCTGGTACTTCTGCAATTTCACGAGCTCCTTATCGGATGGCACCGACTGAATTGAAAGAATTGAAAACTCAATTGCAATACATATTGGACAAGGGGTACATACGTCATAGTGTATCTCCTTGGGGTGCTCCAGTATTATTTGTTAAGGAAAAGGATGGGACAATGCGATTGTGTATTGACTATCGACAATTGAACAAGGTAACCATAAAGAATAAATATCCTCTTCCTCGTATTGATGATTTATTTGATCAGTTACAGGGATCAGAAATCTATTCTAAAATTGATTTGAGATCTGGTTATCATCAAATACGTGTGAGAGAGGGTGATGTACAGAAGACAGCATTCAGAACTTGCTATGGACATTATGAGTTTCTGGTGATGCCATTTGGAGTGACAAATGCCCCAGCTGTCTTTATGAGTTTAATGAATCGGGTTTTCCAGGAATACCTTGATCGATTTGTCATTGTCTTTATCGATGATATACTGATCTATTCGCAGAATGATGCCGAACATGCCCAACATTTGCATATGGTATTGCAATTGTTGAGGACACATCAATTGCATGCCAAACTCAGTAAGTGTGAGTTTTGGTTGACTAGTGTCGGCTTTTTGGGGCATGTAATATCGAAAGAAGGTATATCAGTTGATCCGAAAAAGATCGAAGTAGTGTTGAATTGGTCAGCACCTATTTCTGTGCCAGAAATTCGTAGTTTCTTGGGCTTGGCTGGATACTATAGACGATTTGTTGAAGGATTTTCAACAATTGCCAAACCATTGACACAATTGACACATAAGGGAGTATCGTTTCAATGGTCAGAGGCTTGTGAGCATAGTTTTCAGGAATTGAAACATCGATTGACTACAGCTCCAGTCTTGATTATTCCATCGGATCATGACAGGTTTACCTTATATACTGATGCATCATTACTAGGTTTGGGTTGTGTATTGATGCAGGATAAACATGTAGTGGCTTATGCATCACGACAATTGAAACCACATGAAATGCGATATCCAGTGCATGATCTGGAATTAGCTGCCATTTTCTTTGCCTTGAAGATATGGCGACATTATTTATATGGTATGTCGTTTACCATATACACAGATCATAAGAGTTTAAAGTTTTTATTCACTCAAACAGAATTGAATATGAGGCAAAGAAGATGGATGGATCTGTTGAAAGATTATGATTGTGAGATTGAATATCATCCAGGAAGAGCTAATCTTACAGCTGATGCATTGAGTCGAAAAGTACATCATACAGCTGATGAGATGATTCATTTATCTGCCTTGATGACTTCTTGTTGTACTTTGGGTTATGAGTTTGATGTGGAAACAGTGCCAGTACGTGTATCAACATTATTGGTTGAACCTGATATTTTTGAGAAAATCAAGACAGCACAAAATACTGATGATGAGGTACAACAATGGAAGGACATGATAAATCAAGGACAAACATCTCAATATATACTTGCAAGTGATGGAGTTCTTAAATACAGAAACTGTTGGGTAGTACCTGCTTCATTGGGACTACGTCAAGAACTACTACAACGTGCTCATTGTAGTAGATACAATATACATCCTGGAGGAAAGAAAATGTATCATGATTTACGTACCCAATTTTGGTGGAAACGCATGAAACAGGATGTGTTAAACTTTGTAAAACGGTGTTTAGTCTGTCAACAAGTAAAAGCAGAAAGACAGAAACCAGGAGGTGAATTACACAGTTTGGAAATTCCTCAGTGGAAATGGGAACAAATTACAATGGATTTTGTGACTCATTTGCCACGGGCGTCTTCTGGTTGTGATGCTATTTGGGTGATCATTGACCGACTCACCAAAGTATCTCATTTCGTGCCATATTGTATGACATTTACGTATCTGCGATGGCACAGTTGTACATTCAACATGTAGTGAGACTACATGGTATACCAGTTTCCATTTTGTCGGATAGAGATCCGAGATTTACTTCTCATTTTTGGGAAGGGTTACAGACAACATTGGGAACTGAAGTGCGATTGAGTACAGCATATCATCCTCAGACAGATGGACAAACAGAGCGTACGATACAGACACTTGAGGATATGTTGCGTGGCTGTGTACTAGAGTTTGATACCTCTTGGCAAGAGTCGTTGCCATTAGTGGAATTTTCATATAATAACAATTATCAATCTAGTATACAGATGGCACCCTTTGAGGCTCTGTATGGGCGACGATGTAGATCACCATTGTATTGGGATGATGTGGATCAGTCTTCCTTACATGGACCGGATATGATTCTTGAAATGGAAGAAAAAGTAAAGTTGATTCGATTGAAACTTAAAGCTACCCAGGACCGACAGGCTGCTTATGCCAATAAGCGTCGTAGACCACTTGAATTTCAAGTTGGTGATCGTGTATTCTTGAAAATCTCACCTTTTAAAGGTGTAGTACGATTTGGTAAACGTGGGAAGCTGTCTCCATGATACGTTGGTCCGTATGAAGTATTGCAACGTATTGGTACGTTGGCATATCGTTTGGCACTACCACCAGCCTTGAGTAGTATGCATGATGTCTTTCATGTTTCACTGTTGAGGAAATATGAACCAGATCCAAGTCATGTATTACAGTTACCTGATGTACAGTTGGATACAGATGTATCGTATGAGGAACAACCAGTTATGATCTTGGATCGAGCTGAACGCAGGTTGCGTAATAAAGTGATTCCTATGGTTAAGGTACAGTGGGACAGAAGGGGTGTCGAAGAGGCAACGTGGGAGACGGAGCAACATATGATGCAACGGTATCCAGATTTGTTTTCTGGTATGTTAATATGTTAGTTTTACATGTTTCTTATGGTGCATATATCATATGTGTTGTTATGTGAAGCATGTATTATGTTTGTATATGCAATTTTGAGGACGAAATTCAATAAGTAGGGGAGAATTGTAATGCCTCGAGTTACTTTATACACGTGTCATATGATTATACCGTTAATATGATTAATTTTGGTATGATATGGACTCAGGTTCGGGTTGAACCGAGGATTAATGAACACATATATGAAATGAATATTAGATATATGACAAGGAAAGAAACATGATGCACAAGATGTAGTGCATAGGAATGATTGAATTAAATCAAGTGTAGTGACATATCAAGCAACTTGGACTAGTTGGCATTTGAATTGAATTTCATATGCATGTGCCTTTTATTTGAGTTTGCATTTGAGGTTGATAAATATGAGATATCAGATTTGCAACTCACAATACACCTCAACACACCTACAAAATCCCTACACAAGCTCCTCTCTCATTTCTTCCTTAGGTTGAATTTTTGAACTTGGATTGCACTTGGTAATCAAGCTAGAAAATAAAGTGAAGTGATATAATAACTTCTTGGTAAGGAATTCATGAGTTTAAGCTTGATTTATGTTGTTGTGTATGAAGTATGTGAAGTTGAGTCTCAAGTGTTCATGTTTGAAATCATAACTTGTTTCCAAGAATTGGATTCTAGGATGATGGAAACATGTTTATATATTACTAGAGATTTCAAGAAACATGTGGAAATGGTTAATTTCGAGTTGTAGGAGAAGAATTATGAAGATATGCTTGAAAATCGCCATGATCTAAGTTTTCTGGACATCGGCGATCGATCGGTGCCTGTGTTGTGATCGATCGCCGAGGACAGACAAAATATAAGGCGGTGAAACTATGTGGCGATCGATCGGTGAGTTTGTAGCGATCGATCGCTATGAACAGGGCATTTTGGCGATCGATCGCCAAGTAGTTGCGATCGATCGCGAGGAGACATAAAGTTTTGGCGATCGATCGGCAATTGTAGCGATCGATCGATGCCTTGGAAATTATGAAAAATGTTATATTTTTGTAGCATTTATTTTTGAAGCCTCTTATAACATGGTATATTGTTCATGTGCTTGTAGCATCATCACAGGGGATGGGACAAAGAGGCAATTAGCCATCAACGCCTGATTTATCGCTTTTATTGTCGTATACCAGGTACGTGTTGACGTACGGAGTATAGATATTGTGTGATGATGTTATGAGATTGGTATCATATGATTTGTAGTATCATATGCATGTACATTCATGGATATCATGTTTTTGAGATGGATGAAGTATATGCTTTAGCATTTGAGGTATACGCCTGGTTTGGGTATATGCTCGGGTATGCTACATATACTTGGTATGAGATATATATGCCGGTTTTTGGGTATATGCTCTGGCTATTATCATGTGAGGACGGTACTATGATGTGTTGCTAATATGAAGATGTGAGGCGGTTCCACTGACATATTGAGCGGAAATAGACATATATATTAGTCTCGTGATAATAGGATGTGTGATGAGACATGTCATGACATAGTTGCATTTGTTGATGCATGATACAAAACATTCATAATTGATGATTATTATTGTGCTTTATCATTGATATTTTTATTGATATCGCACTGAGATAGTTGTTTATCTATACTCACGTTGTGTGAATGTTTCTGTAGGGACTCATAGACGTGGGAGGACGGGATGTGAGTCATTTTCCGCCGCGAACTGAACAACTGCCTAGGAGTTGTCTTGATTTAAGTTGTTTGAATTCCATATGATGTATATATGGTAGGGTTTTTATAAAGTTGTAACAACTTACTTACTAAGAAACTTCTAATCAGTGCATCTTTTTACTTAATTCAGACTCACGTATGTATGATTAATTGATACATAATGGATTAAGTAATGAGGACCCCACATCGGGTAAATCAGACAAAATTAAAATCTTTTTGTTTGGCTCATAACATCATAACAAACTAACTTGTCTTCACTTTTATGCCTCAACAATCATAAACATGTATAGTAATGAAAGGCGGTGAAAAGTTAACAGTGGAACAAGTTCAATCCCTAGACATCTCATACTTAACAAAGTAGCGAATGTGTGTGTGGTCATAAACAAATGTCATGTACAAATTATAGATCCAATAAATGCAAAGAGAAGTGTGAATTTTACACTTATTTTGTTGTGTTTTTGTATTGATTTTCGTGTTGATTCCTGGATGATTTTACTTTTTTTGGTATAAATTTGTGTATTTCACAAATCGGTCCAAGGGAATAAAAGTGGAGGAAACAAGCTAAAAATGTTGAAAAATGACCAAACCGAGCGAAGATGTTGAAAGGTGGACTGACATCTCAAAGTTAGAATTCTTATTAGCTCGGTGATCGATCGACATAAGAACAGCGATCGATCGCGGAGCTATGCATTGTGGAACCAAGCAGATTGTATTGGCGATCGATCGGCAAAGATTCACGATCGATTGCCAATGTACAGAGAATTCTCACGATCAATCGGTGGGAAGCCGCGATCGATTGCGGATGAATATTTTGGCTATGAACGACCAGTAGGAAGTGGTGATCGATCGGCACTGAACGAAGATCGATCGCCGATAAGTGTTTTATGGAAAAAAATGACTTTCTATTTTTGGTTCAAGATGGACTCCTCCCTACTCGGATTTTCCTTAGTTATCAGACCTAGGCACGAAAACTAGAGGACTATGGTCACTTTTTCTGAGACCTACGGGTAGCCTATTCTTCCTCCATCCACAACAAAACATACCACAATTTATTGAAGAGCAAGAGCAACACAAGGAACGGAAGAACGGAGCGACGCACAGAGTGACATCCTCGTTATCTTAGTAATTCTGAATTTAGTTATTTTGAATTTCAGATTTTGATGTTGAATTTGTTTAAAGACATATTTCTGCATTATAATTTGAATATGGTTGTTGGCTAATTTTGTTTATCAAGACATAGGGGATCCCATGTTTGAACCCTTGAGTTAATTATCGGTTTTGATTCGATTTCCATTATCTTTGTGCATAATTTATGTTTTTAAAGCTTGTAAAAGATTAGCTACCTTTTGCATGATTTTGGTAATCGTGATTGAATTGACCATAGGAGATTACGACACGACGTAGTAAATTAGGCCGTGGGTTTTAGGTTGAGACGGACAAAGTAAAATCTAGCACACGTGTGATAGCAATAGATTTACCAAAATCGAAGACTAGTAGTTTTCACAAAGCGTTTTTCGGTATTAATCGTCAAATAAGGACACGGGAGTGGTTTATTGTAGATTAATGCTAGACTTGTTATAGCCGACCAAGATATAACGGATGAAATAGGAAAACTCGTCACCCAAGAACATAGAATTTTGAATCTTAATTAAAACAACTTTTGGGGGATTATATGGGTGAACCGACGTCTTGATAATTATTTGATCAGATTTCTTCAATAATCCATCGCTGCTGTTTAGGTTGATTTTTGTGTTTGAGTCAATTTAATTTATTAATCATTCCATAATCGTAGGTTAAATATAGTTAATCTAATCGAACGTGGTACTTATTTTCTAATCCATGTGGGTTCGACAATCCGTACTTTTCATAATCTATACTAAAACTTGACACCATACGCTTGCGGTATCGCTACACTAGAACTAACTGTTTAAAATAAAAGCGATCAAGTTTTTGGCGCCGTTGCCGGGGACTAGTTTAAGTAATATCATAGGAGATTAGTTGACTGTAATTTAGCAATTTTCTTTTTGTTGTCTTCGATTTTTTTCCTTTCTTTTCTAACTACTATTCTACTATTGCCTTCTCTTTGGTTGGATTTTGTAGGTTATACTCCCTAGTGCATGCTAAGGAGTGAACAACCGGCACTTGAGCCTTTTGACCCCGAAATTGAAAGAACTCTTCTTAGAAGACTAAGAGAAGTATGAACAATGGCTGAAAACAATGAAGGAGGAGGTGGAAGAGATGAAAGACGGAATGAAGAGGTGCCTAATAGAAGATCCCTCATGGATTATGCTCATCCCTCATTCCATGGATCATTGTCTAGTATCACTAGACCAAGCATACATGTGAACAAGTTTGAAATCAAGCCTGCAATCATACAAATGATCCAGCACTCGGTGCAGTTTGGGGAGCGACCACTGATGATCCCAACACTCACATAGCAAAATTCTTGGAAATTTGCGACACCTTCAAGCATAATGGCGTCACTGATGAAGCCACCAGGTTACGACTGTTCCCTTTCTCTTTAAATAATAAATCTAAATCTTGGTTGCATTCTTTGCCTACAGGATCAATTACCACTTGGGATGGGATGGTGCAAGCGTCTTGTCAAAATACTTCCCACCATCAAAGACTGTTAAGATGCGAAATGATATCACTACATTTGCGCAAAATGATCCTGAAACACTGTATGAAGCATGGGAGCGCTTCAAGGACTTACTGAGGAGATGCCTACACCATGGCCTTCCCATCTAACTGCATGTACAAACTTTCTATAACGGTTTTTCTGATAACCGTTCTATGATTGATGCAACATCAAGAGGTACTATGATGAGAAAGACGCCGGAGGAGGCCTATACACTGTTGGAGGAGATGGCTGCTAATAGCTGTCAATGACAGTGCGAGAGAAACGTGCCGAAGAAGCAAGCTGGAGTTCATCAAGTGAGCAAAGTTACTGCTTTGGCCGCTCAAATTGAGGCATTGAACAAGAGACTAGATAGCATGAGCATGACAGTGATGAAAGCTCAAGTGATTACTTGTGACCTATGCGGAGGCAATCATCCGAGCGTTGAATGCCAAATAGGTAACCCATTCGTTCAGACTAATGAAGCTGTGAATTATGTAGGAAACCGGCCACAAAACAACCCCTACCCAAATACATACAATACGGGGTTGAGGTATCAACCGCAACCACCATCGAGTTATCCACCACAGCTAAGCATGGAGGAGCTATTGACCAAGTTCATATCTTCAACTGAAACAAGGATGAACAAGCAAGATTCATCTATCAAAAACTTGGAGCTTCAAGTAGGCAATTGGCAACTATCTTGGCTAGGAGAGCACAAGGAACTTTACCGAGTGACACAGAGAAGAATCCAAGGGAGCAAGCCAATGTCGTGACCCTAAGAAGCGGAAAGGAACTTGCCAAAGAGAATGAGACTAAAACGCTAGAAATTAAGCAAGAGGAGAATGAGCAATCACGCAACAAGGGTATGTCTACGAAGTCCACTACACCTAGCACACAAGGTACATATTCCTCTCCCATTTCCCGCAGCAGTCAGTAGGGCAAATGTTGATTCAAACTTTGCCAAATTTTTAGGCATGCTTAAGAATTTAGATATAGACATACCATTTATTGATGCATTACGAGAAATGCCAATATGTTAAATTCTTAAAGAAGATGTTGGCGAAGAAGCATAAATTGGGAGAGCACAAGACTATCTTATTGACCGAGGCATGAAGTGCCATTATGCAAAAGAAGTCGGTCACGAAGTTGAAGGATCCAGGGAGTTTTTCTATCCCTTGCACAATTGGGCCTATTTCTTCCATTAAATCATTATGTGATTTGGGTGCTAGTGTGAACTTAATGCCGTTGTCTGTTTTTAGGCGACTTGGACTGGGAGAGCCGAAGACCACTAGGGTGGTGTTGCAGATGACGGACAAGTCTATCACCCATCCACTAGGAATCGTCGAGAATGTGCCAGTCAAGATAAATCAATTCACTTTCCCGGTGGATTTTCTTGTGTTGGATATGGAGGAGGATGCGAGCATGCCATTTATTCTGGGGCGCCAATTCCTAGCTACCGGAAGAGCTATTATCAATGTTGAAGAAGGGAAGTTGATCCTCCGTGTAGGAGAGGATCATGTCACCTGTACTATGTTTCAAAATTCACCACAAGAACACAACACGCACACATATTTTATTATTGATAAATTAATATTTTTCCTAATGATGTGGTGCAAGGTACTGATGAGGTGAAGGTGAAGCCCGAACTAGAGACTGAAGAAAGCAAGAGCCATGACAGGGTGAAGCCAAGGAATGCGAAGAAGCAAAAAGATAAAAGGACGTTTATGAAGGGAGAGACAGTCCAATTGCATAAAGCGCCACCACCCCGCATTTTCCAAAGCAAGCGAAAGGCTTCATCGGCTGGACCATTCACTGTTACCAAGATATACCCGCATGGAGCCATTAAGGTAAGTGATCCTATTCTAGGAATGATGAAAGGTTGAGGCATTACCCAATTGATTACGGAGATTCGTGCTCCACAAACGATTCCAACCTTTGAGGAAATATGGTAAGAAGTCTAGCTTTAGACTATAAATCAAGAACTATTTTTCTTCCTTCTCCTTCGTTTTTGAATTTAGTAGGTAGTTTCATGATTTTAGTTTGGTTGTTGACTCTTGACTGCATTTATATCAAAAAAAAATAATGATTCGGGCAGTGTGTTTTGGCGATCGACCGCCATACCATCGCGATCGTTCGCGTGTCCGGAAAAAAAAAATTAGGTCGCGATAGATCAGCATTGCATCGATATCGATCGCGCCATTCTAGAAAAGTCTCACGATCGATTGGCAAACATCCGCGATCGATCGCGAGGAATTTGTTTTTGTTTTTTTAATATCAGATTCAACACCTTACACACAAAACAAAAAATCGAAACCCTCCCCCGAATTCCCCAATTTTCTTCAACTCTTCACCATTCCATCACAAATCCTCCCCTCTTCTTCAAATTTTCGAAAATAATCCTCAATTCTAACATCAAACTTCAATTTTTCACAGGAATTATCAAGGGAGAAGAAGTTTTGAGCACTCTACACTCCAAGTGGAAGCCATGGAAAGCTAAAAACTACCAAGTCTAAAATTTTTGAAATTTTTGAAATTTTTGAGGTAATTTAGCTTTGTTATACATGGACTATGAATTGTTTGTCAATTAGTGTTGGGGTGTGAAGAAAAAAAAGGGTTTGAATAGTGAATTGGTGAAATTGGGATTGTTGGTCTTGATAAGTTTGGGGGAAAATTGAAGAGCTTCTCATTGGATGTTGTGTGGTTTAGATTAGTATTCCGACTTGGATCGTTGGTTTGAGAATTTGTGCTTGAATTGAATATTGTGTTTGTTTGGAGTGTTGTTGGTTACTTTGACTAGGAATGGCACCAAAACAAAAACAAAAGTAGGTAGTTTCCCCTCCCGAGGAGTTTGACTCCCACAAGTGTATCAACAAGGAAGCTGCAAAGTATTTCGAGGTGTACCAGAAGAAAAATCTTATCCGGGAACGGGGAATGGACACAAGTAACATCGGTTGTGCTATGATCCAAGAGGAACTATGGAGAGAATGATATACTTTTGTCAACCAACCTTGCGATGTGGTGGTTTTTCTAGTCAGGGAGTAGATCTACTCCAATCTCCGGACGCAGAACCACGTGTGTAAGGACCCTAGTTCCTTAAGTGCGGATTAAAGGCAGAGATAAAGTGCATTATCAGAGTATAAAAGTTGATGTTGAGACTTTGAGCCTTAAGAATTACATGCCAAGTTAAGGACTTTCAAATGGATTAATTACATTCTCTAACAAATGAATGTTATTCACTATAGCTTTACACTACTCCTAGAGTAGACACTATACAAAATAATCCTGTCATTCCTTATCAAAATCCTTCTTCACAAGCTCACCGCCTCAACCCGCCTTAGCCCCTTTATCATGCCAAAATGTACCTACAAGGACAACCTCCAAAACATGAGCATATAATAATCCATATTCAACACAATATGAATATAAGGCGTAAATGCATAAATAATAATAAAACACTTCCTGTTTTTCCCATGCATTTTAAACGCTCCCTTTTTGGTTGTCCCTGTACCATAACTCATGAGTATAATCAATAGATTATTTAATGGTTCTACACATGTCATGACATAACACCATTTCATTATCACCAATCACCAATCCCTAGTCCGTTATAATAGTGTATTTTAATGGACCTCACTTGTCATGACAACGGCACTAATACCCCTCGCTTCGACATATTAGCGGCATTGAATAAGCTCGCGCAAATGCGACATGCGGCAATACCCTCGCTTCAACATTTGGCGGCAAATATTCTTTCCTCGCTACAATATGACAGCGGCAAAGCATTAAAATCATCACACTATATAACCATGACTCATGGGATGTGCACCAAGCAATCATCATATACATATGCAATCATAATGCATAATTCAACATGTATTTGTGTGATGCCCGGAATAATTATTAATTGTCAAATGGATTTAATTATGATATTTTTATGATATGTCGTGATAATTACGGAATTAAATTATCTGAAATTATTTGTTGTCCCGGAGTTGGAATAAATAATTTTTGAGTTGAACTTATCAGTTTATTAATTTTTTTAAAAAAGAGGCTCTTGCAAGTATTAATTATGAAATAATATGTGGAGGGTGGAGATTTACCTAATATTGTATTAAACTCATATTTGGATGGTATGGATTAATTATAAGGTTAGGGTTAAACCTTTATCTCTCCCTCATTACACACACTTGGAAATTGGTTTTCTCTCCACCCCTCATCTTCAACGCACGCCTTCCCTCTTCCAGCTGCAAAGGAACGAATTGCTACCCCATTTTTGACTGAAATTCTTGCTCAGATTTGCATGGGTTCGATGCTTAATTCATTAGCTAATTACTTCTCTTGTTCTTCGATTTATGTACAATTCTTATGCGACTTTGGTGCTAAGTTTGGTGCGATTTTTATTTACTGCGTATGGCTCGATTTCTTACTGTTTGAGGATCGGTATTTGTGCGTTTCTGGTGAGTTTTTGGCAAAAAAAATCAGCTGCCTGGTTGTTCAAATTTTAGGCTGTTGTTTTGGACAGAAAACCTTACTGTTGTGCTCGATTTTTCTGCTGTAATTGGGCTCGAAAATGTGATGCTATTTTGGTTCAAAAAATGATGGTGATTGGTTCAAAAATGTCATGTTGCTACGGTTCATCTTGTTGTGTTTTGTTCGAAAATCTTGCTGAATTGGGTTCAAAAATTGTTGCTGCCTCCTTTGATTTCCTTGATGTATGAGTTCAAATTTCTGTGCATATGGGACGACTTTCTTGATGTATTTTGGGCGAAAATTCTGCATCTTTTTGAATTCAAATTTTAAAACTGTTTTGGACAGCTTGATCAGTTTTTGGGGCTGTTATGGCCAAGTTTTAGGGATGTTGTGGACTTGAAAAGGGTGCTGATATGGTGTTTGAAAATATGATTAAATGGTGTTAGAGAATTGATTTAAACCCTTGTAAATTGTGTGGTGAAAAGCTACTCTTTGTTTCTCATAGCTTGGTAGAGTTCTAGTCGGATTTATACATTGATATTGAAGAATTTAGGCTGCTGAAATGTTGCTGCCAGTGCGTGTGTGCGCAACTGCGTGTGCGAGCTTGTGTTGTGTTCATGTTTAAATGTGCATTAGTGAGTGCATAAGTGTTGTAAATACATGTAGACATGGGTTCTAGCACGTCTTAAGGTGTATAGTGATTATTATACATGATTTGTGTGCCATGATGTGCATTAGTGGTTGATTCATCACTTTATCGAATTATTGATGCTTATATTGAGTTGTTGGACCTTCTCAGAGCAATCTCAGACCCTGGACAAAGAGAAGGATAGCTCGGTTGAAATTTCAGCGATAAGGTACGTAGTGACGTACGAGCAAGTATATATATATATATATATATATATATATATATATATATATATATATATATATATATATATATATATATATACTATGAAATATCGTATATCATGTATCGTTGAATGTAATGATTGTGTGTTGAGTTTGAGATATGCAGTATGGGGGTTACGTAATTGTGTGTAATCCGAATATATGAGTAAAGGAATGAATATGTACATATATGTGGTATGGGGGATACGTAGTTGTACGTGATCTGAGGGGGATACGTAGTTGTACGTGATCCGAGTATACGAAGTTGGGTAACGATGCCTTGGGCATGATAAATGTGAATATTGACAATGAGATAGACTGATAGGAAGGATTATCTGAATCATGGAATTATTCATGATTAAGCATATATACTAGATTCTGGTTGTATTGAATCTATCTTGTTGATGAGTATCATAATGTGAATAACGATACTGAAATTGTTGTTATGAAAGTGTGTGAGATTGAAACAGGGACAGTTCGTGGAAAGCTATGGATTCAAAATTTTACAGGGAGTACATCTTCATATAGATTTTCAATAATCTTAATTGTGATATTATGATCTCATTATAACCATTAAGCATTGTTATGAGTATGAGTATTGTGATGGGGATATGCTCACCCGTGTGGGGGCTGTTTCTGTCGAAACAGGTACAACAGGTACTAAGCTATTTTGGGATATTAGTTCGAGTTTTGTTGGATCATGCCGCTTCCAGAAGCGTATATGAGAGTGGGTAAATAGTATACGTCATTTATTCAGTTAGATTAGTATCCATTTATTTGTTGCTCGTATGTGAGCAACTGGAAGCATGTATATGGACTGTATAAGGGTGTTGAAGCCCACTTTTGATGTCTTCTTAGTATTGTGTTTTTCCCTGGCTGGGAACTTACTTAGGGTTTTGGTTTCTTTTAAGTATTGTGTTATTCCTTGGCTGAGAATTATTTTGTGATTGTTTCATTTTTGGATAGCTATATTTATGGGGATACTCTGCCCAAATTTTTATAAAAACCCACAATGTAAAAGTGGTGCAATGGTGATGATAATGGGAGAACCTTAAGTTTTATTGCTGGTAGAAGTGATCATTCCATGCTGTTATTATTTATGTCATGGAGAATATGTGAAGCATGTAATGATTCTTTTAAAGAATGGAAAATTTTTATACTCATATGACGTCTTAAATGCACTAATGACGAGTTAAGGGGTTGAGACCTTACATTAGTGGTATCAGAGCAGTGGTTAGCTCTTTGGGATGTTTAATGGACTAGGGATATGTTGATAGACATGTATATCACCTACTTTTATGCATGATCGTAGTTTTCTGTCGTCGTGACATGACGCTTGCTATGTGCATTTTATGATATGAAGCAATGAAAATTGGTGTTATTGTTAACCATCGTGATTGCAGGATCGTATGAGATACGAAGAACATGATATTGATAAACGACCAGCAATACCAATGAACATACACAATGAGGGTGATATGGTTGAAAAGCCTCGAGTATGGTAACTCGTTTTATTTCTATCATTAGCTTGACTATGGTGAAAATGATAATGCCTTTTAAGGTGCGTGATGAATGACATCGCTGATGGTAATTAATGTTGATGGTAAGTGGACGTTGTTGCTAGTAGGGGGATAAATGCGTTTTATTGAGTTGAGTTTTGTGTACATGTTATGTATATGTATGTACAATGCTGAGAAACCTGATTTTGCAGGAGAAATCAGAAAATGAGATATGATATCTGAGGATAGGAAATGGCATGCAGTACTGTGCTGTTGGAGTATGACAACAGATGATGTGACAATCGGGTATGTGTATGTCATTTACATGATGGCACATGTACGTAATGATGTACAAGCATGGATGAATACATTTTCCACTGTATTATTGAAAAGCGAAGTGCCGCTTAGGTTTAGGGTCACTTTTATGGTTGACCGACGTGTTATTATTATGTGTGGGTCACCTTCGTGTTGAGCGACGTGTTATTATTATATGTGGGTCGCCGTGGGTATGAACGACGTATTAATATATTTAAGGGTCACCACCTAGTAGTGAGTGATGTGGGTCACCGCATGTAGCGGGTGATGTGTTTATTTAGAGGTCGCCACTAGAGTGTGCAATGTGATCATGTTGTGTGAATGTATAGTGGGGTCACCGTCGAGGCTAGTGATGTGTATATATGATTTGTGGGTCGCCGTTGGTGCGTGCGATGTGTTAATATGACATATGGGTCGCCATTGACGAGTGAGCGATGTGGTCGCCGCTGACGAGCGAGCGATGTGATATGGGTCGCCACTGATGAGTGAGCGATGTGATATTGGGTCACCACTGACGAGTGAGTGATGTGGTCGCCGCTGACGAGCGAGCGATGTTTTCTTGGGTCGCCACTGAGGAGTGAGCGATGTGATTCGGGTCACCACTGACAAGTGAGTGATGTGGTCGCCGCTGGCAAGCGAGCGACGTGTATATTTCAGGTCAATGCTAGAGAGAGCATGTGACGTGTATATTGATATTGAGTCGGTGCTAGGGAGAGCATGCGATGTGATTATTGTCGGGATCGACACTATTGAGAGTGTGCAATATATTTTATGTGCCTCCACTATAGAGGGAGGGTGATGAATATACGTTGATTTAAATTGACCTTGTTGATTTGACGTATTGTGATAATCAAATGTACAGGTGAAAGCGATCATGGAGAGAGTGGATGAAGAGACATTATTGTCTCCTTTCATATTTATTGCAGTGGATGCAAGAGCGGGGTGTGATTGATACTGATATATTGATGACATTTATTAGCGAGATGATGGTATGATTATATTGTGATTATGGATAGTATATGGATGCTAGTAGTGGCGCTGATATTGTGCATGCCCGTTGTGGCGATGAGATTATGTATGCCAGTGTTGGCGATGAGTATTGATATATATTGCTATTGTGTTAGCAATGAATATTATTGTGCCGTCATTGGGCGATGAATATTGATGTATTGCTATTATGTTAGCATGAGTATTAGTGTACTGCTATTGTGTTAGCAATGTATATTGATGATGTGTTGATTTCAGATAGCAGTGGACATTGTGTTATTGTTGTTCCTTGGGTACATGAAAGGTAAAGGCCCAAGAGGATATTGGAATGTTCCACGGGAACTAGAGGTAAATCATTTCGTTTGGTTTAACATGTTTGATTTATGTTGATTGTGAACTATCGTGATTGATTGGTGTGGTCTATGAGAACCAATTGAATTGAGAAAGAAATTGTAATGACATATAGTTGATATGTTCATTGATTATTGTTGCAGAGGCTAGATAATAGTGGGGTAATGATGGTCAGATTGAATGATATTAGTTTATGAAAACATGATTGTTTAGTATATTGTGAGACTGATGATCTATTAATCATGTTATGTTGAGTTAAATGTGATCATGTTGACATTAGATTAATGGGTACGTCAAGGGATGACGTGGGATCACTATGAATGTCGTGTGCGGACATGTGATCATTGTGAACATTCATGAAATAGTACTTGTTGAATAAAGGATTGAAATGAATTGCGTCATTGAGGCATGTAATTGATTCTTATGTTGAATTTCAATCACACAGACATGTGATAGTGTGCTGTAGCATGATGTGTATAGGATTGCGTGAACTTTTGACGCAAGGAATTAATGTTTGATGATGGAAACATTATGAATATCAAAATGCATAAATGACAAGGTACGTGGTTATGTTATGAGTATTTGAGAAATACTAATGAGTTTATTTTGTACTTGTCCCATGGCAGATGATAATTGGGTGATGTAATGTGGAAAGGTTGATACTTAAGAGCATGTGAGTAATGTGATGAGCATGATACTATGATGCTATTGTGTATTGTAGATGATTCCATCTACAAATGTATGACACGAATTATTCGATATTGATGTTGACGTCTTGTTTTAGATGGAGTATAATCGTGACATAGGAATATTGATGTTAGGCCATTTATCATGATTTGATATTGATGATCGGTGGCTGTTGGTGCGTATATGTGGATATATGTGAGAATTACTAATGGATTTTCTAGTAATTACTTTGCACCAGATAATAGCCAGGAGATGATATATGAGATGTTGATGCGTAAAGGCTCAAGAGTACCACTACTTCATACGGACGATGGTGATGATGTTGGTATAAGTTGCATACATTTGCAACAACACAGGTATGAAGTTATTTATACGACAAAAGGTTGGTGTATTGTCATACATTCTTATATACACATGATATGCATAGATTGCATGATTTAGCGATTTTATGATGTGTACTATGATGAAAGTAAATTGTGACGGATTTAGATTTTGTGCAAGGAAACTGTACCGGTGCGAGTACACATGTACTAAAGTATGACAAGAAATGCTTGATTGCTAAACACTGTAAATGTTGGCTTTTATAAACTGTTAGCAATTTTTCTTGATAAGTTAATTATAGGAATGAGCTTTTGAAATGTAAACAAAATTGAACAGGGCAAGTACGATGTTAACCTCGTATTGATTTACATGAATAGAGGAATTCATATGTTAGATTATTAAATACTAATGTTGGGAACTAGTAAAGTGATGTGATTTACAGTCTTACCATTGTTGGTGCATTGGGGGCACATGTGTGAACCGTGATGATTTGGATGACTGTCATCCTACAGATGGTCAAGTCACTATCTTGAGCTGTATGCCGGTACGTGAATTTTACTGTTGGCTTTTATGGTAAGCATGCATTTTAATTTCGAGGTCGAAATTTTATTAGGTGGGGAAAATTGTGATGCCCGGAATAATTATTAATTGTCAAATGGATTTAATTATGATATTTTTATGATATGTCGTGATAATTACGGAATTAAATTATCTGAAATTATTTGTTGTCCCGGAGTTGGAATAAATAATTTTTGAGTTGAACTTATCAGTTTATTAATTTTTTTAAAAAAGAGGCTCTTGCAAGTATTAATTATGAAATAATATGTGGAGGGTGGAGATTTACCTAATATTGTATTAAACTCATAATTGGATGGTACGGATTAATTATAAGGTTAGGGTTAAACCTTTATCTCTCCCTCATTACACACACTTGGAAATTGGTTTTCTCTCCACCCCTCCTCTTCAACGCACGCCTTCCCTCTTCCAGCTGCAAAGGAACGAATTGCTACCCCATTTTCGACTGAAATTCTTGCTCAGATTTGCATGGGTTCGATGCTTAATTCATTAGCTAATTACTTCTCTTGTTCTTCGATTTATGCACAATTCTTATGCGATTTTGGTGCTAAGTTTGGTGCCATTTTTATTTACTGCGTATGGCTCGATTTCTTGCTGTTTGAGGATCGGTATTGGTGCGTTTCTGGTGAGTTTTTGGGAAAAAAAATCAGCTGCCTGGTTGTTCAAATTTTAGGCTGTTGTTTTGGACAGAAAACCTTACTGTTGTGCTCGATTTTTCTGCTGTAATTGGGCTCGAAAATGTGATGCTATTTTGGTTCAAAAAATGATGGTGATTGGTTCAAAATGTCATGTTGCTATGGTTCAAAAATCTTGTTGTGTTTTGTTCGAAAATCTTGCTGAATTGGGTTCAAAAATTGTTGCTGCCTCCTTTGATTTCCTTGCTGTATGAGTTCGAATTTCTGTGCATATGGGACGACTTTCTTGATGTATTTTGGGCGAAAATTCTTCATCTTTTTGAATTCAAATTTTAAAACTGTTTTGGGCAGCTTGATCAGTTTTTGGGGCTGTTATGGCCAAGTTTTAGGGATGTTGTGGACTTGAAAAGGGTGCTGATATGGTGTTTGAAAATATGATTAAATGGTGTTAGAGAATTGATTTAAACCCTTGTAAATTGTGTGGTGAAAAGCTACTCTTTGTTGCTCATAGCTTGGTAGAGTTCTAGTCGGATTTATACATTGATATTGAGGAATTTAGGCTGCTGAAATGTTGCTGCCAGTGCGTGTGTGCGCAACTGCGTGTGCGAGCTTGTGTTGTGTTCATGTTTAAATGTTCATTAGTGAGTGCATAAGTGTTGTAAATACATGTAGACATGGGTTCTAGCATGTCTTAAGGTGTATAGTGATTATTATACATGATTTGTGTGCCATGATGTGCATTAGTGGTTGATTCATCACTTTATCGAATTATTGATGCTTATATTGAGTTGTTGGACCTTCTCAGAGCAATCTCAGACCCTGGACAAAGAGAAGGATAGCTCGGTTGAAATTTCAGCGATAAGGTACGTAGTGACGTACGAGCAAGTATATATATATATATATATATATATATATATATATACTATGAAATATCGTATATCATGTATCGTTGAATGTAATGATTGTGTGTTGAGTTTGAGATATGCAGTATGGGGGTTACGTAATTGTGTGTAATCCGAATATATGAGTAAAGGAATGAATATGTACATATATATGGTATGGGGGATACGTAGTTGTACGTGATCCGAGTATACGAAGTTGGGTAACGATGCCTTAGGCATGATAAATGTGAATATTGACAATGAGATAGACTGATAGGAAGGATTATCTGAATCATGGAATTATTCATGATTAAGCATATATACTAGATTCTGGTTGTATTGAATCTATCTTGTTGATGAGTATCATAATGTGAATAACGATACTGAAATTGTTGTTATGAAAGTGTGTGAGATTGAAACAGGGACAGTTCGTGGAAAGCTATGGATTCAAAATTTTACAGGGAGTACATCTTCATATAGATTTTCAATAATCTTAATTGTGATATTATGATCTTATTATAACCATTAAGCATTGTTATGAGTATGAGTATTGTGATGGGGTATGCTCACCCGTGTGGGGGCTGTTTCTGTCGAAACAGGTACAACATGTACTAAGCTATTTTGGGATATTAGTTCGAGTTTTGTTGGATCATGCCGCTTCCAGAAGCGTATATGAGAGTGGGTATACGTCATTTATTCAGTTAGATTAGTATCCATTTATTTGTTGCTCGTATGTGAGCAACTGGAAGCATGTATATGGACTGTATAAGGGTGTTGAAGCATGTATTTGTTTCATTTTCGGAGAGCTATATTTATGGGGAGACTCTGTCCAAATTTTTATAAAAACCCACAATGTAAAAGTGGTGCAATGGTGATGATAATGAGAGAACCTTAAGTTTTATTACTGGTAGAAGTGATCATTCCATGCTGTTACTATTTATGTCATGGAGAATATGTGAAGCATGTAATGAATCTTTTAAAGAATGGAAAATTTTTATACTCATATGACGTCTTAAATGCACTAATGACGAGTTAAGGGGTTGGGACCTTACAATTTGCATCCACAATGCACAATTCCATATATACTTGCATCCACAATGCATATTCAAGTGAGTATATAAGATACACGTACCGTTGGGTGCCCGTACGTCTCTCTACGTACCTTTCCAAAAGTAGAATTTGGTATGACTCCACTTCCTTGGTTGTGTCGCCACTTGAGATGGTTCTACACATTCACACAAACCAATATTAGAACCCAATAATAGTCCAATACCAAAAATTCCACAAAATAACCAAAAACACACTTTTTGGTGTCTCGCGATAGATCGCCGCAAGGCCCCCATCGATCGCGAGATCACACTGCCCGAGTGTGAATTTTTCTGCACTCGACGGCCGATCACCACTTTAGGCGCGATCGATCGCCAGCCTCACCGATCGATCGCCCAAATATGGCGATCGATCGCCAAACGCTACTGGAGCGTACTGACTGCGCGCGATCGATCGCCAGAAACGGGCAATCGATCGCCGCTCCCCGCACTTCGAAAACCACCATTTTTGCACCATATTTTCTTCCCCAACATCACCAACACATAAACCACCAAACCAATAACATAAAAACACCCTAAACCTTCAATATACACCTTTAAACAACCAAAATCTAACACCCAACCAAAACCAATACCAACCCAAAACAAACCCATTTCAAAACAACCAAAACCATTTCAAACCCAAACCAACCACCATAAAAACATCAAGGAGGTATCCATACCTCTAATGGACTCCAAATCCTACCAATAATCTCAAAAACAAAGCTTTTGCAAGGATTTCCGCTCCACTTTTAAGCCAAAATCGAAAATGGTGAAAGGGGTTAGGGTTGGGAGAGTGATTTGGGGATTGGTAAAGTGATGAAGTGGGGGTAGTGGGGGTATAAAAGTGGGTTGTTAATTAAAAAAAACATGTACCCCAATTATTAGCATGATGTAAAAAAATTCCCTAACATGGTATTTTAAAAGCATTTCCCCAAAAGCACCAAAATCTCAATTAAAATACATGCTTTCCAAGTAATTAACAATCAACACAAATAAACCATGTTAACACCCAATTTCCCAACATGCACATCATGCACCCTGAAATGCATTACCAGGTCACGTCCACCATGTGACTAAGCATTTCGCCATTATAATTAATTCCAACACATCAAATTAATTATCACCATAAATAATCACATAATCATAATTAATGCCCACATTGCAATTAATTATTTCGGGGATATAACAATACTCCCCTACTTATAAGATTTCGTCCTCGAAATCGCATGCACTTACCCAAATGAAACTAAACATAAATCACATACCAGAAAATAGTTCTGGGTAGTGCTGCACCATATGCCGCTCCGTCTCCCACGTGGCCTCCTCGACACCCCTGCGATCCCACTGAACTTTAATCATAGGTATCACTTTGTTCCGAAGTCTGCGGTCTGCTCGACCAGAATTCTAACAGGCCGTTCCACATAAGATACATCGGATTCTGTAAGGACCCCATGCCCTTAACCCCTTATTAGTGTATTAATCCATACCATTAGTGCATATAATCATACTATCATGGGGAAAAGCCATATGCAAGTGCTACACCATATTAGCTATCCAGAAAATTTCTTGCTTTCAATCCACATAATATTCAAATTCCCCAACAAAGATTACATATATGACATGCACCCTCATAATACACTAATGTGCTATCAGTTCATTTAGCAATTCCATATTTAATTGCATGCAAACCATAAATTAACAGAGAAAAGCCGTTGCCCATTTATACATTCCATATACACGTAAAATGTACTCACATGAGAGCACCCAATGAATAAGCGTGTATCTAATGTATAAAATACCCTACCAGATACCGTTACTGGTACTTCAATCCTGGAAGCACCTCCAAGGCACAACTCGATCTCAACTCTGGATCTATGCACTTATTCAACCAGCTCTGGTACCTCGATCCAGAAAGTACCTCTAATCAACAGCCCGAGCGTAACTCCAAAGCTGCTGCTACACCTGTAACACCTGTCCCAACAGAGACAGCCCCCACACGGGGTGAGCATACCAATACCACCAATCCAATAATCATAACATTGCAATTCATAATTTACAGAATGTAAATGCCATAATTTAAATGATACTCCCTGGATGGTAACACCCTCATCCGGAATCCCCTGTATTGTCCCTATTCTAAAAATAACCAAACTCATCAAATTCCCAAAGCCAGTTAATAGCCACATAGATTAACTAATACCATTCTGTTATGCCAATTCCATAATCAATGTGGTAAAATCATTATATAAAAGACCATAGATCTCACATATATTTAACCAATGATTCCATGTTCCTATTTCAATGCTCGCTATTGAGAAACGATTTCTAAGTTTTGATGATTACAAACATCTACCGGGTGAAGATACCTACTAGATGAAGACATCTACCGGGTGAAGACATCTACCGGGTAAAGACATCTACCGGGTGAAGACATCTATCGGGTGAAGTCATCTACCGAGTGAAGACAGCTACCGGATGAAGACACCTACTGGATGAAGACATCTACCGGGTGAAGACATCTACCGGATAAAGACATCTACTGGAATAGACATCCACTGTCTTATTACTCCACTGGATAAAGACTTCCACCGGATAAAGATATCTCCTGCATGAAGTCTTTCATCAAGTCTAACCAACATCTACTGAGCTAAAAAGTACGACTGGATACTGAAGTTACAAGACCAGTTGAAGTGAATCCATCAGCGGATTGAAGAGACAAAACAAAGTAAGTACAATTCCGTCTGACAAAGGTACAACAGAGCGACGAGCACTATGAAATCATCGCCACCAATTCCGTCAGATTGTAAGAGCCGTTGCTGAACAAAAATGGAAGGAAGATAAAATGGAGAAGAAAACAGATTCTACGCTGAACCTTCCATACCAAGAAAGTTTACCGTTGGAAATAAAGTCTATAAATACAGATGCTGAATGAATGAAGAAAGAGTTGAATCCACTGACAATCGATTATTCTATACATTCAAACAGAGAAATTTATCAAGTCATAATTATCTGAAGATTCAGCTAGAGCAAGGAACACCTACTGGTATATCAAAGATCAAATTCAACTGGTGTACTGCTCAAAGATCGTTCAAGAACACTCAAAGCTTACAAGTGTAATAGTCATTCAAAGGAGTGTTAGATAGTTTACTTTGTAAACAAATCATATACATTGTGTTGCTAGGAGTTTAGGCTAAACTGTGTGAAAGCCTAAGGAGGTTGTATACTGTAAAGTGTAAACCAAAGTCTTCTAAAGTATCCTTCCTGCAAAGGAAGAAGGGGAGACGTAGAAGCGTGTGCTTCGAACTTCCAGAAACAATCTCTGTGTTCTTTACTTTCTTTTTATTGTTTACTTTAGTTAACTCACAAGTGCAGCAGACGTTTTCCGCACTTCACTTATTGTCTGCTGACTTGCTTATTTGATTGAGAAGCTACTGCATCACTTAACAGTTTGCAGTATTCAGTCGAAGATCAAAATTGAGGGCAGTGTTTATTCAACCCCCCTTCTAAACACGCCTCCGATCCTAACAAGTGGTATCAGAGCAAGGTCTTCTCAATCTTGAGATATATTAAAGTTCAAATGGCATCATTCAGCAAGATCCCTATGTTAAAAAAGGATGAGTATGATGACTGGAGAATCCGTATGCAAGCACATCTAAGTGCTCAAGATGATGATATGTGGTACGTGATTACTGATGGACCCTTGAAGATTATGAAAATCAATACAGCTGCCTCTATCACAACTGGTGAACCACAGATGGTAGAGAAGGAAAGATCTCAGTGGTCAAATGAAGAAAAAAAGAAGGCCAATCTGGACAATGTTGCAAAGGACATCTTGTTCAAAACTTTGGACAAAAATATGTTCAACAAGATCAAAATGTGTCCCACAGCAAAAGACATCTGGGAGAAGATTGCTCAACTTTGTGAAGCAAATGATCAAACAAAAGAGAACAAGCTTACTATGGCATTACAGAAGTTTGAGCACATCAAGATGACAAATGGAGAGACTCTCAACGAATATGATGAGAGAGTGACTGGTATAATAAATGAACTTAGCAGTCTGGGCAAGGAGTTACCCAACAGAGAAGTCATTCTCAAGGTGATGAGAGGTTTCCCAAGAGAATGAGATGTCAAGACAATTGCAATGAGAGAGTCGAAGGACATAAACAAGATAGATCTACATGATCTATTCGCTGACTTACAAGCTTATGAATTTGAATTAGGCATCCGGGTGGAAGATGAACCCAGTACCAGTCAACCAATCAAAGCTCTCACTGCATCGGAGTCCCTGCCTACTGCTACAGAGATGACTCCAGAAAAGATGTGTAATGATGCTATGGCAATGTTCGTGAAGAAGTTTGGGAAATTCATGAAGAAGAACCAGAAATCTTATCAATCATATCCTCGTAGGCAGAGTTCCAAGGGAAAGTCAGAAGAAGAAGAGCGAGTGTGCTTCAACTGCCTCAAATCGGGGCACTTCATTGCAGACTATCCTAAACCCAAGAAGGATGATCAAAAAAGAGGAACCAAGGATTACAGAAAATCCAAGGAAACCAGAAGATCATCCAGAAGGACAGAGATCAAAAAGTGTTGATGGCTAAAGAAAGCAAGAGCAAATGGGCTGATTCTGAGTCAGAGTCAGAAGAATCAACGAGCTCATCAAGCGAGAGTGAAGATGAAGAAGTCCACTGCTTAATGGCAAATGATGAGATTGAGGTACACGAGTCTAACCTATCTAAATTTACACATAGTGAAATTACCAATGCATTGCAGGACATGATCAATGAGTATCGGACGTTATATGAATCCTTTGAAAGCTATAAGACTGAGCATTCAATCTCAACTGAAACGCATAAAAACAAACTTGATTGTGAACAATTGAGGGAGTTGAACTGCTTAAGGGAAACATCCAGTCTCCTAGTGAAAGAAAGAGATGAAGCCAAGTGTGCTTACCAGACACTTAGCAAACTGGTTAGCACTTGGAATGCGTCTACTACCAGAAAGGATGAAATGCTTGAGTCTATAAGGCTTGCTGGTGATTTAACCGGTATAGGCTATAATAGCAATGACGGTAGCTCATCTGGTAACGAACCTCAACTGTGTCTAACAAAAAGCAAGGTTCAACCAATGAACTTTGTAAGATCTAGCACAGTATATGACCCTTATGAACTGGTTAAAGAACCTGTTAAAGCAACACTCATCAAGGAACAAGCACAGCACAGGGGTATCGGTTATGTAGAACCACTCAAAGAGGCTAAACCGAGGCAAAAGTTCAGAAATGAACTTAAACCCACTGGTCGAGCAGCTAGAGAGGTTAAACCCAACTGGTATTACAACTGTAAGCCTGTCCAGAAGAGGTATATGCTCTATAACAGGAACTACAAACCAAAAGCACATGCATACACATATTATCACACTACACGTTCTAGGCCATCACCATCAATGTTTAATACACACACATTTCAGAACACACACCGATCTAAGCCACTCAGGGTCATACAAGTGTGGGTTCCGAAAGGACTAATCCCGCCTGGACCCAAGTAGGATTGGGTACCAATCATGTATTTTCGCTTTAATTACAGATATCTAGAGTCCAGCAAGTTCGAAGCTCAGAGTGGTTTCTGGACAGTAGATGCTCTAGACATATGACAGGGAATGCTACCCTGCTGTCCGAACTGGTTGATATCTCAGGACCAAAAATAACATTTGGGGACAACGCGAAAGGTAGAACCGTGGGTAAGGGTAAGATTATCCACGGTAACGTTATCATCAAAGACATTTTGCTGGTAGAAAACTTGTGCTACAATTTGATTAGTATCAGTCAATTATGTGACAATGGCTATTCAGTAGAATTCAACCAACACACCTGCACAATTAAGACTAATGATGGTAATTCTCTAATCGTAGGAAAAAGGCATGAGAACACCTATATGATTGATTGGAACTTTAATCAACCTGCCTCCCCTACTTGCTTTGCTGCTTTGAATTACTCCAAAAATTGGCTTTGGCACAAGCGGTTGAGTCACTTAAACTTTAAAACTATTGCCAGTCTTCGTAAACTTGACCTGGTTGTTGGACTGCCCCAAATCGAGTTCTCAAAAGATAAGATCTGTTCAGCCTGCCAATTGGGTAAGCAAATCAGATCCACCTTTAAGAACAAAGGGAGTAAATCTTCTTCTCGGTGCCTAGAGTTGCTGCACATGGATCTTTTTGGTCCTATACCAGTAACAAGTCTAGGGGGAATGAATTACACTCTAGTGTTGATAGATGATTACTCTCGCTTTACGTGGGTCTTATTTCTGAGTGGTAAAGATCAGGCTACTCCAAAGCTGATCAAGCTACTCAAGAGACTACAAAATGAGAAATCATATGGGATAGATAGAATTCGCAGTGACAAAGGTACATAATTTACCAATAAATCACTCGAATCTTATCTAGATGACCTAGGTATCAAACACGAATACTCTGCTGCAAGAACACCACAGCAAAACAGAGTTGCTGAGCGTAGGAACTGCACTTTGAAAGAAGCTGCGCAAACTATGCTAGCAGAATCCAATATATCGCAGAGGTTTTGGGCAGAAGCAGTCAACACAGCTTGTTATACGCAAAACAGATCAATGATTAATAAACGAGCAGACAAAACTCCATATGAGATCTGGAATGGCAGTAAGCCAAATATTTCTTATTTCCATGTGTTTGGTTGCAAATGCTTTATTCACAACAATGGAAAAACTCAACTCACCGCTTTTGATGCTAAATCTGATGCTGGAATATTTCTTGGCTATTCTACTATTAGTAAAGCTTTCAGAGTATTCAACAACAGGACTCTTACTGTAGAAGAATCCATTCATGTTAAATTTGATGAGTCTGCAGACAGCACTGAAAATGACTTACGAATCAACAATTTGAGCAATCGACTGGAAAACACAGTAATTGATGATCCAAGTGATGAAGAAGAAGAGCCAAATAGAAGGATTGACTGCAGCTTAGAACCAGAATTTCCAGAAGCACAGGCAGACGAACCTGCTGATCAACAGGAACTGGAACCTACTGACACTGGATCCAGGCTGATTCCTACTGCAGTGGATGGAGACAATGCACACAATGAACCAGCCGATTCTCCTGAGCAATCATCCAAAATCACTACAACTGAAGAAGTCAATCCCATTGGACCTCCGCTCCGGTGGAAGAAGGATCATCCACCCGGGCAGGTCATCGGTAACCCTCTTGCTCCTCTGCGTACCAGAGGACAGATGATCAATGAATTCCTTCATACATCATTCATTTCTCACATAGAACCTAAGAAGATTGATGAAGCTATATCCC
Organism: Haberlea rhodopensis; assembly: GCA_907163345.1. NCBI lineage: Eukaryota > Viridiplantae > Streptophyta > Magnoliopsida > Lamiales > Gesneriaceae > Haberlea > Haberlea rhodopensis. Next base: position 1,283,467 of record CAJQUN010000160.1, read on the forward strand.
CGAAATGATTATGTGATTTTAATCATTTATTTAAATTATGATGATTTTGGGTGTTAATTCATGGGGTTGAATTTATATTATTAGGGAGAGGCATTTCAGGGTACATGTGATATATGTTGGGATTTTGGGGTTGTGGTATGTTTATTTGGGGTGTGTATTATTTGTTTTGGTGAAGCATGGTTAGTGGAATTGAAGTATTTTATTGAGAAAATACTATAAATATCATGTGAGGATATTTTAATACATCGTGCTAAATACCGGGACCAAAACATAACACATCATACCACCAAACACCCAACCACCCCCCGCCCAACCCATACCAATCAGCTGTGCAAGTAGCTGACTATCCACCCCACTTGGCACAATCATTCAACCCTTCTCCTCCATTCCAAATCTCGACCTTTCTCTCCCAAATAACCTCCAGCAACTGCTAAGCAAAATCGTGTGGAGCCCTTCCATTTCCATTGCTTGGAAGCCTCTCAAAAATCGGAGCAAAGTAGGGTGAGAAACCATGCTCTGTTTTTGATTTAAGATTGATTAAGTTCTTGCTTTTAAGTAGTGTGAAAATGGCATGTTAGCTTAGGTTTCTTAAAACCTTCGATTTAAAGGCTTACATGGTGTTATTATGAAGCTCTCAGTATTTTTCCTTGAGCATGTTACATATTTTATGTGAAGGATTTAAGCATGTAAAATATGGTGTTCGAAAATCTGGGTAGAGGTATGCCCTGTTTTTCTGGAAAATATGGGATGTGAGTGATATTGTGAAGGTGTTATCATGCATGTTAGATAGGTTTTTGGTAAACCTTTGATTTGAGTACATACATGGTAGTTTTGTGAAGCCCTTGACATTTTTGTTCGAGCATGTTTTATGTTATATGTTGTAGTTTTAATAGCATGAAATGAGGTGCTCAAGAAATCTGGAAATGAAATATGTTGCCCTGTTTCCGGAAAGGTTGGTTGAGTACTGATGTAAATGGGCAATTTTAATGCATGTGGGTTTGAGTTTGGGGTATGATCTTTATATGAATATACTCAGGGTAGTGTATTGTAGCTGCTAGCATAATTGTTTAAGCATGTGGTGTATCTTATATGCTAGATTAAAGGGTATGGAAATAGGTGTTCGAGAATTCTGGAACTGTGTTTCTCGAACAGAGCATCTCGATCGATCGAAAATTCCATCTCGATCGATCGAGCGAGGCAGAACATTGGCTTTAGAAGAAGGCGTCTTCTCGATCGATCGAAAAGAGGGGCCGATCGATCGAGAGACCCAGAATGTTGAAAAATATAAATTGTTATATTTTGTTTAAATTTTTGATATTGGATTGTAATGAGACATCTAATATTGTGTTTTACACTGGTGTAGAGCCTTCACAGACAGCTACACAGCGCAGGGGATAGAGTCCCACAACACACTACATTTTGGAAAGGTACGTAAGCGACGTACGGGCATCCCAACGGTAACATGTACTTTATGTTTGTCTATTTGACACATGATGAATGCAATGTGATGCATTAAGAGTATGATACATGTTATTATGCATTGTGATTGCATATTGTGGTGTGGAATAAAAGAGGTGTATTCCACGAGTCAGGGGTGATCACAGTGAAGATTTTAATGCTTACGCTTTACCGCTAAAAATGTGGAGCGGGAGGGGGGAGGCTCGCTTGCACATGGAGGCGGGGTATACCATACTAAGCGAGGATGAGATACCGCTTGTATGAAGAAGCGAGGATGAGATACAGCTTGTTTTGAGATTATGAAGCGAAGAAGCATTAAAATAACTGATGATGACTGACTCAAGAAAAAGTGATGATATGTCATGACATTTATTTATGAAGCCATAAGTTCATATAGTGTTTTGATTATGAATTATGATACAAGGACAACCAATAGGCGTTGTAAATGCGATGGGAATACAGGAAGTGTTTTGTATTTATGATTATGCATTTACGTCTTACATTCATATTATGTTGAATATGAATTATGATATGCTCATGTGTTGGGGGTTGTCTTTGTAGGTGCTTTTGATGATGAGAACCAGGGTCGGGGTTGAAATGCTGAGCTGTAAGGAGTGCTACAGGATTAGCATATTAGAGAATTATTTTGTATAGCTTCTACAAGAAGTAGAGTAAGACTATATTGTAGTACCTTTTGTAGGAGTATGTGAAATTTCCTTTTTGAATTTTTGGTACTGAAATCTCTTAAGCTCAGGTTAATCAACACGAGTTACTACTCTGATATATACACTTGAATGATTAGTTCTCTTAATTGCACCTTAGTATCTTGATTTGATAACGGGGGTCTCACATTTATTGGTATCAGAGCAGTGGTTAGATAACCAGGGAACGAGTAAAGGGTAGCCTTTAGAGACAAGTTGGCTAGGTATTCATTGTTGGGCATGTTATGCATGTGATGCATATTGTTGTATAAGTGTTATACTAACATGCTTTTGAATATGATACTCTTGTTATCTAACAGCTTATATTATGAACTGCTTTTGGTATTGTTGTTAACTCTTGTGTTGCAGCATGGCGGCTATTAACCCGGAGAACCTTAATGAAGAGGTAGGGGATATGGGCAGTATGAACACTAGTATTGCTCAGACGAATCTGTTACCGCCACCTGCTGTAGCTTGGAGCCTATTGCACAGATACTGCAACCAGGGGAGATAAGTCTGACCCAGTTCTTGAGCTATCATCCACCGCTATTTGAAGGGACTGAGACTGGGGAAGCAGCCGAGGAATGGCTTGAGAGACTGGAGCAGATATTCGTATCGGCACCCTGTGCACGGACTGCCTGGCTGAGGTTGGCAGAGTTCCAGTTAGCGAAGAAGTCTTCCATGTGGTGGAAGACAACAGTCATGGAGCTGAGAGCTCAGGGTATGACGGTTGATTGGACTGTATTCAGGACCCGGTTCCTTAACCGGTACTTTTCTACAGCTGCCAGACAATTAAAGGAAGATGAATTCAATAATTTGAAGCATGGCAGCCTGTCAGTGTCAGACTATGCTATGCAGTATTCCTCACTGCTGAGGTATGTACCTCATATTGCTGTCAGTAGTCATGCCAAGATGAGAAATTTTCTGAAGGGACTGAGGCTAGAGCTATTTGATCGGGTTGTCTCCAACAACCCCAGCTCATTTGATGACGCCCAGACAAAGGCAGAGTTGGCAGAGATTGCAGTGGACGCGTACAAGGACGTTGTACCCCCTTTCGTACCACCTAAGAGACCAGCTGTTGACAGCCTGAGGCCACGAGGAGACCAGTTCAAGCCTCATGGGGCCTCTTCATCTTCTAGATTCAGTGGGAAGAAGTCTCAAAGTCATAAGCAAAGTAATCGGGGACCTACACAGGGGAGTAAGGCAGGAGGGGACATGTGTGACCGCTGTGGAGGATTTCACTTGTCACGTGACTGCCGATGTTGTTATGTTTGTGGTAGGGTGGGCAACCTAGCTCGGAATTGCCCCAATCGGGCAGGTCAAGCAGATTCAGGGCCGAATAGGCCAAGATTTGACGCTAAGACAGCACCACAGAGATAGCAGTTTGCACCCCAACCACAGGGAGGTCAGGCGGCAGGACCGCCGTAGGGTCAGGTGTATGCACTGACTAGGGAGCAGGCTGAGGCAGCCCCGGAGGAGGTCATTGCTGGTACGTGTCTTTTGTTTACGTACCCTGCATTTTTATTGATAGATACAGGTGCTTCCCATTCTTTTGTATCTGCTGCTTTTGTGGAGAGACACCGCTTGTGCTCGTCTCTGTTACCCACGCCTCTCATGGTCTCGACACCCACGGGGAAGCATGTGATTGCAGACCGACTGTTATCTGATTGCCTCATTTATTTTGAGGGCAATGATCTGAGAGCTGATCTGATTCAGTTAGAGATGGCAGATTTTGACTGCATCGTCGGCATTGATGTGTTGAGCAGATACCGAGCTGTGGTAGATTGTCGACAGAGGATGGTACGTTTTCTGTCTGACCAGGGTTTCCGCCGATCAGAGATGTGGAGTTTGCCATTGAGCTACTGCCGGGGACATCAGCCATTTCTCGTGCCCCATATAGGATGGCACCGGCAGAGCTGAGAGAGCTGAAAGTACAGTTACAAGAGCTCCTCGACAAGGGATACATTCGTCCTAGTGTATCGCCTTGGGGTGCACCAGTCTTGATCGTGAAAAAGAAGGATGGTTCAATGCGTCTGTGCATTGACTACAGGCAACTGAACAAGGCCACAGTGAAGAACAGGTATCCACTTCCGAGGATTGATGATCTGTTCGATCAGCTTCAGGGTACAGAGGTTTACTCAAAGATAGATTTGAGGTCAGGCTATCACCAGGTGCGGGTTAGAGCTGATGATGTCCAGAAGACAACTTTTAGAACTCGGTATGGACACTATGAGTTCTTGGTGATGCCTTTGGTCTGACGAATGCACCTGCAGTTTTTATGAGTTTGATGAACAGAGTATTTCAAGAGTACCTCGATCAGTTCGTGATCGTGTTCATTGATGACATCCTTGTCTACTCAAGGAGTGAGGAGGAACATGCCGATCATTTGAGGACAGTACTACAGATTCTCAGAGATCACCAGTTGTACGCCAAACTCAGCAAGTGTGAGTTTTGGCTGAGCAGTGTATCATTCTTGGGTCACATTATCTCTCGAGAGGGGATATCAGTAGATCCCAGGAAGATTGAGGCAGTTATGGATTGGTCCGCCCCTACTTCAGTCAGTGAGATTCGGAGTTTTCTTGGGTTGGCTGGCTATTATCGACGTTTCGTCGAGGGTTTCTCAAAGATCGCCAAGCCACTTACACAGCTGACTCAGAAGGGAGTCCCATTTTATTGGTCAGAGGCTTGCGAGCAGAGTTTCCGGGAATTAAAGCACCGACTGACTACTGCACCAGTTTTGGTGATTCCCAGGGAGAACAAAGGATTTGTTCTTTATACTGACGCATCACTACAGGGCCTAGGATGCGTACTGATGCAGGACATACATGTAGTGGCTTATGCTTCGAGACAGTTGAAGCCACACAAGACGAGGTATCCAGTCCATGATCTGGAGTTAGCAGCTATAGTGTTCGCCTTGAAGATATGGCGACACTACTTATATGGTACCCTCATTTACCATCTTCACTGATCACAAGTGTGAGACCCCCGTTATCAAATCAAGATACTAAGGTACAATTAAGAGAATTAATCATTCAAGTGTATATATTAGAGTAGTAAGTCGTGTTGATTAACCTGAGCTTAAGAGATTTCAGTACCAAAAGTTCAAAAAGGAATTTCACATACTCCTACAAAAGGTACTACAATATAGTCTTACTCTACTTCTTGTAGAAGCTATACAAAAGAATTCTCTAATATGCTAATCCTGTAGTGTAGGGCCTTCCTACCTTAACATCATAAGCAAGAAATAATTAGGGCTAAACATGCATTACATACAGCTTAGGGCTCCGGTTATTACGTGAGTTATTAGGATTACAGGCCAAAATAAAACTTCAAGCAAATTAATTACATTCTCAAATGGATGGCGCTATAGAATTATACTACTCCTGGAGTAGAGACTATACCAAATCCTGAATCCTAATTCATAAGGCATCTCGAAGCTCACTTCTTCAACCCTGCCCATAGCCCTCCAATCCAAATGTGTACCTACAGGAACAACCCATCGTGAGCATATACATCATTACTCAACATCATAGGGTAATGGCATATAATTTAAATGCATGAAGTAAATGGGTAACGTATACTTCCTGGTTAATCGCATTAACCCTCTTTGGTTGTCCCTGTTTCATAGTCATGCATATAATCGTTAGTTCTCGGCATAATGATTAAAATCATACTTCACATATATGATCACATCAAACTATGTTAATTAGAAGTGGAACTGTCCCGGTTCTATTATGACAGCGGCACAATTGGCCCCCTCGCTCGACATAACACATCGTATGATACCCATCGCTACGCCTTGATATCGGATGTATCTCTTTATTCAGCGGATGATACCCATCGCTACGCCTTGATACCGGATGTACCCCATCGCTCAGCGGATGATACCCCTCGCTACACCTTGATAGCGGATGTACCCCATCGCTCAGTTATGTGAGCGGCAAGACCTTCCTCGCTTGCCCATAATAACCACCGGACATTCAACCATTCTTAATAACATAGTTTCATATTCATCATAAACATCATATCATCTTAGACATCATTATCTTGTAAACATCATTATCATATAAGCATTATCATCTTATAGACATCATCGTCTCATCATAATCGTTATAGTAACGTCATATCATCCTCATTTATCATAACATCATCGTAAGCATCTTATCATCTTTATTCATCATAAACATCATCATCATTTATCATAATGTCATCGTAAGCATCTTATCATCTTTATTCATCATAAACATCATCATCATTTATCATAATATCATCGTAAGCATCTTTATTTATCATAATATCATCGTAAGCATCTTCTCATCTTTATTCATCATAAAAACCATCTTTATTTATCATAACATTAACTTAAACATCTTATTCATTATAAAATCATCTTCATCGTGGACTTACTTATCATAACATCATCTTAAACATCTTATCATCTTTATTCATTATAAAATCATCTTCATCGTGGACTTACTTATCATAACATCGTGACATCATTTAAACCATCATAACATATAAACATCATTTCATGTAAACGTCATCATTTCATCGTACATACTTACGCGATAAATGCATAGTCATAGTTAGGAGTGTGTTACCGTCTGATGCCCGTACGCTTCTTACGTACCTTAATTCCAAAATGGAGAAGTTGTAGAACTTTATCTCCTTGAAGTTGTGGGTACCTGGGATGGTTCTACATAACCATACAAATCGATATTAGAAGCTAAATATAGTCCAATATCCAAAAATCCCACAAAAATAACAAAAACACATAATTGTGTGACTCGCGATCGATCGTAGAGATGCCCCGATCGATCGCGAGATCGCACTGCCCGTTGCTGACTTTTTGTGCCTTCGGCGATCGATCGCCACTTTTGGCGCGATCGATCGCCAACCTCGCCGATCGATCGCCCAAAAGTGGCGATCGATCGCCAAATGGTTCTGGAGCCTACTGCTGGCTCGCGATCGATCGCCAAAAATGGGCGATCGATCGCCAATCCCTGTACATCGAAAATTCGCCATTTTTGAGCATTTTTTACAACATCAACATCATCATAACACACTAAAACCCACATAAAACACTTCAAAAATCATACCCCAACAACATACAACACATACTCAAAACAAACCCACATAATCACTTCAAAATCATCCCCATTTCAAAACTAAACATTATAAAAACTTTAGGAAGGGTTCCATACCTCTTGAAGGCTCCAAATCTTGACAAAAATCACACAAACACAAGTTTTGTGGAGTTTTCCTTCTCCTTCCTTGGGGGATTTCGAAAATGTGGTAAAGGGGTAGGGTTTGAGAGTAATTGGGGATTTAAGAGTGAAAAGGGTAAAGTGAGTTGGGTAAGGTGGGGAAAGGGATAATTAAATTATACCCAAAAATTAACATGATTAATAAAATACCCTAACATGGTATTTTAAAAGCATTTTACAAAATGCAACAACTTCACTAAATTCATATCTTCTTCGTAATTAACAACCTAGACAATTAAATCGTGTTAACACTTCATTTTCTATCATGCATAACATGCGCCCTGAATTGCAACCCCCGGGTCACGCTTATCATGCGACTATGCATTTCATCATGATAATTAATTTAAACACATAAATCAATTATCCACATAATTAAACCTATGAACATAATTAATGCCTTAATTACAATTAATTGTTTCGGGGACATCACATGTAGCACTCCTTACAGCTCAGCATTTCAACCCCGACCCTGGTTCTCCTCATCAAAAGCACCTACAAAGACAACCCCCAACACATGAGCATATCATAATTCATATTCAAAATAATATGAATGTAAGACGTAAATGCATAATCATAAATACAAAACACTTCCTGTATTCCCATCGCATTTACAACGCCTATTGGTTGTCCCTGTACCATAATTCATAATCAAAACACTATATGAACATATGGCTTCATAAATAAATGTCATGACATATCATCTCTTTTTCTTGAGTCAGTGATCATCAGTTATTTTAATGCTTCTTCGCTTCATAATCTCAAAACAAGCGGTATCTCATCCTCGCTTCTTCATACTAGCGGTATCTCATCCTCGCTTAGTATGGTATACCCCGCCTCCATGTGCAAGCGAGCCTCCCCCCTCCCGCTCCACATTTTTAGCGGTAAAGCGTAAGCATTAAAATCTTCACTGTGATCACCCCTGACTCGTGGAATACACCTCTTTTATTCCACACCACAATATGCAATCACAATGCATAATAACATGTATCATACTCTTAATGCATCACATTGCATTCATCATGTGTCAAATAGACAAACATAAAGTACATGTTACCGTTGGGATGCCCGTACGTCGCTTACGTACCTTTCCAAAATGTAGTGTGTTGTGGGACTCTATCCCCTGCGCTGTGTAGCTGTCTGTGAAGGCTCTACACCAGTGTAAAACACAATATTAGATGTCTCATTACAATCCAATATCAAAAATTTAAACAAAATATAACAATTTATATTTTTCAACATTCTGGGTCTCTCGATCGATCGGCCCCTCTTTTCGATCGATCGAGAAGACGCCTTCTTCTAAAGCCAATGTTCTGCCTCGCTCGATCGATCGAGATGGAATTTTCGATCGATCGAGATGCTCTGTTCGAGAAACACAGTTCCAGAATTCTCGAACACTTATTTCCATACCCTTTAATCTAGCATATAAGATACACCACATGGTTAAACAATTATGCTAGCAGCTACAATACACTACCCTGAGTGTATTCATATCAAGATCATACCCCAAACACAAACCCACATGTATTAAAATTGCCCATTTACATCAGTACTCAACCAACCTTTCCGGAAACAGGGCAATATATTTCATTTCCAGATTTCTTGAGCACCTCATTTCATGCTATTAAAACTACAACATATAACATAAAACATGCTCGAACAAAAATGCCAAGGGCTTCACAAAACTACCATGTATGTACTCAAATCAAAGTTTTACCAAAGAACCATCTAACATGCATGATAACACCTCCACAATATCACTCCCATTCCATATTTTCCAGAAAAACAGGGCATACCTCTACCCAGATTTTCGAACACCATAACTTACATGCTTAAATCCTTCATATAAAACATGTAACATGCTCAAGGAATAATACTGAGAGCTTCATAATAACACAATGTAAGCATTTAAATCGAAGGTTTTAAGAAACCTAAGCTAAAATGCCATTTTCACACTACTTAAAAGCAAGAACTTAATCAATCTTAAATAAAAAACAGAGCATGGTTTCTCACCCTACTTTGCTCCAATTTTTGAGAGGCTTCCAAGCAATGGAAATGGAAGGGCTCCACACGATTTTGCTTAGCAGATGTTGGAGGTTATTTGGGAGAGAAAGGTCGAGATTTGGAATGGAGGAGAAGGGTTGAATGATTGTGCCAAGTGGGGTGGAAAGTCAGCCTTGGATGTGTCATCAGCATGGGTTGGGGGGGGGGGGGGGGCGTGGTTGGGTGTAGGTGGTTTGATGTGTTATGTTTTGGTCCCGGTATTTAGCACGATGTATTAAAATATCCTCACATGATATTTATAGTATTTTCTCAATAAAATACTTCAATTCCCATTTAAACATGCTTCACCAAAACAAATAACACACACCCCAAATAAACATGCCACAACCCCAAAATCCCAACATATATCACATGCACCCTGAAATGTATCTCCTCAATAATATTAATTCAATCCCATGAATTAACACCAAAATCATCATAATTTAATTAATGATTAAAATCACATAATCATTTCGGGGATATCACAACAAGAGCCTGAAGTTCTTGTTTACACAGGCTGAGCTGAATATGAGACAGAGGAGATGGATGGATCTGCTGAAGGATTATGATTGTGAAATCCTATACCATCCTGGGAAAGCAAATCTGACAGCTGACGCTTTGAGTCGAAAGGTGAGGAGCACAACAGAGGATGCCATGTTTTTATCAGCTATGTTGGGCTCCTACTGTCAGTTGGGGTTTGATTATGATATATCTACTTCACCAGTACAGGTATTGACCTTGCTAGCTGAGCCTGTTATTTATGATCACATCAGGAAGGCTCAGGGGACCGACGCAGAGGTTCAGAGATGGATGTCAGTGGTTCATTCAGGTCAGCCATCGAGATTCAGAGTGGCTGAGGAAGATTCTCTGAGGCTTGGCAAGAGATGGGTGGTTCCAGATACACCCGAGTTATGACAGGGTATATTACAGCGAGCTCATTGCAGCAGGATGAGTATCCACCCGGGCGGGAAGAAGATGTATAAGGATTTATGCAGCCAGTTCTGGTGGAGACGAATGAAACAGGATGTTACCTCATTCGTCAAGCGCTGCTTGATTTGTCAGCAGGTGAAGGCTGAGAGGCAGAGGCCCGGTGGTGAGCTAAGGAGTTTGGAGATACCCGAGTGGAAGTGGCAGCACGTGTCTATGGATTTCGTGACCCACTTACCGAGGACTGTTTCGAGTTTTGATGCTATATGGGTAGTCGTCGACAGATTGACTAAGAGTGCTCATTTCATTCCCTACTGTATGACCTTCACGTACTTGAGGATGGCACAGTTATATGTCAGAGATGTGGTGAGACTGCATGTAAGGACCCTAGTTCCTTAACGGTGAAATCAAGGTATAAACATGGCTAAACATGTATTAGAGACATCTTAGAGGTCTAGTTGTTATGTGAGCTCAATGTAATTACAGGCCAAAAATAAAACTTCAATAGTTAGTTAATTACATTCCCAAAATGAATGTTAAGACTAACAAAAATCTTGTAATCTATCTTCTTTCAAGTCTCTTTCAGCTCACAGTTCAACCCAACCCTGAGCCCCTTTTGTCCAAAAGCGTACCTACAGGAACAACTCACCATGAGCATATACATATATCACCATTTAACACAATTCAACTTAACAAAATAATTAAGCACATGCGGCAAATAATAGATATGCTCCTTGATCACCACATTAGCACATTTCACTGTTGTTCCTGTTTCACAAATTTATGCACAAAATCATTAGTTCACGACATAATGATCGATAACGCGTTTCCAATTATATCCACAATATTTCACATTAATCACTAGAATTGTGACTGTTCCGGTCCCAATACAACAGCGGAATTTTAGGACCCCTCGCTTCGACATATAGCGGCATCATATGATATCCCTCGCTTCGACAATGACAGCGGCATGTTACTTCGCTTAGACATGACAGCGGCAAATATCATACTACCATCGCTTCATATGACAGCGGCAAGTACCTCCCTCGCTCGGAGATAAAGGCTACTGGAACATTCATCAATTCTACCACAATAATCAAACACAATTGATTCCAATATCATGATATAACACTATCATTTCACATATTCCATCACATATAAGGACACACTATTCACAATATGCTGTAAGTAACCCCATGAGCATACAACGCAGCGGAATAAAATTTTGGGATTACTAACACCGGATCTATACATAGGGATTCATATCGGATTAGAGAATACATAAGAGTCTTACCCTTGTAGCGTGTTTGAAGCAGATTCCACGGAGCAGCACGTCCAACGAACTCCGAGTCACAAACGAAAGTTTTCACCTTCGTCTCTACGGTATCCACACGATCAAATCGAAAAGGGATATTCAAGAATAAGTTGCTAGACTTATTCTCGAATCAAAACCAAAACCACGGATCAAAACCAATTAACAACAACCAATCTCCTTCCTTCACTAGCGGCAGCGACGGCCGAGAGATGGAGAGGAGGCGGCGGCGGTTAGGTCACTTTCTCAAAGTGGCCGAGAGGTTAAGGGTTTAGGTGGCTAGGTTTTGATATCAAACAATGATATGAAAGTATGATTAACAATTAATCAAAACCTCTTATTTATATTATAAGGCTTTTAATTAAAGTTCAAGACTTTCTTAAAGTCTTATGGGCCCAAACCCATGATTTAATTAAAACCTTTTAATCACTTAATTAAGACTCTTCTTAATTAATTAATTCATCCAATGAATTTAATTTCCCTTATTGATTTAATCTTTTGTGCGACCCGATAGGATCTCGTAATGTTGGCAGTGACATAAAATCTCATTTTATGTCGCAAGCATTGAGCGGTATCTAGCAACACATCGATGCTACCCAAATTACGAGAATGTCAATGACTCGACATAACCTTTAGAACTCGTGATAATATTAATCATGTAACTTAATCCCTTTGTCCTTTGTGTTTAGATTGAACACGAGTCATGGAATAGTCATACTCGTATATTCAATCTTTATTTCTTGATCCCCAAGTAGAACTAGAATAAACGAATAAGCTCGATATCTCATATCGACTCATTCGAGCATGGCCATGCATTTTAGTTCTCACTTGATCAAGGGCCAAACACATCTCCTGTTATATAGGAGGGACAAATCCTATCTCGATCAGTCAACATCCCTCTACATAATTCGTAGTGTATCCAATAGTCGCCTTTATAGATTACCCTGTTACGGGTAACGTTTGACGATATCAAGATACATAACTCCTTATGTTGGGATCTCTGATGATCACAAGTCGTAAGGATTGTATACATTATTATCACTATGAGAATTGCATATAACGATCATATAACTATCCATGTTGCATTCTCATGGTGGGTCTGTCCAGTACATCGTTCTCTAACATGTACCCATATGTTGATTTGATATCTCATATCAATGAACAATTCATCGATCAACATATACTAGTCTCTACGTATTATCATTATCCCTATTCATGATAATACTTGACTAGGGACATCTTTAAGAATAATACAATATTATTCTAAGGACATTAACATATATATTAATTCACAATGCACAGTTAAAAGAATAATATATAATAATGAATTGCCATTCATAAAACCATAAACATTGTATGTCTTAAACAATCATCTAATGACTTGTCTTAGGGCATATCCCAACATATGCATCATTAAAGTTGTAACACAATTTACCGTCCGATGCTCGTACGTCTCACTACGTACCTTAGTTTCAAAAGTGGAGAAGTTGTATAACTTTATCTCCTCGACGTTGTTGGCACCTGAGATGGTTCTACACAACCATACAATTCAATATTAGAAGCCAAATAATAGTCGAATACCAAAAATTCGTCAAAAGAAATCATTTTACAAAATTTCACAGCTGGCGATCGATCGCTTCACTCAGGCGATCGATCGCCTCAAATTTTTCTTCGCGGCGATCGATCGCTTCAAACATGGCGATTGATCGCCTAACCCTTGGATTGGCTACTGCCTCTCGGCGATCGGTCGCCTCATTTTAGGCGATCGATCGCCTGCCCTGCGATTTGCCTACTGCCCTTAGGCGATCGGTCGCCTCTTTTCAGGCGGTCGATCGCCTCGCACAGACACGCGATTTTCACCATTTTTGCACCAAAAATTTCTTCCAATCCATACCAACACTTATACTATCAAACCAACAACATAAATAACAACCTAAGCCGCCAAAATACACCTCAAAACAAGTATAAATCCAACCCTCAACCTCAACCACAACAACCCAACACAAACCCATTTTAAAACCCTTCAAAACCATACCAAACTTAAATAAAACCTTACAAAAAACAACAATGAGGTATCCATACCTCTTGGGGACCTCAAATCTCCCAATAAACTCCACAAATCAAGATTTTGCAAGGATTCCTCTTCACCCTTAAGCACCAGAACGAAAATGGGAGAAAAGGAAGGGTTTGGGTGGTTTGGTAAAGTAAAATGAAAGTGAGGTGTGGGGTTGGGGTATAAGGGTTTAAGTTAAATTAAAAGCATTCCACAATCCCATGGTGTATAAAACACCCCAACATGATATTTTTAAAAGCATTAATCCAAAATGCACCAAAATATCAATTAAATGCATGTTTCACTAAATAAATGACTACCAAGAAATGTAAGCCATTGCACCACCCAAATACCCAACATGCATAGCATGCACCCTGAAATGCTCTACCAGCCCACATGACCAAGCATTTCCACATGGCAATTAATTCTGACACATAAGGCAATTACCACCATAATAAATCATATTTAAACATATGAACACAATTAATGCCTTAAACACGATTAATTATTTCGGGGACATCACACTGCATGGGATCCTTGTTTCGATTGTGTCTGATCAAGATCCACGGTTTACATCTCACTTCTGGGAAGGTCTTCAGTCAGCTCTAGGTACATAGTTAAGGTTGAGCACAACATATCATCCCCAGACGGACGGACAGACCGAGCGTACGATACAGACGCTCGAAGATATGTTGAGGGCTTGTGTGCTGGAGTTCGACACTTCTTGGCAGGACTCGGTAGCCTTGGTGGAATTTTCTTATAATAACAGTTACCAGGCTAGCATACAGATGGCTCCATTTGAAGCCCTATATGGCAGGCGTTGCAGGTCGCCTTTGTGTTGGGATGATGTGGACCATAAATCGGTCGGAGGGCCAGAGTTGGTCCAGGATATGGAAGAAAAGGTAAAGGTTATCAAGAGAAAGATGAAGGTAGCTAAGGACAGACAGACAGCGTATGCGAATCAGCGGCGAAGACCGTTGGAGTTTCAGTTAGGCGACAGAGTCTTTCTGAAGATCTCACCTTTCAGAGGTGTGGTACGGTTTGGGATGCGGGGAAAGTTATCCCCAAGATATATAGGGCCGTATGAGATCTTGCAGCGTGTTGGTACTCTAGCGTACCGTTTAGCTTTACCACCGTCTCTGTCTGGTATACACGATGTATTCCATGTGTCTATGCCGAGAAAGTACGAGCCAGATCCTTCGCATGTGTTGCAGCCTTCAGAGGTGCAGTTTGAGTACGATGTTTCCTATGTGGAGCGGCCTATCAGGATTTTGGTAGGGCAGACCGCAGGCTTCGGAACAAAGTTATTCCTATGGTCAAGGTTCAGTGGGATCGTAGGGGTGTCGAGGAGGCCACGTGGGAGACAAAGCGACACATGGTGCAGCACTATCCAAAACTGTTTTCTGGTATGTGATTTATGTTTTGTTTTACATTGGGTAAGTGCATGCTGATTTCGAGGGCGAAATCTTATAAGTAGGGGAGTATTATGATATCCCCGAAATGATTATGTGATTTTAATCATTTATTTAAATTATGATGATTTTGGGTGTTAATTCATGGGGTTGAATTTATATTATTGGGGAGAGGCATTTCAGGGTACATGTGATATATGTTGGGATTTTGGGGTTGTGACATGTTTATTTGGGGTGTGTATTATTTGTTTTGGTGAAGCATGGTTAATGGGAATTGAAGTATTTTATTGAGAAAATACTATAAATATCATGTGAGGATATTTTAATACACCGTGCTAAATACCGGGAACAAAACATAACACATCATACCACCCAACACCCAACCCCCCCCCCCCCCCCCCCCCCCCCTTAACCCATACCAATCAGCTGTGCAAGTAGCTGACTATCCACCCCACTTGGCACAATCATTCAACCCTTCTCCTCCATTCCAAATCTCGACCTTTCTCTCCCAAATAACCTCCAGCAACTGCTAAGCAAAATCGTGTGGAGCCCTTCCATTTCCATTGCTTGGAAGCCTCTCAAAAATCGGAGCAAAGTAGGGTGAGAAACCATGCTCTGTTTTGATTTAAGATTGATTAAGTTCTTGCTTTTAAGTAGTGTGAAAATGGCATGTTAGCTTAGGTTTCTTAAAACCTTCGATTTAAATGCTTACATGGTGTTATTATGAAGCTCTCAATATTTTTCCTTGAGCATGTTACATGTTTTATGTGAAGGATTTAAGCATGTAAAATATGGTGTTCGAAAATCTGGGTAGAGGTATGCCTTTTTTTTCTGGAAAATATGGGATGGGAGTGATATTGTGAAGGTGTTATCATGCATGTTAGATAGGTTTTTGGTAAACCTTTGATTTGAGTACATACATGGTAGTTTTGTGAAGCCCTTGGCATTTTTGTTCGAGCATGTTTTATGTTATATGTTGTAGTTTTAATAGCATGAAATGAGGTGCTCAAGAAATCTGGAAATGAAATATGTTGCCCTGTTTCCGGAAAGGTTGGTTGAGTACTGATGTAAATGGGCAATTTTAATGCATGTGGGTTTGAGTTTGGGGTATGATCTTTATATGAATATACTCAGGGTAGTGTATTGTAGCTGCTAGCATAATTGTTTAAGCATGTGGTGTATCTTATATGCTATATTAAAGGGTATGGAAATAGGTGTTCGAGAATTCTGGAATTGTGTTTCTCGAACAGAGCATCTCGATCGATCGAAAATTCCATCTCGATCGATCGAGCGAGGTAGAACATTGGCTTTAAAAGAAGACGTCTTCTCGATCGATCGAGAGACCCAGAATGTTGAAAAATATAAATTGTTATATTTTGTTTAATTTTTGATATTGGATTGTAATGAGACATCTAATATTGTGTTGTACACTGGTGTAGAGCCTTCACAGACAGCTACACATCGCAGGGGATAGAGTCCCGCAACACACTACATTTTGGAAAGGTACGTGAGCGACGTACGGGCATCCCAACTGTAACATGTACTTTATGTTTGTCTATTTGACACATGATGAATGCAATGTGATGCATTAAGAGTATGATACATGTTATTATGCATTGTGATTGCATATTGTGATGTGGAATAAAAGAGGTGTATTCCACGAGTCAGGGGTGATCACAGTGAAGATTTTAATGCTTACGCTTTACCTCTAAAAATGTGGAGCGGGAGGGGGGAGGCTCGCTTGCACATGGAGGCGGGGTATACCATACTAAGCGAGGATGAGATACCGTTTGTATGAAGAAGCGAGGATGAGATACAGCTTGTTTTGAGATTATGAAGCGAAGAAGCATTAAAATAACTGATGATGACTGACTCAAGAAAAAGTGATGATATGTCATGACATTTATTTATGAAGCCATATGTTCATATAGTGTTTTGATTATGAATTATGATACAGGGACAACCAATAGGCGTTGTAAATGCGATGGGAATACATGAAGTGTTTTGTATTTATGATTATGCATTTACGTCTTACATTCATATTATGTTGAATATGAATTATGATATGCTCATGTGTTGGGGGTTGTCTTTGTAGGTGCTTTTGATGATGAGAACCAGGGTCGGGGTTGAAATGCTGTGCTGTAAGGAGTCCTAAAGGATTAGCATATTAGAGAATTCTTTTGTATAGCTTCTACAAGAAGTAGAGTAAGACTATAATGTAGTACTTTTTGTAGAAGTATGTGAAATTCCTTTTTGAACTTTTGGTATTGTAATCTCTTAAGCTCAGGTTAATCAACACGACTTACTACTCTGATATATACACTTGAATGATTAGTTCTCTTAATTGCACCTTAGTATCTTGTTTAGATAACGGGGTCTAACACTATCCTAGATCCTAGCTGGGTAGAAGCAATGCAGGAAGAGCTGAATCAATTTCAGAGGAATAATGTTTGGCATTTAGTTCCACGTCCATCGCATCACACAGTAATTGGCACTAAATGGGTTTTTAGAAACAAGTTAGATGAGAATGGTGCAGTAATCAGGAATAAAGCAAGATTAGTTGCACAGGGATACAGGCAGGAAGAAGACATTGATTTCGATGAAACCTTTGCCCCTGTAGCCCGATTAGAAGCCATTCACATATTTCTTGCATTTGCTGCATTTATGGACTTCAAAGTCTTTCAGATGGACGTTAAGAGTGCTTTTCTTAACGGTAATCTCCAGGAAGAAGTTTATGTTGAACAACCCCCTGGATTTGAAAGCCATATGCAACCCTCTAATGTTTATCGTCTGAACAAAGCTTTGTATGGTCTGAAGCATGCTCCCCGTGCATGGTATGAAACGCTGTCAAAATACTTGATTGAACACGACTTCACCATTGGCACTGTGGATAAAACTTTATTCAAATTTACGAAGGGTGACCATAATCTGCTAGTTCAGATATATGTTGATGACATCATTTTTGGCAGTACTAACCCAAAATTATGTGAAAGATTTTCAAAGATAATGCAGGACCAATTTGAAATGAGCATGATTGGAGAACTATCGTTTTTCCTAGGATTGCAAGTCAAACAATCCAGTGAGGGAATTCTAATAAATCAATCCAAGTATACCAAAGAGCTTCTGAAGAAGTATGGGATGAATACCAGCTCAGCTGCTGCTACACCTATGAGCTCATCTGCAAAGCTTGATTTGGATGAATCTGGAATACCAGTAGATGAGAAAATGTATCGCGGTATCATTGGTTCATTACTCTACTTAACAGCCAGTAGACCTGACATCATGTTTGAAGTTTGCATCTGTGCTAGATTTCAAGCCAATCCCAAGCAATCTCATTTCACAGCAACTAAACGCATTCTGAAGTACTTAAAATGGACTGAGAATGTCGGTCTATGGTATCCAAAGGACTCCACTTTCAATCTTATCGGATACTCAGATGCAGACTATGCTGGATGCAAAATTGACAGGAAGAGTACCAATGGGTACTGTCAGTTTTTAGGAGATAGACTTATTTCATGGGGATGCAAGAAGCAAACTTCCATTGCTACCTCTACAGCTGAAGCAGAATACCTTGCTGCTGGAAGTTGCTGCGCTCAGCTGCTCTGGATTCAACAACAATTGAGAGACTATGGCATTGAGTCAACTGAAGCTCCAATCTTCTGTGACAATACATCTGCCATAGCCATTACTTACAATCCAGTGCTCCACTCTCGAACAAAGCATATCGACATACGTCATCACTTCATCAGAGACCACGTAATGAAGAAGGAGATTCGACTGGAGTACATATCTACTGAGCAGCAAGCAGCAGATATTTTTACCAAGCCCTTACCGGATGCAAAATTCTCTTACTTCCGGAATATCCTTGGATTAATTGATATTTCCTCTTAATTAGTATTTATTTACTGTTATTAAATTCAGGGGGAATTGTTTGTATGTTACTGCATACTTTCAGGGGGAATTTTGGTAAAAATTTCCTATACTGATGCCTGGCTGGTAACACAATGGTCCACTGCAGTGGATGCTACTATACCAGTAGATGTCTACATACCAGTGGATGTTGCCATATAAGCCTTGATGACTTATACCTTCCCTTTTTAGCAACCAGCTGGGACGTCGGAATTCAAATTATTTATTTTCTTTCTTTTAATTTATTCAAATCCCGCCCTTTTCAGACCCACTATTTCTGAAAATTTATTTTTTAAATGGTTTAGATGAACGCCACGTACACATGTGTCCGTTCATCTACAGTACGACGTTACATCTACCCATTATCTTTTAACCGCCTTCTTCTCCGTAAAATCAGTTTACTTCCTTAAACACTTCTGAAAATCTCAAAACCCTAAAAGAATTTTTCTCTCTATCTCATAGGATTTTCAAACTTTCAGAAGTCATTCAACATGTCAAAGACAACGCAGCCGAGTTTTCTCACCAACGCTATTCATGTGGATTTTCACTCCATTTATTCGTCAGACGACGAAGCCATGAAAGCAGTATTCCAAAAGTTGGACACCTCTGGCTTACTGGTGTTTTTAAGCCAAACGCCTACTTTCTACCCGGCGGCTATTCAGGACTTCTTCGCCAATGCCAGGATAGTTGGCGAAGCTGTTGTGTCCTCTATCACTGGACAACATATCACTATTACTCTGGAAGACTTTGCAACTCAGATGTGTCTACCAATGTCTGGGATAACAAATGCCTTCTCTGTATCTGTGCCAATCCTAGAGGCAATGAGAATGGGCTTTTCTGACTCAAGTGAGCATCTTCACAAACCGCACTTCAAGAAGATATTGATTAAAAGCCACTTTCGCCAACTGGCAGATGTAATATCCAAAGGCTGCTATGCAAAGCTGGATCTTTCGACATCATCACACCGGAGAAATTTGCATTGATGAGTGCAATCGTAAATAACGTTGAAGTTAACTGGTCAGTAATTTAGTTTCAAGTACTATCAAACTTAGTGATCTCCGGAAAAGGTCAATCTGGATTTGCTCTCCCTCTAAGTCGTATCTTTCAGAGCAAAAATATTCAGACCGGAGGTTCTTCTTCTCTCCACCCAGGGCGACTCATAAATGCCAGATATCAAGAGATCAACAAGAAATGAGTCGGTGGAGAGACTAAGACCAGCACACCAGCAGCAGTCAAGAGGAGACAACCTCGGGTAGTCAGTGACTCGGAGCATACAGTATCAGAATCTGATGAAACTTCACCTATTCCGCCTGCTAAAAGGCCGAGAACAAAAAGAGGAGGACCAGCTGCAACCAAGCTGAAAGTATCAGCAGCCGTGTCTGAGGCTGTGATCCCTACGTTGGAAGTAGAACCAGTGAGCTCAGTTGCTCCGCTGGCCATGATCCCATTTAACCCAACCTCTGCTGCAGCCAACCCATCAACCAACCCCAGTACCCTTCAACAACCAGGCTCAATTTCTTTCAGAACACCCAAATCCCTTTGCCCATATTGCCATCCCAAGACCACAGCCACTGGAAAAGGGAAAGAATCAATGACCCCATTATCCACTCCAGTGGCATATGAGATTGAATTAGTCATGAGCACAGTCGAGGCAAACATACTGCCTCAACTTGAAGTATTTGATAGATGGGTGCAAGAACGTGTGAAAATTCGTTTTGATGATATTCTTCCAGTTCTGGAACAGGCAAGGCACGATGAGAATCAAGTGATGGCCTTCCTCCAAGCACAAGACGTACAGAAAGCTCTCCAGCTCCGGGATGTGTTCCGCCTAATGACCTATGTGGGTGAACTCCAGACCCTGGTCATATCCCGGCAGAATGAATTCAATGCTACAGCTGGGACTGCCAATCATGACCGAGCTGTGCTAAATGCTCTTGGTCCCAAGCTTGAACTGGCAGAGACTGCTCTACATGACTTAAGAATCAGTACTGGTCTGCACTCATGCTCAACTGTACCAGGTGATGCTGACTCCGCTCCTACTGACTTGAGCTTAGTCCCAACCATCCCTGATGTTCCTAGTACTGCAGTGCTGGTTCCTCAAGTTGAACCAATGGTGGCTGATGACTCTGCTCTGACTGTCTCATGCTCAGCTCCTACCATCCCTCCTATTCCAAGTATTGTGGAAACCACTTTGGATGATGCCTCACCTCAACCGGATATGGACATTGATTCCATAGACGTTGACAGCATCATTCACAAGGTAATTACCCAGGTTACCCCATCCATATCAATCCCTTCTCCAACTCACCCTGAAACCCAAATCTCACCACAAGTTGAACCCCTTGTCCCTCCAACTCACCCTGAAACCCAACTCTCACAACAAGTTGAACCCCTTGTCCCTCCAACTCACCCTGAAACCCAACTCTCCCCACAAGTTGAACCCCCTGCTCAACCAACAACCTCTGAAATTAACCCCTCAACCTCAAAAATTCATCCAGCTACTACCTCCCCTGGACGCTGCGTGTCCTCAACTGCAGCTGATGCTCACACCAGCCCTCAACTTGCTCATACTGGCTCGCATCCTGCACCTGCAGCCACTCCGCCTGAGGCGTTGGAGCAATCAGTCGGAAATGAACCTTCTGCTGATATTTTTGATTTTGATGATCCTTTGTCGATCGAAGGCCCTTCTGCTCTCACAGTACAGCTTGGCCATATGACAACGTTGATCTCCGGGCTGGCTAGTGAGATCAATAAACTCTAGTCTGAAGAACGCAATGCCATCAATGCTATTGATAGTCATCAGCTTCATACAGATCATCAGTTTGGGCATATAAATCGAGATCTAGACAGACTTCAAACTGCTGTTAACAGAAATCATCAATTCGTTATTGATGCCTTTGCCGATGTATTCTCAAGGATAGCACAAACTAATCTCCTGCTGAAGCAGCAGAATAACTCTCTCCATGCTGCATCTACACTGGCCTTGGAGGAGAAAATTGAACACACTAAGAAGCACTTGTCTGAGCAGCTAGCTACTATGCAGGAGGCCTTTGCTTCACAGCTTCAGGATTTGAGTGCTGGCTTTCCAAAGCCTATCCAATACCAGTCCAAGTCCACTGCATCTGCTCCCCCACCGCGAAGAGAATCAGGTCCAGCTCAGCGCGCACCTGCTGCCTCTGAAGGTGGACATCACTCCAGACCTGCTTCCCAGCCAACCGTCTACCGAACAGCGCGACTATTCCAGACATTGGTTCGGGCGCAAATAGTATCGCTTTCTGAACCCTTATTAATTACTCTTACCGTTTTACCAGTGGACTTTTTATGGGGACGGCTCTCGTCCAAGGATTCCAGTGATCTCAGCGGTTAAGATGTCACGGTTATTGGAACGTGGCCACACTGGGTACCTTATTTATGCCCTGAATGCATCGGAAGAGAAGGAAGTGAGAGCCGAGGACATTCCAGTTGTGGCGGAGTTCATTGATGTGTTCCCAGATGAGATTCCGGGATTTCCGTCTGTCAGGGATGTTGAGTTTGCTATTGAGCTGCTGCCGGGGACATCAGCCATTTCTCGTGCCCCATACAGGATGGCACCGGCAGAGCTGAGGGAGCTAAAGGTACAGTTACAGGAGCTCCTTGACAAGGGATACATTCGTCCTAGTGTATCGCCTTGGGGTGCACCAGTCTTGTTCGTGAAAAAGAAGGATGGATCAATGCGTCTGTGCATTGACTACAGGCAATTGAACAAGGCCACAGTGAAGAACAGATATCCACTTCCGAGGATTGATGATCTGTTTGACCAGCTTCAGGGTACAGAGGTGTACTCGAAGATAGACTTGAGGTCAGGCTATCATCAGGTGCGGGTTAGAGCTGGTGATGTTCAAAAGACGGCTTTTAGAACTCGATATGGACACTATGAGTTCTTGGTAATGCCCTTCGGTGTGACAAATGCACCTGCAGTTTTTATGAGCCTAATGAACCGAGTATTTCAGGAGTACCTCGATCAGTTTGTGATCGTATTCATTGATGACATCCTTGTCTATTCAAGGAGTGAGGAGGATCATGCCAATCATCTGAGGATAGTGCTCCAGATCCTCAGAGATCATCAGTTGTATGCCAAACTCAGCAAGTGTGAGTTCTGGCTGAACAGTGTATCATTCTTGGGCCATATCATATCGCGAGAGGGGATATCAGTAGACCCGAGAAAGATAGACGCAGTTATGGATTGGTCTACCCCTACTTCAGTCAGTGAGATTCGGAGTTTTCTTGGGTTGGCTGGCTATTATCGACGTTTCGTCGAGGGTTTCTCAAAGATCGCCAAGCCACTTACACAGCTGACTCAGAAGGGAGTCCCTTTTTGTTGGACAGAGGCTTGTGAGCAGAGTTTTAGGGAATTGAAGCACAGACTGACTACTGCACCAGTTCTAGTGATTCCCAAGGAGAACAAAGGATTTGTTCTTTATACCGACGCATCACTACAGGGCTTAGGGTGTGTACTGATGCAGGACAGACATGTGGTGGCTTATGCTTCGAGACAGTTGAAGCCACATGAGACGAGGTATCCAGTCCATGATTTGGAGTTGGCAGCTATAGTTTTCGCCTTGAAGATATGGCGACACTACTTATACGGTACCTCATTCACCATCTTCACTGATCACAAAAGCCTGAAGTTCTTGTTTACACAGGCTGAGCTGAACATGAGGCAGAGGAGATGGATGGATCTGCTGAAGGATTATGATTGTGAAATCCTATACCATCCCGGGAAAGCAAACTTGACAGCCGACGCTTTGAGTCGGAAGGTGAGGAGCACAGCAGAGGATGCCATGTGCCTATCAGCTATGTTGGGCTCCTACTGCCATTTGGGATTCGATTATGATGTGTCTATTTCACCAGTACAGGTTTCGACCTTGTTAGCCGAGCCTGTTATTTTCGATCACATTAGAAAGGCTCAGGGGACCGATACAGAGGTTCAGAGATGGATGTCAATGGTTCATTCAGGGCAGCCATCGAGATTCAAAGTAGCTGAGGACGGTTCTCTGAGACTTGGCGACAGATGGGTAGTTCCAAATACACCCGAGTTGCGCCAGGGTATCTTACAGCGAGCTCATTGCAGCAGGATGAGTGTTCACCCAGGCGGGAAGAAGATGTATAAGGATTTACGCAGCCAGTTCTGGTGGAGGCGAATGAAACAGGATGTTACTTCATTCGTCAAGCGCTGTTTGATTTGTCAGCAGGTGAAGGCTGAGAGGCAAAGGCCTGGAGGTGAACTAAGGAGTTTGGAAATACCCGAGTGGAAGTGGCAGCACGTGTCTATGGATTCGTGACCCACTTACCGAGGACTGTTTCGGGTTTTGATGCCATCTGGGTAGTCGTGGACAGATTGTGTAATACCCCCGAAATGTAATATGATTATGTTCTATGATGATGAATTATGATGTGTCTAAGGGTTATGGTGTATTTAAATTGGGGGCCACGAATTATGTTATGATGATATGATGTGGGGAGCATGTTGGGTATTTTAAGGGATGTATTAATTATATGAAGTTAGAAAATATCGAGTGAGGATATTTTAATACATCGTACTATATACCGGGATACAATTAAACACCACATGGCACCCCAACCCACACCACCTACCCCCAACCCATGCTGCAAGTGGCTGGGTGCCCATGCCTTTTCCCCCACTCTTTCACTTCACCTCCATCACTCCAATCTCACCCCATTTTCGTCCAAAACACATCCAGCTCCAGCTTAGCAGGTAGGAAGGAAGAAACTTCAAAATTCTTTGCAAGAAACCTTCCAAAAATCGGAGCAAAGGAGGGTGAGAAACCACATTCTGTTTGGTTTAAGTTTTGTTTGGGGTTAATGTTTTTACTTGGTATAAAAATGGCATGCTAGGTTAGGTTTTGTCAAACCTTTAATTCAAGCTCGTTCATGATGTTTTTATGAAGTTCCTAGCATGTTTATATGAGCATGATGTATGCGCTATGTGGTAGATTTGTTGGCTTGAAAGTAGGTGTTCGAAAATCTGGGCAAGGAAGTGCTCTGTTTTTATGATGCGTAGGGCTTTTATTATGAAGATTTGAAGCATGCTAGCTTAGGTTATAAATAAACCTTTGGCATGATTTCATACACGAAAGTTTGGTGAACATGCCAACATATTTGTTTAAGCATAAACTACGGGATATGTAGTAGTTTCATTGCTGTAAAGATGTGTGTTCAAGAATTCTGGGCTGTGTATTGTGCCGTGTTTTTCTGAACAAGATAATTGGGCACTGATAAAGATGGGGTATTTTAATGCATGCCGGTTTAAGTTATGATTGAACCTTTGACTTTAATACATGAATGGAAGTATGAGGAAGTTATTGATATTCTTTTTTAGGCATCTTATGTATGTTATGAAGTAGAAAAGATGGTGTGAAATGAGGTGCTCAAAAATCTGGGAAATCCCGATTTTTTTCAGAGCTCTCGATCGATCGAGATTTGGTCCCGATCGATCGAGCGAGTCAGAAGGTCTAATCATGTTTTCAAAATTTTGGTGCCGATCGATCGAAGGATTTCTCGATCGATCGGTGAAGCTCCTCGATCGATCGGTAAAATGTTCGATCGATCGAGCGAGGCAGGAAACCAAGACACTGTTTGTGCACAGTGTCTCGATCGATCGAGACCTAGGGCCGATCGATCGAGACTGGCAGAAAGTTGAAAATTTAATGATGTTTTATTTTGTTAAGTTTTTGATGTGAGATGGTTTTGAGGCATCTAATATGGTATAATGTGGTCTTGTAGAACCATCCCAGGTACCTGCACCATCTAGGAGATAAAGTCTGTTGACTCCTCCTCCTTTTGAAAAGGTACGTAAGAAGCGTACGGGCATCGGACGGTAACATACATCTCTATACTACGACTATGCTTTTATTGCATGAGTATTCACGATGAAATGACGGTGTTTATACGATGTTTACATGATGATGTTTATATGATGTTTATACGATGAAGTTCATATGATGTTTATTGCTTATACGATGCTTACATGATGACATTTATGTGATGTATTGGGGTAAGATGCCCTACATGGTAAGAGACCATGCGATGTATTGTGGTAAGATGCCACGGGGTAAGATGCCCTACATGGTAAGAGGCCATGCAATGTATTGTGGTAAGATGCCACGGGGTAAGATGCCCTACATGGTAAGAGGCCATGCGATGTATTGTGGTAAGATGCCACGGGGTAAGATGCCCCATATGGTAAGAGGCTATACGATGATGTTGTGGTAAGATGCCACGGGGGTAAGATGCCCCATATGCATGATTCTAAATCAGGGACAACAATAAGAAGTGAATGTACAACCAGCATATTACTTAACCAATGTTTCATGCATTTACTATGATGTTTATAATGTTAAGTAAGATTATATATGCTCATGATGTGTTGTCTCTGTAGGTACACTTTTGGACGAAAGGACTAAGGGTCGGGTTGAGGCAGTGAGCTGCGAGGGACACAGGAATGTATAGAATTCAAGTGATGATTAGTATCTACTCTAGGAGTAGTGTAAATCTAAATGACATTCCTTAGAATGTAATGAATTGTTTTTGAAGTTTTGCATTTTGGCCTGTAATCCCGTTAGCTCATGTAACAACCAAAACCTTAAGATGTTACTTTAATGTATTTTTAGTCCTTCTTATGTCTATTAATCACTGTTAAGGTGGGAAGACCCCACATTAGTGGTATCAGAGCAGTGGTTAGATAACTCGGGAATGAACGAAGGGTAGCCTTAGCAATAAGATAGCTAGGTACTTACTATTGAACATGTTTTATGTGTATTTTGCATATGAAGTTTCTATGTTATGCTAACATGTTTAATTATCTAACGATGTGCAATATGAACTGCTTTTGGTGTTGTTATTAACCCTTGTGTTGCAGCATGGCAGCAAATATAGAAGTGGGTGACGCCATTAGTGTAAATGCAAGTGCTGGGCGTACGAACCCATTGCCACCACCAGCTTTGGGAGAGGAACCCTCTGAACAGCAGTTGCTACCTGGGGAATTGAGCTTGGCTCAGTTTATGATGTATCGACCTCCGATGTTCGAGGGAACTGAATCAGGAGAGAAAGCTGAGGAATGGTTAGAGAGGATCGAACAGATATTTGTGGCAGCGCCTTGTGCGAAGACGGCCTGGATCCGATTAGCAGAATTTCAACTGTCCAAGAAGGCATTGATGTGGTGGAAAACCACAGTGATTGAGCAAGAGGCTCTGGGACAGGAAGTAAATTGGAAGATGTTCCGAACGCGGTTTTTGAACCGCTATTTCTCAGCCGCTGCAAGACAGGCCAAGGAGGATGAGTTTACCAGTTTAAGACAAGGTACCATGCCTGTATCTGACTATGCTCTACATTACTGTTCCTTACTACGATATGTGCCACACATAGCTGCAAGCACTCAAGCGAAGATGCGGAATTTCATGAAGGGCTTGAGGCCTGAACTGTATGACAGGGTGATCACTTATGGCCCTGCCTGTTTTGATGATGCACTCTCACGAGCTGAGCTAGCTGAACTGGGAGTCGGTGCATATCCTGATGCTGTGCCATCTCCGGCACCCCCTCAGAGATCCACTTCTGACAATTTGAAGCCTAGAGGTGATCAGTTTAAGCCAAGGGGGAACACTTCGGCATCGAGATTCAGTGGCAAGAGGCCCGAGAATCGATGGAAAGGGAAGGGTAGGAATGATGCTCCATCTGGGAGAGGACAGTCTCAGGGAGACAGATCTGGAAGAGTTCAGTGCACTCTTTGTGGGCAGCCACATTTGGCAAAAGACTGCGTAGGATGTTATGTCTGTGGCGACAGAGGCCACTTTGCTCGGCGGTGTCCCAACAGGGGAAGACAGCAGAGCTCTACGGGGAGACCTGCGGACAGAACGGCACAACACCGGCCACCCTTTGTGCCAAGACAGTATGGAGGTCAGCCCGCGGGGCCACCTCAGGGACAGGTGTATGCTTTGACGAGGGAGCAGGCTACGGCGGCCCCGGAGGAAGTTATAGCGGGTACGTGTCTTTTATTTACGCACCCTGCTCTTATATTGATAGACACAGGTGCGTCACACTCTTTTGTGTCGACAAGTTTTGTTGAAAGGCACCACATATGCACTTCTCCGTCCCCCATGCCTCTTATGGTCTCGACCCCCGCTGGAAGAAGTTTGACTGCGGATCAGATTGTTTATGATGGCCTCATTTACTTTGAAGATAATGAGTTAAGATCAGATTTGATTGTGTTGGGAATGACAGACTTCGATTGCATTGTGGGCATCGATGTTCTGAACAAGTATCAGGCAGTGGTAAATTGCAGGCAAAGGACTGTCCGATTTAGATCTGTATTGGGAGTCCAATGGACATTCTATGGGGATGGTTCCCGTCCGAAGATTCCATTAATATCTGTTGTCAAGATGACACAACTATTGGAACGAGGTCATGCGGGATATCTTATCTATGCTATTGACACGACGGATAAGAGGGAGGAATTGAAGGTTGAAGATGTGCCCGTAGTGGCGGAGTTTCCTGATGTCTTTCCGGAGGAGATTCCCGGATTCCCACCGACGAGAGAGGTCGAGTTTGGGATTGAGCTACTACCAGGGACGTCTGCAATTTCTCGCGCCCCGTATAGGATGGCACCAGCAGAGCTAAGGGAGTTAAAGATACAGTTGCAGGAACTCCTTGATAAGGGCTACATACGCCCTAGCGTATCGCCATGGGGTGCGCCTGTCTTATTTGTTAAGAAGAAAGATGGATCGATGCGTCTATGCATTGATTATAGACAGTTAAACAAAGCTACAGTAAAGAACAAGTATCCACTTCCGAGGATCGATGACTTGTTCGATCAGTTGCAGGGTACAAGGCTCTATAGTAAGATCGATCTGAGGTCGGGGTACCATCAGATTCGAGTAAGAGAAGATGATGTTCAGAAGACGGCTTTCAGGACTAGATATGGGCACTATGAATTCCTGGTGATGCCTTTTGGGGTGACGAATGCCCCAGCTGTCTTCATGAGTTTCATGAACAAGGTGTTCCAGCCATATTTGGATCAGTTCGTCATAGTCTTCATTGACGACATACTTATCTACTCTCGGACGGAAGAAGAGCATGTAAGGCACTTGAGGATAGTACTTCAGATCCTTAGGGATCATCAGCTGTATGCAAAGCTTAGTAAGTGCGAGTTCTGGTTGGACAGCGTGGTATTTTTAGGCCATGTCATATCTAGCCACGGGATATCTGTGGATCCAAGGAAGATTGAAGCCGTGATGGAGTGGGCTGCACCCATTTCTGTACCTGAGATAAGGAGTTTTCTCGGTTTGGCAGGATATTACCGACGTTTCGTCGAGGGTTTTTCGAAGATTGCCAAACCCCTGATGCAGCTGACTCAGAAAGGAGTCCCCTTCTTTTGGTCCGAAGCTTGTGAGGAAAGCTTCCAAGAGCTGAAGCGTCGTTTGACTACAGCGCCTGTACTGGTGATTCCGTCCGAGGATAAGAGGTTCGCCTTGTATACGGATGCGTCATTGCAGGGCTTGGGCTGTGTGTTGATGCAAGATAAGCATGTGGTGGCTTATGCATCGAGGCAGCTGAAGCCACACGAAGCCAGGTATCCAGTACATGATTTGGAGTTGGCGGCCATCATATTCGCCTTAAAGATCTGGAGGCATTATTTGTATGGCACGTCTTTCACTATATATACGGACCATAAGAGCCTGAAGTTCTTATTCACTCAAGCAGAGTTGAATATGAGACAAAGAAGATGGATGAATTTGCTCAAGGATTATGATTGTGAAATTGAGTACCATCCAGGTAAAGCAAACCTGATAGCAGACGCCTTAAGTCGGAAGGTAAAGAGTACTGTAGAGGATGTTATGTGTTTGTCAGCCTTGATGACGTCTTATTGCCAACTGGGCTATGATTTCGATGTAGACACGTCGCCTGTGCGAGTGTCGACCCTATTGGCGGAGCCAGACATATTTGAGGCAATCAGGAAGGCCCAGAAGTCCGATAGTGAGGTTCAGAGATGGACATCATTGATACTTCAGGGTCAGCCATCCAAGTTCAGAGTGGCTGAGGATAATTCCTTGAGACTTGGCAACCGATGGGTAGTCCCAGATGCACCAGGACTGCGTAAAGGAATATTGGAGCGGGCTCACAGTAGTCGTTTCAGTATCCACCCAGGGGGAAAGAAGATGTACAAAGATCTATGCGATCAATTCTGGTGGAGACGCATGAAGCGTGAGGTAATCATTTTTGTTAAAAGATGTTTGATCTGCCAGCAGGTAAAGGCAGAGAGGCAGAGGCCTGGTGGTGAGCTGAAGAGCTTAGAGGTGCCTGAATGGAAGTGGGAGCATATATCTATGGACTTCGTGACCCACTTGCCAAGGACGACCTCAGGATTTGATGCGATCTGGGTGATCGTAGATAGGTTAACGAAGACGGCTCATTTCATCCCTTATAGTATGTCGTATACATACTTAAAGATGGCCCAAATGTATATACGGGATGTTGTGAGATTGCATGGTATTCCAGTCTCGATAGTGTCTGACAGAGACCCGAGGTTCACTTCACATTTCTGGGAGGGTCTCCAGGCAGCTTTGGGCACAGAGGTGAGACTGAGTACGGCCTATCACCCTCAGACAGACGGCCAAACAGAGCGTACCATTCAGACGCTCGAAGACATGTTGAGGGC
Organism: Haberlea rhodopensis; assembly: GCA_907163345.1. NCBI lineage: Eukaryota > Viridiplantae > Streptophyta > Magnoliopsida > Lamiales > Gesneriaceae > Haberlea > Haberlea rhodopensis. The sequence goes on from CAJQUN010000160.1 coordinate 1,314,256, forward strand.
ATGTATTTTGGAGTTTGATACTCCGTGGCAGGATTCAGTGCCGCTGGTGGAGTTCTCCTATAACAACAGTTATCAAGCGAGCATTCAAATGGCCCCTTTTGAAGCTCTGTATGGACGACGATGTAGATCACCACTGTATTGGGAGGACTTGACTAGCAAAGCGGTCGGAGGACCGGATATGATCAGGGATATGGAAGGTAAGATAAAGTTGATACGCCTGAAGATGAAAGCGGCCCAGGATAGGCAAGCGGCCTATGCCAATAAGCGGCGACGACCGCTAGAATTCCAGTTATGAGACAGGGTCTTCTTAAAGATCTCGCCCTTCAGGGGCGTGGTTCGTTTTGGGATGCGGGGAAAGTTATCTCCGAGGTATGTTGGGCCATATGAAGTTTTACAGCGTATCGGTACTTTGGCATATCGTTTGGCTCTACCGCCATCCTTGTCTGGCATACACGATGTTTTCCATGTCTCTATGTTGAGGAAGTATGAACCAGACCCGTCCCATGTCTTACAGCCTACTGAAGTACAGTTAGATTCAGATGTGTCCTACGTTGAACGACCTATCAGAATTCTGGATCGAGAGGATCGCAGACTACGAAGCAAAGTTATACCGATGGTCAAAGTTCAGTGGGATCGTCGGGGTGTCGAGGAGGCTACGTGGGAGACGGAACGGCATATGGTGCAGCACTATCCGGAACTATTCTCTGGTATGTTTTTACGTTTAGTTTCGATACGATGATGCATGTGGATTTCGGGGACGAAATCTTATAAGTAGGGGAGTAATGTAATACCCCCGAAATGTAATATGATTATGTTCTATGATGATGAATTATGATGTGTCTAAGGGTTATGGTGTATTTAAATTGGGGGCCACGAATTATGTTATCATGATATGATGTGGGGAGCATGTTGGGTATTTTAAGGGATGTATTAATTATATGAAGTTAGAAAATATCGAGTGAGGATATTTTAATACATCGTACTATATACCGGGATACAATTAAACACCACATGGCACCCCAACCCACACCACCTACCCCCAACCCATGCTGCAAGTGGCTGGGTGCCCATGCCTTTTCCCCCACTCTTTCACTTCACCTCCATCACTCCAATCTCACCCCATTTTCGTCCAAAACACATCCAGCTCCAGCTTAGCAGGTAGGAAGGAAGAAACTTCAAAATTCTTTGCAAGAAACCTTCCAAAAATCGGAGCAAAGGAGGGTGAGAAACCACATTCTGTTTGGTTTTAAGTTTTGTTTGGGGTTAATGTTTTTACTTGGTATAAAAATGGCATGCTAGGTTAGGTTTTGTCAAACCTTTAATTCAAGCTCGTTCATGATGTTTTTATGAAGTTCCTAGCATGTTTATATGAGCATGATGTATGCGCTATGTGGTAGATTTGTTGGCTTGAAAGTAGGTGTTCGAAAATCTGGGCAAGGAAGTGCTCTGTTTTTATGATGCGTAGGGCTTTTATTATGAAGATTTGAAGCATGCTAGCTTAGGTTATAAATAAACCTTTGGCATGATTTCATACACGAAAGTTTGGTGAACATGCCAACATATTTGTTTAAGCATAAACTACGGGATATGTAGTAGTTTCATTGCTGTAAAGATGTGTGTTCAAGAATTCTGGGCTGTGTATTGTGCCGTGTTTTTCTGAACAAGATAATTGGGCACGGATAAAGATGGGGTATTTTAATGCATGCCGGTTTAAGTTATGATTGAACCTTTGACTTTAATACATGAATGGAAGTATGAGGAAGTTATTGATATTCTTTTTTAGGCATCTTATGTATGTTATGAAGTAGAAAAGATGGTGTGAAATGAGGTGCTCAAAAATCTGGGAAATCCCGATTTTTTTCAGAGCTCTCGATCGATCGAGATTTGGTCCCGATCGATCGAGCGAGTCAGAAGGTCTAATCATGTTTTCAAAATTTTGGTGCCGATCGATCGAAGGATTTCTCGATCGATCGGTGAAGCTCCTCGATCGATCGGTAAAATGTTCGATCGATCGAGCGAGGCAGGAAACCAAGACACTGTTTGTGCACAGTGTCTCGATCGATCGAGACCTAGGGCCGATCGATCGAGACTGGCAGAAAGTTGAAAATTTAATGATGTTTTATTTTGTTAAGTTTTTGATGTGAGATGGTTTTGAGGCATCTAATATGGTATAATGTGGTCTTGTAGAACCATCCCAGGTACCTGCACCATCTAGGAGATAAAGTCTGTTGACTCCTCCTCCTTTTGAAAAGGTACGTAAGAAGCGTACGGGCATCGGACGGTAACATACATCTCTATACTACGACTATGCTTTTATTGCATGAGTATTCACGATGAAATGACGGTGTTTATACGATGTTTACATGATGATGTTTATATGATGTTTATACGATGAAGTTCATATGATGTTTATTGCTTATACGATGCTTACATGATGACATTTATGTGATGTATTGGGGTAAGATGCCCTACATGGTAAGAGACCATGCGATGTATTGTGGTAAGATGCCACGGGGTAAGATGCCCTACATGGTAAGAGGCCATGCAATGTATTGTGGTAAGATGCCACGGGGTAAGATGCCCTACATGGTAAGAGGCCATGCGATGTATTGTGGTAAGATGCCACGGGGTAAGATGCCCCATATGGTAAGAGGCTATACGATGATGTTGTGGTAAGATGCCACGGGGGTAAGATGCCCCATATGCATGATTCTAAATCAGGGACAACAATAAGAAGTGAATGTACAACCAGCATATTACTTAACCAATGTTTCATGCATTTACTATGATGTTTATAATGTTAAGTAAGATTATATATGCTCATGATGTGTTGTCTCTGTAGGTACACTTTTGGACGAAAGGACTAAGGGTCGGGTTGAGGCAGTGAGCTGCGAGGGACACATGAATGTATAGAATTCAAGTGATGATTAGTATCTACTCTAGGAGTAGTGTAAATCTAAATGACATTCCTTAGAATGTAATGAATTGTTTTTGAAGTTTTGCATTTTGGCCTGTAATCCCGTTAGCTCATGTAACAACCAAAACCTTAAGATGTTACTTTAATGTATTTTTAGTCCTTCTTATGTCTATTAATCACTGTTAAGGTGGGAAGACCCCACAGATTGACTAAAGTGGCTCATTTCATTCCCTACTGTATGACATATACGCACTTGAGGATGGCACAGTTATATGTCAGAGATGTAGTGAGACTGCACGGGATCCCTGTTTCGATAGTGTCTGATCGAGATCCGCGGTTCACATCTCACTTCTGGGAGGGACTGCAGTCAGCTCTAGGTACAGAGTTGAGGCTGAGCACAGCATATCACCCTCAGACGGACGGACAGACTGAGCGTACGATACAGACGCTCGATGATATGTTGAGAGCTTGTGTATTAGAGTTCGACATATCATGGCAGGACTTGATAGCCTTGGTGGAGTTCTCTTACAACAACAGTTACCAGGCAAGTATACAAATGGCTCCTTTCGAGGCCCTCTATGGTAGGCGTTGTAGGTCACCCTTTTGTTGGGATGACTTGGACCGTAAGTCGGTTGGAGGACCAGAGTTGGTTCAAGAAATGGAAGAGAAAGTTAAGGTTATCAGAAGAAAGATGAAGGCAGCTCAGGATAGACAGGCAGCATATGCCAATCAACGGCGAAGACCGTTGGAGTTTCAGTTGGGCGACAAAGTTTTTCTGAAGATCTCACCCTTCAGGGGTGTAGTACGGTTTGGTATGCGGGGGAAATTGTCTCCTAGATACGTGGGGCCGTATGAGATCTTACAGCGTGTGGGTACTCTGGCGTACCGTTTGGCTTTACCGCCTTCTCTGTCCGGTATACACGATGTATTCCATGTGTCTCTGCTGAGGAAGTATGAACCGGATCCTTCACATGTGTTGCAGCCTTCTGAGGTTCAGATTGAATCCGATGTCTCCTATGTGGAGCGACCTATCAGGATTTTGGATAGGGCAGATCGCAGACTGAGAAACAAAGTTATTCCTATGGTCAAAGTTCAGTGGGATCGTAGGGGTGTCGGGGAGGCCACGTGGGAGACGGAGCGACACATGGTGCAGCACTACCCAGAACTGTTTTCTGGTATGTGATTTATGTTTCACTTTATATTGGGTAAGTGCATGCTGATTTCGAGGACGAAATCCTATAAGTAGGGGAGTATTGTGATATCCCCGAAACGATTATATGTTGTTTAAACATTAATCATTGTTGTGAAAATTATGGTATTAATTCTTTGTGTTGAATTAATGATATTGGGAGATGCATGTGAGGGTGCATGTGTTATATGTTGGGTTTTTGGGGTTGTGGCATGATTAATTGGGGTGTGTGTTAATCGTTTTGGTAAAGCATGTTTAAAAAGGGAATTGAAGTATTTTAGTGAGAAAATACTATAGATATCGTGTGAGGATATTTAATACATCGTGCTAATTACCGGGACCAAAACATAACACATCATACCACCCACCACTCAACCACCCCCCTTGACCCATACCCTGCTGCCAGCTGCTGCCCATACCTTTTTTCCCATTTCCCATTTCACATCACAAGTCTGAAAACACCTCTTTCTTCCTCACCAAAATCGTCCAACACTTGCTGAACAAGATAGGAAGGAGCTCAACCAATTTTACTGCCTTGAAGCTTGCAAAAATCGGAGCCAAAAGGGGGTGAGAAACCATTTCTGGGTTTGAAATATTTGTTGTTGAGTTCATACTTTTGTTGGTGTGAAAAATGGCATGTTAGTTTAGGTTTTGTTAAACCTTCGATTCATGTTCATTTATAATGTTTTTATGAAGCTTCCAGTATTTTTCCTTGAGCTTACTACATGTTTATGTGGAAGATTTACGCATGTAAAGTAGAGTGTTTGAAAATCTGGGTAGATATTTCCCCTGTTTTTCTGGAAAAACGTGGACTGGGAGTGATTTTGAGGAGGTGATATTATGCATGTTAGATGGGTTTTAGGGTAAACCTTCGATGTGAAAATATGCATGGTAGTCTTGTGAAGCCCTTGGCATGTTTGTTCGAACATGATTTATGAGATATGTTATAGTTTTTATAGCATGAATTGAAGTACTCGAAAATCTGGAAAGGAAATGTGTTGTCCTGTTTCAGGAAATGTTGATTGAGTACCTGTGTAAATGGTCGATTCCAATGCATGTGGGCTTATGTTAGAGTGTGAATTTGGTATAAATACACTCAGGGTAGTGTGTTGTAACTGCTAGCATGTTGGTCTTGGCATGTTGTATATCTTACATGTTAGAATGAAAGGTGTGAATATCAGTGTTGAACTTTCTGGAAAAATATCGCGCACAGACCATGTGGCGATCGATCGCCACAAATGGCGCGATCGATCGCCGAGGTCCAGTAGCCAAAATCAAAGGCACGCGATCGATCGCCATGAATGGCGCAATCGATCGCCATGGGACAGTGGAGTTTGGCGATCGATCGTCAAGGGGTAGCGATCGCCAGAAGCAAAATTTTGAAATATTGATTTTTGTTGGATTTTTGGTTTTGGATCATATTTTTGGCATCTAATATTATGTTGTACACTGGTGTAGAGCCTTCACAGACGGCTACACAACGCAGGGGATAGAGTCCCACCACACACTACTTTTTGGAAAGGTACGTAAGCGACGTACGGGCATCCCAACGGTAACATGTATTTATGTTTGTCTGTGTGACACATGATGAATGCAATGTGATGCATTATGAGTTGATACATGTTATTATGCATTGTTGTTGCATATTATACATTGTTATTGCATATTGTGATGTGGGATAAAGAGATGTATTCCACGAGTTAGGGCGATCACGGTTAAGGTGTTAATGCTTACGCTTTACCGCTAAAAATGTGGAGCGAGAGGGGGGAGGCTCGCTTGCACATGGAGGCGAGTTTATACCATACTGAGCGAGGATGAGATACCGCTAGTATGAAGAAGCGAGGATGAGATACCGCTTGTTTTGAGATTATGAAAGCAAAGAAGCATTAAAATAACTGATGATGACTGACTCAAGAAAAAAGAAGAAATGTCATGACATTCATTTGTGAGACCATACATTCATATAACGTGTTATATTATGAATTATGGTACAGGGACAACCAATGGGCATTGTAAATGCGAATGGAAATACAGGAAGTGATTTGTATTTTATGATTGTGCATTTACGCCTTATTTTTCATATTATGTTGAATATGAATTGTGTTATGCTCATGTGTTGGGGGTTGTCTTTGTAGGTGCTTTTGATGTTGAGAACCAGGGTCGGGGTTGAGAAGCTGAGCTGTAAGGAGAGCTACAGGATTAGCTGCATGATTTGAGAAAATTTTACATAGCTTCTACTTGTGGTAGAATAAGACTATAGTGTAGCACCCTTTTGTAGGAATTTGTGAAATTCCTTTTGAAACTTTTGCTACTGTATCCCTTAAGCTCAGGATAATCAACATGACTCTTCACTCTGATTTATTCATTTGAATGTTTAGTTCTCTTAATCGTACCTATTAGTATATTGAGATATCGGGGTCTCACATTTAGTGGTATCAGAGCAGTGGTTAGATAACCAGGGGAGAGTGAAGGGTAGCCTTTAGAGACAAGTTGGCTAGGTATTCATTGTTGGGCATGTTATGCATGTGATGCATATTGTTGTATAAGCGTTATACTAACATGCTTTTGAATATGATACTCTTGTTATCTAACGGCTTATACTATGAACTGCTTTTGGTATTGTTGTTAACTCTTATGTTGCAGCATGGCGGCTATTAACCCGGAGAACCTCAATGAAGAAGTAGGGGATATGGGCAGTATGAATGCTATTGTTGCTCATGTGAACCCTTTACCGCCACCTGCTGTGGGAGTGGAGCCCAGTGCACAGATGTTATTACCCGGGGAGCTCAGTTTGACACAGTTTCTGAATTTCCGTCCACCCATGTTTGAGGGGACCGAGTCTGGAGAAGGGGCCGAAGAGTGGCTAGAACGGATAGAGCAGATACTTGTGACTGCGCCCTGTGCACGTACCGCATGGCTGAGGTTAGCCGAGTTTCAGATGGCGAAGAAGCCTTCTATGTGGTGGAAGACCACTGTGATGGAGCTGAGAGCTCAGGACATGGTAGTAGACTGGACTGTATTCAGGACCCGGTTTCTTAACCGGTATTTTTCTGCCGCTGCTAGACAAGTCAAGGAGGACGAGTTCACTAATTTGAAGCAGGGCAACATGTCAGTTTCAGACTTTGCTTTGCAGTATTCCTCACTGTTGAGGTATGTCCCCCATATCGCTGTGAGCAGCCATGCAAAGATGAGGCATTTCCTGAAAGGACTCAGGCCAGAACTATTTGACCGGGTTGTCTCCAACAACCCTAGCTCTTTTGATGACGCCCTGACACGGGCAGAGTTAGCAGAAATTGCGGTGGGAGCATACAAGGATGTTGTACCCCCTTCAGTACCATCACAGAGGTCTGTTGCTGATAGTTTGAAACCACGAGGGGATCAGTTCAAGGCTCGAGGAGCCTCATCATCTTCCAGATTTAGCGGGAAGAAATCTCAGAGTCAGAAACAGAGCAATCGAGGACCTACACAAGGGAGTAAGGCAGGAGGGGATAGGTGTGACCGCTGTGGGGGATTTCACTTGTCACGTGACTGCCGAGGCTGTTATGTTTGTGGCAAGGTGGGCCACTTAGCTAGGAACTGCCCCAATCGGGCAAGTCAAGCAGACTCAGGGCCGAATAGGCCAAGATTTGATGCTGGGAGGGCACCACCGAGACAGCAGTTTGCGCCCCGACCGCAGGGAGGTCAGGCGGCAGGACCACCGCAGGGTCAGGTGTATGCACTGACTAGGGAGCAGGCTGAGGCAGCCCCAGAGGAGGTCATTGCTGGTACTTGTCATTTATTTACGTACCCTGCATTTATTTTGGTAGATACAGGTGCTTCTCATTCTTTTGTATCTGTTGCTTTTGTGGAGAGACACCACTTGTGCTCGTCTCTGTTAACCACGCCTCTCATGGTCTCGACACCCACGGGGAAGCATGTGATTGCGGATCGGCTGTTGTCTGAATGCCTCATTTATTTTGAGGGCAATGATCTGAGGGCTGATCTGATTCAGTTAGAGATGGCAGACTTTGACTGTATTATCGGCATTGATGTGTTGAGCAGATACCGAGCTGTGGTAGACTGTCGGCAGAGGACTGTTCGTTTTCTATCTGATCAGGGGTTCCAGTGGACTTTTTATGGGGACGGCTCTCGTCCAAGGATTCCAGTGATCTCAGCGGTTAAGATGTCACGGTTATTGGAACGTGGCCACACTGGGTACCTTATTTATGCCGTGAATGCATCGGAAGAGAAGGAAGTGAGAGCCGAGGACATTCCAGTTGTGGCGGAGTTCATTGATGTGTTCCCAGATGAGATTCCGGGATTTCCGCCTGTCAGGGATGTTGAGTTTGCTATTGAGCTGCTGCCGGGGACATCAGCCATTTCTTGTGCCCCATACAGGATGGCACCGGCAGAGCTGAGGGAGCTAAAGGTACAGTTACAGGAGCTCCTTGACAAGGGATACATTCGTCCTAGTGTATCGCCTTGGGGTGCACCAGTCTTGTTCGTGAAAAAGAAGGATGGATCAATGCGTCTGTGCATTGACTACAGGCAATTGAACAAGGCCACAGTGAAGAACAGATATCCACTTCCGAGGATTGATGATCTGTTTGACCAGCTTCAGGGTACAGAGGTGTACTCGAAGATAGATTTGAGGTCAGGCTATCATCAGGTGCGGGTTAGAGCTGGTGATGTTCAAAAGACGGCTTTTAGAACTCGATATGGACACTATGAGTTCTTGGTAATGCCCTTCGGTGTGACAAATGCACCTGCAGTTTTTATGAGCCTAATGAACCGAGTATTTCAGGAGTACCTCGATCAGTTTGTGATCGTATTCATTGATGACATCCTTGTCTATTCAAGGAGTGAGGAGGATCATGCCAATCATCTGAGGATAGTGCTCCAGATCCTCAGAGATCATCAGTTGTATGCCAAACTCAGCAAGTGTGAGTTCTGGCTGAACAGTGTATCATTCTTGGGCCATATCATATCGCGAGAGGGGATATCAGTAGACCCGAGAAAGATAGACGCAGTTATGGATTGGTCTACCCCTACTTCAGTCAGTGAGATTCGGAGTTTTCTTGGGTTGGCTGGCTATTATCGACGTTTCGTCGAGGGTTTCTCAAAGATCGCCAAGCCACTTACACAGCTGACTCAGAAGGGAGTCCCTTTTTGTTGGACAGAGGCTTGTGAGCAGAGTTTCAGGGAATTGAAGCACAGACTGACTACTGCACCAGTTCTAGTGATTCCCAAGGAGAACAAAGGATTTGTTCTTTATACCGACGCATCACTACAGGGCTTAGGGTGTGTACTGATGCAGGACAGACATGTGGTGGCTTATGCTTCGAGACAGTTGAAGCCACATGAGACGAGGTATCCAGTCCATGATTTGGAGTTGGCAGCTATAGTTTTCGCCTTGAAGATATGGCGACACTACTTATACGGTACCTCATTCACCATCTTCACTGATCACAAAAGCCTGAAGTTCTTGTTTACACAGGCTGAGCTGAACATGAGGCAGAGGAGATGGATGGATCTGCTGAAGGATTATGATTGTGAAATCCTATACCATCCCGGGAAAGCAAACTTGACAGCCGACGCTTTGAGTCGGAAGGTGAGGAGCACAGCAGAGGATGCCATGTGCCTATCAGCTATGTTGGGCTCCTACTGCCATTTGGGATTCGATTATGATGTGTCTATTTCACCAGTACAGGTTTCGACCTTGTTAGCCGAGCCTGTTATTTTCGATCACATTAGAAAGGCTCAGTGGACCGATACAGAGGTTCAGAGATGGATGTCAATGGTTCATTCAGGGCAGCCATCGAGATTCAAAGTAGCTGAGGACGGTTCTCTGAGACTTGGCGACAGATGGGTAGTTCCAAATACACCCGAGTTGCTTCAGGGTATCTTACAGCGAGCTCATTGCAGCAGGATGAGTGTTCACCCAGGCGGGAAGAAGATGTATAAGGATTTACGCAGCCAGTTCTGGTGGAGGCGAATGAAACAGGATGTTACTTCATTCGTCAAGCGCTGTTTGATTTGTCAGCAGGTGAAGGCTGAGAGGCAGAGGCCTGGAGGTGAACTAAGGAGTTTGGAAATACCCGAGTGGAAGTGGCAGCACGTGTCTATGGATTCGTGACCCACTTACCGAGGACTGTTTCGGGTTTTGATGCCATCTGGGTAGTCGTGGACAGATTGACTAAAGTGGCTCATTTCATTCCCTACTGTATGACATATACGCACTTGAGGATGGCACAGTTATATGTCAGAGATGTAGTGAGACTGCACGGGATCCCTGTTTCGATAGTGTCTGATCGAGATCCGCGGTTCACATCTCACTTCTGGGAGGGTCTGCAGTCAGCTCTAGGTACAGAGTTGAGGCTGAGCACAGCATATCACCCTCAGACGGATGGACAGACTGAGCGTACGATACAGACGCTCGATGATATGTTGAGAGCTTGTGTATTAGAGTTCGACATATCATGGCAGGTGTAAGGACCCCATAAACTTAACCCTTTATTAGTGTACTAATCATTAATGTGTGGCATAAGCTTTCAATAAAATTATTCGGGAAACACAGATGATACCTTACCATTGAATGGCAACACAAAATTTTCTTTAACATACAGTGTTATAAGCTCTCATCCTAACGACAATAGACTCATAGAGCTTGCCCGTTACACCACTTTTTACTTGTGGACTTTTATAAAAATTTGGGCAGAGTCTCCCCATAAATAGAGCTATCCCGAAATAAAAGTACATCACATAACATAATTCCCGGCCAGGGAAAACATAATACTCATCAGAATACAGTAATGTCAAGTAAATTCCCCGCCAGGGAAGACACCACACACATGACAACAAAAGTGGGTTTCAACACCCACAATACACTAATGACTCTCTTATCATTTAGCAATTCTACCTCTAATTGCATGCAACATGGAATGAAAGAGAGAGAAAGGCTCATGCCTTTACATACAACCCATACACTAGTATAATCTTGCTCACATGCGAGCATCATGAATATGTATATAACCCTCATGGGCGTATGAGTACTTTATACGATACCGTGCTTCATCAAGCCCTGGTACCACGATCCTGGGAGTACATCCAATCAACAACTTGAGCTCATCTCCAAAGCCATCGATGTACCTGTTCACCTGCCCCAACAGAGACAGCCCCCAACGGGGTGAGCATACCAATTCCACAATTTCATAATCATAATGACATAATACATAATTTACGAAAATGTAAATATTGTGGAACATATGTGATACTTCCTGGATGGTATCACCCTCATCACAGCGTACCCCTGTAATAATCCTGTTCTCAAAACAGATAAATCATCAAATCCTGAATATGCAGTTAATCATCACATTGGTTAACCCTAGCCAGTTCAAATTAACAACACTTCATAACATCTTACTTTAACTAGCAATGATTAGCAACATTTCGTAACATCATTTCATAACATCATTTCATAACATCTTTTCTTAACATCATTTCATAACATCTTTTCATAACATCTTTTCATAATATCTTTTCATAACATCGTTTCATAACATCTTTTCATAACATCGTTTCATAACATCGTTTCATAACATCTTTTCATAACATCGTTTCATAACATCTTTTCATAACATCGTTTCATAACATCTTACTTTATCTGGCAATTATCATAATTCTAGATATCATATTGGTATTTCCTTAACTTCCGATACTGGTTAATCACTTCTCTGATTAACTACGTCTCTGTTCCTATTATTACCAATAGGGAATAAAATACAGATATCCTAGATATCTAATCAAATACCACATTTTCATTTCTTACTTCAAGGTAACGTCATACTATGGGTGTTTGCTCCGTAGCAACCATACCTCATCATTGGCTCGCTTCATAGCGGCACTGAACATTCCACTATGTGAATCAACATATCGTAACCGAGTCCCGATACCATCATAGTAAAACATTTCATATATCTTAAATCATGCATCATACTTGTAAAACATCATTTAAACTATGCTCGTACGCTAAACGTACCTAAAATCCTCGAAGTCCGAGCCAAACCTTGCTCGAGTTCCATGCCCCGAGGAACGATGTGCTAACACGATAAATAATTCACAATTATTTACGAACATGTAACCCATGCTCAAGCACATTCATAACCCTCAGAATATTGTCAACACACGACAATAAATCATTTGAAAGACCCAGGGCAGGGTACATGCAGGGAGGGAAAACGAATGCGACATATCGAAAAATTGCCCAAGAACACCTTCAATAATTCGAACCCTAGCATCACTATTCGAACCCAACCAAGCATCATAAATCATCTAAAACATATAATAAATGATCCCTAACATGAATCATCAACCCATAGCCAAAATCCCCAAATTCGAAATTAAATCCTTACCAAATTAGGGCAAATTCGAACCATAACATCTTAATTCGATCCCACTTAAGCATCATAATTCATTTAAACATGAATAAATCGAATCCTAACAAGCATTATCATCCTCATGCCAAAAATCCCCAAAATCGAATTCCAAGCCCTAAAATTCGAACATAATTTCGAGCCACAAATCACAATTAGGCAGGGAAGAACATCACAAACATGGAAAAAGGGGTAAGGAACGTTACCCAAACGAAATCGGAAGAAAAACGACCAAAATCCGATGAACCCTAGAAATTGGGGATCGCCACTCTTTCTCAAAATTCGACCTCAAATCGCGATGAAACTTTCAATTGCCGGAGGGGAAATGAGCGCCTGGACGAGACGAAGCCGTGGGTAGGTCGGACGCGCCGATCGGCGGCGGGACGGCGGCGGCCGAAGCGCTTTTGCGCGCGGGCAGGGGCTGGCAGACGGGTTCGGCGGGGGAGAGAGAGAGAGAGAGATTGGAGGGCTGAAATGGAATTTTTAATGAAATATCTCGGGTTCAACTGGTATTTATAGCAAAATACCCCGAAAAACTAATAACCCCACAAATACATCGTGATTCCTTAAAAATCATCTGTTTTCAAAAACTCTCTCTCTAACTCCAAAACCCTCTACCGGTGCTCACATAGCACCCGAGATCCCGAGACACATCAAAAACCCAACTCTTACGTTTTTCACCGTAATGTGAATACAATCTCAACCTCTGGATCCAACGATCCCAACTACCCAAATAAACGAGCCCAGAAGACCCAACACCTCGATTAAACTCCAAATCGCTACGTAAAACCACTTTAGGGATTATTAACACTACGAGATTAGCATATATAATCCCTGGTCATCACAATATCCCCCACTAAAAGAATTTCGTCCTCGAAATTAGCACTGGTGTATCGCGTCACACCCGGGCTACACAACAACATGAAGCCACAACCTCGATTCTTAACCATAACAGAATCGTATTAATAAACGTGAGGATACTTACTTCTCTTCAAACTCTGAAACAGAGCGACTTACCAAAATCAACATATCACTTAAGAGGTAAAACGTACCTCGATGCGGGTCATCCTAAAAGTCAGTCCCTCATGACTGCAAAACAACCGATACTTACGACTGTAGATCGGACAGTCATCCTTAGTTCTAATACAACTAGTAAGAACGCATCCTGAATGACACCTCAACCGTGAGAACGTTGACCTCGTGTCAAACTCTGGAGTGGAATAGACTTCCAAATCCATCATAACGTCAAAGAGCGTCAGCACAGCTCAACGCTAATAATCCAAAAGCAGTTAGTCAACTGAAACTGTAAGGATTCGAATCGTTCCTGATTCCATCGTAGATTTCATTCCTTGACATCTCTTATCATGACTCACGATGTCCAACATACATCGTTACGAGGGAAACACTAGTATTCCACGGTGTACACATACCAAACCTGGTTTCCACTTTCAAACCTCCTCTATCGAAGGAGCAGTCGCATCATTGCAACTCAAATACATGGATTCTCAGATCGAATCAACGACGACTTGACGACTCTCTCGTTGGTACTTCACATCATGAGCTGTCCCAGACAAGTCTCCCCAAGATTTAAACATAAACATATATACGTTTCAGTGAGGCATACTCAACCTCAACTTCAAATGACGTGGTGACTACCAGAGTCCACCACAATCCACTTCGTATCACTTTACGATTTGCCAAACTTGGTTCCAATGAGCAGTATAACGGCTCTAGCAAGCCCATCATGGTGCTGCACACACGCGGCAGACGAACTAGTCGCTGCCTCACTAGGTTCACCTCAAACCTACCAATCAGATGGACGTTTCCGCACGGCATACCATACCCTGGGAAGAACAATCGATAGAGTAGTGGGTCTTTACCCAACATTCCTCCAATACTGACATACCTTGGACACTTCAATGTCCCCATGTACCTAACATAACCTGATCCTATTCCCTTAGGACCCATCTTACACCCTCATGGGTGGTGTGACCATGTCTACCACATGTCATATCAATGGAAGCGAGAAATTCCTCCACGATTACTCCTGTCGTCAAATAAACATGGCCAAAAAGCCATTCCAACGAGCATACCCCAAGGGTACCACCACTCGAAATATGATTACCTCAAACAATTTCTGCAGTACAATCACATGTACAGCGTGTCCATCCATTCTTCGAGCAACCCGCTCGGTATAAGGGTCACGTCAATCGGTGACGCACACGTCTCCTTGTGCCCGACACTGGCACCCAAGGCATACAACTGAAAACGTATACTTAACGCATTGCTCATCGTAACGATGATGCATGTCTAATAAGACATCTCCTGCACTATCGTCATCGCCATCCCGTGACGACACATGCCCACTCATGGCATCTAAGGTATCGTCAACTAGTGACGGTACAAGTCAACAATGACATCTAAATGACCTAGTCAACTCGTGACGGTCCATGTACATCAACATATGTCATCCATCATCATGCTAGTAAATAGTCATAATAAAACATGCATATCAACGCATACCAGCAATAATAATGCTAATAAAATAGCAATATCTCATACCTCATCGCTGACAAGATAGCGGCATACCTATCTCCGTCGCTCCATAATAATACGTAATCAGCACCCATCGCTCGAAGGCGGCCAAAATCCTGTGCTGAATATATAGCGGTACAGTCCATCGCTATAGAATCGACGGCATGATACCTCGTCATATAATAGGTGGCATGAAACCTCGCTATACACCTGAGCATGAATCATCGTCCACATAATAGCGGAAAGAGGCATCGCTATCAATACATCTGGCGGAAAGAACCATCGCCAATCAATATAGCGGAATGAGGCATCGCTATCATACATCTGGCGGAAAGAACCATCGCCAATCAATATAGCGGAATGAGGCATCGCTATCGTACATCTGGCGGAAAGAACCATCGCCAATCAATATAGCGGAATGAGGCATCGCTATCATACATCTGGCGGAAAGAACCATCGCCAGCCCTCATAAAAGAATGAGTCATCGTAAATCCTCATAATAATATCGTATGGCCTCTTACCATATGGGGCACCTTACCCCGTGGCACCTTACCACAATAACATCGCATGGCTACTTACCATGTGGGGCACCTTACCCACCACAATAACATCGCATGGCTACTTACCATGTGGGGCACCTTACCCCGTGGCACCTTACCACAATAACATCGCATGGCTACTTACCATGTGGGGCACCTTACCCCGTGGCACCTTACCACAATAACATCGTATAAACATCATCATATAAACATCGTATGCACATCATCATATAAACATCGTATGCACATCATCATATAAACATCGTATGCACATCATCATATAAACATCTTATAAACATCATCATTATAATCTTATTCCTCATAATCATCATCATAATCATTATCATAAACATCATATCATCTTTACTTATCATAAGCATTATCATAACTTACTTATCATTATCATCATCATAAACATCATATCGTCTTTACTTATCGTAAACATCATCATAAACTTACTTATCATAATCATCATCATAAACATTATATCATCTTTACTTATCATAAACATTATCATAACTTACTTATCATTATCATCATAAACTTATTTGTAATAACATCATCGTAAACATCTTGTCATCTTTATTCATCATAGACATCATCTTCATAAACATCGTAATTACTTCTGTAATCATAGCATAGTCATAGTGTAAGAATATGTTACCGTCCGATGCCCGTACGCGTCTTACGTACCTTCCTCGCTTGAACATTACATGAACAAACGCATTAGTATATTCAATAATAATTGAGACCATACCGAAGTATTCCACTGTCGGTTGTCTACCAGTCTGTCCTCAGACAATACATCATATCTTTCTTTTCCCTGATTTTCTTCCAAAATCAGATTCCGAAGTATTCCACTGTCGGTTGTCTACCCAGTCTGTCCTCAGACAATACATCATATCTTTCTTTTCCCTGATTTTCTTCCAAAATCAGATTCCTTGGCACGTAGCATATAGAGTGTTAGACATCGCTATTAATGCCATCCTATCGTGTTCCACACGATTCCTACAACCACAATGGTTAGCAATACCACTTTTCATATCATATAAGCACATAAACAATTAGTCATGTCGTATAACATTAATGCCATCATGCATAAATATGTGCTATCAATAACTTCCTAGGCCCTCAACAGCCCCAATGAGCAACCACTGCTCTGATACCACTAATGTAAGGACCCCATAAACTTAACCCTTTATTAGTGTACTAATCATTAATGTGTGGCATAAGCTTTCAATAAAATTATTCGGGAAACACAGATGATACCATACCATTGAATGGCAACACAAAATTTTCTTTAACATACAGTGTTATAAGCTCTCATCCTAACGACAA
Organism: Haberlea rhodopensis; assembly: GCA_907163345.1. Taxonomy (NCBI): domain Eukaryota; kingdom Viridiplantae; phylum Streptophyta; class Magnoliopsida; order Lamiales; family Gesneriaceae; genus Haberlea; species Haberlea rhodopensis. The sequence continues at coordinate 1,331,185 of CAJQUN010000160.1, forward strand.
TAGACTCATAGAGCTTGCCCGTTACACCACTTTTTACTTGTGGACTTTTATAAAAATTTGGGCAGAGTCTCCCCATAAATAGAGCTATCCCGAAATAAAAGTACATCACATAACATAATTCCCGGCCAGGGAAAACATAATACTCATCAGAATACAGTAATGTCAAGTAAATTCCCCGCCAGGGAAGACACCACACACATGACAACAAAAGTGGGTTTCAACACCCACAATACACTAATGACTCTCTTATCATTTAGCAATTCTACCTCTAATTGCATGCAACATGGAATGAAAGAGAGAGAAAGGCTCATGCCTTTACATACAACCCATACACTAGTATAATCTTGCTCACATGCGAGCATCATGAATATGTATATAACCCTTATGGGCGTATGAGTACTTTATACGATACCGTGCTTCATCAAGCCCTGGTACCACGATCCTGGGAGTACATCCAATCAACAGCTTGAGCTCATCTCCAAAGCCATCGATGTACCTGTTCACCTGCCCCAACAGAGACAGCCCCCAACGGGGTGAGCATACCAATTCCACAATTTCATAATCATAATGACATAATACATAATTTACGAAAATGTAAATATTGTGGAACATATGTGATACTTCCTGGATGGTATCACCCTCATCACAGCGTACCCCTGTAATAATCCTGTTCTCAAAACAGATAAATCATCAAATCCTGAATATGCAGTTAATCATCACATTGGTTAACCCTAGCCAGTTCAAATTAACAACATTTCATAACATCTTACTTTAACTAGCAATGATTAGCAACATTTCGTAACATCATTTCATAACATCATTTCATAACATCATTTCATAACATCTTTTCATAACATCATTTCATAACATCTTTTCATAACATCTTTTCATAACATCTTTTCATAACATCATTTCATAATATCTTTTCATAACATCGTTTCATAACATCTTTTCATAACATCGTTTCATAACATCGTTTCATAACATCTTTTCATAACATCGTTTCATAACATCTTTTCATAACATCGTTTCATAACATCTTACTTTATCTAGCAATTATCATAATTCTAGATATCATATTGGTATTTCCTTAACTTCCGATACTGGTTAATCACTTCTCTGATTAACTACGTCTCTGTTCCTATTATTACCAATAGGGAATAAAATACAGATATCCTAGATATCTAATCAAATACCACATTTTCATTTCTTACTTCAAGGTAACGTCATACTATGGGTGTTTGCTCCGTAGCAACCATACCTCATCATTGGCTCGCTTCATAGCGGCACTGAACATTCCACTATGTGAATCAACATATCGTAACCGAGTCCCGATACCATCATAGTAAAACATTTCATATATCTTAAATCATGCATCATACTTGTAAAACATCATTTAAACTATGCTCGTACGCTAAACGTACCTGAAATCCTCGAAGTCCGAGCCAAACCTTGCTCGAGTTCCATGCCCCGAGGAACGATGTGCTAACACGATAAATAATTCACAATTATTTACGAACATGTAACCCATGCTCAAGCACATTCATAACCCTCAGAATATTGTCAACACACGACAATAAATCATTTAAAAGACCCGGGGCAGGGTACATGCAGGGAGGGAAAACGAATGCGACATATCGAAAAATTGCCCAAGAACACCTTCAATAATTCGAACCCTAGCATCACCATTCGAACCCAACCAAGCATCATAAATCATCTAAAACATGTAATAAATGATCCCTAACATGAATCATCAACCCATAGCCAAAATCCCCAAATTCGAAATTAAATCCTTACCAAATTAGGGCAAATTCGAACCATAACATCTTAATTCGATCCCACTTAAGCATCATAATTCATTTAAACATGAATAAATCGAATCCTAACAAGCATTATCATCCTCATGCCAAAAATCCCCAAAATCGAATTCCAAGCCCTAAAATTCGAACATAATTTCGAGCCACAAATCACAATTAGGCAGGGAAGAACATCACAAACATGGAAAAAGGGGTAAGGAACGTTACCCAAACGAAATCGGAAGAAAAACGACCAAAATCCGATGAACCCTAGAAATTGGGGATCGCCGCTCTTTCTCAAAATTCGACCTCAAATCGCGATGAAACTTTCAATTGCCGGAGGGGAAATGAGCGCCTGGACGAGACAAAGCCGTGGGTAGGTCGGACGCGCCGATCGGCGGCGGGACGGCGGCGGCCGAAGCGCTTTTGCGCGCGGGCAGGGGCTGGCAGACGGGTTCGGCGGGGGAGAGAGAGAGAGAGAGATTGGAGGGCTGAAATGGAATTTTTAATGAAATATCTCGGGTTCAACTGGTATCTATAGCAAAATACCCCGAAAAACTAATAACCCCACAAATACATCGTGATTCCTTAAAAATCATCTGTTTTCAAAAACTCTCTCTCTAACTCCAAAACCCTCTACCGGTGCTCACATAGCACCCGAGATCCCGAGACACATCAAAAACCCAACTCTTAGGTTTTTCACCGTAATGTGAATACAATCTCAACCTCTGGATCCAACGATCCCAACTACCCAAATAAACGAGCCCAGAAGACCCAACACCTCGATTAAACTCCAAATCGCTACGTAAAACCACTTTAGGGATTATTAACACTACGGGATTAGCATATATAATCCCTGGTCATCACAGCAGGACTTGATAGCCTTGGTGGAGTTCTCTTACAACAACAGCTACCAGGCAAGTATACAAATGGCTCCTTTCGAGGCCCTCTATGGTAGGCGTTGTAGGTCACCCTTGTGTTGGGATGACTTGGACCGTAAGTCGGTTGGAGGACCAGAGTTGGTTCAAGAAATGAAAGAGAAAGTTAAGGTTATCAGAAGAAAGATGAAGGCAGCTCAGGATAGACAGGCAGCATATGCCAATCAACGGCGAAGACCGTTGGAGTTTCAGTTGGGCGACAAAGTTTTTCTGAAGATCTCACCCTTCAGGGGTGTAGTACGGTTTGGTATGCGGGGGAAATTGTCTCCTAGATACGTGGGGCCGTATGAGATCTTACAGCGTGTGGGTACTCTGGCGTACCGTTTGGCTTTACCGCCTTCTCTGTCCGGTATACACGATGTATTCCATGTGTCTCTGCTGAGGAAGTATGAACCGGATCCTTCACATGTGTTGCAGCCTTCTGAGGTTCAGATTGAATCCGATGTCTCCTATGTGGAGCGACCTATCAGGATTTTGGATAGGGCAGATCGCAGACTGAGAAACAAAGTTATTCCTATGGTCAAAGTTCAGTGGGATCGTAGGGGTGTCGGGGAGGCCACGTGGGAGACGGAGCGACACATGGTGCAGCACTACCCAGAACTGTTTTCTGGTATGTGATTTATGTTTCACTTTATATTGGGTAAGTGCATGCTGATTTCGAGGACGAAATCCTATAAGTAGGGGAGTATTGTGATATCCCCGAAACGATTATATGTTGTTTAAACATTAATCATTGTTGTGAAAATTATGGTATTAATTCTTTGTGTTGAATTAATGATATTGGGAGATGCATGTGAGGGTGCATGTGCTATATGTTGGGTTTTTGGGGTTGTGGCATGATTAATTGGGGTGTGTGTTAATCGTTTTGGTAAAGCATGTTTAAAAAGGGAATTGAAGTATTTTAGTGAGAAAATACTATAGATATCGTGTGAGGATATTTAATACATCGTGCTAATTACCGGGACCAAAACATAACACATCATACCACCCACCACTCAACCACCCCCCTTGACCCATACCCTGCTGCCAGCTGCTGCCCATACCTTTTTCCCCATTTCCCATTTCACATCACAAGTCTGAAAACACCTCTTTCTTCCTCACCAAAATCGTCCAACACTTGCTGAACAAGATAGGAAGGAGCTCAACCAATTTTACTGCCTTGAAGCTTGCAAAAATCGGAGCCAAAAGGGGGTGAGAAACCATTTCTGGGTTTGAAATATTTGTTGTTGAGTTCATACTTTTGTTGGTGTGAAAAATGGCATGTTAGTTTAGGTTTTGTTAAACCTTCGATTCATGTTCATTTATAATGTTTTTATGAAGCTTCCAGTATTTTTCCTTGAGCTTACTACATGTTTATGTGGAAGATTTACGCATGTAAAGTAGAGTGTTTGAAAATCTGGGTAGATATTTCCCCTGTTTTTCTGGAAAAACGTGGACTGGGAGTGATTTTGAGGAGGTGATATTATGCATGTTAGATGGGTTTTAGAGTAAACCTTCGATGTGAAAATATGCATGGTAGTCTTGTGAAGCCCTTGACATGTTTGTTCGAACATGATTTATGAGATATGTTATAGTTTTTATAGCATGAATTGAAGTACTCGAAAATCTGGAAAGGAAATGTGTTGTCCTGTTTCAGGAAATGTTGATTGAGTACCTGTGTAAATGGTCGATTCCAATGCATGTGGGCTTATGTTAGAGTGTGAATTTGGTATAAATACACTCAGGGTAGTGTGTTGTAACTGCTAGCATGTTGGTCTTGGCATGTTGTATATCTTACATGTTAGAATGAAAGGTGTGAATATCAGTGTTGAACTTTCTGGAAAAATATCGCGCACAGACCATGTGGCAATCGATCGCCACAAATGGCGCGATCGATCGCCGAGGTCCAGTAGCCAAAATCAAAGGCACGCGATCGATCGCCATGAATGGCGCGATCGATCGCCATGGGCGCCAAGGGGTAGCGATCGCCAGAAGCAAAATTTTGAAATATTGATTTTTGTTGGATTTTTGGTTTTGGATCATATTTTTGGCATCTAATATTGTGTTGTACACTGGTGTAGAGCCTTCACAGACGGCTACACAACGCAGGGGATAGAGTCCCACCACACACTACTTTTTGGAAAGGTACGTAAGCGACGTACGGGCATCCCAACGGTAACATGTATTTATGTTTGTCTGTGTGACACATGATGAATGCAATGTGATGCATTATGAGTTGATACATGTTATTATGCATTGTTGTTGCATATTATACATTGTTATTGCATATTGTGATGTGGGATAAAGAGATGTATTCCACGAGTTAGGGCGATCACGGTTAAGGTGTTAATGCTTACGCTTTACCGCTAAAAATGTGGAGCGAGAGGGGGGAGGCTCGCTTGCACATGGAGGCGAGTTTATACCATACTGAGCGAGGATGAGATACCGCTAGTATGAAGAAGCGAGGATGAGATACCGCTTGTTTTGAGATTATGAAAGCAAAGAAGCATTAAAATAACTGATGATGACTGACTCAAGAAAAAAGAAGAAATGTCATGACATTCATTTGTGAGACCATACATTCATATAACGTGTTATATTATGAATTATGGTACAGGGACAACCAATGGGCATTGTAAATGCGAATGGAAATACAGGAAGTGATTTGTATTTTATGATTGTGCATTTACGCCTTATTTTTCATATTATGTTGAATATGAATTGTGTTATGCTCATGTGTTGGGGGTTGTCTTTGTAGGTGCTTTTGATGTTGAGAACCAGGGTCGGGGTTGAGAAGCTGAGCTGTAAGGAGAGCTACAGGATTAGCTGCATGATTTGAGAAAATTTTACATAGCTTCTACTTGTGGTAGAATAAGACTATAGTGTAGCACCCTTTTGTAGGAATTTGTGAAATTCCTTTTGAAACTTTTGCTACTGTATCCCTTAAGCTCAGGATAATCAACATGACTCTTCACTCTGATTTATTCATTTGAATGTTTAGTTCTCTTAATCGTACCTATTAGTATATTGAGATATCGGGGTCTCACACCAGCTCCGTTAAGCTTCAGTGTTTGGATCCTGTTCTGATGCTCCTCATCAGTCAGGAACTACTATCAGGAGTTATCTGGGTGCTGATGACAAAAAGGGGGAAAACAGAGATAGAGTATTTTCATAGGTGAATCCATGAACCATGGAGGCCTGATGAATATACATTTGACTCTCCCTCTCTGAAACAAGATGGATCGAAGCTCTCCGGTCTACACTGTTTGTTTAAAATTTGTCATGTATCAGCTATATTTTGTAGAACTAGATTTGTATTAGGTTAAATCCAGTTATAAGAATTCGTCTTAAATGAAGATGAATCTCTCTCAATTGTCTAGTTTGATTACAACTTGTAATCTGCTTATATTTATAACAAATGAAAATTCCTTTCCATTATGTTTTCAAGTCTTTTCAGGATTCACCGTTTAAACTATTCGAGTATGAGATCGTTATTGCTTAGTTTTGTCATCACCAAAAAGGGGGAAATTGTTGAGAAACGATTTCTAAGTTTTGGTGAGTACAAACATCTACCGGGTGAAGATACCTACTGGATGAAGACATCTACCGGGTGAAGACATCTACTGGGTGAAGACATCTACCGGGTGAAGACACCTACCGGATGAAGACACCTACTAGATGAAGACATCTACCGGGTGAAGACATCTACAGGATAAAGACATCTACTGGAATAGACATCCACTGTCTTATTACTCCACTGGATAAAGACTTCCACCGGATAAAGACATCTACTGCATGAAGTCTTTCATCAAGTCTAACCAACATCTACTGAGCTAAAAAGTACGACTGGATACTGAAGTTACAAGACCAGTTGAAGTGAATCCATCAGTGGATTGAAGAGACAAAACAAAGTAAGTACAATTCCGTCTGACAAAGGTACAACAGAGCGACGAGCACTACGAAATCATCGCCACCAATTCCGTCAGATTGTAAGAGCCGTTGATGAACAAAAATGGAAGAAAGATAAAATGGAGAAGAAAATAGATTCTACGCTGAACCTTCCATACCAAGAAAGTTTACCGTTGGAAATAAAGTCTATAAATACAGATGCTGAATGAATGAAGAAAGAGTTGAATCCACTGACAATCGATTATTCTATACATTCAAACAGAGAAATTTATCAAGTCATAATTATCTAAAGATTCAGCTAGAGCAAGGAACACCTACTGGTATATCAAAGATCAAGTTAAACTGGTGTACTGCTCAAAGATCGTTCAAGAACACTCAAAGCTTACAAGTGTAATAGTCATTCAAAGGAGTGTTAGATAGTTTACTTTGTAAACAAATCATATACATTGTGTTGCTAGGAGTTTAGGCTAAGTTGTGTGAAAGCCTAAGGAGGTTGTATACTGTAAAGTGTAAACCAAAGTCTTCTAGTGTATCCTTCCTGCAAAGGAAGAAGGGGAGACGTAGAAGCGTTGTGCTTCGAACTTCCAGAAACAATCTCTGTGTTCTCTACTTGCTTTTTATTGTTTACTTTAGTTAACTCACAAGTGCAGCAGACATTTTCCGCACTTCACTTAGTGTCTGCTGACTTGCTTATTTGATTGAGAAGCTACTGCATCACTTAACAGTTTGCAGTAATCAGTCGAAGAGCAAAATTGAGGGCAATGTTTATTCAACCCCCCTTCTAAACACGCCTCCAATCCTAACACTCGCTCCACAATAGCGGCATTCTAAACCCCGCACACGCTCAACAATAACGGCGTCATAAACGATGGTCACTCAACGACGACAGCATCCTAAATCATTGCTCGCTCAGTAGCGGCACCGTATAGTTCCCAATGTATAACCATTTGACGTAAATACCATTTACCATACATATCACTATCCATTTATAGCAAGTATCATGTACCATGCATTTCAATGCCTATTCGATGTAATTACCACCTACCATGTATTTCAATGTCCATATAATGCGATTATTACACACCATGTGTTTCAATGTCCATTTAATGCAATTATCACATACCATGCATTTTACAGTTGCAACATTATAATAGGCTATGCTCGTACGTCATACGTACCTTAAGTCTCCGTTGTCCAAGCCAAACCTTGCTTGAGTTCCATGCCTCGAGAAATATGTGCTAAAACACATAAACAACTCACAATCAAGAATAAGCATGCGATCACGTGCCCATGCATGTTTGCAACCTCAAAACCCATCGTCAATCCATGACGATTACCAAAATAAAAGTCCCCGGCTAGGCATGCATAATACCCAAAAATATTCCATTTATAACGTTTAAAAGATAGCCAAAAACTCAACCAAGAGTTCCGTTTAATTTAACTTGGTTCCACCAACCATTTTAAAAGTCTAGCATTCCCATTGGAATGTAAACATTGCCCCGGAAGCCGACCATTTAAGTCGCAAATCCAAAATCCCACGAAAAATCCAAGAAAACCACAAAACCCTTGCTGGCGATCGATCGCTATGCCGGGCGATCGATCACTAGCCCCTTGGCGATCGATCTCTCGACATAGCGATCGATCGCCAGACCTTACTGGCGCGAGGCGATCGATCGCTCGAATGCAGCGATCGATCGCTCGTTGTCTGATTTCGCTACTGCTTGCGCGCGATCGATCGCCAAAAACGGGCGATCGATCGTCGCGACGTGTAATCCGAAAACACCATTTTTAAGAGCTTGAAACCTCCACCAATCATACCCCAACTCCTCCCAACCCAAAACCACAACAAATCCACACCCAAGGACCTCCAACAAGGGTGTTAAACCTAAATTAAACAAACCCAAAAGATTTTATGATTTTTACCAAAATCACCCAAACCAAATCAAACCCAAAACTCAACCAAATCCAACAAAATTACTATTAAATCAAAGCTACAAGAGAGGAGAAAGAGATTACCAGCTTTTCTTCAAGAAATCCGGCCCCTAAATCGTGTTCCCAACGATTTCCATTGAAGGGGAAAGAGGGGAAGGGTTTTGGGGTAAAGGGGGAGAGAGCGATGAGAGAGAGATGATTCCGGAAGAAATGACGGAATATCGAGTCCATCTGGTATATATAGCAAAAACGCTCCAAAATACCAATACATCCACAAATACATCATGATTCATTAAAAATCATCTGTTTTCAAAAATTCTCTCTCCAACAACAAATTTCATCACCAGCCCCAGTACAAAGTACTCCGGACCCCAAGTCCCACCGAAGACCAAATTCCAAGGTTATCGCCACGATGAGAATACAATCTCATCCCTTGGATCCAACGACTCCAAAAACAGGATTTAAAATCCTCGGGAGCCCCGAAACCGCAGTTAAATACAAATGCCACAATAAAATCCATTAAGGATTATTACTACAACGGGATTAACACCATTAATCCACGGGCATCACAATTATCCCCCACAAATAAAATTTCGTCCCCGAAATTTGCACAGGCGTACTCCACGAACGCCGAGATAACGCAAACCAAACAAATCTACATTGCCGAATCATGAACATATCATGAACGACATGCCAACCGCGAGGACACCGACCTCGCACCAAAAACCTGGAATGTGATAAACCTCCCAACCATTGCAACCGTAAACGAAGGTCAGCATACCCCCATTGCTAACCCTCTCAAAAGCAGTCAGCCAAACATAACTGCAAAACGACGAATCATTCGCGATTCCAAAATAGATATCGCCTTGAGGATATCTCTACGATCCAGCCCACGATGTTAAACATTCATTGTTGCCAAGGGAACCACCAGTACACAGCAGTGTACCTAACCATAACCGGCTTCAGTTCCAAACTCACCTCCAGCAAGGAGTAGTTACACCACACTGGCACACAGATTGGGCAACCACGCGGCTACCGACCAACACAAAACACATCTCTAAAGATGTTCACATCCGGGTGTTCCAAGAAGATCATATCTTGGTCCAAACACCCAACAAGACCCCACAAGGTCTCAGGTTCTCGAAAGGATATGCAAGAACAATAAATTGCATTCCCGCCCCACGTGTCAACCACGACACTAAACAAATCCGAATCCTGGCCATCCCTCGTCTATCCTTGGATTTAACAATCCTAAAACATGAAGGCTATCGAATTATCCAACAAGAACTACCATGGTCCTAAAACAAGACAATCCCTCCTCAGGGGAAGTCAATCGGACCTCACAATTTATCCTCAGAATACCTCGTGCCATCGTGATTACCAATCTCAAGGTTCCACAATCTCACACCGGAGATTCACCAAACCAAGCATACAAACTCGACGTTCAACAAGGAACAAAATAAAGTTGGCATTCGTATACACACACGGCACACATGCCCATACACCAACACAACATGCATACGCAATGCAATAGACTCGGGTATCTCCAATCATACCCAAATCCCAAAACCAACTGTCAAACCTCGATTATTCTCACCCCACGGAGAATGATGATTGACAAACCAAAACCAAAGGGTGTGCTTTCAACATCAACACCACATGAACCAAAACAACGAATCTCCCCAAAAGATTCAACCGATAGGTATAATAATACCGCCTTCCTCTCAAGGAAAATGTCATGAATTCATGATCCTCCAATCATCGAACCATCGTTCGGAAACCTGGATATATCTACCAAAACATATCACGGAACCAAAAGTACGCAATTGGTTCAAATAGTGCATCAAATCAACTATTACCAAAACGAAACCCGTATACGCCATGTATACTCAAACTAACGATGCTCTGTACCGATGCTATAGTACTCCACAATCTCGAGCATTTTCCCCGGAGACGTCTCCTCGAACGTTTCGCCGAAAGGTAAGAAATCCATTACTCGGTCCAACACCAGTAATGTTTACCATGGCTGATTTACAATCAACCCACAATCGATACCAGCTGTCTCCATGACAGTGCCATCCAAATTTCTCAAAGAGATAAAATCGGTATAGTAGTGTTACCCCACTAGCTATATCCTACAAATCCAATCGTGACTCCCGTCGCATTCCACATGCAAGGATGGTCAACCAGAGCTAATGACGACTTGTTGACACTCACGTTGGTATTCCCAACAAAATCGAGTTGTCCCGGTACAAGTCACTCAAAACATTTGACGTATAAACGTCCCCGTGAGGTATTCCCTACCTCAATCACCATGCCACATAGAGACTACAAGAGTCTATCATAACCCTCATCGTATCACCATACGATTCACCCAGCTCGAATCCAACGAGCAGCATAAAGGCTAACACAAGCACACCAAAGTACTGTAACAATACCTGGCTAACGGTTCGTTGGCCCCATAGGCTCATACGAACCTATCAACGTGACATACGTTCCATCCCGGTATACCATACCGCACAACCATTAGAGTTGTGGGTCATCGCCCAACATATCTCTAAAACACCAAGCACAATAGACAACCCGGTGTCCTTGCTCAACTATGATGAAATCCTAATCCATTAAGGCTTATTCCACACCCTCAGGGTGGGTGTGCCCATGCCTAACACACATCACAACAACAAGCGAGTAGTTTCCACAATGACTACTCTTACCACCAATCGCTTGGCCTTAGCCAATCCAGCGAGTATACCCAAAGGATATCATTACTCGAAATGTTTACCTCTATAACATGATGCGGTACGCTCACCGGTACAATGCATCCAAAGCTCCATCGAGCAAACCTGCTCGGCAAAAGGTCTCGTCAATTAGTGACCCAGACTCTACCATGTGCTCACTATCGGCACTCAAACCATACAACCAAATTCATAAACATGAATGTATTATTCACCAAGACGACGCCACGCGTCCACATAGACATCCCAAATAACATCGTCAAACTTATGACGGTACCTGTCGATACACGACACTCATAATCCCGTCGTCAAACACATGATGGTATAAAAACAACACATAATATTCACAATAATGATAACAAAAGTAATATGCCATACCTCATCGCTATCAAGATAGCAAAATACCTGTATCCATCATCCACCAGCGGTACACAAGCAGCATCAATCGCTCGTAGGCGGCATAATCCCTCGCCATAAAGTTAGCGGCATAAGACATCGCTATAGATATCCGGTGGTATGAATCATCACCAACAGATGTAGCGGAATGTACCATCGCTATATGATATCTGGCCGCATAGACCATCGCCATAGAATACCCGGCGGAATGAACCATCGCCAATAGAAAACCCGGCGGAATGAACCATCGCCAATAAAATACCCGGCGGAATGAACCATCGCCAATAGAATACCTGGCGGCATAATCGCGGACTCAAGAGGTACACACACTCATGTAGTACTTTGTTCCTGATCGCATCGCTACGTCATGACAGCGGCATCATCGCTTCGACGTGACAGCGGCATCATCGCTTCGACGTGACAGCGGCATGTATCATCGCTTCGACACGATAGCGGCATCATCGCTTTGACATGACGGTGGTACCATCGCTTCGACGTGACAGCGACATTTACCATCGTTTCGGCATGACATCGGAAATACCCCTCGCTTCGACATATTAGCGGCATAATATCCCTCGCGATAGTAATATGACAGCGGCATTATCCTTCGCTTCGACATATTTGTTCTTCATCGCTATAATATGATAGCGGCAAGTAAAATATTCTTCATCGCTATAATATGACAGCAACAAGTATTCACATCGCTACGCCATGCATGCAACCGTAATGCATAACCCGTATTCCAATAAACATCGCCATGAGTGTATTTTAATGCACCTCGCTTCAAATGTGACATGCGGAATTTTACCATCGCTTCAACATTTAACGGCAAAGCATTAGAATCATCACTCCGATGTATATCTATGCAACCGTAATGCATAGTCCATGTCTCATATGACCCTGCAACCACCATGGTTAGCAACCTCACATTCCAATGATAAACACATATCATAAACGCACATAAGCAATATAGTTGTGCCACGCAACACTAACTACCATCATGCATAAGTATGTGCTTCTCATTCCCATTAACTTTTTCCTAGGCCCTCAACAGCCCCAAAGAGCTAACCACTGCACTGATACCACTAATGTAAGGACCCCATGCCCTTAACCCCTTATTAGTGTATTAATCCATACCATTAGTGCATATAATCATACTATCATGGGGAAAAGCCATATGCAAGTGCTACACCATATTAGCTATCCAGAAAATTTCTTGCTTTCAATCCACATAATATTCAAATCCCCCAACAAAGATTACATATATGACATGCACCCTCATAATACACTAATGTGCTATCAGTTCATTTAGCAATTCCATATTTAATTGCATGCAAACCATAAATGAACAGAGAAAAGCCGTAGCCCATTTATACATTCCATATATACGTAAAATGTACTCACATGAGAGCACCCAATGAATAAGCGTGTATTTAATGTATAAAATACCCTACCGGATACCGTTACTGGTACTTCAATCCTGGAAGCACCTCCAAGGCACAACTCGATCTCAACTCTGGATCTATGCACTTATTCAACCAGCTCTGGTACCTCGATCCGGAAAGTACCTCTAATCAACAGCCCGAGCGTAACTCCAAAGCTGCTGCTACACCTGTAACACCTGTCCCAACAGAGACAGCCCCACACGGGGTGAGCATACCAATACCACCAATCCAATAATCATAACATTGCAATTCATAATTTACAGAATGTAAATGCCATAATTTAAATGACACTCCCTGGATGGTAACACCCTCATCCGGGATCCCCTGTATTGTCCCTGTTCTCAAAATAACCAAACTCATCAATTCCCAAAGCCAGTTAATCGCCACATAGATTAACTAATACCGTTCTGTTATGCCAATTCCATAATCAATATAATCATTATATAAAAGACCATAGATCTCACATATATTTAACCAATGATTCCATGTTCCTATTTCATTGCTCGCTCCACAATAGCGGCATTCTAAACCCCGCGCACGCTCAACAATAGCAGCGTCATAACCGATGGTTGCTCAACGGCGACAGCATCCCAAATCATTGCTCGCTCAATAGCGGCACCGTATAGTTCCCAATGTATAACCATTTGACGTAAATACCATTTACCATACATATCGCTATCCATTTATAGCAAGTATCATGTACCATGCATTTCAATGCCTATTCGATGTAATTACCACCTACCATGTATTTCAATGTCCATATAATGCGATTATTACACACCATGTGTTTCAATGTCCATTTAATGCAATTATCACATACCATGCATTTTACAGTTGCAACATTATAATAGGCTATGCTCGTACGTCATACATACCTTAAGTCTCTGTGATGACCAGGAATTATAGATGTTAATCCCGGAGTATTAATAAACCCTAAAGTTTTATGCGTGGCAATTTGGAGTTTAATCGCGGTGTTGGGCCTCCCGAGCTCGTCTATTTGGGTAGTTGGGATCGTTGGATCCCGAGGTTGAGATTGTATTCTCATTCCAAACCTATGAGTTGGGTTTTTAGCGTGACTCGGGATCTCGGGTGCTTTGTGTGGGCACCGGTAGGGGGTTTTGGAGTTAGAGAGAGTTTTTGAAAACAGATGATTTTTAATGAATCATGATGTATTTGTGGGGCTTTTAGAATTTCGGGGTAATTTTGCTATATATACCAGTTGAACCCGATATTTTAATTATTGGAAGCCTTTTTCTCCTCCAGCCCGTTTCTCTCTCTCTTCCCGTCTGCGCTGCTTCCCATTTTTCCCCAACCCTCGCCGCTTCAAGGCGTGCGCCCGCCACCGTCCGGCCGCCATCCGAGGCGTCCGACCCGCCATCGGCTTCGTCTCTTCCAAGTGCACCTTCCCATACCAACAATTTGAAGTTTCGTCGAGTATCGCGTTCAGATTTGCCAGAAAAGCGCTAGGGTTCGAAACTGTAATCTGTCCGATTTGGGGCTCGATTTTTGGTACGTTTTTGGGGCTTTTCTTCAGGCGTTTTTGGGGCGTTTTGTGCTGCATTTTGGGTCGAAAATTTTATGCTTTGTGGTTCGAAGAAATTTGTTGCCATTGGTTCGAATTTGGTGTTCTATGTTTCGAAAATCTTGCTGATTTTTGGATAAATTATTATGCTTCACATGGTTCAGCTTTTGAGTCTCTTTGGTGATGCAATATGGTTCGAATTTAACGCTGATTGCGTGGGGTTAGGGTTCGAATTTGGGGGTTTTGGCAGGGGGTGGTGATTCTTGTTATTGATGGATTAATTCATGTTTTAGATGAATTATGGTACCTAATTGGGTTCGATTTGTGATGTTAGGGTTCGAAAATTTGTGAGGTGGTTCTTGAGCGATTTTCGTTGATGTCTCTTTCGATTTCCCACCCTGCTTATGCCCTGCCCCGGGTCTTTTAAATGGTTAATTGTCGTGTGTTGACAATATTTTGTTTAAGGGTTATGGGTGTGCTTGAGCATGGGTTGCATGTTCGTAAATAATTGTGAATTAATTTATCGTGTTAGCACGTCATCCCTCGGGGCATGGAACTCGAACAAAGTCTGGCTCGAACTAAGGAGATTTAAGGTACGTGCGACGTACAAGCATTACTTTATATGAGAGCATTTGTGAAATGCATAATGTATTTTGATTGCATTGATGGTTGTGCGTATGGTTATCTATATGTGTGTTGATATAGCTATGGAACGACCAAATCTTGATATCGCCGCCACAAGCGTGCGTGATTTTAGAGTTGCGTAACCTCATAAGATATATGGGGTACTGGATGTATATGACCATTGTAGGACATTGAGATGCCTGAGAATGATCGTGGAAGCATGTATTCATTATAAGACATGTGGGATGTCTAAGTATAATGGAGAATTGGTAAAATAAATGCTAGGCATTTGAGCTATCTGTGATTGGTAGCAAAGTTGAAAATCAGTATTAGATATTGAGATATCTATATTTGTATGTATAATGAATTTGGAATCATTAATTATTGATCTTTGAGAATCAGGCATGCGATGAGTTAAATCAATGTGTTGATTTACTGATTTTTGAGATTTGATGAGTTTGATGATTGTGAGAACATGGACAGTACACGGAATCCCGGATGAGGATGTTGCCATCCAGGGAGTATCATTTAAAATTCATTAGTATTTACTTTTGTTGTAAATTATGAATTTCATTATTGTGATTATGGGATTTTGTGTATTGGTATGCTCACCCCGTTGGGGGCTGTCTCTGTTGGGGCAGGTGAACAGGTACATCGATGGATTTGGAGATGAGATCGAGCTGTTGATTGGATGTGCTCCCAGGATCGTGGTACCAGGGCTTGATGGAGCACGGTATCGTACAGGGTACTCATATACACCTGAGGGTTATATACATATTCATGATGCTCGCATGTGAGCACGGTTATACTTGTATATGGGTTGTATATAAAGGCATGAGCCTTTCTCTCTTTCATTCTATGTTGCATGCAATTAAGGGTAGAATTGCTAATGATATGAGAGTCATTGGTGTATTATGTGGGTGTTGAAACTCACTTTATGTTGTCTTATGTGTGGTGTCTTCCCTGGCTGGGAATTTACTTGGTGTTGCTGTATTCTGTTGAGTATGTGTTTTCCCTGGCCGGGAACTATATTATGTGATGTGCTTTTATTTCGGGATGGCTCTATTTATGGGGAGACTCTGCCCAAATTTTTATAAAAGTCCACAATGTAAAAAGTGGCGTAATGGGGATGGTAATGGGCGAACTCTATGAGTCTATTTGTTGTTAGGATGATGATCTTATAACATTGCACATTAAAGAAAATTTTGTGATTGCCATTCAATCGTAAATCATCATCTGAGTTTCCCTATTGATTTTTATTGAAAGCATGTGCCACACATAGCGGTTAATACACTAATCATGGGTTAAGGGCTATGGGGTCCTTACAGTCTCCGTAGTCCAAGCCAAACCTTGCTTGAGTTCCATGCCTCGAGAAATATGTGCTAAAACACATAAACAACTCACAATCAAGAATAAGCATGCGATCACGTGCCCACGCACGTTTGCAACCTCAAAACCCATCGTCAATCCATGACGATTACCAAAATAAAAGTCCCCGGCTAGGCATGCATAATACCCAAAAATATTCCATTTATAACGTTTAAAATATAGCCAAAAACTCAACCAAGAGTTTCGTTTAATTTAACTTGGTTCCACCAACCATTTTAAAAGTCTAGCATTCCCATTGGAATGTAAACATTGCCCCGAAAGCCGACCATTTAAGTCGAAAATCCAAAATCCCACGAAAAAGCCAAGAAAACCACAAAACCCTTGCTGGCGATCGATCGCTATGCCGGGCGATCGATCACTAGCCCCTTGGCGATCGATCGGTCGACATAGCGATCGATCGCCAGACCTTACTGGCACGAGGCGATCGATCGCTCGAATGCAGCGATCGATCGCTCATTGTCTGATTTCGCTACTGCTTGCGCGCGATCGATGATCGATCGCTCGACATAGCGATCGATCGCCAGACCTTACTAGCGCGAGGCGATCGATCGCTCGAATGCAGCGATCGATCGCTCGTTGTCTGATTTCGCTACTGCTTGCGCGCGATCGATCGCCAAAAAAGGGCGATCGATCGCCGCGACCTGTAATCCGAAAACACCATTTTTAAGAGCTTGAAACCTCCACCAACCATACCCCAACTCCTCCCAACCCAAAACCACAACAAATCCACACCCAAGGACCTCCAATAAGGTTGTTAAACCTAAATTAAACAAACCCAAAAGATTTTATGATTTTTACCAAAATCACCCAAACCAAATCAAACCAAAAACTCAACCAAATCCAACAAAATTACTATCAAATCAAAGCTACAAGAGAGCAAATTAAACATGCTAGTTGTTTAAATTGAGTTTGTTGTTGGGAAGTTGGATTGTGTGAGACTATGTTCATCAAGTATTGATTATGAATTGACCCTTAAACTTTTGAGTTCATGTAGAGCCTTCTTGAGCTCTCGGACAACAAGGAGGGTGACTTGACGGTAAACACAGATTATAAGGTACGTAGTGACGTACGAGCAGGTATACTTATTATGAAGTACTTACACATTCATATATTCATGAATTATTAAATGTCATGATGGAATGTAAGAAATGTATATGTGTGACATATGTGGCATGGTGGATACGTATTTGTACGTGATCCGAAAATATGAATATGTATATATGTATGTGTGGTATGAGGGATGCATAGTTATACGTGATCCGAGTATACGAGCTGAGTATTGATGCTTGGGGCATGATCAATATGAGAAAATGTCGAGAATGAGATAGATTGATAGGCCGGATCATATGAGATATGAAATTGTTTATGACTAAGCATAAATAATAGATTTTGATTGTATTGAATTTATCGTGTTGATGAGTATCATGTTTAAATAACGATACTGAATTTGATGTTATGAAAGCGTGTGAGTTTGAAACAGGAATAGTGCGTGGAAACTATACAGATTCAGAACCGTACAGGGAGTACATTTTTATAGATTTTAAATAATTGTAAATTATGATGTTATGATCGTATCATGATCTTTATGCATTGTTATGATATGAGTAGTGTGATGTTGGTATGCTCAACCTGTGTGGGGCTGTTTCTGTTGAAACAGGTATTACAGCTACAAGGTTATTTTGGCGTAGCAAGCTCGAGCTTGGCTGGATAATATTGCTTCCTGAAGCGTAGAATGAGATTGGGTAAATGGTATACATTATTTATGCTACTAGATGGTTATCCATTATTTGTTGCTCACATGTGAGCACTTGGAGTCGTGTATATGGACTGTAATAATGGTGTTGGGGGTCCACTTCTTATATCTTCCTATTTTTGTGTTTTCCCTGGCTGGGAACTCATTTATGGTGATGATTTTGTTTAGTATTGTGTTTTCCCTGGCTGTGAGTTATTTTAATGATGTGCTATATTTTCGGATAGCTTAATTATGGGGAGACTCTGCCCAAATTTTTATAAAAGTCATGGGGCTTATGTGAAGCGTGTAATGATTCTTTAAAAGAAAAGAAATTTTTACATACACAAATGACGTCATAATTGCACTAATGACGAGTTAAGGGGTTGGGGTATTACAATAGGAGAAAGAGATTACCAGCTTTTCTTCAAGAAATCCGGCCCTTAAATCGTGTTCCCAACGATTTCCATTGAAGGGGAAAGAGGGGAAGGGTTTTGGGCTAAAGGGGGAGAGAGCGATGAGAGAGAGATGGTTCCGGAAGAAATGACGGAATCCCGAGTCCATCTGGTATATATAGCAAAAACGCTCCAAAATACCAATACCTCCACAAATACATCATGATTCATTAAAAATCATCTGTTTTCAAAAATTCTCTCTCCAACAACAAATTTCATCACCAGCCCCAGTACAAAGTACTCCGGACCCCAAGTCCCACCGAAGACCAAATTACAAGGTTATCGCCACGATGAGAATACAATCTCATCCCTTGGATCCAACGACTCCAAAAACAGGATTTAAAATCCTTGGGAGCCCCGAAACCGCAGTTAAACACAAATGCCACAATAAAATCCATTAAGGATTATTACTACACCGGGATTAACACCATTAATCCCCGGGCATCACAGATTCTAACTGAACCTCGGAAGGCTGCAACACATGTGACGGATCCGGCTCATACTTTTGCAACATAGACACATGGAACACATCATGTATACCAGACAAAGAAGGTGGCAAGGCCAGTCGATAAGCCAAGGTGCCAATGCGCTGCAAGATCTCGTACGGCCCAACATACATTGGAGACAGTTTCCCGCGCATTCCAAATGGTACAACACCTCTGAAAGGTGAGATCTTCAAAAAGACCTTATCCCCCAACTGAAATTCTAACGGTCGCCGCCGTTTATTAGCATAAGCTGTCTGTCTGTCCTGGGCTGCTTTCATTTTCTGCCTTATTACCTTTACCTTCTCTTCCATTTCCCGAACTAATTCTGGTCCTCCGACCGATTTACGATCCAAGTCGTCCCAACACAAGGGTGATCTACATCGTTTGCCATAAAGGGCCTCAAAAGGAGCCATCTGAATGCTTGCCTGGTAGCTATTGTTATAAGAGAACTCTACCAAGGCCACTGATTCCTGCCATGAAGTATCGAATTCCAATACACATGCCCTCAACATGTCCTCGAGCGTTTGGATAGTACGCTCGGTCTGGCCATCCATTTGGGGATGATATGCAGTGCTCAACCTTACCTCAGTTCCCAAGGCTGACTCAAGACCCTCCCAAAAATGAGATGTGAATCGCGGATCTCGATTCGACACTATAGAAATAGGGATCCCGTGCAATCTTACCACATCTCGAACATATAACTGAGCCATCCTCAAATAGGTGAAGGTCATACTATAGGGAATGAAGTGAGCTACTTTGGTCAATCTGTCCACAATCACCCAAATGGCATCAAAACCCGAAGCACTCCTCTACGCAACTACGGCGTACTCAGAACCACCCAAGGGCTACCCAATCTCAAGGATCCGTCCTCAGCCACTATGAACTTCGATGGCTGTCCAAGATGTACTAGTGATGACCATCTCTGAATCTCATCATCTGCCTTCTGAGCTCTCCGGATATTCTCATAAATATCTGGCTCTGCTAATAAGGTCAATACACGTACCGGTGATGTATCCACATCAAAATAATAGCCCAGATGGCAACAAGAAGTCATCATAGCCGATAAACACATGGCGTCCTCAGCAGTACTATTCACCTTCTAACTCAAGGCGTCTGCTGTCAAGTTTGCTTTTCCAGGATGGTACTCTATCTCACAGTCATAGTCCTTGAGTAAATCCATCCATCTCCTCTGCCGCATATCCAACTCCGCCTGAGTAAACAAGAACTTCAGACTCTTGTGATCCGTAAAAATGGTAAACGACGTACCATATAAGTAATGCCTCCAGATCTTCAGGGCAAAAATAATAGCCGCCAACTCCAAGTCATGGACTGGATATCTAGTCTCATGCGGCTTCAACTGCCTCGATGCATAAGCTACCACATGTTTATCTTGCATCAATACACACCCTGAAGCGATGCATCGATATTAAGAACAAACCTAGTGTTCTCCGTAGGAATCACCAACACAGGCGCCGTCGTCAACCGGTGTTTCAACTCTTGGAAGCTCTCCTCACAAGCCTCAGACCAAAAGAATGATACTCCCTTTTGGGTCAACTGTGTCAATGGCTTGGCGATCTGTGAAAATCCCTCGACGAAGCGTCGATAATATCCGGCCAACCCAAGAAAACTCTGTATCTCGGGTACAGAAGTGGGTGCAGCCCACTCCATCACAAGCTCAATCTTCCTGGGATCCACCGATATCCCACTGCTAGATATAACATGCCCCAAGAACACCACACTGCTTAACCAGAACTCACACTTGCTGAGCTTGACAAATAACTGATTATCCCTGAGGGTTTGGAGCACTGTTCTCAAGTGTTTCACGTGCTCTTCCTCACTCCGAGAGTAGATGAGTATGTCGTCAATAAACACTATGACGAACTGGTCAAGATATGGTTGGAACACTCTGTTCATCAAGCTCATAAAGACAGCTGGGGCGTTCGTCCTACCGAACGGCATAACTAGAAACTCATAGTACCCATACCGAGTCCGAAATGCTGTCTTCTGCATATCCTCCTCTCTGAACCGAATCTGGTGGTACCCTGACCTCAAATCAATCTTGCTATATAGCTTTGTTCCTTGCAACTGATCAAACAAATCATCAATCCTTGGGAGAGGATACTTGTTCTTCACCGTGGCCTTATTCAGTTGCCGGTAATCGATGCACAAACGCATCGAACCATCCTTCTTCTTCACAAAGAGAACTGGTGCTCCCCATGGCGATACGCTAGGGCGTATATGTCAAGGAGTTCCTGCAATTGCTCCTCAATTCCCTTAACTCCGCCGGTGCCATCCTGTAAGGGGCACGAGAAATAACAGATGTCCACGGTAATAACTCAATCCCAAACTCGACTTCTCTAGCCGGTGGGAATCCTGGATCTCCTCCGGGAACACATAAGCAAACTCTGCTACCACGGGTACATCCTCCACTCTCAATTCTTTATTCTTTCCCGTCGTGTCCATGACATAGATAAGATAGCCCGTGTGAACGCGTTCCAACAACCGGGACATTTTGATCGCAGATATCAACAAAATCTTCGCACGAGCAACGTTCCCATAGAAAGTCCACTTTATTCCCATATCAGATCTGAACCGAACCATTCTCTGCCGACAGTCCACGACTGCCTGATATCTGTTCAGAATGTCGATGCCCACAATGCAATCGAAGTCTGACATACCCAACATGACTAAATCTGCCTTCAACTTGTTGCCCTCAGAATAAATGAGGCAATCCTCAAGAAACTGATCATCAACAACATTTCTTCCAGTGGGTGTCGAGACCATAAGAGGCGTGGCTAACGAAGACCTGCACATGGTGTCTCTCCACAAAACCAACAGATACAAAAGAGTGGGAGGCACCTGTATCTATCAAAATAAAAGCAGGGTGCGTAAATAAATGGCACGTACCAGCGATCACCTCCTCCGGGGCTGCCTGGGCCTACTCTCTAGTCAGTGCATACACTTGTCCATGGGACGGTCCCACTGTCTGACCTCCCGAAGGTCGAGGCATAATCAGCTGCCTCTGATGCACTGTCCTATCATCAAATCTCCGCCTATTCTCTGGAAGTGTGACTGTCCTCCCCGAGTGGGGCAATACCGAGATATATGGCCCTTCTTACCACAACTTTAACAAGCTGGGCAGTTGATCGATGAGTGTGGCCCTCCACAATTGTCACACCTTGTTTCCCCCGTTCTATTCACTTCCATGGGTCCCCGGTTGGCCAATAGATTGCTCTTCCTACTCTCTTGTTTCCGATTAAAAGATTTTTTCCCACTGAATCGAGAGGAT
This sequence comes from Haberlea rhodopensis, assembly GCA_907163345.1. Lineage (NCBI taxonomy): Eukaryota > Viridiplantae > Streptophyta > Magnoliopsida > Lamiales > Gesneriaceae > Haberlea > Haberlea rhodopensis. The sequence continues at coordinate 1,353,808 of CAJQUN010000160.1, forward strand.
GAGGAAGCTCCATGAGGCTTAAATGACTCCCCTCGTGGCCTCAAGCTATCCGTAACTTGCCTCTGCGGTGGTGTGATATCCCCGAAATATTTATATGCAAATTGGGCTGATGTTTATGTGATTATTTATGGTGATGATTAAATTATGTGTTGGAATTAATTATCTTGGTGAAATGCATAGTCACATGGTAGGCGTGACCCGGTGGTGCATTTCAGGGTGCATGTTGGGAAATTGGGTGTTAGCATGATTTAATTGTGATGGTTGATAATTACTTGGGAAGCATGTATTTTAATTGAGGCTTTGGGTGCATTTTGGTGAAATGATGTTAAAATACCATGTTGGGGTATTTTATACATCATGCTAATTATTGGGGTACATGTTTTTAATTAACCCCCACCTTTATACACCACTACCCCCACCTTACCCAATCACTTTACCTTTCACTTTACCAATCCCCAAATCACTCTCCCAACCCTAACCCTTTCACCATTTTCGAAATTGGCTTGAAAGTGGAGGAGAGATCTTTGCAAAAACTCCATTTGTGTGTTTCTTGGTAAGATTTGAGGTCTAGGAAGGGTATAGATCCTTCCTTGTTGTTTTTGTAAGGATTGGTTTTGATTTGAGTTGATGTTTGAGTTTTTGAAATGGGTTTGTGTTGGGTTGGTATTGGTTTTAGTTGGGTGTTAGATTTTTGGTTGTTTAAAGGTGTATGCTGGAGGTTTATGGTGTTTTTATGTTATGGGTTTGTTGGTATATGTGTTGGTGAAGATGGGGAAGAAAATATGGTGCAAAAATGGAGATTTTCGAAGGCCAGGCAGCGCGGTGATCGATCGGCCTAAGCGAGCGATTGATCGTGCGCAACCAGTGCGCTCCAGAAGAGCTTGGCGATCGATCGCCACTTTTGGGCATCGATCGGTGGAGCTGGCGATCGATCGGGCCAAATGTGGCGATCGATCGGGCCAAATGTAATCCTTAAAGCTCAAAGCCTCAACACGGATTTTATACTCTGATTTATATATGCTTAGTCCTAATGGTACCTAAATTCTCACTTAAGGCCTTAGGGTCCTTACAGGTGGCACATGTGGAGGTACAACATTAGGATAGGCCCCAACTCCAATCTCTGCCAGTTCTGCTCTAGTAAGAGCATCATCGAAGGAAGTGGGGTTGTTGGTGAAACCCGGTCAAACAGTTCCGGCCGCAACCCCTTCAAGAAGTGCCTCATCTTTGCATGTCCGTTTGTGGCAATATGAGGGACATACCTCAACAGTGAAGAATAGTGCATGGCATAGTCTGATACAATCATGCCTCCTTGCTTTAAGTTCGTGAACTCATCCTCCTTCATCTGTCTCGCAGCAGCAGAAAAATACCGGTTCAGAAACCGGGTCCTGAAGAGAGTCCAATCAATCAACATACCCTGAGCCCTCAATTCCATCACCGTCGTCTTCCACCATGATAGGGTTGATTATTACGCGTATTTGGGCTTTGATTTATATATATTTTTGTGTAGATTCACTGAAGATGTTATGCTTTTCGGTATTTATTTGATTGTTTCAGGAATCTAGGTGGAATGTGGAAGAATTGAGCTACAAGGAAGAAAACGGATCAAATCAAGCCAAGAAATGAAGAATTCGAGTTCTGACATTCTCGATCCATCGGAACATGAGGTCGATCGATCGAGAAAGGCAGAAGTTTTGGCCAACATTTTATTTCAGAGCTCGACGATCGGAAGCACCAGCTTGATCGATCGACACAGGCAGCGAGTTGGCAAGAAAATGTGAAGAAAGCTCGATCGATCGGAAGCTTCATCTCGATCGATCGAGCGAGGCAGAGAAACTCAGACGCGGAAGCTGATGGCGCTCGATCGATCGAGACATATCAACCAATCGATCGAGACGGAGAATTTTCTGAAAATAAAAGTCTTTTGGTTTGATTTTTGGAAACACTTCCATATCTTCCCTCCTCTATAAATAAGGAAAAGAGGCACGAAAATTGCATCCCTATTCTGAAGAATAATCAGACCTAAATATTCTTTAGCCGCCTTTCATCCTCCCGGAACAAGAGAAGGTTGAAGAATCCTTTGAAGTGCAAGGAAGGAAGCAAGAGAAGAAAGATCGTTCAACGCACGGAGTCGCTCCTACGTTTATCGTATTTCTAAACTCTACATTAATTTGATTTTCATATTTATTTGATGTTTTTGAGGTTGAAAGACGATTAAGCATCTTAGTAATTTGATTTGAATTTAATTGAGTTTATTCTATCAAGTTTAAGTAATTTTGTGTTTGAATCTTTGGTTTGGTTGTGTTTGAGTGAATCAATATCTTTGTTGATGAATTATATGCTTCATACTATCAAAGCCTAACTACCTTTGATTGAATTTGTGAATTATAATTGAGATCGAGAGATAAAATTATAATACGCTAAAATAATTCATGTTGTATGTTTAAGATTTAGATCGAGAGATTAAATCACATACATGGTCACTTTAAATTGAAAGATTTAAAGAACAACGGTTTTCATAGAGATTTATTTGGTATTAAATTGGTTTAAGTGAACGAGAGTTACTTGCATCAATTTATTACTAGTTTCAATACAGCTCGAGAGAGTGTATTGATTATATTCGGAAATCCGTCACCTTAAGAGTTGATTGATAAGTAATTGTGTTAACAAACAAATCATTGACGATACACAATTGAACGAACATCTTGATATATTTCTTGAGCGGAATTCCTTCGCATCTTCAAAGGAGTTGTTTTAATTTTGAGTTTTTAATTCTTTTATTTAATTAGTTAATTAATCATCTTTTTCGTAGGCTAAATATAATTTCACTAATTTTATTTGGTACTTATACATTAGTCCCTGTGGGTTCGACATCCTTACTTATATTATCACTATACTAAAACTTGACACCGCTGCAGAGCATTCAGCAATTACCTTGGACTCCCTTCACAGGGATCTCCAAGACCTCCGCCTAGAGCAGCAGGGCATCCAAAATCTGCAACGGGAACTACAGTGGGGCCAAGCACAGATAAGTGAGCACCTGCAATACCAATGTGCATGGAATAATGCCTTGCCCCAAGGTTTCCCATATATTCATTTCCCGCCTGAGCCGCAATTTCGACCATTCCCGCCATACCATCAACCCCCACCACCGGAATATCCGCCACACCCACCATACCAGCCCGAGGAGCCATATTACCCAGTACCACCTCCGGAGCATGATGAGGACGACGATCACTGACGATCGTCGTCAAGGTATGTGCTTTGCTTTTGCACTTATTGTTTACCATATATTGAGGGCAATGCATGTATTAAGTTTGGGGGGGTGTTTACTGGTTTCTGCTGTTGACTTGTGGTACTTCTTTGCATGATGAGTTTATTATAAGATTAGATCGTTTTTGGGCATATAAATTTTTTTTTCTCTTGAAAATGACTTCATCATTTAGAAATAATGAATTAGAATTGCAATGGTATTACATGATGATATTAATCCCCATCTCAACTTAAAGCCTTGAAGATTTTGACTTTATTGTGAATATTAGGTTAAGTTAATATTTCAAAAATTGAGGAATATTTTGAGCACTTTTGGCTCATGATTGAGTGAATTGTATATTGGTACAATTGTGTTAACTATGATTTGTCTTGAGGACCTTAAAACACTTTAGAACCTATTTGAGAGCACTTTGAGGCTAAATTTTGTAGTTAGGAACTAGACTTGGAAATGATTGAGGCGATCTTTGGACCGTTTGAGCCTTTCAAGCTTACCATGTTTATATTAATCTCTAGTTCCCAAATTTGAGCATAAATGATAAAAGAATGGAGTATGTTTGACATACTATTAGCCCCCATTCAACATTTTTTTGGCAACCTCATTATATCTACCTATTTGAGCCTAAATGGAAGATTTTTATCTTAACCCTAAGGGAGTATAATGATTCTCATTAGATGCACTTGAATTGTTAAACTTTGATGAGATTATTGTTAAAAAAATTGATGAATGAGGAAAGAAAAAGATAGAAAAAGCCTTGAGAAAAAAGTGCATAAATAAGACCTAAAGTGGCCAAGGCTAGAAAAAAGTAGAAGAGCTCAAAGTGTGCTAAAAAAAATTGAATTTTCTATGATTATACTCTCTTCTTTGTATTTCCCTATCTTTTCTTTGAAGCCAAACACCTAGGCCACACATTACAAGCTTTAAAAGACCTATTAATCCAAGTCTAGAAAATAACTACATTAGTGGAGAAGTGCTTTAAAAATAGGCTTATGAAGTGTTTAAAAGTAAATCTTGACTTTGAGTTTAATGGCATTGTTGATTCTAAAAGTATATATGAAACTCATGATTGACATGAACACACACGCACTTTCCACTTTTGCGATATATTGCTTGGCTTAAGAGAAAACACTTCTTGTTAATTTTTGGATAGACTTTTGATTGAAGTGTTAGTGGGATTTCTGAGCTTCTACGTTTGAGTTGCTAAGTTAATTCATTCAAAGTATTGATGATGAACTTTGCATTTTGATCTTAATGTTTGCTCGAGGGCGATCAAATCTAAGTTTGGGGGAGTTGATAGAGTTGATTATTATGCGTATTTGGGCTTTGATTTATATATATTTTCGTGTAGATTACGTGAAGATGTTATGCTTTTTGGTATTTATTTGATTGTTTCAGGAATCTAGGTGGAATGTGGAAGAATTGAGCTACAAGGAAGAAAACGGATCAAATCAAGCCAATAAATGAAGAATTCGAGTTCTGACATTCTCGATCAATCGGAACATGAGGTCGATCGATCGAGAAAGGCAGAAGTTTTGGCCAACATTTTATTTCAGAGCTCAATCGATCGGAAGCACCAGCTCGATCGATCGACACAAACAGCCAGTTGGCAAGAAAATGTGAGAAAAGCTCGATCGATCGGAAGCTTCATCTCGATCGATCGAGCGAGGCAGAGAAACTCAGACGCGGAAGCTGAAGGCGCTCGATCGATCGAGACATATCAACCGATCGATCGAGAAGGAGAATTTTCTGAAAATAAAAGTCTTGATTTGGTTTTATTTTTGGAAACACTTCCATATCTCCCCTCCTCTATAAATAAGGAAAAGAGGCACGAAAATTGCATCCCTATTCTGAAGAATAATCAGACCTAAATATTCTTTAGCCGCCTTTCATCCTCCCGGAACAAGAGAAGGTTGAAGAATCCTTTGAAGTGCAAGGAAGGAAGCAAGAGAAGAAAGATCGTTCAACGCAAGAAGTCGCTCATACGTTTATCGTATTTCTAAACTCTAGATTAATTTGATTTCATATTTATTTGATGTTTTTGAGGTTGAGAGACGATTAAGCATCTTATTAATTTGATTTGAATTTAATTGAGTTTATTCTATCAAGTTAAGGAATTTTGTGTTTGAATCTTTGATTTGGTTGTGTTTGAGTGAATCAATATCTTTTGTTCATGAATTATATGCTTCATGCTATCAAAGCCAAGCTACCTTTGCTTGAATTTGTGAATTATAATTGAGATCGAGAGATAAATTATAATACGCTAAAATAATTTATGTTGTATGTTTAAGATTTAGATCGAGAGATTAAATCACATACGTGGTCACTTTAAATTGAAAGATTTAAAGAACAACGATTTTCATAGAGATTTATTCGGTATTAAATTGGTTTAAGTGAACGAGAGTTACTTGCATCAATTTATTACTAGTTTCAATACAGCTCGAGAGAGTGTATTGATTATATTCGGAAATCCGTCACCTTAAGAATTGATTGATAAGTAATTGTGTTAACAAACAAATCATCGACGATACACAATTGAACGAACATCTTGATAGATTTCTTGAGTGGAATTACTTCGCATCTTCAAAGGAGTTGTTTTAATTTTGAGTTTTTAATTCTTTTATTTAATTAGTTAATTAATTATCTTTTTCATAGGCTAAATATAATTTCACTAATTTTATTTGGTATTTATACATTAGTCCCTGTGGGTTCGACATCCTTACTTATATTATCACTATACTAAAACTTGACACCGTGCACTTGCGGTAGATCGCTACATTGAGAAATAATTGTTTAAAATAAAAGCGATCACACCACATGGAAGACTTCTTTGCTAGTTGGAACTCCGCCAACCTCAGCCATGCCGTCCTAGCACAAGCAGCGGACACAAATATCTTCTCCAGTCTCTCAAGCCACTCCTCAACTTCTTCCCCTGTTTCTGTCCTCTCAAACATGGGCGGGTGGAAAGTCAGAAATTGAGTCAGGCTAAGTTCCCCCGGCAATAACAACTGAGCTACTGGCTCCACGCCCACAGAAGGTGGAGGTAAAGGATTTGTTTGACCAATACTTGCATTCACGTTTCCTACATCACCTACCTCTTCATTGAGGTTCCCCAAGTTCATAGCCGCCATGCTGTAACACAAGGGTTAACAACAATTCCAAAACAATACATATGTTATACCTTTAGATAACATGAATGATAATAAGCATGTTAGTATAACAATATATACATCAATATGCACCACATGCATAAACATGCCCAATTATAAACGCCTAGCCAACCATTTGCTAAGGCTACCCTTCACTCAATCCCGGGTTCTCTAACCACTGCTCTGATACCACTAATGTAAGGACCCTAGTTCTTTAGTGCGGATTAAAGGCATAAGTAGAGCTAAAGTGCATTATCAGAGTATAAAAGTTGATGTTGAGCCTTTGAGCCTTAAGAATTACATGCCAAGTTAAGGACTTTCAAATGGATTACTTACATTCTCTAACAAATGAATGTTATTCACTATAGCTTTACACTACTCCTAGAGTAGACACTATACAAAATAATCCTGTCCTTCCTTATCAAAAGCGTTCTTCACAAGCTCACCGCCTCAACCCGCCTTAGCCCATTTATCATGCCAAAATGTACCTACAAGGACAACCCCCAAAACATGAGCATATAATAATCCATATTCAACACAATATGAATACAAGGTGTAAATACATAAACAGTAATAAAAAAACTTCTTGTTTTTCCCATGCATTTTAAACGCTACCTTTTTGGTTGTCCCTGCACCATAACTCATGAGTATAATCAATAGATTATTTAATGGTTCTACACATGTCATGACATAACACCATTTCATTATCACCAATCACCAATCCCTAGTCTGTTATAATAGTGTATTTTAATGCACCTCGCTTGTCATGACAGCAGCACTAATACCCCTCGCTTCGACATATTAGCGGCATTGAATAAGCTCGCGCAAATGCGACATGCGGAAATACCCTCGCTTCAATATTTGGTGGCAAATATTCTTTCCTCGCTACAATATGACAGCGGCAAGTATTCTATCATTGCTTCAAGTGACAGCTTGCAAAGCATTAAAATCATCACTCTATATAACCATGACTCATGAGATGTGCACCAAACAATCATCATATACATATGCAATCATAATGCATAATTCAACATGTATTTGCATCCACAATGCACAACTCCATATATACTTGCATCCACAATGCATATTCAAGTGAGTATATAAGATACATGTACCATTGGTTGTGTCGCCACCTGGGATGGTTCTACACATTCACACAAACCAATATTAGAACCCAATAATAGTCCAATACCAAAAATCCCACAAAAATAACCAAAAACACACTTTTTGGTGTCTCGCGATTGATTGCCGCAAGGCCCTGGTCGATCGCGAGATCACACTGCCCGAGTGTGAATTTTTCTGCACTCGGCGATCGATCGCCACTTTAGGCGCGATCGATCGCCGGCCTCGCCGATCGATCGCCCAAATGTGGCGATCGATCGCCGAACGCCATTGGAGCGTACTGACTGCGCGCGATCAATCGACAGAAACTGGCGATCGATCGCCGCTCTCTGCACTTCGAAAACCACCATTTTTGCACCATTATTTCTTCCCCAACATCACCAACACATATACCATCAAACCAATAACATAAAAACACCCAAAACCTTCAATATACACCTTTAAACAACCAAATCCAACCAAAACCAATACCAACCCAAAACAAACCCATTTCAAAACAACCAAAACCATTTCAAACCCAAACCAACCACCATCAAAACATCAAGGAGGTATCCATACCTCTAATGGACTCCAAATCCTACCAATAATATCACAAACAAAGCTTTTGCAAGGATTTCCCCTCCACTTTTAAGCCAAAATCGAAAATGGTGAAAGGGGTTAGGGTTGGGAGAGTGATTTGGGGATTGGTAAAGTGATGGGTAAAGTGGGGGTAGTGGGGTATAAAGGTGGGGGGTTAATTAAAAAAAACATGTACCCAAATTATTAGCATGATGTAAAAAAAATACCCCAACATGGTATTTTAAAAGCATTTCCCCAAAAGCACCAAAATATCAATTAAAATACATGCTTTCCAAGTAATTAACAACCAACACAAATAAACCATGTTAACACCCAATTTCCCAACATGCACATCATGCACCCTGAAATGCATTACCAGGTCACGTCCACCATGTGACTAAGCATTTCGCCATTATAATTAATTCCAACACATCAAATTAATTATCACCATAAATAATCACATAATCATAATTAATGCCCACATTGCAATTAATTATTTCGGGGATATCACAACGTGGAAGCTAGCATTGTCACTGTACGGAAGCAGCCAGTTCTTTTTATTCCACGGCTATCAGTGCGTTATACAACATGCCCAAAATTCCGGAGGATGACTACACCATGTATTACCGGACACACGTTGATTACGATGCTATTCTGTCTACAATATGTAATGAGGGAACCCAATGGTGACTGGCCGCCGATGGAAAACCACAGCTGGTGTTGATTTCAGATCTGAAGGAGGAGGCTAAGGCTTGGTTCTCATTTATTATAGCTCGAGTCATGCCATCGACTCACACATCTGAAGTCACAAAGGATCGAGCCACGATTGTTTATGCCATTGTTACCGGACTCAAGGTAGATCTCGGACGTATTGTCGAGGCATCCATCCGGCACTATACTCGTGGACCTCCCACTTTTGGCATGCCTTGCCCCTACACTATCACATCATTGTGCAATTATGCAGAGTTTGTCTGGGATCCCGCAGAAGAGGCAATTCCACCAAAGGCATCCATCGTGGTTGATCACCCTGCACCAGCCACAGTCAGACGGAGGGCACAACCACGACCTGGCATCAGGGATCTTCCTGAACCATCATCATCTACTGCCACAATGCCTACATCGATCACTATGGAATCCCTCCACCAACTACAGGATATATGGCATGAACAAAGGGAAATCCGATGGGACCACCAGCAAATGCATCAGCGCCACATGGAGTTCATGCAATATCAAGCTGCATGGAACTCTGCATTGGCACAGGATATTCCTACCATACCATTCCCGCCACAGCCGACATTCCCACCTCTCCAGCCATACCAGCTGGAGGAACCATAGTCGTCGAGGTATGTGTTTTGCTACTGCACTTATTGTTTACTGTACATTGAGGGCAATGCACATACAAGTTTGGGGGGGGGGGGGGTATTTAATGATTACTGTTGTTTCTCTTGCTACTACTTTTCTTTTCTTGCAACTGTACTACATGATGAAAATAATCTCCATGTCTATTAGAGTTTTGAAATTTTTTGACTTGTTAGTGAATATCTTGGGTTGACTTAATAGGCCAAAATTGAAGAACATTTTGGTTCGCTTTTGAGTCATGATTGAGTGGAATATATAGAAAAGTGAAAAATTCTGTTAACTATAACTTGTCTTGAGCATCTTAGAGCACTCTAGAACCTATTTGGGTACTTTGAGGCGAAATTTTATAATATGAACTTAACTTGGATATGATTTAGGCGATCCTTGGAACATTTGAGCCTTTCGAGCCTACCTTGTCTATATTTACCACTAGTGTCCCCCTTTGAGTGTTAGTGAATAAGAATGGAAATTAGCCACCATTCAACATTCTTTGGCAAACTCATTATACCCACCTATTTGAGCCTAAATTGAATAAATTTATCTTAACCTAAAGGAAGTACAATGATTCTCAGTAGATGCACATGCTACATTTGGATGAGCTTATTGTTGAAAAAGTGATGAATGAGAAAAGAAAAGAATAGATAAAGCCTTGTGAAAAAAAATAAAAATTGACTAAATAAGACCCAAAGTGGCCAAGGCTAAAACAAAAAAGAAGAGAAGCTCAATTTTGTGTTAAAAACTTGAACATTACATGCTTATACTATCTTCTTTGTGATATCATATCTTTTCTTTGAAGCCAAACACCAAAGGCCTGACATTATAAACTTAAAAAGACCTGCTGATCCAAGTCTAGAGAATAATTACATTAGTGGAGAAGTGCTTGAAAAGTAGGCTTTTGGAGTGCTTGATAGTAATCTTGACTTTGAGTTTACTCGCAGAATTTGATCTTAAAGATATGTATGAAACTTAAGATTGACAATAACACACACGCACGTTCTGATTTTGCAATGTATTGCTTGGCATAGGAGAAAACACTTCTTGTTGATTTTTGGATTGACTCTTGTTGAAGTGTTACTGGGATTTCTGAGCTGTTACATTTGAGTTGTTAAGTTAATTCTTTTTAAAATATTGATGATAAACTCTACATTTTGATCTTATTGCTTGCTCGAGGACGATCAAGTCTAAGTTTGGGGGAGTTGATAAGTGTGAATTTTACACTTATTTTGCTGTGTTTTGTATGGTTTCCTTTTTATTCCTGGATGATTTTACGCTTTTTGGTATATATTTGTATATTTCAGGAATCTAGGTCCAAGGGAATAAAAGTGGAGGAAACAAGCTAAAAATGTTGAAAAAGGACCAAACCGAGCGAAGATGTTAAAGGTGGACTGACATCTCAAAGTTAGAATTCTTATTAGCTCGGCGATCGATCAACATAAGAACCGCGATCGATCGTGGAGCTATGCATTGAGGAACAAAGCAGATCGTATTGGCGATCGATCGGCAAAGATTCACGATCGATCGCCAATGTACAGAGAATTCTCGCGATCAATCAGTGGGAAGCCGCGATCGATCGTGGATATGAATATTTTGGCTATGAACGTCTAGTAGGAAGTGGCGGTCGATCGGCACTGAACGAAGATCGATCGTCGATAAGTGTTTTATGAAAAAAAAAGACTTTCCATGTTTGGTTCAAGGTGGACTCCTCCCTACTCAGATTTTCCTTACTTATCAGAACTAGGCACGAAAACTAGAGGACTTTGGACACTTTTTCTGATACCTAAGGGCAGCTTCTTCTTCCTCCATCCACAACAAAACATACCACAATTCATTGAAGAGTAAGAGCAACGCAAGGAACAGAAGAACAGAGCGACGCACAGAGTGACATCGTCGTTATCTTTGTATTTCTGAACTTAGTTATTTTGAATTTCAGATTTTGATGTTGAATTTGTTTAAAGACATATTTCTGCATTATAATTTGAATATGGTTGTTGGCTAATTTTGTTTATCAAGACATAGGGGATCCATGTTTGAAACCTTGTTAATTATCGGTTTTGATTCGATTTCCATGATCTTTGTTCATAATTTATGTTTTTAAAGCTTGTAAAAGATTAGCTACCTTTTGCATGATTTTGGTAATCGTGATTGAATTGACCATAGGAGATTACGATACGACATAGTAAATTAGGCCGTGGGTTTTAGGTTGAGACGGACCAAGTAAAATCTAGCACACGTATGATAGCAATAGATTTACCAAGTAGGTGTTAATTAGCTCAAGTCATACACTAACACAAGTGTAAGCTCAATTGCACACTCTTCTCCACTATCTTAGCCACTTGCAAACGTGAATCAAGTAGGTGTTAATTAGCTTGTAGTTTGGCCTAGGTATTGACTTATGAAAGAAAGAGTAAGATATATCAAACAAGAGAGTATGATTATATGCACACTAAAATCTTCTCTTCTTGAATGAATTTTTCAACTTTGTTCTTTTTCACACCTTGTATATTTTTGCAAGGTTTATTTCAACACTTTTATTCTTTTGTGTCTTGGCTCCACTTGGAGTCATATTTTTGTCTTTTTTCTCAAGGCATCCCTTTTCTTTCATGCATCTCATTCTTTTGTAAATAAAGCTCAAAACATATGGATCATTGATAACATAAGTGCATGTGAATGAAACACATCATACTCCCTTCAAAGGTATGGATAAAATTCATATTTAGGCTTATTAGGAAGGATGACAAGCTAGTCAAAGAATGTTGAATGGTGGTTGTTTGTATGCTTAGCACACAACCATTCTTTTATATTAAAGCTCAAAAAGGGTACTAGTGATTGATTTTCTTTACATGGTAGGCTTGAAAGGCTCAAACGCATCACAAATTAGCTATATCACTTTCATGTTCGCAAGTAGTCTATACATACGCCTCAAAGAGTATGTAGTTAAGTTCTAGCATGTATTAGAGACTTCTTACTATTATCACAAAATTCACACAATCTTCACTATGATATGCACACTTCACAAGCCATGACAATATTGTGCTCAATAGATTACTATGTCAAAGCACAATTAGCATTAGAGTTCAAAGTCTTCCAAGGTTAACAATTCACATATGTTCAAAAACATGCATGCCATCAATTAGGTTTCATCATGAGCTAGTGAATCTAGGCATGCGTTCATTACTAACTATGAGCTCAAAATTTTCAAAATTTACAAAATTTTTTTTGTATTTTTAAAATAGAAAAGCAATAACACACCACTAATCCCTCCCACATATTTAAATCTTACATTGTCCCCAATGTAAGACAAAAATACAATAAAAGAGAAAAGTCTGACTACTAAAGCAATAAAAATTAAAAGAAAAAGGGAAACTAACTCCCCTTGGGTTGCCTCCCAAGCAGCGCCTCTGTTTAACGTCGGTGACCCGACGCCAGTCCTCTTGATCAAGGTGGGTTATGCTGTGTCACCCCATTCTTTTTTTTCCACCTCAATATCTTCTTGATTCCCTTAAACTTTGGTTTGTTTGCCTTTGAGTAGGAGTCTCCAGTCCTTGTTTCTCCTCCATTGTTTATTGATTGATGTGGTCTATCCGGAGGGTGTGTCTCTTCAACAGTAGGATCCTGTAAGTGAGAAAAGATAGAGTCAGTAGTATCATGAGTCGATAAGGCAACAATAGTATGAAAATTATTCACGAGATTTAAGTCCATACCTCCTTTGTCATCAAGGTAGCCTTTCCCATCTCCCACAATTCATCATATCAAAATCATCATCAAATTCATCATTTATATCAATAGCGTAACTAGAATGCTCATGAGTTTTAATGGGTTCATAGATATTAACTTTTGCAACCTCACCATTAAACTCCATTGTTAACATGCCTCTATTCACATCTATCACTGACTTAGAGGTTTTCAGGAATGGTCTCCCTAAAAGAATGGGGCTAGAAGGTCACCATTTTCCATGTCTAAGACATAGAAATCGGCGGGGAAAACCAAATTCTCTACGTGCACAAGTACATCCTCTAATATCCCTCTATGAACAACCGTGGACCTATCAGCTAATTGTATCACAGTATTGTTTGTTTTCAAAGGTCCAGGTTTCAGTTGAGTGTAGATTGAGTAAGGCATGACATTAATTGAAGATCCTAAGTCTAGCATTGTCTTCTCAATCCTAGAGGTTCCAATCACACAAGGGATGGAGAACATACCAGGGTCCTTACACTTTGTGGGAATGCTTATTTAGATAACCGCGGAAACATTCTTGCCTAGCTCGATCTTGGGGCATCCTTTTCGTTCCTTGCTCTATCCGCTTTCCACACTTCCTTAAAAAATCTTGCATATCGAGGCACTTTCTTTATAGCATCATGTAGTGGAGCGTGTGCCTCGCAGCATCGGAAAGTCTTGTAAAGTTCCTTGATGCCCTCGTCCTTCCTATTCTCCTTAAAAGCAAGGGGGAATGGGGGTTCAAAATATTCAGACAATTTAGGGAACACACCTCGTGGTTCATTTTCTTGCATGAGCTCTTCAACGTCCTTCTCGGTGTTCTTCTCTACTTCTCTACTCTTCCGGGTGGCGTCAGTACCACCTCTTCCTCAACTTCATCGTCACTCCTATTCGAAGTGATGGTGCTCGCATTTTGTGATGACCAGGGATTATAGATGTTAATCCCGTAGTGTTAATAATCCCTAAAGTGGTTTTACGTGGCGATTTGGAGTTTAATCGAGGTTTTGGGCCTTCTGGGCTCGTTTATATGGGTAGTTGGGATCGTTGGATCCAGAGGTTGAGATTGTATTCTCATTTGGGTGAAAAACCTAAGAGTTGGGTTTTTGATGTGTCTCGGGATCTCGGGTGCTGTGTGAGCACCGGTAGGGGATTTTGGAGTTAGAGAGAGAGTTTTTGAAAACAGATGATTTTTAATGAATCATGATGTATTTGTGGGGCTATTAATTTTTCGGGGTATTTTTGCTATAAATACCATTTGAACCCAAAATTTTAGAATTAATTTCATTTCAGCCCTTACATTCTCTCTCTCTTCTCGCCACGCCCCTTTTCCCGTCTGCCCCTGCCTCCGCGCGCAAAAGCGGTGCGCCCGCCGCAGTCCGGCCGCCGTTCGGCGCGTGCGACCTACCACCGGCTTCGTCTCGTTGAGGCGCAGCTATCCCCTCCGTCAATTCGAAGTTTCGTCGCGTTTTGAAGTCGGATTTGGCAGGAAGGCGTCGATCCCCAATTTCTAGGGTTCATCGATTTTCGTCCGATTTCTTCCGATTTTCGATTGGGTAACCTCCCTTACCCCTTTTTCGTCATTTTCGTGTATTTCCCTGCCTTTATTGTGTTCGAATTTGATGAATTATAAGGGTTCGAATTTAAGGGCTTGTTTGGGTTCGAATTTAAGGGTTTTGAGTTCGAAAATTGGGGGTTTTTGTCAAGGGGTGTTGATTCTTGCTTGGATAGCTTAATTCACATTTTAGATGAATTATGGTATTTAATTTGGTTCGAAATTGTGAGATTAGGGTTCGATTTTTGTAGGGTATTCTTGAACAAATTTCGTTATTGTCTCATTCGTTCCCCTCCCTGCATGTACCCTGCCCCGGGTCTTTTAAAAGGTTTATTGTCGTGTGTTGACAATATTTTGAGGGTTATGGGTGTGCTTGAACATGGGTTACATGTTCGTAAATAATTGTGAATTATTTATCGTGTTAGCACATCATTCCTCGGGGCATGGAACTCAAGCAAGGTTTGGCTCGGACTTCGGAGATTTAAGGTACGTGCGACGTACGAGCATTACTATATATATATTAGGGCATTGTGAAATGCATAATGTGTTTTGATTGCATCAAATATTGTGCGTGTGGTTATATATATATGTTGATATAGCCAAGGAACGATCAAATCTTGATATCGCCGCTTGTAGCGTGCGTGACACTAGAGTAGGATAACTCTTACAAGATATAAGGGGGTACTGGGTTTATATGACTATTGTAGGGCATTTGAGATGCCTGAGAATGATCATGGGATCATGTATTCATTATAAGACATTCGAGATGTCTAAGTATAATGGAGAATTGGTAAAATAAATGCTAGGCATTTGAGCTATCTATGATTTATAGCGAGGTTATGAAATCAGTATTAGATATGAGAGTCATTGGTGTATTATGTGGGTGTTGAAACCCACTTTTGTCGTCATATGTGTGGTATCTTCCCTGGCTGGGAATTTACTTGTATTACTGCTTTCTGATGAGTATTATGTGTTCCCTAGCCGGGAATTATGTTATGTGTTGTGCTTTTTTTTGGGATAGCTCTATTTATGGGGAGACTCTGCCCAAATTTTTATAAAAAGTTCACAATGTGAAAAGTGGCACCAAGGGGTTGGTAAAGGGCAAACATTTGAGTCTTTTATTGTTAGGATGATGATCTTATAACATTGAGTGTTAAAGGAAAATTTTGTAATTGACATTCAATGGTAAAGTATCATCTGAGCTTCCCGATTGACTTTTTATTGAAAGCATGTGCCACACATAGTGGTTAATACACTAATCAGGGGTTAAGGGCTAAGGGGGTCCTTACATTAGTGGTATCAGAGCAGTGGTTGCTCATTGGGGCTGTTAAGGGCCTAGGAAGTTATTGATAGCACATATTTATGCATGATGGCATTAATGTTGTACGACATAATGAATTGTTTATGTGCTTTTATGATATAAAAAGTGGTATTGCTAACCATTGTGGTTGCAGGAATCGTGTGAAACACGATAGGATGGCATTAATAGTGATGTCTGGCACTCCGTGTGTTACGTGCCAAGGAATCTGATTTTGTAAAAGAATCAGGTAAAGGTATATTTCCGAGGTAACATGTCTTGGTATACTTGTTGACTTGCAAGTGGTTGCATTTATGCATTGGATGATTGATGCATAGCGTATATGGCTATTGTTGCTAACCATGATGGTTGCAGGTTACAGGAAATATGGAGTACGTAAGCGACGTACGGGTATCCCAACGGTAACATGTATTCATGTTTGTCTGTGTGACACATGATGAATGCAATGTGATGCATTACGGTTATGATACATGTTATTATGCATTGTTGTTGCATATTATGCATTGTTGTTGCATATTGTGATGTGGAATAAAGAGGTGTATTCCACGAGTCAG
This sequence comes from Haberlea rhodopensis, assembly GCA_907163345.1. NCBI lineage: Eukaryota > Viridiplantae > Streptophyta > Magnoliopsida > Lamiales > Gesneriaceae > Haberlea > Haberlea rhodopensis. The sequence continues at coordinate 1,370,399 of CAJQUN010000160.1, forward strand.
GGCGATCACAGTTAAGGTTTTAATGCTTACGCTTTATCCCTGCGCATGTGGAGCGGGAGGGGGGAGGCTCGCTGGCACATGGAGGCGAGGTTACGCATTATCGCTGCGCATGTGGAGCGGGAGGGGGGAGGCTCGCTGGCACATGGAGGCGAGGTATACCATACTGAGCGGGGAAGCATTAAAATAACTGATGATGACTGACTCAAGAAAGGATGATGATGCATTCCTTTGTGATGACACGGATGATAGCGCTGATGTGTCCCGCTGTGTCGATTTGTATTTATAGCGAGGATTCATTCCGCTATATTTATTGGCGATGGTTCTTTCCGCCAGGTGTATTTATAGCGAGGATTCATTCCGCTATATCGATTGTCGATGGTTTATGCCGCCGGGTATTGATAGCGATGCCTCTTTCCGCTATTATGTGGACGATGACTCATGCTCAGGGTATAGCGAGGTTTCATGCCACTTATTATATGACGAGGTATCATGCCGTCGATTCTATAGCGAGGGATTGTGCCGCTATGTACTCAGCACAGGATTTTGCCGCCTTCGAGCGATGGGTGCTGATTTTGTACTATTATTGAGCGACGGAGACAGGTATACCGCTATATTGTTAGCGATGAGGTATGAGATATTGCTATTTTATTAGCTTTATTGTAGCTGGCATGCATTGATATACATGTTTATTATGCCTATTTTACTAGCATGATAGTGGATGACATACGCTGATGTACATGTATCGTCACTAGTTGGCAATGTCTTAGATGCCATGAGTTGGCATGTGCCGTCACAGGATGACGATGACGATGGTGTAGGAGATGTCTTATTAGACATGCATCATCGTTACGATGATCGATGCGTTGAGTATACGTATTCAGTGGTATGCCTTGGGTGCCAGTACCGAGCACAAGGTGGTGTGTGCGGCACCGATTGACGTGACCCTTATACCGAGCGGGTTGCTCGAGGAATGGATGGATGCGCTGTACATGTGATTGTACCGCAGCTTACGTTTGGGGTGATCATATTACGAGTGGTGATACCCTTGAGGTATGCTCGTTGGAATGGCTTTTGGCCATGTGATTTGACGACAGGAGTAATCATGGAGGAAAGTACTCGCTTTCTGTCGATGTGACATGTGGTAGACATGGTAACACCACCCTTGAGGGTGTAGGATGGGTCCTAAGGGAGTAGGATCATGTTATGTTAAGTACATAGGGACATTGGAGTGTCCAGGGTGTATCGGCATTAGAGGAATGTTGGATAAAGACCCACTACTCTATTGAGTTTTCTTCCCACAATATGATATACCATATGGAAACGTCCGTCTTATTGGTAGGTTTGAGGTGAACCTAGAGAGGCAGCGACCAGTTTGTCTGCCGTGTGTGTGCAGCACCATGAGGGGCTTGCTAGAGCCGTTATAATGCTCGTTGGAACCAAGTTTGGCAAATCGTAAGGTAATACGATGTGGATTGTGGTTGACTCTAGTAGTCACCATGTCATTTGAGGTTGAGGCCGAGGTTGTGCATGCCTCACTGAAACGTGTATACGTTTATGTTTAATCTTGGTGAGACTTGTCTGGGACAGCTCAGGATGTAGGAATACCAACAAGAGAGTCATCAGGTCGTTATTGACTCAATCTAAGGGAACCCGTGTATTAGGGATACAATGGGTGTTATTGTATCCAGTTTTTCCGAACGGTGGTTCGAGACTAGTGGATCTCGAGTTCGATGGCACTTCCCTTGTGAGGAAGGAGGTAGTATTATACCTATTTGGGAATCTTTGAAAGATTCGGTAAGTTGGTGCTTGTGGTGTTGATTTTGAGAATCACGCCGTGTTGTTGATCGTCGATTTTCATTCTCCATTGGATGGGAATGACTCAGGATTGACATTTGTGTTTGGGGCTTAGGGGTATGTTGCAGATACCCGAGCCAAGTGCATTGAGTATGCATGAGGTGTTCGTGCTTAGGCAGGTATACCGATGAGTATACGGATGCCAGTTGTTGATTTCCTTTTGTCAAGCATAGAGTTATGCTATTTTTGGATGGTTAAATCTCTGATGAGAGATATGGAACACCTTGAGATTGGGAATCTCCACGGCACGATATTTATGAGGAACAATCGTGAAGTTAGTTGACTCCCTTGAAGAGGGATTATCTTGTGTGGGTTAAGGTACTTCCTTTTTGGTGTTTTCCTCCGAGTTATGCGATAACCTTCCCAAGTTTGGATTGTTAAATCCTAGGATTATCAAGGGATGGCAGGAATTCGGATTGGTTGGGTGTCACTGTCGACACAAGCGTTGAGGATGCAATGGGTTTATTGCATGCCCTTTCAGAATTTTAAACTCTGTGGAGTCTCGGTTGTTATTTATGATCAGGACGTGATTCTTGGAACATCCGGAGGTGGACATCTTGTGAGATGTCTTTTGTGTGAATCTGTGGCCGTGAGTTGCCCAATTGAGTTGCAATGATGCAACTGCTCCTTCGATGGAGGAGGTTTGAGAGTGGAAACCAGGTTTGGTATGTATACTAGTGTTTCCCTTGTAACGATGTATGTTAGACATCGTGAGTCTTGATAGAGATGTCATGGAATGATATCTACGATAGAATCAGGAGCGATTCGAATCCTTACAGTTTCAGTTGACTAACTGCTTTTGGATTATTAGCGTTGAGCTGTGCTGACGCTCTTTGACGTTATGATGGATTTGGAAGTCTATTCCACTCCAGAGTTTGACACGAGGTCAACGTTCTCACGGTTGAGGTGTCTTTAAGGATGCGTTCTTACTAGTTGTTTTAGATCTAAGGATGACTGTCCGATCTACAGTCGTAAGTATAGGTTATTTTGCAGTCATGAGGGACTGACTTTTGGGATGAATCGCACCGAGGTACGTTTTGCCTCTTGGGTGATAGGTTGGTTTTGGTAAGTCGCTCTGTTTCAGAGTTTGATGTGAGGTAAGTATCCTCGCGTTTATTAATACGATTCTGATATGGTCAAGAATCGGGGTTAAGGCTTCATATTGTTGTGTAGCCTGGGTGTTACGTGATACACCGGTGCTAATTTCGAGGACAAAATTCTTTTAGTGGGGGATATTGTGATGACCAGGGATTATAGATGTTAATCCCGTAGTGTTAATAATCCCTAAAGTGGTTTTACGTGGCGATTTGGAGTTTAATCGAGGTGTTGGGCCTTCTGGGCTCGTTTATATGGGTAGTTGGGATCGTTGGATCCAGAGGTTGAGATTGTATTCTCATTTGGGTGAAAAACCTAAGAGTTGGGTTTTTGATGTGTCTCGGGATCTCGGGTGCTGTGTGAGCACCGGTAGGGGATTTTGGAGTTAGAGAGAGAGTTTTTGAAAACAGATGATTTTTAATGAATCATGATGTATTTGTGGGGCTATTAATTTTTCGGGGTATTTTTGCTATAAATACCATTTGAACCCAAAATTTTAGAATTAATTTCATTTCAGCCCTTACATTCTCTCTCTCTCCCCGCCGCGACCCTTTTCCCGTCTACCCCTGCCTCCGCGCGCAAAAGCATTGCGCCCGCCGCCGTCCGGCTGCCGTTCGGCGCGTGTGACCTACCACCAGCTTCGTCTCGTCGAGGCGCAGCTATCCCCTCCGTCAATTCGAAGTTTCGTCGCGTTTTGAAGTCGGATTTGGCAGGAAGGCGTCATCCCCAATTTCTAGGGTTCATCGATTTTCGTCCGATTTCTTCCGATTTTCGATTGGGTAACCTCCCTTACCCCTTTTTCGTCATATTCGTGTATTTCCCTGCCTTTATTGTGTTCAAATTTGATGAATTATAAGGGTTCGAATTTAAGGGCTTGTTTGGGTTCGAATTTAAGGGTTTTGAGTTCGAAAATTGGGGGTTTTTGTCAAGGGGTGTTGATTCTTGCTTGGATAGCTTAATTCACATTTTAGATGAATTATGGTATTTAATTGGGTTCGAAATTGTGAGATTAGGGTTCGATTTTTGTAGGGTATTCTTGAACAAATTTCGTTATTGTCTCATTCGTTCCCCTCCCTGCATGTACCCTGCCCCGGGTCTTTTAAAAGGTTAATTGTCGTGTGTTGAAAATATTTTGAGGGTTATGGGTGTGCTTGAACATGGGTTACATGTTCGTAAATAATTGTGAATTATTTATCGTATTAGCACATCATTCCTCGGGGCATGGAACTCGAGCAAGGTTTGGCTCGGACTTCGGAGATTTAAGGTACGTGCGACGTACGAGCATTACTATATATATATTAGGGCATTGTGAAATGCATAATGTGTTTTGATTGCATCAAATATTGTGCGTGTGGTTATATATATATGTTGATATAGCCAAGGAACGATCAAATCTTGATATCGCCGCTTGTAGCGTGCGTGACACTAGAGTAGGATAACTCTTACAAGATATAAGGGGGTACTGGGTTTATATGACTATTGTAGGGCATTTGAGATGCCTGAGAATGATCATGGGATCATGTATTCATTATAAGACATTCGAGATGTCTAGGTATAATGGAGAATTGGTAAAATAAATGCTAGGCATTTGAGCTATCTATGATTTATAGCGAGGTTATGAAATCAGTATTAGATATTGAGATATCTATATTTGCATGAATGATGAACTTGGAATCATAATTATTGATATTCGAGAACTAGGCATGCAATGAGTTAAATCAATGTGTTTATTTACTGATTTATGAGATTTGATGAGTTTGATGATTGTGAGAACAGGGACAGTACACGGAATCCCGGATGAGGATGTTGCCATCCAGGGAGTATCATTTAAATTCATTAGTATTTACTTTTGTTGTAAATTATGAATTTCATTATTGTGATTATGGGATTTTGTGTATTGGTATGCTCACCCCGTTGGGGGATGTCTCTGTTGGGGCAGGTGAACAGGTACATCGATGGCTTTGGAGTTGAGCTCGAGCTGTTGATTGGAGGTACTCCCAGGATCGTGGTACCAGGGCTTGATGGAGCACGGTATCGTATAGAGTACTTATATACACCTGAGGATTATATACATACTCATGATGCTCGCATGTGAGCACGATTATACTTGTATATGGATTGTATATAAAGGCATGAGCCTTTCTCTCTTTCATTTGAGGTTGCATGCAATTAGAGGTTGAATTGCTAAATGATATGAGAGTCATTGGTGTATTATGTGGGTGTTGAAACCCACTTTTGTCGTCATATGTGTGGTATCTTCCCTGGCTGGGAATTTACTTGTATTACTACTTTCTGATGAGTATTATGTGTTCCCTGGCCGGGAATTATGTTATGTGTTGTGCTTTTTTTTTTGGGATAGCTCTATTTATGGGGAGACTCTGCCCAAATTTTTATAAAAAGTTCACAATGTGAAAAGTGGCACCAAGGGGTTGGTAAAGGGCAAACATTTGAGTGTTTTATTGTTAGGATGATGATCTTATAACATTGAGTGTTAAAGGAAAATTTTGTAATTGACATTCAATGGTAAAGTATCATCTGAGCTTCCCGATTGACTTTTTATTGAAAGCATGTGCCACACATAGTGGTTAATACACTAATCAGGGGTTAAGGGCTAAGGGGGGTCCTTACACATTTTCCCTCGGGTTCACCTCTGGTTGTGAGGGAAGCCCATTGGATATTCTTGCTTCAATCTTGTTAAGCAAAGTTGCTAGTTGTCCCATTTGCTTCTTCAAGCTTTAAATGCTTGCCCTCGTTTCCTGTTGAATTGCAAGTTATTTTCAGCAATAACTTTAACAATATTCTCTAACCTGTCAGAATGGGCATGCACTGGTCGCGGTGGAGGTCTCTGATATGACGGTCTATAAGGTGGATGTTGGTTCATTTGTTGATTCCCATAGCCCTGGTGCGGATGGTCCTTCCAACCTTGGTTGTAGTTGCTCGATGGGTGTTCATAGCTCCTTTGTGGTGGACCTGGGAATCCCCCCGCTGCATTCACGTGCTCAGTGGATGTCTCTTGTAGAGAGGGACATGCGTCCGTGGGATGGTTCACGGCCCACATGGCTTGTGATGTCCCCGAAATAATTAATCGTGTTTAAGGCATTAATTGTGTTCATATGTTTAAATATGATTTATTTATGGTGGTAATTGTCTTATGTGTTAGAATTAATTGCCATGTGGAAATGCTTGGTCATGTGGGCTGGTAGAGCATTTCAGGGTGCATGTTGTGCGTGTCGGGGAAAATTGCTATTAGCACGATTTATTTGCCATGGTTAGCAATTATTTGGAAAGCATGAGTTTAATTGATATTTTGGTGCATTTTGGATTAATGCTTTTAAAATATCATGTTGGGGTGTTTTATACACCATGGGTTTGTGGATACATTTTAATTTAACTTAAACCCTTTATACCCCCACCTTTACCAAATCATTTTACCTTTACCAAATTACACCAACCCAAACCCTCCTTTCCCTCATTTTCGAGTTTGTGCTTAAGGGTAAAGGAAATCCTTCCAAAAATCTTGATTTGTAGAGTTTATTGGGAGATTTGAGGTCCCCAAGAGGTATGGATACCACATTGTTGATTTTGTAAGGTTTTATTTAAGTTTGGTATGGTTTTGAAGGGTTTTAAAATGGGTTTGTGTTGGGTTGTTGTGGTTTTGGTTGAGGGTTGGATTTATGTTTGTTTTGAGGTGTATTTTGAAGGTTTATGTTGTTATTTATGTTGTTGGTTTGATGGTTTAAGTGTTGGTATGGATTGGAAGGAATTTTTGGTGCAAAATGGTGAAAATCGCGTGTCTGTGCGAGGCGATCGACCGGGTGAAAAGAGGCGACCGATCGCCTAAGGGCAGTAGGCAAATCGCAGGGCAGGCGATCGATCGCCTAAAATGAGGCGACCGATCGCCGAGAGGCAGTAGCCAATCCAAGTGTAGGGTCTTCCTACCTTAATATCATTTAGTACACATAAATTGGACAGAACATGCATTTATAACCTTTTAAGGGTTCCGGTTGTAGTTTGAGCTAGGGAGATTACAGGCCAAAAATAAAGTTTTCAAAGCTATTTAATTACATTCCCAATAAAGAATGTTAAAGCTATAGATTTACACTACTCCTAGAGTAGAGACTATCAAAAATCCTGCATCCTACGTTCATCATGCTCCCTTTAGCTCACTTCCTCAACCCGACCCTAGGCCCTTGGTCCAAAAGTGTACCTACAGGGATAACACATCATGAGCATTCATATATTTACTTAACATTATATAAAAGCATACAATAATGCATAACATCTTAGTTAAGTAAAAGTTATTGGTCGTCCTCCGACCTCCTTGGTTATCCCTGACTCTTATTCATATATTGGGGTGTCTTACCCCATTGTATGGCATCTTACCATATCATAATCATTGCGTGGCATCTTACCACGTGGGCATCTTTCCCAATCATATGGCGTCTTACCATATTATAAACATTGCGTGGCATCTTACCACGTGGGCATCTTACCCAATCATATGGCGTCTTACCATATCATAAACATTGCGTGGCATCTTACCACGAGGGCATCTTACCCAATCCTATACTTTGGGTGGTGTCTTACCACATGGGCGTCTTACCCAATCATACACGTCGTATGACCTTATCATAAACTTCGTCATTATAGACGTCCTCATAACATCGTTATCATAAACATCATCTTAAGCATCATCATCGTATCATCATCATAAGCATCATCATTATAAATATCATCATAGATATCATCATCATAACATCATCTTAAACGTCATCATCGTAAACATCATCTTAAACATCATCATAATATGTAAGGGCATGGTTTACCGTCCGATGCTCGTACGTCTCTTACGTACCTTAATTCCCAAAAGTGGAGAATTTGGAGAGCTTTATCTCCTGGATGTTGTGGGCACCTGGGATGGTTCTACACAACCATACAAATTGATATTAGAAGCTAATCATGGTCCAATATCCAAAAATCCCACAAAAATATCAAAAATCCACTTTTCTTCAGCTCGCGATCGATCGCCGCCCAGGCGCGATCGATCGCGAGACCACACTGGACGAGGGGGCAAAATTTCCTTCTTGGCGATCGATCGCCACTTTTGGCGCGATCGATCGCCAGGCCCGCCGATCGATCGCCCAAAAGTGGCGATCGATCGCCAAATGCCTCTGGCTGGTACTGGACGCTCGCGATCGATCGCCAAGGACGGGCGATCGATCGCCGAGTGCTGTACATCGAATTTTCGCCATTAATGCTCATTTTTCAAGCTCCTTCACATACCACCCCAAAACCAAACTTCCTCATAACTTCAATAACATCATAACCCACCAAAACCAACATAAAACACTTCAAAAATCATACCCCAACCATACACAACACATACCCAAACAAACCCACCTAAAACATCAAAAACTTAACCCATTTCAACACCAAACATCATAAAACTTATAGGAATGGTTCCATACCTCTTGTAGGCTCCAAATCCTAGCAAAGATCACACAAATAAGGATTTTGTGGGACTTTCCTCCTCCTCTTTTGGTGAGTTTCGAAAATGGGGGTAGGGTTTGGGGTTGGGAAGTGATTTGGGGATTTTTAAAAGGTGAGAGTAAAGTGGGGGGTTTAAAGTGATGGGTATGGGATTAAAAAGGGGTTGTAATGACTTAATAAAAAGTATACCCCAAACTTAACATGATGTATAAAATACCCAACTTGGTATTTTAAAAGCACTTTACAACAATGCTCTAAACTTCATTTAGAATCATATCTTCCTCATAATTGATAATTTAACACAATTAATCATGTTAACATCTTAATACCCAACACATAAATCTATCAATACATGATACATCATATAAACATAATTAATGTCCAAGTTACCATTAATTAATTTCGGGGCATCACATTACTCCCCTACTTACAAGATTTCGTCCTCGAAATCGCATGCACTTACCCAAAAGAAACTAAACATAAATCATACCAGAAAATAGTTCGGGGTAATGCTGCATCATATGCCGCTCCGTCTCCCACGTAGCCTCCTCGACACCCCGACGATCCCACTGAACTTTGACCATTGGTATAACTTTACTTCGTAGTCTGCGATCCTCACGATCCAGAATTCTGACCGGTCGTTCAACGTAGGATACATCTGAGTCTAACTGCACTTCAGTAGGCTGTAAAACATGAGACGGATCTGGCTCATACTTTCTCAACATAGAAACATGGAAGACATCATGAATCCCAGATAAGGACGGCGGTAGAGCCAATCGGTAAGCCAAAGTGCCGATACGCTGTAACACCTCATACGGTCCAACATACCTCGGGGATAACTTCCCCCGCATACCAAATCGAACAACACCCCTGAAGGGTGAGATTTTCAAGAAGACCTTGTCTCCCACTTGAAATTCTAGCGGCCGTCGCCGCTTATTGGCATAGGCTGCTTGCCTATCTTGGGCCGCTTTCATCTTTAAGCGTATCATCTTAATCTTTTCCTCCATGTCCTTAATCATATCCGGTCCTCCGACCGCTTTACTCGTCAAGTCCTCCCAATACAGCGGTGACCTACATCGTCGTCCGTAAAGAGCTTCAAAAGGGGCCATTTGAATGCTCGCCTGATAGCTGTTATTGTAGGAGAACTCTACCAGAGGTATAGACTCTTGCCACGGAGTATCAAACTCCAAAACACATGCCCTCAATATATCTTCGAGCGTTTGTATAGTACGCTCCGTTTGGCCATCAGTCTGAGGGTGATAAGCTGTACTTAGTCTCACCTCGGTGCCCAAAGCTGTCTGGAGACCCTCCCAGAAATGAGAAGTAAACCTTGGGTCTCTGTCAGACACGATCGAGACTGGAATCCCATGCAATCTCACTACATCCCGTACATATAATTGGGCCATCTTTAGATACGTGAAAGTCATACTGTAAGGGATGAAATGAGCTACCTTCGTCAGCCTATCTACGATCACCCAGATCGCATCAAATCCAGAGGCCGACCTTGGCAAGTGGGTCACGAAGTCCATAGATATATGCTCCCACTTCCACTTAGGTACCTCCAAGCTCTTCAGCTCGCCACCAGGCCTCTGCCTTTCTGCCTTTACTTGTTGGCAGATCAAACATCTCTTAACGAAGCTGATCACATCACGCTTCATGCGTCTCCACCAGAATTGACCACTTAGGTCCTTATACATCTTTCTTCCACCGGGGTGGATACTGAACCGGCTACTATGAGCCCGTTCTAAAATTCCTTTACGCAATCCTGGCGCATCTGGGACCACCCATCGGTTGCCCAATCTTAAAGAGTCATCTTCAGCCACACTAAACTTTGTTGGCTGGCCTCGAAGTGCTATTGATGACCATCTCTGCACTTCATCATCCGACCTCTGGGCTTTCCTGATTGCCTCAAATACGTCTGGTTCGGCTAATAAGGTCGACACTCGCACCGGCGACGTGTCTACATCGAAATCATAGCCCAGATGGCAATAAGAAATCATCAAAGCTGATAAACACATAACATCCTCAGCGGTGCTCTTCACCTTCCGACTTAAGGCGTCTGCTATCAAATTTGCCTTACCAGGATGGTACTCAATTTCACAGTCATAATCCTTGAGTAAATCCATCCACCTCCTTTGCCTCATATTCAACTCTGCCTGAGTGAACAAGAACTTCAGGCTCTTATGGTCCGTAAAAATGGTAAACGTAGTACCATAAAGGTAATGACGCCAAATCTTCAAGGCGAAAATGATAGCTGCCAGTTCCAGATCATGGACTGGGTACCTGGTCTCATGAGGCTTCAACTGTCTCGAAGCATAGGCTACCACTTGTCTGTCTTGCATCAGTACACAGCCCAAACCTTGCAATGATGCATCCGTGTACAAAGCAAACCTCTTGTCCTCAGACGGAATCACCAACACTGGCGCTGTCGTCAAACGACGCTTCAATTCTTGGAAGCTTTCCTCACAAGCTTCGGACCAAAAGAATGGGACTCCTTTCTGAGTCAGCTGTGTCAATGGCTTAGCGATCTTAGAAAATCCTTCGACAAAACGTCGGTAATAACCTGCTAAGCCCAGAAAACTCCGTATCTCGGGTACAGAAGTGGGTGCTGCCCACTCCATCACAGCTTCAATCTTACTCGGATCCACAGATATCCCTTGGCTAGATATGACATGGCCTAGGAACACCACGCTGTCCAACCAGAATTCGCACTTGCTAAGCTTAGCATACAACTGATGATCCCTAAGGATCTGAAGTACTGTCCTCAAGTGCCGTACATGATCTTCTTCAGTCCTAGAGTAGATGAGTATGTCGTCAATGAAAACTATGACGAATTGATCCAAATACGGCTGGAACACCTTGTTCATCAAACTCATGAAAACAGCCGGGGCATTTGTCACCCCAAAAGGCATGACTAGGAATTCATAATGCCCATACCTAGTCCTGAAGGCTGTCTTCTGGACATCCTCTTCTCTTACTCGAATCTGATGGTACCCCGACCTCAGATCGATCTTACTGTAGAGCCTCGTACCCTGCAACTGATCAAACAAATCATCGATCCTCGGAAGTGGGTACTTATTCTTCACCGTAGCTTTGTTCAGTTGTCTGTAATCGATGCACAAACGCATCGAACCATCTTTCTTCTTCACAAATAAAACTGGTGCTCCCCAGGGCGATACGCTAGGGCGTATATAGCCCTTATCAAGGAGCTCCTGCAACTGAATCTTTAGTTCCCTTAGCTCCGCTGGTGCCATCCTATAAGGGGCACGAGAAATGGCCGACGTCCCTGGTAATAACTCAATCCCAAACTCGACCTCTCTCGTCGGTGGGAATCCGGGAATCTCCTCCGGAAAGACATCAGGGAACTCCGCCACTACGGGCACATCCTCAACTTTCACTTCTCCTTTCTTTTCCGTAACATCGACGGCATAAATGAGATATCCTGAATGACCTCGTTCCAACAACTGCGCCATCTTGACAGCAGATATCAACGGAATCTTAGAGCGAGAACCATCCCCATAGAACGTCCATGGAACTCCCATATCGGATTTAAACCGTACAGTTCTCTGCCTGCAGTTCACAACTGCCTGATACCTGTTCAGAACATCAATGCCCAGAATGCAATCAAAATCTGACATTCCCAGAACAATCAAGTCTGACCTTAGTTCCTTATCCTCAAAATAAATGAGGCCATTGTAGACGATCCGATCAGTAATCATACTTCTTCCAGCGGGGGTCGAGACTATAAGAGGCGTGGGCGACGGAGAAGTGCATAAGTGGTGCCTTTCCACAAAACTTGTCGACACAAAAGAGTGTGACGCACCTGTGTCGATCAATATAAAAGCAGGGTGCGTAAATAAAAGACACGTACCCGCTATAACCTCCTCCGGAGCCGCTGAAGCCTGCTCCCTTGTCAGTGCATAGACCTGTCCTTGAGGTGGCCCCATGGGCTGACCTCCATGCTGTCTCGGTACAAAGGGTGGTCTGTGTTGTGCTGTCCTATCTGCAGGCCTCCCCGCAGAACCCTGTTGGCTCCCCCTGTTGGGACACTGTCTAGCAAAGTGGCCCTTGTCGCCACAAACATAGCACCCTATACAGTCTTTCGCCAGATGTGGTTGCCCACAAAGAGTGCATTGGATCCTCCCGGATCTGTCTCCCTGAGACTGCCCCCTTCCAGATGGGGCATCACCTCTTCGATTACCTTTCCACCTATTGTCGGACTTCTTACCGCTAAACCTTGATGCTGAGGAGTTCCCCCTTGACTTGAACTGATCATTCCTCGGCTTCAAATTATCCGGAGTGGATTTCTGAGAGGGTGCCGACGGTGGTACAACATCAGGGTATGCACCCACTCCTAGTTCGGCTAGCTCAGCCCTTGAGAGTGCATCATCAAAACAAGTAGGGCCATAAGTGATCACCCTATCGTATAGCTCCGGCCTCAGACCCTTCATGAAATTCCTCATCTTTGCTTGCGTGCTCGTGGCAATGTGAGGTACATATCGGAGCAAGGAGCAAAACTGAAGAGCATAATCCGATACCGACATATTACCTTGCTTGAGGTGAGTGAATTCATCTTCCTTAGCCTGTCGTGCTGCAGCCGAGAAATAACGGTTCAGGAAGCGAGTTCGAAACATTTTCCAGTTAACTTCATGCCCTTGAGCCTCTTGCTCTACCACAGTGGTCTTCCACCACATTAACGCCTTCTTGGCCAATTGGAACTCCGCTAACCGTATCCATGCTGTCTTCGCACATGGGGCTGCCACAAAGATTTGCTCTATTCTTTCTAACCATTCCTCAGCTCGTTCCCCAGTTTCGGTTCCTTCAAAGGTTGGGGGTCGGTAAGCAAGAAACTGAGTTAGGCTTAGCTCCCCTGGCAACAACTATTGCTCGGCCGGTTCATCATCAAAAGCTGGCGGGGGTAGGGGATTCGTACGCCCCGCGCTTGCATTGACGCTCACTGCGTCACCTACCTCCACATTTGCTGCCATACTGCAACACAAGGATTAACAACAAGATCCAAAAGCAGTTCATATAATACTTCGTTAGATAAACAAAACATGTTAGCATAACATCATATACTTCATATGCAACTTATGCACAAAACATGTTCAACAGTAAGCACCTAGCTAACTTATTGCTAAGGCTACCCTTCACTCATCCCGGGTTATCTAACCTCTGCTCTGATACCACTAATGTAGGGTCTTCCTACCTTAATATCATTTAGTACACATAAATTGGACAGAACATGCATTTATAACCTTTTAAGGGTTCCGGTTGTAGTTTGAGCTAGGGAGATTACAGGCCAAAAATAAAGTTTTCAAAGCTATTTAATTACATTCCCAATAAAGAATGTTAAAGCTATAGATTTACACTACTCCTAGAGTAGAGACTATCAAAAATCCTGCATCCTACGTTCATCATGCTCCCTTTAGCTCACTTCCTCAACCCGACCCTAGGCCCTTGGTCCAAAAGTGTACCTACAGGGATAACACATCATGAGCATTCATATATTTACTTAACATTATATAAAAGCATACAATAATGCATAACATCTTAGTTAAGTAAAAGTTATTGGTCGTCCTCCGACCTCCTTGGTTATCCCTGACTCTTATTCATATATTGGGGTGTCTTACCCCATTGTATGGCATCTTACCATATCATAATCATTGCGTGGCATCTTACCACGTGGGCATCTTTCCCAATCATATGGCGTCTTACCATATTATAAACATTGCGTGGCATCTTACCACGTGGGCATCTTACCCAATCATATGGCGTCTTACCATATCATAAACATTGCGTGGCATCTTACCACGAGGGCATCTTACCCAATCCTATACTTTGGGTGGTGTCTTACCACATGGGCGTCTTACCCAATCATACACGTCGTATGACCTTATCATAAACTTCGTCATTATAGACGTCCTCATAACATCGTTATCATAAACATCATCTTAAGCATCATCATCGTATCATCATCATAAGCATCATCATTATAAATATCATCATAGATATCATCATCATAACATCATCTTAAACGTCATCATCGTAAACATCATCTTAAACATCATCATAATATGTAAGGGCATGGTTTACCGTCCGATGCTCGTACGTCTCTTACGTACCTTAATTCCCAAAAGTGGAGAATTTGGAGAGCTTTATCTCCTGGATGTTGTGGGCACCTGGGATGGTTCTACACAACCATACAAATTGATATTAGAAGCTAATCATGGTCCAATATCCAAAAATCCCACAAAAATATCAAAAATCCACTTTTCTTCAGCTCGCGATCGATCGCCGCCCAGGCGCGATCGATCGCGAGACCACACTGGACGAGGGGGCAAAATTTCCTTCTTGGCGATCGATCGCCACTTTTGGCGCGATCGATCGCCAGGCCCGCCGATCGATCGCCCAAAAGTGGCGATCGATCGCCAAATGCCTCTGGCTGGTACTGGACGCTCGCGATCGATCGCCAAGGACGGGCGATCGATCGCCGAGTGTTGTACATCGAATTTTCGCCATTAATGCTCATTTTTCAAGCTCCTTCACATACCACCCCAAAACCAAACTTCCTCATAACTTCAATAACATCATAACCCACCAAAACCAACATAAAACACTTCAAAAATCATACCCCAACCATACACAACACATACCCAAACAAACCCACCTAAAACATCAAAAACTTAACCCATTTCAACACCAAACATCATAAAACTTATAGGAATGGTTCCATACCTCTTGTAGGCTCCAAATCCTAGCAAAGATCACACAAATAAGGATTTTGTGGGACTTTCCTCCTCCTCTTTTGGTGAGTTTCGAAAATGGGGGTAGGGTTTGGGGTTGGGAAGTGATTTGGGGATTTTTAAAAGGTGAGAGTAAAGTGGGGGGTTTAAAGTGATGGGTATGGGATTAAAAAGGGGTTGTAATGACTTAATAAAAAGTATACCCCAAACTTAACATGATGTATAAAATACCCAACTTGGTATTTTAAAAGCACTTTACAACAATGCTCTAAACTTCATTTAGAATCATATCTTCCTCATAATTGATAATTTAACACAATTAATCATGTTAACATCTTAATACCCAACACATAAATCTATCAATACATGATACATCATATAAACATAATTAATGTCCAAGTTACCATTAATTAATTTCGGGGCATCACACCAAGGGTTAGGCGATCGATCGCCATGTTTGAAGCGATCAATCGCCGCGAAGAAAAATTTGAGGCGATCGATCGCCTCAGTGAAGCGATCGATCGCCAGCTGTGAAATTTTGTGAAATGATTTCTTTTGACGAATTTTTGGTATTCGACTATTATTTGGCTTCTAATATTGATTTGTATGGTTGTGTAGAACCATCCCAGGTGCCAACAACATCGAGGAGATAAAGTTATACAACTTCTCCACTTTTGAAACTAAGGTACGTAGTGAGACGTACGAGCATCGGACGGTAAATCGTGTTACAACTTTAATGATGCATATTGTGAATAGTGTGTCCTCATATGTGACGAAATAGGTGAAATGATAGTGTTATATCATGATATTGGAATCAATTGTGTTTGATTATTGTGGTAGAATGGATGAATGTTCCGGTAGCCTTTATCTCCGAGCGAGGGAGGTACTTGACGCTGTCATATGAAGCGATGGTAGTATGATATTTGCCGCTATCATGTCTAAGCGAGGTAACATGCCGCTGTCATTGTCGAAGCGAGGGATATCATATGATGCCGCTATATGTGGAAGCGAGGGGTCCTAAAATTCCGCTGTGGTATTGGGACCGGAACAGTCACAATTCTAGTGATTAATGTGGAAGATTGTGGATATATTTGGAAACGGTAAATTTGTGAAACAGGAACAACAATGAAATGTGCTAATGTGGCGATCAAGGAGCATATCTATTATTTGTCGCATGCGCTTAATTATTTTGTTAAGTTGAATTGTGTTAAATGGTGATATATATATGCTCATGGTGAGTTGTTCCTGTAGGTACGCTTTTGGACAAAAGGGGCTAAGGGTTGGGTTGAACTATGAGCTGAAGGAGACTTGAAAGAAGATAGAATACAGGATTTTTGTTAGTCTTGACATTCATTTTGGGAATGTAATTAACTAACTATTGAAGTTTTATTTTTTGGCCTGTAATTACATTGAGCTCACATAACAACCAAAACCCTGAGATGTCTCTAATACATGTTTAGCCCTATTTATATCTTGATTTCACCGTTAAGGAACTATGGTCCTCACATTAGTGGTATCAGAGCAGTGGTTAGAGAACCCGGGAACGAGTGAAGGGTAGTGTGATATCCCCGAAACGATTATATGTTGTTTAAACATTAATCATTGTTGTGAAAATTATGGTATTAATTCTTTGTGTTGAATTAATGATATTGGGAGATGCATGTGAGGGTGCATGTGTTATATGTTGGGTTTTTGGGGTTGTGGCATGATTAATTGGGGTGTGTGTTAATCGTTTTGGTAAAGCATGTTTAAAAAGGGAATTGAAGTATTTTAGTGAGAAAATACTATAGATATCGTGTGAGGATATTTAATACATCGTGCTAATTACCGGGACCAAAACATAACACATCATACCACCCACCACTCAACCACCCCCCCTTGACCCATACCCCTGCTGCCAGCTGCTGCCCATACCTTTTTCCCCATCTCCCATTTCACATCACAAGTCTGAAAACACCTCTTTCTTCCTCACCAAAATCGTCCAACACTTGCTGAACAAGATAGGAAGGAGCTCAACCAATTTTACTGCCTTGAAGCTTGCAAAATCGGAGCCAAAAGGGGGTGAGAAACCATTTCTGGGTTTGAAATATTTGTTGTTGAGTTCATACTTTTGTTGGTGTGAAAAATGGCATGTTAGTTTAGGTTTTGTTAAACCTTCGATTCATGTTCATTTATAATGTTTTTATGAAGCTTCCAGTATTTTTCCTTGAGCTTACTACATGTTTATGTGGAAGATTTACGCATGTAAAGTAGAGTGTTCGAAAATCTGGGTAGATATTTCCCCTGTTTTTCTGGAAAAACGTGGACTGGGAGTGATTTTGAGGAGGTGATATTATGCATGTTAGATGGGTTTTAGAGTAAACCTTCGATGTGAAAATATGCATGGTAGTCTTGTGAAGCCCTTGGCATGTTTGTTCGAACATGATTTATGAGATATGTTATAGTTTTTATAGCATGAATTGAAGTACTCGAAAATCTGGAAAGGAAATGTGTTGTCCTGTTTCAGGAAATGTTGATTGAGTACCTGTGTAAATGGTCGATTCCAATGCATGTGGGCTTATGTTAGAGTGTGAATTTGGTATAAATACACTCAGGGTAGTGTGTTGTAACTGCTAGCATGTTGGTCTTGGCATGTTGTATGTCTTACATGTTAGAATGAAAGGTGTGAATATCAGTGTTGAACTTTCTGGAAAAATATCGCGCACAGACCATGTGGCGATCGATCGCCACAAATGGCGCGATCGATCGCCGAGGTCCAGTAGCCAAAATCAAAGGCACGCGATCGATCACCATGAATGGCGCGATCGATCGCCATGGGACAGTGGAGTTTGGCGATCGATCGCCAAGGGGTAGCGATCGATCGCCAGAAGCAAAATTTTGAAATATTGATTTTTGTTGGATTTTTGGTTTTGGATCATATTTTTGGCATCTAATATTGTGTTGTACACTGGTGTAGAGCCTTCACAGACGGCTACACAACGCAGGGGATAGAGTCCCACCACACACTACTTTTTGGAAAGGTACGTAAGCGACGTACGGTCATCCCAACGGTAACATGTATTTATGTTTGTCTGTGTGACACATGATGAATGCAATGTGATGCATTATGAGTTGATACATGTTATTATGCATTGTTGTTGCATATTATACATTGTTATTGCATATTGTGATGTGGGATAAAGAGATGTATTCCACGAGTTAGGGCGATCACGGTTAAGGTGTTAATGCTTACGCTTTACCGCTAAAAATGTGGAGCAAGAGGGGGGAGGCTCGCTTGCACATGGAGGCGAGTTTATACCATACTGAGCGAGGATGAGATACCGCTAGTATGAAGAAGCGAGGATGAGATACCGCTTGTTTTGAGATTATGAAAGCAAAGAAGCATTAAAATAACTGATGATGACTGACTCAAGAAAAAGAAGAAATGTCATGACATTCATTTGTGAGACCATACATTCATATAACGTGTTATATTATGAATTATGGTACAGGGACAACCAATGGGCATTGTAAATGCGATGGAAATACAGGAAGTGATTTGTATTTTATGATTGTGCATTTACGCCTTATTTTTCATATTATGTTGAATATGAATTGTGTTATGCTCATGTGTTGGGGGTTGTCTTTGTAGGTGCTTTTGATGTTGAGAACCAGGGTCGGGGTTGAGAAGCTGAGCTGTAAGGAGAGCTACAGGATTAGCTGCATGATTTGAGAAAATTTACATAGCTTCTACTTGTGGTAGAATAAGACTATAGTGTAGCACCCTTTTGTAGGAATTTGTGAAATTCCTTTTGAAACTTTTGCTACTGTATCCCTTAAGCTCAGGATAATCAACGTGACTCTTCACTCTGATTTATTCATTTGAATGTTTAGTTCTATTAATCGTACCTATTAGTATATTGAGATATCGGGGTCTCACAGGTAGCCTTAGCAATAAGTTGGCTAGGTGTAAGGACCCCAAGCCCTTAACCCTTGATTAGTGTACTAACCACTATGTGTGGCACATGCTTTCAATAAAAAAACAATCGGGAAACTCAAATGATGATTTACCATAGAATGGCAATCACAAAATTTTCTTTAATTTGCCATGTTATAAGATCATCATCCTAACCACAAATAGACTCATAGAGTTCGCCCATTACCATCCCCTTTACATCAATTTTACATTGTGGATTTTTATAAAAATTTGGGCAGAGTCTCCCCATAAATAGAGCTATCCCGAAATTAAAGCACAACACATAATACAATTCCCGGCCAGGGAATACACAATACTCAACAGAATACAGAACACAAAGTAAATTCCTAGCCAGGGAAGACACCACACATAAGACAACATAAATGGGTTTCAACACCCACATAATACACCCATGACTCTCATATCATTAGTAATCCTACTCTTAATTGCATGCAACACAAAATGAAAGAGAGAAAGGCTCATGCCTTTATATACAATCCATATACAAGTATAATCGTGCTCACACGCGAGCATCATGAATATGTATATAATCCTCAGGTGTATATGAGTACTCTATACGATACCGTGCTCCATCAAGCCCTGGTACCATGATCCTGGGAGTACATCCAATCAACAGCTCGAGCCCAGCTCCACAGCCATCGATGTACCGTTCACCTGCCCCAACAGAGACAGCCCCCAACGGGGTGAGCATACCAATACACAAAATCCCATAATCACAATAATGAAATTCATAATTTACAACACAAGTAAATACTAATGAATTTTAAATGATACTCCCTGGATGGCAACATCCTCATCCGGGATTCCGTGTACTGTCCCTGTTCTCACAATCATCAAACTCATCAAATCTCATAAATCAGTAAATCAACACATTGATTTAACTCATAGCATGCCTGGTCTCAAGTATC